>JAZGLO010000245.1:0-1452500 GCA_036873155.1 Biomphalaria sudanica | reverse complement strand
GTTAGCTCTTTCTGCCGCTAATCAGCTGTGCATATAGGTCAAGTGTACGTTTCAAATATTAAGAATAATGTGTAGAAAATGTAAGTATTTGTTTTAAATTATAAAGCAACTAGTCCCCCTTTGATCATTGAATTTGTTACTGATGACTGACAAATGTTGCTTTTTTTTTTTTTTTTGCAGAAATGAGATTCATTTAATCTGAGACACTGGGCATGACTGGGCTATCTCAGAATATCTGTAGCAGCAGCTGCATTGCCAGATATGATCATAATTGATCATGCTTGTCCCAAACCCAATGCTATAAGTAAGTCCTATTTTCTTGTGAATAAGATAAATCTAGAATAGATCTAGAATCTAGATTCGAATCTAATCTAGTCAATATTGTATAGATTTAGTTCATTTAAATCCAAGACAGTCATAAATCAATAATTGAGCTCGGACTTGAGTTTGACAAGTTATAGTTCAGTCATTGAACTTCTAAGTCTAAGTCCAATGCCAGCTTGTGCTATGCCGGCTACCGCCCTAATCAAGGCTAATCCTAAGGCTAAGGCCGAGCCTAAGGCTTTCTGACAGTGACTCTGAGTGACACCTCTCTGTTCTTGAAGTTCTTAGACCTCTTTCTTAGTTAATTTTTAGTATTTTCTTAATTCTTACATCCTTGTCGCTTCTTTTTCGTGAAAGTACAGACGCGACATGTTTATCAACATCAACTTTTCGTTTGAACATTTATAGACAAGAGTCTAGATCTATAATAGGTCTAGTATGAAAGCTCTAGAGTCTAGATCTAATTTTCTTCTTGATGAATTCCGGTATTAAAAAATTTAGCGGCACACATTCATTAAGTTCAGGTTGATGTCCCGGAAGCGCTATGACTTTCGAACTATCGAATTTTTAATAGACCAAAAAAATTATAAAAGATCTTACTAGTCTTACTATTGACTCACTGGCAGGTCAAAAGTTAGGTAGACACGCGATTTCCTATCAAAAGGGCTCGAGTTTGAAACCTGAGTCGAGCTAAATTGTGTTTGCTGAGCGTCTATAGGAGATCTGTAACCTTCTCTCCAGATCCCTCGTTCCCCCACCCATGGTCCACAAAAAAGTTTAGACCAAAGCGCTCTGAGCATGAAAGATCGCTAAATAAAAGCAATTTGTTTTTTTAAAGATTTAGGTTTTTGCGCCGATAATGCTAATATGAATTTTTGAGGGGTGAAAGGATAAGGACAAAACAAAAAAGTTTTGAGAATTGCTCTGCTGGTCATATCCTTCTTCCCTAATGTCATTGGAGAATGGGATGGGTTGCCTGAATCAGACAGAAAAACCAATGACAGAGTTTAATTCGATGATTAACACGCATGACTAGATTGATACATATTCGTAGGACGTATCTTTTGAAGTAACGTCTGTAATCCATAAGATAATATAAGATATAGTACACAACTTCATAAACAAGTTAATTGTAAAACAAACAAAAAATTGTTTAAAAATACTTTAAAAAAAACAAGGCTTATATTAATTAAGCATAGTTGTATCAATTAGTTTGAATCAGTCATGTAATTAAATGTGTACTAGATCTAGACTAACAATAAATAAGCATTTATAAAAATATAAAAAGGGGGATCAACCTGAATTTGAACACATGCCTCAATCCTTCTCAAGCATATTAAGTCTCAAGCTAACACGGTAACCACTCTGCTAGTGGAGAGACTATGAACATGGACGATTGTATCTATAGCCTAAAGTTATCTTATAAAATACAGACTTTACTTCAAAAAAGATAATTACGTCTACGCGTCATGCATCTAATCATACATGTTAACCAATGACTTAAATTCTGCCAAGTCATTGGCTTTCCTGGCTGGTTCAGGCAACCCACTCCATGCTCTAATAGCACTAGGGAAGAAAGAACATTTGTACAAATTTGTCCTAGCATATGGAACGAGGAATGTGTCATTATCTTTGTGTCTTTCTGAGTATTTTATTAGATTTTGTATTTGAAGATTTTGGTATAGTGTATTATGTATAACTGCTACTTTACTTTTGAGGTGTTTTTTTTATTTTATTATGGATGGGCACTTCTCTTGAGACAAGATATTTGATTTCAATATAGGATACAAGATATAGGATAGCTTGCTTGAGCTAGCAAGGAAAACCAGTGACTTAGAAGAATTTTAGGTCATTTGTTAATATGCATGACTAGATGCATGACGCGAAGGACGTAATAATCTTCTTTTTTTGAAGTATCGTCTGTACTATATAAGAAGAAGAAGAAACCTCTTTAAAAACCAGTGTGCTAAAGTGTGGCTGCATAGTGCACTCAACACTGCGGCATAGTCCATGCAACCGTTCTGCTCATTGAGGGACAGAATGTCACTCTCGAAGTATCTTTTGCAATAGATGAATTAGTTCAGAAATGCAGGGAAAGAAGTACGAACAGATTCCTCCTACTCTTCTGTTACTCTATGGTCTACTTAGGTCGTGAAGCGACCATGCACCATCTAGTGGAAATGAGATGAATGCCTGGTCCTTAGTTGTGGTTGGGACGATGCCGCCCACGCATCAGTTCCCCTACTCCCTCTCCACGAAAAAGAAAGGCAAGTGCCGATACAGTTTGGAGTCAGCGGCGTCGCAGGCTCTGCCAGGGTGTAGCACTGAGTGCTGCAAAATTATTTTCCCTCAGGGTTGACTCCCGAAGTCTTTCCCATAATAGGTATGTCTGTTACTTCATAGAAATAAATTGGAGACAATTAAACATAACAATGAATTAAAAGAGACATCTCACTGAAAGATGTTTCAGAAAGCCTTAAATTATATGAGTTAAAACTTGCCCCTCTGCGGATCAACGATAAACAAGTTATTAGTTTGTTTTTAAAATGTTTGACATGTTTCGGATGTTCCTTCAGAGTTGAAGATAATTTACTTCCCAGTCCAAACCTCCAGCAGGACGACGGGGGATGTGAGCGAGAAGGGTTTGAACCCGGGACCATCGATAAATCTGAACAACAGTCCAGTGCGCAAACCGCACGACTAGACAGCCATTCCGGTTCGGAAGCCAAGCGCTTGACGAAATTAAATATATGACAAGATATATGACGGATTTCAAAAAAAAAAAAAAAAATGCGCTTGGCTTCCGAATCGGGGTTCCGGGTACGAATCCTGCTGAAGACTGGGACTGGAATTTCAGGATCTTTGGGGGCCTCTGAGTCTACTTAGCTCTAATTAGTTGGGGAAAAGTAAAGGCGGTTGGTCGTTGTGCTAGCCACATGACACCCTCGTAAACCACACAAAAAAACAACAACAGATGACCTTTACATCATCTGCACTGTAGACCAGAAGGAACTTTACTTTTTCTCTTTACTCTACCCTGTCCATACAAGCCTTTGCAAGAACATCATTTTTTGTAGTGCAGTCTTGCCACAGCATGCCCATAAAGGAGTGCAGACATCTTTGGTGAGAGTCTTCAAGAAGTCTTTGTTGCTTTCAGTATATAAGCCTACCAAATTGATTTGGACACAGTCATAAACGATGTGTCATCGACTACTTGTTGATCGACTACTTGTTGATGTATACGGTAGAAAGAACTGTTCATGTCGCCCTTTTTTTCAAGTGTTATGGTTTACCCTTTGTGTCATCTTAAATAATTTCAAAATCTTGGCCCCTGACACATTGACACTCTGCGATCCTCAGAGACATGTACACACATGTACACACTGCCAAGAGATTCAAGTTTTTTTTGCTTTCCTTGGTTTTAAAGTAGTGAGATAACTTTGTTTCTTCTATAGGATTGAATTGTAGCTCAATATTATTTCTTCTGAAAGCGCAGTTGCTGATTGGTAAAGCACTTGGTTTCTGAATAGAGGGGTCCAGGGTTCGAATCCTGATAAAGAATGACTTGAAGAAAACATTTTTGATTTGGTTATACAATGGCCAAAGCATTTTTTTTTTAAATAATTATATTTTGGAGTTTTAACAAAAGAGTGTTCAATAAATAAATAAATAATTTTGGCTCATATCATTGTAATAATTAATACATTTTGTTTTTCCATAAAAAATTATTAAAAAAAAAAAGCGAACAAAAAATGTTTTTCAAAAGGTGAAACAAAGTTAAAGCTTCAATTAAGATAATTAACATAGATTGCAATTAGTAAATGAGACTTTTGTTAGCACAGGACTTTTACCCAATAAGCTATAGTTATATACTGATAGTCCTAGGGCCAATAAAAAAATAAAATAAATAGATAAAAAAACAACAATGTCTTTTAAAGTCCAAAGTTTGAAGTTTGTATGCTCATTTGCAAAATAAATATGAAGATTTAATTTAAAAAATATAAATAAATCCAATGAAAATGAACTTGTAAGTAAAAAGTAATAGAAACGAATATCAATAGTTTGAAGGGTGTAGAAAATAATATTTTAATACATGAACTTTTAAAAAGTATTTGACTTAATAAATCCCTAAAACATAGTTTGCATAGTTGTAAATAAATATGCCTAAATATAAATACAGAATTAGCCATAATTAGTCTGACATCAAAAAATGACACAAATAAAAAATTTGTATTAAAATATTAAATGACAGAGTGACAGTGCATCAGGAAAATGTGAAAAGTTGCAAATAAAACATTAAAATAAGATATACAATCAAAAACATTAAATAAATTTGAGTATTTGAAAACTATTGAAACAAATATTAATGTAATGTTTATTTCTTTTGTTCTGGCTATGTTGCATGAGTGGCAAAATAAGAATTCAGGTGATTGGGTTTGATAATACAAAAGCCAACCTAATAAATCAGCAAATTTTTATTTATAAAAACAACTTTAAAAGGAGGGTATGATTAGCAAGCATTAAATTGTTTGGTTTGAAGAGGTGGAAAGAATGATGGGTTAACATTTTTTTAAAGGGGAGATGTTTTGGGTCTACTTAGTTGATATTTGTCTAATTAGGTTTTATACACTGATAACTTATTATGGGCGGATGAAATTTTCCTAAAGAACATTTTAGAACAATGACCTGGTTAGTTTTGAAATTCTTTTGAGTATAATCATTAAAAAATAGATTACAGTTTTAAAAGATCCAAGAGCATGCACAAAAAAGAAAATAAGATAACTGGTGAAAGAAAAACAATCTTTTAAATTTAAATAACTCCATTTTAAGTTAGTATGTTAATTTGTACATTATTGATAATAATTTTAAAAACAAAAATTAAATCAAATCAAGTTTTATAAATGATATTGTTTGAAAAAGCAGCTATGTTTTTTTATACATTATTCAAAAATGTTGTGCAATTATTGAAGTAACTAGATATTTGTCAAAATTTTGTCTACCAAAGTAGCTTATAATATATAATTGTTAAAAAAATGCTGCCATAACAAACTAATATACCATCTGTATAGAAATACAGTAGAGTTTTGAAAACATGACACTCCAAAAAATGCCAGTTTTTGCAGTTTCTTTTCACCAAAGACAGAATTATGTCTTGCTAAAGTGTTTTTCTGAGGTCAATCTGTACAGTAGGCCTACTCAATTTTTCATGTTCATGTTTATAGGTTCAATGCCTTCATTAAGTATTTACTTCCTCTTTGTATTAGGATATTTGGTTAGTTTATTCTCTGCTGTATTCAATACAACACAGACAAGTTCAGAGCTATATCTTCTGCATTTTTCTTAAGTCCCATTCCACAAACTTGAGCAAACCTTGGTCCAGATAAGGCTGAGATTTCATGACTCTACTGTATAATGAAGTAAACATGCATAACATAGAATAAAGAATTGAAACAATATTTTTTATCACAGCAATTATTATGAGCTATTAATAACTGTATCAAAGTTTTGGCTTATTGCTATAGTTGATATCATGAATAAAGAGATAATTATGTAGGCTATATTTCTTTTATATATATATATACAAATAAAAAAGTAAATGTTCACTAACCTATATAAATATTATTGGAACATAAAGATCATTGACTTCAATGTGAAGCTTTTATTAATTTTCAGTAGTTTTAAAATGATGTAAAAACATTTTCAAAAATAAAATTTTGACAATAAAAAATTATTTACTTTGTAATATGATATTTGCTGTGCATAATACTGTAGAAGAAAAATATATAAATCAGCAGTAAATATTCTAGTTTAGAACATGTACATAAAATAATAAAATAATTATCACAGATGCTTTGTTCAAGGGAAAAAAATACTTAAATGAGAACTGTAGAAGAGATTCTTTCTTTGAATGTAAAATAAGGCAAAAAATTTTAAGGAAAAAACAAAATTCATCAGTGCATTTATGAAAGCTTAGATAAAAAAAAGGATACATGTTTTTTTACATGCAAAAGTGTTCATAACATATTTATTTTTAAATAAAAGAATTTCAGAGTTTCAATAAATTCTGATTTAACATTAAAATTGTTTTTCTTCTATTTTACTCTTTTCTAGCATCATAAGTGAATTTATATAACCATGAAATGATTATTTGAAGTGTTTTCAAATGATAGAAATATCTTAATTTAAATGTCTAAAATATATTTTTTTTTACAAATATTAATTTGATAGCATACTTAATGCCATGAGTATCAAAAAGTTTTGCAAGTTTAGCTATGATCCACATAGTGTTAAGTAAAGCCTATTCATTTTAAAAAATTATTTCATTTTAAATATTAAGAAATGCTAAAAGAAATGTATTACTGACTGTGGTTTCAAAACTTTTTATAAACAGTATCTGTTTATATTTTTGTACACTATTAATTAAACCATCTAAGTTTTATATAGTACTGATAAAGAAATAGTAAAATAAATAAATGTTGCTAAAATATTCAGGTAAATGTTTCATCTGACATGGTCTCTTAAAAAATTGATGAACCTTCGACTGTAAACCTTTGGACTTTTTGTGGAATGGTCCCCACAGCTATATTTCACTATTTTCCAATACTGTGCTGTTTTCTGGCGCCAGTCAAATCTTGTCAGGAAATCTACAACTCCAACAAAATATCTGTACTCCTCTCCATCCAAAATGTGAAGAGCATTTTTGCTTTTTGGCAAAAGTCTTCTATGTTCCTTGTGAAAATTTTCAACACCATCAGTCAGACTACGTGGAAACATGACACCTGGTTTGTATTCTGGTAAAGTAATAATGTCTTGAAATGTTGATTCTTTTAAGTCATTTAGAGCTCTGTTGGTATAATCCCCTTGGCCATTGTACAAGGCATCTCCATTAGACGTAAGCATTCCTTTTCTTATAGGGGATATAGACCTGAAGTTAAACAAGTTAAAGAAATTATTGCTTACTTATCTTCAATTTTAAATAAACTCTTTCATTAAAGTGAAGTTCTCTTTTCAGACCTTGTGATTTATAGGGCAGATAATGTAGTCATCTGTTTCTGTGGCCTAATGGTTAACGAGGGTGTCATGTGGCTAGCACAATGACCAACTGCCTTTATTTTTCCCCAACTAATGTCAAGTACCCATTAGAGCTGGGTGGACTCAGAGATAAGATTATTTTTATTGGTCCAAATAAATGGAAATTCAGTTTGATCACCTCAGCGTAATTATTGGCGCCCAAAGATCCCACATGAATTTCTATTTTGTGGAGAACAAGTAAAACATTAGTTTTATTTGTGTTAAGAGAAAAAAAAAAGATCTCTCAAGCATTAAACCCTGGCAGATGAGATTTATTAGTAAACTATTACCTAGCTAATAAGCATTCTATAATTTATTGATATGCATATGTATATCTGCTTTAGAATATCCAGCATCTCTCATCTAATATATTGTTTCTTATATCTTTTGTACTTCTTAAATACAAGACTGTACATTGCTACAAGTTATGGGGAAGTTTTAATTAAAATTAAATTTACTAGTTCTAGGAAATAAAAATTGTTAAGATGTTGTTAAGATAACAGTGTTAAATACATTCTAACTACTAGTAATTAGAGTGCTTACTTTCCGATTCTCTCTACTATGGTAGCAACATGTTCTGTCACCTTTTCATCTGTATGTTTCCTTTGTCTTCCAATCAGCAAACTGTAGTCCATGCAGTTGAGGCCACATAAAAATTCAGAATCTGCTTGAATCTGTTGCAAAAACCATTGATTTTGGTCCCCTATGAAAAATTGAAGAATTATTTAAAATCAAAGTTGATTCATACACTAACAATAATATGTAACCAACATAACCGTGTGGGAAATATCTTAGAGGTGCACCAACAATAATTAGAGAATACTGGATGAGATTGAAGGAACAGAAAAAGAGTTGGGAAATACTAAAAAATATTGTCAAAAGACACCAAGCAAGAGTTTTATAGTGAGAGAAAGAGACTATGTTGAACAAGGAACAAACACGAAATTTGATGTGATCAAAATATTTAAAAAAATAATCTTGCACTCTCATAATGGGAACCAAAATGAATTTTAACTGAACTTTATCATAATCAAACTCAAATCTCGTTTTTTTTTTCTTATGAATAAATTTTGTTTAATTTACTAGTACATAAAAACCAGAAGCAATAAAATGAAATATAGATGAACACATAAGCCTCTCTCAAGCGTTTAGGGTGCCAAAAACAACTCAACTAACCAAAGTCAAGAACTTCCGTTAGAAAATTCTGATCTTTCAGGACTATGATGATTTGTGAGCCCTCTGCGTTTGGCTGAAAGAAGATTAATAGATTAATAAGTAATACATTTTGAAACACTAAGTAACCTAGAACATAAGGGAATAAAATTAATGTCAAATTATCTGAAGATATGTATTTACAATAACTGTTTTCAATGATTAAATGTCCCAAATAAAGTTAAAGATATAAGTTCACCTTTTGATATCTTCCTGCGGTACAACCTTTGATATCAAATCTTTCCTCTATTCGGTCAGAGGGATAAAATATACTCTGCATGACAAGGAAATATTTTTTTGGCTTTCCAGGAAATTTAATTGCATAGCAGCCAACATATTTCACCAGCAAGGAATGTGGGTAGGAAATGAAGTGCTGTAGATAATTTCTGA
Organism: Biomphalaria sudanica; assembly: GCA_036873155.1. NCBI lineage: Eukaryota > Metazoa > Mollusca > Gastropoda > Planorbidae > Biomphalaria > Biomphalaria sudanica. The sequence goes on along the minus strand of JAZGLO010000245.1, from coordinate 1,443,503 downwards.
AATAGTTGCCAAAACAATGTTTTTTGAACAATTTTATCATTTAAAATTTTTTTTTCAAAATTTAAAAATTGAGAAGAAGAGAAATAATTGACCTGAGTATTGAAATAAAGAACTTGACATCCCTCTGTCTGTTAGATTTAAACATGAATTGCATGTTGTTACTGAAAAAAAGTATTTCATATTGTATTAACTCAAGTACTGTACCTATATATGTATTGTTTGTAATCTTATGTTCACTTTCTTCAGACAAAGACAAATATTATCATTAGGGCCTACTATTCAAGGGGCGATTGAGTTACTGTTAAGCTTTCCACAAAGCTTTTCAACAATATTCAAGAAACAGTGCAATGTTCAACTAAACCAAATCATGAGAACAAATTCCTTAACACTTCAATAAAGAGATGAGCAAAGTTTTAAAACAAAAGAACTAATATGTTGTTTTTTTCTAATAGATGACTTGTTTCTTTGCTAGGAAATGATAGGAAAAATACATACTTTTACTTCCTAAGCCATTAAGACAAGAAATGGTTGCCTGAATCAGCCAGGAAAACAATGATTTAGTAGAGTTTAAGTCTCTAAATAACATGTACAACTATCTTAACTCAAGGAAATGTCAAAAAATAGAATTATCTTCATTTTCTTAGGGAATGTTTGTAATTTATAAGATAAGAAGATGTGTGTCTAAAATAACATATGATTGATTGCTATTTGAACATTTTTTGCAACAGACTTTCTAACTAGCCATTGTTATTGACTGTGTAATTAGTGACCTTAGTGTCCACCAAAAAAAAAGTAAAAGAAGATTCATGATGCCATGTTAATGACTGGACTTGGTTAATCGTTTATAAACATTTGTGGTTATTAAATAATAATAGATCTATTTCATTTTATTTACAATGAGTTTCTGAAGCACATGCTTCTATTCTTCCATTTAAAGTTGCAATGTGTCAAAATCTCTAATGTATTTATAGCTATATCATAGTTCACAACACACATTTTCTGCTTGTAAACCCACAGATGTTAAAAATGGAACATAATTTAATGGCAGACTATTGCAAATCACAATCTATTTATTACATGCAATATAAATATAATATAACCTTATCGTATCTTATAAATTACAGATATTCTTTCAAAACAGAAAGAAAACTAAGCCCATTGTGTATCCATGTGTTCATCTAGTCATCCAGGGAAAGAGACCACTGAGAGTTTGAATTTCACAGACAGTTAAAAATTCACATTGTGTGAAATGAAAAGACTGATAGACTGTCATAAGTGATAAAATCTTTCAATTGATTTCATAGTTTGTATACTAGACTAAGAAGGTTTTAGCAATATTAGGATTTTATATTTATACCTTAAGAAAAAATCCTGGCCACTTTTAGAGTTACTGATGAATTCATAATATGGATGATCATCTTCTGGTGCAACTGAGTTTAGGAATTCACTTTCAGTTATATCAATAGCTTGACGTATAGTTGCAAATACTGAAGGTGAATATGATTCAAATTCAAAAACCTGAAATAAACAAGAAAAGTAACTATAGTAGAAATCCACCTGATATAATAGTGAAAAGAATTTAAATCTTCTCAATTTTTTTATCTTTATGAATGATTTATCAATTTTAGAGTTTTGTAATAAAAGTTGTTTAGTACTAAATTGTCATTATCAACTCTCAATGCAACAATCAATGCTCCTTGGTGCATGACAAATCAAGAATTTACTCAGTGGTAATTAATTATTTTTGTTTTATAAAGAGAGCAAAGTATTTTAGACTTTGCTTGTTTCTATTCTATTTATAACCTCTTTAAAGCAATTTATTATTTCAGCTACTTTATGTATGTATGGTTAGGAACAGACTAATTGCAATATAATTAATACCTTTAGAAAAAATATAATATTTTGATAATTATTTAGCAAAATATTTAATCATATATTTTTATTAAATCAAATAAGAATTACCTTTTTATTACTTTGAATCTCAGTTTTTAAAACTTCTGTCAAGTCTAACTTATTTAATTCTATCTGAAAATAGAAAATAATAATGATAATAAAGAAAAAAAAATGTGTACTATAATGGAAAGCCATCTAAATATACACTGATGGATCAGTCTTCAACTCAAATGAGTTCCCCCCCAAAAAAGCACCTTGAGTTAAGTGCACCCAAAAATGCCCAAAATACCAGGCCCAAATTGAAGCTATCATAGGATTGCAGACAGCTGAAAACTAGCTCTATGACAGAACCAAGCACCCCCAAATATGGTTGTCTTTACAGATTCCCATTCCACTATTCAAGCAGCGACTAGCAACTCCTCATCCCCAAAAGAGTTGACAACACTAATCATGATAATACATCATATTTTATTATATTATTATATATTATATTATATATATATTATATTAATATATTATATATTATTCTTACTTTAGGACCAACAGCTGGAAATTTCCTACTAAGTTCTCTGATTCCTTCTCGCACACAGGAAACTAACTGATGATGGGGGTGGCTATTCTCAATGGCCACAACTCCTTTTCTTGGTAACTTACGCCGCAGATGATACCATCCACTATGCCTCTTTTTTCTTAAAGATAAAGTGATGACAATAATAAAATAAAGCAATATATTTCTGTTATTAATATTATTTTTTTACAACATGTGCTTGTTAATGTTCTGTGTGTTCTGCTTTACATGCTAAAAGTCCTATAGGGGTCCCATGGTTAAGTTCTTGCCTCACTTTGCCTGTCTGAACAAACTTCTGTCTGGGAAATATCCAAGCAGATGTAATTTTTACATCCCAATTACAGATGGCACATATCCCAAGATGCTGAGGCTAGATGGGGCCTAAGGCCAAGCACACTAAAGAAACTCTTCCAAATTCCTTCTCTGTACCACATCAGCCAAACAGATGTTCACCATAAAAACGGCCCATTGAGACATGATTTTTTGAGGCTCTCTTTCTTTCCTGGTAGTGCAATGGACTCGATCCCAATGGCCTAATTTTCTCTGCTAATGACTGTTCCACATGAGTGTCATGTTGAGGCTGAGGAGCTCAGCCAGAGATAATGGGGTTTGAGTTTAGGCACATCGGCACAATTTAGGCCATGTCGTGCCCCTAATCCTTTAAGGATCACTCTCCCTTTCTATAACAAGGGCTAAATTCTATACAGTTAAATCATTAAAAACAAGGTCTATTCACAGTTAAAATAGTAAAGATTTAATAATTTGGTAAAAATCTTATGTAAATATTATATGTTCACAATTCATAAATCAGATCTTCGTAGACCATGAGATAATGGAAGGTAAAAGTTTAACAATTATCATACCAACAGGACATATAAAATAGATTTTATTTCTAATGAAACCAGTGTTTAGTGTCAAAGGATTTTAATAGATAGCCAAGAAAAAATGAATGAAAAAGACTTTCAATAAGTATTGAAAAGGGAAATGTTTCAATTTATGCATGGCATTTTAGAACAATGCTGAACTTCTTCAGGTTTGTTTTTTTTAATTTGAAAACATTTTAAACAAAGTTTTAACATTTTTAATTTTTAAAAGGGTTCTTGAAATCACAACAAATTTCCAATAAGGATCAATAAACCAGTCATAGACTTAGTCTTAAATAGTGGCTGTTATATACCATCTATCAGTGTTACTTTGTGAGAAAAATAGTATGACAGTTTCAGAGGGCAAGATATACAATTGAAAATATTTTTTAATAAAATTGCAATGAAATTTAGTAATCTAGTCTAAAAGTTTTTGAATAATTATAGGCTTACCCATTTTTATTTTTTCTTGGAGCTTGATCAATAGAAGTATTCAAAGATCCCAGTGAGACAGTAGGAAGTGATGGTGATACAGAATTGCTACTGCGAAGACTGTTCAAGTTGAAATGTACAGTGTATGTTTTCAATGGTGATGGAGACATTGCTTTACTTGAACCCCTTTTCTTAAAATGATGATGTTCATATTTTTTTGCTGATGTTTCCATCCGAGTTCAATAAACACTGCTTCTGTTTTGCAATTAACATGAATGGCTTACACTATAGAGCTGAATGAAAACTTTTCACAATGGACCTGCATAAAAATGAAAATATATTTAGTTTGCGAAAGCTCTTTTAAATTAAATAAAATTTTATTACACTATTTTGAAATGTTGATATAATACCTTATATTTATTCTATATATTGAACTTCATTTTAAAATGTATAAGAATAATTTTAAAATTGTATTTATTTAAATATTCCAATTAATTGAATGTAGTGCAATCATGTAAATATAATGGTAATTAAATCTATAATTTGTTAAGTAATGTAAAAAAAAAAAATTCACCATCCACTACATAAAAGAAGTCTACTAAGTTTGTGACTAAAAAAAATGAGCAATAAGAGAAAATCAATTTTAATGTGTGGATATTATAATCCAGATGTAGAGATTTAATGTAAATCTTATATAACACAGACATTACTTCAAAAAAGAAGATGATTACGTCCTATCCGTCATGCATATTAACCAATGACTTAAATTCTGCCAAGTCTTAATGATTTCTTGAGTTGAGGGGTCCCAGACGGAGGATGCATATTCTATTATTGGCCTAACCAAGGTTAAATCAATAATTATTAAGTGCAGTACTACTAACTAGAGTATCAATAAGATTAAAGTTCAACTAGACCTAATAAAATAAGCTGTAAGTATAATCTAAATTCTTAGAGACATCTTGGCCTAGGTCAAATTACCAAAAATCTAGTGAATCTTATCAGCATTCTGTTTGAATTTTTTAAGGGATGAAAATTCAATGCAGCTTGCACTTAGGCCAAGGCTTATAGTCACTACCTGAAGATAACAAAATTTGAAATTTAGAATGCATCACAGCTGTTAATGTATTTATTTACATACTAGCCAAATAATATCATCTATGATGCCAACAACAGGGCAATGTAGAAATCAATGACCTAATGACACTTGGAACCATTCACATTGAGTGGCAAAAGTAAGAAATGGTGCAAAAAGGAAAATGCAGTTAATTTGTGGTTATTGGTTTTGTAGCATGATTGCATGGGAACAGAAAGGTACTGTACAAGTCAATTGGGAAAAAATTAGCTTCTGCTAACAAGTTCAAATCCTTCTTTCTTTCCTCCCTGAGTTAAGCCATTAGCTATCATTTCAATCACCAGTTCTCTGTTCACAAGTCATGCAATGGAACAGTTGCAGCTTAATTTTTTTGAGAATACAATTCTGTGCTGTCTCCAAAAAGATCTGTCACTGGCAATGTCTGAAGCCTCTTCTCACCTGGTGTCCACTGCTTTGAGGTCCTCCATGAAAGTATTGCACCAAGTTATACGAGGATGTCCCTGTTTGCGCTTTCCTCAATTAGGCTTCAATTTCTTTGCAACTCTAGGTATGCAGAATTCATTTTGTCAGAGATAATTATGAATAATAATGAATTAAATGATAATTATTATAATTAGACAAATAGATCTAGATCTATATATAAGTAGATATTATATGCCCATTTAAATAATAGTATCTTATCTAGAATTCTAGATCTAGATAAACTTAGAGGCTTTTATACTATTATATATATATATATATATAAATTATAATCTACTCCCATGGATTCTATTTTTAGAGATAGATCAAGTGTAGATCAAGCATCTATATATATATATTATAATCTACTCCCATGGATTCTATTTTTAGAGATAGATCAAGTGTAGATCAAGAATCTAGAATCTAGAGAGAGTAACTCAGTTACAGAGTAGACTAGTACTTGATCTAGATAGATCATGAGTCATCATGAGAAAATCCATCAGGGATCAACCATGATAATGTAAATTTAACTCTAGACTCACTAGAGATTTGTCTAGATACTACTTTCTAGAGTCTAGAAAATCTAGATCTGGTCTACATACAATACATCATTAATCATTATACATGATCTAGATCTAATAACTAATTCTAGAACTAAAAGATTAAAAAGTAGTAAAAGTAAAAGTTAGTTTAAAAAAAACAAGAAGAAAACACTGTACACAGACGTAACAGATATTGATAAGATGATTATCATGATGATGATATAACTTAGTTAATAATAATATATACCTAAGAATAGCTAAGACTAATAAATTAAATATAATTAGATCGGTATTAAATATATTATTCTATAAGTCTTATAAGACTATAACTCTACATTAAGATCATCATCATTAGATTTACTTAATTTACTAGTTTTACCGATATTTCTATACTATGTGTAGTATGAGTATGACTATACTACTATTAACTATAGTATACTGTATATAGTGTATAGTATAGTACTCTACTAGAGTCTATAATAGACAGTCACAGTATGACTGAGTATGAGTATAGACTATAGTCATTTGTATAGTCACTATAACTGACTATACAATTATTTCAATTATTATTATCAAATACACTTATACGTTACTAACAGTATACTTGAGTATACACTACAGTCAGTGTCTACGTCTACAGTTACAGTTGAGTATGCACAGTTATTGAGACTTGAGTTAACCAGTTTGAGTTATCTTAAGTTAATATCTAGAATCAAAGAATCTAGTTCAAGATCAAGTGAAGTAGAAAACATTAAGAAACTGGAACAAACACAAAATAGAGCAGTGAGATTCATAACAAATGAATATTCACATTTGACTAGGGTAACACCATTAGTAAAATCACTAAATTTAGAAAGCCTTCAGGACAGAAGACTCAAAAGTAAAGTAGCAATTATACATAAAACACTGAACCATAATCTTCAAATACAAAAACAAAATTTAATAAAATACTCTGAAAGACACAAAAATAAAGGCACATTCCTCGTCCCATATGCTAGGACAAATTTGTACAAATACTCCTTCTTCCCTAGTGCTATTAGAGCATGGAATGGGTTGCCTGAGCTAGCCAGAAAAACCAGTGACTTGGCAGAATTTAAGTCATTGGTTAATATGCATGACTAAATGCATGACGCGTAGGACGTAATCATCTTCTTTTTTGAAGTAACGTCTGTATTATATAAGATAAGATAAGATAAGATCTACTACCATTAGTACCATAAGACGGAAAATACTACTAGATTCTAGGCTCACTATAGATCTAGAATCTAGATCTATATACCCCAGTCTTGAATCTATCTAGTCTAATAATAGACTTAAATAGACTTAATAAATCTAGTCATTCTAGTGTCAGTGATGACAACACGCCTAACTCTAACCATAAACTAGAAATAGAACAAACATTGTTTTCCTCGACAACAGTAAATTAACTACTTCCGCCCTAAATCACTGATATATATCTAAATTTATTGTACAGTTTCATTTCAGTTTCGTTTTTATAGATCATCTAGTTATAGATCTAGATCTAGATCTACAGCAGACTATGAATACCACTATGATCTATGAATCTATGAATATGATAGTCAGACCAGATATATAGTTATATAGTGACTTATAGAATATATACTCTAGATTAGTAGTTATAGGCCAGTCGTACCAAGATTAAGATCTAAGCCGCTTATCCTAACCCTCTCAAGCCTCAGGCCTCACGCAGTCCCCAGCCGGCCCAGCCCAACGTCGACTGCGGGAGATTAGATATTATAAATATACTTGAATTAATACTAAAATACTAGACGTAACTATTACTAGATCTATAATATAAATTAAGGGGTCTATATTACTGTCGGTCTAGTTGCCCGAATTAGAATTAGACTAGGGCTAGTATGTCACTGTCACTATTAGTATTTAAGAATTAGTAATATTAGATATAGAATATTATTCAATATAGATCTAGATATCAATATCTAGAATCTATATCTAGATTCAAGATCTACTCATCATATAGATCTAGATTAGGTACTCTCACAGGCGGCCATTTCGGATCTAAAAACACATTTGACATCAAAACAATTTTCTGTTCAGGTTTTACAAAACTGAAATTAAGCATGTCCTAAGAAAAGCAATTGCTTTATAACTGAATGTTTTTATGACATTTTCTTGAGTTTATTCTAAAGATAAGAAGTTCCTCTAACGGTTAGTGGTAAAAAAATTATTTTTTTCTCTTACTGTGTCCAAAATATTTTAATCAGAAAAATTAGAAATTTTCAAATAACAAGGAAAAAAATATAGGGATCCGTAAATTTTAATTTTTAACCATACACTTAGAAAATTTATTCAGCTTTCCAATTAAACGAGTCAACAACTCTTTAAAACTTAGCACACTTTTTCCATGTACTAAAATTTCACTAAGGTCGTGATGAACTTTTATCAATAATACCCGTTTTTTACATTAGTAAAATAAAATTAGTGTACACTAAAACATGTAAAATTGAATGATTCTCTTCTTTATACCAGTCCAATATTATTGATTATTAACATAAAATATAATAAAGATCTGTATGCTTGGGAGTTCTTTTGGACAGTCGATGTCGAGACACAAGTTCGAAGCTAAAATCTGTAAATCTAGGTATCTAAACTAAAATATTCTTTCAAATAAATATACTTAAATAGATCTAAATCTTAAATCAGAAGATTCTTTTTCTAATCTAGACTGTTGTTCTATAACCAGATAGATCCAGATCAATTTAAAAGCAAATTGTGTTGAAAACTTGACGAGAAGCATTTTTCTTTTATAGACTATATTATTTTTTCGTAGTTTACTAAATGATATTTTAAAATTTTAATTTTATTTTGATTTGGCACTTATAAATTAAAATTTCTCCTTTGAAACTGTACAATTTGATATATACTTTTTTATATGTATTCACAATAGTTTCTGAAATATTCACATAAAAAAGAAATTTGCTTCACTTTTAAAAATTTCTCTATATAAAGTCCATAGGATGTCATGGTGCTTTAAAGTCGGACAAACTTAAATCACAATCAAAATCACAATAACTTTTGAACCAATAATGCTAGCATCATGGTGTTGTTGGAAAGCATTTTTCATCCTCTTTCATTCTATTACACATTTGTTGGTACAGGATCAATTTAAATTGCAACTATCTAATCTAGATCTAGATATAATCTACTTATATATAATATACTATATAGTATAATATATTATATAGATCTACTAGTCTAGATTAGAATACCTATAATTTAGTAAATTTAGTATAATACTAATAATAGAATAATAGGCTGTATGGAAAAATCATATTACGCCATGTTTGTAATCTGCATTTTTTTCCGCATTGTCGATTGCATTGTTTTTTTTTGTTCTATACAAGAAGGGGGTTAACCGCAAAACCCCCTGAAAGGGGGATTTTAAACTCAAAACCCCCCTTAATTATTGGCTGCGCTGTGCAATTTAAGTAATGGTTTAACCCTTACCGGTCTTTAATATTTTTTGAGGAGTTGGCAGCCAGGTCTGAATTAAACTCTAGCTGATTCATAGTATTTTACAAGAAATTAGAAAAAGCAAATTAAACAGACATCCAGTTAATTTTTATTTAATATTTTATTTATAACAATAAAAAATGTTCTAAACATGATGTCTGAATGTTTATTTTTGAAAATTTATTTGTGTATGGTACTTTTTGAAGCACTTGCGATGATGCACTCCAGGGTGACATAACTGTTTAACTGAGAGTAAGTTTTACAGTAGAATACTGTCTTACACCCACCCCCAGGTTTTTTTCTGTTAATGCAAACACTGCAGTCTTTTGTCTTTCTGTATGGGAAGTTAGCAATGAAATGTTGTCTTTTGTTTAGTCTCTGGTCAGATTCTGTTATAATAATTGGTTCCAAATCAACTCAAGACAATATTAATAGTAATAGTAAACTCTAGTGTACTTCAAGAAACAGTCATAGGCCCACTACTATTTCTAATTCAATTTTTAAATGACCTACCCAAGTGCATTAGTTCAGGAACAAAAGTTAGATTATTGCATAAAACTAGAATAAATAAAAAATAGAGCAGTGAAATTTATAACAAACATTCAAATTTGATTTTAGAGTAATACCATAAGTAAAATGACTAAAAAATTTAATCTTTTCTAATTTAGTTCAAGCATCTAAAACAAAGTCTGAATTCAGTAATCAGTAGACTCCTCTCATTCTTGTATAGTAGAATTATTAGAAAAATATAATATAAATCTAAATAGATAATGTAGTCTACATGTATAATAGATCTATTTATAGATAGTGACAATAATATATTCTATACTGTGTTTATAGATAGATCTAGATCCACATAAGTGTTACATTATTTTCAGTTGTAGCTTATGCTTATGCATATTATAAGCCTTTATTAGTTATATACCGGTACTCAATTTATGATCATGGATCATAATTTTATTGAATCTGAAAAATTGGACAAATCAGAAGCTCAGTCTAATTGCCTAGATACTAAATCCACAGGTAATATCACAGTGACATCAAATTAATAAAATAAGGAAGATATAATTTTCTATATATTTCTAGCTTGTAAGATGAGATTTTTTTTTCTTGGGTAGATTATCTCCCTTTATTATAAAAGACAAAACATACTCAATTTATATTTATAACAATTGTTAATGAAAAACTTTTCATTTTAAATACTGTAAAATACCTTTTTCTATTTCTCAAAATGTATTTGCATAGGAATTAATGTTGAAGATAATGGACATGGTGAGGATTGTAAATCAACTGGTATATACTTTTTCCCTCCTTTATATGCCAAGCGATATCGTCTAGCTGTGGATACACTTACAAAATATGATATCAAAAGTGTGAGTACTTTCAACAGTGTATTCTATAATGATTATCAAACACTGTCAACAATTTTTAACTTATGTTGAGGATGCAGAAACCTTTCTATGCCATTTCAAGATGTAAGATTGTATTTATTTATTTATTTTCATTGTTCTCTTTAAACTGTATTCTCTTTGTTGATAAGAAACAGAAAGCTATTTAGCAAGGGTTTTATGAGTTGTTATTTTTTGAAGACTTTGTTTTACCTGTGTTATGGTTCAAATGTCAGTATCAAGTAAAACTTTGGCTGTGTGGTATGTGCACTGGACTGTCCACTTTATGATCTTGATTGTCCCGGGTTCAATTTAGTAATGTATTACTACTACTTATTACAACCTTAAAATCTGAAGGAACATCCAAACCATGTAAAACATTTTACAAACATTTATTACAAACAAGTACTTTTTGGCTATTAAAATTGTTTCATTTAAAAAGCTATCACAAGTTTATTTCATTTAAACTCAGTAAAATAAGATTGAATTTAATTCAGATAAATAAGAGAAAATGGATTTTTTTTTTTATAGAAATAAATAAGCAGATTGAAAGATTGTCTCCCTTCAATAGTATTTACAAAATAAATTGTGTATCCCTCAATCACTTGTGTGGCTGTTTTTTTATGCAGCCAGCCTTTGATGGTTGAAACAATAATAGCATTTAGAGTTTGGTTTAGTTCTTTAACAAGTATGCTTATATTTTATTTAGCTTTTTTTTTTAAATCTATCTTTTCTTGCATCAACTTTATTTTCTCTATAAGGTTATAGATTTTGGCTGTGCTGAGTGTCACTTTGTGAAACATCTTTCTTCTGTGTCTTGTCTGGAGGCCATAGCACTAGTGGACATCAACAAAGAGCTACTGGTTTCAAAACAGAAAACTATAGCTCCAGAACTACGTCACTTTATCTTCAAAAGAAAAAACCCGCTTCATGTCTCTCTACTGGCTGGAAGTGCAGAGGAGACAGACTCTAGAGTTTCCCATTTTGAAGGAGTAACAATGATAGAACTGTAAGTTATCTTGAATGCTGACTTGATTTAGTCCCTTTGACTTCCAGTGGAGCATAAGGCTGCAACAGCATTTTTCCATCGGACTCTATTCTGGGCAATTCCCCTCAGCTGAAGTCCATATCCATCCTGCCACTTGGTCTACTGATCTTCTCCATGTTTGGCTGTGGGTCTTGAAGAGTGCTACATTTTAAAAAATAATATATTTTTCTACAGTAAAAAAATGCTAATTATTTATCCACATTTTATGCCAGTTGTACCTCCTTATGAACACAACATAATTGCTCATTAATAAGATAATATTTGAAAAAACCCAGCACCATTATCATTCAAGAGTTGTTTTAGTTTCTTTGTATAGTTTGATATTACACAAGTCTTCATTGGCAGCCATGCATTATTTGCTATAGCAATATTATAGTGTTGGTTCAATCCAGTTTTTGAAATTCAGATATGGTTTAGTTTATTATTTGTCTCTGTAGCACCAATTATTATAATTTGGGAAGCTGCCACTGGACATTATGTTTGTGACTAATATCAAACTATGTTCTTTTATCCACCCAGTATAGAACACTTGTATCCTGATGTACTGCAGAAAGTGACACACAATGTTTTTGATAACATTAAGCCTAGACTTTGTTTAGTTACCACTCCAAACTCTGAATTCAATGTGCTTTTCAAAAATGCTGACCCTAACAAATTTCGTCACTGGGATCATAAATTTGAATGGAACCGAGCAGAATTTAAATCTTGGTTAGTATACCTGGTACTTTATATATAAAATCAAACTAAGCTGTCTATTGTCTATTCCTGTTTCATCAAAAAATAGTCTGATAACTTCCTAACATTACATTTTTTTTTAATTCTAATTTTTCCAGACTGGTGTCTCAGATTTAATATCATGAGAGCCATTTCATTTTCAATAAAGTATTTCTATTGGTTGTGGAGGGAATTTAAAAAAAAATAAAAACATAATGTTTAAAAACTTTTTTTCTGCTTAAATATATTATGTATCAGATAAAGAAATATATGTGTTATGTATAAATAGGTGATATAATTCAATTGTTATTGAGGCATGACATTGATACTTTTTTTTTTTCATAAAGCATTTAAATTGTTATAGGTGTGAGGAAATTTGCAGAAGATATAATTACATCGTTGAATATACAGGTGTGGGACTTTTACCTGACAAAGAAACTCATCATCTAGGGTATTGCAGTCAGGCTGCTGTGTTCTGTCTAAATCACCAGAGGGTTTTCAGCCAAAGTCTTTCAAATGAACATTTTTCTCTTTGTTATGAATTGGTTAGTAGAATAGTAATTATTTTGTAACATTCATTACAAACATATAAATAAGTTAAAACATGAACTTTGTTTACAATTATTAAAGAAATCTATAAACATATTATAGCTAAATACACACTGCCTTTGTTTGATTCTCTTTAACATGTACAAGTGTAACTACTGCTTACTATACTAACATAAAAATATATGTTCTCAGGATGATTTTTAAAAAAAGTAAATGGCAGCATGAATTAATCATAAAAGTAAAGTAATGTTCCCCTTTTGGACTTTGCAATCTATGGGTCAGATGATGTAAAGGTTATCTGTATTTGTGGCCTACAGATTATGGGGGTGTCATATGGCCAGCATGACGACCCACTGCCTTTACTTTTCCCAAACTAATTTCAGGTACCCATTAGAGCTTGGTGGACTCAGAGGTGCCCTAAAAATCCCAGAATTAAAAATTCCAGTCATCACAAGGATTTGAACCATAGACCCTTTGTTCAGAAGCCAAGCCCTTTACCACTCAACCACTGTGCCTCCATGAATAAGTTAAGCAGGTGCAAATTAGTAGTAATTTATGTTTTCTTATTGGCCTAAAGTGTGAAAACTTTCTTTCTGTTGTTTACTTCAATGATATTTTATCCATCAATGGAATCAAAAACATCATTTCACACAAGCTCTTTAAAAAATAATGTATAGTTATGTACACAGCAATGCGGTATTGATGTGAATGTTGTTTAGTTCTTTGACTAATATTGCAACTTGAAATCATTCCTTTTCAAGATAGAAAGTTTTTTGACAATTTTCTTTGTGAAGTGTTGTTCATCATATGAAATCTTTTGCCTGAAATTCCTCAAGATTTGTGCAGAACTGTAGACAAAATAGAGAAATGGACTGTCATTTGAATCAATGAGAGACTGACTGTCATTTGAATCAATGAGAGACTGACTGTCATTTGAATTAATGAGAGACTGACATTTGAATCAATGAGAGACTGACATTTGAACCAATGAGCAGCAGTTTCTTACCAAATACAATCTGAAGATAATGTAGTGCATTTCAGTTCCACACCATTGTATGCAAAAATTGGAAAAAGTCACTTCCTCTGTAAATTAAGATTCTTACTAGAGTAGTTTATATTTATTATACTCTATGATTTGATATTTCCTCAAATAAATTGTAAGCATAGTTTTTAAATGTAATTGGTTTTCCTTCAGCTTCATTTTTTAATGCTATTTGCTCATTTCAGTCCTCTTTTGGCATGCAGTTGTCTGGTAATCCTATTTATGAGTAGTGCTTCTAGTTAGCTGGATGACATAGTTGATAGCACCACCATGTTCTAATTTCTTAGCTAACCAGATTGTTTTCCCACAAGTGTCCAGCACTACTGCTGGTGTTGCTATTAGTAATAGATTTTCATACTTCAATCACATCTTTTGATGCAAAAACTATCTGACTTGAACATTTTTTAATGCTATTTGCTCATTTCAGTCCTCTTTTGGCATGCAGTTGTCTGGTAATCCTATTTAGGAGTAGTGCTTCTAGTTAGCTGGATGACATAGTTGATAGCACCACCATGTTCTAATTTCTTAGCTAACCAGATTTTTTTCCTACAAGTGTCCAGCACTACTGCTGGTGTTGCTATTAGTAATAGATTTTCATACTTCAATCACATCTTTTGATGCAAAAACTATCTGACTTGAACATTAGCAAACACATGCTAGCTTGGTTTCTAAACTTTCTGACTAAAAGCCCATAATATGAAAAAGCGAATGGGCTTGTGCCAGGCACAAGAAAGCTTAGCAGTAGAGTGATGTTAAAGCTAAGAAAATTTAAAATCGACAAAACAATTATTAAACTATTTTATACAGCAACCATTAGCAGTCTAATTAACTTTGCCATCACCTGCTGGTAATAAGTTCAACATTTGCAATAAAACTTATAAAAGGTATGCATGATAGTTTATATAGATTTAATAAAAGGACACAGACGTTTGGGATCTGTTATTTGGTGAGCTGGTAGTATTTAATATGCCAACATTGCTTTTTAGATATTGTAAGTGGTAAGAGAAATATAAAGGTGCCAGTAGCCATAATTTAAACCTTAACTGATAAGACAAGCAAGTCTTTGTCAGAGAGGGTACATAATAATAAACAGGCTGAAAAAAACAACAAAAGAACTTTCCAAAATCAAGAAGTTGTCACTTAAGGTTCATACCATGTGAAGATATAATAAAGTACTGTAATCATCTTTCATAACTGGAAGTACTTTTATATTATTGAAATGAGAAAGTGACCAAAACAAAATGCTCTGACTACTCTCAGGCTATGTAAGCTATTAATTTAGATACCTGAATCTGTACAGAATAGAAATCCTTAACGGGGTCTGGGAAGTGCAGCTATATGCCTTATAATTGAAGCAATCATCTCAACTAATACATTTATTTTTTCTCATTAAATGTTCAATTTGTTTCAATTTGAATGTACTGTGTCTACAGATTGCTGAAGCAGATTATCCTTTTGAGAAAGAGACTTGTTCTGTGAATGAGAAAATAGATCTGGAAGTGAAATATTGTGTTCAGTATCTGGCTTCATCTTTACGGAAGGAGAATTCTGGCAATGATGAAGGCCCAGTGGCCCTACAAATATCAAGAATTCTTAATTTTCCTAACATCAAATCTTTCTTTGATGAAGATGCTGTTAGGTAAATAGTATTTTACATTATTGGGGTAGTCCCCACCTTAAATAAAGTGAAATAGTGTGGACAATTATAAACTTTGATGTTTTTAATTAGAATAAATAACTCAATTTTAAAACAAAAAATAAAAACTTTTATTCTACTCAAAAGTGAAAAATACCACTCTTTCAGGGAAAGCTTACATCGATGTGCATACCAAATATCTGATGATCAGCTCATTGTTTATGTGCCAGAAGAAGAGAATGATGAAAATGATGGGAACACTGAAGAAGAGCAATGTGTCGCCCATCAAGTATGTCAAGACTATGAGATGCATCTAGAAAGTTGGGATTAAACAACAGAAAATGTGTGTCTTTGTCTTTCAATAGACCTGTGCTCTAAGGTGGTTGTAAATATGTACCTTTCTGAATTACATTGTCTTAAGCAAGTTTTTTTGTTAAATAAAACTTTTTTTTTAAAGTACATTTTGACTTGCTTTCATTTGTGATCACTAGAAGTTACTTCTGTACCACACTGTTCATAATTTTTTGGAATATATTTTTAATATGGATTATTCTGAAACTATAACTCAACCAGTTGTTTTGAATACCTAAGTTTAACAAAAGCAACATCATCATTGTTGCAATGTCATATATAAACAAATTTTTTTTATTATGGAAAATGGTCATAAATTGTGTCTATAGCATCCTCAAAATGTGAACAGAAATGTTTTTGCACTTCAAGACTTTTTATTTCCCCCCTCCACTGATACAACTATTTGTTTAAAAAAAAATGGTTTGATAACTATAGTTAGATGTTAAATAAATTATGGTGCATATTTCCAAAACAATTCATGCGATTAAATATTATTCATATGTTGTGCCCTTATATGCTTCAGGAATTTTAATAACATTCCATGGCTTCACAGGCTGCTAGGAAGTTAGCACAGTAATAGAGCTCAGGTTAGGAGTATGCACAATCCAACCCCAGAGATCATTTTAGTCTATTTGAATCTTTAAAAAAAAAAAGGACACGAAGATTGTCTCAGAGACAGTTTAGTAAATTTAAGCAGTACAGAAGCAAAAAAAAAAAAGCACATATCTTCAAGGTGAATCATTTCTCAAATTACACAAGACATCAAATTAGAGGCTAAGGAGCAGGGTGCTGATCACAAATATATCATTTTCATCTAGGTAATTTTTAGTTTTCAAAAGTACAATTAAAAAAAACAAAAAACTTCATATTTTGTGTTTTATGGTGTGTTTGTATGGAATATTTTGTAAAAAAACAAACATGGGACATGATCTGCAAATGATGTTTGCCATATAAATATACCTTTTTCCCATTTATCAGGCCACCTAAATAAGGACATTATTTTTTCAGCTAAATAGAATTATTTGATATACTTTAAAGACCCGCTCAGTCATTCATATTAATTGACAAACAATACAAGTCTTTAAAACACAATAGGTTAAAAATTAAATTTTATTTATCAAAAAAAAAAAAATGTGTGTGAACTAATGTTAAAAAAATAAAACAACAAAACCTTTAGCATTACAAATAGAATAAAGACTATAGGGTTTGAAGTAACAGTACAACATTAACAACAACTTTAGTCAAGGTAATTCACTTGACAATGGTCACAAATACAAATGGTTGTGATTCTCAACCCATGACTTGCAACATATAAATGTGGTTGCAAAGATTTGTTTTTTCTTTTGTAAATATGGGCAACATGTTTGGGGTTTGTGGATGACTATCGAGTTGTGATTCAAAAGGTTTGAAATCACTAACACAGTGCATCAATTAGATACATAGACATTCTACAGTTAAACATTTAAATTGTTTGATTAATCGTTCTGAGAATATTAAACAACAATGGAATGAAATTACAGAGCAGTTTTTCTTTTTGTTCAAAATATTCTTTTTTCAATAAAGAAACATTTAAAAAGAAAAAAAAGGGAAAGCAAAGCGCTTAAGACTTCACCAAACACCATTCAATCTTCCACAAAACTTGTGGTAAAATCAAAAAAGTTGTTTCAATAGTGAATATCCATAGGCATTGTAATACTAACATTAAACATAAATGTTCTATGATGGTGTTTTTTTTATGCATCTTTAAAAAAATAGAGCAAACGTATAAAAAAAAAACAACAGCAGCAAAATGAGTGTTAATTCTGTAACCAAAGCTCAATTAGAACAAAAGTAGGTAATTTTAGGGTCCTAAATAATACATCAAATTAGCAACCAAATATGACTGACTACCTAACAATACCACTTTACAATAACATCAAGGATAGGGAAAGGTAGATTTTTAAATATACATAAGCAAATGTTATTAAATGAAAGACAAAAAAAAAAACACACGCACACACTCAATTTTTTTTATAGCTTAGAAATTTAACGACCCGCTAAATTCTCTTAAGTTTAAATACCTTGAAGATAAACACCTATAGCCATCAATGAAAAAAAAATTGTAACACAATATAAAGACAAGGCTTAATAAAGAAAGTTTTTTTGTTTAGCCTCTGTCCAGTATCAACCCCTTCAAAATATTTTTTTTTGTTTCAGTACAAAAAGATAGAAAAATTAAAAGCAGTGTTAAAAAAAAAGAGAGAGAGAAATTTTGAGGAAAGGAGCGTTACTTTTTAGCTTTCCCACGACCCCTGCCACGCCTGGCAGTCCCCCTACTTTTTCCAGCTGCTTTAACTGGTTCTGCCACTGGAGCAGAGCTGTCATCATCATCTTCTGTGATGACAATGGAAACATTCTCTTCTTTTTCTTCTAACCCTGATACATCAGTTACTGTTTCCTGTCCTTCTTTGACTATTTCTTCAGTGCTGACATCATGAGGAGACTCACCATCTGAAAAAATAAAAATGAGACTATACTTCATATTCAAACTGTGAACAAATACAATAACATTTTTTTTTTAAATTTAAAAACAGAGATTATGCTTGACACTCCAAAGTGTAAACTAATCTAAGAGTCTACTCACACAATTTGTATTTTTGAAGGCGTTAAGTCTAACAAAAAAAATAAAATACTTTGTTCATTGTCTTGTTGATGCGTTTACAAGAGTTCTAAAAAGGGTTACTGAGCAAGCATAATAAGCAAAGAAAGATTGTCAGAAGCACATATTTGAATGTAGATTCGTCTTTTTACACTTAAAAGCTAACAACCATTTCATTTCAGTAAAATTAGCCCATTTGAATAAGTCAAATTGTTTTAAACATTACATTTAAATACTCATGTCAAACTCTAGTGAGTAGGCTGGATGAGAGGTCAAGGTAGGTCAGATGTATGATGATGCAAGGTTAACTGTACGTAATTCAGGTGACATCAAAAAAGGAGGGAAAAATATGAAAGAGAATCTTCTAGAAATAGTTATTTGAAATAGCGCATGAAAAAAAAAGGTTGTTGTGTAGCATGAGCCTAGAATTTTCTGGGGACAAGGATATTTAAGCTACTCATTAACTTATGTAAACTTATCATGACGGATAAAATCTGCAAATTACCTTCCATAGACTCAAAATGCTCTTTGTCAGCTTCCCCCTCTGCACCATCTCCAGATAAGAAAGCAGAATTAGAGTTGACATCCATTTCCTCATTCACATCAGCATCAGAAACTGTTACATTGGCTTCATCATCATCCAGCAAGCCATAATCATCATCCTTGGCCAAACCACCATCATTGTCCACATCTTCAAGAGGAAGTGGATCATCATAGTTTTCTTCAAACTCGTCTTCTGTATTAATATCCTTCTTAAACTCATCTTTATCCTCTCCAACATCTTCTTTCACTTCCTCCTTCATCTCTTCTTCAGCTCCCTCTTTGTTCTTTTTAGCCTCCTCTTCCCTGGCCTTTCTTTCTTCCTCCTGTGCTGCTTCTTCAGCTTTACGCTTTTCTCGAGCAGCTATTTTAACTTCAGTGGCTTCCTGAAGAAAAATTATGTACAGTTTAACAAGCATGATCTGTTAAGAAAAAAAAATGATGTGAATTGTCAGTTCTTTTCAAGTCTTAAGCCTATCAACATGCTCTAGCAATTAATTGGAGTGCATCAGATCATCAAAAAAATAATTAAAATCTATAGCACACAACCCATAACAAATGTAAGGGGAGTAGAGGAAAAAACATTCATTCTAGAAGGCCTCAACACTGACCTGCAACGCACAGCCTGTGGGCAGTTTAGACCAATAGCTCGTTGCTATGTCATACAGACCAGCCCGCAGGTTGTGACATTGTAGGTCAGTGTTCAGGCTATCTATAACAATTGGTCTCGAGTGAGGACATACAAAAAAATTTCTTGCCTTCCTATTTATTTCTACCTTTTTTTTGGCTCAGTAGCTAAGTGTTTTACTCTCCTACCTTACCAGGATATATAAAATATTTAAAAAATTAATGTCACTGAAAACATACTTTGAATTTCTCATAATGTGTTTCACTCTGACAGTGAGCTCCTTTAGCAGACTTTTCATTGTTATAAAACTTGTGGCAGAGTTTACAAAAGAAGCCAGTGACAGGAATAATGTAGTTCAAACCTGGAATAAACAAAAGTTTTATTTAAAAAAAAAAAAACAAAAAAATAATTAATAAAATAAAAGCATGAAAAACTATTGTAGTAGATGATATGCTTACCAACAGGATTCTCCGCATTGTATTCTGGGATGGTCAAATCTTCCTCATCTTCCTCTTGTCTTTTCTGAACAATTGAATAACAGAAACATTGAAGTAACCATGAATAAACTTATCATTAACTTAATTGATTTTGTAAAGTTTATAATCAATTGAGAACTAAACAGAATAAAGAACACATCTAATGACCTTATCTCTTTGCTTTCTATCCTTATCTTTCCTTGACCTATCTCTTGATGAGCTGCTTTTCCTGTGTTTCTGTTAAAACAAAAAAATTAATAGAATACCTCTAGATCTAACCCCTTTTAATGCAATTGAGTTCTATTTTAATGAAATTGTAAAACAAGTTATCACGAGATGACACTTACATCAGATCTTCGTTCTCGGCTTCTACTTCTAGATCTCTCGCTGTCTTTTTCATCTTTCTTCTTACCATAAATCTCTGCATTCTATTTAAAGTATTAAACAAATAATTCCTAATTTAAGTTTCTTTCAACATATTAAATACTATACATCAATAGCTCATAATTGTCTTTAGGTATTTTAGTTTTAAAGATGTTTTTTTTATTAAAAACCTATCAGCTTTAATTTACTTACTTTCTTGTGCTCCTCTGTCTCCCGATGTTCTAAAACTTCAGTGAAGTTAGTAAAATCATGAACTTTGCACCAGCCACAGCCTCTTTTAACCTGAAGCTGTCTTTGCTGTCACGATGAAAGTATTAATTAGTTTTTAATAGTGCTATAATCCATCATGTAAGATAATTTAGATCACTTACAAATTATTTGACGATAAAACAAGAAATCCCTACACCCACCTTGTGGATATTTGAAAATCTGTGCCTCTCCCATGGAATAGTCAAACTATTATTGCAAATTTTACAGAAGAAGTTTGGATCATAGCTGTGTTAGTAAAAAAAAATAATCTTAGAACTGTACACATGACCTTTTCAGAAGCAATCAACTTTAAACACACTCAAATAGAATATTTACCCTCCTCTTTTGCCCTCAATTTTTCTCAGATGTTCCTCAGCTTTGAGCCTGGACTTGAGCTGATTGCTCTTCATCTGGTGCACAGTTAGCACACTGTTCATGCGCTGTGTATGCTTGGTACCATTCAGATGTCTTCTGAAACTTTCATCATCATAGACAGACACATTGCACACATGGCAATACAAGTTACTGTCCTTGTCCTTACCCTCCTGAATATAACAGGTTTAGCATGGTCAGACAATGAAAGGATATAAACCAAATAACAGGTTTGGTAGGGTCAGAAATTAAAAGGAAATCAACCAAGAAAAAATAGCATAAATTAACAGACCCAAATTTATTATTATCATTTTGGTGAAATAATTACCTCATCTTCTGTTGGCTCCGCAGGGTCATAATCTTCCTCTCTGCTGCGATTTTTCTCTATAAAATGAACATTTACACATCTAAGTACAAGTAAACTAAACATGCCAATAGATGTAATAGCCAAGGCTTGGTTTTAGATTGTGATGTACATTTTCAAGACTAGTCTTAAAAACAAAAACTCATTTGGTCAACCTTCATTCATTTTGTTAAAAGCTTTATTATAATTGTTTCAGCTTTGACTTAATTCAGTAGTTGGCAAGGCAAAATATGATTTATTTTTTTACCAGATACCAGATAGAGCATAATAAACTTGTAACAAAATATAACTTATGATTGTCTACCAAGTACTAGTTTAGCAAAGCATGGTTACACCTAAACTTATTTAAGGGCATTTTCTGAAAAATGTAATTCCATTGACAACACTAAACATTACTGTCTACTTATAGTACTATACAAATGCTATGCAAATAAGATCCTCTTTGTAATTATGTAATAAATGAATAAGCCAAGAAAAGAATGATTTCTTAGAAGGCTTAATAATTGTAAGTTTTGTCAAGAAAAGTTGATCTGATAAAGGTCAGGGATTTGAAGTGCAAGAAGTAGTAATATGAACTAAACTGCTTTTTGGCAAAAAGACTATGGACAAGTGTGGATAAAAAAAAGGAGTAATAGACAGCAGATGAACAATCATTTGCTGCCATTGCTCGCAATGAGGAAAATTGCTGCAGCAGTCCGCAGAGAGAAAAGAATTTTACCTGAGTCCGAACGACTAGAATGATTTCGATCTCGACCATCACTGCTCCTGTTGCCGTCACGGCCTCGAGACCTATCCCGATCACCACCTCTCTAGAGATCCAAATGGAAGTGAAGAAAAAACAAAGTGGTGACGAATGAAGGGACAAGGCAACATGAAGAAGAAAAATGACAGCATAAAAATCATCTTGAGAAGATGAGACATTTTTCCATAATCATTTGGTATATCTAAGAAAACTGAAATGATACTGTTTAAAGCATATGAAAAGGCAATTAGGTTAAGATTGGTTAAATGAAGAAAATGAAAATTATTCCTTTCTCTGGATATCCCCAATATGATATGTTTAAAATGAACAGATTAAGAATTGGAAATGAAAATAGTCAATCAGACAGCTTTGGACTTGGTAGAAAACAATTCTGCTTGTACAGAATTATCCGGTTTTGGTGCAGATTTCCAAAGCTGAAATAAAAGCATTGGAATGTATTTCCACATCAAAAACTGTGATATATCTGATTGATAACTGTATTCACACCATCTGATGTGAGATTATATTTTGAAAAAAAAAAAGACATTTACTGTAGGCAAAACAATGTAGTCAGTCTATCGACAATTTAATTAAAATTACATTTGAAGAAACATTTGTTTCCGCTGAATACTCTGTTTTCTCTAATAAATGCTAATATGCTATATAATAATACAAGCTAAATCTTACAAATTTATATATATATATATTTTTTTAAAATTAAAGTTTCAAAGTTTCTTGATAGTAGACATTTGGTTAGGATTAGATTAAAGGCAGCTCAAACACTTTTAGTAAATATTAAAGAACAGGGTCATTAAAACTAGAAAACTGATTAAACTATTTCTATTTTAGAGCATTTTGTTGAAAGCTCACCCCCGAAGAGTCGCGTCTTCTTCTTTTAAAGTCCATATCTCTGCTTTGTCCGCCTACCCGTTTCCTATCATTTCTCATGCCAAGACCGCCACCGTAGCCCATTCCTTGATGCTGCATAAAGCCCATGTTCCCCATGGCCAGTGCTCCTAAATCACCAGCTCCGAAAGCTCCACTGCCCAAGGCTGCTTGCTGCTGAAGTAACTGTTGAGCGAGCATCAGCTGGTTCATCTGTGTACTAACCATCGGGTCATACATGCCACCACCATAACCAGGCCCTTCACCCAAGAGTCCATCTCCTAAAATGATAAAGAAAAAAAATTGAATTGAATTTTGCATAATTATAATTTGTAGCTCAGATCTTTAAAATAATGTAACAAGTCATACATATATTTAAAACCATTATTTATTAAATTTCCTAAATAACAGAATTCAAGATTACCTCCATAATTGGGCCTTCGGTCTCGTCCACCATGCCTTCTATTCATTTTTATTACTATTGACTGAGGGGAAAA
Source organism: Biomphalaria sudanica (assembly GCA_036873155.1). NCBI lineage: Eukaryota > Metazoa > Mollusca > Gastropoda > Planorbidae > Biomphalaria > Biomphalaria sudanica. The sequence goes on along the minus strand of JAZGLO010000245.1, from coordinate 1,419,655 downwards.
AACAACAACAAAAGATTGCTAGAGAGAAGTTGCAATTGTAGGCAAATATTTTTTCTACTTCCTTCTTGGTCTGATATTCAAGAATGAAACATAAAATCCTCTCAACAAATGTAACTTTAAGTTGTAAGAAAAACCTAATGAACAAAATTTTACTTAATGTAAAACAAGACTAAACAGTACAAATCTCTTTTGCTATCACTTAAATATGATAAGTAAAAATGGTATTTATATGATGAGAAAATAGCTATTTCGAAGCACTTTTAATTTTTTCAGTTAGATCCTGTACCTTAGAATTACATCTAGATATTGCCAGGAAAGGTTGGTGTGTGTGTGTGTGGGGGGGGGGGGGGGGGGGCATGATATATATTTAAATGTAGATTTAAAAAAAAAATGAATTCAGTCACAATGTAAGACAAGACAAAAGCAAAAGTGGGAGGGAAAAATCAGTGAAATACAAAGGCAAAGAAGAGGTCAAAATAGTTAACTCAAAAATGTTCGACTTTTGAACTAATTGTCAGATTTTCAAAAGTATTTTTGTGACATTTATTTCTCAATAACATCCATTTAGAAGTAGTGGTTTCATTAAGTATATAAGTATATTGTAAATAACTATTCTATCACTGAAGGTCCTATTTAAGCCTAAGGGTATTTATTTAAATGATCATCTAAACAAGACCTACACTATACCCTATGATTCTAATTAAGCAGGGAAACATGTAATCAATTGTTTAAGCTGTTCCTTGCTAATCATCACCACCAGAATGATCAGTAGATCTAGATTTTATATATTACAGACGTTACTTCAAAAAAAAAGAAGATAATTATGTCCTATGCATTTAATGTGTCAATCTAGTTGTGCATCATCATCATCATCATCTGGTGACCTAATAAAATACTCAGACATAGACAAAGGCACATTCCTTGTTATCTCTGCTAGGACAAATTTGTACAAATGCCCCTTCTTCCCTAGTGCTATTAGTGGATGAAATGAATTGCCTGAGCCAGCCAAGAAAATAAATGACTTGGCAGAATTTAAGTCATTGGTTAAAATGCATGACTTGATTGACCTAGGAACATGCGTAGGACGTAATCATCTTCTTTTTGAAGTAGTGTCTGTATTTTATAAGATAAGAAACATTCAAACATGAAAATTGAAGATGAATAGCTGACAGCACTTAAAACTTAAGCCCTACCTCAGCTCCACAAAGAATCTAACACTATTTTAATTTGAAAATTCAGGCAACCCATTCTATTCTCTAATGGCGCAAAGGAAGAAAGAGCACTTCTTTGTACTAATTTGTTCTAGCGTATGTGTATGGGGCTGGGGGCTTTGCACTGGGGTTTTGTGCCTCCCCATGTGGCTGGTGAGACCTATGTGAGCTTGGAATGTTTGGCTGCACACTGGGCAGGTTATTCCAACTGGAATAGTGATTGTCATTGGCCTTGCTTGTTTCTCTTGACGCTTTTCTTCTGCCAGCGCTGTTTCTTGTCCTCAGCAATTTGCGTGCCATTTTTCACAGCGTGATGACATGATGCTCTGTCATGTTCTTCTGTCTCCCATGTAACTGGGTCAATGCTGAACGCTTACAGAGAAGCTGTGAGGGTGTCCCTAAAGTGTTTTCTTTGTCCACTTTGTGAGCGCTTTCCTTCCCTTAATTGGCCATACAGGGATGTGGCGGTCTTCCATTCTGCAGACATGTCCTGCCCATCACAGCTGGGACTGCATTGTGTGAATGCTTTGCAGACCCGCTCTTCGAAGGACTTCAGTATCTGGTGTTTTTTCTTGCCAGTTGACATTCAGTATTTTTCTTAGGCAGGCCATATGTAAGTGGTTGTTTTTTTTTGCATGTTTTCTGTATAATATAATACTGTTCTAGCATATATGGAAGAAGAAATGTACCCCTATCATTGTTTCCTTCTGAGAATTTCATAAAGGTTTTGTTTTTCTAGAACAAATTTGTACAAGTGTAAATGCTCTTCTTCCCTAGTGCTTAGTGCCATTAGAGAATGGAATGGGCTGCCTGAATTAGCTAACAAAACCAATGACTTGGGCTTATTAGGGCTTAGCAGAGTTTAACAGTTTAAGTCACTGATTTAGAGATTAACATGCATGAGACTAGTATCTAGATTTCTAAATGGACATGTGAAATGAAAAGGAGGTAATTATGTTCTACTCCTATGCATTTCATGTAATGTCTGTAATAGTAATAATTAATAAATTTTAATATAAAATATAAGATATTTTCTAGAATCTAGACCTACATTCACCTAGTGACTAGTCATTAGATATTATAAACTATTGTAATATACTAAATCAATTCATAACCTTAGAAACAAGGCTTTATTTCAATAAAACACGACTGATACACACAATAACACAGTACAGACTGGTCACGATTCACAGACTACGATAATGCGAACACGATTACAAATACTAGCATGATTACAAGCACGGGTAACACACAAGTTCATTTAACGATCACTCCCAACTATAAACAAATCTACTGACTACTGATCATTCTGGTGATGATGAAAATGCAATGATCATGTCAATCATGATTGATGATGTTTTTATTTATAATGATTATAATCAAATAATATCAATGTCAGCTGAATCATGATTGCTTGTATATAGATCTATTACTATATTATATGGTCGGTCTATTTCTAAATTTCATGAACTTGGACTTGGATGATATGAATAATCTCAATAATATGATTTAATAATGAATAATAACAAAAATGATGATTAAAATGTCAAACACTGTGAATAGTATTAGTGTGAAACAGTCACTCACACTGTCATTGTCAAGTAAGTGATAGATCTAACTTAATTTTAATGAGTTAATGATAATCTAAGTGAAGTCTACTAAGTCCTAAGTGTAACTAAGTCAATCATCAATGACATTTTTTGAATCGAATGATCATTTTCATTATTTTGATGAGTTGATCATCAGTTGATGTGATCATTATGATCATACTCATCATTCTCATGTCATTGTGAATTAATAACCTAGATCTACTAATTAATTAGTCTTCTTCTTATCTTATATAATACAGACGTTACTTCAAAAAGTCAGTCTATAAATATCGATAGAGTATAAATTAATTAAGATCTAGACTACATTATTAAATAGAAAATTACCTCCTTAATTTAATACAGTATCAAAGATAACAAAAAAGGGTATCAATTAATCTTCCTAGTTGTAACGTGTCTGTGGTCTTGACTTTCTTACGTTACGCATGCGCAGAAATCTTCCTGATTTTGAAACATGAAAATTTAAATAATATTCTCAACGATACAAACACAATAGAATCTAGTCAGCGATTACAATTACAGCTACTGATCTTACCTACTACTCTAAATTTAGATTCTAGATCTAAAAAGATTAATGCAAAAAAATAAATAAAAAATACATAAATAAAATTTAAAAAAATAAAATAATGCCAACCAGGGCAGTAGATCTAGAATCTAGATCTAACTTTACAGGAGATCGATGTCAGAATAATAACAAAGCTCCAGAGTAATGCATGACTAATACTCTAATAGCCTACTTACAGTATACAAACAAGCTAGGACAAGCTAGATCTATTGAAATCTATTCTAGACTTTTCATATTGATCTAAATCTAGATTTTTACTTTATTAGTTTCTAATACACATCCAGAATCTATTAGGCTTACTTCTCTGAACTAGTCTAACGCCTTTCTTCAAAACGGTCCTTCGATGGGAAGTTTTACCCAACACTTCAATATGACTGCTTTTCCGCCCGTTTTCTAAGAAAAACTCAATGGAATGTTTCTGCTATTTTATCAGTAGGCCCTAGGCTTGCATTAAGAAATGCATTGGAAAATCAGTCATCGTTTCTGTTTTCTTGTTTTTTCTTAACATCTTTTAAACCTAGATCTACATTACCATTAAATAGTGTTCAACACATCTTAGCAGCCATGGAGAAAATGATATAGATATATAGTAGGAGAGGGGAGGACCAGTTTAATAGGCGACGAGCTGACAAGAATTAGGCTACGAAGGCGTTCAATTTATTTGTTTCAAGAGGCCAAAGGATTTTTTTTTTAGATATAACTTGTTTCAGATTTATTCACATAGGCCTAAAGATAATATTAATACCGATATTTTTAAATCATGTGCGTAGCCGCCTTTAGCGGATCCAGAACTTTGGAGGGGGGGGTGATTTTTTTTCCAAACCCTAACCCTAACACCCAGTAAACCCTAACCCTAAGCATAAACGCGCGTAAAACACACACACACACACACACACATATATATATATATATGGTTCCCGGTCATTTCATCCCCGGTCACTTCATCCCCCGGTCACTTCATCCCCCGGTCACTTCATCCCCCGGTCACTTCATTCCCGGTCATCTCATCCCCTGGTCACTTCATCCCCGGTCATTTCATCCCCTATTTTCATCATCTGATCATTTTTATCTAACAAATTGTAATTTAAAAAATCATGAAATGAGCAATATTTAATGTATTCATTTTTTATTTAAATGACAAAATTGTAACACGTTAATGTTTAAAAGGAATTAAAGCAAAGCTTATAGAGGCGACATGATATCACGAGGATGGGTGAACTCAGAATTTATTAGAAAAAAATAAAACCTTATTTCAAGGCTAAAAATGACGCGCCCATTTTCAAGAAAGAGCGATTGAAAAATAAAATAAAGTGAAAAATGGTCGTACTTTCACCACAGCTTGGCCTTTGATGATAAGTTATCAGCGGCACGGTCATAATTATTGTAATCGCACTTCTATCTTTCAAATGATTTTTTACTACTTCCACCAAACCTTGGCCTTCGATCCGGATAATATTATGATATTACAACCCCCACATCCAATAGAAGCGCTATAGCTAAGTACACACCAAGATTTACAATATAATATAAGATTTCTCATTAAGAAAACAAAGTGTAAGAGGAAACACTGTAAACGCATTAGTAACAAGTCATAAAATGTCTAAAAGCATTCTACATAATCATATTTATATATAAAATATTTAATTGGGGATGAAATGACCGGGGATGAAGTGACCAGGGGATGAAGTGAGTAGGGGATGAAGTGACCGGGGATGAAGTGATCGGGGATGAAATGACCGGTCACCTATTGTCACGTACACAGTATCTATATTTAGCTTGTCAGCAGAACTCGAGCCACCTCGGGGAAATTTTCTATCACGCAGCAGGATCAAGTTTGGAAATAAATATGATTGGTTTAAATTATTAATTATTGTACATTGAGCTGCATTTATTGGTTGGCATTGCAACGAGGGGATGTTAGACACGTGACAACGCTATACCCAGGGAAAGATTCTAGATTTTTAGTCAGTGTCGTACGGAACGTGTTAGGATTCAGACGTATATTTTACATTATTGTGTAGATCATTTATTTAGCAGAATTATATTTATTCTGTTCTATTCAAGTACATTTAACAATTGTAATTATTTGTGAATAGCTTTTCCTAGTTTTGAATTAAAGCATTTGTTTTAGACGAAGAGAAGTTTCTTCATTGAATATAGTAACATACTTAGATCGATTTAGCAATTGGCAACTTCTAGATGATCCTCTTATCAACTGGCAACAGTCTGAATGGTCGTATTATCAACTAGATCTAGCTACTTCTAGACGATCATCTTATTAAAGACGATTTCAAGATCCTCGGCAATCACGATCATTGATTGTGCTTCAACGTGACATCGTGACATCAAGTTTGATCGTAACATCTAGCACTATTGATGATTGTGACACCTATATATTGTTACAAATGAACAGTGACAAGTAGAGGTCAACGTGTGACCCCAGCGTGATGACACTGCAGCCAGTGTTCTCTGGAATCTACGCGTATAAACAAGAACAGGATGTGACGTGACCTCACGTGTTGTTCCATGGGATAAATAGATCTAAGAAGGGGGCAGTTACTAATGAACAGTGACAGATAGAGGTCAGTACGTGTGACCCCGGCTTGATGACACTGCAGCAGGTGTTCTCTGGAATCTACATGTAAAAACAAAGGATGTGACGTTTCCTCACGTGTTATTCCAGAGGATACTAGCCGTGTTTGTGCAACTTTGGACAAGCGATTAGGGACTCTATATAAGCCAGAGAGTTAATGTGAAAGTCAGTCGTGAGTGAGTCGTCGGTACTGTTGTCTACTGTGCGAGACAGTAGAGGAGAGATGTGTACGACTCGATGCAAGTTAACTAGGGTAGAGTTAACTGGAGTGGACTACTGTCGTTAAAGTCTATACAGCGAACTACAGTGGACTTGAGCCGTTACAGTCGATACAGTCGATGTAAGACGTGTGCGGCTCTGATTCGGTAGACTTTAGTGCGACTTGGTTCAGCTTTGGGAGACCTGGAGCGACACTGGAAAGTGTGTCGTTGGTCTGTTCTGTGGAATACGGCTCGATGCAAGTTGAGAAGAGATGAATTGCAACGAAGTGAAGAGATGAATGCATTGAAGTATAGCTAACTGTAAGCTGACAGATATTGTACAGTCTTCTACGCTACATGTTACAGTAACAAATTGTTAGAGTTAGTAGTCATTAAAGTTATATGAAACTGAAAGTTGAGTCGTCAAGTTCTTTGCAGTGTTTTTATTTGTGTGCCTACTAATACATTTAGCCAGAAGATTCAGAAATACGTAACAATATATATTTAAAAGCAGTGTTTCTCAACCTTCGGCAAAAACAAAACATATTAAAAAAAACCCAGCCATGTTGAGCCCCTTCTCTTGACAGATAGGGGGTCTGGGGCAGCGCTGTAAGCTCCCTCAGTGCGGTCCTGGGCGAAGACCCGGCGCCGAAAGCGTTTTCTTGCATTCTTTACTGCATAAACGTATTCTCCTGATATCTACAGCTCATTATTCATCCTATTAAAAAAGGATCTTTTGAATAATGTTTAACTTGAAAAATATTCTAATATGAAATTACTGGCCCTCACTACATTGCAAATACAACCGATTTGTTCCCTGAAAAGATAAGATATCCCACATATTTAGATTAAGGCATTGAGGATCGCCGCCGAAAAAATTATTCGAGAAATAATAATAAAAAACCCAGCCATGTTGAGCTCTTTTTTACAGTTAGGTGGAAGCTCCCCCATTGGGGTCCGGGGCGAAGCCCGATGTCAAAATCATTTTCTTGCATTCTTCACTGCAGAAACGCATTCTCCTGACATCTACAGTTCATTATTCATCCTATTTGAATAATGTTTTAATTGAAAAATATTCTTATATGAATTTACTGGCACTTAGGCCTACTACATTGCAAATACAACAGATTTGTTCATTGAAAAGATAAGATACCTATTTAGATTAAGACTTAGAGAATCGCTGCCAAAACAAAATTATTTAAAAAATTAATATTTTTCAAAAAAAGCTCATTTGTAAGTGATACATTTTGTTCAATAGGCATGTTTGTAACTTTGTTTTGTTACAGAACTATAATTCAAAGCTCTAAACCAAAAATTTCGTAAGTGGGAGGAGAAATTAAGTGGACTTATTAGATTCTACTCTAAAGTTTTTGCATTTTTATGATTCAATTATATATTGTGAGATATAGTCCCAATTTTGTTATACAATAGAAAAATATCAGTATGAGTAAAGTTGGAAAAAGGTGACTAGGAAAATAATATTTCGGTTCAGAACTTTTCGTATGAATTCTAAATTTTCCAAAACAAAGTCTTCCTTAAAATAACTAAGATAAATTCGTGTGCAATTATATAAGTTATGTCGACATTTTTGACTATTCTGTTTTAAAACGTCATGTTTTCGTCTGGAAAGGGGAGAGGGCGGTAGAGTGAAAACGTTAATCCTCGCTCATTTTTATAATTTACGCCAATGATTGCAATTGCATTAAAGAATAGGGGGTAGGGCGACTCGATATATACATTATATTAGTGACAATTTTTTTTTTTTTTTTTTGTAATTTCTTAACTAAAATACAAAAAGAAAAAGTATTGGTTTGTCCGATTGGCGGAAGGCGATTGCATGTGTCGCCCATCCCACCTGGTACAACCCTTTTTCATTTTTTATTTACTAATGATAAAATTTGAGATCAGAGTGTGTGTGCGACATAATATACAAATAGGTTAAAACATTAATATGTAGCTTATATTATAAAGATATTCAACCAATTTTGTCCACAAACTATGATTTGGCCATAAAAATAGGACCGCCCCCCCCCCCCCGACTCAGAATGCTAGAGTGGGGATGGCAGTCAAAACAATCGCCCCCCCCCCACCTCATTGAATCGGCTAAGATACAAGAAATGTAGTGACATTATATAAAAATTATATAGTAATTCAACTAATTTTGTTCACAAACTAGCCAAGAGGAATCTTGAGGGAAAAGCTCTACTCCAAAAATATTCGCTCATTATTTTCTAATCCCTTGGAAAAATCATCAATTGGTCCTATTTATTGATCTATATTTCCTAAAGCCATAGTTGGTATGGAGTGAGGACATTATTTTTATTGGATAGTTACTGACGTTACTACATATTTTGTGTTCTAGTATTTTACATAATATGCTGGTTAGTGATACTGGTCTTTAGTTTCCCGAATCAGATTATTTCCAGTCCCTTATTGGTACCCTACCCTGATTAAGTGATGCCCCCCCCCCCCCAAAAATAGTTTGATCAATGGTGCTAGCTCGTGGCCTAGTTCTTCGAGCAATCTAGCTAGAATACCATCAGGTCCAGATTCTTTATGATGGATTTATACTCGCTTAGAGTTTTTGGATCCTTTTTCCTTGTGCATCTTTCGACTTGGTTTTAAATTAAGCAAGATGTCCATATGTGTTCAAAGGAATATTACTAAATTGATAATATATACACGTAGGCCTATATTGAAGTTTCTTTAGTGCTTTATTAATTAGTCAATCCTCTTCTTACATTAGTGTTTGTAATTGGAATATATTATATAAGAAGTAAAAAAAAAGGTAACACAATGTAACATTAGGAAAGTTGAAATTTGTTTCTACGTAAAATTGTTCAAAGAACTGGTAGACTTAAATGTATTTATAGCCTTCACGTTGTTTGAGTTAGAGTATGGAGAGTGACAGTTGCAGACTAAAGAACTGTATTTAGAAATGTACTTGTCTCAATAAACCTAGAGGTTAGACTTCTCTTTGCCTTGCTTGACTTTTTTTTCAAGAACAAACTTAGGAATTAAATCATCAAAGATAAAAGAAATCGCGTCATAAACTGTTTAAAAAATTATTTATAGAAATGTTTAATCAGCAACAAATTGTCAGCAATTCTACATTTATAGTTATTTGAGTATTCTCAATGTGTATCTTTTCTATCGACGAAGTCATGGACATCTCATTACTGCTAATCGTTAAATTTCTGTAAGGGCTAAAAAAAAATCACTATGAAATCCACAAACGAATTATTGATATATATTAGCTATATAAAAGTTTAAATAAAAGAAGTTTAAAGTTAAAAAAAGGTTCGCTTTGAAGATTAAAATTTGGAGTAGAAGAACATCATAATTGGAGTGACCCATGATCTAGCCATCGATAGCCAGCTAACAGTTTGAGTCACTATTGAAAACATCAGCGGATTAGGCCAATCGATGTTTGTGATCGCAACACCAGAGTTTGGCAAGACCATTACAAAATAGAATATTGCAATAGCTAGTAGCATTACAGCTTCTTTGCGGCGGTTGGACGAAGGTGCTCCGAAGGGAGCAACTGTTTGGCCATTAGGCCTACCGATGTTGACTACACCGGGCTGGTAGTAGCCTTGCTGCACAGTCGTTTGGTGGGAGTGGGGAGTGATGTACACTGGTCCTGGCTGTTGATAGTATCCCGCCTGACTTTGTTGGGCCGTCGGTTGGAGTTGAGGTGTATTCGTCATGGACGGTTGAAAGGTCAACGATAGATTAGTCTCCTTGGCGTTGTCCTGTTTGTGGAGATAGGAATCGCTGTTCACTCCGTTGGTCGCCGAATATTGGGTCTCTTGATTAACTGGTATGGCGACATTATTATGATAGTAGACAACAGGTGGAGGTCGGGTGCCTACTATTTGATGTGGTTTTACAGTAGAACAGGTAACACAGATATTGACCACACATACCAGTACAGCTAATGACGTTGGCACGAACACAGAAACAGCGATTATGACTTTAAGGGACACCCCATTCCTGCAGAAAAAATCGTATTTGGCGTTCACCAGGCACAGTGGTAATATTACAATTAAACCTATGATCCAAGGGACACTGCTCAGCACCAGCGCACTAGCGGTTTCGTTGCCAGACTTCTTAATGAAATCTCGGAGGTGAGACTCAGCGCAAAGCACTACCAGGCCTATGCCGAACACAAAGTGCATCAAGCTAAAATAGGTTGAGGATAAAAGATTTACTCTGCAGATCGGAATCCACTGCTGGTTAAAATAGATTTTAGCTGTTATAACACCGGGGAACAGAGCTAGAATGATGTCGCCTACAGCTAAAGAGATTATTGCCATGAGCTTGGCGTTCCGATAGAACATTGGTCTTGACAGTTGTCGACCCACTAATGCAATATTTGTTACGCATATCAATATGATGAAGATAACTGAAAGAGCTTTGTCGGCGATAGATAAAGCGACATAGTCGGGAAAGAACATGGCTCCACAGAGTTGTAGACGAGTCTTACAGCCTTAACTTTGTACTTCAATCCAAACTTCTAAAAAGAAAAAAAAAAGAAAAAAAACAACTTATGTTTCATATGAAATAATTAATATGAGAGGGAGACAGAGAGAGAGAAAGAGAGTGAGAGAGACATAGATAAATTTGGATTTATTTTAAATTGTAAGACATTGCATAGGTATACTTTTTTTCTTATGGCTAATGGTCTGATACTGGGTGAGTCCATTTAACTTTCGTTACGAAAGACTCCTAAATGTTTCGATATGTAAAAAACTAAAAAAAAAAACATTTTAAAAAAGTAAAATATAAAATAAATAGTAAAATTTTAGAACAAAATCAGAGTCAGACGGCCAAACAATACAATAATATCGGAAACACTATCTTTCTGTAGCTGGAGAGACTATTGAAATTGTGCAAACCTTTAAATACCTTGGTACTATCCTAGACAATAAACTAAATTTTACTGCAAATACTGATTATATCAGCAAAAAAGGGCAGCAAAGATTACGACTACTAAGAAAACTGTCCTCATTTAATGTTAGCGAAAAGGCCTTGGCTATGTTTTATCACGCTCATATCTGCTATATTTTAAGTTTCAATATCACTGCCTGGTATGGCAATCTGAGCATTAAAAATAAAAATAAACTTTATAGAATCCCAAATGCTGCTGGTAAAATCATTGGCAAAAAACAAACCCCATTAGGGAAGTTGTTTGAGACAAACATCTATAAAAAAGCTAACAAGATCCTCGAAAAAAAGAATCACCCTTTGTGTCAGGATTTTGTGATTTTACCATCACAAAAGAGATACAAGACAAGAATAGCAAAGACAAACAGACACAAACACTCTTTTGTTCCCCTGGCAATCAAATCATTAAATAAGAACAATCTGGTATAAACTTTGTCACATGTAAATTATGAGTGAGTCTGGTGTGAATGTACACTTTGGTTTTTTATAGTTATAATGTTTTTTTGTTTGGTGTAATGCACAAATTGTAAGACAAATTTCCATACGGATAATAAAGATTATTATTATTATTATGTTAGAAACGAACAAGTTTTCATTCTCTGGCGCTGCCAGGGTCGTGAGTTTCGCTAAAGAGAAACAAAATTCATCGTAGTCTCTTTAACAGTTTCCACTGAGGAATTTTCTGGTGATGTGGCAGGTCTGCAGCAGTACCGCCCTCTGACAGGCAACGAGGATGTTCCTAGGAATGTTAAGGGCCTTGAAGGTGTCTGTGAGGTCACTTGTTATTATCCCCTCGGTTGATATAACAATGGGGTATATTGTTATTTTGGACAATTTCTATAGACGCTTAATCTCCAAGCCTAGGTTCCCATGTTTTTTTTGTTTTTCTATCTCTGTTTTTCTTAAATTATGAGACAGTGGTACGGCGATATCGATAATGGTAGCGGTTTTTTTCTTTTTTATCGATGAACAGCAGGTCCGGGCGATTGAAATCTACCATTTTGTCAGTCAGAATAGGCCTATCCCAGTACAGCAGATGTTCAGTAGACTCAAGAACCTCTTGTGGAGAGTATTTATAATAAGAAGGAGTGTCCTTACCGATTAAATTGTACGTCAAAGCCAGGTGTTGATGTATTAACTTTGCAACTTGGTTATGGCGACCTAGGTAGGCTGATTCTGATAGGGCTGGACATCCTGCCATAATGTGTTCAATCGACTCGCCCACATTTTCGGCATTTGTCGACAACATTGAGTTTCAGGATATGCTTCTCGTATTTTTTTGTCCTGATTACTCTGTCCTGTATTGCTGTAACAAAGCCTTCTGTTTCAGGGTTGAGATGACCTGATTTGAGCCATGTTAAGGAAGCAGCCTTGTCGATGTTGTAATAAAGCCGGAAATTTTCCGTGGAGTGTTTTTTCTTCCCATTGGCGAATCTCATGCCCTACGTCGTCCAAACCGACATTGACATCGGCATTGTGTAGGTTCAGAGAGGTTGCTTCGGAGTCATATTTACGTAGAAAGGAAACTAATTGATTGATGGAGGCGAGCAGTTTTGATCGTATTTTTAAAACTTGCATCTTACACAATTTGAAGATGTTCTGCAATCCACGACCCCCATCCTTCCTGTGCAGGTATAACCTTATGGTGGAGGACTTGGGGTGTAGGCATCGAAATTTGGTTAGTAATTTAATAATAATTATTTTGTATTTGCGAAGATATGGTTGTCATTGTGGATAGATTGTTGTTCATATTGTCTTCTATTCATGCTGAAATTCTGCCTTTACTTGCTTGAGTGGACCATTTCGGGGGCCGATTCTGACTTCTTGTTTTTTTGATGTATATCATTGGAAAATAATTAATAGCTCATTGGCCACACCATACTCTAGTTTGACCGTGATCATTTTTCAAAATATAAAAAGAAAATAATTTAAATTTGGCTTGAGAACAAGAAAATCTTTATCTTGAACAGACTCTACGTCTTCTGGTATTTCGCATGTAGCCCTATGCACTATTCATTAAAAAAATAAACTAATGTTCCGGAACATTTTGCGAACCGTCTTCTAAGTATAGATCTAAAGGGCTATCATTAGAATATTGCTGTGACCCTGCCTTGCACCAGTGCTTGTGGTGCGTACGAGCACACTATTGAACAAGGACAGGAAGACTGTGAGAGAAAAGAACAGTGTATCAACAACATTGAGCTATGTGATTCTCTATTTCTTCTATACAAATTACGATCTTATTTTAATTAACAATGGTTATCAATTGACAGTTGTTTTTTTTTCGTTGTTTTATCAATATTATCACATTACCGTTCGTTTTGGTGAATGAAGTCCAATATTGGGAACTAAGGAGCCATCTTTTATGCTGCCTGAAGAATGTAATAGGGACTGGAGCGAAGCAGGGCAGGCTGTTGTTGGTCAATTTATCAATATCATACTGTGCCAGATATTATACAATTATTCTGGTATTTTGTTAGACTTTATCAACTGAATATCTAAATACCTTAAATTAAATACCATCAAAAAATTCTGATTCTGAAGGGATTTAAAAACTAGTAAATCAAGAATATTGGGCAGGACACCTATACAGTATGGAATAAGACCGTATGTCATTTGTAATCTTTTTTTGGTTAAAGATAGTTGAAAGATAGTTGGCGTAACTTAGGTTCTTCCCGAGAAACACTTAGGCGCCAATTGCTTCATCTAACATAGAAGAGAGCATCTGGCAGCAGGCGGCTTCCGAGCTAGACAACTGGAGGTTTCTTACCAAGTCCGAAGAATTACACATTTGAGGCCAAAAGGAAATCTAGACGTCGAAAAGAGAACCTAAACCGACAAAGGCTACGGTCTGCGGTCTTTTTCAGTTCACGGACCAAAGGTTTGGAACTCACTCCCCATTGATCTCAGACAGACAACATGCTATACCACTTTTAAGAAGAACATTGACCTATCTGTTTAAAACCTTTATATATTAACTATCATTTTAGCTGTTGTGTTTGTGTTTGTAATGTTATCACAGCGCCTTGAGCCTACATTTTGTTTGTGAACAGCGCTTTATAAATAAAATTATTATTATTATTAATATTAAAGGCTATGTCTGTGCTGGATGTGACAAAATATGTAGCTCACAGCGAAGGCTGCTTGAAATACTGCACTCGTCATTAATCTTCGAAGTCAAGCCTTATCTTATTTGGATGAATCAGCCATTAGACTAGATCTCGCGATTTGTATGAAGGGAAAAGAAGCGGTTAAGTTTGTCATTGGTGCTTTCAATATTCTCTGTATGATAGCATATATATATATATATATTATTTTGATTGTTTTCAGATCTAGAAAAACGTTATCTTAAATCTGCGTAATGCAGAAAATAGCTAAGCTAAATATGTTGTAAACAAAACTTACTTTTGGAGCAGTAGAAAATGTTTCAATGTAAGTATTATAAAGAACTAGTCCATTGCTATCTGTCCCAATTTATTAATGACAATAGATCTCCTACCCGCTTTATAAGACTTTCCAATGCCCTGGTCAGATTATTCTATTTTTGGAAACGTAGGCCAAGATAAGATAAACCATTCACAGATTACTGGTCTTTAAATCTATTGTATAATTGAAGTGCAAACTTCAGTTGATATGCGTTTTAAGATATTACGAAATGTTAGCTGATCTATGGTTTCAATCAAAGTTAATTTACATTCACCGAATGTCTTACCTTAAATATGTCAAATCAAGGTCACTACAAGGGTCGTCTTTTATTTAGAAGGACTCGTGTGAGAGTATAATAACAACATAACTACTCATTTTTTCCCTACAATTCATCCTAATTACTTTTACAAATAATACTATCTACTGAACAATACTGGAGTGATCAGCTAGGAAGGGAAGTAGAATACAAGTGTATTAAATATTTTCTGGAGGCGCGGTAGCTGAGCGCTAATTAAAGCGCTTGGCTTTCGAACCGGGAGTCCCTGGTTCGAATCCTGTGGAAAACTGGTATTTTAAATTTCGGGATCTTTAGGTGCCTTTGAGTAAGCTTTACTAGTTACCTGACATTAGTTGGGAAAAGTAAAGGCAGTTGTTTGTTATGCTGCCATATAGACCACAAGGTCTGAAAGGAACTTTTTAAAAAAAAGTTTGTAGAGTTTTAACTGTGTTTTAAAACAAGACGTCAACCAACAATATGTTCAAAATTGGAAGGCCTCCTTCAGGCTATGAATCCTTTCAAAGAGATGAGATGGAAGCCTGGGCATTAGCGATGGTCAGAACGATGTCCCCCACACAGCAACCTCTCCCCGCCCCCTTTCACACAGCTGATGTATCCAAAGGAACGGCAGGCGCCGATACAGGTTGGGATGAGAGGACTCGTGAACAGGTGACCAACAATTAAATTTGGCTTTAGGCTTTACATAGTTTGCACATTAAATTAACCTTGTATAGGCCTATATATTGTATTAGCAATGAAAGAAAATACTTAAGAAGCACAATCGTATTTAAACAATATGGGCCATAATTCAAGAACAGTGACTCGCACTGTTCATAATGTCTCCACGTTAAAATAGATACAAATAAAACTACTTAACAATACGAGTAACTAATACATGAATCTTTTTTTGTGTGAATCTGCTAACACTTTGCTTAATTTGTTTAAAACTAGTCTGATACGAGTCTATTTGTGCGGGTCAGCTTTATGAACGGAGGAAACATCACAAGTAAACATTGGACAACAAGAAGAAGAACATAAAGTGTTCAAGTCAGCGTCATAACCAAGGTGACTTAGCATTGTGACGTACACAATGTCTTTTTGCAATCTGGGCCGGTTTTACCTATTGCCTATGTCCCACGTGACGTGACTAAAGAAAGCCACACATTCTTGACTCATAAGCTTAAATATAAATTGTATTTAGTCTAGTCAAATGAGAGATAACAGTAACGACATGACAGTGACCTTCCGTTTATCCATGTCAGTGTACTTATTATCTTATTTCGGATATACTTTTTTTTTTGGTTTTACTGACATTTAAAATTACTGTAACTAGGTACTAGGAAGATTTACATTTTAGATATCTGTTGGGGGCCCCCTTCAGTCGTAACGACCATGGCTCATGTCGTGAGGAAGACTCGAAGAACACTTTTTCGTGAGACTCCTTTCCAAATATATCGTAGGCCAACGTGGCTTTTCGCTTTTGTGGTAGAGGAGCCAGCCATTTTTTTTTAGGTTTTGAATAAGCGAGATGAAAGCGTTGGCATTGTTTATGGTCGGGGCGATGTCGCCCACTGAGCAGTTCCTCCCCATCTCCACGCATCTGATGTGACCAAACTACACATTTAACACGGGTATATGACCAGAACATGTGCCGAGTTGACCATACGTGCATACGAGCCAAGGGACCTAATCTAAATTCGACATCGTGCAATAGTTTAATAATAACCGAGTTAGCTTCCCTAACAACCTCATATTTCACACATTATAATCATATTATCATTTATGTTCCATTAAAAAATATAATATAACTGAATTAAAGATCCCGCTATTCGCAGATGACTGTCTTAAATGACTCAAATGACACAGATCTTAGTATATCCCTCTTCGCAAAGGCTTACAGATAAGTTACAAATATGAGGGCGCGGTGGCTGAGTGGTTAAGCACTTGGCTTCCGAACTTGGGGTCCTGGGTTCGAATCTCGGTGAAAACTGAAATTTTGAATCTTGGGATTTTTAGAGCGCTCTGAGTCCACCCAACTCTAATGGGTACCTGACTTAAGTTGGGGAAAGTAAAGGCGGTTGGTTGTTGTGCTGGCCACATGACACCCTGCTCTTTAACCGTTGGCCAAAGAAACCAGGTGACCTTAACATTATCTTACAAGGTCTGAAAGGGGAAACTTATATAATCTGCATCAACCTCCTCCTCCTCTAATATTGCAAAATATGACGTTTTGGAGCAGCCATTTTGACGCGATGGTCGTTGTAGCGCAGCTGTTTTGGCGTAACAATTTCAAACACATTATATATGTTCTTTAATTATGTCTTTAAAACGAATGATACATATCTATTTTTTTTTATATTTGTTTGTGTTCAAAAGTTATTTTTGGGATTTGGGATGTAAGTTTGTTGTGTAATTCTTGTTATGTCACTAGCATTAGAACGTGTGTGTGTGTGTTTTAATATTGTCCAAAAACAAAATAAAAACAATGATTGAAAAAAAATCGATGCAATTTTTTTTTCACACGAAAATGATTTATATAATTTATAGAACCTCCGAAAAAAAATGATTATAAAACTGGTGAATGTAATCTCTTTTTTTTCGCCCACCTCGCCTATAATATATGAGGGTAGGGAAAGCATGTCAATATCATAGTATTTTTAGTAGAGAAATCACAGAATTTATATACGAATTATTTATTTAAATCTATAATATATACTAATTATTTCTATTTTAACCTTTTTTTTTATTTTGTAGCCCCCCCCCCCCCGATAGTACGTTGATCGATTTGGTGTGGGGGGGGGGGGGGCGATCGCATCAATCAATATTGGTTCGAAATTCCGAATAAAAAACAGTTGTGGACAAATTTATCCGCTTCTGTTTTAATCGTGAGAATATCTTAGTTGTTTTATGTACACAGTTAGTAATAACGTGTTCAATTTTAGTATTTCTTTTCGTCCACCGCAAGTGAGAGAATTAGTGACAATTCATTCGGTCAGTCAGCTAGGGCCAAAGCATTTTAGATTGCAGATAACAAAATGAGTGTACTAACGCTAGAGTTTTATTTATGTAGAAGGCTATGCCCGTATATATTATTATTGTTTTGAGTTGAAATCAAGTCAATGATTTCATTTTATATTCAGTTTCGCAGGCGTAATTTTAAAGCGCAAGAAATTATTTTTCCACGTTTGGAAGGAATTCTTTACTTTGCTCATTATTATTTCACTACCCTGATTGGGCTTCAATAGCTTTGTTGTTTGTTATCAGAAACTGTTGTATTTGGTATAGAATTAAAGGGAAATGTATGCTCTTTTTATATAATTTAAGGTCAAGTTTAAAAAAGTAAACATTTATTTAATTTAATGAGGTCAAAATCAACAATGGTATCGTCGATTAGGAGAGAAAGAGTTAAAGAGTACATGAATTATTTGCTGAATTTAACTCCTTATTGATGTCCTAGAAGCGATAGAAAATAAATGAAAGAACTGAGAAACAGCATGGACTTTATACTCCCGCGGACAGCTTACATTGATCGTGACGCAGAAGAACCGCTGGCAATAATCTCTATAATTATTTTCACGGCTAATTGATTTTTTTCCCAATTTCCATTCAACTCAGACAATGTGGACATATATCAATGATTTGAATCCGAGTGATGTCTCCAGGTAATACAATTTATTTATTAGTCAATGTACTCAAACGTGACCGGTCATTGAACTCACTAGTAGCTATAAGTCTAATTAACTGGTCATTGAACTCATCAGTACCTATAAGTCTAAGAAACTGGTCATTGAACTCAGCAGTGCCTATAAGTCTATGTAATTGGTCAATGAACTCACCAGTACCTATAAGTCTAAGAATCTGGTCATTGAACTCAGCAGTGCCTATAAGTCTAAGTAATAGGTCAATGAACTCACCAGTAGCTATAAGTCTAAGAACCTGGTCATTGAACTCACCACTACCTATAAGTCTAAGTACCTGGTCATTGAGCTCACCAGTAGCTATAAATCTAAATAACTGGTCATTAAACTCACGTGTAGCTATAAGTCTAAGTAACTGGTCATTGAACTCACCACTACCTATAAGTCTAAGTAACTAGTCATTGAACTCACCACTACCTATAAGTCTAAGTACCTGGTCATTGAACTCACCACTACCTATAAGTCTAAGTAACTGGTCATTGAACTCACCACTACCTATAAGTCTAAGTAACTAGTCATTGAACTCACCACTACCTATAAGTCTAAGTACCTGGTCATTGAGCTCACCAGTAGCTATAAGTCTAAGTAACTGGTCATTGAATGCCTCATGAACAAAATGGCAGGAGCACAAGTCAAAAGTTAAAATAATCTTGCTACAAGAGACGACAAAACATTATCCAGTGAGCTAAATGATTTGTATTGTCGTTTCGACACTAACGATTTTAATTATCTAAGACTCAAAGCCCTTGAGGATGTCAATGTTAACAACTGTTTAGAATTAGCGATTTCTAAAGAGCAAGTCTACAACATTTTCAAAAACGTCAACCCAATGAAAGCTGGTTGGCCTGATGGAATAAAAGGGCGAATCTTAAAAGAATGTGCTGAACAACTAGCTGAACCTTTCCAAGATATTTTTTCTACTTCATTACTAAACCATGAGATACCACCTGTGTGGAAGTCGTCCATAATTGTAGGAAATGAATGACTTTAGACTTGTTTCACTTCCATTGTGTCTAAATGTTTAGAAAAACTGGTTAAAATATTTTTTCTAAATGATCTTGGTAGTAAGTTGGATCCTTTACAATTTGCTTACCAAAAGGGTAAAGGTGTAGACGATGCCATTCTAAATATTTTAAATTGTGTCTACAAACATCTGGACCTACCGGACACTTATTTAGATTGTTCTTTATTGATTTCTCATCAGCTTTTAACACCATACAACTTCATTTACTCATTGACAAGATGAAAGCGTTGAAGATTAGTCCATACATAATACTATGGGCTAATGAATTTTTGACCCAGACATCTCAGAGGGTTAGGGTAAACAATGTTATATCAAATGCACGCATAGTTAACACAGGGGCGCCCCAGGGGGCTCTGACATCGCCATTGTGGTTCATTTTGTACACCAATGATTTTCAATCCGATAGTTCTTTTTGCTTCTTCACAAAATTCGCTGATGATGCGGCTATTCTTGCCCTGCTCTAAGAGATCTGAGACGTAAATGAGTATTTCAGAGAAAAATAACACATTGAAAAATACTGTAAAGATATTTTTTTTTAATTAAATGTCAAAAATAAAACAAAGAAATGATAATCGATTTTCGTAGGGAAAAGAAGAAAATTGATATTGTTTCTGTAGCTGGAGAGACTATTGAAATAGTGCAAACTTTTAAATACCTTGGTACTATCTTAGACAATAAACTAAATTTTACTGCAAATACTGATTATATCAGCAAAAAAGGGCAGCAAAGATTACAATTACTGAGAAAACTGTCCTCGTTTAATGTTAGTGAAAAGACCTTGGCTATGTTTTATCACGCTCACATTTGCAATATTTTAAGTTTTAGTATAACTACCTGGTATGGCAATCTGAGTATCAAAAAAAAAAAAACTTTATAGAATCATAAATGCTGCTGGTAAAATCATTGGCAAAAAAAAACAAAACAAATCCCATTTGGGCAGCTGTTTGAGACAAACATCTATAATAAAACTAAAAAGATCACCCTTTGGGTCAGGATTTGTGATTTCACCATCACAAAAGAAAAACAAGACAACCATCTGATATAAACTTTTTGCATGTAAATGTGAGCTGGCGCTCCTATATCTAATTTTTTACCTAATTTTATCTAATTTATATAATTATATAGGCCAGGGCTATGATGTTTGTAATTTAGTGTCCTTTTTAATTTTTATAGTTCAGTGCTGAGTATTTGGTAGTTTCCGCTATTTATAACTTTCTGCTAGTTTTAGTCTTTTTCTGTTATTTGTGTTTTACTCGTAGAGGAAAAGTAGTTTTTAAAATAGTTAACTAGCCTTAAAGCTGTGGATGTTATTTTCTATTTTTTGTCCCAGGTTAGTTCTGCTTATTTTTGTCTTTGGCATTAGCGTTGGATTGGTTGTTATTTTTTTATATCAGTTTATGTGCAGGTCTGTAAACGGTATAGAGCCCCCATATGAGTTTAGAATAGAAATAACTTTTTATCTTCCTTTTTGTATTTTTATAGATTTAAATTTTAAGATTCTCTTTTTAATGCTGTTTAATTTGGTATATAATGTTTTGTAGTCCGTGTCTTTAGTAATTTGCTAGATTTTATTGTTGTGTACGGCTAGGTACAAATTAGGGAAATAGGTAGTCCAGTTTAGTTTTAGATAATTAACGTGACGTCATGCTCTCCGATACGTTCGCGCTGACCAGTTATAGCTAGCTCCGGGACCACGTTGAGCTCTCTTTTGTCTTGACCAGTGGTCAGTGCTGACAGTGGTGCCTGTGTAAAGTTATTTTTGTGTAGTGTAATTTCAGCTGGGACCGCCTGTAAGTTGGAAAATGTTTTTATTTTTGCTTTCTTTCGTTTGTTTCTGCATCTATTGCTATAGTCTAGATGCAGACTGATTAGTGTAGTGGCATCACTGGCTAGTTAATTAGCCATGATTACCTCTGATGGAACCGGAAGTTCTGTAGACTTGGGTAGCGTCACCCCCCTTGCGCTATCCTTAATGCTTTTGCTTTCCTATACAATGTCAATGTGTAAATATTTTATTATTTTATGTTTCCTATGTATTTTTATTAATATTTTTATCGTTAGGATAACCACTCCATTTAAATTGGCATTTTGTCCTACTTTTTAATGTAAAAGATGGCTGCGGCCTAAGCATCGCTGTCATGGCGGCTTGTCTAGTCTCATCCACTATTATCTAGATCTAGCTTATGTTTATTGTAGTCTAGCCTGACCTGTGTTGGTTGTGGCTGGGACTTAAATAACTCAGGTATTGCTTTTATTGGCTAAATGTAGGTAATTGAAATTACCTCATGCTTGTATTATGTGTATGTGCTAGACTAGTTCTAGTCCATTATTATTTTATTTTTTGAATATTGTCTTATGTTTGTTTATTTTGTAATTGCAGGCTATAATTCCTGTCTGCAATACTGCCTTAAGGCCTAACTGCCTTATTTCGGCTGTAGTTCTGCTGTATTGCTGCTAGTAGTTTACTGTTTAGTGTTGGGGTAATTTAGGTTATTTGGGGGTTGATTAATTATTTAGTAGTGTGTATATACAGTTTTTGTTTATTTCTAAGTTTATTTTCGTATTCACCTATATTTTTATTGCTTTGTAAGTTGGTTGTAAATAAAGTGTATATAAGTTTGCTTTATAATTGTAGTTGGTTATTTTATTTTTTGTTAGCTAGTTTAGTTTAGCTTAGTTTAATTGTGCTGTCTGGTTGCTTAGGCGACTCTAGCCCCTTGGTCGGTAGACCGAGGTGCACAGATTGGGCCCACCCAGAAGAGCTACCACCTGCCTACTGTAAAAAATGAATAAATGTTGAGCAGCAGCAGATAACCAAAAAGGGCCCCACTCAGTAGCGCCACCCTGACCTGCTCACATAAATTATGAGTGAGTCTGGTGTGAATGTACATTTTGGTTTAATATAGTTCTAAATAATAATGTTTTTTGTTTGATGTAATGCACAAATTGTAAGACAAATTTCCATACGGACAATAAAAGATTATAATAATAATAATAATTATTATTATAAAAAGCCAGGGTCGAGTTTCGTTAAAGGGAAACAAAATTCATCGTAGTCCCTTTATCAGTTTCCACCGAGGAATTTTCTGGTGATGTGGCAGGTCTGCAGAAGTACCGCCCTCTGACAGGCAACGAGAATTATTATTATTATTGTAGGCTGTAGCCCTAAAACAAACTTACGACCCTCAAAAAATATGCATCAGTGCAGGGCCGGCCTTAGGTTACTGCAACCTAGGCGGTCGCAGTGGGCCCTGCACTTTCATAGGCCACGCGCTAATTCTAAATCTCCTAAAAACTCATGAAAATCTCCAGGAAAAATAGACAAAAATTGTCGTTTTGCGTTCAATATAGAAAACGCCAATTGTAAGCGCGATATTAAAAGCTATTGTCAGCTTTCATTTAGTAGTTCCGTTACTTTTTTTTTTTACTATAAGAGTCACTGACTGGCATATAGATCAAGATATAGAACTAAATTTATCTCGATTTCTTTAAACAAATAAATCAAAAGCGATATTTTACAAATTTGATCGTGATATTGTACATAGCAAAGAGTGATACAATTCAAAAACGAATTTATTTTTTAATACAAAATCTTAATTTTCACTTATTATCCTTATCTCTACACTCTACACTATGGGCCCCGCGTAATCCATTCCGCATAGCTCCCCCCCCCCCAGTTGTAAGGGCCGGCCCTGCATCAGTCGCCATAATTTGTTTGTGTAAATCCTTTTTATTTTTTTAAAATTGAATTTCTCTTTTCATTTACTTTAACTTCATGTAGAACTTCGAAGATTTAAGTTCAAGATGAAGGAAATGAAATGGTCAATACTTCAACCTATAAATACAGTTTCATGTCTGTAAATTAAAAAAAAAATATTATTAATTTTTTGAATCACTTTTATAATGGTGTTTTTAGGTTGTTTTTAAATCACAAACTGTTATCTAAAATTCGCTCACCAGTTTTTGTTCATTGTTAAACATGTTTCTGCCATTTAGGGATTAACTCTAACCGTGCTGTAACGATAGCGTTTGTCACAGTACCCCCCCCCCAATTCCCCCCAGACAAACCATCTCCTTTTACCGCAACAATATCTCCCTTTACAAGTCTCATCTGTATGATCACTTGCATATGTAACATTGATGAAGCAAGTTATGTGAAATAAAATTATCACATCTTAGAAGAAGAAGAAAAACAAAGCAGATATTGTAATGTATTGAAGCAGACAATAATAGAGACACATTTATATAGAGGCTCTGCTTCAGATGGATAGGAAAAAAAAGATTGCTCTTTTAAAATTGTATGTTTAAATATGATTTTTAACAAGCTGGTGAAGAAAAGCTTTTGACAGCTTCTCTTTTGCTGAGTCGCTGTTTGACGATGTCTTTTTGTTCAAAACCTTGGTGTCGGGGTGTTGTTACCGGTCGTTGACTTGTAGCACCAACCTGCTGGTAGACAAGTAAACCGTTGTAGGCTTAATATATCTTAACTAATTAACTTGAAAACCTTGAATAACTTTCTTGTGAACAACACAAATATAACTTTATTTATAATATAGACAAAATCAATGTTGTAGACAGTAGTAGACTAAAGTGTAGTAATAATATTTCTGAACAAAATCTCACTACAATAACACAACCTTTCAGTCTTACGTTTTGAGATTGTCTCCCCTAATTAAGACCAAGTGACCACAATGCTACATATGTTGCATCATTCACAACCAATGGCTAACCTATTCGCACCGTCACCATATCAACACACACACACACTCCATACAACAGGGATGTGTGCAGTATAATTAATTCTATGTCACTATTGTGTAAAGTCCACGCTGAAATAGAACACGAACAAAAAAAGTATGAATGCAGTATAATGGTAGACAATTAATGATAAATACTAAATTTAAAAGCAAAACAATTGTGAACGACTGTGTCGCTTGTGTTTCGAGCACATTTTCTCAGAGTCCTTTTTTTCCAAACGTTCCAAAAGTGGTTGGTAACACTTTGCATTTTGTTGTATTCAATTATTAGAACGTCTGAGTGACATCAACATGCACACTATTCTAGACAACAAATCACGCCTAATACAAACTACTTCATATACATTAAAACACAACTATTAAACACAAACGGAAAACTTCACGCGCGCACGACACTGATCAGGAAGAAGTCTTGCGAGGAAACTGTGGAAAGGGTCATTCCTGTTAGTGGAAGACATTCTTAGTTAACCCTGTAGAAACGTTAAGACATAGGCGGCAACAGTGAACGTTGTATGTTAGTGGAAGGCAGTGGCGGCGACAGTGAACCATGCAGGCCAGATCTAAATGAATTTATAGCTAACATAAACATTTACGTGTGTGTAATAATTTCTCAGATGTAGTCAAGAAAATAAACATCACTCATCTCTTCACCTTGACCCTACTTGATATGTAGTCAAGAAAATAAACATCACTCATCTCTTCACCTTGACCCTACTTGATATGTAGTCAAGAAAATAAACATCACTCATCTCTTCACCTTGACCCTACTTGATATGTAGTCAAGAAAATAAACATCACTCATCTCTTCACCTTGACCCTACTTGATATGTAGTCAAGAAAATAAACATCACTCATCTCTTCACCTTGACCCTACTTGATATATAGTCAAGAAAATAAACATCACTCATCTCTTCACCTTGACCCTACTTGATATGCTGATCGTCCATTTCTTTAGGCTGTCTCTCCATAGTTTTTTTTTTTTTTTTTTTTTAGAATTCCTTTTTCATCGGCTTCAACGAGTCAAAATTAATCTTCTGCTGTGAAAGGAAAACCCTTATATTGGAAATGTAGAGAAATGGACCATGCGCAGTTTTGCAGAAAATTTCAAAATAAAGCAGATTTTAAATTTTGACGAGCTATTCCGCAAACATGCCTGTTCCGCAGTGGTGGATGAAAAGCCAATGCAAAAAAATTGCAAGTTGAATAGAGGAATTGTAAAATAAAAAAAAAAACTATGGCGAGACAACCTAAAGAAATGGACGATCAGCATATCAAGTAGGGTCATGGAGATGCTGGTAAACTAGGAGGAACGGGGGAACTTGTCAACAGGAACAGTTGATAAATTGATATTCTTAAATCTTTGAAAACAAAATCTAATCTGATTGGTCACACTGGAAAAAAACAACTCTGCTTTGATCGTTATAATTTTTCAAACCATAATAAAAATAATTTAAATGTATCTTGATGTCTACACAATTTATGTCTTGAACACACATACATCAGTTAATTCTCCCGATGTTTTCATTTCTAAACGAGAATAGCTCTGCTAAGAATGTATTGAACACCGTTGTCTTATGAAGTGCATTGATTGATTGTGAGAGAAATGTTTAACTAACGTGTCCTCAGGATCCGGTTGAAGGCGTCGGCTGAATACAATATTGGTTTTACAATAGCTGTTAAATAATTTTCTTTATTCTCACTTTACCAGAGAACGTTTTAGTTCTGCAAGAAGTAGCTTTAAAGTTCGTCTCGATCTTCGATTTTGTTTGCTGAGAACTTTCGTGTTTTGTTCCTTATTTAAACAAATTTTCAGCATCAGACAGTAGCTAAGAGAGGCTAACAGGGTCAGACATTCAAACAGTCTAAGACAGAAGCTAACAGGGTCAGACATTCAAAGTCTAAGACAGAAGCTAACAGGGTCAGACATTCAAACAGTCTAAGACAGAAGCTAACAGGGTCAGACATTCAAACAGTCTAAGATAGAAACTAAGAGAGGCTAACAGGGTCAGACATTTAAACAGTCTAGGACAGAGGCTAAGAGAGGCTAACAGGGTCAGACATTCAAACAGTCTAAGACAGAAGCTAAGAGAGACTCTTATGTTCAGACATTCAAACAGTCTAAGACAGAAGCTACGAGAGGCTAACAGGGTCAGACATTAAAACAGTCTAAGACAGAAGCTAAGAGAGGCTAACAGGGTCAGACATTAAAACAGTCTAAGACAGAAGCTAAGAGAGGCTAACAGGGTCAGACATTCAAAGTCTAAGACAGAAGCTAACAGGGTCAGACATTCAAACAGTCTAAGACAGAAGCTAACAGGGTCAGACATTCAAACAGTCTAAGACAGAAGCTAACAGGGTCAGACATTCAAACAGTCTAAGATAGAAACTAAGAGAGGCTAACAGGGTCAGACATTTAAACAGTCTAGGACAGAGGCTAAGAGAGGCTAACAGGGTCAGACATTCAAACAGTCTAAGACAGAAGCTAAGAGAGACTCACATGTTCAGACATTCAAACAGTCTAAGACAGAAGCTACGAGAGGCTAACAGGGTCAGACATTAAAACAGTCTAAGACAGAGGCTAACTAAGACATTCTTTTAGAACTGGGATAAAAAAAATATTTTCAGATAGTATCTTCTAGTTAAAAGATTTGGGAATTTCCTGTGGCTATAAAGATCCAGCTATTTATATATATATATTGCAAGGAATTTAATAACAATTTATGTGACTCGTCTCCAGTCCACTAACTGTCAAGGTACACAACACTTGACCGTGTGTCACGGTTGGCCATACATGCCGTATAGTAGGCCAAATGTGTCACAACAGTCCTCTTAGGGCAGAGAAAATTTTTTATAGTATCAAAATTTCATGAACCCAATAGTTTGGGTGTACATTAATAATGTTTTACATTGACAAGATAAAAAATGACAATGGCAACACCTACTATAAGAGAACTGGTAATAACATACGTCTTCAATAACATGTTATCGAAGGAAACATTTGTAATTGAACTGTCGCTAAAAGATAAACGCTGCATATGTATTGTTATATTGTACAACTTATAACAAAAAACTACACATTTAATTTTCTGTCTATGTAACGATAATCATTTGAAAGAGAGAACATTGGAAGGTGAACAATACCCAATTAGTTAATACTTTATATTACATCAAATACATCTTCAGTGTTATGGGGATTGTTTAGTTTGTTTCATACATACCCATTCATAGGTCGACATCTACGACTACAATCAATGCAACAAACAAACACAAATCTGCTATATTATAGTACAAATTTCTAATGTCTGAATGAAATAGGATATCTATTTCCGCTTTAAAAAAAGCGTAATGTTAATTAAATCTTGACAAGATAAAATTTAAAGTTATCATACAAGTTACTTGTTAATTTTCTCATTGGCTGATTAATGAATGAGAGCAAATCCAGCGGTCCCTAGACACATCTTGTCAACACGTCAGCTATCACGTTGATTTGTCCCGAAATAGTTTGAACTGTAAAGCAGAAGTCTTGAAGTTTTAAAGCCCATCTAGTAATCCTCTGGTTGGCTAGCTTATTTGTATTGATATAGGCTAGTGGGGCGTGATCAGCTAGTAGGATGAATGCTTTACCTAGCAAGTAACTGGATAGTTTCGTTAGGCAGAACTACTGGCACGACATAGCCTAAATTGTGCCGCTGTGCCCCAACGCCAACAACGTTTTCTTGAATTCATCACTGCCAGAAACGTATTCTCCAGACGTCCTCAGCTCATTATTCATCCTATTAAAAAAGGACCTTTTGAATAATGTTGTTCTTGAAAAATATTCTAATATGAATTTACAGGCCCTTACTACATTGCAAATACAACCAATTTGTTCCTTCAAAAGATAAGATACCCCACATATTTAGATTAAGGCATTGAGGATCGCCGCCGAAAAAAAAAATATTCGAAAAATAATATTTAAATAAAAAGCTCATTTGTAAGTGATACATTTTTCTTCAATAGGCATGTCTGTAACTTTGTTCAAAGCTCTAAACAAAAAAATTCGGAAATGTGTGGAGAAATTAAGTGGATCAATTAGATTCTACTCATAGACTTATATATTATAAGTCTAAGATTCTACTCCAATTTTTGTTGCAGTTTCAGGATTTGTGTAATTATTGTTATAGTCCCAAATTCATTTATACAATAGAGAAGTATCAGTATGAGTAAAGGTTGGGAAAAGGTGAATAAGAAAATGATATTTGGTTTCAGAATGAATCTCAATTGTTACTCTTATACTGAAAAATTTCGTATGAATTATAAATTTTCCAAAATAAATTTTTTCTTAAAATAATTATGTAAATCATGTGCAATTACATAAACTCTGTCGCCATATTTGACTATTCTGTTTTAAAACATCATGTGCTCGTCTTGAAAGGGGAGAGGGTGGTAGAGTGAAAACGATTAATCTTCGCTCCTTTTTATAATTTCTGCTAATGATTTGGCATTAAAGAATTGAAGTGGGGAGACTCGATATTAGAATTTAATTAATAGCATATATAAATTATATTAGTGACATTTTTTTTAATTTTGTAATTTCTTAACTAAAATACAAAAAGAAAAAATATATTGCTTTGTCCGATGGGCGGAGGGTGATGGCTTGTATCGCCCCTCCCACCTGGCACAACCCTTTTTCATTTGAATGTACTAATGATAAAATTTGAGATTAGAGTGTGTGTGCGACATAATATACAAATGGGTTCCAATATTAATATGTAGCCTATATTATATAGATATTTAACTAATTTTGTTCACAAACTATTTTTTCTCCATAAAAATAGGACCGCCCCCCTCAGAGAGCTAGAGTGGGGATGGCAGTAGAAGCAATCACCCCCCCCCCCCTTCCACCTCACCGAATCGGCCAAGATACCAGAAGGCTAGCGACATGATGTAAAAATGAAATAGTAATTCAACTAATTTTGTTCACAAACTATGATTTCTCCATAAAAGTAGGCCCGCCCCCCCCCCCTCAAAGGGTTTATGTGGGAAAGGCAGTAGATGAATTCGCCCCACGCCACCCCACCCAATGGGCTAACAGGGTTAAAATATCAATAACATGTTTCATATACCGCCCCTACCGTCTCCCCTGGATCCGCCAGTGCTCGTCTGTCGTTCTTAATATCTGCATGACGACAAATCAGCTCATATTTCATCATTGTCACTGAATTTCTATCAACCTATTACTAACTTCTTTTCAAAATCACCTTAGAAACACAGAGAGAGAGAGAAAGAGAGTCCATAACTATTGGACACAAAGCAATGCAAGGTTTTCTGTAATTTAACATACGAAGTTATAAGTTTGTAAGTTTCTATACATTTTGGACGTAGCCTGTAGGTCATTGCTAGTCCAATAACATTTACAGCCAGTAATTCATTATCATATGTAGTATTTTCTCTTGAAAACAATTTGGGATTAGATTTACAATTTGATTGAAGAAACTTTCTAATAGATGAAAGATTTTGTTTATTAACATTTCAACTTTCCACAAAATGATGTACACTAGCGATACATGACGTCTGCGTACCTCAGGGGACCGGGAGATAACCTAGTACATCTTACAACCTCTAACAATAGACAAAATTAGGAAGAGATTCAGAGAGAGAGAGAGAGAGAGAGGCGAGTCCTGAATGATGTGTACATTTCTCGACTCAGCGTTGAATGAAGTAGCTGTGATTGATCCCAGACAGAAGCTTCACCAAAGGTCAACAAAGGAATTGCATTTAAAGTATTATTTTAATAAATTGTTCTAGAATTAGTTCTTCAATGGATCTCATTGCTGCTATGAAGTGATACATTGAACTAGGGGACATTTCATCTCCCACGTTGGAGTAAGTATTTCACTTTATAGCAGAAGATATACACTTTGTTAGTGGCTACTTTGTTAGCGGCTACTTTGTTAGTGGCTACTTTGTTAGTGGCTACTTTGTTAGTGGCTACTTTGTTAGTGGCTACTTTGTTAGTGGCTACTTTGTTAGTGGCTACTTTGTTAGCGGCTACTTTGTTAGTGGCTACTTTGTTAGTGGCTACTTTGTTACATCTAATTTGGAGTATGTTATATTTTAAATGTGCACAGTATTAAACAATGAATCGGTAGGCTTCTTTGGTAACTTTTCCCCCTTTACTTTTTTGAATTGACTTTCTAATTTAGTCTTACATGTAAAGAGTTACTTTTACTTCACCAGGGCCGGACTTAAGCCACTGCAACCTATGCGGTCGCAGTGGGTCCCGCACTTCCAGAGGCCTCCCACTAATTCTAGGTGTACATTATTTAATTAGACCATTATAACTTATATATAATAACAGGATTTCTGCGGCCTCATGATTTTCCAGGGCTTCCTGGAAATGTCTTGAAATTATTAAAAATCTCTTGAAAACTCTTAAGAATCTCCTGAAAAATTTTCATTTTGGGTGCCAATCTTAAGCGCGATAAAACAAAGGCGTTGTCAAATACAAAATCTTAATTTTGACGTTAAGCTTATCCCTACCCAGACTGGGCCCCGCAGTTGTTAGGGCCTGCTGTCTATTATTGCAATCAATACTCTTGTTAGTGTTTTGCTCTTAGTGTATGTAATCCCAGTTTTAAAACGAGTATTCAATGCCTTTGATTTGTTCTATTTATACTGTTTTATGTATTCTCCTCCCGTTGCTTAATACTTTGTTATAAATATTTAGCATCAACATGTACCAGTAATGTAAAAAACTTTTCTGCAAAGCAAGCTATGGTTGTAACTTTGTCAAATCCCTTAAAGAATTCTAACAACAACGACTTCATTAGGCCTACTTAAAAATAAACAAGGTACACGACTTGCATTGGAATGTCTTTCGGTGAATATACAGATACATTCAGACAATGTTATTTTGGTCTTACACAGCACATACTGCATTTGTCTTAAAGAGGAGGGAGGCCCACCAACATATTCTTGAATCCGGCCCCACGGATACCTAGTTACGCCACTGATTATCATTATTAAAGACCTACGTCTTAAGACAAACAAAATGACGGAAAAAAAATATAATTGATGAACTACAAAAATAAAAGTTCCGATTTTCGTAATTATTCATTTGACAAAGTCACGTGTCCCAACTTGTATTGTATACTAAAACCTCGCTAGGATTGTGTAGCCTCGTCATTTTTTTTTTTAACACTCGGTCAACAA
Organism: Biomphalaria sudanica; assembly: GCA_036873155.1. Taxonomy (NCBI): domain Eukaryota; kingdom Metazoa; phylum Mollusca; class Gastropoda; family Planorbidae; genus Biomphalaria; species Biomphalaria sudanica. The sequence continues at coordinate 1,388,153 of JAZGLO010000245.1, read as the reverse complement.
ATGTTGATGTGAAGTAGAATCAAGAGCATTGTATGTAGCTGCAGTGTAGACCAAAGACTCATTTTGGAAACGGATTGCTAATTACTGTGAACAATAGCGGCCTCAGGGGGTGGCAAGTGAGGCAACCGTCCAGGCCCCGCGCATGGGTGGGGCCGCGCTCGGAGATTTTATGTCACCAGTTTCGAAAACCAAATCAGTTCTCATAAACAAGGACTTATTACTCAATATTTTTCCAGTATCTTTATGACATCAATTACCATTGAAGCTCTTAACATCCTTTTTATTTTCGAAATAACGTTCAGTTTCGGTAAAGACAGCATCTTATGAACGGCCGATTTTAAGAGGCTACCATCGTTTAACAGATTGCCTTGGCATAAAAAAAACCCAGCAGTGTGGAAGTAACCTATCCAAATAGTTTATTTCGTATATAAACATCGACGTCGAATCGGATTTTAATAGTAAAATGCGTAGTGATCAAGTTTAAACTACTTTTACCATTATGAAAGATTGTAGATGAAAGAGTCATATATAACATTTGTAGTCACATCAATGCAACTTTTTAAAAATTGATTTTTTTAATGAAAATTAATGAACAAATATACAGAGTTTAATTGAATTTCGCTCGTAATTAGATTTTCGCGGTATTTAATTTCATATACTTACTCCTTTTTCGGATATGAAAAGTATCAAAGGACATCCTGAAACACTTAGAAACACTAGATAACCATTTCCCATTTCATTAACAACTTGTACATGCTGTTCCTTTTAAAAACTCTTGAAATGTTTTGTAATGTTAAAAGTGCCATACAACACTGTTATGTCGCATTACAGTTGAAAAAGAATGTTGACGTATACATTAAATATATTATTACTTTGGCCTGCAACGGGAAAAAAAAAAGTTTGTGGGTTATAAACTGTATGAGAAGTATTTATTTACTATTGTGACCTAGCCTGTAATGAACCAGTGAATATGCTTGTACAGCTATTTCAGCCAGTCAGCTTCCAGAAAGTTTGGCGATGACGTATTAAGTTTGTTTTTCCCCAATAGGAATAGGCTACTGCGCGGCCTTGGGTAAATACGTGTCACTGTCACTTTGTTAAAAAACAACAGCGGGACTATATTATTAAAATTAATTTTTTGAAAACCCGTGGTATAGCTCTTCCGCAAAAGTCGGGTCTTAGAGTGTTTTCCTTTTTATTAGTTTCTGTTAATGCTAAACAATTACAATGCAGTATATAATGTACTTAGGTGGCCGATTAAAGCCAACAGTACATAACGGGGCGTAGCTAGTGATTTGGGGGCCCGGGGGGACGTACCTGTTTATGGGCCCCATACATTTTGACATTCGACATCATGACATGAGATAATGTACTTAATAAATACATGTCTACATTCAAATTGGTACAGTATATCAGTAAAATTAACAAGAAATAATCATTAAGAATCTTTAAGTGAATAATGCCGTTGTTTATTGGCGAAATAATGCACAAGTGACAAATCTCAATTCATATCGCTTCACGTCGTGCTTTCTGTGCAGCCAAGACATCTATAATATCATCTACATCGATACTGTCAAGTATTTGTGACTCTACTGACATTAAAACCATGCTAAGCCTTTTCTTGCGTCATTGTGCTCCTGAGATACTTTTTGATTAACTTGAGCTTTGAGAATAATCTCTCACATGACGCAATGGAAGTGGCCTGAGTTAGCAGTACTCGGACGGAGGTTGCAAGGTTTAAGCTAAACATCATTACCATATAAAGCCAGCTTCCTCAATATGTCAATTAGTGATTGTGGCACTGGTTTGTTGATGAAAAGTGCTCGTGTATCAATAACATCATTGAGCTAGCGATTTGTCTATATTTCATCAAACAGGGAAAGTAACAGTTTTTTATCAGCGTGTCATCATCTATAGACTCCAAGAGGTGTCTTGGTTCAAGAAGAAACCTAAAAGTGTCCACATTGTTTTCCAGCCTTTGGAATCTGTCCTTCATGAAATATGTCCATCACTTCTGTTGCAACACGTTTGAACTACAGTTCTATTGACAGTCCTACATCAGAACTCAACTCGCCATCAAGTTTTTTTTTCTTCTGGTTAATTTGATTACAAGAACTCAATAGCATTCACTATCTTCTTTTGCGTGACAATAGCTGGATCTATCTCAGCAGAATGAAGAGCTGCCAGGTTCAGAAAGTGATTATCACAGTTTAGAAATGTTGCCACTTCTGAAAAAAGTGATTTTGGAAGACCATCACTTGACTCATCTGTATCATTAACTTCAGATGTTTTCTCTAACTGTGGTAAAAGGTATTACCCTGGAGTCTCTTCAGCTCTTTGTATGAATCATCTGAATTGTGATACTTTTCTTTGACACGTTCATGGTCTCCTTTGTTTTCAGTGCTCTAATCAGGTTTCTTCTTCAATGATAAGGATGATGAAATAAACTACGCTATATACCAAGTTACTTCCTGAGAGTAACACGGCACTAGTCAGCGCTACTCCTTGAAATTGAGAGAAACCCCGCACGGAGAATGTTAATACTCTGCGTGAAATACATGCAACAGGGTCACTGACTTATATAACGTGAAAAGCAAGATTACATGACAGTGACGTAATATTTAATTAATTTAAAAACAAATTTCGGACACTCATTTGGGCCCCCCCTCAAGGTGGGGACCGGGGGGATCTTCAAATTCTCCCCTCCTCCTCCCACCCTTGCTACGCCACTGAGTACCTAAGTAATATTTAGAGGCGGATTTACTGTATAGTCAGATTAGTCCATTAGCTTGATGTGGTACGGTATATATAGTCTACCCGTCTACCCTTTCGACTAAGGGCCTTGCAAATGACGCCCGCCCAGGGCCCCGCACACTGCTAAGGCCACCCCTGACTGTGAAAGGCGACCAAAATGTGATTGAGGCTGATGGTAGTAGCTAAAAAGTTACGGTATAATTCAGGTTTTGACTGGGACACAGTCACCTCTAGATATATCGGGAAACTGACCTAAAAGTAAATTACCATATTGTCTTCGATATATTAGACTACACAACACGTCTCACTTTTGTTTTGACTATATCACTCAAATTTGTATATGTCCTAAAATAATAGTTTAAACATACATTTCTACTATAAGCTCACCATTCTCTTCGTGGATACAAGAGAAAGTTGGTCTAAAGTTGGAAACATTGAAGCGCTGCCTGATGGGAACACGTTTTGAATTTAAAAATATGGGAAACAAGAAAATAAAATTAAATAAAAACACTTAAAAAAAAACAGTCATGTAATTAAATTTGTAATAGATCTAGACCAGGCATGTCAAACTCATTAAGGTGTATGGGCCAAATAAAAACTTACTATGACCTGAGGGGCCGCAGCCAAAAACCAGTTGCAAAACAGTCTACAAGTTTTATGTAAATTAGAAACAATACAATAGAATACAATAATTAATGGCATACCTGCCCTTAGCTAGCTTAATTTGTAGTACAATTAAAAATTACTATGATTACACATTATATTATTTGTCCTGATGCTTGTTAACATCTTTTCTGGGATACAAGTTTATTAATATCAGGTTGAAGTTTGTTTGCTACTGACACTTTCATCACTGATGACAAATTTGGATCAGATAATCTGGAACGGTGTGATGTTTTTGTACATTTCATTATGGAAAAAAAAACTGCTCACAGAGATCAGTGCTTGCAAACAAATCTAGAATTCTGGCTGCAAATTTCCTCAATTCAACTAAAATTTTGGCACAGCCATTTCTATATATTTCGCTTTCAACAAAGAATCTGACTGCTATTCTATCAGCTCTATTTGTGAATTACCAGCAACATTTTCAGAAGCAAATGAAATAAAATCACGAAAACGGTCATTGAAAGCATCTTTACCAAAATGTTGTTGCCGTATTTTATCTTTTTAGTTCCTGACACGTTGAGAAGTGAACAAGATTTTCTATTCATATTTCGTAATTTTGCTTGAAAGCACTTCACATCATCACACGCAGTTGTGACAATTTTGTCTTTACTTTGAAGTTTCAAATTCAAGTCTTGCAGGTGACCAGTGAGATCAACTGCTAATGCCAAATACTAAGCCTATTCGTCAGTTTGGAAATGTTCAACAGGTTCAACTTTCATGTTCAGAAACAATACGATTTCCTCACGCAGTGCAAAAAATCTCTTCAATACTTTATGACATGAGAGCCAGCGGACTTCTGTGTAGTAAGGTATTAAACAAATTCATGTCAAATGCCATCTAGAAACATTGAAAATTAGCGATGATTTAAAGAGTGCGACTGAAACCGGTATTATAACATGTTGGAACTGTAATTGCTTTGCGCAGAATCTTCCTTGGTGAATGGTGCACTGAAAATGAGCAAGTTTAAAACTAGCATTAATCTCTATTATTTTTGCAAGTAGCTTTGCATCAAAACCATTTCATTTCATGGTTGGTACGCCATCCGTTGTTAGACTAGCTAGCATTACCTCCTGTTCTCAAAAACATCTTCACTTATTCAACTCTTGTTGTGGTATTATACATAGAACAGAGCTCAAATAGCTCCTCGTGTATCTCAAAATTCCTGTCACATGACCTTTTGAATGTAACCAACTGTGCTACACCCGTTACATCAGTTGACTATCGAGAGACAACTGAAACAATTTAAAATCAACTATTTTGTTCTTTCATTGTTCAGCAAGCTGACTGACAATGTTCCTAGTTAACGCTATTTCTTTGAATGTTTTCACCTTTTCTGGACAAATTTCTTCGGCAGCTTTAACGACAAACTCCTTCATTTAATTCACTAAATTATTTGCTATGGCTTGCAATTAAGTTTGACAAAATGTAGCTGGCTTTCATTGCAGACTCACTCTCGTTGTTCAGCTTAACAAATACTATTTTTCAATTCAAGTAGCTGTCATCTCTTATTTTCCAGCGTAATAGTTTAACATTATTTTGATAATTTTTAAGGTGGCCATACGGGCCGCATGCAAAGTGGTCGCGGGCCGCATGCGGCCCCCGAACACCGTGTTTGACATGCCTGATCTAGACTAACAATAAAAAAGCATTTAAAATTAAAAAAAAAGGGTAACGACCTGAATTCAAGCCAACACGGTGACAACTTTGCTAGCGGAAAGCCTATAACATGGAAGATTGTATAGTTATCTATTATTTCTAGAGTCTCGTCCTACTTTTCATGTTGTGTTCACTAAGACTCAGACGACGATCTATAAAGAGGACTAATTCAGCTTATACCACCACTTCCGTCAAGTACAAATTCTTTCCCTTGTTTAAGATGCCATAAAAAATAATTCATTACCAATATTTAATTGACTAATTGGCAATTTTTAAAAATTAATTCTTGTGCTGTCAGGTAAAAGAAATAATTGTGCAAAATTTCAGCTTGATCTGAGATAAGGTGTCAGAGAAATAACGTGTAAAAACTTTTACCGGACAGACAGACAGACAGAGTGAATTGATATAAACTTTTTAAAAAGAAAAAGACAAAAGAAGAAATTAACATATTATGGAGATGTTTTGTATTTATTGATATAATGTAGATGTTTTGAAAGTATAGGAGTATAAGTTCTAGACTCAGTTTATGTAATTAACGCGATTGTTGTGCGTTTGATCCTCAAGATGGCCATTTTTGCTTCTCTTTGTTTAAATATGAATGTTTTGTTTATAACATGATTCGACCATAAAGTAGGAATAAATGTCCACTCATATGTAGACTTGAGCTGAACAGTTGTTCATGTATTCCTTCATACAATCAACGTTTGAATATTTCTCTTGTGACCTCGTGACCTAAATGATTTTCTTTTTTTCTTTCTTTTTCTATACTTGATTTTAATGATTTTAAAAAGTATTTTTTTTATCATCAAGACTTGCTAGTCCATGGGTGATGTCACTGTTAATGAGGCCAGCACAATAATGCTTTTCTAAGAACGCTTCCTGACTAAAATTATTAACAATGATTTATTTTACAAAGTACTGTTAACATACAAAAGAACATAACAGTCAGAAAATAAACCAAATAAAAATCCTTCCAGACTGACAGACGAAGAGAGTTAATACAAGCTTTGTAAAGAAAAACAAACAAAAAAACAACTTGAGTTTAAAAGCACAAAGTAATCTATAAAAGTTTTAAACAGGTTAGTCTAGAGTCTCTTGACGTTCTTCATGAAATGAACCAGTGATCTGAGTTCAATGCGGACTGATGAACCTTTGGTCCAAAGTTTTGAGTGAAAAACTTGTCACGTTAAAAAGAGTTCGGTGGCACAGGTCTAAATGCATGTAATGCAAAGACAACAACAAAAAAACAACATATGGAATGATCATTAGCGTCTATTACATCAGTGGTACCTAAATTTTCACCCTGGTTGGGGGGGGGGATTAATTTTAAACACGGGTCACATTACTGTAGAAAAAAATGTTGGAACCAATAGCAATGAATTTTTAAGAATGAATTAAGGGCATACGTTTGGAAGGGGCCGGATATCACTGAGTGACGGGACGGATAAATCCCACGGGCCGTAGATTTTGCATCACTGAGTTATGTAAATGTAATTAACTGCAATTTTTTTTTAAGTTATAAAAGTTGTACATGTCTTTTATTGTGCAGGTGTGGACAGCATGAATACTTCGTCGGATTTGTGTGCCATTAACACGTCATACTGCTGCAGCGCTAATACGTCCGACTGCTGCGTCACCAACACACCAGAAGACATCAGTAATTTAGATCTGAACTCAGTGACATTGATCGACGTCCTCCTCTTCATGTTTGCGTGTCTGCTGGCCGCCTTTATCTGCATCGGAAACATTACGGCGGTGCTGGCCATCTGGCACACGCCATCACTTCGATCTCTGCCAAATCTGTACGTGGCCAGTTTGGCCTGTGCAGATTTCATCGTTGGCCTGGGCTGCATCCTGTTGGCGCTTTTCCTGCTTCCGCCGACAAGATCTCGCCTGTTCTTCCGGTACATCCATCTCTGCGTCCTGATGCAGGGTCTCAACCTGGGCATGTGCGCAGTCTCCGTGCTCCACATGACGCTCATTTCAGTGGATCGCTTCCTGTACATTGCCAGGCCTTACTTTTACGAGAGGGTGGTGAAGCTGAGGCCAGCCGCTGTGGCCATTTGCGCCATCTGGACCTTCGGCATCGTCTACAGCCTTCTGCCCCAGTTCATCCATAGGCCGTACGGTGACCAGCCCGTGTGTGACGTCACCATGGTCCTTCCCATCGGCTATTTATTCTACTCCAGCTGTACGATCTATTTCTCTCTCGTGCTTCTCATCGTCATTATGTACTCTTTCATCCTACGTACGGCTGTCGTACAACAGAAGGCTATCACGGCGGTCACCGTCTATCCTGATGGTTCGAAAGGTAAGTGACGGTATAGGCTATTTATAAGTATTCATTTGCATGTAACGGTGTAAGCAATCAAAATATCACTAGAGCGATAGCTTCGAGTATTACCATGGGCTGGTTGTTTGGTTTCTATTCTCACATGTAGGCCCAGTTATCTAAAACGATCTAGTCAAACCTAGAGACTGCTTGTCAACTGCACACGCGAGATTTTATCATCAGACATGATCAGGTACATTCATGAAATCCTCCCCATTGGCAGAGCAAAGCGAATGAAACAAAAATGTTAGATAAGTCATTAAAACAAGCTCGTGGGTGGCAATTGCGGGTGATTCGTAGTTGCACCTTCAGTTGTATATAGCTCAAATTGCGTGTGAGGCAAAGTTTAAACGTATTTGCATAAAATAGGAATACACGTACTGGCTTTAAACCAAAGGTAGCCTGTGTAGTCTATCTGAAGTCGTTATTGTCTTACATATAAAATGATGGAAATGTATTATATAAGACTTAAATCGCGTTTAAAAAATGATGTGCTTACATGTAAAACGGTTTGTTTACTTTTTCTTTAAAGCTCTTTTTTTTATTCAAATAAAAGTGCTACTTGGTACGGCTTCGCTGTGTCTCATGTACAGAGTACGTAAGAATTGATCAGTTATATATTAAAAGTATTTTTCAGACCTTGTGGTCTATAGGGCAGATGATGTAAAGGTCATCTGTTTCTGTGGACTACGGTTAGCGAGAGTGTCATGTGGCCAGCACAACGACCAACCGCCTTTACTTTTCCCCAACTATTGTCCAACCCAGCTGGTTGCACTCAGAGGCGCCCCAAGATCCCGAAATTAAAAATCCCAGTCTTCGCCAGGATTCGAACTCCGGTCCCCAGTTCGGAAGCCAAGTGCTTTACTGCTCGGCCACCGCGCCTCCTTTTGAAAGTACTATCGCGGTCGGGAATTTCCGAATGTAAGTATTATTGATTCAAGAGTTTAAAAAAAGTAATGTTCAGGAAACTTTTGCGCATCGTCACTAAGTCTAGATCTAAAGGCCTATCACTGGAATATTATAAAGTGTAGTAGATCTTTACATTCGCTTAACCAGAATTCCTTCTCGGAGGAAAATAGGGGTGGGCGGGGTGAAAAAATGTTCCATTGTTTTTTCACCTAACATTTATTAGTTATAAAGAGAAAAACAATCGATCTATAATATGTTTTAAGGAGATATTAAAAAAAGTATTTTTACTGTTTTTCTTGTTAGGTTCCTTTACATCACCCCCATGTTTTCCCACATCGTTTTCCCTTCTTTCTTTCGTACACTGTATTCTAGTGCTTAAAGAATGTCCGTCGGATCTTAAAACTCACATGCATGAAAATCCCCTATTGACATTCCAATCATCATTCTTTATAAGTGCTGTTGAATCTACGGTCCTAGTCACTTGTCCAAGTCCAAACAATTTACATAGCCTGTCAGAGTCTATTGATTATTTTATGTCTGGCTCTTGCGTGACCATTGAACAGTTACTAAACGGTGAATGAAAGCATCCTTGAGAGAAGATGAAAATGTTTAGAGTAATTTAGATACTCTTCAATAATAGAAATAATAAAAGTGTGACATTTTCAACTATTTCATTTGCTCTTGACCTGTCTGGAGACATTTGCTCATTGAACATAACCTCAAGGTTTTTGTCCACGGCTTCCGGTGACACACATTGAAGCATCTCAAGCAGTCACTCAGATGAAGCCACATGGTGATGATGGTGATCTGGTGCATTATGATTTTTCTTTACAATGCTTCATTCGGCACGCTCTTTCATTTCATTTTTGTTGTTGTTTTATTGATGCTGTCAAGATGGCGCTTATTTAAGATAAACAAAGTAAATGTACAAAGCAGTGGCGTAGCTAATGATTCGGGGGCCGGGGGGTTGACCTCTTTAGGGGGTCCCTGCATTTTGACATTCGACATCATGACATGAGATAATGGCGTAATATTTAATACAAAAACAAATTCTGGACGCTCATTTGGGGGCCCGGGGGGATTTTAAAATGTATCTAAAACTTTTTTTTTTCTCTGAAAATTTAGCAACACACGAGTTCAGTTTTTTTTTTGGGGGGGGGGGGTAAATTAAATTGCATCATATTTTTGTTTGTAATACGCTACCCATTATTATTATTATTATTATTATTATTATTATTATCGATTCATGTAGTTGATTATAAAAACAACGCATTGATTCAACAGCTCATCTAAACCAAACTAACAAAAAAAAATGTGCGATAAATTGTACAAAAAATGTTGAAACTTGGCGTGAGCTTCAATTAACTTTGTCTGCCCAGCGGCTAGTTTCTTGGGTAGGACAGCACTGTTGTAGTTTCTATTGATTGTCCAACAGAGTTCAGCCCTGGGCCAACGGCTATACATCATTTTATTTAATTATACGGCTGTAAAACAGGGGAGATTATCCGCTTCGTTAATGTTGTAAATAATGAAGTTATTTTTTTCTAAATTGAGTCTTGTCACAACCTAAACACTTATTAAAATAGTATTATAGACCGTCTTCGGAGGTCAGTTAATGAAATTAATCTTGTAGCTTTAGAATTCTAAAAAAAAACGTATTAAAGAAGTGGTCTGCAAACAGGAAAATCAGCCATTGCAACATTTTGAGCACAATAAGGTGATTGTAAAGTTGATACTGCACAATTAGTAACACACAATGATACTAAACGCTACGGAAAGATTGCACATACGGAACTGTGAGTTACGGGTTTTCCTTTAGACTCCCACTAAATATGGGCTGCCTTTAATTATTTTTTTTCTGGAGGGAGATGGCGTTTTTTTTTTGGGGGGGGGGGAAGGGGGGGGTCTATGCTAGTACATGAGCCCTTTATTTAAGATATTGTCAGAATTTATTTTCAATGAATATTTAGATTGGAATTTGGATAATTTTATCAGCAACATTGAATTTAAGGTAAGGTTTAGATTTGGCACAGAGTAATGGTCTGGGTTTTTATAGTCTAGTATGTCAAAGGTTTAGTTTTTTTTTCCTAATTATTAAAATGCTTTGTTTATTTCCACCCCACCCCAATTAAAAATATTTCGTTGACCACTGTTGTTAATCCTTATCGGAACTGTAAATAGTCGCTGAAGATGCATTACTGTCGTTTACAAATGAACTGAATTCTAGTGTGTAACATTTTATTTTCCTTCTCCCCCCCCCTCCTCCTTATTTTTTTCTCTCTCTAGGGAGAAATCTGTCAACCAGGAAAAGTGCATGGAAAAGCGTGAAGTTCTTTTTCGTCGTGTTTGGAGTCTTCTTTGTCTGCCTGACGCCAGTTGTCGTCTGCTTGGGGTTGGATTACTTCTACAACGTTCCAGGAGAGATTTATCGATTTCTGAACTTGGTAGCCATTATGAACTCCGGAATGAACTTTATTATTTTCGCCATTCTTAAAAGACAGTTTAGGCAAACGTTTGTGAAGCTTCTGGGCTTGAACGTTTGTAGGAAAACAGAATGCAACGATCAGGTTTCGCCATTGGCTGCTGTATCCAATACATCGTATCTGAAGTGATCAAAGACTTTCGCTTTCTTTTGTTTATAATTGTTATAGCGCTTTTATTCAAACTACATGTACTATTAAAAGACACATTCCTTGTTCCGTATGCTAGGACAAATTGGTACAAATACTCCTTCTTCACTAGTGATGTTAGTGCATGGAATGGGCTGCCTGAGTCAGTCAGGAAAGCCAGCGACTTGGCAGAGTTTAAGTAATTGATTAACGTGCATGCAGAGGCGTAGCGATAGGGGGCAAGGGAGAACGATACCCCGGGCTTCACTTTCATGGGGGCGCCACACGCAGAGAAGCGCCTTAAAAAAATATTGTAGATATTTTAGTTAGGTAATACATTCTAAGGTTATTTGTTTTACATTATTATTAAATACGTTTTTATTTTATTTTTGTATCGTGATGTTCATGAAAAAGGGGAGGGGGCAAGAAGTTTCATTCCCAGGGCGCACATTTTGCTCACTACGCCTCTGCGTGCATGATTAGCCTGACCAAGGGATATGCGTATTTGAATTAACATCTGTAGTTTTAAAGGTGAGATAAGACAACTGTTTGCCGTATTCTCAATCTAGAATAGTACTAGCAGTACACACACTGGATATGCCCTTTGATTTGTTCCCAGGCTTTATAGTTTAGTTTTTTTATTGCCGGGACATCCCTTCTTCTTTGTTTGTTATTTCAATCAACGGGACACATTTGAACACTCCACGAGAACATACATTTGAGCCCCGTCAGTTTGTGTATATGTTTCAACAGCCCTATCTCTTTCTCCGGAACCTTCATTTTTGTTATTTGAAAAACAACAACAACTGCACATTGTAATTTCTTTGACATAGGCTTTTGAGGTGACGAGGAAAGATCCACTTTATAACTCCACCCCAGACTCACACAAGCACATTATCTTTTGGTCCCGTGAATTCTAGAAGCACTTTTACTAACCGCTCTCCCGCTCACAACATTTGATTTCTTAGGAATTTAGGGAAATGGCGGTGTTACAGAGAATCATTCCTTGCGCTCTCTCTCGAAAAATTGTTAGAGAATGACCTAATTATCTACACAAGGCTTATCTCCTCTTTGCTTAGTACATTTTCTATTTTTAAACAAAATTAATTAAATAATACTAATTAATTAATTGGTTACTTTTTTTGTTGATCCACGTGTTGTCATCGACACTCAATAATTGTGCAAAGTTTGAACCTGATCCGAGACTGGGAAGTGGGAGAAATCACGCGTACAAGATGTGTACCAGACAGACATGAATGAGTTGATAGTCACAAGAACAAACATGTCAGACGTCGCGTACTACACTTGGTGTTAAAAGGCCAGTAATTAGTTGATGCCCTAATATACTTTAACTAAATGTTATAAATAAGTTATAAAAAATTTAATGAAATTCAAACAAAATAAGTTGTCTACAGTACAATTAAATACACACAGAATTTATAGAAGGAAAAACAAAATATTTTTTAAAAATTGCGTAGTTGTATCAATTAGTTTGGATCCGTCATGCCATTAAATTTGTAAAAGATCTTGACTAATAATTACAATCTGTGCGATTAGAAATATTTTTACCTATTGTTTTGGTTTAGCCCAATTTCAAGCTTTTAGCTTTCTCAATACGCTATGATCCTATCACTTGTCTGGACCAGTTGAGAAAAGGAACGGGCCGGGGTGGGAGAAAGAAGGGTTATCTGGGTGAATGTTACCGTGATCTCTTTTAAAATGCAGTTATTAAAACAAACAAAAAAGTTGAACGACCTGAATTCAAACCCAAGGCCGAACAGCCTCCTCAAGCCTACGCACTAGCCATTCGTCTAGTAAAAGAGATATTTTTGTAAACCTCCAAACATACCATTGAACGGAAAAAAATGATGTCTACAAAAGTTGTCAAGAGGAAATATTTCTTTTGATATTCTTCTTTTACTCAGACTTTGTTACTGCTTCATTGATCTCTGCATTCTCTTATTTTGTTGCGTGAAAACATAATTTTTCATGTTTTGAAACTGATTCAAACTTGCCGACACAGATTTGAAGTCTGCTAACAAATTACCTGCAATTAGTCGACCCCTATAAGGTCAAGTGCAGATTAACAAGTAACTAGAGTTAATATATGTTAAGATGACTATTTGAGTGTTTCTTGTGCTCATAATGTAGGAACAATTGATACGCTAGATTTAGAACTTCGTATTTCTAAAGGCACGTGATATATTGTACTCTTTATAACTGTCAAATTATAAATTAAATTTGTTTTATTTAGTAGGTAACAGTGATCTTTAGCTAAGGCATTCCTAACTGTTTTCTATGATCTTTAGCTAAGGCATTCGTTTTCTATAATCTTTAGCTAAGGCATTCCTGTTTTCTATGATCTTTAGCTAAGGCATTCCTGTTTTCTATGATCTTTAGCTAAGGCATTCGTTTTCTATAATCTTTAGCTAAGGCATTCCTGTTTTCTATGATCTTTAGCTAAGGCATTCCTAACTGTTTTCTATGATCTTTAGCTAAGGCATTCCTGTTTTCTATGATCTTTAGCAAGGCATTCGTTTTCTATAGTCTTTAGCTAAGGCATTCCTGTTTTCTATGATCTTTAGCTAAGGCATTCCTGTTTTCTATGATCTTTAGCAAGGCATTCGTTTTCTATAGTCTTTAGCTAAGGCATTCCTGTTTTCTATGATCTTTAGCTAAGGCATTCCTGTTTTCTATGATCTTTAGCTAAGGCATTCCTAACTGTTTTCTATGATCTTTAGCTAAGGCATTCCTGTTTTCTATGATCTTTAGCTAAGGCATTCGTTTTCTATGATCTTTAGCTAAGGCATTCCTGTTTTCTATGATCTTTAGCTAAGGCATTCCTGTTTTCTATGATCTTTACTTAAGGCATTCGTTTTCTATGATCTTTAGCTAAGGCATTCCTGTTTTCTATGATCTTTAGCTAAGGCATTCCTAACTGTTTTCTATGATCTTTAGCTAAGGCATTCCTGTTTTCTATGATCTTTAGCAAGGCATTCGTTTTCTATAGTCTTTAGCTAAGGCATTCCTGTTTTCTATGATCTTTAGCTAAGGCATTCCTGTTTTCTATGATCTTTAGCTAAGGCATTCGTTTTCTATGATCTTTAGCTAAGGCATTCCTGTTTTCTATGATCTTTAGCTAAGGCATTCCTAACTGTTTTCTATGATCTTTAGCTAAGGCATTCCTGTTTTCTATGATCTTTAGCTAAGGCATTCGTTTTCTATGATCTTTAGCTAAGGCATTCCTAACTGTTTTCTATGATCTTTAGCTAAGGCATTCCTGTTTTCTATGATCTTTAACTAAGGCATTCGTTTTCTATGATCTTTAGCTAAGGCATTCCTAACTGTTTTCTATTTCATTATCTCCTCCATTATTCCTCTTTTTCTCAAGGATACCAATTTCTCCATAAGGCTTTCTCTTTTATTTTCTATGCTACTGTATTTTGTTGTTGCTGTTCTCAAAAAGTTATGTAACTTGTATGCTTTTATAAAATGACTTATAAATTATTAGCATGGTCTTTGATTTTAAGTAATCCCTCATAAAACTATTGTTGAAGCATACAAAGGTTTAATGGATCTCACCCTTTTTTCTGTAGCGTAACAATAACAAAGAATATTATGAATCCAGCTGGAATAACCAACTGTCCTAACTTCTTCAATAAATGTCAGTTAGTGTGGACTCAAAGGTTTCAAACTCAAAATCATTGGTTCAAAAATTTTGTAGCTCAAATTTGTCATTGTGTGTGACTGGGTGTAATGAACTGATAGGACATAAAATCCACTTCTTTCAAACAGTCTACTAAAAGCATACATTAATTTCAGTAATAAACATTTGTATCAAACACAGACTGACATTCAAATAAATGAACCAAGCTACTAGTTTTATTATATTTTTATTTTAAAAAAAAAATGAACCCATGAAATAAAGAAATAATTCAAAAGTTTTTCCAAGGAATTCAAACTACTATGCATAACATTGAAGAACTGCCTTTAAACCCAGACAACAATGTTATGTATTTATTGCAGGATACAAAGTATTCTTTGTAGGTGTATAAAGTACCATTAAATACAAGTTCTGATCAAATGTAAAGAAAAATATTTTTTTTCTTGATAATTAACTGATATTCCTTCAACAATATATATAAAAAAACAACAACCCAACATTAAGTAACAACCATTTAGAGACTATACAAAGAATATGTTTTTACAAAGATGAACCCCCCAAAATGTCAGAGATACAAAATCAACTTCAAAGAAGGTAAAGATAACGACATGGTTTGATGTCCATCATATGGTGCAAATGTAAGGCACATGTTAAAAGTACTAGGTGAATAAGTCTGAAGCACATATACACATACAACAACACATAAACATGACCAGTTATAATAGAATATGTCATATATAGCAATCATCCTTTTACATTCAGCAATGAACCAAGCAAACATTGTTTCCATAAGAATTCAACTCAATAAAATGGTTATTCCTACTAACATAAAAAAAACAAAAGAATAGGCTATCAATAACATTGTGTAGAATTGATAGCTACTGATATCTTAAGTCTCTGGTTAAAATTTGAGCTTGACTTCATTAAAAAAAAACTAGGTGTACCATTAATAAAAAGGATGACATTAGAAAAAAAAATCAACACATTTTTGTACTTACAAGTGGGACCATTTTGTTCATTGTCTCAAAATAAAATTGTTCACCTTTAAACAAATGTTCAAAATGTGTTAAATGATAAAGAGAAGACGATTTGAAAGTCAGAGATACAATTATGTTCTGCATATATGTGGATCTTATCAAGATGTCATTATCGAAACATTCACGCTAGCAATAAATGTTTTCAATAAAACTTGAATACTGGCTTGAATGCAAATATCCTTAAACTATATATAGAGACAGCTAATAGGCCACAGTGATGTATCATGATACTATCATCTACAGCATATCAATCATGGTTAGCTGAGACTGAGATGTGAATGATGAATGTGGTCTAATACTGTATATGGTGAACAATCTACAACCTATTAGTAGGGGTATGCTGAGACTGAGATGTGAATGATGAATGTGGTCTGATACTGTATATGGTGAACAATCTACAACCTATTAGTAGGGGTATGCTGAGACTGAGATGTGAATGATGAATGTGGTCTGATACTGTATATGACGGTTGCTGCTGTCATATGAGCGTGCTCGAACTGTAATCCTGTAAGTAGAACTGTCCTTGAGAGGCTCCATGGTGTAAACAATGCCCCGGCCGTCATCTGTTCTGATCAGAAACTCCATTTGGGGATCATTTAACAGTACAGTAAAGACAGTCTGTGGATAATTAAACATGGTCAGTATTTAAAAATTTTTAATTAACAAATTATATGACATTGAAATGAATTTTTAAAAAATTGTCGGCTAGGTAGAGCTTGAAAAAGTAATGTCTTAGGATTTAAATGAATATAACTAATATATTTTTTGTTATTGTGTCCAAAATAAAAATCTATCTCCCCAGACAGATATAGATATGTATGTGCATTTGTTCTAGCTCACCTCATTTTAAGACTAACAACTTCTTAACAGTAGTATAAATAAAAATGAGTTCCTAACATAATATGTAAATCTTCAACAATAACAGTCATGGTGTTGAAAACATAAAGTGTGTTAATTTCATAATGTGACTCTAGTTTCAAAGGAAACTGTGGAACACAGACAATAAACTGATCATCTGAATTCTCTTGAACACAATGTAACATTCAAAATAAAAGTGTGAAGATATTAAGAAATACAATTAGATAAAAACAACACATATTCAAGTAGAAACCACAAGAACTCATTGCTTGACGCTTGCCTAAAGTGCATCCTTTTTTTTTCTTCTACCTAGTGCTTTTGTTACTCAAACTACTAGAATTAATTCCCTTGTTCTTGAAACACTATTTTTTTTTTAATATAGATTTTTGTATAAATTTCTTTATAATCTTTAAACTTATTTTCTATTGGTGGTGGTGACAAAAAGAGCATTGCCATGTTTGGAGCATAAAAAAGAATATCCAAAAAACAAAAAATGGTGTGATTTAGGAGAAAAGTGATTCAAACCCAATCTCAGATGAAACAACATGAAAGAATGGACTGGCTTCTCTCTAGACATTTCTACTAAGGACAGATAGTGACCAGGAAGAAAGAAGGGATTTGGTTATGCTAACCAGAAGTCATGATGATGAACCAGGGTTAAAGATAATTGAAATAGTTGCAAAATAATTAAACTTTTAATGAAATACTACTACAGAAGTATGGTATAACTGGATTCAGAATATAATTTCTTAAAAGTGATTTCAGGTATCAAACAATTGTTATATAAATTCAAATATTTGATAAAATTGTGCAATTTGACAGTTTATTTCACAAGATAAATTTCTAATAAATATAAACAAAAAAATATAGTTACTTGTATAATAATAAATACTTAGAATAATTTCTATGAAAAATTTAAGCAAATAAATTTAAGATATAAGTAAACAGATGTATTTAAAAAAAAATTATATATCGTACATTACAATTTTTAATTTATCGTAAATCTACATTTAGTTTGCAAGATGCTAGTATACAACTTTATTGCTTTCCACTCATTCTGTGGTTTATTATTACAATTAGTTAAATTTTTAAATTTCTGGATATATTTGATTTTACATTTTTGCTCCAATGTTTAGTATTCTATTTGTTTAATTAAAGTTGAGGACTACTTACATAAGGTAAGTATTGATCATGTTGATTGTATGCAGTCAAGCGAATCAAGTCCTGCCTGTCTTTGCTGCCTGCAGGTAAGGCAATGGTCTTGAACTCTATTATGTCTGCATATTTGGCTCCAGGTGGACAGGGGATATTAGGGTCAACACATTCCAACACACAGTAGCTAAAAGAATCAAAGTGAAAATACAAAATCTTTAAATCATTTCACATCTTCATTTCAATATAAAAAACAAAGATAATTCAATAATCCTGGGCTTTGAAAAAAATAAAAACATATATTCCATTAAATGAATTATTTTTTATATAGTCTGTCTCCATATATTTTAAAGCATGCTCAGTTTACTGTGGTCGAATGTCCTTTGTAAATGTGTGGTCAAGTTTTTGTACTGCCCTTTAGATGCTCAGAAGAGACAACTCAAGTTACATCTTGAATATAACAGTTCCTAGTCTACATCTGGATTTGAACTGCAAACCCATGCAGTTTATGCCAGTTGGCTACCTTCATATTCTGTTCTTGTATTTATCTTGGTCTTTACTAATTAAAAAAAGATTGTGTTGTTTTATTTTGTCATTTAAAAACAAACTATTGAAACACTTCATATCAAAACTGTTTCTGACAATGTAGTTTGTACTTTGAACTCATACATGTGACATTTACATATTGATTAGTTTTTTCAATTCTGTTACAAAACAGGTCTCAGTTATGCACATAGAAAATATAATAAATTTTACTTTGTTGTAGGATCTCTTGCATAATCAGGAGGACATGGGATGTCTATACAAGTGTAAGAACCTCTCTGGTTGAAACACATTTTCTCTGGACCACAGTTCACATTTTGTTCAACACATTCATTGATATCTGAAGTCAAAAGTATTGATATGATTCAGTCTACAGTATACATACAATACATAAGTCTACAGACAGATTATGTGGTAAGCATAATGTCTTTTCCTTTATAATGTCAATGAAGCTACTTGAAAACTACATTGTTAACATAATGTCTGTTAGAGCTTGTAACTCAATTTTGAAAAGAAACCAATGAACAGAGACTAAGTTAGTTCAATGCTAAATGATACCATTTTATATTCAATAACATCAATGCAATTAAATTAAAGACCAAATCTAATTGCTCCAGAGCACCAACCTTTACAAGAGTAACCATCTTTCTCCAACCTATATCCAGGTGGACATGAGCATGTATAGCTTCCTCTTGTGTTGGTACAGTTATGCTGACAGACTGATACCACCTCAGCACATTCATCCCGATCTAAAACACAATAAGTATCACATCATGTGGAGTGCTCAAGACATAATGTGCTAGTGGAATGAATCTTCTTGCTATTAGTAGAGCTTACTTACTTAAGTTGTTAGTGAAAAAAAAGGGCTAGTTAATTTGCATTTTTTAAACTTCCATTGAACACTTAAAATAAAGTAATTGACAATCTGGAAACTTGTGCTGATTAAGTGCTGGCTAGAGCTAAAGACACAAACTAACTAGAATCAATAAAATATGTATAAAAGAAGGCAAGATAAAAAAACAAACATAAACTGAATGATTAATGGCTAAAATATCAGAAATATATCAATCACCTATACAACTGGATTGGTCATTAGAATCTTTCTGGAAACCCTCTGGGCAACTATCAGGAATGGACAATAAATTTCTGTTCTTTCTTCTTCGCCAAGACTTGGGTGTTGGAAAGTAATACTTCTCATACTTGGATGTTGTCATCAAGTCCATTGTTCTAGGAGTATTTAACACATAGAATCCATATTTTTCTGATTCTTTGTCAGCAGACTCCAAGGCAGATAATCCTTGGTTCTTTTTCAAATTTCCATTAATCTGAAGTGGTTTGGGTTTCCTGGCTACAACAGTTTTCCTTCGTGGCTTTTTAGTAATTGGCTCCAGACTAAGAGCGGAGGTTTCGGAACTCCTTTTCTCCTCCTGTTGCCTTGCTATCTGCTGTTGCTGAGCCAGCTGTTCTTCAAGATGTTGCCTGTTTGCCAAGTCTTCAAGGAATTGCTGCTGAGCTTTCATTTTTTTGAAAGCCTCATCATCTGCTGGCAGAACTCGACCAGGCTCAAGAAATTCCAAACCTAGAATCAAATGTGAATAGTGTCAGAAACTGACAGCATCACAGGAATAAAGCATGACAGCCACTTCCTTCACACTAATGGTCCTTAAGCCAATGAAAGAAAAATTGTCAAAGTTTAATATTTAATTAGCAATAAGTCATGAAAATAATGCAAATTTTTCATTTCTGAGTTTGTAAAAATTGCTTTTAAGGTTTTATTACAGATTGTATTAATTTACAAATTACTGAAGAGCAATGAATTATTTTTTTTCAATTGAAAACCTTGTTTTAGCAGATAGATGTTTTTCCTATGTCAGATATTATATATATTTTTTTCATAAACAATCATTTAGAAGAACATTGATAATAAAAGCAAGGACATGCTTCTATTTCTGTAGGATTACAATAAGAGAGACAACATCAAGGTTACATTACAGTCATTCTTTAGACATAGAACAATGTGACTAGTAGAACAAAAATGACATCCAAAGCAGCTTACAACATGCTTTTAAAAAATAGATTAGCTTAGTGCAGGCCTTAGACAATGTCTACATTCACAATCAACTATTGATCACATCACTAGTCACACTATGATATACAGTTAATATAAAACCACTTTTTCATTTTGTGTTAGTTGAACATATAAAGTAAAAAAAAAAATAAAGTGATTGACATTTGAATAATCACTTTATACACAGCAATACAATGTTGAAACAAATCAAATCTAAGACTTGGTTTAGATACAATCATTGAAAAAAAAGCCTACATAATAAGGCTTTCTATTCCATGCAAAAGGTTGAAAAATAAAAATGTGTCTATTTAATATTACTTTTTTTATTTACTAAAACAATATATGTAAACATTTTAATTGTTAACATTTATGGAATGATTTTATAATATTGACAGTAAATAGAAACTGGATAGCAATGTTATAAGGTCTAATGAGAGCAGTGTTAACTCTTGACAACTTGGAAGTGTCCTAACAAGTGTCTTTAACTCCTACACATTTATAACAAGTAGATCAAATTAATCTAAATTGTGTTTCTACATATTTTAGTGAGGGAGCAAAGTTTCAACAACAGTTATGTGTATACAAACATCAAAGCACTCAACATAATGTTTAAAGTCAGACACTGAACTGAACTTAGTGTAATACATACATAAAGTCAAACTATGAACAAATGAATACATTTATAACTAGCTTAGCAATAACAGATTGTTCCTTCTAAAGACAATTTGAGATCCTTGTTTACATTTTGAAAAACAAGATATATAAAGATATATAAATGAGATTCAAAATTGATTTTAAACATTTTGATTTCTATATTTCATCAATACATTTCCTGTATTAAATAAGTATTTTCATCATTTAAAAAAACACAATTAGTTTTTAGGAAAGAAAAAAAAAGGTATTAATAGACTAAGACAAAGGTCACAGGCAATATATAATAGCTACAGCAGCACTCTAACCAGCACAAGACTTTCTGTCTGCAAGCTGCAGCTGCCCAGGTGGACACAGACACTCATAGCTGCCCCACGTATTGCGACAACGATAGAGACAGACGCGGGGACTAAGTCGGCATTCATCAATATCTGGAACAATAAGTGAACTACTGTTCCTTATGTTTTCATTTAAAAAATCCAAAACATTAATTGTTATTTCTTTAGCACAATGTTTTAGATGATTCAATGTCAATGTTGTATGATCATTTGTAATGTTAAACTCATTTCATATGAATTACAATTATTGCAATCTACAATAACTTTTCTACACATAATTTACAAAAATATTTAATTTAAAGTATTAATTTTTTTTTTACAAAATCCAAGCCAATTATTCTGTTAAATTGAAATAAAATTCAGATTTAAGCAAAATATAAAAAATCCTTTAAAAAACAACAACAACTAATATATAAGGGAAGAACTCCACCTTTACATATATATATATATATATATATATATATATATATATATATATATATATATATATATATATATAATGTAGAATTTATTTCCCTTATTTGGTATCAAAATAATAAATTACCAATAATTAATTTGTTAATTGATTCATGTTTGTTAGGTACACTTAATAATTGTATAAGTATCAACTGGATCAGATAATTTGTGGGGAAGAAGATATAAGCTTTGTAAAAACAACAAATTGAAAATAAATTAATTAAAACATTGGGGCAATAGGATCAAAAGGTCAAGATATGATGTGACTTGAAGCCTATATAAAATCAATAAATATTTATCAATAGTGGAACAAAAATTGTCTATGAACATTAGTTTCAATATATGCTTAGGATTAGGACATATTTGTGTGTGTTTTGTATAGCTTGAAAATCAATATTAAATGTAATTGATCTAAAAGCAACATTCTACAACACAGATTCTAAGTAGGAAACAATAGAAGTCTCACAATTAAAGTAGAGATTCTTTGGAATGATTTATTAGTAATAAGACATACCTATGCATGGTTGACCTGGCCCTCGAGAAGTGAACCCTGCAGGACAGTCACAGCTGTAGGCACCATCAGTATTGACACAGAGTTGGTTGTAGTAACATTTGTGTTGTCTCTCCCCACATTCATCAATATCTGGACAGATTATAGAACACTAGGTACAGCTTATGCATTAAACAGTGAATAAAGTTCGTAGTATTTGGTATGAAGTTACTTTCACTTTGATAGGCTTTAAACTAGTCATAGTGTAAAATAGATATGCAAGGTTTTATAATAATTTCTAAGAAGCATACAAACAGTTGGTAGAGTTTATGTGTAGCGTGAAAGGTTATGGGTACTGAAAGGGATGATAACAATTTGAAACAGAGTGCTGAAAATTGCTACACAAATTGTGTTTACACATGGATGAATTAAGAACATATAAAATCATTTGTAAATAGATTTGCAACTTTAGTGTTTGTGATAGTACACATTAGAAACGTTTCAATGAGTGCTTAATGAGTGAAAAAGTAATTGTCTTTCTAAATGGGGTTTAAATAAATAACCAATCCTAATGGGCATAAGAATTTTAAATTAGATTTTTAAAACATCTATGAGTTGATCCAAATCAAATTGGTACCCCCTAGAAATCAAATAAAGAATAAGATTAAAAAATATGAAACTGTCAACATGCTACGAAAAAAATGAAGGTCAGGTAATGTAACTCTTTAAAAATTCACATTAATGGCATAATACTATAAAGAAAAAAAATAGGCCTACCTTGACATTGACCAGACTCTGTCCTCTTGTAGCCTGTAGGACATGTCTTTAGACAAGTGAAGCTTCCTTCTTTGTTGATACACTCCTCACCAGATCGACAATTACTTCCCCCTTCATAACACTCATTTATGTCTAAATATAATCCAGAACAAGAAAAGTTTTATCTCAAATCTTTATTAAAAAAAAACATTTTGTACAATTGTTAAATGAAATATAAATACAAAATGTATAGCTCAAGAAAAATACTAATTCATCAACAGTAATAAATAACTTTGAATAGTACACTAAAAGAAAGCTTGTGTACCTCTACAGACTCGACCATTCAAAAGTTGATAGCCAGAAGGACAGGAACACATAAAACTGCCCTTTGTGTTCACACATGTATGTGAACAGGGAGATGTGATCATATCACACTCATCTAGGTCTGTTGAAGAAAAGGAAAACACTTTCTTCAGCCAAACATACGTAAGACAAATTGTTTTTTTTTTTTGGTTAGAAACTGTGCATTAAATGTTGAGTTGAATTTGGTTGAAACAACTTACCAACACATTTTCCATTATCTCCAAGTCTATATCCAGGCAGACAGGTACACCTGTAGCTTCCAACAAGGTTCTGACAGCTTTGTTCACATATACTTGGGTTTTCAATACACTCATTACGATCTGGTTAAACAAAATGTGAGTATGTAAAAAAAAAATGTTATTTTAAAATAATTCTAGACAAATAAACATTTGAATGCCATGTATAAATTCTAAGTTCAATGGTTGAACAATCTGACTTATTACACAAAAAAGAAAGTTAATACTGAATGTTGTGTACTTAAGTCAAAAAAATATAAAAAACTCAAGAAACGGTGGTGGGAATATTTGGCAATACCAAAAAAACAAAAACACTCAAGAAACGGTGGTGGGAATATTTGGCAATACCAAAAAAAAACAAAAAAACTCAAGAAACGGTGGTGGGAATATTTGGCAATACCAAAAAAAGAAAAAAAACTCAAGAAACGGTGGTGGGAATATTTGGCAATACCAAAAAAAAACAAAAAAAACTCAAGAAACGGTGGTGGGAATATTTGGCAATATCCAAAAAAAACAAACCCAAAAGATTTAAAAAGTCAACTTTTAGTCAATTAGAACAAACAAATGCTCATTCTTAATATTTCAACTCTAAAGCCCTTTACAACGGTAATGTGAATGAAAGATACAAAACTATTTTAAAAAATAACACTTAGAACTACAGTCACTTTGGTGAACCCCTGAGTCTAACTACTTCTTGAACCTCATTAATGAGGCTACTTTAGCAAAGTGTATTTTAATCAAGTTCCAGTAGATCATGGGTTCATCTGACTTGGATATGAAAAATATTAAGTGCTGGGTCATACTTCCTATTCTTCAAAAGCAACTAGATACTTTTTGTCCAAACAGAAACTAATGACCAATATCTGTCTCGCTGACTTCTCATTATGAATAAAAACAAACAAACTTCTAAGTTAATAACTGTAGTCAGGTTTCTCATTCAATTAATATCAGTATCATTAAATCTGAGCAAAGTTTCAACTTACCAACACAAAGATCCCCTTTCTCATCTCTTTTAAATCCTTTAGGACATGCATTGACACAGCGGAATGATCCAGGAGTGTTGAGACAGTCCATATCAGGCCCACAGTCTGTCTGACTTAGACTGCACTCATTGATATCTAAAAGTATAGAAATGCTAACACTGAAGAGGATACCAGTTGATTTAACACTTAGGTATGCTTATGTATATGTTTTGGGACACTAAAACAAAGTTTTAAATATATAAATAGTGGATCATGATGTTTGCCTCAAGAATTGAAAATAATTAGTCTAATTAGTTGAATTCAATACCAGAATTAATGAGAAAAGTGTGAGATAGTAAGTTTGTTCATGACAGAAATTAAGTGCCTCTGGTTCATCTTAGTGTTAGGTCTTGCACATTTAGTCAACAAAGTAGGTATAAGCAAAAAATTATGCTGCAATAGTACTAGAAAAACTTCAAGTTAATATCTTGACCATGTCCATGTCAACAGGCCAGACAGGACTGGCTAAATCCATGTAGACATTTAAATTTCAATGCAGGACTTAAAACTCCCATGTTAATATTCAAATATGAGACTGTAATAAAACACATATTCAGTCCCAAATAAGAACATAACAGTAAACATAATCTGTAGGATGAATAAATATTTAGTCTTTAAATCTGAAATTCTAGCTACTAAAGTCAAAAAGCCTTCATATTATTTTGTTGTTCAAGTAGACTTTAGCATAATATCAGAGAAAATTAAAAATTGAGTTAAAAATTATTTTGCAAGAATACTTTGAAAAGTTATTTTAGTGCATTTTAATAAACTTTCTCAAAATATATTTACTATCTGATTTAATTAGAAGCTAGTTATCTGATATATAATGTTTTGTAACTTTTAATGTTAGATTACTGTTCATCCAATGAAAATAACTGAAATGACTTTTGAGAAATACTCATATAGCACAATGTTATTTTCTAGACTTATCTATCCTGTCATTGACTATATGAATTTGTCATGAAATGTAAATGATTTCTTTACCTAGACAAGTTCTAGAATCTTGTGACAGTAAAAATCCAATTGGACAAGAGCATGTGAAACTGCCTGGCCCATTCAAACAAATATGACTGCAAGGATTGGACTGTGCACACTCATCATCATCTGAGACGACAATAGTGAATAGAAAATTATGTACAACAGAAGTGATGATGAAGAATACATACGTTACCAACTTTATTTACTAATCATTATAACAAACAAACAAACAAAAAAGCTTACTAAACTGACATGATTTATTGCGTAAAGAGTCCCTACCTTTACAGTAAGATTGTCTTGACTCCAGTTGAAAGCCTGTAGGACATCTATTGCTTGGCTTCCCTGTATGTCAGAGAAAGAGTTTAAACTCACAAAAGCAATAGAAAAAAAAAAAAGAAGAGAGTACTTTTTAAAAATGACGCTTATTTAAGGGAAAGAATCACTAATTACTGCTATTTATCTGAAAATTACAGGGTTTAGTTCTCTTTCTTCTAGAGAAAACAAAATTAATTTATTAGTACTAATTATCGTCGACTATGAATAATTATGCAAAATTTCAGCTTAATCTGAGAATGGGAAGTGGGAGAAAAAAAGTGTCAAAATGTAATAAAGGGATTGAATCCATACATACATCCACATCTCTCATTAAATAGCATTTATTCCCCTTATTTCCATATCAAACAAAATAATTAATCACAAACAATTAATTAACGAATTGGTAATTTTTTTTTATTGAATTATATCTTTTCAGATTTAATAAATAATTGTGTAAAGTTTTAACTTGATCCAAGAATGGGAAATGGGAGAAAAAACATGTTCAAACTTTTTACCAGACAGACAGACAGACACAAAGTTGATATAAGCTTTGTAAAAATAAACATAATAAATGAAATGTTCAACACATTGATATCTAATCATTTAATGTACAGCAATTTTATTGTCATAAATGAAGCAAAAGTTTTGCTTTTGATGTATTTACTGCTATAATTATTTTACTGACCTGGTCCAATGGAAGCCTCTATAACATAAGAGATTGCATCATCCCCAGGCACTATCTCCACTTGTAGTCCTTTAGTAGTCAGCTGCTGGACCAAGTATGGCATCTGACCCAGAGTGCTCTCATAGTTGATGGTGTGGTTCCAGGCATACGGGAGAATGACACCATCTCCACTGAAGGATCGTGAGGAGTGAGCATAAATTGTACCTAGGACAAAGATAGATTACTTCAGTATGTTTTAGGCAGCAGAAAAGGGGAAAAACCACTTTTACATTACTAATGATCTTAAAAACTGAAAGTGCTATTGAAAATACAATTTCACCAAAAAATAGTAGGTCAACATTTACCTGGACCTGTCTGAATGTATTCCTCCTGGAATGGTCTGAGGTGGATGTTTTTAAATGGACCCAGTTCTGGCACCTCTCCTCTAATGATCACATCAAACTGAAGATTTCCCTTGGAGTCAGTGCCACTGATGTAGTGAGACATTTTCAAGACTTCACCTAAACAATGTGTCAAGGACAACAATCCAAGTATATTCTAGATGGGAATTATATTACCATTGAGCCCTAGTTCAACACTAAATACAAGGTTTAGCCCTAACTGAGAGTAAAAAGAAGAGATAAGGGGAGTGGTGCTCAGATCATTTGGACTGATGCAATGATGTGACAGTGAGAAGACAGGAACTGAAACACAAAGTTGTTACCAATTCACATTTATTTTGTTTAAATCTTCAAGTACATGTTTTCATTGAACAACTGGTGAGTGTATCTAATTACTTCAGAAACAAAATATCACACAACATTCTGATCAGAAAGCAAACACTGTCACAACACTGTTATTTGGTTAGTATAATTGAATATATTGCTAGTAAGATAAAGATATAATATACTTATTGAACATTTTTAGTAAATCTTAATGTTCATAAAAAAAAAAAACAACAGTTACAAGTATGTATAATTACAGCAAGCCAGTCTTCTGCCTAGTTAAGCTATGTTGTCACTTACCTGTGGCAAACTCCACCTGGACCTCCCTTGTGAAGTTTCCTTTAGTCAAGGTGTAACCATTCACAGCTCCATCAATCTCTTGTGCAGTCGACCAATAGACAGGAGTCAACAGGGAGACCAAATGTTGAAGATACTTGGCTGTAAACATCAGAGCAAATACATTCTTTTAAATAACAATATTATCAAAGAGCGAAGTGTAACAAGTTTGATGACTTTATAATTATTTCTCTACCAAACAAAAGAAACTGATGAGATATGAATAAATGAGATATGAACATACAAGATGTGAACATTTACATGCATTTCAGTGGATTTTGAATAGTTAAAATATGTAGGTCTTGGCATGTTAATAAAGGTCAAAGTATTTTAAGTAAATAAACATCTGTTAGTGCAGGGCTACTTGGTGTTTCTTCCTTTATGACAAGAAAGTTGAAAGCTCAAGTTGTAAAACTATAATGATCAAATCTCTAGATTCTAAATTTAATTGAAATACTAATTATGAGGTTTGTTTGTAAAAGTTTTACATGTTTCGGATGTTCCTTCAGAGTTGAAGATAGTTTACTTCCTAGTCCAAACCTCCCGCAGGACGACGGGGGATGGGAGCGGGCATGGTTTGAACCCAGGACCATCGATAAATCCAAATGACAGTCCAGCGCGCAAACCGCATGACCAGGCAGCCATCCATATGGTATATATTTAAAATGTAATAATGTTAAACCAATCCAATGAAATTTTGAAATACATTAGTATTAGCTAATTCCTCTAAATTATAGCAATACTAAAGGCTGACCTACCAAAAATCTAATTCCTTTGACTCTGTGACAGATAGAATGATAATTTGTACTTTATAATATTTAATATGAATTAGTTGAACCTATAGCATGAAAGCATGAACATGTGAACATTAGTTATCAGATGACCTGATGTATTAGTTTTAGAACAGTCAGCAAGTTAGTATGCAGTTGACTAAGTTACAGAGCCACTGAGTTAGCAAACACCAGAAATATTGTAACACATCATTAAATATGATGAAAACTACACAGATCGATGTAAACAAATTTAGAAAAAAAACAACAACTAATAAAAGTTGAATTTATCAACCTATAAAACAGGAAAACTAACAACAAAGTACATTGGAAATCACTTATTAATGAATGCTAATGTTAAAAAAGATATACGTAATTTAAAATACTTTTTTTAAAGGAGGCCTGTAAATTATGATAAGAATTTCATTACCTGTCAACATTGTTTCATCAGCCTAGACCTAAATAACTTTTGATTTGAAGTTCTAGAGAAATTCTAAAAACAATTTACTATATATTATTTATTAACTTTGTTGCCATTAGAAAAACAAACAAAGGGAAAAAAAAGGGAAATTGCTTATTTTGTATAAATTTAAAATCATAACAAATAGGAGGTTTTGTCTTACCTGCCGATGGTGGAATATTTCCAACAATAGCTTCTACTCTGGTCATACCATTCTCTGATGGAATTATATTAGCTGATATAATAGCATCAGCTATATCCACATTGTTGATGTATCCTATCAAATTGCCATATGCTTTACGAGGCAGAACTGAAACACATATATTTTTATTCAGTCAAGAAAAACAATTTAAAAAAAACAACAAGTTCTCAAGGCTGGTTTGTGTCAAAACTAATTTGGTCCAAGTGTAAACTTACAATGAGTTCTCAAACAAACTTTATCAAAATACAATATTATGAATACTAATCTAAGCAATACTCTCAAGTGAAGTATTGCAACTCTTGTTCATAGACCCAAGATATTCAGAAGCCATCTTATCTTGCCTTTCCTTATGCATATCCCTGTTTTAGTCATACATGTTAATTAGATACTATGAGAGTCATTGGTTTCCCTGGCTGATTCAGCTTGAATACACACCTCTTTGTACACTATAAGCTGATAGCTTTAATTTTGTGCTCTCTTGTTGACAGTATAAGATAAGCTTATCAATATTTTAGTGTTTGTCTTTAAGCTACTTCAGTGCAACATTGTTTTCATTTGGAGAGCATTCATTCTTATGTATTTGTAGGGAGTCAGCTTGTGTCCAGTTGTTATTGCGCCAATTCTGACCAAGCCATTTTAAACCAGTGCAGGTTGCTGTACCAGTGCATGCTGTACCCTGTCACCCTTTGATCTGTAATAGTCAATAGTGATGTTGGCTGTCTACTTGTGGACAATATTCTATCTGTGGCTAATCAGTGTGGCATAACTTGAAGGTGAAGATATAAATTCTACTATTGGTCAAACTAATTTTAAGCTCTTGTTTGATTTTTGAAAATTTCTTTGCATGAACCCAAATGCTTCTACTATAGATTAAGGGTCATTGTAAACTAACCAAAACAAGATCCTAGATTACAGTCCATTATCTGTGACGTGTCTCCCCAGCACCTTCGTCCACCGAATGATGGCTGGATACACTCTCTGGTTCTTTTCTTCTCGCCAAGTCCACATGTGCTGGAACAGGCTGACCAATCTGACCACTCAGAGAACTTGCCATCAACTAGAGATATTATTCAAGTCTTACATAAAAGTTTAAGAAAATCTAGACTTAAAAAAAAAGTTGTTCATAAGTATGCCAAGCTTCATTGAAGTTAATAGATGTGCATAGAGTAACAAGTGAGACAATTTAATAAAGTTCCATGGTTTGACTATATACATAAATTGTATGTGTGGTGGTATTTGCAAGGAATTTTGAAAAGACTGTTTGCAGTGAATACAGTACCTGGACATCCCTGTGTGTTACAATACTCCATCTCTTCTCCACTTCCTGCACAAGGCTGACCACTCCCACTGGGTGCTGGGTTGCTACATGTTCTGACTCTCTTTCTTTGTCCACCTCCACAAGTTAATGTACATTCTCCCCACACACTCCAAGGTGCCCAGTTGCCATGGACTAGACAGAATGAAACCACACAAAGATGTTCAGGAAGGCAGAGAGAGCAAGGAAATGTGAACATATCAATGACAGGTAGCAACATCCTTTAGTAAAGATTTAAGTGTCAACAATATATCTTATATTAATATACTTCTTAAATTCAATAGTGAGGACTCTACCACAATTAAATCAAAACCTACAAGCACAAAGTTTGGTAAGATTTATGTGAATCAAGGTCATAAGACACTTTTCAAGGCCTCAATGTAGGCCATTTTAACTGCCTTGCTAAAAGGTTAGACTCATGAATTAAAATCATAATATATGCTTATTAAAAAAGTTAAAACATAAAGCTATATCATTGGAAGCTATACAGAGAGTAGGGTCATTTTATTTTAATAGTAAAAAAAGGTGTAAAAATCACATGATCAGTTTCTTTATGTTATAAACAGTGAAGATAATGTGTGTGGATAAAAAAAAAATGTCAATGATATGGATGAAATGAATATTAGTATATGGGTGTGTTTTAGTCTGAATGGTTCCGTTACCAGGACACAATTCTATGACACAATTGGTGTTCTCTACACTGGGACCAATACAATCTCTGCCACCATTTTCTGGTCGAGGATTGTCACAAGTCCTTCTCCTAGTTTTACTCCCCTTTCCACAGCTTGTGCTGCAAGCTCCCCATTCAGTCCAGGGGGAGTACTCACCATGTACTGAAAGTATTACAGTAGGTAGTTCTTAGCTCCCCTGATGCTTTTTTAAAAAATAATTATAGATCAATAATATTTAAGTAATGTTAGACATCATAAAAACTTTCTTTTTAGTAAACAAATGTAATAAATCTATCTATGTTCTTCCTGGGGTTTTAGATATCTTTTGTTGCAGGAAGAGTGTCAAAACTGTCAGGTTCACACATTCCCATAGTTAGCAACAGGAGTGTAATGTGTCCAGATATGTTTGTACTGCCATGATATATAGTTTTTAAAATATTGTATTTGCTTCTTCTTTTTTAATATATGTCAAGTTTATAAATGATAGTGTTTAGTCTTTGTATATATTTTTTTTTATTAAATTGAAATTTTTTTGGAGGTAAAGATTTTGGTGATAAATATCTATATTATTTAATAATAAAAACATATTAATAATCAAAACTAAAATTTCATAATAAACAATGTATAGATTAGATCCAGAAAATAAAAAAAAAGTATTTAATAAAGAGAAATAGATTAAAAAAATACTAACCTACCACATTAAGGAATGTTTCCACAAATGTTTTACCCAATGGATTGCTAGCAAAGCATCTGTAGATACCAGCATCTGTCTGTTGTGTGGCTATGATTCTGTCAAAAAGAAGAAAGAATTTTTTAAAAACAATTCATAAAACCATACACACCATGTAAACAAACACTATTCTTTTGTATTTTAAAGTGCAAGAATGTATTATTGATTTTATTATGGAGAAAGATTTATACAATGATAAAAGAATTAGACTGAATCATTGCCTGATTGATAGATTAGGTAGGTCTAGACCAAACAAACCAGAAAAACATTAAAAGTTGTCAAAGTTTAATTTTTTTTTGAGTTTATTGTTTTAAATTAATGATTAACTTTGAGTTCAACTACTTTATTCTTAGTTCAAACTTAGTTCTAGTTTAATGTTTAAAATTGAGTGTAGTACCCATCACTAACGAGATATAGTTATATACTTGTAATTTGTGTAACAAAAGGTCATAAGATGTGACCTTTAGACAATGTCAACATGTTGTCTTTATGAGGTCACCAGTCTATATATAAACTCACTGTGATGGACTAAACAAAAAAGAGGAGGGAGGAGATAGACCCGCCCTACTAAACTGGTTGGCACTACAGTGTACTTTTTACTATCAGGTCAACTATTCTGCAGTGATATCTGACTGGAGAAGAGATAGTGAAAAAATGGCTGGATATTCAGCTAGAGCAAGAGCTAATTAAGCTTCAGTACAAATCTAATATATTTATTTATAAACAAATTGATGTTGCGGACAGGGGTGCCAGCATGCTATGCACAATCAGTTGCTTTGAGAAGGTCACCCGCATATTACTGGCTACCTGCATGCTGGGTTTTTATAATAGTATGTTCCTGAATGTTTTTTTTATCATGCCTCATCAACCATGATCAATGCCAGAATGCTATGGGCCATCAGTTCACTCAAAAAAATATAAAGATATTGTTTTTGTTTTAGTTTCTGGGTGATAGTAAAAAAAAAAATTAGTATAAAATGGTGTGAGTGACAAAGTTGGTGGATAAGAAGGATTTGTAGTGTTTTTTTTAAATTGAAGACGAAATACTTCTAAGTTCTACAAAAAACTGTATTCCCCACAGAGTAAAAAGCTAGTAACCTCAAAGTGTTATTGGCCATGACTGTGATCCTTCCACCAGAAACTATTTCCTGTGTTTCCTTCCACCAATACATTGTTGGTCTTGGCACACCCTCAGCAGTACAGTCAAAGCTGACTGTATCACCAATCTCCACTAGGGCAGTACTGGGCTCAACTCTAAACTTTGGTTCAGCTACAGTCAGAGAAGAGAAGATTAGTTTCTGTTTAGTGGAACACTAAGTGAAAATGTTCATGAATGATGATGCTAAGTAGAACACATTTATGATTACACTAAATTTGTCTATTTTTATAAACTAACTTTATAAAGCAGTGGACCTCTAACTTAAATAGTATCATAGATCAGTGGAACTCTAGCCTAAGTAATACCTTAGATCAGCTATTGGCATATGGGCTTCTAACCATCCAGCCAAAAAAATTATTTGTGCTCCTAATTCATATATGCTATTCTTTCTTTCCCACCTAAGCCTAGGCAGAAATTAATGAAATTTTGCTTTGTTGCTATATTATGGACCAAAACAACAAAAAAAAAAGCATTTCTTTATCTAAATCTTTTGATATACTTTAATAATAATAAATAATTTACATTAACTTACACTTGATTGTAACAATGGATTGGGCCTCTGATGTGCCAGCATCATTGACTGCTATACACTTATAGTTTCCTGCATCTGATGCCTGTGCAAAGATAGAAAATTTATCTGAGTAAGTCATATGACCCTCTGACACTTTATCTGATTAATTCACGACTCTCACCTGGGATCTTTGGTTTAAGAATAAAGCATTAAATTTTTTTTTTTTTTAAAAGTAACTTAAAATTGCACCCTAACTTTACTTTAGACAGCTATCACTAAAAATTGAAAAACATCCATTACTGTAGCATCATAGATTATAAGAGATCCATTTCCCAACTTCTGTATCCTGTCTCCAAGATCTACAGGGCGACTATTTTTGGTCCACAGTATCTCAGGAGGTGGGTCACCACCAACAGAACAGTCCAGCACAACTTTTTCAGCTATCTTCACAGCCCAATCAGATGGTGGGACAATCACTCTAGGCGGAACTTTCAAAACACATTAATTAAACAAATAAACATATGTAATGAAAAGTATATATATATATAAATATATATGTAACATTTATAATTTATACATATTTTCAGGAGGAAAATAATCAATAGTTCTGATCTATTAAAATATTACAAATGAATGGGAAATATTTAAAAGTCCAATGCATTTCATTTTATATAACTGTTCAAACTATAAGATTCAATAAAGGTGGAAAACCATTATAGTTGTTTGTATCCTTTGATAGATAATGGAGTCAAAACCATGTTAATTGGGGAGAACACACTAAATATGAGAAGCTGAACTCAAGTCCCACATATTTTTTTTTTAATAGTTATCATAGACACTTGGTATTTATTACAATTTAAATTTAAATTGCAGCTCTATTTATGAACAAATATTTAATATTAAATTTTATTATATCGAAATAAAACAGCTTAGAGATTATTCTGGGAGGGAACAAAATAATTCAGGAACATTATTAGGTTGTGGGGTTATAAAAAAAAAGGCATTAGAAATGAAAAAGATACAAATTGTGTTTTCATCTGACTCTCTCAGGACAGGAATTAGAGAATGCCAACAATATTAGGACTCTAAAATTGCCTTTCAAAGAGTCTATTATATTGACTGGGGGAGAGGAAATCTACAAGAACTATATTTTATAACTATTACAGAATATGAAAAAACAGCTTTAACGCTAACAAGGAAAACAAAGAATATAATAAAAAGTCAAGTAAAAATGCAGTTAACTGGTACTCTCCTTTCAGATATAGGCCTACAAATGGCTCTTTAAAATGTTTACAGTTTCCTTATGTTCCACCTTTAATAATGAGTCAAGTGCTATCTGAAATTACCATTCCTATAGTTACACAATTTGAAAAAGATCCTCTTAGATTTACCTTTAACAATGATTCGAGCACTGGCTGTGACTTGTTGGTTATCAGCTGGGTTGGTGGCAATACAAGTGTACTCTCCAGCGTCTTCCTTCACCACATTTCTGACTGTTATTGTGCTGACACCATTGATACTGGCAGGGGCTAAATGGTAAGAAAACAACAACAACTTTAAGTCTAGTAGTTGATAGTTGCTAAGGACATAATTGAAACAAATAAAAAAAACAACAACAGAAAGCATTGCTCCCATCTCAGGAATTACATTTTACATAGAAGTTCTTGTCATACATGGATCCAAGCCATATGCAAATTACACTATTAAAAGCTACTTTAAAAAAATGCTTCAATATTTCAACCCTATTGCGGGGCCCTATTTCGAAATGGATTGCATGGGGCCCAGTCTGGGTAGGAATAAGGATACTAGGGGAAAATTAAGATTTTGTAAAAGACAGTACACTTGTTTTACACTTTTATTCAATGAAAGTTGACAATTCCCCCCCCTCCCCCTTTTTTTTTATCACGAGTAGGATCACATCTCCATATTGAATGACACTCCAAAATGACCATTCTGTCTATTTTCCAGGAGAGTTTTATGAGTTTTCAGGAGATTTAATAATTTCAGTAAATTACCAGGACTTTTTCCTATATTTTGCAATTTTCTGAGATTTCAAGGAGCTCCTAGAAAATCGCGAGAACCCTGTTCTAAGTAATAATGGCATTGCTTGTTAATTAAGTTCTGTCAATGGTAATTACAATAAGTTTCTATCAAGTCATTTTATTACTGACTGTCAATAATAGTTTCCAGTACCTGAATAGAGTAAATACCTGAAATTGGTCTCCCATTGAGCTGCCAAGTGATGACTGGAGTAGGGACACCCTTAGCTGCGCACTTCAACTGGAAGTTACTGTTAATTGTCATCTCTCGATCTTTAGGTGTGGTCACAAACACAGGCGGAACTAAACACAGATAGAAACATAAAAGTAACATAAGAATTGTTACTCCTCCCCCTTAGCTCCACAAAACAACAAGAGTTATCCTTTTAATAGATGTAAAGTTTTAGTTCATTGTGAAACAAGTCGAGATGAAGACATTGTTGGTTAATGAATGGAGTATTTCAGTTCATTCTACAAACAAAAAGAAACTATTCCTAACTACCTTTAACTCTTAACAGTCTACTCTGTGAGTCAGTACCAACATCACTCTCTGCTGTGCATGTGTATTCACCAGTATCATCTCCCTTTAGGTCAGAAAAAAAAAAGTATTTAGCCAATAAGTGTAACAGTTGATGTAAAATGAGCTATACTGGCACTTGTGCTTCAATAATATTTTGACATTGGTGTACTTAAAATAAATTGTTGCATGGTTAACTCTTTCAGTGCGGCGTTACCCTCAGTGAGTAACTTTGCTAGCGCTGGTCAGTGTGGCGTTACTCTCAGCTTGGTATATAATATTTATTTCACTATCTTTTTTATGTTAAACTTTTTTTTTCTCACTCTTTTTTCAATTTTCCAGATATGAGAGTGATTGTTCTTTGTTTTGGTAGTAAATTGTAAGCAGTACAAACACATTAAAAAAAAAGAAAAGACAGCATTGTGTCAGTTTATTTTTAGTTTATTTGCCGGGACCCAAAAAATATAAATAATACAATTTCTTAGTGCATTTGTTTATGGATTTAATTTTTAATAGAAACGTTAAATCTTTCAGCATACTGATTTTTTAATGAATTTTTAATATATTTCTCTTTTCCATGATAAGTTTAAAAGTAATAAAAAATATTTTTTTTTGTTAATTTTTTTTATTAACTATACTTTTGTAGCCCATTCATTTTCCTAATCAAATATGTTAGATTATTTAATAAAATAAAAAAGTTATGTTGGTTTTAATAACTCTATCCCCCTTGAAAATATGTGGTCATCCCTGAAAACTCAATTTTTTTCTATCAAAATAATTCGCACTGAAAGAGTTAAGAGAAATGTTGCATGAAAAATATTTAAAATGAGTACAAATGATCTCTAGGTGGATGAATAATTCTAGAAAGAGTCCGAGGTTTATAGCTATTTATTATATTTAGAATGAAGTTATAATGACTATTGTCCCTTGTACATAAGAAGTTATTTCTTCTAAGTAAATTTAGAGTGAACAAAGAATGGTCAAATTTTCATTCTATTATGCTACTAAATCATATGAAAATATTGCAGTACTGATATATTTTATAGTGAATATTTCATGGTGTCAATAAACTTCATGTCCAAGTGGACAGAGTTTTACATACATAAATCATATTTTCTTTTAAGGATTATTTCAGCTAATATGAAATCAAACAATAATAAACAATGTAAATATGCCAATATAATTCAAGAGATGGGAACTCACAGTAATGCTTTCAATTGTCAAGCTGCCACTGGGCTCTACCCTTATTCTTGCTATGCGTGGGTCAATCCTGCGCCTGTCTTTGGTCCATAAAATTGTGGGAAGGGGAGAGCCACTGGCCTTACAAGGTAAAGTCACCCTTTCTCCAACAGAAACAATGTACTGACGAGTGGCAGCTTCAATAGTTGGAGGCACTACAAAGTTACAGAAGCACAGTAATTCATTGTAAATCAAGCTTTCAAGGATTCACTTTTGATATTTTTTAATAAATGCATCTTGAGCTATTTGTCACTTTTGAATGTTATTAGTAATAGGATCAAAACATGAAATCACATAAACTAGATCAATATGGTTTACCTTGAACAGTTACCCTGAACATCTTGAAGGATTGCCCAGCATTGTTTTCAGCAACACATTTATACACACCAGCATCTTCAGATCTGTGGGCACAGTTGTTTAAATATAAACAATGTTTTACAAAATAGTAAAGCAAATATGAACAACATACAAAAAAATATAGTATACTTCTGAATAGCCTACCTGGTATGTGTAATGACTAGACCACCAGTAGGCATTGTGATGTAATGCAGTAGCCTCCCTTGGCTCTGTCTTTGATTGGTAGATGTCTGGATTTCCTTGCCATCTTTCTCCCAGAAAATCTTAGGCCTTGGTCGTCCATTAGCTTGGCATGGGAGAGTAACTGTTCTGTTCTGAAGCACTGTGAATTCTGTCTGAGATGCATAGATCTCTGGTGGCTCTAAACAAAAATGGTTTAGCAATAATTTGATAACTCATACCAACAAACCTCCAATATAAAAAGTGCTCTGTTAACTAAATGCAATTGCTATGAGAAGGAATTTATTTTAAATTTGTCAGACTGACTAAGTTGAATCAGTTTTCAAGTGTTTTTTTGTCTCACCTAAAGTACAATGTAATCAATAAACTTTGATTGCTGTACCATCATATCAAACAGGATGTTATAAACAAATTGAGTCAAAACTATTTAGATAACAATATATCGAGCATAAAGAAATAAATATTTACAATATTGTTGTTAAAGCCTACAAAAATGTCTGCCTGGTCATGTGGTATGCGCACTGGATTGTTGTATTGACGGCATTAGGCTAAACTCTCACTGCAGGAGGGTTTGGTTAAGATGTAATAATCTTTAATTCTGAAGACATCCAAAACATGTGAAACAAAACAAAGTAAAATGGAAATATCAACATGATAAGAAAAGAAGTTGAAGTTGACTTTCCAATAACTTAAAGAGTTTGATACAAGTGAAGTTAAAACTAACAATGTTTAAATGCAAATACGAGTATAGAGCATAAGTAATCATGAAATTCTGCCTTCTTCACATTAGCCTTTAAAATCTTACCTAAAACTCTGAGTCTTATATCTTTACTGTCAGTGTTAGCACTGTTCATAGTAATGCAAGTGTAGACACCTGCATCTTTCCTATCTAACGAAGCTATGTATAGGGAGCCATTAGACAGTGTAGACATGCCTGGAAATATGCAGAATGAATATGTCTGAAACATTGGCAGCTATCTTAAAATAACATTTAACAAAAAAATGAAATAAGCAAATATTTTCACTCTGAATTTGCAGCTACTTGCGTCAATTTTGTTTTTAGAATTGTCTATGCCTAAGTTTGAACTTGTATATAAACAATTTTAATACAAGATTTAAAAGGCAGTTCATGTCAATCTGAAACTGACAATTTGGGCTAGGTGTAAATTTAACTGACAAACAGAGCTTCATACAAGTTTGTGTAACATAAACCTCCTTTATATTTGTTTTTAAATTTTGTCATAGCATTAGATTAATCCAATAGATTTTATTCTAACAACTACTAATCCTAAGCTTTCTAGATGAGTTATAGATTTGTTGTTTTAGAAAAATAAACTTCCTTTGAGGTGCAGAACCAAACAAATCAAATTTTAAGAGAGTATATGCATTAAAAATTTGGAGACACATTAAAAGTTTGGAGAGTTTGTAAGTTAACTACTACTATCAAAATTAATGCAATCCATTCAGTATAAGATAGGATCTTAGGATTTTGAAGGTTGATCTCTTCTCAACTTCTTTTTCATATTACAATTTCTTTTTTTAATATTTCAAAAATAAAAGCAAACAAAAACACTTACGGACATCAGAATCAAGCTGTTTTCTGTTCTTAAGCCAATAGGTAGTAGGTGCTGGGAAACCTTCCACTTCACAAGTTAGAATGACTGTCTCACGTTCTGATGCTCGAATGTTTAGATTGGTGCGGCTTAATATCTTGGCAGGAACTGGAGCATATCAAATTCAAAATATAATTAAATTAGGGTTGGCATGGAAATGACAGAATGAGCTTAATTTATAAGGTTTTATTTTTTAAAATCTATCTTATACAAAGATTAGACATTAAAAAAAAATTTATTGACTTGAAATGCTTACAAATGTATCTGATGTATTTGGTCTCACTGCATATTGAATATTTTATAAGTGAACTAAATGCAAAGAGAAATCTCATTTTATTAAATGTTAGCAAATGACTTTAAAATCAATAAATCAGTTGATAAGGTCCAGGACACTGTGTGTGAACAACTTACTCTGCACTTGTAACTGAATACTTCTTGTGGCACTGCCTGCAGCATTAGTAGCTGTACATTGGTAAACACCATTGTCCTCAAGTCTCACCAGCATGAACTCCAGGGAACCAGTGGGCAGTATCCTGTGTCTCAAGCTAGTTGATGGGAATGCCTGACCATTCTTTGTCCAAGTGACCACTGGAGTTGGCTGGCCACTGGTTTCACAGTGAAGCAATATCGGATTATTGATTTTCTCCGCCACCTCTGTAGGACCTTCCTCAATATCAGGAGGAACTGAGGACAGTTGTTAGTTTTATTATCTTTTTTCTCATTAAGGCAGTGTTAAATATTAAAGCTTTCACTACAATGTCTGATCCACTAAAGTGGGAACCCTATAATAGCCAGGTAAATAAATGTAGATAAAATCTAACCCATGATAGAGACAACAAAATGTAGTCTGTCCTCTCCGGCATCATTCTTGGCCAGACAAGAGTAGTCACCAAAGTCTAAAAGTTGAGCTGAGATAATGACCAGTTGCCTGCTCATGTCCTGAGTATACAGTAATGAAACATTCAACTAGTCTTCGTTATTAAATGCATGAACTTTTTGAGTTTCTTTCAAGAGAGGGGGGAGGAAAGGAATTAGTGTCACTAAACAAATATTGGACAGTAATTAAAACAAACACAAATACTATTGTCATATTATAAAGTTACAGTAACTACCTGTATACGAATGTTAGGCATGCCGTATGGAGGTATGGGAGTATTTTTTCGGAACCAGGTAACTGTAGGTGTTGGTACACCCTCAGCAGGACAGTTGAGTATAACTTCCTGGTTCACAATGACTGGCACATCTACTCTCTTTCCTGATCCATTGATCTTAGCTGGCTCTGTGCAAGAAGGAATATTATATTATATATACTATATAAATTTGAAGAAAGACAGAGAAAAAAGATAATATATAAGAAATATTAAACACAAAGTCCCAATATATAAAAGATTAAGCAGTACCATAAACTTCCAAGTCAAAATATTTCTCAGCAAACCCAGCCTGGTTCTCAGCATGACATGTGTACCTGGCTCTGTCTACAGGATGGGCATCAACTATTTGCAGTGTGGTATCATTGTCAAGTATCTAGAGTTCAGAGACAAGATCAAGTTTGTCAGTTAAACATAGTCTGATTTTTTGCAATATGATATACTTACACTAAGCATATAAAGCTAAATACAACACCTGCTTGTGTCCATTTTTCTCCTCTAGAATGACTGCTCCATCTTTCAGCCACAGTATAGACGGCTCTGGTAGTCCATTCACAGAACATCTCATTGAGATAGACTGGCCCTCAACAACATGAAGTTTGTCAGGAGTTGGTTTACCAATAGATGGAGGAACTGTAGGGTGAATGTTGAGAATTTAATCAGCTTGTTTGAAATAAGAAAGAATAAGAAAAAGAAACCCAACAAAAAGTTGATAATCAACATATTTTTTGGATACACATTAAAACCAATGTTAACACGAGAGTGTGTCAAAAATGCACACTAAAAAGTTTGCGTATGATGAAAGTCATTTCCCTGGATATTTCAGCTAAACATGTAAAGAAAAATACAAAAACTTAACAATTTAATTGAACAAGTTTTATGTGATTCCTTCAGAATTTTAATGTATAAATACTTACAACCCCAGAAAACCAAATAATTTTGAAAACACTATAATATTTAATGCTATTTAGTAGGATCCTAACTCTGAAATTGAATATTTCATGTTTTTCTACCAATTCATTGATAAAAAAAAGTTTAATTTTATATTACTTTGACTACATCTATAATCTACATTTAGATTACTTTTTTTTTTTAAACTCGAAATAAGTGCTCAAAACATTGTCAAAAGATTAACTATGAAATACAATATTGATTGCAAAACAAAAAACCAGCTCTTCCAATCATAATGTTGTTAACTGTTTTAACTTGTCCTATAAGGAATGGAGGCCCAAAAACCAAACGTTTTTAATTAGCACGTTGAGAAACAACTGACCATGTACTTGGAGTGTAAATGTCATTTCATCCACACCAGCTGGGTTACTAGCTCTACAGCTATAGTTACCAGCATCATTCAGCTGAGCATTACTGATTTCTAGAGTTTGATCATCATTTAGGAGACGTAGATCCACATAAGGAAAATCTAAGAATGGTTGCTGGAAAACAATGGTTTAGCTGAATAATATGAAACTTTTCATGGCAACAAAACTATTACTTTTGGTAAACTGATCAATAAATGTATATGTAAGGTTTTAAACTTTACGCTTAAACATTTCAAAGAAAAAACTTAATATATAAAAAGGAACTTTTCATGTGATACTATCCTTCTATCATAATCTTTATAAAATATTGACTCAAAAAGCTCATAAAATCAAAAAACTGGTCAATAGAAAACATGATTACAGTAGTTGGGAAAAGAAAAATTAAATGAAATTTTACAAAAAAGAAAATAAATGTGCAATTCACCCGTTCTTTGGACCACATGATGTCTGGCTCTGGTATTCCTTTAGCGGGACAATTTATTTTAACTGTTTCATTCTGGACTACCACCAGGTTGGCAGAAACTGACTGTTTTTCTATAACTGGTGCAACTGGAAAGTACAAAACAAACAAGGGGTTAACATTGAAGTTAAAACATAATGTGTGAAAGCTTGGCCAGAATTTTAATATAGTGAGATAAACATTCTGGGGGATTACTTCTAGACCTTACATTGTGTACAAAGTTATTGGAC
This sequence comes from Biomphalaria sudanica, assembly GCA_036873155.1. Lineage (NCBI taxonomy): Eukaryota > Metazoa > Mollusca > Gastropoda > Planorbidae > Biomphalaria > Biomphalaria sudanica. Next base: position 1,345,655 of record JAZGLO010000245.1, on the reverse strand, counting down.
CAGATGAGCAGTTTTACAATAGATTGTTTTAAAGCACGTGAATTGTTTTATTGTTGACTCAATACAAGTCCATAGATAGAGCTATAGCTAAAGTAACCAGTGTTTAAAAACAAAATTATCTAAAAACATTAGTTTTGATGGTCATTGTGCTGGCCACATGACACCCTGCTGTTGGCCAAAAAAAACCATCTGCCCCAAGGTCTGAAAGGTGAAACTATTATTTTCTATGCTATTCTATATAGAATTTGATAAGTGGTGATATATAGGTAGGTGTAATTTTGAGACTTGGCCTCCTCATCTGCCAATTGCACAATTTTAGGGAGCGTGTTCTAAGACTGTGCTTTACTTACTCAATACTTCCAAGTTAAAGATTCTCTCCAGCTGTCCAGCTTCATTAGTTGCCACACACACATACTGGGCTGTATCTCTCAAGTTGACTTTATCAATCTCTAAAATCCTTTTGTTATTTAGAAGGCTGAAAAAAAAGTTGGCATAATTTAAACAGAACCAATGTTCATTACAGAAATCAGCAAAATCATACAAAAATTACTAGAAAAAATGCTTCCTGGAGTATTCATTGGTTTGTTAGTAAGCAACTTAAATATAAAATGTCAGTAATATAAATTTCTATATATATGCAATTTATGTACATATATATGTTAAAACATTATTTTTGGTAGTTTTTATTGAGTGATCCAATTTGAAAATTAGTAAACTGTTGGAATTATTTTTTTTTTAAATTGTTTGAATCTTGACTTTTATAACATTTTTAAAAAATGCATATGTATATTTTAAAAAACAAAATCTAGTTGTCTCACTATAATCAATTTCTCAAAATCAAACATTTTACCAAGTTACTAGCATTGTATGAGTGTCAACTAATGTTCAATAATTTTGATTGAAAGATAACTTTTAGATGCAGATTTCAAGAGAAAAAAAAAAAGAAAGAAGTAACTCACACCACATAATTCAAGTTTTCAGCCGGCTGTCCATTGATAAGCCACTCTACTGATGGTGTTGGGGTTCCATGCACTGGACATTCCAGCTGTACTTTTCTATCCATATTGACCTTACGGTCATACACAACATTAGATTCATCAATTGTGGGAGGAACTAGTAAAGATAAATACAATTGTAAGTTAGAAAACATAATGGCCTTGAAGAATTATTACTTATGAAATTCAAGTCTACAACTCATGATTGTTAGAATAGTACATTAGTTTATGAACAGTGTTAAGAAGATACAAAACACAGATAATAAAGACAAACACACAAAAACTCTTTTGTTCTGGCAATCAAATCATTAAAAATAATTTAACTATCTGATATAAACATTTCACTTGCAAATTTTTAGTGAATCTGTTGTGAATGTATATTTTAGTTTTCTATAGTTATAATGTTTTGTTTGGTGTAATGCACAAATTGTGAGAAATTTTCTTTTGGACAATAACGATTATTATTATTATTCATAAACCTCTAACTGACATCCATAAAGTTAGGTTGTGCTATCATTAGATATGTTTTTATTTAATTAGAATATTTCAAATGTTTGGAATGGTTTTCCTGTAAAGATTGTTCTATGCCCTAATAAATTTAGGTTCTAACATAGAAAATAACAGCACTTTATGCAGTGTTGTATAACTCCAGTATTAATTTTTTATCATTACTTGTTGGAGTTTACTACCCTGATTCCAACACTCCAACTTTTTTATTCTGATTAATACATAAAAAAATCATAATGGGTATTAATTACTTTTTCTTTTTTGACTTTTACAAATATTACTTATTTGATTTAATATAGTAATTATTAATTTAGTATTAATAATTAATACATTAATTATATAATTGTTTTGTTTAAGAATGATATTTTATAAAAGGAATGTCTGTAAATAATATGATAAAGTAAAAAATTTGAACAGCTACAATACATATTGATAATACCTAAAATAGCTAGTTCCATGTTAACCTTGTCTTTCCCTGCAGTGTTTTCTGCCACACAGGAATAAGTCCCAGCATCCTCCTCTTGGGCGTCACTGATACGTAACAGCAGTCCATTGCTGAGAATCTGAACTTTAGTGCCCTTGACCAGTTCCTTACCATCTTTCAGCCAGGAGATCGTAGGGAAAGGTATGCCGGACACTGGGCAGTTGATGCTGATGGTGTGACCCAGAATAACACGTGGCATGGACTCAATGGCAGAGCGGTCAATTACTGGAGGAACTGTGGTGATAAAGATAACATTCATTGTTAAAAAGATTTGCTTGCATCATATATATATATATATATATATATATAATTTAAGAAACTAAACTACTGCATACCATATGTATAAGTAATTATGATATTTAAAGGTAAAAATATTTTTAAGACAGCCATAAGTTATTATCTATATGTTATAATAATTAATGAAAGAAATAAAAGTATACAGAAAAATTGTCACCACCACCCCCACCCAAAAAACAGCACAGATGAATGCAAGAGCATTTTCTGTGTTACAAGAACGTTTTAGTACAGTGTTGCCCAACCTAATTCAATCTGCGGGCCATTTTAATTTCCAACACTAGTGTCGCGAGCCACATGATGGAAAAGATATAAAAACTTATTGAAATCGACCTTAAACCATTTTATTTCAAACCCGAGGATCTAGTACTTACATTGAATTATTGGGATATGTGAATTTTCTCTTTACACTTCATAAAAATGGTCTAAGTTCTGTTTATATTTTGTTATTCTTGTTTTATTTTTAAACAGCCACACTTTCTTTATAAAAACAAACATGTTGGCTAGCAATGGTATCATGTTTTACAAAAAAGTAAGGATCCATTCACTTTTCTTACATGAACGCACAAACGTTAAATGCGTTGGTAATAATCCATTTGACAAAAGTAAGGGCCCTAACGTAGGTAAAGGTATATTTTTTTTTTGGGGGGGGGGGGGGGGGGGAGGGGGGATTTTCTATACTTTGTGCTAACGTTTCGGCGCGGGACGTATTTTGAGCATCACTGTTTCAGTACAATACTATCTCAGCCAAAATAAAAAGATGTTCCAATTAATGAATGATCTAATTAATTAAATGTGATCACTAATCAGACTATATATTGATTAACTTAGAGTTGAAAAGCTGCTTATTCACACCCAAATCAAAAAGTAAAACACACATCTCTTCGATCGCTGAACCGGCCTTTTATTAGAGCCATAATGATCATGTCCAAATGTTATCTAATCAAAATCAACTATAAATGAATGTCCTAGAAATTAATCTAAGCAGAACTTATTACAACAAAAAAAATTAAAGTAAAGCCAAAAGAGGTAATGAATAACATAGAAAAGACACTGTTGAGGCATATGCTATTAATGGTTTTAGACTGGAATAAGAAACTGTCAGCTTAATGATTTAAGGTTATGAAGTTCATGTCAGAGTTACAGTCCATGAGTTACCCCAAACATCAACATTGTAATTCTGCTCAGCCTCTCCAGCCTCATTGGAAGCCACACACATGTAGACACCAGAGTCTGAAACTTTGGTCTGCTGGATGATGAGCCTCTTGCCAGATTCGCTTATCTGCAGTCCTGGCTGGAGCTGAGGATCCAGTGGAGCTCCATTAAAGTACCACAGAATGGAAGGCTCCGGAACACCAGAAGCTGGGCACTCCAAGATGGTAGTGTCATTTTCTATGACATTAGTGTCCACTAGTAGACCTTCAAATGGAATGCTGGGTGGAACTGTAAAAAAAAAAAGATGAATAAATCTGATTATTTTCTTTTATTAGATAGAATTGCAATATGAAAACTTCAAGTCAATATTAAAGTTCAAGTATTTCAACACGGCTAAAAGTTATTTAAACGTCTCAGTAGTCAAAATAAACTCTAAAACAAAGAGGAAAAAATATTATACAAATCACTTAGAATGCTAAATTATTTATAATTACATGGCTATAAATCATTTGATCAATAGAAAAAATAAAAAAATAATGATTTTCTAAAAGTAGATAACCATCAATTAACATATTTTCTAATTTATAATTGCCGAGAAAATTTTTTTTTTTTTACTCCGCTAGCTAATTTACTTAAATTTTTATTTAAACACAAGTATTGTTTTTATAAAAAGATTTTCCAATTCTCAAAAGCCATTACAACCCACACATGAATGTTAAAATGTATGAAATTTGAAGAATTATCTACTTTACTTACTGTGTACACTCAACTGGAAGTTGATACTGTCATCCCCTGCCTGGTTGGATGCTAGACATCTATACCTGCCACTGTCAGATACCTGAGCTTGGACCATCACCAACTCAGTGCCATTGCCTCTGACCTCAACAACCCCAGGCTGAGATTCAATGACTTGACCATCCTTCTGCCAAACAATCTTGGGTGGAGGGACCCCAGTGGCAGGACATGAGAGGGACACAGTACTGTTGGCTATAACTTTAGGTTGGACATTGATCCCTTGCCTCTCTATCCTTGGTGTCACTGTCAACAGTTAACACAAGACTAATTAGTTTTGACAATGAAACTCATCACAATTATCATTTTTATATCCATTAATTGTGAAAAAGTCTTAAAGTGTTTTAGCAAATGTCAAATAAGTTTTAAAAATGTACACATATGTTAAAGGGTTCCAAATTTAAATTTCAAAATAAAATAATCAACCAAAGAAAGGTTACAGAAATCAACAGACTTTTTTTAAAATTAAAAAGATTAAGTTAGTGAAATAAAATTAATGGGAAAAGAATGATGATTAGACTGGTCATGATATTTCAGAATTTGTGTTTGTACTGCAGGTATTTTAAGGAGAATTCGTTATTTTTTTTTATCAAATATATCAGTGGTGAAATGTTATTTATTGTAACCATTCTTCCCTAGTGCTATTAGAGCATGAAAAGGGTTGCCTGAGCCAGCCAGGAAACCCAGTGACTTGGCAGAATTTAAGTCATTGGTAAACATGCATGATTAGATGCATGACATTTAGGACGTAATCATCTTCTTTTTTGAAGTAACATCTGTATTATATAAGATAAAATTTAAAAAATTAAATAAAATATAATGCAAATTAGATTTTAAAATATTAACATATTATTTGTAGTTAATCCAAGGCTTAACTCCTAAAACAAAATTATTTGACCCACTTTAATGGGCTATACTAAGTATGCAAGTTTAGTAAAAACAAATAATAAATTATTATTTATTAAGAAGGTAGCAAAAGTACCTAAAACAGACAAATCATAATCCAGTTCATCTTTGCCTGCTCTGTTGTTGGCAGCACAAGTGTACTTGGCTTTGTCTTTGACTTGTACTGAGTAGATTCTGAGTTGTCTCCCACCAGCCAGGATTTCATAACGGGGGTTGTTAGTAGCATCTATTAAAACACCATTCCTATACCTGTAAGGAAAGTTGTGCACATTTAAACTACAACAAAAAAAAAAAAATGATAGTACAACGTAGTAAACACATTCTGTTATAAGAAAGTTTATTTTGTTATCAGAGCATTAAATAGTTGAATTATTTTTTAAAAATCTGTGTTTACTTGGTAGTTCAGTGTGACATCTCATAGTAGCATAATCTATGCTAGCCTGAAATAAAATGTGTCATTTATAAATAAGGAAACACTGCATTTATCCTTAATATTTTGAATCAAAGGCATTGCCATTAATTATTTAAGGATTTTTTTTCTTCACAGAACTAAAACACTTTGATAGGCGTTGAACACTCATATAATCTAATTTTCATACTATTTGTCAAACTCAGAATGCAAAGTTTGGACTTGGCAGTGTAATGGTAAATTTAAGCAATTAGCCATATTAAAGATGATATTTTGTTCACTTTCACATAATGGTAATCAAGTTTCATTAAACTCTTACCAGAGTATCTCAGGGAGAGGGTTTCCAGAGACATAACAGTTAAATACTGCTGTGTTGTTGACAACTACTTCAGGCTTAAACTCTATGTTTTCTTTGTTGATGATTGGAAACACTGTTGAAATACAGTTAACAATTAGGTCTAGCGTTATAAACAACAAGAAAAAGAAAAAAAAAAGTCAAACTTTATAATCATCTAGAGTTTTTTTTTAGAAATAAAATATTCATTCATGAACAAGTTAAATGAGGGCCTGCACATAGAGTATAGCAAGACACCCACTAGCCTATGCACATTTCAGAGCACTCACAGAAAACATCCAGATCAAAAACTTTCTCTGTCTGTCCAGCAACATTCTCAGCCCGGCAGTAATATCTTGTAGCATCAGTTACATTTGTGTCTCGAATTTCTATAGTCCAGCCAAAGTCCAATAAAGAGACCTTCAATTAATAGATTAAGACACAAATTATCATGTAGCATATTTATGATCACAAAAAGAACTACATGGTGTAGGCCTATTTGAAACAATAGATTGATGGAACAATACAAAAGATAATAATAAGGTTTGTCTTCGAGTCCGAAGATTAATGAAGAGTGAGTATTTCCCGTGGCTATGCAGCCCCAGCTATGACCTGCATATGAGCCAATACAAAAGATAATAAGATAATAATATATCTGACTTTGCAAAAGATTTTTTTTTTTAATTTTAAAAAGAAAAAAGTGCATAAAAAAGGTAATAGTGGTAAAAAAAACTAGGCTACCTGAGGAGACTTGAGCTCTGGTCATAAATGAGTTCAGATTGAGATGTAGACTAGGGATTTTTTAATTTGAGATTTGACTCAAGTTGTATTAGCTGGGGGCCTAAAGAAAGCAAGGAAACCTCCCACATACCCTTTCCCACCACAAGTCTAGAGATTGGACCAGCATGGACTGAGTATGCAATAGGAGCATGCAGGAACATGGAAGACAATCTATATAAAAGCAATAGTAATAAATAATACAAAATTATATTATTAACTGAGAGAAAAACTAACAAAAAAAAACTTGTCAGCATAGAGATACCTTGCTAGTATTGGCTTTAATGTGCACATTTTCTCTGAACCAGGTGATTGTGGGAAGTGGGATGCCAGAAGCTGGACAAGTCATGCGTACAGTTTGTCCTTGTATTACTTCTGATTTTTCTGGGATTTCTCTCTGATCAACTGTTGGTGGTACTGCAAGTATCAAATAGAGTTCCTTGTTCATTAATATGGCCACACTATAAACATTGAATTGCTAACTTGGAAACTTAAGTTTTAATTCACTATTCTATAGATATTATTCGTTAGTGAAAAGTCAAATAAAAATATATCTATATACCAAAAACATTGACAGAAAAGTCCCTAGAAGTCTGGCCAGCAATATTTTCTCCAATACAGACATATCTTCCTCTGTCTGTTATTTGGGCATTGAGCAATTCCAGTCTTCTTCCTTCAGCTTGAAGTCTAACATTGACATCTAGTCCAGTTACCAAAGGTTCACCATCTTTCAACCATTTCACCTGAAGTGATTTGAGATATAAATAAAAAACAAATGGATTTATTTTCTTTATTTGGATTTAAAGGTTAAAACAAAATAATCCATATACTCAGAATAAAGGCAAAATATTTCTAAGACACGTACTTGTGGTGGCGGCTTTCCTTGGATTGGACAATTAATGTACAATGTACGTCCAGATATTACACTCTGATTGAAAGGAGACAGACTTGACTCATCTACAGTTGGAGGTACTGAGCAAAAAAAAAAAGTTTAATGTCCGTACAGTTTGGTTACAAGAATGAGAAAATGAACACCAAAAGTTAAAATTTGTACATGATTTCACAAATGATTGCTGAAAATTATTCATAACTTTGCAATTTTTGCAATGCTATCAGGATGACTATTTGCCTGGATGTCAGGCATAAGAAAATATTCACAGGTAAACTCTACTTTTGGTTTTGAATTCATGGAAGAAAAGAACTCAATAACAAGATATAACTTGAAATAAAATTAAAAAGAGAAAGATTTTACTTAAAAAAAAAAACAAGTAGAGAATAACACTTTAAATGGAGTGACATGGAACGAGATGATATAAATCACATCAATAATTTTGAAGTTAGCACTCAAGTCTTGCACTGTAAGACTTAACCTACTGTGATATGAAGGAGTATTACAAAGCCTACACAATATATAATAACCTACAAATAGTGTAATAAAAAAAAATTAGAAGTGAATAGCATGCTTCATGTCTTTGTGAGTATATACATAACTAAGTAATCTTAAACAACATGCAAAACAAGTCCACTAACACCGGACATTGACTCATGACCAGATAAATACAGCATCTTACAACAAATAGAAGTCTACCAATGGTCTCTTCTACTATACTGGTCAGTATTAGCAGACAAGAGAATAGATTTTAACAACTTTTTATTGCCAAGAAAAATCCACCAAAATTGTTGACATTGACATTAGTTCACAGCTTTAAAAAATAGAAATGAAAAAAAAAAAGAAAGAAAATCTCCTCGTGGAGTGAATGTTAAACTTAGAAGATTCTTAATAATGCAGAACTGCTGCAGACCAGTCAAATCATTAGAAAATTGTTAGCAAATTTACTTTGAACTTTTTTCCCTTTATATGACTCTCAATTTGAGAAGCATTGAAGAATTGATAATACTAAGTTGCATTACCTTAAAAGAAATTTGTTTTAGAATTTAAATCAATTTAAGAAATACAATCGAGATACATTTATTGAACACAAAAGTTTTTTTTAAGTGGGTTGAAGACAAAAGATTTTTAATTGAAGAGCACAAAAGATTTTTAGTTTAAAAGTATTGTTGTAAGCTTGGCGGTGGCACAGATGAGGGTGGCGGTGTGTATGTAGTCAGCCGACGCAAATCGCCCCAGGCCAGCGCTAGACAAGCGGTCAACCGTGACGAGTTACGATGGTCAGCCGAGTCGAGTGTCAAAGGGACGGTTCGGGAAGGATCGCCGTCATGAACAGAGCTCAGGAGCGTCACGAGAGTTGTAGTCATCTGACCACCTAGAAACGTCAAGCGACGTTCTGTCCGGTTCGAGAAGGCCAGTAGGGACCCTATATAAGAGCGGAGGTGACGCAGTCAAGACGGTTCACAGCCCGGTTCACTACAGTCCGGTCGACTACAGCACAGTTCAGCGGTGTGGTTCTGTACGGAGCATTACAACAGTTCAGTGCGGAGTACTGTCAAGTACAGTTGAGACGACTGGCGTCTTGATCTTGGTCTGTGATCGAGTCGGACACAACGAGCCCAGTGTGTGAAGTCAGTCCTGAACTGTTGAACCCAGTGCAAACCCAGAACGAGACGGAGAGGCCAGTGCAAGAGTTGATATGGCGGTATGGTGTTATCGGAGAAATATTTGTACAGTGTACGTGTTGCCAATTGTACAGTATTGGCTGTTATTTATTCAGTCATTAAAGTGTTATGTTACTTTGGAGCCATGAGTTGTCAAGTTCTTTAAGTTGGTGGTGTATGGTGCAGTTTGCAGAGAGCCTGGATAGTGAGATTCGTAACAGTAACATTGCTATGCACATCATCTTCAAAATACAATCTCTGTCATAAACAGCACAATTGTATTTTCATGAAAATGTGTTCCACTATTGAAATAGACTTAACTTTTGTGAATGTACATTAGTGTGGGTGCCATTCCACTCTTAGAAACCTACCTTGGACATCTAACTCAAAATATTTGTCCACTTCTCCAGCAACATTTTTAGCCACACACCTGTACCTGGCTTCATCTTCCACAATGGACCTGGCTATAGTCAGGGATCTCCCAGCATTGGTCAGGAATATCCTGCCATCTGGTACAATCTCCACATTGTTCTTGTACCACTTAAATTCAGGTGGTGGGTCAGTATCTTCAGACACTGGGCAATTCAATGTGATGTTTTTGTCCAGTGTGACTTTTGGCTTGTCCGGGCCTCCTCCTTGGGTACCTCCAGTTAGCTTAGGTGGAACTAAAGAAAGAAAAAAGAAAGATAATTTTTAATATTATCTCAATTTGGAATTTATAAATATAAAAGATATTTTAAAAACTTCTTGTCAAAAAAATGTATATCAAAGATTAGAATTTGTATTTTTTATGTACTATTAAACAAATAATATAAAAAGACAATTATTTTTAAAAATAGTAACAGGTGGCAATATATTATATTCTTTCTGATTATTTAAAATAGTATATACATTAAACTACCTTAAATATTTCATTTAGTATTTAAAATATGGTGATTAGATTATGCATATATTCTTTTTGCCAGTTATGTCTGCATTGGATGTGACAAAATATATAAATCAGCTAGGTAGTCACATGAAATACTGCACTCTTCCTTAATCATTGAACTCAAAAGACAAGTTTTATTTAGCACTGCTTATTTAAATAGAAAATATCTGTAATCTATTTCCAAAGCTACAAACAATGTTTAATTCCTATTTTCTCTACAGTATAGGCCTATTTAAAACAATATAGAAAACAACTTTTCCCAACATGTAAGAAGAAATAAAATGTTCTGGAAAATGAATTGTAGGTAATTAATGTATACATTAATACATAGACCATGAAGCAATCAAGACACCAAGATATTTTTCACTCCCTAAAAGAGTTCTAACAAAAACCAACCTAATACTTTCAGCACAAAGTTTCTGTTGGCCACTCCAGCAACATTTTCAGCTATACATTCATAATTGCCGGAATCCAAAGCTCTGCTATTGTCAATCTCTAGTGAACCATCATCTAGTAACACCATGTTAGAACCAGTGAAACTGAGCGGGGCATTGTCTTTGAACCAGGCGATTACTGGCTTTGGAGTGCCCACAGCTGGACAGGGCAGTATAATTGGATTTCTTTCAACCACTTCATTATAATCAGAATAAATTCCAGGAATCTCTGGAGCTCCTGTAAAAAAAAAAGTTTTTAAGTTTCTTTAATACAGATCTATTTTCATTAATGACCATTTTTTACTTCTTCACTGTGAAAAAGAGACAGGCTCTATATAATAAGAAAAAATGACATTTTTATTTACTCCTGAGATAATAAGAAAATTGTTTCAAAATAATATTCCCATTTATAAGACTTCCTACCTATACATTGTATGTTCCAGTATACTATAGGTTTCTGACATAGCTTCAAAGCAAATATCCTTTACTATTCAATGGAATTTCGTATTCTAAAAAGTTAAATGCAATTTTCATTTCCCAATAATATGATTCTACATTGCCTGCACATTAAAACCATTGATTCATTAGGAAACAATTGTATAAATTTAGAACCTTTGCATTAGATCATGTTTTAAAACTGTGTTTCATATTTTATAGACTACTGACAGATAAGGCCTACTATTTCTCTTTGTCCATGGGAATCCTTTGATTCAAATTTTTCAAGACAGTTTGTAAGGAATTATTTGATTAAGAATCACTAAGAAAGGTGCCAAGATCCCATGAAATAAAATAATGTGAACTTACCATGCACTATTAAGGAGACATCTCTAGAAGCAAAGCCAGCAGGATTTGTGGCACTACATGTGTAGGAGCCCCCATCACTTAGATCCACAGAGTTGATGGTCAGAGATCCTTTGGGAGACAAGCTGTACCCTTTGTCATCATCTTTAGCATCCAGAATGACTCCTCCTTTCTTCCAGAGAACCAATGGTCGAGGGGTGCCATCAGACTCACACTCTAACACAGCTGGCTGACCATACAGTACTGTTACCTCAGTGGGCCCAGGCTCTATGGTTGGCAAAGCTGGATGATGCATTTAAATGATAGTCATACATTAGAATGAAGTTTAAGAAATAGTAAAAGGAAATATTTTTTTAATGAGTTATCTCAGCATGTCTTATTACAATACATATATTAAACATAAATGAATAACAGCACCAGGGACCAAGTTTTTAAGAGAGAAAGTAGTGAATTAAAATGCTACGAAAATAAGGGCATGCACCAACCGAGGCTCGAACATGTGACTCCAGATTTGACACCACCGCCTAGCGATAACGCACCAAGCGAAACTAACCTCTAGACCATCGGAAGGTCCAAAAAAACATTCTTCTGATCCAGTCATTTCGCCCATATGCAAATTACCACCCCAGTGGTCAAAGGTCACAAGCCCCAGCTAGCCCCTCCCCCACCCTCGCAGCATCCGTTCACTAACAACTTCGATAGAGCCGACACAGACAGCCGTTAGGCATGTATTAGACAAACGATGGCTCTATCTAATTGTATATCTCTCACAAAGACAAGTGGACAACATAAACACATTACATATAGAAGCTTCAGTGGGTACAAGCAATAATGCTGTAAATGTAAACATAGAGTTGAAGCTAGGTGCTGTCTTATTACAAACATGAGTAATTTAACAATCCATTAAAAGAGGGGAAAAAACACCAAGTTTTAAACCAATATTGTCTTTGATCAGTTAAAATATAAATGAAAACATGAAATAATAAATACAGCCCTTCTTAAAATTGTTTGTTAAAATGTTTTAACTTCAAAACTATTAGAAATGTAAGTTACTAGTGTATTTGAAATAGAGGAATTGTTTCTGACACCAAAAGTATTTAATGGAATTCAGAGCCCAGTTGGAGGTCAAATATCTATCGAAAGAATTATTCCAACATTCAGGTACATTACAATGACTAGGTTGACTGCTTGGTCATATAGTATATGCTCTGGACTGTTGTTCGATGGCATTGATGGTACCAAGTACCCTGCTGTCCTTGGGGAGGATGTAATTATCTTCAAATCTGAAGGAGCATCCAAAACATGTAAAATAAACAAACATGGTATTCTAACATTTACTGATGTGAAACCTTTGCCACTAATTGTAGTCTACATCTTCTAACATTAAGATTTATACATCAAGAAATATACTTACTAAACACCTGCAGAGTGATAGCTTTGTAGGCATCACCTGCCATATTGGATGCCCAACACTCATACATAGCTTTGTCAGAAGTCTCTGCACTGCTTATGTACAAACCATTGCTCTGGATCTGAACTCTCACACCGTCAGGGTTCAAGGGCAGCAAGTTTTGTTTCCATGTGACAACAGGTTTGGGTATTCCAGTCACCTGACATGGCAGGAGAATAGACTCGCCTTGATTGATTTCAAAAGCCTCTTCTAAATCACCAGCTATCTGAGGAGGAACTAAAAAAAAAAAAATTTAAACCAAGTTTTTCCTGCAGGTCATAAGATGAAAATAAAGACAACATATGACGGTTGACTAACATTGGGTCAGAAATTTCACAAAGAAATTAAGGGAAGCTGGTCAAAGTAACATTGTTATATACCCTAATATTCTGCTGATACTTTGTATACTTTGAACTGACATAATTTTAAAAAGGTAACATAATAGAGAATTTAAAAAAGACTAATGACATTGTTAAACTAATGGTTTTAAAAATAAAATTATCACTTCAAAATTACTTAAGGTAAACAAAAGTATTTTTGGGGGAGGAAAGATGGATGTAATGTGTGTAAAAAAAAAGTACCACATCAAGAATGGACCAATACGCTCATCCAAAATATCAATATTAACAATTGTACCCATACCTTCAACAAAAAGATTGATATTTTTCTCCATCTCTCCAGCCACATTTGAGGCTACACACTTGTACTGGGCTGTGTCCTGGGAATCAACACTGAAGATCTCCAGGGCCCCATCATTCCTTATGTAATACCTGATGTCTGCAAATGAAATTGGACTGCCCCCCTTGAACCAGGAGAAAGATGCAGGTGGGTGTGCATCCACGTTACATGGAAGAACAATAGTTTTGCCTTGAGTCACAGAGAAGTTAGTCTGAAGGTTCTCCTCATCCTCTAGCAGTCTGGGTGGCACTGTCCATAAGGATAAAGAAACAGTAATGTGATTATCTTTGTTTTAATTGCTATTCACTTCGTCAATAGCTTTTTTAACAATTGTAAAAATGATGTCTGCAAATAAAATAGGACTGCACATACATTTATATTATAACTGCTTGTTATCTATCTATCTACCTATTAAATACACACATCAGTTTTTCTTCGACCCAACAAACTTTATGTTTCACTTTTCAAGTTCCTCTTCCTAGGTGTTGCTACATTCTTATCTTAAAATTTCAAACACAAGTAAGGCAGTGGACAATGTTCAAGTGGAAGAGCAAGTTTAAATACAAAGCAGTGTAAAAAATGTTTGCAACTTGTGTGCCATTTTATTAAGGTTCCATTACAATCTCTCTAAAAATAATCATTAGTTTTCCTGACGTATCCAAAGATTCAGATGTGAAATAAGATTTAGGGTAGCTTAGGCAAGAACATCTATAATAGGGAACATAAGAGGCTAATTGTTTTCATCAGTAAAATATCATCAGGATCTTTCTAAATTTATATAAAATGTATTAGTTGTGACTGCCATCTTTTGTTTTATCATACAAAATAGAAAGTGGCAAGAATTTATGTCAACTATAAATGGTTATTAAAACATAAATTATAGTCTTTCATTTAAGACTGGTGTAGCTTAGAAACATTCATACTGATGACTAATCAAAAAAAAATAAAATGACTTTTTCAAAGGAAGTCACATTTGAAATTAATGATGACTTACCTAAAACATCTAAATTGACATTGTAAGTTTCATTTCCACCAATGTTACTAGCCATACATAAGTAATCTCCTTTGTCATCCTCTTGAACATTTGTGATAATTATACGTCCAGGTTCTCTCAGTCTTACTCGGTCAGATTCTCTCAACAACTGTCCATTACGTAGCCAGTTGAGTTTAGGTTTAGGTTTACCTAGCATTACAATACATTCTAACTCTGCATTTTCTCCAATGATAGCTTTGACAAATGGAGATGTATACGCTATCAGAGGGCGCACTGAAATAGTCAAATAGAAAGCTCTAGTCCTAAATACAAATGGTCTATACAATTTTTTTTTTCAGTAAATTGAAATTAAAAAATATTTAAATACATGAACAAAAAAAATTAGTACATAATATCTCTTAAAAGTACTAAAACAAGTAGTTAAAATCTTCAACTATTATAATGACAGCAACAATTGCACCACTAAAATAAACTAAAGTTGCAAATATTTTACCTATTCCTGTGACAGAGACATAAGCATCAAATTCAGCTGTATCAAAGGGATTCTGAGCCACACAGGTGTAGTAACCTTCATCACCCTGTTGGATATCTGAAATACATTGGTAGAGTACAAATACTTCTTAGATAACTAAACAATTTATTACACTTAAATTATAAGTGAATCTGGTCTGAATGTATATTTGGTTTTCTATGGTAATAATGTTTTGTTTGGTGTAATGCACAAATTATAAGACACATTTCCTTATGAATAAAAAAGATTATAATTATTATTATTATAACAACATCAGAAGTAAATTACTTAATATAGCATTAAACTGAGGAAATTAAAAAAGAGATAAATGTCATAGTTTACTTGTGATCTCCAGCAGTCCAGGTTGAGTTTGTTTAAATCTTCCATTAAAGTCAATAGGTCGGCCATCTTTCCTTCTCCAGCTTAATTTAGGAGTCGGCCTACCAATGGCCTGACATAGTAAGGAGCCATTGCTCTCGATGTCTATACCAGTGTTCTCTGGGGGTAGTGTTATTTCTGGAGGGGCTGGAAATAACATTTCAGATTATCCAAATTACTAATCTACATATTTGACAGACTAAGAAGAAGTTCAATACTATCATAAGAACAAAAGTAAAAAACATCCTCTTTTTATCAATATAATATAAGAATCCAAGAATCTGTATTATAATCTGACTATAACTATTTTAATTATAATTATGTGTAAGGATTATGGGATATTGCATAAATGAGGATGAAAATTATTAAAGTCCACATTTTTTATTATTGATCAGTTTTTAAATTTTAATAAATATTCAAATGTGAAAACAAATTACTGCTAGACTGGCAACAACCTACAGCCAACTTCAAGTGTCAGTTCTGCAGAATCTGAACCAGCTTCATTCTGTACTACACAGCGGTATGTTCCTGCATCCGAGTCCACAACATCTGCAATTACTAGCTGACCACTTCTTGTCACCTCAACATTGTAGGCAGGTTGAAGCTAAAATAAAATAAAAAAGACATAAGGTATTAAGTTTACATGACCAAGTATAAGACAATTGGCTTTTCTACTATAGAGCATAGCAATAGTTTCAAACAGAAATTTTAAATACCATTATATCAGATCTGTACCAAGTGGTATTAGGTGGTGGTATACCATCAGCTACACAGCTTAATCTGGCATCATCACCAACAGCGACCAGAAGTTTTTTATCAATTTCTCTTATATGAGGAGCCTCTGTAAAAATTGTTCTTGAGTATATTAATTTAAAGCAGGAAATAATTAGGCAAAGATTTGTATTGTAAATGCAACATTTTTTTTTAACTCAATCGGAAATAGATTTTCTTACAAGACCATTTTGTCAATAATTAGCAAAAAATGTAATTTATAATCATTTATAAAGCCTCTAGTTTCAAATCAAATATAACTTAAAGTTTGTATTACAACAATAACATAATGATTAGTTCTCAATTACCAATATAAATCAGCCTCGTTTTGACAGAATGGGACCCAGCTGAGTTAGAAGCAACACACTCATATTCTCCCTCATCAGAAGGCTTTAAGTTTTTCAACACCAAGTAGCCACCTTCAATATGGACTCGGCCACCAGAGGGCATTATTTCATTATCTTGCTGCCAGAGAAACGTTGGTTCAGGATAGCCTCCAGCTATGCAGGTAAAGTTTTTGGAAGAGCCAGCAACAAAAGTTTGTTCTCTTGGGAATATCTGAGCCACAGGTTTAACTGAAACAATATTACCATTTAAAAATAATGAAGATGAGTACAAATTTAAATAACAATAATAATGAAATGCTCATAAGTGATTTCCCAAAGAAAATAAAATTAAAAGAAGATAGCATACACTATTATTTGCCTCTTAAACTAGTTGTTGGTGTCTTAAGATTAGGTCAAACAGCACAGACTTTTTATTTTGAAAATGTGAGGTAAGGTTGATGGATTCTCTCTAGAAATAAAATAATTCTTTTATATTTTGTTCTAGCTTAGTTGGAGATAATTTGATTGCTTTGCTCTAATTGAAATTAGCTATATTCCATTCTTTAGTATTTGAGAAGTTCCCAGTACTTAGACCTTATAATATTGGGATTCTTCTTTTTCATTATTTACATTTTTGAATTTTTTTTTAAGCAACACATACAAATGGAGGTTGTGATTTTCATAAATCTTGATCACAGATTTGGTTTTGAGAATCTGAGCTACAATATTTACAAACCTTTTAATCGAACAACTAATGTTTCTGTTGAAGAACCCCCTTCATTCTGTGCAGTACAGCTGTATGTTCCTTCATCATGTCGATCTACATTACTGGTTGGAAATGACAAGTAAGCTTATCATTAAACTTCAAGATTAATATTTTAAAAAAAAACAAATATACTTAAGTAATATTTCATCCATAAAAATAATTTATCACTTAATTCAACTGACTTTGATAGACCATAAGTATCCAAAAGTTATTTTCATCTTTTAATGATCAGAACACTTTGATAGAAAAAAATTTTGGGGGCTTTGAATTCAAAATCAAAGAGCTTGGATTCAGTTAGTAGCTGCTTTAATCTAAACTAGTCAAAATAAGACACTCAAATATTGGTGTTACAATTCTACATTTTGTACAGATCTACAACCTTAAAAACATTCATAGTAATCATTATATATGTTGCAATCAATTTAATTCAGTGGTAAAGATGCAGTAATTTTAATGTAATTAAAATATCTTCCACTGCTATAAAACCATAGATTTTAAACTTTTAATTTCTGGTACATACTAAACATTTTAGCATTGACACCTTTATGATTACTTACTAAATAATCATTGAATCATTATTATATATCCGTATCCTAGGATCTAATGATAGCTGTCCAAAATGAGAGCCATGTCTCCAGGTCAGGTTGTAGGGCACAGTGCTGATGACAATACATGACAAGATTGCAATCTCTCCTGACATCACTGTGACATTCTCTGGTGTTACAATGGCTGGTGGTGGATCTGAAATTCAAACAGATGTTGCAATTTGATTAATGAAATTCATAATGTATTTCTATTTAAGTCAAAAAATATAAGAAATAAATATGGTATTTATTTTTGTCATGAACTAGTTTTTTTTTTTAGCAGTCAGTTAAGTTTTTGTATTAGTTTTTTTTTTTAAAGTCAGTTTTTCTAAGGTTTACTAACTTTATTGTAATTATCATAATTATAACTATTTACTGTGATGAACCATTATCTAGCTTATTTAATGTACTGTGTTACTGGTTACTTCCCTAGTGCTATTAGAGCATGGAATGGGTTGCCTGAGCTAGCCAGAAAAACCAGTGACTTGGCAGAATTTAAGTCATTGGTTAATATGCATGACTAAATGCATGACGCGTAGGACGTAATCATCTTCTTTTTTGAAGTAACGTCTGTATTATATAAGATAAGATAAGATGTGTATTTAATTGTAAACTGATTTTAATGACATTAAAGACATAAATCAAAGTGTGTACCTCAGAGTGCATCCTTACAAACTCATTTAGCAAAAGTTTTATTGGGTACAACCTAGAGGAGGAAGGTGATAAAAAAAATGGACCAGCCGATCCTTGGTCTTACAGCAGCAGAAAAAGCAAGAATAAACTAGATGACTCTGAAAGAAGTTAAATAGCCTTCACCTCATAGTTAATTGAACAGACCATTTCAGTTCTTTTTTTTATCACAATTAAGTTTAAGTAGTTGAGTTTTTGACTACTGAAAGCAACTCAAGTCTATGTTTAAACTTACCACTGACATCTAAGTATGTTGAGGCTGAGTGGTAACCTGCTGAATTACTGACATTACAATGGTATTCTCCTTCAACCAGACTACTGGCATTGGGTATCTCGAGTGTAACATTGGTTGGATCTCTAAGAATAAAAAAAAAGACAGAGAACATAAGTAAGACTTAATCAAAATAGTTGTTCTGTATACAAAAAAGAATGTCATTCCTAAGTCTTTTGGTGAACATATGTAAATCTGATTTTATTTAATCCTATTCTTTCATATTGCGATAAAAGTTAGCTTGATTTAAAAAAAAAAATGAACAACTTGTATTACCAGATTGCAGTTAGCAGGATTCATTCATATAAATTAAATAACTCATGTAATAATGCCAAATGCCTATTAAATTTGGTTGTGCATACCAAATACGTATTATTTTTAAAAAGTGCATTTTTTCTGAATACCATAAGTAGAAGTTTACCCATAAACAGATAATTAACTTTAAAAAAATAATAATACTACCTAAACATAATATATAAATGGAATAAATTTGTTTGATTATTTCCCTTTTTATTACATGTCTTTTAATCAATATACAGCAATATAACTATGCATGACTGACTATACATGACTAATCATTTTCTTTTTTGAAGTAACGTCTGTATTATATAAGATAAGATAAAATTTTGTATATGATTTTATTTTAAAAACAAAACATATTGCTTTCAGAAGATAAGAGGTAGACAATGCACCTATTTTTAAGTCTGACTCAGGTGATGGGCACATATTATATTCAATGTGTTTTTACAGGCAGCACAAAACAAAGTGATTTTACCTTACAGATCCACAAACTAACAAACTATACAGGACTGAAAAAAATACAATTAAATAAGTACTGAATTCAAACTTACTCATAGAATAAATCATAGCCTTGCTGCTTCCCATTATACGACCATTGAACTCTGTAAGGCACATAGCTGTGCACTTGACACACCAGTGTAACAGTAGAGTCATAGAAGGCATGTGTGGTCGCTTGCATAACCACTTTGGGAGACTTGGCCTTAAAGGGACTGATGGCAGTTGGTGTTGTTCTTTGTAAAACATATCCAGCATCATCAGTGCCTGTTACCTGCAAGAAATCCTCTAGAAGTTTAAAACATGTATATATTATTAAAAAGTTAAATAAATACTGAAAATATACATATGTTAATAATTGACATCTGGTTTCCATTGCTTTGCACCTGTAAATATATGCCACCTCTATTTTGTTTTCCTCTTAGAGATACACTGATCAGTGGTTTTTAGTTCAAATACCTTTCTAAATTGCTTTCCTTTGTAAGGGGTTTCTTCGACCTATTTGCTAATGTAAATGTGCAGGTTTGAATTATGTAGTAGATCATTTTTGAAGTTGTTTTTCAAGAACAAATGTAGTGGTTTCAGAATATGCCTATATGCTGCTTCTTTTTTATCCTATATCCTACATATAGATCTATAGCTAATCATTACAATATATGTGCTATAACTCTGAGTGAATCAAACAAGTGACTTGTATATAGCAAAATTAAAACAAACTAAATTTAAAATTATGGCAACAAATTGTAAATGATATCTTATTTTTGCCAGACTTGGAACACTAACTCAAATCCAAACAAAATGTCAAGCTTCTAAAGCAAAAAAAAAAAAACACTGTTATTTAACAACCTGACACATTTGAGATGATTATGTTTTAGATGCAGATGAAAAGAAAAAAAAAGAAGAAATTGTAAAACCAAGTCAGCCTTATCTAATATGAACTTGTGTAAGAAAGTTATACTTACCTTGATATAGAAATACTTATCAGGTGGAACAAATGAGCTGACATTATACAAGGTTTGAATGTCTGGATCTTGAGTCAGGGGAAATTTAACCAATGTTTTCCCTTTCAGATCCACTAGCTCTAGCTCATTCAAAATTGATGGCTCTTCAAGTCCAGTTGAGTTGACTAATATATTCGTAGCTATTCCTAAATTAGTAAATAAGAAAGTTAGCAAGATTTATTAATTAGGTTTATTTCTTGAATATCACTGTATCATATATCTGGTCTAAATCTAGATATATATCATAATATATGTAATGTATCATTTTATCCAAGGCAGAGAAGAATGGAGAAAGACGGTTGATAGATCATCATCGTGATTCATATAAATCTATTGTCATTTTTGTCAAACAAACAATGAAACTTGAATTACATCCCTCATTTTCTGATATTAGGCTTCTAAGTTCTATTACTATTATACTACTATTACTAATGACTAATCTATTAACAAACTCCCCAAATAATCGCAAATATTAGTATTATTAGAGATAATACTTAGATCTACTAATATACTAATAGTATTTAATAATACAAGTAAAAAAAAAATGAAGTATGATACTAATGATAGTTACATCATTAGCATTATGATATGAATATATGATTATCAGAAGATCATGATTAATTATATGATTCAGAAGATATGATTCAGAAGTAAACCATTAACTTAACCTACATCTAGGTCTATATATTATAATATATTTAACTTTGGGCCATTTAGACTCTACTAAAGACTAAACTAGATTATCTAAAGATAACAACAAAAACCTATGGTCATACATTAAGTCTAAGAAAATGGAAACAACAGGCATAGCGCCATTAAAAGATGAACATAACATAATACATAATGATAATGAAACTAAAGCAAACATCCTAAACAAATACTTTGCATCAGCATTCTCAGCCCCAGGAGACAAAGACATATTTCTTAATTTGAACCAAGTAGACAACATAGAAGATTTAGTAGTACAAGAAAATGGAATTAAAAAACTTTTAGCCAACACCAAACCAAATAAAGCGTCTGGACCTGATGGTATTCCAGCTAGATTACTCAAAGAACTAAGCAATGAGCTAGCCCCAGTGTTCAAAATACTCTTTCAGGCATCGGTTAACCAGGGCAGAGTACCAAAGGACTGGAAAGAAGCTAATGTCACCCCCCTATTTAAAAAAGGAGAAAAATCTGATCCAGGAAACTACAGACCAGTATCACTTACCAGCATCACATGTAAAATACTAGAACACATAATATGTAGCAACATCATAAACCACTTAGACAAACATAATGTCCTCACCCCATACCAACATGGCTTTAGGAAATATAGATCATGTGAAACACAACTAATAGGACTAATTGATGATTTCTCAAAAGGTTTAGATAATAGTGAACAAATAGATGCTATCTTACTAGATTTTTCCAAGGCTTTTGACAAAGTTCACCACCATAGTTTGCTTAAAAAATTAAAATATTTCGGCATTAACGGTCCACTGCATCAGTGGATTAAAGATTTTCTGATAGGGAGAGAACAAACTGTAATAATAAATGGCTCTAAATCAACACCAATAACAGTAAACTCAGGTGTACCTCAAGGAACAGTCTTGGGTCCACTACTATTTTTAATTTACATAAATGATTTACCAAATTGCATTAGTTCAGGAACAAAAGTCAGATTATTTGCAGACGATTGCATAATATATAGAACAATAAAAACAAAACAAGACACAGATATTTTACAAAGAGAATTAGATGAATTACAGAAATGGGAATCAAATTGGAGCATGTCTTTCCACCCAGAAAAATGTCAGTTGTTAAGAGTAACAAAAAAACTAAAACAAATTAATTCCACTTATCTTATTCATGGCAAACCAGTAACACAGACTAAAAACTCAAAATACCTAGGTGTTATAATAAATGAAAAACTGTCATGGAATCCACATATTGATGAAACTATAAAAAAATCCAACAAAGCATTAGGGTTTATTAAAAGAAATTTCTATAAATCAAATAAGAACATAAAACTAAAATGTTATTTAACCTTGGTTAGGCCAATAATAGAATATGCATCCACCGTGTGGAACCCCTCAACTCAAGAAAACATTAAGAAACTGGAACAAACACAAAATAGAGCAGTGAGATTCATAACAAACGAATATTCACATTTGACTAGGGTAACACCATTAGTAAAATCACTAAATTTAGAAAGCCTTCAGGACAGAAGACTCAAAAGTAAAGTAGCAATTATACATAAAACACTGAACCATAATCTTCAAATACAAAAACAAAATTTAATAAAATACTCTGAAAGACACAAAAACAAAGGCACATTCCTCGTCCCATATGCTAAGACAAATTTGTACAAATACTCCTTCTTCCCTAGTGCTATTAGAGCATGGAATGGGTTGCCTGAGCTAGCCAGAAAAACCAGTGACTTGGCAGAATTTAAGTCATTGGTTAATATGCATGACTAAATGCATGACGCGTAGGACGTAATCATCTTCTTTTTTGAAGTAACGTCTGTATTATATAAGATAAGATAAGAAGATAAGATTAGTCAAGATCTTACCTTGAATTGGACGAAGATTTGTTTTTGAAAAATCTCGAGTAGGATACTTTGAAAATCCTGCCACAAAATCTGCACTGCTAAGGCCAGTAACTCTAATGCTGTGTGTACCACTGCTGCTAACCCGTAGTCTCCAGTTGCCAGGTGTCGGTTCTTTGATGTTTACTATGCGGACATTGCTTAGATTCAGTAATTCCGTGAATTTATTACCCAGTACTTTAGTCTTTCCTGAAAAACAAATAAGAATAATTCAAGTTCTTTTTACCTACTTTAATGCTTTTAAAGATCATACAAAAAAAGCATGCTTTCTTGTCCTTCATTCATTGTATGGTCAGAGAAGCCAAGCATTGTGAATAGGTTGGCCTAGCTAGATTATAGACAGTATATCTATAGACTAGGAATATAGAGTTTACAAAACGAGCCAGCCCTCTTGACCAATCAAATGCATTCTCTATTTTATTTTAGGACACAATAGATCTAATTGAATTAATGACCAGATTCCATTTTAACCCTATAGGCCTATAGATGAGTCTATATAGAATAATAGATCGAATTTATTTGAACAGGTTATCCTGCTGCTGTATTATAATTTGTATGGATGTTTTAACAAAATTAATGATATTGTGTTACTGTTATCGATGTAGTTTAGATATCAACAAAACAACAAGTTTTTGTTTTTTTTTCGTTTTATTTTATTTTATTTTTTGCCTTAATGAGATGTTTCGAAACTGATTTCGAAAGAGGACTAATTTTAAGCCACTTAAGGTTTAACTTAATCCAACTTTTCTGTTCGAATCTTCCAGGCATGATCAAAATAGATATATCTTGTTTTTTTGTCTAAACTGCTGTAGTACTAGACCTAGTAGTAGCTGTAGTAGGAATGTTCTATCATTAATTAAGCTAGATTACAGTGATGCCCAAACTACGGCCCGCGGACCAGATCCGGCCCGCGACGTGGCTTTATCCGGCCCGCCTAAACATAGGCACAAAGTGAAGAAATTTTTAATAAAGGTTGAAAAATATATACGTAATTTTAGATACGTTAGGACTCTTAACTTTTTTTTGGATAGATTTGATTCTGATCTAGTGTATTCTAATTTTATATATTATTATTTATTTAAATGAACACGACGTTAATTGTTTTTTCGTTGACAATTGTTGACCGTTTTTAAGATTCTTGGATAATTCGCTGCTGTCCCGAGCTAGTCGTGCTCTTAACATCTTGTGTGTAACACAATGGCATCATTTCTGCATCAGTTTTGGTAATTTTCTTTTGGTATCAAAGAGACTGGTACGTACCATTGAATATTTGTGCATTATTGAAATGGTAGAGCCTTAGGAACGAAAACTAGATTCTGAATGTAGAAACTTCCGGAAAAGTGGACACATCTTTGCTTTTGGGGAATGCTTTGTACAGAAATGTGTCTGTTTTTTTAAAAAATATAACAAAAAGTCATTTGTAAAACAAAACATTTTTTATTTTAATATGGAGGCATTGTTGGTTTGAGATCAAAGTAAAAGATTAAGTTACGCCTAGTTGAGTGAGTTGAGTGAGTTGAGCGACAGACGAAAAAAAAAAGAGACAAGAAATGTGTCCACGGTAAAGGGCAAGCTACAGAGTTGCCCAAATTATGAGAAATGAAACATAAAAAAGTGATTTGTAGCAGAATTAGTCCTGGTAATAAAAGCAATGAAAACATTGCAAAACGAGTGGACGATATAGGTAAAAATTTCCATTCAAAACTAAATGACAGAGCAGCAGATCTTGAAATGTTTTCTATTCCCACTGAGGATTTTGTTACGACAGATCTGCAAAAGGTGCTGATTGACTTACAAAGCCAGACATCCCTGCTTGAGAAATTTAGAGCGATGCAGGTAATTGATTTCTTCTCCGTGTTGTATGAAGAAACTTTTCATTTTTCCGAAATGAAGTGCTAAGGACGATCACAATGTTTACAAGCACTTCATTGAGTAGACAAACGTTTCACTAATAAAACAGATGAAACTGATCTTACATAATAGCCATACGTGTGTACGTAGGCCAAATAGTGCTACGGGTTTCTAATAAAACTATTTAAAATGGTTTATTCTCTATTTCTTTTTTTTTTTTGTATCTATTCGATGATGTGGCCCTCGACACGAGTGTCGGAAATTAAACTGGCCTGCCGGCCGAAAATGGTTGGGCATCACTGAGCTAGAACATCTAAGGGACGGAAATGGAGATAGGCTGGGCCTCAAGCTTAAGGGTTGCCTCCACAAACTCAAAAATATAAAAAAAAAATATTTTTAAACGTGCATTTGACTATGAAATAAGAAACAAGAAACCTTCGGGATCTTTGAGAATAATTTCCGGGTTCTCTCCACTGACAGAAACAGTCACCTCTTTGAGCAGTGTATCCAGGGGGAGGTTGAAGACTTGATTTTTACCTTCATCCTCATTCACAGAAAGTAAATTGACTTTTCTGGCCTGAACGGCCACCCTTACGAAGTTGAGAACCTGGTGAAGGAATTAGAAATAGCATATAACTGAGGGAATTTAAATAACTAGGGGGACAACAAAAAAACGCAACGAACTTATACGAATTTATATTGAGAAATATAGTCTTAATGATAGAAAATATTGAATGTAGTAAGGAATTGGGCGGGGGGGGGGGACTGAGTTGTTAAGTGCTTGGCTTCCCAACCTGTGGTCCTTGGCTCAAATCTTCGTGAAGGCTGGGATTTTGAATTTTGGAATTTTTAGAGCGCACCTGAGTCCACCCAACTCTAATAGGTACCTGACATTAGTTGGGGAAAGTAAAGGCGGTTGGTCGTTGTGCTGTCCACATGACACCCTGCTCGTTAAAAAACAGATGACCTTATCATCTGCCCAATAGATCGCAAGGTCTGAAAGAGGAACTAAAGTAATGAATCGACCTCCATTTTTTAAAATTTAGCAGAAGGAAAAATGAAATCACAAAAAGGAACTTTTCATTACTTAGAACCAGCGCTTTTTTTGTCATGGATACGCACCGGTACGGTGTACCGGCACCTTTGTCAATGTGGGGAAAATAATAACTTCTTTTTTTGTATTTTAACGTTTATTATTAATTTATTAGTTAGTGGAAAGTTAAGTTCATCACTGAATACCGGCAGCTATTTCTTTACAAACAAAAAAAAAAGCACTGCTTAGAATTATACTTGTAAATCATTGGTCCAATGTAGAGAAGGATTTTATATTTATTAATTTAGTTAATTCGTTTCTTGGTAAATAACAATAATAATAATAATTACAACAATCCATTCTTACTTGATTCACTTGGGATTTCTGAAGCAAAAACACCTGGCCAGAACTTGTTGCGGCGATTTCTTCGTAAGCCCTATAACCACTGTGAGTGACATTGCCACAATCCCCAGTTAAAACAAATACAACCTTTAAATAGAATTTGGGTTATTAAATAATCAAACATGTCAATAATAATGAAATGTAGATAATCAACATTAAAAAAAATGACTGCCTTATGAAAAGGTCTCTACCTGTGACTGCTTTTGCTGTATGAGCGCTAACACTTCTTCAGTGAGATAATAGTCCTTACTTCTAGCATCAGTAAAAACATAAATAAAAGAATAAGGGAGAGATTCTTCAAGCGCCCTTTTGATTGCACCTATACTCATTTCTGGACAGTCACCTGAAAAATTCAATTTACAAAAAAAAAAGAGTAAAATTTGTGACTTTACTTGAAAAATATAGACAAATGAATCGATAAAACTAGCCTATATATTTTGTTACATTCTGGCGTCATTTTTATAATTAGCAAAAGTTGGTAGAGAAAAGCAAAGAAAATGCAAGAAAAACTTCTTGCTGACAATGCGAAGACATGCAGTTACCTCGGGATCACAATAATTTGTTCACAACTGCTTAAACGCAAATTCGTTCTCGACAAGTGATTCAATCCACAAATGGTTCACCAAACAAATGATTCACCGCCTATTGGTTCACCAATCAAATGATTCACCGACTATTGGTTTACATACATTTTGTTAAAATATTGGCTATTTCTGTGTAGCTTCCCCGTTATAATTGCATTTTATATTTACACAGTAGATAGTTTTAAAACTTTAATGTGTTGAATATATAAAACCATAATAAAACACGATTTTTTTAAAACATAGCCAACTTTTTAATTTACTTCAAAAGCATAGTCGCATAGTTCAGCTATTTAGCTCGTGCTTCAAAAAGAATGCGCCAACAGGACAAGCCTGTTTTGAAGTGGTTGTTTGCTTCAGTGCAAGTAGATTCACCATCATCATCATTCCTTTGAGTTCCTCGTGGAACATAGGGCCTCAGCAAAAACACGCCACTGTCCACGGTCTCTTGCTAGTTTTTTTTATGGCTTCCCAGCTCTTTCCGGTCCTCTCGGCTTCCTCAAGTATACTGGTCTTCCTCTACGTCTAGTTCCCTGGGGGTTCCACTCTAAGGCCTGCCTAGATCTGTTGTTGGTATCTTTTTTAAGGGTGTGACCAATCCATCTCCACTTCCTCTCTAAGATCTGCACTTCTATATTTTTCTGTCCGCTCATCTCCCACAGTTTGGTGTTTTCTACTTTGTCATACCAGTGTATTTTTAGGATATTTCTCAGGCATCTGTTGATGAAGGTCTGTATTTTTTTTGTTTGTTGTGGCTTCAGTTGTTCTCCATGTTTCAGAACCATACAGTAGGACAGCCTTGACATTAGAGTTAAAGATTCTTATTTTAGTCTTGATTGAGATGTGCGGAGATTTTCAGGTTGGTTTTAGCTGTGTATGTCTAACGCGCTAGATTTATAGTTATACGACGTTTAATGTCTTCATCTGTTCCACCTGATATACTGATTGAAATGACTTTATTTTTTGTGATGATGCTCCGCCACATTGGCAAGGTTCGAACTTATCTGAGCCTCAGCGGTGGATGAGTTGGTGGAAAGACCTTTTTCGTTTGTTCTTAGCCTTCCCCCGATTTCCCTGTGTCCTCACTTTGCGCGACTTTTTCTTGTAAGGTTATATTCAAGATAAAGTGTTTTTTCCACTGTTGCCAGTAAATATCAATGGCATGAAAGACCGAACAACAGCTGCAATCAACACATTAGACGTGGACATCCTGAATCGCGTTTTGGCAGGAATTTTCATATCAGCTTGATGTCTGTGCCGCCGGTGGTGGCAACAATGAGCACTTGTAAAGCATGAAATAAAAACTTAAACACTGGTATCCAGCTGGGTATTTTTTAAATAGCGCGATGGGTTTAGCGCATTCCATTGTTATCACCCTGTATATTGTGCTTTAAAAAACAACTTGATTTTAAACGACTTACCTCCTCCTTGTACATATAAATTTCTAAGCTCCTCTTGGAATTTTTCTGGATCACTAGTTACTAGAACTGGACCAATGACTGTGTTACAGAAGAAAAGAAACAAAGATTAGAGAGAAAAGATTTCAAACATGTTCATAAATGTAATTAAACTGCTTCATTGATAAGAATCGAAAAAAAAAAAGAATTTAATTCGCCTTGGTTGTTCTGTACTGTTGTTGTTTATTTATCACTATACCTTGAAAACTACCAATATTCACCTTGAAAACAAATAGGGAAACTAAACTTTTAAAGTGCTCTGACACACACAACGGCTTAACACTTGACT
This sequence comes from Biomphalaria sudanica, assembly GCA_036873155.1. Classification (NCBI taxonomy): domain Eukaryota; kingdom Metazoa; phylum Mollusca; class Gastropoda; family Planorbidae; genus Biomphalaria; species Biomphalaria sudanica. The sequence goes on along the minus strand of JAZGLO010000245.1, from coordinate 1,316,865 downwards.
ATATTTACCAAAAACAGATCATCTGTACTAGTAGGCTAGTAACCCATGTGAATGTGTTTGTAAGTCTGTAAGGGGAGATGATTTCACTAGTGAGACCTGAACAAGCAAATAAACTATGAGAGAAATGAAATGAACTCTCTGACGGGATATTTTGTGGCGGCCTAATGGTAGAACGGATTGCAAGACATGTGTATATTTAAATATAATCAGATATTACGTTGTTTGTTATCGAAAATGGAAATGGCTACTACAATATTGAGATATTTAGTTTTTAGAGTTATTCACTTTAAATAAGCTTCTTTTTTTAAAAAAGTATTTATATATTTTGCTAGTTAGTTTTCTTTCTATCTTGTTTCTCTGTAACGCTCGAGTTTTAAAAAAAAGGTAGACATGTGACAATGAAGAAATGATCACTGCCTCTATTCCCCCCCCCCCACACACACACACACTAAATGCACCCGTTAGTTTTCCTTGACCCGATGACTGCTCAGTTCGTCTGCTCTTCCACGAGCTCACGCTTCTAGGTTTACCTCCCCTGTCATCGCTCGGCTGGGCATCCCCATAGTTGTAAGACATTTAAATTACCAGTCTTGAAAGCCAGGGTAGATAAGCCTTTAAAAAAAAGAGTAATGTTGTCTCCTCTTGCTACTTTTATTATGCATTCAATACAAAGACACGATGAGTATTGATGGTCACACAATAAGGTCCACTTATTCGGAATGACTGAAACATAACATGCACACATAAAGAACACACTGTCACACTCACACACACAGACGGGTGATGGAGAGAGGGAAAAAAACGAGAGAGAGAAAGAGCAGGGAATCCATTTATTTTCAACGACCCCCATGAACATAAATCCGAATCTTTTAAACTATAAGTATTGTTTTACTCCTTGTCATTTTTTGTTTCAAATCTTAACTTTTTAAAGTTTTAAAAAATTTGGAAACTACTTACTAAAAAATTGTTTAGCGTCTTTCTCAATAACATATTTTTTTTTTTACAAAAGTGATGGCAATATTTTTAGATGAAAATCTCTGTATTCCGAGTACAATATTTAGTTTAGAAAAGACGCTGAATATGCCTACTATTTACACTGGTAGCCCCTTTAGACCTTGCGATCTATTAGGCAGATGATGTAAAGGTCAACTGTTTCTATGGCCCATGGTTAACGAGGGTGTCACGTGGGCAGCACAACGACCAACCGCCTTTACTTTCCCCAACTAATGTCAGGTGTTGGTAGGACAAGGGCGTTCTGGAAATACAAAAGCTTAAAATCCCAGTTTTATCCGAGATTCGAACCCGGGACATCTGGGTTCTGAAATTAAGCACTTTGTCACTCAGAGGAGCTTAGATTTAAAAGAAGAACAATCAACACTTTCATTGTTAGGTCACTTTTCAGAGCACTCACTAATAGGTTGGTCATCAATGAATGAGCAATTAAAATACTTGGGCATGCGCACATACGTCTACTTATTGTAATTCCATTGTAATCTGCTTGTGTTAGTGATAGAGACAAAATGGAGGCATTATAAAGTTATAACAAAGGGGAATAGTTTCACAACTTTCCTTGTTAGCGCCACTGGAACTGGTTATCTAATATAGCTAATTTTTTCGTTGACCTGTGCGTTTATTGACTAATAGGATGTGTTGAATACACAACGGAGGATAAACCAGACGCTGGATGTCTGGAACCAATGGTCCATGGCCACCAGTGTTTTCGGTACCACCTTCCCCTGAAGTAGCTCTGGTTATCTTTCAAGCTTAAAGGCTCTCGCTGTGGGAGGGAGAAGGAGGGAGGAACACATGGGTGGGGGATGGTGGTGCTTCATAGGTCGCATGGTTGAGATGGTGGTGTAAACACACAAGTTCCTGGCTAGTCGGATCTGCCTCCCCTCGCCCCTCTGTCAAATGTTTGTAGTACCATTGTTTACCCGGATTGAATTGCTCAGATTAGACATGACCCCCATGTTCCCCAACACGTGGGAATCCTTGCAACTTCAAAAGATCTAATCTGTCATCATTTAAATCTTTACACACATACACACTCACAAAATAGGAGGTCAGATGTACATGCTCCTGTGAATGGTACACACACACACACACACACACAATAGGAGGTCAGATGTACATGCTCCTGTGAATGGCACACACACACACACACACAATAGGAGGTCAGATGTACATGCTCCTGTGAATGGTACACACACACACAATAGGAGGTCAGATGTACATGCTCCTGTGAATGGTACACACACACACACACAATAGGGGGTCAGATGTACATGCTCCTGTGAATGGTACACACACACACACACACACACAATAGGAGGTCAGATGTACATGCTCCTGTGAATGGCACACACGCACACAATCATTTTACTAACGTACCTGCAATAAAAGAAGACAATTACGTCCAACGCGTATTCAAGAGTTAATCTAGTCGCGCATGAGTTAATATAGACTTAAAATGCTAATTCGTTTGTTTTCTTGGCCGATTCCGACGACCCGTTCTATGATCTAACGGCACTAGGAGAAAAGGAGCATTTGCACGAATTTGTCCTGTCATATTGAATGAGAAATGTGATTTTATCTTTCTGTGTAATCTAGGGTTGTGTTTTTTATCTATATAGATAGCCAGATAAATAAATAAATATATTGTTGTAACCATATTCGCCATGCAATAGGGTTAACTGTTTTTGATCAGCTGACATATGTGACACAGGGCAGTAATCCAGTTTAGCGTGCTATATCAATAGGCAAGGGACAGTACTGGCATGAACTTTGCACGTGAATAGGACCCGGGTTATGGTCATCTGATCATAAGCCTGAGTGGACCAGAGACACAGAGTGGGTAAGGCAGTGTAGTTCAAGACAGGACAGCGAGGAGACCGGGACTGTAAGTCTGCCATGAAGTCGGTCCTGGTGGAGTCCTGAATTGAATGTACGAGTCCAGGAAGAGATAGAGACAGTAGACTTATTAGTTTAGTACGGTGATGTACAGTAGGGCATTTTTAGTGTTGATGTATTGCCAATTGTGTCATACTGACTGTTAATTGACCATTATCAAAGCACCAGATTATTTGGAGCCTTGTCGTCAAGTTCTTGATGTGTTAGATGTGTTGTGTGTTCAGCAGTGTTTACAGAAGGCCTGAATAGGAGAGAACGTAACAATATATTTAGAGAAATTGGGTGGGGGCGATAGAGAGAGAACCGAATAAAGTAGATCAGAAAGTGAGATATAATAGGAAAAGAGAGTTATAAAAAAGTAGCCAGGTAAGCGGTCAATCTTAATGTAGGAAAAACATATGTCCAGATGAGCACAAAAAAAAAGGGACACACATCGACTTAAAGACAAAGAGGCAGCTCTGGTCCTGTAAATGTGAAAGCTAGAAGCAAGTGATAGGTTCAAAGAGAAGGGAACTTCTGTTGATGGGCGCAGCAGATGTGGCCAAAAGCGATAGCATGACCAAGCGTGTGTTTTTGTTCCCCCGCCATTTCCGGACACTGTCAAGTCAGCCTTTGACGATGGATGAACTATGTGGCTACGCTACTGACTCTCTACTCAAACTAAACTTTCAAAGGTCTTTAAAGTTTGAAGCTTTTCTAATCTTTCTGATTTGCATCTGACTAAATCTAAATCAGACAGCAGCAGGTGTCTTAGATAGGAACCGACTGCCTCAAAATGTCTCCACTTTTCAAACATGATTTAACGATTCTTATCACCTTATTATAGTGGTCTATTATTCTAAATAAATTTAACTTTATTTATCTAAAGCATTTAACTCTATTGTTCATTATTTTACTCTGTTGTTCCTTAATATTTTACTCTATTGTTCCTTAATATTTTACTTTATTGTGTTATAAAGTCTTGTATTCTGTTGTTATAAAATATTATACTCTATATTTATAAAATATTTTGCTATATTCTTTAAAAAATATGTTATTATATTGTTATAAAATATTTTGCTCTATCGCTCTTAAATATTTTACTCCTTTTGTTCTAAAATATTTACTCTATTTTTATAAAATATTTTATTCTAATGTTCTAAAATATTTTACTCTTTTTGTTACAAAATTGTGCTTTTATATCAGAAGACTACTTTCCCTATATCCATTAGAGTTACTTAACTCTTTCTCTCCTAATCGACGTTAACATCGTTGATTTTGACCTCATTAAATTAAATTAATGTTTACTTTTTAAACATGAATTTGAATTATATAAAAAGAGCATGCATTTCCTTTTAATTCAATACCAAATACAACATTTTCTGATAAAAAAACACAAAGCTATTGTAGCCCAATCATAACAGGGTAGTAAAATTATAATTAGCAAAATGAAGGATTCCTTCCAAAACGTGGAAAAATAATTACGGAGAGTAAGAGTTAAGGATTTTAATGGACAGCATAGTCAAATTAAGCCAAAATAATATTTATTTTAAAATATAATATCAGGTGACCGAGCCTCGCTCGGATGAATAATTGTTAAGGAAGGATATATTCCCGAAGTCATTTTGGGAATATTGTTGTAATTACGAAAATGAACGATCGGGTAAAGACTATCAATCCGAAGAGTTGCTTTTTCGTTCTGTCAGTTCTCAATGTAATTGTACATGGCGATTAGAATAGAAAGTCCCCCCAATAGTAGGCCTATAGAAAACCACAGCTCACGTGTTAACGTTTTACATTGCTTCTTTCGCGTAAAACTATTGGGCTATTGTTGTAATTACGAAAATGAACGATCAGATAAAGACTACTAATCTGAAGAGTTGCTTTAGTGTTCTGTTAGTTCTAAATGTAATTGTACATGGCGATTAAATATAAAGCCTCTTAAGTCCTCCTACAGTCTAGACAAACCACAGCTCACGTCCGTCTTATAGTTTTACAATCCATCTTTTGCGTAAAACTGTTGTAGGCCTACTATTATTGGCTTGGAAGAAAGTCTTTGCAGTGTTACTTCTCAGATGGTAACGTTCAGACATTTAATTATGAAATTAGTATATATTCATTATGGCTTTAGTACGAAACATCAAGTGACGCAAATCTCTACGTTATAGGGTAAAGCAGGCACTTTGTGTCAAAGTAAAATGGCAAATTTCTTCTTAATAGACTTAAATCGTTGCATTAGTTTTCTAAAGAAACGATTCCGTGGGGCACCTCTGTTACGCCGAAAAATATGTTCGTCCCCCGTACGGGATGCGTGCCCTGCCCAGCCTGACTGTCGGACTATAAGAAGTTCATACCGGCTTTTGTCATCCATCCATCCATCCCAGTGGTGCTACAGCCCGTAGAGGGATATGGCCTGCTTTTACAGATCTCTCCATTCAGATCTCTCCTGGGCCTTCCGTCAACACGCCCTAACCCCAAGCTTTTACCGAGGTTTATAATTAAATCATAAGAGACTGCAGCGTACGCAAACTCGTTGACCGCTAGATGGATATCATGTTTAGTGTGAGCAAGTAAGGCGTAGAGAAGCTATGTTATGACCATTTCCTTTGTTTTGGTACAGGACAGTAGACACCGAAGCATGAACACATGGTAATAATTCACCAGCAAAATAATAATAAGGCTTGTCTTCGAGTTCATATTTTGCCACATCCAGGGCAAGCATAAACATTGTCCGCGGTGCTCGATTAAGATTTTCTTTTAGCGTCTGCGTCTGTCCTCGGCAGCAGATTTTCATTTGGTCTCAAATGTGTATCCGCGGCCTTTGTATAGAGGGAATTCTATAAATCCGACAGTTACGCTGGATAGAGCAGTATCCTGTATGGGAGACGAATCTCAGACGAACGTATGCCTAAGGCAGTCTTTTTTGGTGATCTAAAAAGTGGTCGACGTAACACAGTAACGCTTAAAAGACCAGTTTAGGCGCCGACTTGCCTTAGCTGACATAGAAAAGAGCACATGGTTGCATGCGGCCTCAGAACGAGACAGCTGGAGGTCACCAGCAAAATAAACAACAAAGTAAAAGGTATCTACACCACTCTACGCAATTAAAGAGTAAACAATTTATTAAGCACTTAAAACACAATAACTAATCATACATCGGCACATTTAATTTCATTACTTTTCTTTAAAAGTTCTTTAATAAATCAATCTACAGTAAGATGGTGCGAAAATGTTTAATTAGGTCTCTTGATTCTTTAAAACTCGTTCTTGTTTGCAAAGAAATATTTTAGTGTTCTGCGATAAGCCTAGTGACGTAAGTAGCGTTTTTCCCGTTTACGTCATGGAAAATTTTCATTCATAAAACATTCAAGCCAATATTAAATTTTCGATAATGAGGCATTTTCAAACAGATATAACGGTCGACCTCGAGTTTTCCCGATGTGGCCAATGAGCTGAGAATTTTTTTCTCACTAATATGCACATACCTTGAAATTTTAAAGAAAATCGTTAGAGCCGTTTTTGAAATGAAATTTATATATATATAAATATATATACATACATACATACATACATGCATACATACAAGAATTACTCGCTTAAGAGTATAGGATTCTGCATGTCTTTCAGTTGCCACACTATTTTGATCTCGGACTAATTTTGTAGGAAATAAGTTAAAGATTTGGTGGCAAAGAAATTCATTCCTTTTTTAAAAAAAAAACGATCTGATTCTTGCACGTGCGTGACGTCTTAACGGTTGAAGTGTGTGCCACGCGTTGAGTTGGTAAGAAGTTGAAAGCAGATTACATCAGTGAAAAGGTTAATCACATATGCTTCCGGTCCACGGCTGCTGAAACTCCCGTCAGTAGCCTACGTTCCATGAGATTTGGAGTCTGTCGAATCTTTAGCCAAAAAAAAAAAAAGACTGATTCTCCATAGCAGGCATTTATCTATTAATAGCGCCAAAATGTTGGCTTATGAGAAAGAATTATATCTTAAACCCAAATAGGACTAATGATGAGTAGAAGTCATTGAAGGTGAAGGCCAACACCACGTGACGTTTCAGTCAATTTTCTTTATAAGCTTAAGACTTAAATCCATCTGGCACATATAGATAATTGAGATAATACATTAAAAAAATACAAGACACAGAAACATAGGATGAATTTATACAAAAAAAAAAAACCAACAACCATGAGATACATACATTACATACATAGAGAAGATTTAAATGGCTTTATTACAAGGTCTTCGGGGCTTGCAAAGACCTTCCTTCAGAGAGCAGTACCAGGAAAAGAAGAAGAGGCAGGCAGAGAAAGTGTTGGGAAGACAACATTAAAGAATGGACGGGCCTGCCACTGAAAGAGGTTCTAACTAAGGCAAAAGACAGACAGGAATGGAGAAAGACGGTCGATATATTGTGCCCCAACGGTCCAACAGACTAAGAGATAGGTAAAAGTAAAAAATGAGAAGTATTTCTGATTACTTCTGCTGCTCAGATCTTGCAGAAAAAAAATGTGTTTAGAAAGAGAAGTAATTAATTACACATTTAAATATTTAGTTTTCTTTTTCTTTAAAAACCCTTTATATATACACATTCACAAATCAGGTAAAGAAATATTAAAACCTAGAAAACTGTTTTGTTTCTTTCATTTTTTTTTTTTTTACAGAGTCTAGTTCACAGACCTATATATCTAGCTACATTCTAGAATTTAAAAAAAAAGGAAAATGTCAAAACATGGAGTGTATCAAAACTATCAGGTGCATCAACTTCCTGTTTGCATATTTTCTGAAAGTTTCTTGAAGTCTACATTTGCATAGCAAAGTTTTAAAAGTTCTTCTTATCTATATCTTTTTTTTTGTTGTTGTTAAGAACTCCACATCAATTTTATCAGAAAACATTTTATTACATAGATTGAAGTAAAGGAAACAAAAAGTAAAAGTTTCATTTTCAGACCTTGTGATTTATGTGTCATCTGTTTCTGTCGCCCACAGTTAACGAGGGTGTCATGTGGCTAGCACAACGACCAATTACCTTTACTTTCGCCTACTAATGTCAGGTACCCATTAGAGCTGGATGGACTCAGAGGCGCCATAAAGAACCTGGAACCCCGGTTCTGAAGCTAAGCGCTTTACCTATAGATTTAAATGCTGAAATGTAAATGGACTGTTACAATGTGTGTGTCATGTCTTGCAGTATTTCGATCATCCTGATTAATACCCAACGGTGAGGGAACAAAGACAATACAAAGTTTAATAAAAATCGATCACAAAACAATCTCTCAATCTCCTCCCACTCCTCTTCCTGTCTCCCCATTCATTTAGTCTATTCTCGTGCGCTGGTGCGCAGCCATAGAGTCACTACAGAACATGGTCATTACAATACTTCGATTAAAAAGCATATTTTAGAAGAAAGAAATGGAGTACTTGTAAATGTAATATTACTTTCTTTAAAAAAGATTAAATATGCATATTTTAGTTTTAAAAAGTGTATATTTTTGTGTTTGTAGAAGTAAAGGCCTTCGGAAGACGCACTGTCGTAAATCCGGAGCTGTATTTGCTTATTCCGAGAATTCTACAAGCGTACACCTCTTAATCACATTTTTGCCAGCGGCAAAAAATGCTTTAAAAAAATTCTGACCCGTCATAATTCGGATATTATTTTATCTCTTTTGTGGCCCCTTTCTTGTGGATACCCCGGGGCCTGCCCTCCCTAAAAATCCGCCTTGGTCATATGTGACCAAGTGTGTAAATTTTTTTATAACAGTAAAATAAATTTCAACATAAAAGCAACATAAAATTTGGTTGTTAGAATTTGCATAAAAGCACTTGTTTTTAGATTAAGTTAACTAATTAGATGACAATTAAATAACTTGATGTATTGACAAAACAACTCATGCTAAGGGTAGAACAGCTAGTGCTACTTATTGAGAGCGTGCAACCATAAATCTTGACTAACAGCTTGGCCTGTCTAGTTAGTGAGGGGGGCCACCCTGGAAGAGACCGGGGCCAGGCAGGAAACTACCTACTTGAGACCACCGGCTTGTCATAATATTTTCAGCTGGATTAGTCTGTGCGCGAGTGTGTGAAGGCATTAACAGATGATCGCTGTGAGTCGTATGTGAACGTGTGTGTGTGTGTGTGCTTGTTGAGTATAAGAAAGAGAGAGAAAAAAATGTATGCCATTGTGTTTGACAGTGTAAGTATTGATGTGTGTGTGTATTGAGTAGCGTAAGTCAGAGATCAGTGTGTGGTACTGATGAAGAGAAGGAAAAAAAAAGGGGGGGGGCGGAGGGGTGCACAGGATAAGTTGTGGGTGGTAAGCTGTTAAACAAGTCCTGCACAGAGCTGATGTGAAGCCCAGTGGGTGCACGTGCTCTCTCACACCTGGGTGACCCATGACCTCCCGGGGAACAGTACCTACAAAAGACACCCAGTGTTTCATCTTGACATAGTAATAAAAGATTCACTCATTGGTCAGGATGTAGACCCATTAGTGGCACTGTCCATGCCAGATAAAGAAAATGTAATTAGTCAACACAACATATTGTAACATTACAATTCCAATTCTTTTCATAGGTAAAATCAGACTTACAGTAGGAGATTTCGAAAATGACTTCAACATCATATATATATATATATATATATATATATATATATATATATATATATATATATATACTTTATTGTTGTGATATCTTAACATTATTGTTATATCCCCTCTTAATTGCTCTGATATATTTAACACATTTTATGTTCAAACACTTGCCACTGTCAGTACATTTTTGTTTTGTTTTATGTATTTAAACGTTCATTCTAAAAATGATTGTCCTTCATCTTAGGCCCTACTTTTTTTTTTTATATTTATTTATATAGTACTTTACTTTTCATAATGTCGGATATATTGGGCACGCTCTTGATGTCATTATCTAAAAATAGATAGTATACTTTTGTTTGTATGTATTTTTTCAAAGCGTAGGCCTATATCAACTCTGTCTATAAAAGTTTGTACATGTTATATCTCCCACACCCAATCTCGGATCAAGCTGAAAATTCGCACATTTATTTCTTTACCTGACAACACAAGAATCAATAAAAAAAATTAACCAATTAGTTAATTAACTATTGGTAATTAATTATTTTGTTTGGTATCTCGAGCAAGGGAAAGAAATTGTAATTGACTGAAGTGGTGGTATAAGCTGAATTAGTCCCCTTTACATGTTGTCTCTTGAGTCTTAGTGAACACAACATGTAAAATAGGACGAAATTATAGAAAAAATAGATAACTTTACAATCTTCCATGTTAAAGGCTCTCCACCAGCAGAGTGGTTACCGTGTTGGTTTGAGAAGCCTTAGAAGGCTTGAGCCATGAGTTCGAATTCAAATCTTTCCTCCTTTTTTATATTTACTTTTATAAATGTTTTTTTAATTGTTAGTCTATTTCTAGATCTATTAAAATTTTAATTACATGACTGATCCAAACTAATTGATACAACTATGTTTAATATAAGCCTTTTTTTTTAATTATATTTTTTTGTTTTCTTGTTTCTGGTTGACCTCTGTACGTCAAGAGTTGTTATCTGAATAAAGACATTTTCATATGACGTAGTTAAACTGTTCGGTTAACGCAAAGAGGAATCAACGACCCTTCGACAGAGTCAATGACCATTTGACTATTTTTCTAATTATGAGCCTTACATTCGTAAATGTTCTTTATCTAACAACAATACTTGTATACGCGATCGCAATTTGTGAAAAATCTATTTGTGAAATATTGGTAGTAAGTACTGCACCATTTCGTTTGATAATGTTAAAATTCTAATAATAAAAATCATTTGGAATGATAACCTTCATCTATATACGTTGGACCAGTGCTATTCAATGATTCAATGCTATCCAACCAGTGAATGGATTGTCTAAAATTTTAAATCACTCAGAGAATGCGATGTTTAAAGTGACCAGAAGAGAGAATTTTCTAAACCATTCAGGGAATGAATTGTTTAAATCAGTCAGGGATTGAATTGTTTAGAATAGCTAAGCAATGGATAGTTCAAATGAGTAAAAGTGACCTAATTTTTTTTGTCAAAATTTTTTTACCTGCAATAACTTTTTTTAATGATTTTTTCTGAAACGGGTATGGGTAAAACTGTAACTTCCGCAGGTGTAGCCAAGATGTTACAGAGTGCCGTCTGTTTCCATCTTTCGAAAGACAATCTATTTCATCCCATGATGCCACATTCTTCAATTCATCTATTTAAATGAACTCGTTCTCGAACATATGGTTTAGAACACAGTCAAACGTCGATGTAATTTTGTTTTTACAAGAGTCTTGCTTTGTTTGAATACTTTGATCCAATTAATTATTAAATATTTCTACACACATACTTAATGGCACAGGGCATACTTCAAATATATGTAACATTAAGCAACAGAAATCAACATTAAGCAAATTAATAAGATGCCAGTTTGAAATTATTAAAGCTAGAATAATTAAGATCTGCTTTCACTATCTGTCACTGTATCTCTCTTTCTGTCTCATTTTCCTATATCTAATTATAGACTTTCTTAAATTTCACTCTTGATTCAGCAGGGCCATTAAATCTTTTCATTCATTACATCTACTTCAATAAGTGCATACAAATATAAATTCTACGATCATTCTATGTCGGTATAAAATTTTTTTTAGCGAAATTTAATCAAACCCATCATTACAATTTAGAGCGGTGCACCTAAAAGGGGGACTAATTCATCTTATACCACCACTTCAGTCAAGAACAAATTCTTTCCCTTGTTTGAAATATCAAACAAAAATTATTAATTACCAATAATTAATTAAGTAATTGGTTATTTTTTTTAAATTGATTCTTATGTTGTCAGGTAAAAGATATAATTCTGTAAAATTTCAGCTTAATCCGCGAATGGGTGTAGGAGAAATAACGTGTACAAACTTTTGACCAGACAGACAGAGTGAGTTGATATAAGCTTTGTAAAAACAATTTGTAACAGAATTATTCATCGTAGAGATTTATTGATGTTGGTCTAGATCTATTACAAATTTAATTTTGACCAGACAGACAGAGTGAGTTGATACAAGCTTTGTAAAAACAATTTGTAACAGAATTATTCATCGTAGAGATTTATTGATGTTGGTCTAGATCTATTACAAATTTAATTTTGACCAGACAGACAGAGTGAGTTGATACAAGCTTTGTAAAAACAATTTGTAACAGAATTATTCATCGTAGAGATTTATTGATGTTGGTCTAGATCTATTACAAATTTAATTACATGACTAATCCAAACTAATTGAGACAATTACACTTCGTAATAGCTTTGTTTTTATTTTTATAAATTCAGTATCACTATGTGTACGTATGTTAAGGAACAGCCTTTAACGAACCAACGCCCTTGACTCTACACAAGGGAGGTAAATAAACTGAGTCTCTTTTTTTTCCCTTTCAAATTCAATGGTCACAGCTTGAGTAGAAACTCCTGTGTTGATATCTAGAGAGCAAACGTGCAAGATGTTAGCACCTGTTGTTTTGTAGTTCCTAAATCTCTTCGAATTTGTTTACCTTTGGGCTTTAAAATGTTTACGGTGCTGGACTGAAACAGATTGAGTATTCAATTAAACTGAACATCGGTAACATACTTCAAATATAGGAACTAGATAGTACAGTGTATCTAAAGTTATAGAAGCCAGGGGTGCTTAAGGAAGAAAGTAAAAAAAAATGGGTTAAAGGTTAAGTAATATCGAGGAATAGAATGGTATATACTTCTCAGATTGACTGAAACATATTGTTAGAATGGTATATACTTCTCAGGTTGACTGAAACATATTGTTACGATTTTCTCTACACAAGTAGCGTAGAAAAATGTACACTATCTGCACTTCACGGCACTTCCTCGCACTTCCATGGACTTCTCTGCACTCAACTTAAGTCAACTGTAACAAGCCGAATTCCTCTCTGAGTCGTACTCAGCTCTACCTACTCACAACTGTACCGAGCCGTACACATAACTATTCAAATGTATCGAAAGTAACAACTCTCTTGCACATTCTCTCTCTGGGTTTATAAGATTCAAGCGACCCCAAACAAACTTCTAGAATAAGACAGAATGATACAGCGCCTCGGGCGTCTTCATTTAAGAAGATCACATGACCGTCTTGTTTACACGCGCAGGTTATAGAAACCCACGCTGACATCAGTCTCGTGTCGCCAGGGTCACCCACGATGACCTCTATCTGTTGTGAAAGAATCAGTGGAGATTCTTCTGCTTCAATGGCCTTATGGGATATGCTCGTTCTTTTCGCTCACGACACTAATTGAAGCTTTACATCGCATATAGCCGATAGTGCCGCTATCACAGAATGCTGCTATGGATTTTGACATTTTATTATTGAATTAAAAAGCCAACTAGTCAATGAATAAATGTAAATTATTATTTGTATTGGCGTGGATAGTGTGACAATTTATGTTTTTTTAAAATAAATTTATTGTCTTGTTTAGTATCTAATTTTTTTTTAAAATTGATTTTATGTTAATGATTGTGTTTACAATACAATGCTTTTTTTTCCCATTTGTGTATACACGGTGACACAAACAGAATCACTTGCCGAGGAAACATAAAAAGACAAAAAAAACAACAACACTGAAGAGATTTCTAGATTATTTTTTTCATTCTCTTGATGAACTGCTTCAAACCATGACTTCAACACTTCACAATACAGCACTACTTGCCATTCTTACCAAACCACTGAAAGTAATACATCCACAACATAGCAGCACTTCCATCTATTGATACTACTGAACGACTTCAGCTTTTCCATCTTCTTAACTTCAACTTTAACTTTCACTATAGTTGACTTCACAAATAGAAAGTACTCAAAGACTTATTACGACTTATGGACCCGCAACAACTATGAGGCCTCAAGGAACATGACTAACTTACTTTCCCCCAGTTTATACCTTTTAAAATCGTCTTTTCTAGAATCTTAGAAACCTTTCTTTTCGCTATGACCTTCAAGAAATGGCTGTTCGCGACGTTTTTCTGATTAACACGTGCTTCATCTATGAACTTCTTTTGACATGACCTTTTCTAGAAAGAGGTCACAGTATCGATTCGTGACAGAGAGCTCGTTTTATTCCTCTTCGAAATAAATTTGATGGCAGCTTGATTGGGCGAACGTTCTATTTAATAAAATTAAAATGACCAAATTTAGAATTCACAACCCTGCCTGTAACTGCACTAGTCGATCTTCGTGCGTGCTTTGTGGATTAGATCAGTGCTCACTGTCAAGTCGTACTAGATGGCCCGAAGCAAGTCCATATAAGGTAAATGTGTATCAGTTAGTCTTAGTCTCTTATTGGTAATCAAACTGTTCCTCAAGCATCATATTTTCATTAGGGGCTCGTGAGCAGAAGCGTCAAATAGAAATGAATATTCTTATAAAGTTCGTAATTGTAAAGTTGATACTTAAATGGTGTATGAAAATATATCAAATTAATTATTGAAAGTCGAGTCCTGAAAGAGTGCCTCTAGCGGTCACTTAAAAAATAATATAATTTTGGTAATACTGTAATATGAGTTTCAGGATTGTCCAAAGATGGTTAGGGGTGGGGTGGGTTGATGAGAAAGAAATAGATGTCCAGTAAAGATGACGTTTAATTATATGACGCCTTCATGTCACACGCTGATATTTGTCTATGTAAAAGAATGATTTCTAGTCCACATGTAAAGTTCCCCTACCATACCTTGCGATCCATGGGGCAGATGATGTCAAGGTCATAAGTTTCAGTGGCACATCGTTAACGGGCTGTCTTAGAATCCCGAAATTCGAAATTTCAGTTTTCATTGAGATTCTAAACCCCTCGGTTTGAAAACCAAGCCCTATCACTCAGCCACCACTACCCCAGTCTGTATGTAACACACTGATATTTGCTCATGTCCAAAAATGATTCCTCATAATCTTCCTATTGTGCTATAGAAGAGTTCATTCTTCATAACTAATCTCCCTTTTGGGCTAGAGAGCTGCTAAGCAAAAAGAAAGCACTATTTACTTCAAGCTTGCACTTTAAGTTATCTGTCTTGACATCTAGTGTTTCTGTCCTAACTAATTACATAACTGATTACGTCTGTAACATGGTATGGACTCTAGGGCACTAACTATCTCTGGCTTAGAAGATGTCACGGGATATAGGAGTACATAAGTATAATAAAATGATAGACTTTTGTATTATCTCAATACTTTTAAACTGTAGCCCACTATTGTATGGTGCACAGTAAAAACTGTAGCACACTAATGTATGGAGCACAGTAAAAAATGTAGCACACTATTGTATGGTGCACAGTAAAAACTGTAGCACACTATTGTATGGAGCACAGTAAAAACTGTAGCCCACTATTGTATGGTGCACAGTAAAAACTGTAGCACACTATTGTATGGTGCACAGTAAAAACTGTAGCACACTATTGTATGGTGCACAGTAAAAACTGTAGCACACTATTGTATGGAGCACAGTAAAAACTGTAGCCCACTATTGTATGGTGCACAGTAAAAACTGTAGCACACTATTGTATGGTGCACAGTAAAAACTGTAGCACACTATTGTATGGAGCACAGTAAAAACTGTAGCCCACTATTGTATGGTGCACAGTAAAAACTGTAGCACACTATTGTATGGTGCACAGTAGTGTATGTAGCACAGTATCGCTTGCTTCACAAATCCCCCCCCCCTGCACTCGTCACTGCAAAAAAAACAAAAAAAAACGAATTTTTTTGTCTCAAAGTCCAATGTGATTGCAAACTTCGTGTACAAACAAATACTATTCCTTTCTTTTGTTGGGTTAAAAGATGGGGGGATAGAATCTTGGTTTTTTAACTCCATAATCTAGACGTTAGCTCTTCTCTCTGTACACATGTCCAGTGTTACAATAACTCCATAATCTCGACGTTAGCTCTTCTCTCTGTACACATGTCCAGTGTTACACCTATGAATGTCTACCATTTTGTGTGTGAGTCAGTTGCCATTACACTTTCTCTCTTTCTTCCCTCCTCCCCCCACTTCCTTCCTTCCCAGTGTGCTCCAGCTCCCTTCTTTCCTACAGCCCCCCCACCCCATCTTCACTTTCCAGTATTCAAAGTGTTGTTGTTTTTTTTGTCATGTCATTGACTTTGTGTTTTCTTTCTTTCTGCTTGCGCGTCTGTTTTCTATCTCCTTACTGAACACAATAAACATCACTTCTAATGATATCCTGCAGCCGTGGTTCTCACACCGTTACAGCATAGCCTCGCGTGATTTCCTCAAATACATTTTCATTTTAATTATTTTGCGAGTGTGTGTGTGTGTGGGGGGGGGGCAAACAAGTGAAAGTAATAAATATTGCTGAGTAACCTGGAGAAAAAAGAAATTGTGTGAGTGTGTGTGTGTGAGTGTTTTCATGGGGGTAAGGTGTTGATGCTCCGTCTTCGGTTTGTGGCTCCAAACAGTTAGTACTATTAAACCGATGATCTGATGCGAATGTAGTTATATGACATTTGAGCAAACTTCTTTATCAACAAAACAATACTTGTTTCTCGGAAGTTTCTCCTGTGTAGCACAGACATCCCATCAATGAAGAAGATAATTACGTCCTATGCGCATTAATGCGTTCATTTAGTCGTGCATGTTAATGGGAGACATAAACTCTGCTCAATTATTGGTTTCCATGCCTCGTTCAGGTAACCCAGTCCATGCTCTAAGTCTAATGGAACTGAGGATTGAGGTTGAAAGGAACACTTGCACATGTAGACTACTAATTTGTGTTTATCTTTCTTTCTAAGTATTTATTTTTAGGTTGGGTTTTTGTATTTCTAAATTATGTTTCAGGTGTTTGAGCTGGAGTATTACGTTGGAGCCAAATTGATTCAATCTGCAGGTCTGATCTTACTACTTAACACCGGAGCCTAATTAATTCAATCTGCAGGTCTGATCTTACTACTTAACACCGGAGCCTAATTAATTCAATCTGCAGGTCTGATCTTACTACTTAACATTGGAGCCCAATTAATTCAATTTGCAGGTCTGATCTTACTACTTAACAATCCACATTAAAAAGCATACAAGGGGGGATACTAAATCTTTTTTTTTTTCAGTTGCACTGAAGTCTTGAAATTTTCTTTCTAATTCGCTAAGAAACTGCTCCAATCTATGTTCATAATTCTTTGGCCTCGCAGTCAGTGAATTGGGGATTTTCAAACTCTCCCCCTCCTCCCTAACCCTTGCCACGCCACTGGCTTTAAATCATTATTATAAATTATATGAGGAGCCGGACTTTTACTGTGCCTGAGTTGTGAGTTTGCTCATCACTGATTGCTATAATGTATTTAAGGGAATTCCCATTTTTTTTGTTTTTAAAAATATTATTGCTTTTGTTGAAGGCAAATATTAAACAAATGCATCTTAGTCCAAAGAAAAATACATGAAGGGAAAATTAAATATAGTGTTAGTAGGCTATTTAAAAAACGATGTTAGATCTAGATCTAATTATTTTATTGAGGCCAAAGTCTTTGCATTTGAAGACTAGCTAGCTGCTAGAATGCTAGATGAAGACGGATCAAAGTTTTTAGTAGTAAGTTTGATCTATAAATAGGTGGGAGTTTCCGGTGTCACGTGAGATTTGTTGTTTCGCCGGCGAACGAGACTATTTTCACAAATAGATCTAGATTTAGCCTAAACGTTTTTCCATCTTTCCAAAGTAAAAAAAATAAAATAATTAAGGTAGCAAGAAAACATGCAACAATCTTAAGAGAGTAATTCAATTCACAGGCATTTTTGTATCGACTAGGTGAGTGCAAATAAGACATTTTAAGAAACTAATTTCTACACAGTGAAACAGAAAGTAGGTCATGAAAACTTAATCTAGATCAAGATCTAGGGTTTCTTCACAACAGTTCTGTGTAGTTCAAATTGTAGCCTTAGACAAAATATTAACCTACCTATTAATTTTATCAAGGGATAATACGGAAAAGTATTAGTCTAGAATAAATGCAAATGCTTTTTTTTACTCAATACACATAGCCCACTTTAAAAAATAGTTTGTTTTTTTAAATCAGAAGTATAAAATATGGGCTCATAAAGATAGGACAATTTATTTATAATACATTTAACGACTACGATCTATGGCGGATATTATAGTGTTGTGACTGATTTAGAAAGTAGAAACAGACAGGCGTAATAATAATAATAATTAGTAGGATCTACCCAATATATATTTACAAGGGCCCTGATTCACTCAACATTAATTCTCCCAATAGCCTTGGGCGAAAAAATAATAAGACAAGATATTTTCAAGATCGAACCCAGAGCTGTTAAATTTTTCATATGATTCATTATTCGCAATTTCAACCTATGTTTTGAAAGGACTTATTTTAATTTTACACATTTAGGTCTATTTTTTTTATCAACTCTATTTCTCTGTCTGTTTTTCTGTCTGTCTGTTTAGTAAAAAGTTTGGACACGTTATTTCTCCCACACCCATTCTCGGATCAAGTTGAAACTTTTCATGGCATAGACAATCAATAAAACAAATTAATCAATTAGTCAATTAATTACTGGCAATATATTTTTTATTCGATGCAAACAAAGGAAATAGTCCTTAAGTATTGACAGATGACAGATATGGCTAAATATGTAGGATTTCATCTCCTTAGATAATTAATTGAACACGTTATTTCTCACAACTGAGTTGTGCTTTGAAAAAAAAAAGGGGGGGGGGTATTATTATTTATATTTTTAAATTTAAAAATTTTTTAACAATGACTTGAGAAGTCGAAGAATAGTCAGAAATTATAACAAGACCTTTTTTTTTTTTTTAGGGAGAACGGGAATTGAACATAATGTTAATATCAAGCATCCCGTTTAGGTTTGACTGTGTAGAGGAATAGATTGTTCTTGAAAGATTCATCTAACTAGCATGGCTCTGGAAAAATGGCGGCGGGCAGGGTTCGATCTATGGACCATTGAGTCAACAGTCTAGAGTACTTACTAAACGTTGTGCTACATAGACATATCCATAAGCGGAAAGTGGGGGGGGGGGTGATAATAGAATTCAAGGACAAAATTAAGGTGTGTGGAGGGGGAACGCTATAAATTGGATCGTACCAATTGAACGTAAAAGAAACTACAACTTACATGTCAAAAGTATATTTAAGTAGCGACATAATCAGGGCCGTTTCATTACCATTTCTAATTAGCAAATAATGTTTATTTAGTATAAAATACTGGATTCAAATATAAGTTAATGTACTAAGGAAAAAATGCTTCAATTTAAAAATAGATTTAGAAGAATGGGATGATAGATATCTTCTAAGGTCGTAATAAGGTAGTCCGTTGGTATAAAAATCAATGTCTCGTATATAATAAAAACGATGTTCCTCTATCATTGGACTTTTTACTTCCGGGTTGTGCACACACCTACAATCTACATGTTTATAATCTTGTGACTCTTGGGTTTGTGTTGTGAATAGGAACGTAATGAAAATCTATGGTATAAAGGATGTCTATGTATCTCGTAAAGGATGTCTATATATCTCGTATGTTATGATACTGTATGATATTAACATTAGGAACTATTGTGTGCGTATATAGTGGCATATTCAACTATCTTTATTATTGCATAGCATTGGATAATTTTTTTGTTGCTTTTCCTGCGTATATTTTGCCTGAAGATAATAATTACTCTATACATTGTGTGCTCACTCTTCAGGTGCAATTAGCATACCACGCATTTAGATACGCCCTCCCTCGCCGTTAACACTGAGGCTTCTTAAGTTTCTCTCTTTTTTTTTTTGGGGGGGGGGGGGGAGTCGCTATGACCCGAATAGCGTTCATGCATAGAGCATGTCTTAAGTAGGCTTTATGTATACTCGCCTGCTTCTCATTGTGTACTTAGACTTTGTGCGTTTAGTTTATGTATAATAAACTATATTTGCATGACGGAGAACAGTTCTGGGCAGCTTTAAACAAGTTTCATTGATATATCGATGCCATCGTTCCAGGTTTTATTTTTTTTTTAAAGGGGGGGGGGTGCATCTGTGAGATCTACTTACGGCAAAAGTTATTTTCTGAATTTGGTTTCCCACAAGCTACATTACAGTGACCCACAAGCTACATTACAGTGACCCACAAGCTACATTACAGTGAGCCACGATCTACATTACAGTGAGCCACGAGCTTCATTACTGTGAGCTACGAGGATGAGCATTTTTTTTTCTCAAGGTTTTGCTGGCAATAAAATGTTGTGAATATTTGCCGCCAACAGTGGACGCTTCCATGACAACAGAATTAATTTGATCCATATGAGAAGTGATAGGACTGGAAAGGGGTTATGGTCCATGTCCCTTCCAATTGGGAGAGTATGTGCAGAACTATATTAATTTAGGAAAATGGGTCACATAATGAATTAGTGAGCCATTTAACGAATCAATGAGTCACGTAATGAATCAATGAGTCACGTAATGGATCAAGGAGTCACGTAATGAATAATTGAGTCACGTAATGAGTCAACGACTCAGAAAATGAATCAACGAGTCACGTGATGAATCAATGAGTTATGTAATAAATTAATGAGTCACATAGTGAATCAATGAGTCTTGCAATTAACTAGTGAGTCACGAAATAAATCATTGAGTTACGTATTAAATCAATGAATCACGCAATTAATCAATCAGTGGTGTAATGAGTAGATGAATCACGTAATGGATTACTGAGTCACGTAATGAATCAATGAATCACGTAATTAATCAATGAGTCACACGCTCTTGTGACGTTATAAATCGCATGACACACATCCCAGTTTATTTCTAGAACCTTTGGAATACAACCCTTGTATCTCCTTAGAACTCTACCTTGTTCTAGAGATATTATAAGACAAAGGCACATTTCTTATTCCACAAGCTAGGTAACATACTCTAAGGCAGTGGCGTAGCTAGGGTGGGGTAGGAGGGAAGGGAGAATTTGAAAATCCCCCCGGACCCCATTTGAAGGGGGCCCCCAAATGAGTGTTATTAACAAAAACATTACAAAAATATTAAATACTACAAAAATTGCAGAAGTCCCCAAAGATGTTAAGCCCCCCGGGCCCCCAAATGATGGAAAATTCCTAGCTACGCCCCTGCTCTAATGTTATGAATGTGAACAGTATGCATGTTATGAGGACTGAATTCTGAGATCTGGTTGTATGAGTAGTTGGAGATAGTTTTTTTTTCTGGCAATGGAAGAGGGTATTTGGCTGCTTCTGAGTTTTTGTCTACTGTAGATATTAAACTTGTTCATTCCGGTAGAGCTGGTGTTTTATGGATTCATCTTCTAGTAGTATCCCTGTATCTTAATAAGTGTATATTTTCGATTTATTATCAATGTGTTTCTAGGTATCCCAATTACACCAAATCAAGGTACTGACAGTCTATAACTTATAAATGCTTAACTAAACACATAAAATCATAGTGCTTTCACTGCTTTGATATATTCAAAGACACTTTGGAAATAAAATGAGTTAAAAAATAGCCACGCTGACCTGGAAACTAAGGAATAAAATGACCCAAAAATAGCTAAACTGACCTGGACACTAGGGGATAAATGAGCCAAAACAGCTAAATTAACCTGGAAACTAGGGAATAAAATGAGCCAAAAACAGCTAAACTGACCTGGACACTAGGGAATAAAATGAGCCAAAAACAGCTAAACTGTCCTGGACACTAGGGAATAAAATGAGCCAAAAACAGCTAAACTGACCTGGATCGTGGAATGGTACTAGCACGTAGTTATGCAGAGGCTTCTCCCTCCTGGACAGGGCGTCGTGAAGAATCTCCCCTGCGCCCTTGATAACCTGGACGAGGTCGTCGTACATAGATCCCGTGATGTCGAACACAAAGGCCAAGGAAGCCCCGTGGAGGTCGGGATCCAGCAGCTCCTGCGACTCGACCCGTGACACGTGACCTGAAACTAGAAGCACTATGAGGACCACTGCTAGGCTGACGGACTTGCACCTGCACAGGGACTTGTGGTCACTCGGGACATTTTGGTCCAGTTGTGTCCTCTTGGAAGACCGACTTGTGTCAAAAGTCATAGCCGTGACAGACATGTCTTTTATTGGTGAATGACAGCGGTGAACTTTAAACTTTGAACTCTTTGCTTACATGTGATTCAGTTGTAACCTCTCTACATAACGATCTAATAAAGCCAATGAGGCTTCTTAGATTAATAGCACAAAGTAGGAAACGCAATTAATTCCCCTTTCTTTGAAACTCTGTATGTCAAGAAGGTTTTCCCGATGGGATATTTCTTATTGCTAACTCCATTTAGTCCAAAGGCATTGATCTATTCGTCTTGGTCCTGAGCACCTTTCAACATTGCTTGAGAATCGCTGAAAGTAAAAGTAAAAAAAAAATAGTTGAACCCTTTATAATTGATTGTCCTTTAGCGTTTTTTTTTAAACAAAGCTTATATCAATCCATTCTGTCTGATTGTCTATCTGTTTGACTGTCTGGTAAAAAGTTTATACACGCTATTTCTCCCACACCCATTCTAATATCAATTTTGCACAATTATTCAATGGCATAGACAAGACATGAATCAATTTTAATTATTAACCAATTAGTCAATTTTTTTGTTTGATAACAACTAAAGAAATTAATTCTTCAGTATTCACAGATACGGCTAAATATGTAGGGCTTCGTCCCCTTAGATAATTGAACACTATATTTCTCCCACACCCATTGTCAGATCAAGTTGAAACAAAACAATTATTCATTGTACCTAACAAAACATGACTCAATACAAATTAGTAAATTAATCTTTTTTTTTTCATTTCGAATAAGCAAAATAACTTCTAGATTATTGATTTGTAAGCGTGGAGTTCTTTCCCTTAGATACACTTTTTTTTAAAAAGATTTTTTATATTTGGCTGTTTTTTTCTTTTTGAAATTATTCTTTTCATTTAGCGTTTCGTCACCAGAAGCCTTTGACTTAGTTCATATCAACTGGCTTATCAACACACCCTATACACTTCGTTTTGTGTCTACCATAGTCAAATAAAACCCTAAATATTTATAGCTATCTACCATAGATTCGAAACTCCAATATGATTTTGCTGGTTCCACGACAATTCGTTCACTGACATTTCGTTCACTGACAAATCGTTCACGACTTTTCGTTCACGCGACTATTCGTTCACCAGACATTTCGTTCACCCGACAATTCGTTCACGCGACTATTCGCTCATGGACTATTCGCTCACACACAACTTGTTCACCGACAGTTGGTTCTCGACAAATCGTTCACGCGACTATTCGTTCACGGCAAGGACAAATGGTTCACAGACAAATCGTTCACTGGATAGTAACATGTTGTTAATTTTATATATTTTCGTCGCGTGTTTAATTTATTTACATTAAAACCTTTGTAGCTATTATTTCCAAATGCAAAAAAATTCTAGAGATCAGGTCAAATCCGAGTTTATTTAATTTTGTTGTTGTTAATATTTTGTTAATTTGGACAGTATGTGATAAAAATTATACATAAAATAAAAAAAAATAAAAAAAAAGAGATCTTACAAGCTAGCTGAAAAATGTAAACGGGCCCTCACTTTACTATAGGTAACATTTTTACTTTCACCTTTAATATACCTTTACACCCCCCTCTTTTTTTTCATCTACCGAGAATCTACCCATTCATCTGGATACTCTAGTTAACACCTAGTTGAGTGCTAGACAGACTGGCTCCTCTGGAGGTAATAAAACTTTATTGGACATTGCCTATACACATGTTCAATCTGTTAACATTGAAAATATCTACTAGACACTAGTATAGTACTTTCCATCAAGTTTAAAAGAAGTTTTATTTTATTTTTATTTTAGTTAACTTGTTTCTATATGTGACCACCCATTGGTAGACTAATTTGATTGCTTGGTCTTCAATAACAAATTTATTTAAACAATTTTATTTTGTTGTATTGCGATAAATTATAATTTTTTGATAGGGAGCCAAAATATTTCCTAGTGTTGTATATGTAATTAGTTTTTTTGTTCTAAGATGTTTTAATTGATAAGTATTAATCTTAGATCTGTATCTAGTATGTGACATTCAGAGTTGAACAGTGAAACCACATATTGTACCAAATCTAGTACCATTTGTTAACAATCTAAATTATCTCTTGTAAAAACACTGAAAGGATTGTGGAAAAAATACTAGTGTGTCTGAGCTAGCCAGGAAAACCAGTGACTTTGCAGAATGCATGACGCGTAGGACGTAATCATCTCCTTTTTTGGAGAAACGTCTGTATTATATAAGATAAGATTTGTTTTTGTTAACAAGATATCAATAAAATGGGTATGTTAATTAAACATCTGGACCGCTATTAACAAGATAAGCAAATATGGGTAGGTCGAACAAGACTACATGATGGACATGAGTGTAAAAGAAGGCCTACATATTGAAAGTAAAAATGTTACCTAGAGTAAAGTGAAGGCCCATTTAAATGTTTCAGCTTGCTTGTAAGATCTCTTTTTTCTTTTAAGTATAATTTTTATCACATATTGTCCTCGTTAACAAAATATTAACAACAAACAAACAAATTAACAAAGAATTTCGGATCAGGTCCGATCTCTAGCAATTTTTTTGTTGTTGGAAATATCCAGTGAACGATTTGTCTGTGAACAATTTGTCTGTGAACGAATTGTTCGTGAACGATTTGTCTGTGAACAATTTGTCTGTGAACGATTTGTCGCGTGAACGATTTGTCTGTGAACAATTTGTCAGTGAACGAATTGTTAGTGAACGATTTGTCAGTGAACGAATTGTTAGTGAACAATTTGTCAGTGACCGAATTGTTAGTGAACGATTTGTCAGTGAACGAATTGTTAGTGAACAATTTGTCAGTGAACGAATTGTTAGTGAACGATTTGTCAGTGAACGAATTGTTAGTGAACGAATTGTTAGTGAACAATTTGTCAGTGAACGAAATGTTAGTGAACGATTTGTCAGTGAACGAATTGTTAGTGAACAATTTGTCGCGTGAACGAATTGTTGGTGAACGATTTGTCGCGTGAACGATTTGTCGTGAACCAACTGTCGGTGAACAAGTTGTCGGTGAACAAGTTGTCTGTGAGCGAATAGTCGTGAGCGAATAGTCGCGTGAACGAATAGTCGGGTGAACGAAATGTCTGGTGAAGGAATAGTCGCGTGAACGAAAAGTGAACGATTTGTCGGTGAACGAAATGTCAGTGAACGAACTGTCGTGTCCCCGATTTTGCTTGCCTGAATAAAAGTCACATATTACTTTACATGGCTAATGCTCATTTAGTAGGGAGGTAGAGAATGTCCCCCAACCTAAACCATGCTTCCTATGTAGTATTGAATGAACCTATACAAAGATGGTATAGCTGCACTCGTCTGGAAATGGAGTAAGCAACCAGCAACAATTATTCGTACATTAACGGTTCACACAAACAAAAAGTTGTTTTTTTTCCATTAGCCAGGTGTGGGTTAAATTTAAATACACACACACAATATTTCTCCCACAAAATGTAGGTTATGGTGGGTTAGGAAGGCCAAGCGGAACGTGGTCATATTGGAGTTGTTGAGGGCGTTTCTAATCAGAAAGTGAAGTCTGTCGTTGTCTCGAAAAAAATGTTTGGAATAGTTACTTTTTTAAGCTCTATAAAGTTGTGTTCGACTGATTTGACACTTTGTTTTCATACTTTGTATTTCTCTCCATTATCCTTCTAGTTTTGTGAATGTGTCTGTTTGTGGCTTAGGCCTAGAGGTCACAAATGTTGATACTTTCAAAAGCTCACGCTTAATTCTCGGTGAGTCTGCAAAGAGTAATCCGTCAGTCCACGACTGATAACTTTACCTGTCCTATTATCTCTAATGTCTTTACCTCTCTCACTATATATATTCACTATATATATATATAATAGATAAAGACTTTGAACTTGTTAGAAATCCATTACTTCTTAGTGCTTTTTGGCGTGTCAAAAAGGGAACATTTTCACATGCGAAGATGTTGTTAATTTTAACACACTGTCAACCGAGCCATTTCTTGCTAATTACTCTGTTGTGCTTAAAAGCTAATATTTTAGTTTTGCAAAAGCAATAGTAATAATCTCCTCAACTACAGAAGTCTTTCATCTTTCGAATTTCTTTTTTTCAACCTTGACTCGCATCTGTGATGTTTACAGGTCAAACACAAAGAGAGGTTTTCAAGGCCAAAGTCAATCGTCAGTTTGCCACTGCTTCGTTTTATTGGTATCTTTCGTTTCCTTGTCGGCACAGCGTCCTACTTTTATAGTTCACAGATTTGAAGTTTTATTATACTAATATTTGATTCAATAATGTGCTTTTATATATTTATTTCGTTGAAAGTCAGGCTTAGTTTGTGTCGCTGTTATTTAGATCCTAGAAAATTACATTTAGCATGACTTTGTATAGCATACCTTATTGTTACTTCTAGAACCCCATATTGATATCATAATCATTCAGTATCATCACATATTGGGCCTGAACCAGCAACTATGACGTAATAGTGTATATTTAAACAATGTCAAGGACGCTAAATGGAACTTCACTGTTGCCATCTAAATAAAAGTGAATTAAGTGCTAAGCAGTTGACCTTCGTATTAAATCTCCCTGATTACTGCTAGTTTGTGGTCTATTCGTTTATAAATACGTTTGTAACTCATTGAGTACAAAGCTAATGCTTCATTTATATTGAAATTATTCTGTGCTAACAATGGAAGGTCTTAGAAAATGTTGAAAATTTGATTTTGCAGAGGGTCAGGATTTTGTGATTTTACCATCACAAATGAGATACAAGACACCGATAGCAAAGACAAACAGACACAAACACTCTTTTGTTCCCCTGGCAATCAAATCATTGAATAGAAACAATCTGATATAAACTTTTTACATGTAAATTATGAGTGAGTCTTGTGTACATTTCGTATTTTATAGTTATAATGATTTGTTTGGTGTAATGCACAAATTGTAAGACAAATTTCCTTACGGACAATAAAGATTATTATTATTATTATTACTATTATTAAAAGTGCATAACATTTATCATATACCTTTTGAAAAACAAAGCTTATCAAAACCTCATTTATTTTGTACATCGGATACTTCCAAAAAAAAACCTCTAACAATTTTTATTTTTTTTCCCCCAAAAATCTCTAATAATATTTGGCTTATAATCATAGACATATACATGTCTATGCTTATTATTTTTTTCCAACCTGTATTACGACATACCTGGCTTCACCAACCAGTATTTACGACATACCTGGCTTCACCAACCTGTATTACGACATACCTGGCTTCACCAACCAGTATTACGACATACCTGGCTTCATTAACCTGTATTTACGACATACTTGGCTTCACCAACTAGTATTACGACAAACCTGGCTTCACCAACCAGTATTACGACATACCTGTCTTCACCAACCAGTATTACGACATACCTGGCTTCACCAACTAGTATTACGACATGCCTGGCTTCACCAACCAGTATTACGAAATACCTGGCTTCACGAACCAGTTTTACGACATGCCTGGCTTCACCAACCAGTATTACGACATGCCTGGTCTAGACCAATAAGTAATTAAAAGAGAAAAAAAACGAAACCAACCAACTTTGTTATGACATGTGTTTACTAATTTTTTGCTTGACTTAAGATCTAGTATTACTTTTGTTACTTTTACATTTCTGTATCACCCTATCTACATATTCAAAGATACAGCCCTAAGATCGATAATTTGGAATCAAGCGTTCAAAATATCACAAATAAATTCATTCATTATTACATACTAATGGAAAATTAATAAATTCCCATATACAATATCTGCTGTGCTATCTTGCCTTAGTGTCTCAGTCACTTCTAGCGTTCTACTGTGTGGAGGATCGGAAATTGCGCAGTATACCTTTTTTTTTTCCTGGAAAAAAAAAAAGGCGAACTAATTTAATTGCCGAACTTTCTGAGCTGCGTGCAGATGGGCGAAAACATTTTAGCTGTTTAAAAAAAAAAAATAATCAAGAAGCTAGCACATCCGGCCAAATGCGAGTCTGGCCAAATATCTCCCTCTGTTCTGGTAAGCAAGACACACGCTTTGCTTTCTTGTTTGGGTTATCGTAAAAGTAAAAAAAAAAATTAAATTAAAGTATACCTTTAAGATCTTTCGAAATGGAGTAGAGGGTGTCAAGGTCATCTGTTTCTTTGGTCACGTTCAACGAGAATGTCATGTGGCCAGCACAACGACCAAACGCCTTCACTTTTCCCCAAATAATGTTAGGTGCCCATTAGAGTTGGGTCTATTAATAGGGCCCATAAGTATCTCGAAATTCAACTTATGTAGTTGTCTACATGCCACTAATGCCAGTTGGGTGTGATGCGTTTTGGACTTCATTCACTATAGCCCTAAGTTCGAATCCCGCACACTTTCATCCACTGTGTCGTCTAGTAATTTTTTTTCTTGTAGAAACTTAATTGTCTTCATTTCCTAAAGAACGTATGAAACATGCGAGTTAAACCGAGACCCTTCGCTATAGCAGGCCTCAACACTGACCTGCAACGTCGCAACATGTGGCCAGGGGAGATCATTTGCCATAGTAGCCCTCAACACTGATATGCAACGTCGCAACGTGTGGCCTGTGGAGACCATTTTCCATAGTAGCCCTCAACACTGATATGCAACGTCGCAGTCTCTGGGCCTTTTAGAGGACCGCTTACATCAACCCTTTCTGTGTGTCTGTCTGTCTGTGTTCATTGTTTTACGCATTTTCTTCTCCAATTTCCAATATTAAAGTTGAAATTCTGCATTACTATTCATAGTCAAGAGTTATACACGAATCAATAACAAAAACAACATTTAGTTAATCAATTGGTTGTAATTAATTGATTTTTATTCTATAGAAAAGAACAAAATCAACTTTGAGATATGACAGTAATATTGCGGTGACTTCCCGCCCATGAACATTGTTTCAAAGTATTTTTTGTTTGTTTATTGAGTGAAAATGTAAGCGTTTTATTTGTTACTATAAAAAAGGGCTCCAAATACTAAGGGAGGTAATTCCTGCTAGCACCAGATATTTGAACCGATAGGTTCTTTAGTACAGGGGCCGCCCAAGAAGGAATACTAACCCATTTTGTATGGATGCCAATGGTCAACAGGACTTTTGTGATGCTGCCCCGAGCATCTTCCAAACTAAGAAACGAATTAAGGTCAAGTTGTACATTGCTATCAAACGCCCAAAGCTCAAGAGCGTAAAAATCTGCCAAAAACTATTAGTCACGTGACGGTTGTGCTGAGGCGTACACTTCAATGCATGTTATGGTAATAACTTAAGTGATGGCGTCATGGTTATCTGATGCACTTGAAGACACCCCCAGTCTTTAAACTGGCATGTGAAGAAAGGATGCTGGACTGATAGAAAGCCTTCATATCGGATATCTCTCCGACAAGTTTGTTATGTTCGCGTCAGAGTGACTGTGTCAAAATCTACTTAATGGAAAATTTAGAACGCATATTGCATAAGAACTACATATGAATTGGTTGAGGTAGAATTGAGATGAATAGTCGTTCTAGTTTATAGCAATATGAACATTCGACACATTTTTTTACTCTCTTTAAGAGTCTTTCTCCCTCTCTCTCCTTCTCTTTGTCTTTCCTTCTCTTTTTTTTCTCTTTCTCTTTCCTTCTCTTCTTCTTGCTCTCTCTTTTTTTCTCTTTCTCTAGCATTCTCTTTCTCTTTTCTTCTCTTTCTCTTTCCTTCTCTTCTTCTTGCTCTCTCTTTCTCTTTATTTCTCTTTCCTTCTCTTTCTCTATCCTTCTATTTCTCTCTCCCACTATCACACCCTCTTATTTTCTTATATTTAGTCCATCTCTTATCTGTATCTTTGTCACCCCCCCCCCTTTCTCATTATCTTTCTCTCACCTTCTCCCCCCCCCCTATATCATTGTATAATTGAAATACGGTCATGTGTGTTCACATTCAGCTTGTATAAATATCTAGTGACATTTCTAGTTGGTAGCCCTGTATTTATTATTGAATCCGGGAGGTCATCATGTTTTTTGTCATTCTTCTCTTTGGAAACGAATTTTATTTTTGACTGCAACTGTACCTTTAATAACTGTCCGTACTCTCTCTCTCTCTCTCTCTCTCTCTCTCACACACACACGCACACACACACACACACAAATCAAACACACTAGAAAATGGACAAAAAAAAAAAAAACACCTCTTAGCTTGAATAATGATTACATTCCCTGGTTTTATGGAATTCTTTCTGCTTTATGTAATTCGCTAGCACTTATCAAAGTATGGAAGTAATCTAGACTCAACTAGTTTTTTAAGCGCATGTGTTTGACATAATGCGCACATTACTCTAGGCACACAGATAGTCAGCTCTATTAGAAAAAAATCTTTGTCCTTTGAATGTGCGGTGAAGTGTTGTGAAAACATCTTGTCAATTCAAAAAAACGAAGTGAAATATGAAACAGATGCGAAGGTTAATCATAGAGAGAAATTAAACGAGCACACAAGTAAGGTTACACCGGTAGAATCGCTTTGACCCACAATGCTTTGGAATGAATTGCTCTCTTCCTGGCATTTAATTTTCTACTTTCTAATGACTTTAATCTCTAGAAACTTAGAAGTGGGCATATCAGAATATTCCTTAGATCTCACGAGTGCAAGAATATACTGCTAATGTAATTCTTGTTAATTAACACGTACACATTGTATCTTTTTTTCAACCTTTATCTGGCCACTTTTCTTTAAAATCTGGCCACCATGTCATAAAGTTTAATATGGTGATCTTTAAAACTGAACACATCTGACCCCCCATGTAATAAACTTTACTTCAAATTAAGACCGATCTGTTTAAAACTTTTTAAAAATTAGTTTGTCATATTAGCTCGCGTCAGTGGCGTAGCTAGTGTATATGATGCCCAGTGCGGCAGCGCCTCGTGGTTGTGATGCCCCCATCCCCTTTCTAAAAAAACGAATTGAAACAACGAAATGGCTTTTTTCGAACTAATGTGTATTTATTGTTAAAGTATTGCTAATTTGAAAAGGAAATCCATTTAACAATAAGATACTACAAAAATCTTAGGTGCTTTCTTCCTGACGAAATTGAAATCTATTTTTTTTCCAACCATTGCCAAATTAGTGAGTCACAAATTTTTTTAATCGTTGATTGCCATTATTAATTAATGATCAACTTGAGTCTGAATAAATTTTGCTCGGATAGAATCTCACTTACCACAAGTGTCAGAAATATTTTTAAAAAGACAATATTTACGGCTGAATCATCTAGCCAACATCTTTTCAAGTAAAACTCAAGATCTCAACAGGTCCCTGTTGCAGAAGCTCAAAGGCTTCTGAAGAAACTGCGACAAATCGTTGAAATCTCTTTCGCTCCAGATGGAATTAGTTTTTGTCAATGTCGCTATGAACACTATCGATTTTGATTTTGATCTGTTTATGTTTGTTATGTTATCACAGCGCCTTGAGCCTACATTTTGTCTGTTAACAGCGTTCTATAAATTAAATAAGTATTAATTATTATTATTAAATTCCAATCTTCATGGATCGTCTTTATTTAAAATATTACCCCCTCGTAAGCCATTTTACTTCAAAGTCGCATTCCTTTGTGAGACAGTTTTCTTTGAATTAGGTTTTAGTGTTAAATTTAACACACAGAAATGATTTTTCCTAACCTTTTTTTTTTGTTTTGAAAGTATAGATATAGATCCTATTACAAGACGTGTAAAAAAAATAGATTGTGGTCTCTATTCTCTATAGCCTAGTTTTTTGTCCTGTAATTTTAAACAGACTTTTTTTTTTGGCACTTTCCACTTTTTAACAATTTTGAAC
This sequence comes from Biomphalaria sudanica, assembly GCA_036873155.1. Classification (NCBI taxonomy): domain Eukaryota; kingdom Metazoa; phylum Mollusca; class Gastropoda; family Planorbidae; genus Biomphalaria; species Biomphalaria sudanica. The sequence goes on along the minus strand of JAZGLO010000245.1, from coordinate 1,285,059 downwards.
AAACTTTGATCTTCATCAAAATTTCTCTTGCCAGGTTGTCTGCCTTTCTGTGTGTTATTCTTAGACATATAATTATTTTTTGTAGGTAATGGCGCCAGAGCAAGACTTTAAGGTGAGCACGAAATATATGCCAGTGAAAGTTTTATGGCAGTATTGCACGCAGCTTCCGGTAAAATTAACTTCCGCTTGGGTAGAAATTTTTTGTTTTGTTTTGACATTGATTTGTAGTAAGCACGAATGTAGGCTAGTTCTCAAGCGGAAATTCTTTGGAAATTGTCTAATCCTCACAGAAGTCTACTTCTAATACATTGATTCTTGGTGTTACAATGGATTGGAATGGTCTAAACGCCTTGGTATTTCCAGAACATAGACTTAGAAATTGTTGATCACTTTTGTTACCTTGGCTCCATCATATCCAACAACACTCTACTGGATAAAGACATAAACAACAGGATAGCCAAGGCAATGGCCACCATGTCACGGCTGCAGAAAAGAGTCTGGGACAACATATTGCTGACTAACAGTACTAAAGCCCTAGTCTACCGGACCTGTGTGTTGAGCACCTTGCTGTACGGAAGTGAAACATGGTCAACCTACTCATGGCAGGAAAAAAAGCTTAATGTTTTCCACCTCCGATGCCTAAGGCGGATCTTTAAAATAAGGTGGCAAGATAAGATAACCAATGAGGAAGTGCTACAAAGAGCAGGGTGCCAGGACATCCGCTCTGTTATCAGCAGCAGACGCCTTGGCTGGCTTGGCCACGTTCGTAGAATGCCAGAAGGTCGACTTCCACAGGACATCCTGTATGGCGATCTAATAGAAGGCAGGAGAGCCGCTGGTCGCCCACTTTTACGTTATACGGATGTATGCAAACGCGACATGAAGCTCTTCAAAATCGACACTGGCAACTGGGAAGAGGTGGCACTGGACAGATCCTCATGGAGAGAGAGCATAAAGGAAGGGTCAAAGATTGCAGATGCCATACACAACAGAAGCAGAAAGAAGGGTGAAAATGCAACGGCGCCTGGTGATTATATATGCCCAACCTGCGATCTCAGCTGTGTATCAAGGATTGGCCTCTTTAGTCACACAAGAAGTTGCAAAGGGAAAAGATCGTCTCTCGAGACGTAAAATGCCACAGAGACTTATATATATATATGATATCTAGACTGGAAATCGGAAACAAATTCTTATCCGCGATTCACAGACCTATATATTTAGATTTGTATGTACGTAAACCTTTTTTATTTTCGAGTTGTAAGGGAAGTCGCCCCAATCAATCTTTTCTGTCTTAGAAAAGTACCGGTAATGATCTTTAGTTTTCAAAGTTTAGAAATAATGCAAAATCATTTCTCGGATTTACTTTACAATGGGCTATTAATCACAAAACTATATATTCACGCAAATATATGAAACAAGGCCATTTCCTGTTAGTTTCCATTGAGATAGGCCTAATGTTTAAAAAATCCTTGATCGAAATAATTCATCTCTGTTGATTTTACATTTAAATAGATTGATTACCTAGATCTTTCTAGATTATGTATCTAAAATTGCAAAATAATAAGAGTTGGGAGTACTCTTATTTTTGATGCTCAAATACTAGATGTAGATCTAAACATTAAATTATATGTTACATAGGTTAGGGTTGAAAAAAACAACACCTTAACTTCTTATAACTACTTTACAAAACAACGCCATATTTCAACTTTTAAAAAAAATTTCACATTTTTTGTAGTGTTAAAAGATTTCCATGTCCAGTCTAGATATAATATATATCAGTCTATGTTCCAGAAGTTAAATCCAATGACCCAAAGTAAAATATATGTCTATGCCGGGAGGTGAAGAAACAAAGAGGAGACAGACACTGAGGGAGAGAGAATGACAGAGAGAGACGCTGGTGCTCGTGAGAACATATATTTAAGCCCAATGTAAGGCCTTCAAATATCTCTCTAACCATAAAGAAGACAGGTGTGTCCTTTTCCCAAAACATTTCTTAGTTCATAGAACATTTCTACTTATGGTGTCCTCCCAGAGTACAGAATGAATTTGATGTATAAATAAACATAAGTAAATATATTTTCATATAAATATATATATATATATTTACTATATATAGAGGTGCAGATCTTAGAGAGTAAGTGGAGATGGATTGGTCACACCCTTAGAAAAGATACCATCAATAGAGCTAGGCAGGCCTTAGAGTGGAACCCCCAGGGCACAAGACGTAGAGGAAGACCAAAAAGAACATGGCGACGCAGTATACTAGAGTGGTGTGGCGCTATGTTCCAGGAGGAACTCAAAGAAATGATGATGAAATATATTTTCACATCTTTAATTTAAACTTGAAAAGTAAATCTCTCTCTCTCTTATTGAAATTATTCTTTTAAATCACGGATAGACGTATAGATATATATATATAAGTCATTACGAAATAACATTAATGAAATGTGCTACCTTCTGTAACAAAAAAAGGGGGGGGGGGGCAGGATGAGAGAGAGAGGGGTAGGGGCTGCTTAGTACAAAAAAAAAGTGACCATGAAGTAAGGGAGGTGGGGGTCTACAGACAGACCAGGATGAGCAACAAATGTTGTTGTTTTTTTCCTAAGTTTAAATAAATGCGTGACCTGTGGTTTCTCTCAGATTGTGAAGGTGTTTAATTAACTTCTCGGCCCTCTGTGTTCAAACAAACGTTAAGTTTTGTAAATAAAGAATTATGAGGTATCTATGTCCTTTCAATTCCGATAAATCAATCACTAAACTCCATATGGTTTACGTTGGAAAAAGATAATGTGGTTTATATTGTACATAATGTAAATTAGATGTGGCCCATTGATTTACGGATACATTTTATGAATTACTTATGAAATGTCCTCTTATATGACTATTAATAGCTTCTAGCTTTAAGGAATATGTCAATACATTTATTTCTGAAATCTTCGGAAGTTTCCGTACAAAAAAAAAAAAACCAACAAAGAATTTCTTTCAATGTTTATTTACGTCAGTGTTACTTTAAAAAACAACAACAACAAATGTATTTCTCTTGAAACCTCGTCAAGTTTCCCACGCTAACATGTTGATCTATCACGTGATTAACCTTGACATTATTCTCGGAAAGTGTAATAGATTGAGTTCTCAATTCATAATGCCAGGACTTTCCATGTTTTTAGTTTACTGTTGGGAAAGACTTGGAAACAATATTATATCCTGTTGGTATTTATTGTTTTTAATGAGAAACAGACCCTTTCTTTTAAAATGAATTGTTTGAAGGTAACACGCCAGCAATTTGGTTAGCACTTTTTTTGCACTTCGATTCTCTGTTAAAGTTTTTTTTTAAATTTCTTGTAAATGTTTGTTTGTTTTACATGTCTCAGATGTTCCTTCAGAGTTGAAGATAGTTTACTTCCTAGTCCAAACCTCCCGCAGGACGACGAGGGATGGGACCGGGCAGGGTTTGAACCCGGGACCATCGATAAACCCAAGACAGTGCAGCGCGCAAACCACACGACCAGGCATCCATCCATCTTTCGCAACTCATCAGCTCTTGGCTGGATAGAAATGTAGACCTACAGCTTGTCTACTCAGAACAGGATTCTCTTTAAAAAAAAAAAAAAGCTGTGATTCTATTTAAAATTCAGTTGAAGAGCAGGAAGCGATGTTGAAAAAAAAAGTTTTTACTAGAATGTTAGAATCAATTGTAATATAAATAAAAGAACTCAAACCAAAAAAAAAACAAACAAAAAAAAAAAAAGAAGGTACTTTGTTCCAATTTGTTTTGGCCTTTGTTTTATTTATTTCTTGTTGTACGCATTTCGAATTCAATGATCAAATTCGTTTTTAAAAATATCCGTTAGATTTTGGGGTAAGGTTCATTGTTATTGTAATACAAACTTCATAACGGATAATAACGATTATTATTATTAATTTTGCTGAAAAAAAAAGCCAATAATATCAGAATGCCAATGTAACAATAATGTATACATTCACACAAATTATTGGACAGTTAATAATCGCGAATAGTAACGAAACCTTGCTCTTAGCTTTTTGTTTCTTCACCGTCATCGCAATTATCAATTCGCATAGATCTACTTTTTTATAAAATGTTTCGCATTCAAACTGGAGACTACACGATTGGAAAGAATAATTAAAGAAAAATTAAACCTGAAGAGTTCTAAATATGTATGTGTGTATCACAGACCTGAATATATTAAACCTAGACTGGAAAACGGAAACAGATTCTTATCCGATAATGATCAGATCACAGACCTATATAAATAGATTGTTATGTACGTAACTCTTTTTCAAGCTGTAAGGGAAGTTGCACCGAATCTAGGCGTACAGAATAAAGAAAGTGTTTATAAGCTAGTTTTTTTTTTGTTAAATATATCTGAACATTTTTTGTGCCCTTTTTAGCACTGTAGAATCCAAAGTTCAAAGTTCTTTGTTTATAGCACAAAACAATGTCACTATATATATAAAAGTCCACAGTTTCACTCTAGGAGGCGCGGGAAAGCGCTTGGGCTCCGAACCGGGGTCCCGGGTTCGAATCTTTGGGAAGACTGGGATTTTTAACTCTTTATGTCCGTAATTATTTTTCCACGTTCTGACAGAATTGTTAATTTTTCACATTTGTACATTCTACCTTGTTATGATTTAACTTTAATAACATTTTTGTTTGTAATCAGAAAACGTTTGACTTTTGGTATAGAATTATAGGAGAATGTGCGCTCTTCTTATATAACACAAATTATACTTTCTACAACCAAAAATTAATTTAATTTAATGGGGGTCAAATCGACGATGGCATTGTTAATTCAGAGTCAAAGAGTTTAATTTCGGATCTTTGGGTGCCTCTGAGTCCACCGAGCTCTATCGGTACCTGACAATAGTTGGGGAAAATAAAGTCACATGGCACTGATTAAATTGTGTCTTTTAGAATTATTGGCTAGTGCATTCATTAAAAATAGTACACTAGAGATTATAGTTTATTTTTTTTTTAGTTGGCAACACTGCTAGTTCACTTCCGCCTCATTGCTACCGTCACATGTCTCGATGAAATTTTGAATGTATTCGATCAAATTAGTTTTAAGTACGTTACATATAAAGGAATTCCACAGAGGAAGCAAAGAAAATGAATGTCATCCTGTGGATAACATAATGGGCCATAATAGTGTATATGCTTATAAGGGAGACTAGAGTGTGAAAAGGGGTGTTCCTAAATTACATTAGTTGATGACATAGCAAAAGTAGTTTGTTGTATAATAGTATAGTCAGGGCTTTTTTGTGACGGATTATTACGTTTCTTGTATTTTAACGTATATTATTAATTTTTAGTAGTTAAAACTACTGAGTACCGGCTCCTATTTTTTTTTACAAAAAGCACTGAGTATAGTATATATTATTAACATCTACAGGGGGTCGTTATAAAATGTATCATTTTATTTGAGAATGAAAAAACAATTTTTGTCAATCTATTTTTTTAAATGAAAAATCTTCACACAATTAAAGCTATTTCTTTTCAAATTGCTCGAAAATATATAGTTATAATAAATTTAGCCAATGGAGGTGGATGGTAATTATAAAGTTCATTGTTATAACGCTTGCGCATTCCTTGAAGAGAGAAAAACCCACAAAGCTATGAACAAACTTTTGCTCTGTCCTCAGCCCAACTTACACTGGGCCAATAATCATTTGTTTTCAGTCATACATTTTTATGTTTTTTAAAAGTTTAAGCTGTAATTAAACACATTTGTACTTACCTATAAAACCAAGGAACACAAGTGTTGGCCAAAGAATAAATAAATACATACACAACAATAAAACACGGGCATTAATTGGGTGCTGAATGCTGGTTAACCTAGTCCAAATTATGACAGTGAAACTGATGTCAATTCTAATGACATCTACACACTCTCAGACTTCAATTAATGCACAGTTCAAATCTTACTTTTCACAAGTAATATGCTCGGGGGGAAAAAAAAGCAGAAAGGAAAAAAAAAACAAAAGCGCTATAAGATGCTGGATGAATCGTTTTGAAAGGGGATGGGCGCAAAATGGGGAAACATGGAGACGGGGATAGTGGGTGGGTGCACCGGTTCGGGGGTAGCGCTAATAACGAACTCTACGAACTGAGACCAAAAAAAAAAAGAAAAAAATTTAACGAAGCGCGCGTTTCGCCTTCGCGAGACCATCGCTGGCTCACAGCATAAACTAAACTGGGAATCTCCCGAAGTTCCTTTCTTTTTCCTTTTCAAAAATGTGTACTTTTTTTTTTTCATCATTATATGCAATTTGTTTGTTCTGTCTGGACTTCTCAGGAGACAAACGAAACGAGTCTTTGGTTCTCTGATAAGGAAACTGGAGCTTTAGAGTCGACATCTAATTAGTCGTAACAGTTTCTTGCCATTCGTTAGCATTGATTGTATCCTCCAAAACTAAACTCTACCGCCGAAAGAATTATCTTTTTAGAATGTGCAGAAAATGAATACGGGTGTCAACTTTTAATGCTGATATTTAGTCATTTCTTGTTTGAAATGTTGTTACAGGAGTGTCTTTGAATGATAAGAATAATATAAAACAGTAGGTGTCAACTTTGAATACCGATATTTAGCATTTTTCTAGCCTAAAAAAAAAAGCGTGTCTTGAAAGTTGAAATGTTCATAAGAATGTAAAAACAGTTACTTTTCGATACAGACACTTAGCATGTCGATATGTCGTGCTGTAGGACTAACTAGAAAATGAGGAGAAACAATAAACGTGAGGGACATATTCAAATGCATGAAATAGCTGCGTTTCCCCTTCGAGTTGGCTGCATCCAGATGTACCTAGAATACCTGGAAACATAACGGATCCACTTCAGTTAGCAGTCGTTTCCCGTCAGAAAAGTTGGACATTGCAAAGAAATCTGTCAGTACGTCTACAAATACGAGTGTTAAGAGCTATGTTACCTCAGTGCATGGATTATCTTCCTCTCTCTCTCTCTCTCTCTCTCTCCATTTGTCCTCCTTCCCTATCATTTGTTCATTCTAACTTTCTTTGCACTGTTTATTTACAATTCTTTTTTTCTTCATCGTTCCCTCATTTTTATTTCTCCATCCTTCTCTCTCTCTCTCTCTCTCTGTGTGTGTGTGTGCGTGTGTCCCCTTCTCTAACTTATTACTTACTTATTAGTCTGTCTACTATTTCTTTCAATAGTAGTTTTGTATTTGGTCTTTGTTCCCTTCCTCTCTCTCTCCCTCTCTTTACATTCTCTATGTCTCTTTACATTCTCTATGTCTCTTTCAGCCCGTGTCTCTTACTCTAGCTCATATTCTTCTCACTGTGATCTCGTTGTCCTAGAGCCGTGTTTCCCAAAGTGGGGTACTGCTGCCCCCAGGGGTGCGGCAATACTTTGGAGGAGGGGGGGGGGGGTCTTCTTATCTTATATGCTACAGACGTTACTTCAAAAAAGAAGATGATTACGTCCTACGCGTCATGCATTTAGTCATGCATATTAACCAATGACCTAAACTCCGCCAAGTCACTGGTTTTTCTGGCTAGCTCAGGCAACCCATTCCATGCTCTAATAGCACTAGGGAAGGAGTATTTGTACAAATTTGTCCTAGCATATGGGATGAGGAATGTACTTTTATCTTTGTGTCTTTCAGAGTATTTTATTAGATTTTGTTTTTGTATTTGAAGATTATGGTTCAGTGTTTTATGTATAATTGCTACTTTACTTTTAAGTCTTCTATCCTGAAGGCTTTCTAAATTTAGTGATTTTACTAAAGGTGATACTCTAGTCAAATTTGAATATTCGTTTGTTATGAATCTCACTTCTCTATATTGTGTCTGTTCCAGTTTCTTAATGTTTTCTTGAGTTGAGGGGTACACGTTGAATCTCATTAAATAAAATTATCAATTAGTTTCAATGCAGATTCTTCAATATTATTTGATTTTAAATATGTAAAAACTCATAACCGGTGGTATTATCCATTTTAAAAATAAATATGAAGATGTTGTGGAAAGGAAAATGAATAATTGTATTCACTGTGTTTATAGTAGCATTGAAATGGTAAATAGCAAACCTAGTCATTGACTACTTCATTGTGAGAGATGTATAGTTTCAGATGTGCTAATCAAGTGGCAATAGAAAGTTGTTTTAAAGCTTCGCCATGAGGTCTTTCTTTACGCGTATCAAAACATACGTTTTTTTTAAAAAACAGACATTAAGTCGAAGAAAAAAAGACTATTGGACGTTGAACAATATCTTAGATTAAAGTTAACCGTCAGGGAATCCCATTAGGCTATATAATTAAAGTTAACCATCAGGGAATCCCATTAGGTTATATAATTAAAGTTAACCATCAGGGAATCACATTAGGCTATATAATTAAAGTTAACCATCAGGGAATCCCATTAGGCTATATAATTAAAGTTAACCATCAGGGAATCCCATTAGGTTATATAATTAAAGTTAACCGTCAGGGAATCCCATTAGGCTATATAATTAAAGTTAACCATCAGGGAATCCCATTAGGTTATATAATTAAAGTTAACCATCAGGGAATCACATTAGGCTATATAATTAAAGTTAACCATCAGGGAATCCCATTAGGCTATATAATTAAAGTTAACCATCAGGGAATCCCATTAGGTTATATAATTAAAGTTAACCCTCAGGGAATCACATTAGGCTATATAATTAAAGTTAACCCTCAGGGAATCACATTAGGCTATATAATTAAAGTTAACCATCAGGGAATCACATTAGGCTATATAATTAAAGTTAACCATCAGGGAATCCCATTAGGTTATATAATTAAAGTTAACCATCAGGGAATCCCATTAGGCTATATAATTAAAGTTAACCATCAGGGAATCCCATTAGGCTATATAATTAAAGTTAACCCTTAGGGAATCACATTAGGCTATATAATTAAAGTTAACCATCAGGGAATCACATTAGGCTATATAATTAAAGTTAATCATCAGGGAATCCCATTAGGCTATATAATTAAAGTTAACCATCAGGGAATCCCATTAGGCTATATAATTAAAGTTAACCCTCAGGGAATCACATTAGGCTATATAATTAAAGTTAACCATCAGGGAATCACATTAGGCTATATAATTAAAGTTAACCACCAGGGAATCACATTAGGCTATATAATTAAAGTTAACAATCAGGGAATCCCATCAGGCTATATATAATCTGCCATCTCAGCACAAACAAATTGTGCCGATGTGCCCAAAATCAAAAAATCAAATCAAATCAATTATAGATGCAAGTAGATTTAGGAAGCGAGGGGGGGGGCAGGGGTACTAAACGTTACATCAACTATAAAAGGGGTACACATAGGTCAAAATTTTGGGAAACACTGTCCTAGAGCATTGTCCGAGTCTTCTGGCGAGATCTGTCCTTGAAATTTGAAGAATAGCCTGGGACATTTTACCTTGACTCTAGCTACACTAACACATACACACACAATGAAGGATGAGCAGTGTGCCAAATATAGAATGATGGTTACTGAGAGGAAAGAAAAAAAAAGCGATGGGAGGGGGGCGGTGGACAATAGAAGTGTTGCAGGTATTTATAGAAATCAAAGTTTGCTTGCTCTCACGTCTGCAGTTTTCACTTCCTTTATGAGATAACTTCCGCCCTCAGGATTGGCCTCGCTCTTTGTGGTGCCTAAGATAAAAAAAAACAGTGTGTTCTGAAAGGTACCATACATCACCGCCTTCATTTGACCGCTGTACTGGGAATAAAGGAATAACCTTCTTTGTTACGACCTTATTAGTACACTTGAAACTCAATTTTGACGTCTGATACACTCAAAGGTCAGACTTTGATTTCAGTAAAAATAAATCAACTTGCAGTAAACGATCAAAATGCGTTGCTAAAAACAGCCAAAAATCTCTGACTTGGGTTTTTGACAGCCAATGCTATAAATTGTAAAAAGTTAGATTGAGTTGCTTTGCTTGTAGTCTACTGTCTGTTTGATGTCACACAGTGGTTGTTGTATTGAATTGTAGACACATTGAGATTGAGTTGCTTTGCTTGTAGTCTACTGTCTGTTTGATGTCACACAGTGGTTGTTGTATTGAAGTGTAGACACATTGAGATTGAGTTGCTTTGCTTGTAGTCTACTGTCTGTTTGATGTCACACAGTGGTTGTTGTATTGAAGTGTAGTCACATTATAAAGAGGTTTATAAATAGCTTGATTGGAAGCTCTATGGCAAAGTGGTAGTGCTCCACTTCCCAGCATATATTAGACATTAGTTGGGGCCGTTGTACTGGCCACATGACACCTTCGTTGACCGTCGGCCATACAATCAGATGACCTTTACCCTATAGATCTCAAGGTCTGAAAGGGAGTAGAGGCAGAACAACGCTAACACAGCGTACGTTTGTGATAAAACATGTATGTTATGGTGAGTATTGATAGAAGGAAAAATTTACATGAATGGTCTGTATTGATAGAACTTAAAAGTGACATTAGTGGTCAGTATCAATAGAAGGGAGGAAAAGATAAATGAAAGTTATCAAATGTAGGTCAACTTTGTTTCTTCTTTGAAAATGAATCGTAATGTTATAAATGTTCCCGTGGAGTGGCCCCCAGGAGAGAGTGGAGGCTGTTGAAACAGAGAAATGAAGGATGGCTATCTGGAGAGAGGTCATTGGTCATCTAACAATTCTTCATGGATCACGCGTCTACGACTTGTTCGAATGAACAGTTAATGCCAAGAGACCAACATAATGCTGCACTTGTTTTTTTTGTTTCCTTTTCTTGAAGTCTGTCTAGAAATAGGTCACGAGTTTTGTTTTGCTCTCTCAGCCTGGACCTCAACATGAAAGTCGTTGCTATTCTGTCTGCAATGCTGGCGTGTGTCGAGTGTTTACGATGTTTGAATTCAAATGGACAAGACGTAGATTGGTAGGTAACTATTATAACTTAAGAGCTTTTTCTCTCTCTTTATTTTTTCTCAGTCTCTCAGCCTCTTGTTTTCTCAGTCTTTCAGCCTCTTGTTTTCTCAGTCTCTCAGCCTCTTGTTTTCTCAGTCTCTCAGCCTCTTGTTTTCTCAGTCTCTCAGCCTCTTGTTTTCTCAGTCTCTCAGCCTCTTGTTTTCCCAGTCTCTCAGCCTGTTGTTTTCCCAATCTCTCAGCCTCTTGTTTTCTCAGTCTCTCAGCCTCTTTTCCCAGTCTCTCAGCCTCTTGTTTTCTCAGTCTCTCAGCCTCTTGTTTTCTCTGTCTCTCAGCCTCTTGTTTTCTCAGTCTCTCAGCCTCTTGTTTTCTCAGTCTCTCAGCCTCTTGTTTTCTCAGTCTCTCAGCCTCTTGTTTTCTCAGTCTCTCAGCCTCTTGTTTTCCCAGTCTCTCAGCCTGTTGTTTTCCCAATCTCTCAGCCTCTTGTTTTCTCAGTCTCTCAGCCTCTTTTCCCAGTCTCTCAGCCTCTTGTTTTCTCAGTCTCTCAGCCTCTTGTTTTCTCTGTCTCTCAGCCTCTTGTTTTCTCAGTCTCTCAGCCTCTTGTTTTCTGTCTCTCAGCCTCTTGTTTTCTCAGTCTCTCAGCCTCTTGTTTTCTCTCTCTCAGCCTCTTGTTTTCTCAGTCTCTCAGCCTCTTGTTTTCTCTGTCTCTCAGCCTCTTGTTTTCTCAGTCTCTCAGCCTCTTGTTTTCTCTCTCTCAGCCTCTTGTTTTCTCAGTCTCTCAGCCTGTTGTTTTCCCAATCTCTCAGCCTCTTGTTTTCCCAGTCTCTCACCCTTTGTTTTCCCAGTCTCTCAGCCTCTTGTTTTCCCAGTCTCTCAGCCTCTTTTCTCAGCCTCTAGTTTTCTCAGTCTCTCAGCCTCTTGTTTTCTCTGTCTTTCAGCCTCTTGTTTTCTCAGTCTCTCAGCCTCTTGTTTTCTCAGTCTCTCAGCCTCTTGTTTTCTCAGTCTCTCAGCCTCTTGTTTTCTCAGTCTCTCAGCCTCTTGTTTTCCCAGTCTCTCAGCCTGTTGTTTTCCCAATCTCTCAGCCTCTTGTTTTCTCAGTCTCTCAGCCTCTTTTCCCAGTCTCTCAGCCTCTTGTTTTCTCAGTCTCTCAGCCTCTTGTTTTCTCTGTCTCTCAGCCTCTTGTTTTCTCAGTCTCTCAGCCTCTTGTTTTCTCTCTCTCAGCCTCTTGTTTTCTCAGTCTCCCAGCCTCTTGTTTTCTCTCTCTCAGCCTCTTGTTTTCTCAGTCTCTCAGCCTCTTGTTTTCTCTGTCTCTCAGCCTCTTGTTTTCTCAGTCTCTCAGCCTCTTGTTTTCTGTCTCTCAGCCTCTTGTTTTCTCAGTCTCTCAGCCTCTTGTTTTCTCAGTCTCTCAGCCTCTTGTTTTCTCTGTCTCTCAGCCTCTTGTTTTCCCAGTCTCTCAGCCTGTTGTTTTCCCAATCTCTCAGCCTCTTGTTTTCTCAGTCTCTCAGCCTCTTTTCCCAGTCTCTCAGCCTCTTGTTTTCTCAGTCTCTCAGCCTCTTGTTTTCTCTGTCTCTCAGCCTCTTGTTTTCTCAGTCTCTCAGCCTCTTGTTTTCTCTCTCTCAGCCTCTTGTTTTCTCAGTCTCTCAGCCTCTTGTTTTCTCTGTCTCTCAGCCTCTTGTTTTCTCAGTCTCTCAGCCTCTTGTTTTCTCTCTCTCAGCCTCTTGTTTTCTCAGTCTCTCAGCCTGTTGTTTTCCCAATCTCTCAGCCTCTTGTTTTCCCAGTCTCTCACCCTTTGTTTTCCCAGTCTCTCAGCCTCTTGTTTTCCCAGTCTCTCAGCCTCTTTTCTCAGCCTCTAGTTTTCTCAGTCTCTCAGCCTCTTGTTTTCTCTGTCTCTCAGCCTCTTGTTTTCTCAGTCTCTCAGCCTCTTGTTTTCTCAGTCTCTCAGCCTCTTGTTTTCTCTGTCTCTCAGCCTCTTGTTTTCTCAGTCTCTCAGCCTCTTGTTTTCTCTCTCTCAGCCTCTTGTTTTCTCAGTCTCTCAGCCTCTTGTTTTCTCTCTCTCAGCCTCTTGTTTTCTCAGTCTCTCAGCCTGTTGTTTTCCCAATCTCTCAGCCTCTTGTTTTCCCAGTCTCTCACCCTTTGTTTTCCCAGTCTCTCAGCCTCTTGTTTTCCCAGTCTCTCAGCCTCTTTTCTCAGCCTCTCAGCCTCTAGTTTTCTCAGTCTCTCAGCCTCTTGTTTTCTCTGTCTCTCAGCCTCTTGTTTTCTCAGTCTCTCAGCCTCTTGTTTTCTCAGTCTCTCAGCCTCTTGTTTTCTCTGTCTCTCAGCCTCTTGTTTTCTCAGTCTCTCAGCCTCTTGTTTTTTCTCTCTCAGCCTCTTGTTTTCTCAGTCTCTCAGCCTCTTGTTTTCTCTCTCTCAGCCTCTTGTTTTCTCAGTCTCTCAGCCTCTTGTTTTCTCTGTCTCTCAGCCTCTTGTTTTCTCAGTCTCTCAGCCTCTTGTTTTCTGTCTCTCAGCCTCTTGTTTTCTCAGTCTCTCAGCCTCTTGTTTTCTCAGTCTCTCAGATTCTAGTTTTCTCAGTCTCTCAGTCTCTTGTTTTCTTAGTCTCTCAGCCTCTTTTCCCAGTCTCTCAGCCTCTTGTTTTCTCAGTCTCTCAGCCTCTTGTTTTCTCTGTCTCTCAGCCTCTTATTTTCTCAGTCTCTCAGCCTCTTGTTTTCTCTGTCTCGTCTTTCTCCCCCTTTGGAATTTAATTTGTGTCTTTTTATCTTTGTTTTTAGGTCATACAATGTTAAAGTTAGACCACTATAAATTCTCATGAAGTTTCTTTCTTACTCGTTTCTGTACTGTTCGTTTTCATTTTTTGACTGCTTACCAATTACTACTGAGCTCTGACCAAGACTCTGACAGTATTAACTAGTTAACATTGAAGTCGATTCAATGTTGATTCAAATAAAATATTAACATGTTTGTACTATATGCATGCAGGTTCTCGGTCTACAAATCTGCTTTGATTCGAAAATATCCCGAATTTCAGAAAGGTCTGGGTTTTTTCTACCTAGATGAGGACAATTCAACGTGGACACTGTCGGAAGCAACCATTGCTGATTCTGGAACTCCTGTGGCTAATACAGTCACCCAGATCTACACAAGCGCTGTACGTGGTATTGACTAATAGCATTTAGTATCCATGTTGTACATTTCATATTGTCATATGACATTTTGCACATTTTGTTGGTCAGATTTGCAATTTTTGCAAGCTTATGTCAACGCACTCTGTCTATCTGGTAAAAGGTTTAAACACGTTATTCCTCCCACGTCCATTCTCGGATAAAGTTGAAACTTAAAAACAATTATTTATTATGCAAACCCCTTATGTAAGCTTTGTTTCAATTTTTTTTTCAAAGTATTTTTTTTATTTTTCTTGTTGTTTGTCAGATCTGTATTTTTTTTTCTCACATTTGTATAGATTTAATAAAATAATTACACTTAACCTTAACTCAAAAACGTGACTTAACGAAATATAGTGATCCCTAGTTTGTCACGTAAATTACATTCAAGAACCATCCGTATTCCGCGAAATTGAGAGCAGGAGTTATAGCCTAGTTCCATCATAGAAGTTTTTAGCGTGCAAATTTTTTCTAAATAATATTATCAACTTCAGTTTGGTATCTTGAAATTCAACATTTATTTTACTTTTACTTTTTACAAGACCAATCTAAATAATAATAAAGCTAAGAGAAATGGAAATATGAAATCTCTAATAGCAATGAGCTAGCCCCAGTGTTCAAAATACTCTTTCAGGCATCGCTTAACCAGGGCAGAGTACCAAAGGACTGGAAAGAAGCTAATGTCACCCCCCTATTTAAAAAAGGAGAAAAATCTGATCCAGGAAACTACAGACCAGTATCACTTACCAGCATCACATGTAAAATACTAGAACACATAATATGTAGCAATATCATAAACCACTTAGACAAACATAATGTCCTCACCCCATGGCTTTAGGAAATATAGATCATGTGAAACACAACTAATAGGACTAATTGATGATTTTTCAAAAGGTTTAGATAATAGTGAACAAATAGATGCTATCTTACTAGATTTTTCCAAGGCTTTTGACAAAGTTCACCGCCATAGTTTGCTTAAAAAATTAAAATATTTCGGCATTAACGGTCCACTGCATCAGTGGATTAAAGATTTTCTGATAGGGAGAGAACAAACTGTAGTAATAAATGGCTCTAAATCAACACCAATAACAGTAAACTCAGGTGTACCTCAAGGAACAGTCTTGGGTCCACTACTATTTTTAATTTACATAAATGATTTACCAAATTGCATTAGTTCAGGAACAAAAGTCAGATTATTTGCAGACGATTGCATAATATATAGAACAATAAAAACAAAACAAGACACAGATATTTTACAAAGAGAATTAGATGAATTACAGAAATGGGAATCAAATTGGAGCACGTCTTTCCACCCAGAAAAATGTCAGTTGTTAAGAGTAACAAAAAAAACTAAAACAAATTAATTCCACTTATCTTATTCATGGCAAACCAGTAACACAGACTAAAAACTCAAAATACCTAGGTGTTATAATAAATGAAAAACTGTCATGGAATCCACATATTGATGAAACTATAAAAAAATCCAACAAAGCATTAGGGTTTATTAAAAGAAATTTTTATAAATCAAATAAGAACATAAAACTAAAATGTTATTTAACCTTGGTTAGGCCAATAATAGAATATGCATCCACCGTGTTGGACCCCTCAACTCAAGAAAACATTAAGAAACTGGAACAAACACAAAATAGAGCAGTGAGATTCATAACAAACGAATATTCACATTTGACTAGGGTAACACCATTAGTAAAATCACTAAATTTAGAAAGCCTTCAGGACAGAAGACTCAAAAGTAAAGTAGCAATTATACATAAAACACTGAACCATAATCTTCAAATACAAAAACAAAATTTAATAAAATACTCTGAAAGACACAAAAATAAAGGAACATTCCTCGTCCCATATGCTAGGACAAATTTGTACAAATACTCCTTCTTCCCTAGTGCTATTAGAGCATGGAATGGGTTGCCTGAGCTAGCCAGAAAAACCAGTGACTTGGCAGAATTTAAGTCATTGGTTAATATGCATGACTAAATGCATGACGCGTAGGACGTAATCATCTTCTTTTTTGAAGTAACGTCTGTATTATATAAGATATAAGATAATAGCAGCTTTGAGTGTCTCTAAAAGCAAAAGAAGAAATAGTTTTTAGAAACAGCTGTTGTTAAATCTTGTCTATTTCTACTAATGCGTGACTAATGTCTGCAGCGAAATTCCTGGATGTACTTACTGTACAATGACGAGCCTCCTTCTGGTACATCACAGAGCCTAAAGGGGCACACTAAAGGTAAATACTTTATAGGAGTGAGGGCCAGGGTCTATCAGAATTAATATGTACACTTTAGTTTCTTATAGTTATAATGTTTTTTGTTTGGTGTAATGCACAAATTGTAAGACAAATTTCCATATAGGCAATAAAGATTATTATTATTATTTTTGCAATATTTTACATATCAATAAAACAAATTTTTCTTTTACAAATTACATTGTAATGCCCCCTTGAAGTTAAAATTTACATTAGAATATAGTCCATGGTTAACTAAAAGTTAACTTTCTGTTGTTGTTTTTTATCAATGATTTGTTTAAATATTCTTTTATTTTGTTACTGTTTGTATGATCTGATTCCCAGGCGTGGTAGCATTTGATAAGACGTCTGGTTTCTGGCTGGTTCACAGTGTACCTAACTTTCCTCCACCTACAAGAGGAAGCTATTCCTGGAACTACAAGGGTTCTAAGTATGGTCAGATCTTTCTCTGCATCACTTTTCCTTACAGCCAGTTGGGTCAGATTGGTAAGTAGGCCTACTGAGCGTGTCTCTGTGACCTGTGTAGATCATGTTTACTCAATTACAGAAGATATTTAACAAAGGTCATGTTACAAAGTTAGTGCTTAAATCAAACCACTCTTGTTATTCTATAAGACACTGAGCCATCTATGTACGAGTCCATCTCCTTTGTTTCCAGCATTAAATTGTTTATGACACTACTTTAGTTGGCGAGCTTCTTGTCAAATAGTCCGAACTTTTCTCACTTGTTCTTATTGAGTTGGACGTAAACCAAAGAAACAACGTATATTTATTGAATAGTCATTGTCAATAGTCAATACCTTATGGTTGCAGCAACATTAAATATAAATCTCAAATGTATCTACGGCCGACGCTTGTTGAGTGTGCCATGTAGACAGCAGAACGACCAACCACATTCACTTTCCCAACAGGTACCCATTAGGACTTACACC
The DNA here is from genome assembly GCA_036873155.1 of Biomphalaria sudanica. NCBI lineage: Eukaryota > Metazoa > Mollusca > Gastropoda > Planorbidae > Biomphalaria > Biomphalaria sudanica. The sequence goes on along the minus strand of JAZGLO010000245.1, from coordinate 1,267,808 downwards.
TGAAGTAAAATCATTAAATTCAAAGACCCTTCAGGATAGAAGATTTTATGGAAAGTAGCATTTATACATAAAACACGGAACCCTAATCCTAAATTATAAAAAACAAAATCTAATAAAATACTCAGTAAGACACAAAAATAAAGGCACATTCCTCGTTCTAAATGCTAGGACAAATTAATTTGTACAAATACTCCTTCTTCCCCATTGCCATTAAAGCATGGAATGCGTTGCCTGAGTCAGCCAGGAAAAATCAATGACTTGGCAGAGCTTGAGTCATTGATTAACAAGCATGGCTAAATTAACCTAGGAATATGCGTAGTACGTAATCAACTTCTTTTTTTGAGGTATAAATGATAAGATAAGTTAAGATAAGAATGGACTACAAATCCCGAAGTTAAAAATCCAAGGCTTCATAACTCAGTCACCACGCACGACATTAAAATCTCTCCTAAACTGACATCCTCTGTTCGTATGTTGCTTTCCTTGAATGTGTTCATTCTTCAAAAGTATCTTGTATTCCTGTGAAATGTCTTTGCTTCTGTTCACAGCCTATCAGCTGTTCATGAACCGGCCTCATGTGTATGACTCCAACATCCCATACCAAATAGCAGCAGACTATCCACTGTTACAGCAGATAGTGATGGGAAAGAGACCCACTAGTCCACCCTGGTACAACGTCACGCAATTAACTTCTTTGAACGGACAGAACTTCCTCAGTTTCGCCAAGGCAGATGAATTTGATAAAGGTAGGCCAACACTTTGAAGAACATCTACCAATCTTGCTTTGAACTAACCTTGATAGACTTCTTACTGGAACATCTATCAATCTTGCTATGAACTAACCTTGATAGACTTCTTACTGAAACATCTATCAATCTTGCTTTGAACTAACCTTTATAGACTTCTTACTGGAACATCTATCAATCTTGCTATCAACGAACCTTGATAGACTTCTTACTGGAACATCTATCAATCTTGCTATCAACGAACCTTGATAGACTTCTTACTGGAACATCTATCAATCTTGCTATGAACTAACCTTGATAGACTTTATACTGAAACATCTTTCAATCTTGCTATCAACTAACCTTGATAGACCTCTTTACTGGAGCATCTATCAATCTTGCGTTGAACTAGGCCACAATAAACACATCTTATAAAGGCGTCGATCAATCTTTCTATGAACTAACCCATGCTAAACACATGTTCTTATTCATTTTAAAAATATGTTACTATGTTGCAATGTCATTATCCATGCTAAAGATATCATAAAGGACTTCTTGCTAAGTCTATTTTAGTCCTCTACCTGTTAGAAAAAACAAAGAAATGAGCTTTATTTTAGACAATGTTTTAAGAAGAATCAATTTCTTTGTTGCAGATTTATATGGTTCTCTTGTTGCTCCAAAACTACAAACAAGTCTAAAAGTTGAGACATGGTTGAATGGTCAAGGCACAAAACTACCTTCGAACTGCACATCTACCTACAAGGTAAGAGAAGTGCCTGATCACTTTAGATCATACGCACATGTAAACCCACAGTTTTGGGGGGTATTTTCTTTTGAATCGAATTAAGAATGAATTGTGCAATGGATACAAAGGAGGATATTTTTGATGTTCAAACCGGACATGTAATGGTTGGAAACTATAACATATGAGTTGATGGCCGTAAGTTGTATAGAGACCTAAGTTGTAGAGTGACCTAAGTTGTAGAGTGACCTAAGGTGTAGAGTGACCTAAGTTGTAGAGTGACCTAAGTTGTAGAGTGACCTAAGTTGAAGAGTGACCTAAGTTGTAGAGTGACCTAAGTTGTAGAGTGACCTAAGTTTTAGAGCGCTTGACTTCTAGTTGCAAGATCGAGCTACTAAGTTCTAATGTGTTACAACTAATGAATGTAAGGTTAGAGAGACTGAGAAAGAGAGAGTGAGAGAATGAGATCTCAAGTCCAGTTTCAATGAAGTGCTGGTCGCCACCACGATGGACCAGATCTGGAGAAGAAAAGCTCGTCATTCATCTTTTTTCTAGGAAATAATCCAGAGTTATTTCGCTATAAATGTTATTGTAAAGAAATCTGGAGCATGGTAAAATGCCAAGTTCAGGAGCTATAAAGTGCGTTATGACTTTATGTCAGGAACTATTAAGTGAGTTGTAACGTCCGTTTTGCCAGGAGCTATTAAGTGAGTTATAACTGTAGTCAATTTTGAAAACAAAACACTTGGTCTGTTTTCTAAATTGGATTTTACAGTTCGGTATCATCCATGGATGGTGGTACCCACATCAGCAGTCTCATTGAAAAGTCAAAAAACAACTTCAGGAATGGCATCTGATAAAGTACTTCATCTGTGGGTAGGCCTATCGTGAATTCTAGAAGCCAAACTTAGTGTTGAGTTGGTGCTGCCGAGAATTAGCGTTCGAGACTCTAGACATACCGAGCTAAAACCACATACTACAGAATACGGCTTTAAATTCTGTATTTTGATTCGTTAGTTTCTTCATTTCGATCAATAACAATGCTCAGTTCAACTTGTTTTGTCTTCATCCTTAAAAGATGCAAGAGTTTCAGCGTGAAGGAGACTCAGCATTGTGCTCGAAAAGCGCTCATCGCCAGCTTGTCCATCGCGACGAGAAACTTTAGTAACGTAATTGACAGTTTCGGCACCCACAGACTGCAAAGTACGGGCCGCACGGATACGTTTGTTCTCATGTTTAATTTGTTTAAAAGTCTCATGAAACAAATATTTACAGTGCACTTCATATCACATAGGGGATGGGGAGGCTGAGGGGAGACACCAATTCTTTTCTTCAATATTTTCTGTAACAAGAAAGTTGATAGGTGGCAGCTTGCAACCCCCTACTAAAAATAAAACCTGCGGGCGCCCCTGGTTAGCATGTAAAACATGATTATAAGTTATATGCTAAATATCAACGTTGAATAAATGTTTTAGACTAGTTCTTTGATTGCTGGGCACATTGCCTGCAACATAAAAAAATTTTTTCCTTACTTTCCTGTTAATTAATGCATAGGGGAAAAAAAAACTAGTTTATTTAAAAATAGCTTTAAAGTTCTTTGTAATCAAACTTCATGCATTGCTCTCAGCCAGACCCCAGTCTGTTTTGTTATTTCTCAGGTAAGAAACATTCGCGATGTGGCTCTCTCTGCTCAAGCCAATTTTAATGAGACTAAGGATCACTCCAAGTGGGCCATCTCTGATGAAGAGAGTTCTACAATACAATTCATCTCTGAAAAGGTAAACAAAAAAACAAAAACAAATTAAATGCATTACAATAGATGAATAGAAAAAGCCAAGTAGTCATTTGTAAAAGAAGTTTAATACTCTATTATATAAAAGAAGTCAAATAGTCTATTCTACAACTAGTCAATACTCTGTTATAAACGAAGCCCAATACTCTGTTATAAAAGAAGTCCAATACTCTGTTATAAAAGAAGTCCAATACTCTGTTATAAAAGAAGTCCAATACTCTGTTATAAAAGAAGTCCAATACTCTGTTATAAAAGAAGTCCAATACTCTGTTATAAAAGAAGTCCAATACTCTGTTATAAAAGAAGTCCAATACTCTGTTATAAAAGAAGTCCAATACTCTGTTATAAAAGAAGTCCAATACTCTGTTATAAAAGAAGTCCAATACTCTGTTATAAAAGAAGTCCAATACTCTGTTATAAAAGAAGTCCAATACTCTGTTATAAAAGAAATCCAATAAAACTATTAGAAAACAAGTCTACTATGTGATTATTAACTGAACAAACATCTATTGAGAAGACCCAGTCCCAGTTTATCATACGAACAATATAATAGAAATATATAAGGACTTTTAAAAATGTTGGCTGATTGGTAAACAGGAAGGTCCTGGATTCGGATCCTGGTGAAGACTGGGATTTTTAATTTCAGGATCTTTAGGGCGCTTTAGAGTCCACCCAACACCTGACGTTGGAGATAAGTAAAGCTGGTCGTTGTGCTGGCCACATGACACCATCGTTCACTGTGGGCTATAGAAACAGATGATCTTTACATCATATGCCCTACATATGCTAAAGAGTTTATAATATTTTGCCTTTCGCCATCCATTGATGATTGTTGATTTAGACAAACTAACAAGGCAAAATCCCCCCTACATTTTATGTGGTTGAAGAAAGTAAATAGCTAATGACCATACAACGTTTTTTTTTAATGCTGCAGACATAACAAGTTAATATTATTGAAAAGGAAAGCAGATTGTCCATGATTCCTTTTATTCATTGGGAAATCGGACACAACTCATGAAAATCTGTATCACTGTATTAGTTGTGTAACTCTATGGAAAGAGCTAGAAGTGTGTCAACCAGCCAGTCTGTTTATCAAACATTTCAATGAAACAATTTCATTTGATTTAACAAGGCTAAGTAACTGCAATAGGCAACTTAGTTTTAATTATCGAAATAGATGTAATGATAACTGTCATTATCTATATTACATTTATCATTTGATTTAGCAAGGCTAAGTAACTGTAATAGGCAACTTAGTTTTAATTATCGAAATAGATGTAATGATAGCTGTCATTATCTATATTACATTTATCATTTGATTGTTTTATCATTTTAAAAGATCATATTTGAACTGTTTCCACACTTACGTCATTCATATCTGTGTGGGGGGGGGGAAGTGTGAGTATATATGTGGGGGGGGGAGAGAACTCTTGTAAATACACTCCATACCTTCTCCATACCTTCTCCATACCTTCTCATTTGGGGTCATTCCTCTGTTTTGTTTTCATTCTTCTTCACATGAGTGCACATCAAAAAGTAGAATGAACTTTTGACTATTCAGTCTCGGTAGATCTTTCAGAGATGAATATTATTACATTACATTCTAGCCCGTGGGATTGTCAAAAGAGTTGAGCCGAAGGCTCTTCGAACTCTAGGCGCGTAAGCCTGCTTGAACAAACCGTTCTGTCTAGAAGAGGTCCAAGTCAATGTCTATGAAAAACATTGCCATTTCTGATGTATCTGGCACTTCGGGCACATGGACGAAGGCCGAGCACACCGGGAACCCGCACAATTTTCCTATGTTTTACCAAACTAACCGTGCAGTACTCGCCATTAGTGTAACGGTCCCTTGAGGAACGGCGCAGGATTATCGACACGGACGTGGAAGCTCTCTTTCAACTCCGCACTGTACAATGGGAAAGCTCTCGCATTCCCTTAGACTCTCCCACAGGAGTTTTGTTTTGTTATTCATTTAGCCTAATCACTTCCTCTAGTGATCGTTTCCACCCAAGTGCCACGTTGAGGCAGAATAGCGTACTCGGGACATTCTAGCCCTTCTACATGACTGAAGCGGGAGACAGCCAGCGAAGTTCCTTCTATAGACCACCGTGACGTCTGAATCACTAGCATACGACCAGGCAGACATCCACGCAGCCATAACAGCACACAAACCTCTTTTCTTTTTTCAATTAAAATAATAGAACTAGAAGATACATTGTTGGGATTGTCCACAGCTAAGAGCACTAAAAGACTTAAGTTATTGTATCAATGTTGACATGTATTTAATAACTTACGTTTTTCCTATTTCAAGTTTCAGGTGCAACACCATCGCATCCAGTCGAGCCCCTGGGTCTGTGTGGCTGATATTAATAGGATGGAAAGTCAGTTTAAGCGCGGCGGAGGGGCGCTGTGCCTCCAGCACCAGGGCGTCTGGACATCTTTCAACAACGCTATTGCTAAATGTGACAGCTGTCAGCCTTAGGGAGTATGAGCTGATACCCTCACACAAACATAAAGACTGACATACACGTACATAGATCTACACACACACACAGACACCATAAACCCACACCACACGATTCCATTTCATTGTTGATGGTGGCAGGTGTTCTGTCCAGCCCATGGAAAGACAACTCTCCCCACCCATCAGGATGTTGACGTACAGCAGACTTGAGTTTTAATTTATTCTGTAAGAACTCAAGCCCTAACTGAGGATCACGGCACCACTACCTCCAAGAGACTGGATCACTGACCAACTAGAAACGTCTACCCAATTCCAGTGTCGTCAATAATTCTATATTGATATTTGCTTTGTTTAAGATTTTTTGTTGTTGTTTGGCTTTAGTTCCCATTGTTGATGTTTACCATTTCGTTTTCTTTTAAATGCTGCCACTTGATCACATTTGGATCTAGCCATTTTTCCACTTTTTCACAAATTGTACTATACATAAATAGATCTATTTTTTCTACACGCATATTTTTAATACATTTTTTGTAGATGGCCTTTCGTGTCTATATGTTGTACATATTCTGTGTTTGTGACTCAATATCTGCTGTGTACTCTCATGAAAATGATTTCTTGCATCGGTTATTTTTCGTATTTACATGCGCTTGTAACTCGTCCGTAAGATTGTGTTTAAAAATGTTATAGATGTATTGTGTGTAGTCATTCAGTGTATATTTTGTGTATTAACGCCATACTATGCAGACATGGTTTTCAACTCTATAGTCACAGTATTGTGTTGAAGATGTGCTGTTATGTTCATATCAATTGAATACACTGAATGGCTTGAACTCGTTCATTTAGTCTTTGATATATGCAGCAGGACAACATGTTCCTCTCTTTTGAAATAACATCTGATATATGAAGCAGGACAACATGTTCCTCTCTTTTGTAATAACATCTGATATATGCAGCAGGACAACATGTTCCTCTCTTTTGAAATAACATCTGATATATGAAGCAGGACAACATGTTCCTCTCTTTTGTAATAACATCTGATATATGAAGCAGGACAACATGTTCCTCTCTTTTGAAATAACATCTGATATATGAAGCAGGACAACATGTTCCTCTCTTTTGAAATAACATCTGATATATGCAGCAAGACAACATGTTCCTCTCTTTTGAAATAACATCTGATATATGAAGCAGGACAGCATGTTCCTCTCTTTTGAAATAACATCTGTCATTTTTAAGGTAAGAAGAATGTATACGAATGTAAGTGTATGTACCTGTGTGTGTGTCTTTTATAGAAATCAAAACCGTATGATGTATTGGATGTTCCTCTCACAACCGGAGGACACTAAAACAACTACGTTTTGATGACGTCTTCAAACGTTGACCACTGGAAAACAAAATCTACGTCTCGATGACGGTGTATGAAAGCAGACTGGTAATCGTCCCTCCATTCAACAGATTTTTCTTACGCTAACATTACATTGAAGATTTACAGAAAGTGAAAGCTATGTTTTTCAAGTGTGCTTTTCGCATTAAAAGTAAACATTACTTTATGCATATTACGAAAAGATAAATAAAGTAGGCAATACAAGCAATACATTAGTTCAACCATTAAAATATAATATAGAAGTGAAAGTAGTGAAAATGAAATTGTTTGTGATTTTGTTATTAGTGCAATCGTATTTGTCAAGATTTTAAATAAATGTTTTAATGTTTGAAAATCTTTTTAGCTTTTTGTAGAGTGTTCCTTTTGAATAAAGCCCGATGTAGATACATTTCCTTATTGTTGTGTAGTTGGTCTAACCAGTATTGAGATGTTAAAGCTTAAAATGACCCAGACGTTAGCTTGGTAAAACCTTTGTTAACAAAGATTTTCGCTCACGTGTGTTTCAAATCAAATAGTGAACGTCACAGCTTTCATCTTTTTACAGACTTCACTTGTCAGCACTAACAGTGAAATGGAAAGTGTAACACTGTAATGAGGTACTTCAAAGTTTTAAGTTATTCTGTTGTCTCTTCACTGTATTTTGTTATTATAGGAGACAAAGAAATACATGGAACAAATAATGTTGGACACGTGGAATGAAGTGTATACAAATCTTGGTATATATGCATGACATGTTCTGGGTTGCGCATGCGGATAGTATGTTTGTATATTGTCTAGTATCCTCTGCCTCCATTCCAAGTTAGCACTATAAAGGTTTTCTTTGCAATACTTTTCAATATCTGTTTATCTTATGTAGACCTACGTACTCTGTATGGTCTGTGTTTTTTTTTATAACTACCCGAGAGACAGAGAAATGCATAGAACAAACAATGTTGGTCACGTGGGATGAAAGGTTATACAAATCTAGGTATATACATATGACATGTTCTGGGTTGCGCATGTGGATAGTATGCATTTCGCCGGCTCATCCTACATTCTGTGGTGCTGAGAGCTGGCCAGAGTGCGTGAGAGGGAAGAAAGGCATCTTTCAGATTTGTAGTTTGTTTGTTTTTTTAGTTTATTTCAATGTCCAGAAAACTGGATTGGAAACACCGCGGTGCAGGAGGGGGGGAGTACCAGGGGAAAGGGGGAAAAGACAAGTCAAAAGTATTATGTGACTAAAGCGAAGACAACCGCCGCCACACATGCAGAGCAGTTATCTACCCTGTTAGGTTGTAGGTAAACATATCCGTGGTAACTTGAGTCAACTTTTCTTGCAAACTCGTTTACCCCATTTATAGGGGAGTGAGGTTTTTTTTTTCATACCACTTCGTCTTTGTCCAGTGGCAGAACCACTACAATAATAAGCTGTCGGGTGGGGGTCGGTCTCAGCAGTGCCGGATTCTAGCGCAGGTGCCGAACTGGGTGTAGTTTATCAGCGGCGGATCGACAAAACAGTTGATGTTGTACCGTTTGATCATGGATAAAGGTAAAGTTGGTCTAGAAATATGATCGAATCTAGATCTAGTATTTACTTTTACATAGCAGAGTACTGAACGTGAAGTAAAGTACTTATGGTGAAGCTAGAGAACGGAGAGCCCAGACCGTCTGAGATCAATCTGATACTGCTAAGTGGCTGTATATTGTTTTCTTTACCATTGAGATGTTGAAAACAATAGTCTCAAAGTTAAAATCGCGGAATATTATATTGAAACTATTACAAATATTAAAGTGACAATCTTCTGTAAGTGACAAGCTTTTTATTATTTGAGATGTTCACGATGAACTAAATAATGTCAAGAACGTTTCATTGAGCTGTACTTGTAACACTATTTGCAAGTCTTGGTAGTTGAGCTTCGTAAAAAAAAAAAATAAAGTCTCTTTCTACCATTTGTTTTTAAATAGCCCAAGTTTTAAGTCCTGGAGTAAAATTCTACTTCTTCCTCTGTTTTGAAGTTAGTTTGAGATACAAAGGGAAGATCTTATGTCCTCTGATTTGGCAGTGATCAAAAATTGCACAAATATTATCATTATTAACACACAAAAAAAGCTTATGAACACTTCCTTATTTTGTTCACCGATACACCAAAAATCTGGCTATTTATAGTTTTTTTTTGTCCGCAATGTATGAGAATATCCATTAATGTTTATAAAACCAATAACCAATGTACTGACACGGTGCATACAGGATGATATTTTAAAAAAAAGAAAGACTATCATTGTGAACAGTAAATAAACTGAAATAATGTTTGCACACAAAAAAACAGCATCTTTCCAATGTCTAGTGAGATCAGGTTTTGTTCTACTGTTACAAAGTAGATTGAAATAGATTATTAACTGTCAATAGTTTAAAGTAGATTATCCGTTATTCCAAATGTGACTAGGATCATTCACTGATGGTTGTTTGAACTAGGGTCTACATTAGTACAAAAAGGTTATATCAACTATTTCTGAGTGGAATCTTGTTCACGTTATTTCTCCCGCTTCCCATTGACGGGTCAAGTTGAAATTATATTGACCCTTTTAGATAATTGCAAAAATAACCTTTTAATTAATTAATTAGTCGTAATTAATTAATGTTATTTTATTTATATAAAGTAGAGCCTGCTAAGACGAGATTAGCCTCTGTAGAGATTTCCGCACTTCGTTTTTAAAGTTTTAACTATAAAACTAACTTTTAGAAGCACTTGGCTAGTTCAGTGGCTAACAAGTCTGCTTTCCATCGTTGAGGCTCGAGTTTGAATTCTGTCTTGAACAACTTTTAAAAAAAATGTTTTTGAAACTGTAGCTCGGAAAACTTCTGACAGATACCCCCCTCCGCTCGGCCCCTCCCCCACTAGTCAACAAGGGGGATTGAACCTGAACTCACTGAGCATGCTACGAGCATGACAGTTGCGTTAAAAAAAATATTTCTATAAAATAATTTCCAATTTATTGTTACCGTCGTTGATTTGTAGCCCCCAAATTGTTGGTAGACAACTCAAACCGTTGTAGGCCTAATGTAGCTTCACAAATAAACGTGAACAAAAACTTGAATAACTTCCTTGTGGATTGTACTCTATATAACTTTATTTATAACATAGACTGTATTGGCGCATTATAAATGAAATAAATAAAGTAGACTTTAGTAATATTATCTTGTAACAAAATCTTAGTCACTACAATATCCACGTTTCAGTCTAAAGTTCTGGAGTCGTCTCCCCTAAGACCAAGTGACGACAAGGCCACCTATGTTGCATCATTCACAACACATAGCTAACCTCTTCCCACCGTCACCATAGAAATACACACACCTACCTGAAATTATTATTCTTAGTCTTAACCTACTAAAAATTAATTAAAAATAATGGATGCAATTTTACCAATTATAAGCTTTGTTTTAAAAAACATATTTTAGATATAGGCCTATTTTATTTCTTAATTTTGCTACCATATATTCAGTTTAAATTTGAAAAAAAAAAAAAAAAAAAAAAAAATTATAGTAAAATCACGTAACTTTACAAAAAAAGAAGGATTTAAAAATAGTATGATGTGGGGGTTTGCTTGTTTTTCAAATGCTTGCGCCTCTTCCTGCAATTGTTCCTACTTACACATCAGAATCTAAAGCTGGATCAAATTAATACCAGTAATTACTCTCTAAAAAGATCTTTATTATTATTATTACCTGTAATCAGGTGACAAGGTTATGTCAGCGAGAGGTTATTGCGTCGTGTTCTATTTGGGTCAAAGTGTTTTGTTAAGCTTGTAGCTGACTGCAGTAATGTATTTTTTTTTATAGTATTTTAGCAGCCAACCTGAACGCAATCGATAACAAACCACGACAAATGCACTTCACTGTGTTAGTGTGACATTGACCTACTAACTTGATTTATATTTCGCAGCACACACACACAAAGGAATATTTCGTTTCATGAGAACCTCGCCGTAAGCTTCTCTGTGTTCAACTGTATGACGTAAACTTGGCGCTACTGTGCACTGAAATATGTCTGCCGTACGGTGAAAACGAAAGTGAAAGCAAAACTGCAAGTCGTAACTGGCCTACATAATTTCAAAGTAAAGAAATTCTGTCGAACATTGCCAAAACACAATCTAATCATCACAAGCAGAGATTTGACTTTACGTAGATTCACGTTACTTGTGACATTTAGTCATTCATGTTTGGACTCCTAATTTTGTCCCTCCACTCAGTAATGAGTTTGAGCCATGCTTTGCAGTGTTTAGATTCCAAGGGAAATCCTGTAGATTGGTGAGTGACTTTGTTTTTTTGTTTTTTTTTGTCATTGTTTTTTTTTTAATTTTATTTTATTTTTTAATATCCAAACACTCTTATGTCAAAGTATTGAAGAATTGATGTATTATTGTTTGGACTTAACACGCCTTTCTTGCACCCACTGAGCCGATGAACTTTTTTACAATCATAGTAAGTTCCGTAAAAGGTTTTTATTTAGTATTGTCTTCTATAAGTGTCCGACCGAGCGTCACAAAAGGCTCTTGCTTTACTTTTGAAAAAAAATCTTTAACATACAATCAGTGAAGCAGAAACTAGAGTGGATCAATTCGCCCGGTTTCATGACTATGATATAGAACTCATTTTTGGACTTTATGCTAATTGCAAGGTCGAATTCGACATCCGGTCTGCCCCTAATTGATAAGAATGTCTGCTGCATTATATAGTCGTCTTTAATGTTACACGTGCGTTCAGGTGGGTCTATAATGTTATGAGAACTAATGTACGAACTTTCTGCAATGTTATCACAACTAAAGGACAAACTTTTAAAAATGTTATGTCAACTAAAGGATAACATTTTTATAATGTAATGTCACTAAAAGACAAACTTTGTATAATGTTATGACAACTAATGGACAAACTCCTATTCTCAGGTACTTTGTATATAAAGCACCTCAATTAGCGAAACATGCTGATCACAAGTTTAAAACTGGCCTGGGATTTTTCTACCTTGACAAGGAAAACACAAGTTGGACATTGTCCACTGCAACCATCGCAGCTAAGAACACAGCCATCACTAACACACTATTACAAGTTTATGCTAATAAAGTGAGTTTAAATTCTCAGTCTGCATTTTATAAATTTAGTATTAAATATCGAGATACATACACACACACACACACATATATATATATATATATATATATATATATATATATATATATATATATAAGTATATGTGTGTCACTGTCGACTGCCATCATTACAGCACCACGAAGTCCGTTGTCAGGACCAAGGATGTCTACTTAAAAGTGCCAAAAATTAGGACTTAACACAACGCCACCCTGTCAGCGACATTTCAGTTTTTAATCACAAACCTTCTAGACTACTTCGTATTCATCCTTGTTTCATGACGCTTCATCATGTCAGACATGTTGGGTCACATGACGAGCCTACCGAGTTATTAAAAGATTTCAAAAAACATGGACACCTTTTAAAACATTTATAGTCTACGTGTGAACTTGTTACATTGACATTATAGTTTTTTGTATTTGTTTCGTTTTTTTCAGACTTCCATGATGTATATGTTTTACAACGACCAGTCGCCACCTATGAACATTTCAGAAACTGTTAAAGGTCATACAAAAGGTAGATCGTCTGCTGCGGGGAGATTGAAGTTTTCGTGATGATCCACAGCTTTTGGGGGGGGGGGGGGGAGGATCGCTTTATATGATTACATCCTCTTCTTGGTTTCTGGGTGGCGAGTGAGGAAAACTTCCCAGACCCTGGCCTGAAGGAGAGCCTACGATATGGAGATTCTGTTGTCACCGTCAGTCTATCATACAAATATGGGGGGGGGGGGGCCTCTGTCACACATTCTGATTTACCACAACAATCTTTTATAGACTACAATATTCTGTATTTATATTTTTTTCCAAATTTGAAGTTGATTTTTTCATGAAAATATTTCTGTATCATTAAGTTGACTAATGGAATTAACATAAATAATAACAACTCTGACGTAATCAAGTGATCAATTAAGTGACCAATGGTACCTACATAAATATTATCTACGTCGTATAACAATAATAAGTCCTACAGGTACAGCATTAGTGGTCGGCAAGCCCAGAAACGCTGTGGTATGACATTTATAGCCAACACTTAAGAACATGTCGGCCCTGTATATGACACTCGCCCAGGGCCCCACGAACAAAGACCTTCCTTAACTCGCATTAAAATAAAAAGAAAACAAATAATAAAATTGTTGACAACTACTAAACAATTTAGATCTTAAAGTTTTGTTTTTCCTTCAGGAGTTGTCGCCTTTGATCAAACTTCTGGTTTCTGGATGATACATAGTGCTCCAGAGTACCCACCAAGAAAAGCCAATGGCTACCAATGGAAGCTAAGCGCTTCAAAGTTTGGCCAGAATTTTCTGTGTGTTAGCTTTCCTCTGGCACAGTTAGATGTAATAGGTATGCCAGCAAGTCTTTTTTTTTTCGTCATAGGAACTTCATGCTCCATATTCTTCACAGTTAAATATACAAAGAAAGAGTGGATTAGAGTGACCTTTGCTGAGGTCCAAGACATTTTCGGTGGTCATTAAGAAAAACAGAAGCTCGTTGTCTTCATTTATCGTACCAAGTCATTTCTTGTTCATAACCAAGTCATTTCTTGTTCATAACCAAGTCATTTCTTGTTCATAACCAAGTCATTTCTTGTTCATAACCAAGTCATTTCTTGTTCATAACCAAGTCATTTCTTGTTCATAACCAAGTCATTTCTTGTTCATAACCAAGTCATTTCTTGTTCATAACCAAGTCATTTCTTGTTCATAACCAAGTCGTTTCTTGTTCATAGACAAGTCATTTTATAAGCAACTTTTTAAAAGTATCTAATGTCAATTAAAATTTTGTCTACTTGAAATTACAAACAATTAAATAACACAATTTTAGTCGTTGAAAAAAAGAATTCAATAAATGTGTGTTCAGTTTTCTCTGTATTTTGATAGTTCAAATGGGAGCGTACTCTGTTTATTTGACACGAATTGTTTTGGTGTTGTTGTTTTTTCTAATAAATCGCGCTTGTACTTTATCAGCTACTGTGTTATACCACCAGTTTTTCTTTCATCTGATGTATTATTATCATGTTATTATGAAAAGTGTTAATACTTTTAAACTCTCCATGTTTCAGGACATCAACTGTATTACTATCAACCTCACGTGTATGATCACTATTTCCCGCAAGATTTCGTCACAAGATTTCCAATACTGGACGCCATTATTAAAGGTGGTCCCGTGAAAGGTCCTCCTTGGTTCAACCTCACCTCTGTGACGTCAATGCGGGGACAGAGTTTTCTAAGTTTTGCTAAATCAGACAATTTTGGCGATGGTAGATATCTATCTATCTATGTGTCTGTCTGTCCGTATGTCTGTCGGTCTGTCTATTCATCTATCTATCTATCTGTCTGTCCAAATATATGTCTGTCTATCTATCTATATATCTATCTATCTATTATATATATATTGTTACGAATCTCACTATCCAGGCTCTCTGCAAACTGCACCATACACCACCAACTTAAAGAACTTGACAACTCAGGGCTCCAAAGTAACGTGACGCTTTAATAGTTGAATAAATAACAGCCAATACTGTACAATTGGCCACACGTACACTGTACAAATATCTCTCCGATAACACTGTTCCGCGGTATCAACTCTTGCACTGGCCTCTCCGTCTCGTTCCGGGCTTGCACTGGGTTCAACAGTTCAGGACTGACTTCACACACTAGGCTCGTTGTGTCGGACTCGATCGCAGACCAAGATCAAGACGCCAGTCGTCTCAACTGTACTTGACAGTACTCCGCACTGAACCGTCGTAATGATCCGTACAGAACCACACCGTTGAACTGTGCTGTAGTCGACCGAGTTCTGAACCCCTGCCGTGAACCGTCTCTCGTGAACCGTCTTGACTGGACACCTCTGCTCTTTATATAGGGTCCCTACTGGCCTTCTAGAACCGGACGGAACATCGCTCGACGTTTCTAGCTTCGTCACATGACTACATCCCTCGTGACGCTCCTGAGCTTTGTTCCCGACGGCGATCCTTCCCGAATTGTCCTGTTGACACTCGACTCGGCTGACCGTCGTAACTCGTCACGGTTGACCGCTCGTCTAGCGCTGGCCTGGGGCTGACTACACTCACACCACTATCCCCATCTGTGCCACCACCAGGTTTATAACAATATATATATATATATATATCTTTCTCTCTCACTTTCTTCCCCCCCCCTCTCTCTCTCTCTCATATATATATTATAGATATATAAAATCTGCTGCCGAGGACAAACGCAGACGGCGAAAAGAAAATCTAAATCGACCGCCTGCGGACAATGGTTATGCTTGCCCTGGATGTGGCAAAATATGTAGGTCACAGCTGGGACTGTGGAGCCACGGGAAATATTGCATTCCTCACTTATCTTCGGATTCGAAAACTAGCCTTATTATTTTACACACACACACACATATATATATATATATATATATATCGTAAAAGTGGCCGACCTTCTGCGGAATACGGATGTATGCAAACGCTCTTCTTTTGAAAAGCTGGGAAAAAGTGGCACTGGATAGATCCACATGGAAAGCAAGAATACAAGAATGGTCTCGGATTGCAGATGCCATAGACAACAGTAGTAGAAAGAAGGGTGAAAATGCAACGGCGCCTTGTGATGACAGATGCCCAACCTGTGACCGCATCTGTGTATCAAGGAGTGACCTCTTTAGTCACACAAGAAGTTGCAAAGGGAAAAGATCGTCTCTCGAGAGGTCAAATGTCACAGATAGTTATGTACTTATACTATGTATTCGTTGGTTTATTTATAGACAGTGTGGACAAAACAATATGGAATGGAGAAAGTGATTTTTCTAATTAAGGAATATAAGTTAACTTACAATTATTCTCTTCATTTAGACGTTTGAGACCTGTACAGATATGATCATCGAAAATGTTTCAGATCTTTATGATGCTTTAGTGGCGCCAAAGCTGCAGCAAGATCTCATGGTCGAGTCATGGATGAACGGTCCTGGGGAATCCCTACCATCTACATGCTCTTTAAAATACAAGGTCTGTACAACTTTGTTACATCACCCCCTCCCCCTTGAAATGTTCGTGTTCTTTGTTCTGCGATTGGCTAAACTGTAAGCGTTGGCAGAACTGTTTACCACACTATTTCGGACACGTGAATGTGATAACGTAGGGTGTGTGGCTCAGTGGCACGAACCACTTGGCTACCTATCAAGGAGGCACGAGTTCCAATCTTAACTCAATTTGAGATGTTTTTGCTAAGCGCCTAAAGGCAGCATGGGCGTCTTCTCCCAGGAACCCCCCTCCTACAAGATTGTCCACAGCGACGTTAGAATGCTATAGCATGACAGATACGCTATACAAATGTATACAAATGTAATCGTAATTATTTTAAAGAATGTGGTAATTTTTTTTACAATTAATAGTAAATAGCTAAAATAAAGTAAAAAATTTATAGACCTGTATATATTTCAATATTCGATCCATAGAAAAAATATGGGCTCAAGACTTGCATATATTGCTGTAATTCATATATTGAGCAAAAAAATATTAAATTAGTTTAATTTGTTTTTTATTGTAGGTATGAAAGAAATTTTGTCTATTATTAAACCATTATTTCACTACCGTAATGTTTCTCAGTTATTTCCTTTGTTATTTCAGGTTTACGACATTGACCAAGTTTCTTTGAGGGATGATGTGAAATTCAATGAAACAATAGATCATTCCAAGTGGGCCATTTCAAAGGTTAATACATTCCCTATTAACTTCATGTTGACCTCATATTAGAAAATTACATTATAGTCAAACCATGGAACTATACTTTAATGACTTGAAGCGCCATCTAGCGTTAGCTATCTGGCAATCGCTATAAGTTTTTAATAGTCTTGGGTGTAATTGGCTTTTCAAAGCGAAGATCTCACGTCATTGCCATCTTGGTCTACTTGGGAAATGAGATTGTGATCATCTTCTGCTTCTAATTACACATTCAAATTTACTATTTGACTTCTCTTTTAGGAGTCTCCCAGCTACTGGACGTGCGCCAGTGACATCAACAGAAAGTCTACTCAGTTTAAAAGAGCGGGAGGATGTCTGTGTTTAAAGGATCAGCGTGTGTGGACATCATTCAACAACATCATTGCACACTATCAACCCTGTCCATGATTAGTGTGGAGTTGAAAGAAATATCTTTAAAACGCAATGGTGCACATTATCAGACAGCTACTAACAAATTGGATGCATCAATATTTTGTAACCTTTTATTCATTGTTAGATTATACGTCAAATATGAATGTCAAAAGTATTTTAAAAAAGGAAATATTTAATAAGATAATAATAAGGCGAATGTTTTCGTGTATGGCAAGAGTGCAGTATTTCTGGTGGGTATGCAGACCCATCTATGACCTACATATTTTAGCACGTCACGTACAAAAGGTACAAAAGAGGAATTAAGCAAGCATCTTCGTGTTTACTAGAACTCTCCCATATCGCTTCCAGCCTCATTGGTCAGGTGACTTCGTGGTGTTCCGCGAAAAAAAAGAGTTCCACCCAGATCTCTACTAAATTGAACGTTGACTCGTCGCCCATAACAAAAGTGGTGTAATTAATGAGTAAACTCGCTGGTCATTCAAGGAAAACTTAGAGAATACTATGTCGTTACTTTTGGAAGTTGGTGTCCTAAAAGACTTTGGAAGTTGGTGTCCTAAAAGACTTTGGAAGTTGGTGTCCTAAAAGACTTTGGAAGTTGGTGCCCTAAAAGACTTTGGAAATTGGTGTCCTAAAAGACTTCGGAAGGTGGTGTCCTAACTCTCAGACTTTATCTCAGACTTTTATCTCAGATCTAAACTTTTTTTGTTGACCTGGCGTTAATTGATGTTGCTCTGTTTTTCTGATTATTAATTTGAAAATCAATTTAAATGTTATATTTACATTACTGTATTATATAGAAATTTGACATTAGCACATGTGATTTACACTCTCAACCAAATGAACAGTCTTTTGGTTTAAGTTTAAACTGTTGTTTTGTTCCTTTCCCTATTCTCTTGTATATTTTACAATTTTTTATTTGTTCAACAAAATAGATTACACAGCTACTGTTTCAAAAAAAGATTGTATAGACCTTATGGTCAGAACTTTGTAATGGTCTTTCGAAAGAAACCTGCTGTCAATGTACCCATTTTTTTAAACGTCTACTGAAAGTGTCAATGAAAATCACTTTGGAGTCTAACAATTTGTTTCAATGTAATATATGCTAGTTACTGGCTAACATCATTTTGAAGTTGCGGCTTAGTTGCCAATAGCTTATAACAAAAATTACCATCTATGTGACTACAAGTTTTATAGACGAGAAGACTGCCCGAAGAATTGAGTATCTAACATGAGTTATTCTCGTTTAGTTATTGTATTTGAATAATCCTAAATATATTTAAAAGAATTATAAGAAGACTTGAGATTTTTTGGATACAATATATGGTTAATGATTTATCCTGCAAATTTAGGATGAACTTATTTCGTATGAGACTTCAGACAAGTCGGTGGATACTAGTGGTTATGATTAATAAATAAATTTATATAGCGGTGTTAACAAACATAATTTAGGCTCAAGACGCTATAATAGCATGATAGAGAGAAAAAGAGAGAGAGAGAATGAGGGAGAGAGAGAGCGAAAGAAAAAAAAAGAGAGAAACAATGAGAGAGAAAGAGAGAGAGAATGCAATTCATATAGAGTAGATTTTCTGTGGAGAGTTCGAGATAAAAACTTAGTTGTTGTTTTCTTTTTTCAAGAAACATGGCTGTAAATCTTGAGACAGATCTAGTTAATGTGTTTCTTTTAGTATTCATCGTAAATCTTTACCTTAGTAGATCTTTACCTTAGTAGATCTTTACCTTAGTAAATCTTTACCTCAGTAAATCTATAGATCTAGACATTTCACACCCAAACACCAAGGGGCAAGTTGCAACACTTTGTTAGGGTTAAAAAAAAAAAAGAATACGATTTAGAACAAAGAACATCAAGTCTATGAAATCGTTTCTTGACTTAGACAAATGACTTAGACACGTGCAGATTCATCAATTCATTAGGATTGCTGACTGGACGTTGCTATGCGATTTGGACTGTCGTCTCCATGGTCCAGGGTTCAAACCCTTCCCGCGCATCCCCCATCGTCAGGGTGAGGTTAGGAAAAGGATGTAATAATCTTGTTATGAAGGAACATCCGAAACACTCCAGTTTATATAAAACTGAACATAATTCATTATTCAACTACACACACACACACAATACCACTCACATCTATACACAATGCTGGCAGTGGAAACACAAATGGGGAACGACGGAGAAAGGTTTCAATGACACAATGAAATAAATCTTTCACCAACACAAATAGGAGAGAGGGAAAAAACAACAACAGCGTATCTCAGCAGCAAGCAAGATTCTATTTCTTTCCGTAAAGGAAACACTTTTTTAGATTACATTCTTTAACAGGTCAAAGGTCAGTAGGACAGTCGAAGTCAACTTCCATTCTTTTTTCTTTAACTGAATGCCTACGCTGATATTGTGTTGACATCATAGTGACCAGCCTAACCATGATATATATATAACAAGGTTCTAGAGCTAGAGTGTGTCTGGACTTATCTGTTCTTCTCTTTCCAAAGTTCATTGTTTAAAAGCTTCCGTTAACTTATTTCGATTCTGCGCGTTTAGCCTGAATAGTTTTTATTATTACCAGCCTTGTATTTAGCAACTAACGTAGGGTTAGTTATGATATAAATTCGACTTTTAGACCACTGAGAGTACTGAAGTACAAACGCGTAAATCCTATTTATCAGTCATCTCTCCATTGACAGGAACTGACATAAAGAAGATTCGCTACGTTTCATTTTGCCAGGTCGTACATTTCGATAAGAGACAGACCTCATAGAGTTACCCACGTCTCGTAAAACAAAAGTAGTTTTCACGTTCAAGAATGTGCGCGTGTGTGTGTGTGTGTGTCTGCGTGTGTTATGCGAGTGTCTACGTGTGTCTCTGTGTATGTCTCTGTGTGTGTGTCTGTGTGTCTGTGTGTGTGTGTCTGCATGTGTCTGTGTGTGTGTGTGTCTCTGCGTGTGGAGTTATAAACCACTAGTATAGGTTTAAGTAAGAGCAGAGAAAAGAGAAGGATAACAAGAGATGAGTGAAAGGAGAAAGAATGCAAAAAGAAAAAAGAAACAGAACGAAAGTGAAAGAGAGAATGATAAAGTAAAAAAGAGAATGATAAAGTAAAAGAGAGAATGATAAAGTAAAAAAGAGAGAATGATAAAGTAAAAGAGAGAATGATAAAGTAAAAGAGAGAATGATAAAGTAAAAGAGAGAATGATAAAGTAAAAGAGAGAATGATAAAGTAAAAGAGAGAATGATAAAGTAGAAGAGAGAAAAACTAAGAGAGAGAGAGAGAAAGAGAAGGACAGAGAGAAAGTGAGAGAACGACAAAGAAGAGAGAAATAAAGAAAAGGTGGGAAAGATTAATTCAAAGAGAGAAAGAGAGAGAGAGAGAGAGAGAAATAAGGAGGTGGAAACGTGGGCACCATTTAACAATAGAAACATCTCTGTCAGGGACTAAAGACTTCCTTCTACTATTTGAAACCGTAGAGAGAAAACACAAAGCTATACAAATTGTTGTGAATCAAAGTTCAAGAAAGTATTTTGTTGGCACTGAAAGCATTTCAAGTATGTAAAACTCTATTTATTCAAATGATTTCTACAGCAAAGATTTGTCAACAACGATACCGTCATGTCTAACTCATAGAAGTTTAATTGATAGAAGTTTAAATCTTGTCTCGTTTAGAGACTAGCAGAACATGAGAGAAATACGGACTAAGAATCATTAGAATTCGACCTTATATAAAGTATGACTTTCCGTGGGACCGGGTTCAATAACAATGTGATGCACCCTCATCAGCCCTCAATACATGAAAAACTAGAAGATTGTTTGTAAAAGAAAAAAAAAGAGGGTCCTCCAGGGTCCTCATACCTAATCAACATTCCAATGTATGTGTCATCTGTTTAAAGTAAAAGCGTCCTTACAGTCAGCTCGGTGCTACATTGTCTTAAAATAAGCGTCGTGACCCTCAATGCTTGTACATGTTCATAAATGTAATACCAACTCTTGTTTTCAATCAGCTCTGTAGACCCATAAATCAGTCAAACGTCTGGGTACATTAAGCACCCCTCACGATATGGGTGCTACTGACCGTGTGATAATGCCCTACCAAGTGTCGTCAGGAAGGTCCAGAACTGTGCCAGGAATCATCTCCTGCCGTTATGCGCAAGGTTTAGTCGTAATCATTGTTTTTAAATCTCGGAAGGAGTGTCAGCCCCAAATCTAGCATTCTTATTGTGTTTTTTTTTCTCAAAACATTGTTAACCTCAATATTGTTTCGTTTGGTTGTTTTTGAATATTTGGTATTATATCTGTAGCAAAGCACTGCCGTAAACATTGAACAAGTTCTATACTGTGAACTATATGTTGCTGTGATGAGATGTCAACTATCAGCGTTTTATATAGTGAAAACAGTAGGCATTCAAACAACTTTAAAGTTTTGATTAAGTCCACCCGGAAGTACTGTCCAGCCTCGTTATGAGATGTGTTCGTTTAATTCTTTTTTGGAAATAGGAAGGGAAATAAACTCTGGGAGTACCTGATGACCACAGGACCACCATAGTTAGAAAATTAAATTACGCCCAGTGGTGTGTAGCACTAGGTGGTTCTTAGTGCTACTGTAGCGAAGACGTCAAACTCAATTTTCACCAAAAGTTGGAAACAGGCATGATTTTTTTGACTTTCCAATTGTTTGTAGATTTATTATTTTGGTACATCTCATAGATCTAGTGTAAGATAACTCTTCGTACAGTAACTGTCTGGATTATTTAGATGTACGATAATAGAGTTATCGTGGAATAATAGAGTTGTAGAATAATATATATCGACTTTGTACAAATGCTCTTTCTTCCCTAGCGCTATTAGAGCATGGAATGGATTGCCTGAGCTAGCCAGGAAAACCAGTGACTGGGCAGAATTTAGGTCATTGGTTAATATGCATGACTAAATGCATGATGCGTAGGACATAATCATCATCTTTTTTGGAAGTAACGTCTGTATCGTATAAGATAAGATGATCGCAGTTTGTCTCTTTCCTTCTATATTTAAACATCTAAAAAAAATAATTTTTGTCCCATTTAATTTAAAGATTCAAGAGTTAATATATAAATATAACTTTTGGATATTTGAATTAAATTAAAAAAAAAAAAAAATATATATATATATATATATACATATATGTACATGTGTATATGTATATATGCGTATATATATCGTCAATATGTAATAAGACGCGTCACTTGTTGAAAACAGCTACGGATTTTTTAACATTGTTTTTCGATAAACTACTACAATTTTTGAAGGAAACTGGATGCTTCAGCTGGAGAAGTTGGCATGAAAATCAGGGCTGAAAAAAAAAGCAAAGTACTAATCTGGTGGAGAGAATACATGATGTTGCATACAGTTGAATAACCAAACATTAGAAGGAGTAGACTTATTTCAAATACCTCGGTCAAACAAAGGCAAGGATGGTGGATCAATAAAAGAGCTAAAAATCTGTATAAGCTTGTCATGAGCAAACTATGGAAAATCTGGTAGAGTAACAGCAGCTTCAGAGTAATATTTAAAACTCCATTCTTTGCAAGTGAATTCTGGTCCTATATATATAACTTGTAGTCTCTGTAAGTGTATATAACTTGTAGTCTTTGTAAGTATATATAACTTGTAGTCTCTGTAAGTATATATAACTTGTAGACTCTGTAAGCATATATAACTTGTAGTCTCTGTAAGCATATATAACTTGTAGTCTCTGTAAGCATATATAACTTGCAGTCTCTGTAAGTATATATAACTTGTAGTCTATGTAAGTATATACAGCTTGTAGTCTCTGTAGGTATATATAACTTGCTGTCTCTGTAAGTAAATATAACTTGTAGTCTCTGTAGGTATATATGCAGTCTATGAAAGTATATATAACGTGAAGTCTCTGTAGGTATATATAAGTTGCAGTCTCTGTAAGTATAAATAACTTGCAGTCTCTGTAGGTATACATAACTTGCAGTCTCTGTAGGTATATATAACTTGCAGTCTGTGTAGGTATATATAACTTGCAGTCTGTGTAGGTATATATAACTTGCAGTCTGTGTAGGTATATATAACTTGCAGTCTCTGTAGGTATATATAACTTGCAGTCTCTGTAGGTATATATAACTTGCAGTCTGTGTAGGTATATATAACTTGCAGTCTCTGTAGGTATATGTGGTGAAATAGTTAGTATTTGTTTATGTTTGTGTAACGTCGTGAGAATGTGTTCACAACATTGATTTAGTGTGCTACTATCCAAGTCTCTTTCGTCAGTTCATGTGTCGTTCTAGTTTAATAAAGCCTTGTTTTAGGTTACTCGTCAGTGTTCCTTTATTTCTTATTACAATTTATTAAACTAGAAATTTTCAATTCTATGGATCTATGTGTCTCGTGTATCTTATTTGGATTTTCGTTCAACACTATTCTCAGTCTGTAAGTAAAAATTGTAATACAAATGGAGCGTCTATTTAGGCCAAAAGAGCTAGACATAGAGCCTAGCACGCCATCGGCTGCCGAGAAGTGGCTGCACTGGCTCAGAACATTTGAGAATTTCATCTCCTCAGTCTCTCATTGCGAGATTGACAAAAAGAAACTACTTGAAAACTACGTTTCTTCGAGCGTATTTCAGTACATAAGTGAGTGTACAACGTTCGAAGAATCAATCAAAGTTCTACAAAATGTCTACGTGAAACCTAAAAGCGAAATTTTTGCACGGCACATGATAACTCTATGTCGACAAGAGAACGGACAAACCGTTGACTCCTTCCTACTTAAGCTTAAAAGTATGGCCAAAGACTGTGACTTCAAAGCTGTCACCGCTGAAGAACACAGAGATATCTTCGTAAGAGACGCCTTCATTACTGGACTGGCTTCAAACAGCATAAGGCTGCGACTCTTAGAGAAATCTACTCTAACTCTACAGGGTGCCTATGAAGAGGCAAGACAACTTGAATATGCCCATAACCATGCCATGGCGTATAACATCTACTCTGAAACTCCATGTGGAGCCAGCGCCGACTTGGAGAGCCTTTCTCTAAAAACAAAACTAGAACACGAGGTGAGTGCGGCGACTAGTAAAAGATGCTTCTTTTGTGGATACAGCCCACATCAACGCTTTAGATGTCCAGCCCGTGACGCTACATGCAACTTGTGCGGCAAGAGGGGTCATTTTCAGAAAGTCTGTAGATCGACCAGACAGACACTCAAATCTATAACCTCAGCCATAGTGAAAGCGGATGATGAGACGTCACGGACTACAACCGTTGGATCTTCCTGGGCATCGACACCAGCGTCCGGCCTAACTAAATCTACAATTTCAATACTGGTCAATGGAGTACCATTGAAGGCTCTCGTAGATACGGGGAGCAGTGAAAGCTATATATCTTCTTCAATTGCTAAAAGGTACAAATGGAAATTAGAAATGTCCAGAAACAGAATCTACATGGCCTCTACACATCTTTCTCGCACTACTCACGGACATATTTTCGCCAAAATAAAGTACAAAGACGAACAATACGAAAGTGTGAAGCTCTCACTACTAGACGGACTAGTATCTGATGTAATCTTAGGACTAGATTTCATCAGCCAGCACGAAAAACTGATGATCCCATTTGAGGGAAAACGAAGCACTCTTCAGGTCTGTACGCTGAAAGCTGCACGAGTTGAAGCCCCTCACCTCTTCGCTAATCTTGCTCCTAACTGCCACCCCATAGCCACTAAATCTAGAAAATATTCTATGCCTGACTCCAAATTCATTCAAACTGAAATCAAGAGACTTCTATCTCACAAAATTATTGAACCTTCCACGTCCCCGTGGAGAGCTCAAATAATTGTAACAACGAATGAAAGGCACAAAAAGAGAATGGTTATCGACTATAGTCAAACCATCAATCGATTCACTTACCTCGACGCGTACCCCGTGCCAAAAGTTGATGAACTGGTGCAGGAAATATCTAAATACTCAATATACAGTACATTTGACCTCAAAAGCGCTTACCACCAGATACCTATCAGGGATGATGAAAAGCAGTACACGGCGTTCGAGGCTTGCGGAAAGCTTTATCAGTTTTGCCGCATTCCTTTTGGAGTGACAAACGGAGTTGCTGCATTTCAAAGGACGATCAACACCATAATCTTATCTTATCTTATCTTATATAATACAGACGTTACTTCAAAAAAGAAGATGATTACGTCCTACGCGTCATGCATTTAGTCATGCATATTAACCAATGACTTAAATTCTGCCAAGTCACTGGTTTTTCTGGCTAGCTCAGGCAACCCATTCCATGCTCTAATAGCACTAGGGAAGAAGGAGTATTTGTACAAATTTGTCCTAGCATATGGGACGAGGAATGTGCCTTTATTTTTGTGTCTTTCAGAGTATTTTATTAAATTTTGTTTTTGTATTTGAAGATTATGGTTCAGTGTTTTATGTATAATTGCTACTTTACTTTTGAGTCTTCTGTCCTGAAGGCTTTCTAAATTTAGTGATTTTACTAATGGTGTTACCCTAGTCAAATGTGAATATTCGTTTGTTATGAATCTCACTGCTCTATTTTGTGTTTGTTCCAGTTTCTTAATGTTTTCTTGAGTTGAGGGGTCCCACACGGTGGATGCATATTCTATTATTGGCCTAACCAAGGTTAAATAACATTTTAGTTTTATGTTCTTATTTGATTTATAGAAATTTCTTTTAATAAACCCTAATGCTTTGTTGGATTTTTTTTATAGTTTCATCAATATGTGGATTCCATGACAGTTTTTCATTTATTATAACACCTAGGAGGAAGGGCTACAGGATACGTTCGCTTACGTGGATAACGTTACCATCTGCGGACGTGACTCCAGTAGCCACGACCAGAATCTACAAAGATTTCTCAACGCCGCTAAAAAGTACGGTATCACATTCAACGATGATAAAAGTGCTATTGCGACTGATAAAGTATGCCTCCTAGGTTACGAAATCTCACAAGGGCAATTAAGACCAGACCCCGAAAGATTTCAAGCGTTGAGAAATCTACCTCCACCACAAGACATGAAATCACAAAAGCGGGTGATTGGACTACTGTCCTATTATTCTCAATGGATCCCAAATTTCTCCAACAAGATCCATTTATTGGTGAACAACAAAACCTTTCCTCTCCCTGAACAAGTACAGGAAGCTTTAAAACAGCTAAAACATGAACTTGAAAACGCTGTTGTGTCGACGATAGATTATAATCGACCACTAATAGTCGAAACAGATGCCTCTGACATCGCGATCGCCGCCACTCTTAATCAAGACGGCCGTCCTGTCGCCTTCTTTTCAAGAACACTCACTAATAGTGAACGCAGACACTCTGCAGTTGAAAAGGAAGCATACGCTATCGTAGAAGCCCTGAGAAAATGGCAACATTACCTTATCAGTAGACCCTTCACATTGTTTACAGATCAACGCTCAGTGTCCTTTATGTTTGACCAGCAAAACAAGGGCAAGATCAAAAACGAAAAGATACAAAGATGGCGACTGGAGCTTAGTTGTTTCCAATATGACGTCCTATATCGACCCGGGAAACAAAACGCTGCGGCGGATACCTTTTCAAGAAACCACTTTGCGTCAGCAATGACTGGAGAAGACCTCAAACTGTTACACAACAACCTCTGCCACCCAGGGGTCACGAGACTCCTCCATTTCGTTCGGACTAAGAACTTACCTTTTTCCTGCGCTGAACTGAAGCCTAGATTCTTTAAACAGTTTTCAGGCACCCTCATCAAGGCTACCCAACCGTTTCAGAGAGTAAGCATCGATTTTAAGGGGCCACTCCCATCTGCTACTCACAATAAATATTTATTAACAATGGTGGATGAGTACTCACGCTTCCCATTTGCCTACCCATGTCCCGATATGTCCTCATCTACTGTCATAAAGTGTTTAAATCAGCTGTTTTCCTTAGTTGGGATGCCAGAGTATGTCCATTCCGACAGAGGTACGTCCTTTATGTCGAAGGAGGTGCAATCCTTTCTGCACGAGAGGGGAATAGCTACAAGTAGAACAACCGCTTTTAATCCTTCAGGCAACGGGCAAATTGAACGACTAAACAAAACTCTATGGAACGCTATTACTTTAGCACTGAAAGACCTCGATCTCCCGATCTCAAGATGGGAACTTGTCTTGAATCAGGCCCTATACTCGATTAGATCATTACTATCTACGGCAACAAACGAAACTCCACATGAGAGAGTTTTCCGGTTCAACCGGAAATCCTCCTTCGGGATATCTATCCCCACTTGGCTATCCAGCCCAGGTCGAGTGTTGCTGAGAAGAGAGAACAGATCTTCAAAGTATGATCCTCTCACGGAAGAAGTCGAGTTACTGATGTGTAACCCCCAATATGCCGTGGTACGGTTGC
Source organism: Biomphalaria sudanica (assembly GCA_036873155.1). NCBI lineage: Eukaryota > Metazoa > Mollusca > Gastropoda > Planorbidae > Biomphalaria > Biomphalaria sudanica. The sequence continues at coordinate 1,240,083 of JAZGLO010000245.1, read as the reverse complement.
CCAGCGGTAAAGAGGAGACAGTCTCTCTAAGACGCTTGGCTCCCAACCCCTCCCCATCCACAACAACAAGTGAACCTTCGTTCTTCGCTCAGGGTGAGGATAATGAATATCCTCCAGAAGCTCAAAACATGGAAGTACCAGTCAACACCCCTACGGTGATACAAGAAAGGAAAGAACCCCTGGAAGGCTCTGAGGATCTCCGAGCGCTTCCTCTTGAAAATACACAGAACCATCATACCCCACTTGACGCTCAAGAACTCATTAGTGACTCCCAAACTGTAGAGCATGATAGTCAACCCCGTTACAACTTAAGAGAGAGAAGAACCAGACCGAACTATAGAGTCTAGAGTTGTTTCTCTATTACTAGACTTATACTGACTACATAAACTGGCATTGTTTATCCCTTGCTACTGATACTAGAATTTATTTGTTCACTTACTTACATACATGTTTACTTACTACGCTATTTGCTATTGCTTAAAACAGAAACTAGTAATTGTTTATACGTCCTACTACAGATACTGGTTTTTATGTTTCTTTGTATCACTCCTCATTATTGTTTACAAGAGAAACTAATATTTCGACACTATTTATTGATCTATTGTATTGCAGGCACTGGCATTCTTTTTTTTATTTATGCTATGGCCTACTATATTACTATACTTGCTATTTTAATTCTAGGCGGGGTGAATGTGGTGAAATAGTTAGTATTTGTTTATGTTTGTGTAACGTCGTGAGAATGTGTTCACAACATTGATTTAGTGTGCTACTATCCAAGTCTCTTTCGTCAGTTCATGTGTCGTTCTAGTTTAATAAAGCCTTGTTTTAGGTTACTCGTCAGTGTTCCTTTATTTCTTATTGGTATATATAACTTGCAGTCTCTGTAGGTATATCTTGCAGTCTCTGTAGGTATATATAACTTGCAGTCTCTGTAGGTATATATAACTTGCAGTCTCTGTATGTATATATAACTTGTAGTCTCTGTAGGTATATATAGCTTGCAGTCTCTGTAGGTATATATAACTTGTAGTCTCTGTAGGTATATATAGCTTGCAGTCTCTGTAAGTATATATAACTTGTAGTCTCTGTAGGTATATATAACTTGTAGTCTCTGTAAGTATATATAGCTTACAGTCTCTGTAAGTATATATAACTTGCAGTCTCTGTAAGTATATATAACTTGTAGTCTCTGAAAGTATATATAGCTTGTAGTCTCTGTAAGTATATATAGCTTGCAGTCTCTGTAAGTATATATAACTTGTAGTCTCTGTAAGCATATATAACTTGTAGTCTCTGTAAGCATATATAACTTGAAGTCTCTGTAAGTATATATAACTTGCAGTCTCTGTAAGTATATATAAGTTGAGACTGAACACCGAGACAGAAAGAATTCGAGACTTTGAAATTAAATGATAAAAAAAATGCTGGGTATCAGATACCAGGAAAAGAAGACAAATAGCTTTTTACTTTTATAAGTCGTCGACACTGGCGGGCGAAAAGGGGAAACTTTTCAACATTGCGAAGAAGCGAAAGCTAAGCTGGTTCTCTGTAAGTATATATAATTTGCAGTCTCTGTAAGTATATATAATTTGCAGTCTCTGTAAGTATATATAATTTGCAGTCTCTGTAAGTATATATAACTTGTAGTCTCTGTCCAAAGTCATAATTCAGGGTACAGTGGAGGGAGCACGAAGAAAGGGTTGTCCAAAGAAAAAAAAACAAAGCTGGCTGGACAACGTACAAGAATGGACCGGCCTCTCTCTCGTGATGTCCTGCTAAGAACAGCTGCTGACCGGAATAAGTGGAGGACTAGGGAGAGATGACACGAGAGATCAAAATCTTTGAATAGGTCATGAAAAGTCCAGGGATGCTGCTAAAAATAAACAGAGGCTTTTAATTATCCTTCAGATTGTCTCGTTCTAAGTCGTCAGAGAAGATACATTTAGAGCATGAAAGGGTGGAGACTAGCTAGCTAGAGCAGTACATTCGTTCATTATTTCAGAATGTTCAATTTTAGTTTATCAATTGAGTTTCGCGTATGTATAGGAAGAATTATTATTTGTACGAGTTTATTCTACAATTGAAGTTTACATAATTAACAGAACTGTGTTAGTGAATTCTATTCTAACGGAATCGTATCACGCTAAAGTGTCAGTGGGACTAAATCCAGCACTAGAATCACTAGGACCTACATTGGTATAATACCAGCGTTACACGCATAGAATCTCTAAAGAGTCTAAGGATGTGATGAAATCGCCTGAATTGATTATAAGGACACTACATTGAGCTACACCTAAGCAGACTGCTAGCTAGAATTGTCAGCGCACCTTTTTAATGGAGCCCTTTCCTTTATGCTTACTGTGAGAGTTGGGGGTTGCAAGGTGTTTTTCTGATTTGGAAATGTCCGTTCTCACTCAATTGAATTGAGTCTGACTTCACTTCCGGTATTATTATTTTTGCGTTGTTCTACATAATGGATTGTATTACCATTTACCCACAATGAGAGAGCACCCTACCGCCGACATTGTTTATAAAGTGTGGTCTAGGTGGCGCTGATGTCGGGCCACATGGGTATGTAGCGTGGCCAGCCATGACGCCGGGGCAAGAGACCTGAAGTGGAAAGAGGAAATGAACTTGAATGGCGGGAAGGTTACTCAGTAAACTTTTTAGCCCTCTGCGATCGAGATTCTAAGTATCTACAACAATGGGAATAGCGTTGTTTCAAGAACATGTACTCAGATATTTAGTAGAATCTAATTTACTGGAGGCTTGTTGATTTAGTAACACAAACTGAAATTCAAAATGAATCATGACTTAGTCTTAATTAAATCAAGGTCATATTTGAAATACTATATTAGTCTGATACTGCCGACATGTGTTTTAATGTGACCGGATATTATTTTAATGTTACTTATAACAATTAGGCTATGAATAATTAAAGAGGCAAAGAACCGAATGAGAGATTTTGATGTGATTTTAATATCTTAGAAATATATTGATTAGACAAAAAAACTCTTTACATGAAATTTTTTTATGTTAGAATGTATTTATTTTGGAGCTTAAAACTGATTCGTGTACCATGTGTGGCAAGAAATGGGACATTCTCTCTCTCTATCAAACACAAATACAGTCTTTCTTACTAACTATACCGATAATACATTCAAGATGATGTCATATTTCTACACATTCAAGGATTCAATAATTGCATGTTTTACAAAGATCTAAATACTCTCTAAGCCTTGCCACACATTGACACAGCAGTTTTTGCATAACATTAAACTTGATGGATCTCCATGCTTATCATAGAACTTTGCTCTCCAAAACAGAAGAATTCCAATACTGGGCTCATGACTGGGCTCTTTAAAGCTGATGTACTTAGATCAAGAAACAACCCACGAAATCATCTCTCATTTCAATGACGCAATACCTAGGTACACAATGGACTGAGAACTCTAAGGCGATATCCGTGTTTATTATGAACATGATGTAGACAGATAGTCATTAGGATAATGCACGTTAGCGCCATGTTGGATAAAAAATGTATGTTATATTAACAAAAATAAGTGTTTACTTTTAACCAAAATTGATTTTCTGTCTTCAAGTAGGGGGGGGGAGCTAAATCTAGTTTTTGTTTAGTTTAAGTTAAGAATTCCAAGCTCTGCTTTGCTTTTGAGTAGATAGCCTCGTCCTTTGATAAATTGTACAAAACATATCGTGCATAAACCTAATTCCAGTGTAACGCAATATTGTTGCAAAATAAACTTGAGGATAGATCCATACGAATTTTGAGTCCATTGTTATTTTTGTTTCCACTTGAACGACTTAAGTAATACTGTTTATATAGAAGTATAAGAAACATAATTAGTACATTATCACAATAGAGAGTATGGCAATTAATATGCAAAATGAAAACCAATTAATAATATTAGAGATAAATGTATAACAAGGCATGGAATGCTTATGGCTATTGGGTTAGTCAGCAATTCAAATGAAAAGACAAGTTGTTGCTTTTTCTTTATACTGGAGAATTATGAACAATATCAAAAGTAGATACAGTCTAGTGATTGTTTCAAATGTAAAGAAGAACACAGAGATATAACACTCTATTTAGTTGTAATAAAGAAACTTTTTAAATGGAAAAAATATCAGTTAAAAAAATATAGATGTAGGCCTATTTGAGTTGTTAATAAGTTGTGGACATTATTGCAAAGAAATCTGAGCTCATGTATTTCTTTTAATAATTACTCAACATTTATACATAAAGTATTAACATTTTTCGCTTTTTAAACAGTTACACTTTCTAAAAAAAATGTTTACATTTCAATATATGCAAAAAAAGGCTTACTGTTAAAAAGAATAAAAAAGGAGAAAAGCCAGTATTGTAAATATTTAAAGAAAAGACAATGAAGACTTAGAAAATGTAGAGGCCTATATAAAATAGTTTCCAAGTTTCGGTGCAGTAGACATAGAAGTATAGACAAAGTAAAACATAATACTGATTCTAGAGATTTATATTTATAAAGTACATGTGTAGTATCAAAGCAATATCAAAACAAAAGTCTTTTAGTTACTTTCAACACGGAGAGTTGACAACACAGCTTGGTAAGGAAAAGATAACTGGCAAGTTGTTGTTATTAGTTTAACTTCAGAATACAAACTTACTATTCACTTCATAGACTACTTTAAAAAACAATTCTCTAGGCATAGCTAAAAAAACACACCAAAAAAACCCCAAACAATTCTACTTTTCTTTTAAATAATAGAACTCATGACAATTAAGAAACCACTTCTAGAAATATTACAAACATTTCTCAGTTATATGAAAACGATATGACTTTAAGAATACAAATGACTGTAAAAAGTCAACTTTAATAATTTTGGTGTACAGAGGCAAAGGTTGTAACTTTAGGCCCAACTGTTAGTCATATAATGGTAAAGCATGAGGGGCCAAAATAGAAGAGACAAGGACACACTCACACGTTGTTGTTTTTTGTTCTTATTGTTTCTAACCTATAATTGATGTGCACAGTACATTTATAACACACACAAAACAACAACAAAAAAACCTAGACAACATAGACAACACTCTGTACTGTTTCTGAGTAGATTTACTATGACGTTTTTTTTTTTTTGTGTTTTTCAAGCGAAAGTTTTTGATCGTACAAACATTCCATAGTTAGGTGCTGGGTGGGCGCACACGTCCAGTGATCTGGTTTCATCTCCATACGTGTTGCCGAATACATAGCGTCTCTCTGCAAGTAGTAACATGTGTACATACTGATAGACATTTAATGTGTAATGAAGATGTGTAATGGAATTGTGTAATAAAGTAATGAAAGGAAGCTGTGTAAATAAAGTTTACTGTAAACATTCTAACGTAATTCATGTTTTAGTTTTTTTCCTTGATTAGAATTGAATTTCTGAAGAATAGCCCACTTCCTTTTCAAATCTCATTGCAAACAGTAACATTTGTATTTGCAAGCTAGTTGAATTCACTTAACGCAGTGTTTCCCAAAATGTTGTATGTGTACCCTCAGGGTTAAGGGAAGTGCTAGAACCTATGTGGCCAGTGGGGAATAAAATTTTCGAGAACAGTGGAGATTTAAGTGGTGAGAACAGTGGAGATTTAAGTGGTGAGAACAGTGGAGATTTAAGTGGTGAGAACAGTGGAGATTTAAGTGGTGAGAACAGTGGAGATTTAAGTGGTGAGAACAGGGGAGATTTAAGTGGTGAGAACAGTGGAGATTTAAGTGGTGAGAACAGTGGAGATTTAAGTGGTGAGAACAGTGGAGATTTAAGTGGTGAGAACAGTGGAGATTTAAGTGGTGAGAACAGTGGAGATTTAAGTGGTGAGAACAGGGGAGATTTAAGTGGTGAGAACAGTGGAGATTTAAGTGGTGAGAACAGTGGAGATTTAAGTGGTGAGAACAGTGGAGATTTAAGTGGTGAGAACAGTGGAGATTTAAGTGGTGAGAACAGGGGAGATTTAAGTGGTGAGAACAGTGGAGATTTAAGTGGTGAGAACAGTGGAGATTTAAGTGGTGAGAACAGTGGAGATTTAAGTGGTGAGAACAGTGGAGATTTAAGTGGTGAGAACAGTGGAGATTTAAGTGGTGAGAACAGTGGAGATTTAAGTGGTGAGAACAGTGGAGATTTAAGTGGTGAGAACAGGGGAGATTTATGTGGTGAGAACAGGGGAAAATTAAGTATTGATACAAATTTTGTGAATGTCTATCGGTGTTTCAATGGTCATGTTGTTTATCCATCACACAGTATACCAAATAACAGATCTATTGGTAATTGTCTTCTTCTATTTTTTTTTGCATTTTTTAAAATTATTTTTCATGATGAAATCTGAAGCACAAACTCACACAGACGAAGCTACACGTACTATGCAGCTCAGAAACGTGCTTAGAGCTACGGAACACATTCCCATTGTTCTACATTCTAATGTGTGATATCTACAGATAACAGAGTGCGCCAAGAAGCGCGTGACAAAACTCACGTGGAATATATCCTGTGTACTTAGGTATCATGCCATCTCTGACATAGACACGGGTACTAAAGTCAACACCTGGCCTGGAAGTGGACGTGCTGAAATCAACAGGTTGGCTGGACACAAACACAAGAAAACAACATTTATTGAATTATTTATTGTTTTATGTTTTATCCAGCAGCTAGAAGGACACAATGCAAGGAAACAAAATATCAATTTGAGAAAGTCACTTTGGGATACAACACTGAAGTTTTGGGGAGTTTTTCCATTGATTTGAATCTGAAGATAAAATGTTTTTCTAAATATACTGTAGAAGTGACACATACACCTTATTAGAACGGAGACACGTTCTTTATAAATATTTAAAAAAACTTAAAAAATAATAAAGCTTTTCTAAGGGGAAGAGCTCGACATTTACAACAATCTCTCAATAATGTAGAATTTATTTCCCTTTTCGACATCAAACAAAATAATTAATTACCAGTGAATAATTGACTGTTTAATTTTTTAATTGATTCATATTCTGTTAGGTACAATAATAAATTGTGGAAAGTTTCAACCTGATAAGTGAATGGGTGTGGGAGAAATAACGTGTACAATTATCTAAGGGGACAAAACCCCTTATATCTAGCAATATCTGTTAATACTAAATGATTCATTTCCATTGTTGGTATCAAACAAAAACAATTAGCAATACCGGTAATTAGTTGACTAATTTGTTTTTTTTTTATTCACGCTTTGTTAGTACAATAAATAATTTGGAAAGTTTCAACTTGATCCGAGAATCGATGTGAGAGAAATAGTGTTCAAAATGTTTACAAAATAGACAGAATGAGTTAATATAAGCTTTGTAGAAAGTTAATGGACCACAATTGTTTTTCATTAGGTTGAGCTTTCAAAGCCAAATTTCGTGTAACACTTTCAATTCATTTTATTTGTTTTGAAATCCGCTGAAATCAATTCTTTGAGATTGTGTAAATGATTCACAACTTGAAAATAATATTTTTTTTTAGAATGAATGGAAAAAAACAACAGATTTGAAAAGCATTTTAACATTATGATAAATGAATCTTTAAGCAAATGTAACCTTATTATCGAGTAGACTGAAATTATTTCTAGTGAGATAGGTCTGGAACCTCTAGAACACACATCTGTACCAATATTAGTGTATTTGTGTATATATAGAGAGAGTCACGAGTACTCACGAGGTAGACTCACGAGGATCACAGCGCTACCCACGAGGAAAGTGACACAGATAAATGATGAAAATAATAGCCAATAGTATGCTACAGTTTGTTTGGGATCTACAGACTTGACGAAATGGGCCATTGCGTGATGACAAGAATGAACAATGTTTCTTTTAAAAAATCTATTTTGTCGTGCGTTGCTCATTTTTTTCCAAATGGAAGAAAAACTACACTGGTAACTCTAACACACACAAAATGTAAAAATGAATACTTTCTGACATTCGTGTCATAACTGACCTGTCCAGTGTAATTCGTTTGACAGGACTGGAAGAGTTGGTTATCTTGTGATGCAGTTGTTCCCTGGTGAAGAGGTCAAGGCCACTATCAGCAGCACGATGATACCGCTGACCCAGCCCCACCTCTGTGGGGTAGACGCGGGGCACAAACCCCTGGTATCCAGGTATGGGTGGCTCCCTAAGTGGGCGCTTGTCAGCTAAAAAATAAGGAATATATATCATGTTATAACGATATTTTATGTTGTTCTTTCTGACATACAAGAGTGCAGATCTTTCTTTACCAAGTATTCAGGGCCCCACTTGGTAACTAAATTCAAAGCTGAACCAGTCCCTAGAATAGCATCTCTTCCGCTAGCTGTGGCAAATTGAACATTGAGATCTATCGGTCAATGCAGTCCTATGAATGTTAAGTCCTATGAAGGTTTAGTCCTACGAATGTTTAGTCCTTTGAATGTTTAGTCCTATGATTGTTGATTCCTGTGAATGTTAAGTCATATGAATGTCTAGGTCTATGAATGTTTAGTCCTATGAATGTTTAGTCCTATGAATGTTTAGTCCTATATATGTTAGTCCTATGTATGTTTAGCCCTACGAATCGCCAATATTTATCTTTTTTTTTTTTTATTGTTGCCGTTGGAGTTAATTAAAGAAAAATGAAAAGTTTTCAATTTCAATTCGTCTAATAATACTTAATATCTATATAAGTATGAAGTTATTGACGCTTGAGTATTACTAAATGGTATGTTTTATTAATACTTACGCATGGTGGTGGCCTCGTTAGGGTGCGAGTCCCTGTAGCTATTTAATTTATCCCGGACCAAAGGGTCGTGGGAGATGGGCGTCAGCTTTGGGTTGGCATTGGTGTGGCGCAGCACTTCCTCTTGCTTGGCGGCGTAACTGTCGCGGTTGGTGATGAAGTTATCGATGCTGAGGTCGCAGTCGTGGCGGTAGGTTCCGCCGAACCTGAACATCAGTCTAGGAACATAGCCTGTGGATAGAAGGAGTGAACATCAGTCTAGGAACATAGCCTGTGGATAGAAGGAGTGAACATCAGTCTAGGAACATAGCCTGTGGATAGAAGGAGAAAACATCAGCCTAGGAACATAGCCTGAAAGAGTGAACATCAGTCTAGGAACATAGCCTGTGGATAGAAAGAGTGAAAATAAGTCCAGGAACATAGCCTGTAGATAGAAAGAGTGAACATCAGTCTAGGAACATAGATTGTGGATAGAAGGAGTGAACATCAATCTAGGAACATAGCCTGTGGATAGAAAGAGTGAACATCAGTCTAGGAACATAGCCTGTGGATAGAAGGAGTGAACATCAGTCTAGGAACATAGCCTGTGGATAGAAGGAGTAAACATCAGTCTAGGAACATAGCCTGTGGATAGAAGGAGTAAACATCAGTCTAGGAACATAGCCTGTGAATAGAAGGAGTGAACATCAGTCTAAGAACATAGCCTGTGGATAGAAGGAGTGAACATCAGTCTAGGAACATAGCCTGTGGATAGAAGGAGTGAACATCAGTCTAGGAACATAGCCTGTGGATAGAAGGAGTGAACATCAGTCTAAGAACATAGCCTGTGGATAGAAGGAGTGAACATCAGTCTAAGAACATAGACTGTGGATAGAAGGAGTGAACATCAGTCTAGGAACATAGCCTGTGGATAGAAGGAGTGAACATCAGTTTAAGAACATAGCCTGTGGATAGAAGGAGTGAACATCAGTCTAAGAACATAGCCTGTGGATAGAAGGAGTGAACATCAGTCTAGGAACATAGCCTGTGGATAGAAGGAGTGAACATCAGTCTAAGAACATAGCCTGTGGATAGAAGGAGTGAACATCAGTCTAAGAACATAGCCTGTGGATAGAAGGAGAAAACATCAGTCTAAGAACATAGCCTGTGGATAGAAAGAGTGAACATCAGTCTAGGAACATAGCCTGTGGATAGAAGGAGTGAACATCAGTCTAGGAACATAGCCTGTGAATAGAAGGAGTGAACATCAGTCTAAGAACATAGCCTGTGAATAGAAGGAGTGAACATCAGTCTAGGAACATAGCCTGTGGATAGAAGGAGTGAACATCAGTCTAGGAACATAGCCTGTGAATAGAAGGAGTGAACATCAGTCTAGGAACATAGCCTGTGAATAGAAGGAGTGAACATCAGTCTAGGAACATAGCCTGTGGATAGAAGGAGTGAACATCAGCCTAGGAACATAGCCTGTGGATAGAAAGAGTGAACATCAGTCTAGGAACATAGATTGTGGATAGAAAGAGTGAAGGAGTATAAGAAAGGGAGTGAGAGAAAGAAGGGGAGTAAAAGATAAAAAGAGTTTGAGAGAGATAGAGAGGAAATGCGAGTGAGAGTAAGAGAGAGAAAAGAGAGAAAGAAAAGAGAGATAAAGAAAAGAAAGAGATAGATAAAAGAAAGAGAGAGAGAAAGAGATAGAGAAAAAAGAAAGAGAGAAAAGAGAGTGATAGAGAAAAGAAAGAGAGAAAAGAGAGGGAGAAAGAGAGAGAGTAAAGAGAATCAGAGAGAAAGAGAAAAGAGAGAAAGAGAAAAGAGAGAAAGAGAAAAGAGAGAAAAAAGAGAGAGAGAAAAGTGTGATAGAGAAAAGAAAGAGAGACAAAGAGAGAGAAAAGTGAGAAAGAGAAAAGAGAGTGATAGTGAGACAAAGACAGAAAGTGAAAAATGTTAAAGAAACTGACAGATGCAAAAGAAGGCGTTATGCGTTATGATCTTATCTTATCTTATATATTACAGACGTTATTTCAGAAAGAAGTTAATTATGGCCTACGCATGGCATGTGTCAATGTAGTGCGTGTTAATCAGCGACTTAAACTTTGCTAAGTTAGTGGTTTTCCTGGCAATTCAGGCAACCCATTCCATTCTCTATGGCACAAGGGAAGAAGAAGCGCTTTTACGAATTTGTCCTAGCATATGAAATAAGAAATAAGCCTTTATCTTTTTTGTCTTTCTGAATATTTCATTTGGTTTTGTTTTTCTATTTCTAAGTTATCGTTTAGCGTTGTATTGCTACTTGACTTGTTGGTCTTATGTCCTTAAATGTCTCTAAGTTGAGTGATGTGACTAATGGTACTCTACTCCTTATCAAATGATCGACATCAAATCTTTATACTCACTTCTATTCTCATTGTTTACAAGATAAGAAACGAAAGGTCAAGGATGCTCTTATTGCCATTGATAAAGTTATAAGACAGAAATAGTCCATAACTAAAAACAACATGATGGCAGGGCTGCTGTACTTAATAAACAGAGATTCCTTCAAATTCGGAGACACATTATTTATTACGACTTTGTGTTTTAGTGGGGAAAAACTTCTCTAAAGAGACTCTCTGGACATCATGTAGATGAAAATATTGTCAGAGTTGTAGGGTTAAAATGTAGCATTAGAAGCGAGAGAGGAGAGAGACAGAGACAGAGAGAGGTCGCGAGATCGCGACAGATAGACGAGTTACACCACCACAAAAGAAAACATGTTGAAAAAAACATTATTATAAATAACAAGGTTACAAAGACAGTTGGTGTTGAAACACAAACTCAAAATTGGCCCCCGAAGTAGCCCACCCAGGCAGGAAAAAGGGCAGGTTTCAATATTTTCAGAACAATATCGGTATTAAATTCTATCAGAAGTGGTCCACTCAAGGTAGGTAAAAAGGCAGGTTTCAATATTTTCAGAAAGAATATAATAATGAAATTTTATCAAAGGCAAATGACAGAGAAGAATGGAGAAAGAATGTTGACAGATCCCGTGTGGTGTCCCAAAGGTCCAGCAGACAAAGGGATAGGTAAAAGTGAATGTGAAGTTGGATGTGAACCTGGCCTAACTGATGTCTTATGATGAATATCTAATTGATCTAATTGTTTTGTAAAGGGTCGATCTCTTATTCGTGGATTGACTATAGGTACCCTGCAGTTCACGCGCTAATCTGAAAAACCACTTATTAGTTGTTGGTTCAAATTATGTCTAATTTATTTGCATAGTAAATAAATTTTTTGTCTTTAAAAAAAAAGTTTTTTTTTTTTTTTTGGTTTGTAAATGGAGTATTTAGTATGACAGAACTTACATAACTTAGCAATATAATTGTACCTACTGACAGTGCTGTAGAATGTTGTCCTTAGTTCTAAATTCTACAGACTAGAAAGAAGCATGATGAGCGAAAGAGAAAGAAAACAAAGCTATAAATAGAAACTAAGATGTACAAGCCTCGAGACTAATCAGAAACATTTTCCCACACGAGGTCTAAATATAAATCTTTAACTTTTCTCTTTATTACATCCATCCGCCCTCACCTTTTCCAAATAAGTTTTTAAAGGTTTTATTTCCTTTACTGAGCTCGATTTTTTTTTTCTTGCCAACTTGAAAGAAGAAACAAAGTTGAGCAAAACTTCGATTCATTGCTTGGGTTCATTAAATTTTGAAAACTGTGGGGAAAAGGTAAGAGTGTTTCAATTTGCCCGCAACCAACCCACACAACCCTGTCCACCTGTTGGCGCATTTTGCCAAGAGCATTTGTTACAAGGTAAAGAAGCTTAGCAGACGTGAATTAGCAGACGTGAGTGGAAAAGAGGAGGGGGGAGGGCTTGAACCAAAAAAAAAAAGTTAAAAAGGGAGTTCCATTTGAGTGATTAACTAACAAGCGAACTTTCTTGGCACTGATAACCCTTTTTTTTCAAACTTTTTATAATTATCATGAAGAGATTAGGAAATAGTTAAAAAAATCAAACTAGCTTTCGGAAATGTTGGTTTAGAAAATGAAAGCAAATGACTTCTGGTCTAGTTTGAAGTCTCATTGATAAAGCTTTTTGTGTATATGTACAAACAAATCTTGGCTCCAGACAACAAGGACATTTGCCTGCCCCTCCCCTGACAACGTCTGTAAAGTTAGATAAATATCAACATGTACAAGAAAAGTAGAGAAATAAACTTAGTTCAGTCTTCTGAAATAGTCATACGCAAGTGAGACATGTGCAAAAGAACAATCCACGGAAATGAAATTCGGTAAGAGATAAAAGTTTAAAGCGATATCAACAAATGTGGATGCAATGCAATGGGACCTAAACAAAGAGTAAGAAATGAAAAGAGAAAGAATGGAAAAGGTTTTGAAATAAATAAATAAAATAAATCAATGTCAAGGATGCCATATTGTAAGATCACCGTTGCCAACTAAACTTGCTTTAAAAAAATGGATGTGTGCTACACGCGAAAGAAACTGGATTCTACGGTGCTAACAAGAACACAAAAGTTGTGGATGGTTTATTACAATACTTTATTTTTCAATACTTCCGTATTCTTTGCCCCGGATACACCAAAAAGCTTGCAATTTTAGGCTTAACTTCCCTCTATCAAATCTAATAAAGCTTGGATTTATAATGACTTTATACTTCACTCCAAAAATCAATGTCAAAAAAATGTGGTATTTTTCTAGAGATACTTTGAACTTTGAAGTCAAAGTTTACTTACTAGGCGAGTGCCCATACATTCAATGATCTTTATGTTGCGAATAGACGATAGAAAAATCACGAAAAAATAGCTCACGAACCAGTAATCATCATTTGTATCTATTCGCACAGTGTAACATTTTCCCCCAACATTCTTTCAATTTTCTTTACAAGAACAACAACTCTAGTTCAAAGTTCATTTACCTGAAAACTAAATAAACAGAGTTGTCTGATCTCAATTCTTTCAGAAACAAAGTCTAGACGTATTACACAAGAGGCGGTTAACATATGTTTTCTCTTTAGTTCAAGATCAGTTGAATTGATAAATAATACATTCAAAGTTGTGTGCTTAAGAACAAAAAAATCAGAAACTGTAATGTATAGGATGGAATCTTTAGACAAAAAAAAATGGTGTACAACTACAAAGGCCTTAATTTAGACGACACTGAATCTATCAACGGATCTCAACTAAGAAGTAGTAGTCTCTTGTCACACCAACGCATTACATAAAACAACGAATTTTGTTTATTTCCACTGACAAATTCTAGTAGAGTTTTAATTTACATAAACTTTATAGTTTCCTGTTTTGATGGTGCTAGAGCCTAGCTAGATCATTTGAAATTTAATTCACATATGTATATTTTGTTATAATTTAGGGTCGGCCAAGAGATTAGAGACAGGGTTGCTGCAGCGGTTGGACACCATGTTGACTTGCTAACAATCGTAAAAAAAAGCTAGATAAAAATGTATGGCCATATTACAAGATCTTCGGGGCTCGCAAAGACCTTTCTTTAGGAAACAGTACCAGGAAAAAGAAGAAGAGGCAGACAGAGAAAGCGACGGGAGGACAACATAAAAGAATGGACGAGCCTGCCGTTGAAAGAAGTTCTAGCTAAGGCAAAAGACAGAGAGGACTGGAGAAAGACGGTCGACGAGTCTTGCATGGTGCCCCAACGGTCCCACAGATTAAGGCATAGGTAAAGGTAAAGAGACTGAGTTCCAGCTAATTAGAGGCGGCTACCTAGTTTGCCTATACCTAAGCTAGCCCTGGTTATATACATGTACAACACGTACATCCATTCTAAATATCATTTAGTGTTAGTGCCCGCTGTGTACGCATGCGCAGTAGTCGCTCTCATCATATGATAATCACTGGAGAAAATTAATGTAAAGTAGACTGTTGATGATCCATTCCTCCTTTTTGGTTTGACTATTACTAGCTTAAAGTAAGCACACTTAAAGATAAGACGGGCGCCTTTGTTGATGCACTTACAACAGAATTGCACTAAGAAGACTCACAATTACTGTCTGTTGATCAATATCTTAATCTAGTGTTAGGTTACTTCAAGGGAGATAATCTAGCAGTCATTTCAAACGTTTCTCAAACAATGCAAATGAATTTAAAACAAAAAAAAAAAGGTTTCGTTAATTTTTAAACAAATGTCAACATGAGCTCGTTCAGTTCATGGTTGTCTTTAGTTAACTAGATAAAAACACAAAAAACATATCAAATACTTTTTTAAAAGACAATACCTCGTCTATTCAACTTTAAGAGTGATTGTTTTTCACTCTGCAGGTGACGATGTTACATTACGTAATACAATACATATGACGGAACAGCCCCTCCATTACTAACCTTTCCTCTCACTAGATTCCACAATTACGGGTATTATATAATGCCGTTTTTTTTAATCGCGCGTATGATTGGCGTGTTCCATATTGAATGACACCCCAAAATGACAATTTTTGTCTATATTTCAGGAGATTTATAGAAGTTTTCAAAAGATTTTAACTAGGGGTGCACCGGATAGTCCCTCCGGCTCCGGCTTCTGGCGAATATCCGGCATTTTTTACTACCGGATAGTAAACCGGATAGTAAAAATACACTTATTTAATATGCATAAAGTGGACCTTGTTCCATTACTGTCTGTTATAGAATGTATTAATGTTTATATGAAAACAAAATAATGTGCTTAAAAATAGAGCCATTATAAATATGCACCAAACATCGTTTATTATAAAGACAAGGCATGTTAATAACTTAATATAAATAGAGATGAAATTTTACATCATAAATGCGCTTGACATACAGAGATGCAATGGCTGGCACTTTTTTCAATTTGTCTTGACCTTTGAGTAAGTTAGTTAACATGTTAAAATGTTACGTTCCTTGACTACGTCATGCTGACCAGACGTCTGTCTAGCTGTGCGGGTATATCTCCAGAGGTAGAGATGAACAACTCCCACCCCCTTTTATTTGTTTAGTCCATCACATTGAGGCAGGTAACCACAAGTTAAATACGATGGACGTAGGTTTAATGTCAGCGTATAGACACTCTCTAGTGGTCACACCTTTCGAGGGAACTGAGTTTGTTTACTTAGTAGTTAATCTTTATTGGGGGGGGGGGGCTGGACTACAAGAGCCACACCTCTAAGGTAACCAGGTATATTTCTAGATGAACAACTACCTCCCCCTTTTATTTGTTTAGCCCATCACATTGAGTTCATTGATTGACAGGTGACCCCAAGTCAGATACGATGGACGTAAGCACTCTCTAGAGGTCACACGAGGGAACTAGGTTTGTTATTGGGGGGGGGGGGGACTAGACTTTACATTATAAATTCGTATTACATACGTAGCAGCGATGTCTGGCACACTGGCTTGTCTTGACCTTTGAGTGGTCTAGTAAACATGTCATATTCCTTAACTTCGTCACGCTGATAATCTGTCAAGATGTGCGGGTGTATCTCCAGAGGTAGAGATGAGCTACCCCCACCTCCTTTTGTTTGTTTAGTCCATAACATTGAGTTCACAAATAGGCAGCTGACCACATTAAGCCAGATGTCAACGTGTCGACAATGTCTAGAGGTCACATCTTATGAGGGAACTGAGTTTGTTTACTTGGATTAGAGTTTTTATTAGAGCCGGGACTACAAGCCAAATCTCTATAAGGTTAATTTGGTATGAGTTAGTTTATTATGAGATAGGTTGTCAATCAAGGGTCTGGACCACAAACCACACCTTTTATACCATTGGACGGGTAATAAGTTTGTTTACTTTGAGTTAAGTCTCACGTATGAGTCAGGTCTACAAGCCAAACAGACACTGACCAAGGGTATCTTTAAAGGGAGGGCTCAAGAGACTCAACACCCCCAACTTCTTATTTGTTTAATCCATGACAATGTATTGATAGAGAATATAGACATTGACCATTCTTAAGCCAGAATGGATTAACGCAAATTGTTAAGACATATTGAGACTGTCTAGAGGTCACTAGATGGTGACACTAAGTTTGTTTACTTGGAGAGAAATGTCATTTAGGGCGCTGAACACACGTTCGTTGCACAATAAAATAAAACAAATATGTGCATGTGTGCGTGTATGTATTTTTTCCCCTTGTATTAAAACCTTTAGAAAGAAAACTAATTTCATTGTTTAATTCTATTGACTTAATATATAAAGGAAAACCTTACAATTAAATTTAACATCGCAGAAAATGAATTGATCTAAAGCACCACAATTAGATCTAGCAAACAAAGAAAAAATATGCTGGAATGTTAAGAAACACTTGACCTCTGTAACTAAGGTACAGAGATAATTTATCTATATGCTTGACTGATCATGCCAATGTGTTATCTTATTTTGCCTGCACACTAAACACTATTGCGTATGCCCAAGGAAAAAAAACGCGTGAAGGTCAACACCATCAACTATACACACTACACTAGGACTACATGTGTAGGCTCACTAAGTCTATCTGACCAGGTTGTTACAATCAGTCGAACACAAAGTCTATTTATGTTGGTTTTTTTTGGTAGGGAGGGTGTGGGTGATTTTGTTTCTTTTATAGTTGGTTTTCCTAATTCTCTTAGATCTATATAACAGTAGATCTAAACATTGATAACAATAATAGGCCTACAGACTACAATTAAATCTATGCTTCGCAACACTTAAAGCTCAGGCTATGAGTAGGTATAATAGATGTTCCTGCTGTTAATAAAATATCGTTTGCCGCAAATGGATTAATAAATATATGACCTACTACGCTTCAGATTCCAACTATTAACTAACAGCTATCAGTATTAAGCCCTTGAAGCCAGAACCAGAAGCAGTCTTTGGACTTAAAATTACAAGTTGTTGGTCAGAAATTATTGAACACATACATCCAACCACCATACAAGCCAGATGAGAGATTTACATTAGTAACTAGTTAAATATATACTAACATATTTTACATTGACCCTCCAACACACAGCCTTTATAGTTGGTGGCCTCATACATACACACAGACACGCTCATGCTACACAGATTAATTTATGTTTATAAATACTGTTAATCTTTAATAAATCAATCAGCAAAAGAGTTTAAAACAATAAGGTATATAAAAGGAGAAAAATAATACCAACAAATATAGGTATGTTATTTAACAGTTTCGTAAAATGCTCAGCAATACAAGCTATTTACAAAACACTTAGGTATTCGGCTCCGGCTCCGGCACCGGCCGAATATCAAATTTTACTATCCGGTCATATCCGGCTCCGGCCGGATATCAAAAAGTACTATCCGGTGCACCCCTAATTTTAACTATTGCCGAAGATTTCCAGGACTTTTTCGTATATCTTGCAATCAGAAAATTTTCAAGAGCTCCTGGTAAATCTGAAGGCCGCGGGAAATCTGCTATAAATTCTAAAATGGTTTAATTTGATAATTCACACCTATAATTAGCGCGGGGCCTATGAAAGTGCGGGGGCCCACTGCGGTCGCATAGATTGCAGTGGCCTAAGGCCGGCCCTAGATAAGACAGTACTCAGACGTCATCAGTCGTGTTGGACTTGTGTGAGACAGGTATTACGTAATGCCATATCCATTCGTCTTTGAATTGTCCTATGAATTGTTCTTTTTCTTTGAAACAGAGGGCTTATTCATGTTCAGCATGTAGCCAATCTAGTCTCATCTGCTGCTTGTAACTCGCAAGTCTTTGAACATCTGTAGCAGACTGCTTAGCTGCAGACGGCTTGGTTGCTGCCTACTAGTTAGGCGCCAAATATTGTTCTATCTCATGCTCAGAAAAAAAAACAGAAGTCATAAACAAACAGGAGCAAACGTTTTACGTGTACACTGGGTGATTTATTTATTTTGATCCTTTTGGTTCTAGGAGAATACGTTTGCCTCTAAGTTAACAATTTATTTTAAAACACGAACTATTTGCTTTGGAGTTTAGAGTATGTCATGCCGTTTGGAGTATGTGATGTCGTAAACAGAGGAATACAAGAGAGAAAGTAGGGCCTAGATAGGATGAAGACTTAATTTTATGCTGATTTTGGTTTTTATAAAGTTCTTTTGATTGTAGTGGGAATTCACATACATGGGAACAAATCTATAAATACCCAGTTGTTTTTTTTGTTTTTTTTTGTTTTGTTTGTTTTTCCGGAGTACAGAATTGATAAGTACTTTAATAGCACAAAATAATTTGTTTGCACTTTTAGCACTACAGAATCAGCGCTTGTATCACAAAGTATTTTTTAGTTGGAAACTGTTCTTTCAATACAGTCAGTCTAGTGTCCTTGACATTGTTAATTTTGTGTTTTTTTTTCTTAAATTTTTTCTCAAAATCTATCGCCAATATATTTCTCCAAATTGCTTTAATTGTAATATGTATAGAATTTTTTCAAATACTACTTTATAATGTAAACTGGATTTGTAGAAATCAACATGTAAACAAAAAACAGATTGCTGTGATTAGCATAATTATGACAAGCCCCTATACTTGATTCATTTACATTTTTGTGACCCAAAACGATGTTAAAATAATAACCATCTTCCCCGTGTTTATAAAATAACTCAAATGTTCAGACTACTCGAGAACCTCAAAACACATATCTATCAAAGGTTCAAACTTATTTGAGAAACTCCAAAGTCCAAACACACATATTACCTGTATATCCTGGAACCATTTTCTCTGTAAATTTCGTGTCCCCATCAGTGGCAGGCAATCGGTTACAGGTACCTTCATAGCCACATGGATCCAGACGAGCAGTGGGCTTCTTCATACCATACTCCTGCAAGACAGGGCAAGCACATCAGGTTAGTGTTACCAGTGGCACTGGGATACAAATGGGTATATAAGTAAACACAACGACTCGGGAGAGCGTCATCAATTAACTTTCTATTGCGTCTCGAGTTTGACACTCTAGACGAGAATGTTAGCTAACAGACTTCGAGTTCATGTGTAACAGTCTAGCAGAAAATATTAGCTAACAGTTCTTAAGGTCAAGTTTTAAAATCTAGCAGAGAATGTTAGCTAACAGACTTTACACTTATTTTTTACAATCTAGCAGAGAATGTTAGCTAACAGGCTTTAGGCTCATGTTTTGCACAATCTAGGAGAGAATATAAACTAACAGGCTTTAAGCTCATGTTTTGCACAATCTAGCAGAGAATATAAACTAACAGACTTTAAGCTCATGTTTTGCACAATCTAGCAGAGAATATAAACTAACAGACTTTAAGCTCATGTTTTACACAATCTAGCAGAGAATATAAACTAACAGACTTTAAGCTCATGTTTTACACAATCTAGCAGAGAATATAAACTAACAGACTTTAAGCTCTTGGCACTCTATTAACAAAACGAGAAGAAAAAATTACTTGCTATGGTATTTTGTTGTTTAGTTTCAACCGAGTTCCGTAATTTCGTAAACCTATACACGTGACAAGTCCGGATTTAAGAAAGGGCAGGTCCCTAGCAGGATTTTGTGGAACTTGAACTTTGCGGTTTTATTTATTTTAACAAAAGTTGTAATCTCAAATCTCAATAAACACGCCTATATGAGTCCTATAACAAAATGTTTTTTTTTTCACATTTGTAGCTTATATACTATACATTTATACAGATTTTTCATTCAGGGATCCGTGGGGAAATTTTATATGCGTAGATAATGGTAGATTGAAACTTATGTTTATATAATAGTATATAAAGGGGAACAGTTTCAGGAAAAAAGAAAAAGAGGCAGACATGGAAGAGAGGGAAGACAACATCAAAGAGGGGACAAGCCAGTCAGTGAAAGAATTTTTAACTCAAGGCAAAGACAGTGAGATGTGGTGCCCTAACGGACCGACTACAGCAACGGTGATGGTGGATATATATGTATGTATGTATGTATGTATGTATGTATGTATGTATGTATGTATGTATGTATGTATGTATGTATGTATGTATGTATGTTGTATGTATGTATATATGTATGTATGTATGTATGTATGTATGTATGTATGTATGTATGTATGTATGTGGTGTGTGTGTGTGTGTACTATGTATGTATGTCTGTATGTATGTATGTATGTATGTATGTATGTATGTATGTATGTATGTATGTATGTATGTATGTATGTATGTAGTGTGTGTGTGTGTGTGTGTGTACTATGTATGTATGTATGTATGTATGTATGTATGTATGTATGTATGTATGTATGTATGTATGTATGTATGTATGTATGTATGTATGAATGTATGTATGTATGTATGTATGTATGTATGTAGTGTGTGTGTGTGTGTGTGTACTATGTATGTTGTATATATGTATGTATGTATGTATGTATGTATGTATGTATGTATGTATGTATGTATGTATGTATGTATGTATGTAGTGTGTGTGTGTGTACTATGTATGTATGTATGTATGTATGTATGTATGTATGTATGTATGTATGTATGTATGTATGTATGTATGTATGTATGTATGTATGTAGTGTGTGTGTGTGTACTATGTATGTATGTGTGCGTATGCGTGTGTGTGTGTGTGTGTGTTTCATGTAGTTTAAAGGGTTTAGTGTTTAGCCGATAGTAATCATGAGATTATTTCTACCCATTGTAAAGTAGTCACAGATTACGGAAAGTTCATTGCTTCACTTTGCTGTAGTCTTAAATCTTCACACACTCCTTAGTGTTAGGTAAGCACTCATCAAAGCGACCAGTGATCCTTGTGTCATTGATCAGTTTGAATCGAATTCTAGCTGTTCCGACAAATATATCATTGTAATCGATCAAACGTTAATCTAGTCTATGGGTCGACACTCCCGAACTACTAGATAATCGATACGGGCTTCATGTGTTGAGGTTTGTATAGGAAATTAATGCACTTGACTTTTGTGTTTACCCCCTTTGATTCGGTTACGGGAAGGTCTAACGAACGAGACGAAGGGCTTTGCACAGCACACAATGACACATAGTTAACAGTAGGAAGCAGGTGATATACAGGCCTAATTGTCGAGGTGTAGACACTCTTGTGTGTAAAATCTAGGCAGGATATTGTTATAGTATCGTGAATAGTAGTTTCCTTTTCATACTCTGCTCTCTATAGGGCAGGTGATATAAAGCTCCTCGTTTCAATGGTCGATAGTTAACCAAGGTGTCATGTGGCCAGCAAGGCTGTCATTGCCGGAAGTGGCATTGGATATAAGCACTCCTCTACCCCAAAAAAATGCTTCCAAATAACATGCGAAATCCGAGACCAATAGTTAGAGAAGGGCTGAACACTGACCTGCGACGTCGCAACCTGTGCGCAGTTTAGACCAAAAGCTCGTTGCCACGTCCCAGCTTGTAAAGTCTGACCTGTGACGTGGCAACGATTTATTGGTCTAAAGTGGAAAAAAAACAACCTTTTAAAAAACATAGTTTAAGGAACACTTCCTTTATTTTGTATACCGGATACAACAAAAAATAAAACTAGCTATTTGCTAAAAGTTTTTTCGTCATGTATGAAAACTCTTAATAATTTTGTCAATCTAGTTGATAGAAGTTTTCTATATACATTTGTTATATCATGTAATTCAGTGATTCCCAAAGTGGCCTTTACAGACCCCCAAGAGGTCTACGAGACAAAATGTTTGAGAACCACTGATCTAACTCAAGTATGTTGCACATCTGCAACTGGACTTTCTGTCCCTGTGCTGTCTTCGTGAAATGCTTAGATAACTCATTTCTTTACAGTTTGTTCCTGAACTACAAAGAAACGGGAAGTTCCTAATACACATTCTACAAAGCGGGGTGCAACACAAGAGTTTTGAAGGGAAAACGGATTTTTTTTTTGGCTGCTGAAAGCAAGCTATCAGTCAAGTGACAAAACACCTGTTGGCTGGCGTTTTCTGAGTACAACTTAATTGTTCATAAGACTTCTTGTTTTTGAAACGTATATTTGTCAATATAGAATACGTACTGTTTGCTTACTTATCTCCACCTTTTTAAACTTAACCATTAGTTCAACGCGTTAATGTAATGCAAGGGAAGTAAGTGAGGAAAGTTGTATGGGGGAAAAAAAGCGAGTGTTTCCATCATTTTTTCTAAAAACAACCCGCCTGTCAATCTCATTTTTTTTTAGAAACTTGAGAATCTTTTGACTAAGTCGTCTACAAATTAGATTTCACTAAGGGTTTATTTTTCTTGCCTTATTGAGACCGAACGTCCAAACAAAGTCAATAGTTTCTCTGTGTCCCAAGAGCATGCAAACTCTTACATCGGCTTGAGGAAAGGGGAGGGGACAGAATGGGTGAGTGCTTCGATTGGCGAGGCGCGGTTTAGCGTGGGGGTGCGTGAATGTGACAGGGCAAGTAATTCGATAGGATTTATCTATTCCCTTATGCTCGCAGCCGATTAGAGCTCAGTTCAACTCGTGGCATGAGCTGATCCAAGTATGAATTAGTCAGTGAGAGCTTGTGCGATTGTAAGGAGAGTTCCTAAGTAGATCTTTTGTTGTTTTTTAAAAAGAAAGAAAATCAGAAAAATTCCAAGAACTAAGGGACTAGTTATTTATACCAAAAATGTGCCGCCCTATTGTTTCGGAACGATGGAACTCTCTTATTGCTTTTACACTTGAAGCTAACGCACAAAGCTCAATTTTTTTTCCCAAAACAAAAATAATTACAAAGATTATATTGATTCTGCCAGGTGAAAAGTTTAAACACATTATTTCTCCCACACCTAATCTCAAATCAAGTTGAAAATTTTGCACAATTATTAAATGCATGAATCAATTAAAAAAAAAAAACCAATTAGTCAATTAACAATTGGTAAATAATCATTTTGTTTAATACCAACAAGGGAAATTGATTCTTCAGTATTCACATATATGACCAAATATGTAGGGTTTTATCCCCTTTAGATAGTTGTACACGTCGCCTCTACCGCTCCCATTCTCAGATCAAGTTGAAACTTGAAACAATTATTGATTGCACCTAACAAAGATGATATAAGCTTTGTAAAAACAAACTACAAATACAATAGTACATAGGCTGATTTATCAATGCGACTTTTACAGTAGCTCATCATTGAAGCGAAAATAAATTAAAAGTGAGACTCAATTTTAAAATTAGAATTTTATTTTTAAAAAATGCCTCTCCATTCCAATTGTAAAAGAAGACGATTGTAAAAATTCCTTTAGGTTTTTTTTTAAGCCAGAAGATATTAAAGACTGATGAATATCTATCTATCTATCTATCTATCTATCTATCTATCTATCTATCTATCTATCTATCTATCTATCTATCTATCTATCTATCTATCTATCTATCTATCTGTCAGTCTCTATCTATCTATCTATCTATCTATCTATCTATCTGTCAGTCTCTATCTATCTATCTATCTATCTATCTATCTATCTATCTTTCTGTCTGTCTGCCTATCTATCTATCTGTCTGTCTGTCTGCCTATCTATCTATCTATCTGTCTGTCTGTCTATCTATCTATATGTCTTTATATCTATCTATGGGTCTATCTAGGTGTGTATGTGTTCATGTATTTTTACTTCCAACACATTCATGTACATAACGTGAATGACGCTACATGTTATACAAAAAATGAATAAAAATAAAAGCGGCAGTAATTAAACTGCGGGACATGAATCTTGAATGTGTATACAAATATAACTTATACAAACATAAGTTATACAAATTTTACTTTTAAAATGTGACTCCTACAAAAATTATTAATACAATTAAATTTAATTTACCCAGCATTCTTCAATGTTGCTCGGCCTAGTGTCAAATATTTACATCAAACATGATCCAAACGTCTCGATGTTAGTTCTTATAGATCGACAAATATTTATATTTTTTGTTGGATTAAAAGACTAGCATGGAATGAAGTGTCTGAGAGATTAAAAGACTAGCAGAGAATGAAGTGTCTGAGAGATTAAAAGACTAGCAGGGAATGAAGTGTCTGAGAGATTAAAAGACTAGCAGGGAATGAAGTAACTGAGAGATTAAAAGACTAGCAGGGAATGAAGTGTCTGAGAGATTAAAAGACTAGCAGGGAATGAAGTGTCTGAGAGATTAAAAGACTAGCAGGGAATGAAGTGTCTGAGAGATTAAAAGACTAGCAGGGAATGAAGTAACTGAGAGATTAAAAGACTAGCAGGGAATGAAGTGTCTGAGAGATTAAAAGACTAGCAGGGAATGAAGTGTCTGAGAGATTAAAAGACTAGCAGAAAATGAAGTGTCTGAGAGATTAAAAGACTAGCAGGGAATGAAGTAACTGAGAGATTAAAAGACTAGCAGGGAATGAAGTAACTGAGAGATTAAAAGACTAGTAGGGAATGAAGTGTCTGAGAGATTAAAAGACTAGCAGGGAATGAAGTGTCTGAGAGATTAAAAGACTAGCAGGGAATGAAGTGTCTGAGAGATTAAAAGACTAGCAGGGAATGAAGTAACTGAGAGATTAAAAGACTAGCAGGGAGTGAAGTGTCTGAGAGATTAAAAGACTAGCAGGGAATGAAGTGTCTGAGAGATTAAAAGACTAGCAGAGAATGAAGTGTCTGAGAGATTAAAAGACTAGCAGGGAATGAAGTAACTGAGAGATTAAAAGACTAGCAGGGAATGAAGTGTCTGAGAGATTAAAAGACTAGCAGGGAATGAAGTGTCTGAGAGATTAAAAGACTAGCAGAGAATGAAGTGTCTGAGAGATTAAAAGACTAGCAGGGAATGAAGTGTCTGAGAGATTAAAAGACTAGCAGAGAATGAAGTGTCTGAGAGATTAAAAGACTAGCAGGGAATGAAGTAACTGAGAGATTAAAAGACTAGCAGGGAATGAAGTAACTGAGAGATTAAAAGACTAGCAGAGAATGAAGTGTCTGAGAGATTAAAAGACTAGCAGGGAATGAAGTGTCTGAGAGATTAAAAGACTAGCAGAGAATGAAGTGTCTGAGAGATTAAAAGACTAGCAGGGAATGAAGTGTCTGAGAGATTAAAAGACTAGCAGGGAATGAAGTAACTGAGAGATTAAAAGACTAACAGGGAATGAAGTGTGTAAAAGACTAGCAGGGAATGAAGTGTCTGAGAGATTAAAAGACTAGCAGGGAATGAAGTGTCTGAGAGATTAAAAGACTAGGGAGATAAAGTGTTGAAGATTGTATCTGGCGATTCAGTATCGAAGAAAAGAACAATCTTGCGTCTTTGGCGCACATGCTGGCAAAATCTTGTGTCTAGGACTAACTGAATATTGTGTATTCTTTTGAATAAACCTAACCTATAATCTGTTTCAGAAAGAAGAATGTATGTTTCCTGACCTTATAGTTGTGTGCCCTTCAGTAGACATTTACAAGAACATCGATAGAAAACAGAAAAAAAAAGGAGGCCCCATTAAGCAGTTAATGAGTACAGACGTCTTTTCAATCGCGATCTTTTCACGGAAGTGTTGGTTATATAGCAGAAATATCTTAAATGGTCTCGCTTCACTTAGAGTGTACTAATAACAATAATTGGGCTTGTCTTAGAGTCCAAAGATTAATTAGGAATGCAGTATTTCCCATGGCTACGCTGCCCCAGCTGTGACCTACATATTTTGACACATCCAGGGCAAGCATTACCATTGTCCGCCGGTGGTCGATTAAGATATTCTTTTCGCCATCTGCGTCAGTACTCGACTGCGGATTTTCTTTTGGTCTCAAATGTGTATCCCGCGGCCTTTGTGAGTGACCTCCAGCTGTCTCGTTCTGAGGCCGCATGCAACAAGGTGCTCTCTTCTATGTCAGTGTGACATAATGGGGAGTTAATTATTTTTGAGCTATTTTAAAGACTAGAGTGATTCCCCTTACGAAGTTTATTTAAGGGCAAGTAGACAGTGTTTAGTTGCCACTTGCTCCTGAGTTACCAGCTTGACCACTGGACCTGTGTTGTAAATTGTATTTTTTCAGTTAGTGGTGTGTGTCTTGGGGTACTCGGGAGAAGTGTGCCCTGCTCTGGAGATCTTTGGGCTAAGTATATCTTTAGTCATTATTGTATTTTATATAAGACTAGCAGGGAATGAAGTGTCTGAGAGATTAAAAGACTAGCAGGGAATGAAGTGTCTGAGAGATTAAAAGACTAGCAGGGAATGAAGTATGTTTTACCCTGATGTTCTTCATCCTGGGGTACTCCCAAATATGACATTTTTATAGCCTTGTCTCTGGGGGATTCAACTCTGCATTGAATCATCAGATAGGCTTTACCAAACGGATGTCTATAGGTGGAATTCTATGAAGCTTGTAGGCTAATAGGTTTCCCTGAAGCTTATAGTACATCATGACCCTTTTTTTTTTTTTTTTGGCTAAAAGTGGCTGTGTCAGTCTGAGGCCTGTAACCCCACAGTGGCCAAAAGTGGTCATGTAGTGACCAGAGGCCTGTGACCTTCATTTTTCTACAATGATGTGTGATCTCCTGAATATGACGATAGTGTATATATTATATGACTAGGGCGGTGTGCCATACTTTTTTTTGAAAGTGTAACTTTTTTTTATTTTGTGTTGAGAAGACCTGCGAGTCGATAGCCATTCATTTACACATTTATTTTTCTTTTTTTGTAAATAAACTTTGTATATATGTTTACCTGCAACTTTGAGTCTTGTGTTGCATACATTAGTTTAATTGTATACCTAGAGGTTATACTTTATAACCTAGGCAGTGCAAGTAGGGACCAATGTGCCTCAGGACGAACGTGCCAGCACACCTTTAACACTGATCTGTTGACCTAAATACTTAAATCTAGCTATAATTCTAATTGAATATTTTGAGCTAAACCCGCTAATAGGTAATGTGAACTGATCATATTGGTTCATTAATCAGCTAAAGCAAGTTGGCGCCTAAGCTGGTCTTTAAAGCTTTTCCGTGGAGCACCTCTGTTACGTCGAACACCATTTCGTTCACCAAAAAAAAAAAGACTGCTTTTGGCATACGTTCGTCGCCTATACGGGGTACGTGCACTGCCCAGCGTAATTGTCGGACCATAAGAGGTTCCTCTATAGTCTATACCAGGGGTTCTCAACCTGTAGGTCGCGACCCCTTGGGGGTTGATTGACGATTTGCCAGGGGTCGCCAAAGACCATCGAAAAAATGGATTGTTATTGTCTATGCATCTATCGCTGTATGTGTGTGTTTGGGGGTGGGGTCGCGGCAGAGTGGTGGATTGTAAAAAGGGGTCGCCGAGCATAAAAGGTTGAGAACCGCTGGTCTATACTGTCCATACCGGCGTTAGCATGGACATCGCTGTTTGTAGTGCGATCTTGCCACCTTACGTCCATGATGGAGCGCAAGCATCTTTGGTGAAAGCGCTTAAGTAGTCTTAGTTGTTTTCTGTATAATGATGTCTCAGATCCATATAGGAGGGTTGAGAGAACCACAGCCTGGTAGAAATTGATTTTTGTGGGAAAGGCGGTACGATTTATTCCGCCAGACTCTCGCCTGAAGGCGTCCAAAAGCACTACTAACCCTGACCAGACGGTTATCAACTTCCATTGAAAGCGCAGCGTCATTTGATACTAAACTTCCCAGATATGTAAAGTGGTCTACCACGTTAAGGGGCTGTCCATTTTCGGTGATCTTTGGGGCTGAGTAGGTTTTGTTGGGTGACTTCTGGAACATGACTTCTGTTTTCCCGAGGTTTATAAATTGTGAGCTAGCAGGGCGTAATCATCGGCATAGAGAAGCTCTGTTAGAGGGTAGGCTACTAATAATTGTTGAAATCAAGAATCTTTTGTAATTTATGGGATCATCTATGACATAGCTCCTAAGACAGAGAACCATAAATATACTTTTCATTTTGTGCCTTACGAGAAACAGCTTTTTCGTTGGTAAAAGGTTTCTCAACCTTTTATATAGAGAGACAATTTTAAAGTTTATACACATTGGAAGATATAAATTGTGAGCTAGCAGGGCGTAATCATCGGCATAGAGAAGCTCTGTTAGAGGGTAGGCTACTAATAATTGTTGAAATCAAGAATCTTTTGTAATTTATGGGATTATCTATGACATAGCTCCTAAGACAGAGAACCATGAATATACTTTCCATTTTGTGCCTTATGAGAAACAGCTTTTTCGTTGGTCAAAGGTTTCTCAACCTTTTATATAGAGAGACAATTTTAAAGTTTATACACATTAGAAGATATAAATTGTGAGCTAGCAGGGCGTAATCATCGGCATAGTGAAGCTCTGTTAGAGGGTAGGCTACTAATAATTGTTGAAATCAAGAATCTTTTGTAATTTATGGGATCATCTATGACATAGCTCCTAAGACAGAGAACCATGAATATACTTTCCATTTTGTGCCTTATGAGAAACAGCTTTTTCGTTGGTCAAAGGTTTCTCAACCTTTTATATAGAGAGACAATTTTAAAGTTTATACACATTAGAAGATATAAATTGTGAGCTAGCAGGGCGTAATCATCGGCATAGAGAAGCTCTGTTAGAGGGTAGGCTACTAATAATTGTTGAAATCAAGAATCTTTTGTAATTTATGGGATCATCTATGACATAGCTCCTAAGACAGAGAACCATGAATATACTTTCCATTTTGTGCCTTATGAGAAACAGCTTTTTCGTTGGTCAATTTTATAAAGTTTATACACATTAGAAGAGACAAAGACTTAAGAAAATATTAAATCCAAAGACAGTCCGTTCCCCCTCACCCACTCTATGTGCTCTATTATGTGTTCTAGAAAAGAGACAACCATACACAATATATGGTTTTCAAATAAAACAAAGATTGAAAAATAGTTTAACATACAATTTTAACAAAATAGACTACCATTATAGGCTTTATATAGTAATTGTACATAAATTCTTTGCCTATTAAGAGCCAATATGATACTTGATAAAAGAAATTCAAAACTCTGATTACGTTTACTCCCCATGTACAAACTCAAAACTTTGGGAGTTTGGAAATTAAAAGTTTATCAGCATGATATCTGGATGCACATACACACACTTAGTAGCACGCATGTTTTTGTAGAGGCTATCAGGCCTTTTGCTGATCATTTATATTATAATTAGAACTTCCCATATTAATAACTTCATTTCATTTAGTATAGACGTACCGGCACCTTTTGAAAAAAAAAATTGCATTTCTTGTATCTTTACGTATATTATTCATCTTTAGTAGTTAAAAGTTAGGCAATCAACTACTGAGTATCGGCTCCTAATCACTGAGTACCGGCACCTATTTTTTTTTTAAAGCACTGTATGTATATATATATAAAACATATATATATACTCCGTTGGCAGTAAGTAAACTAATTACTGAATATTATTTTGTGATTTAAAAAGTAATTTTATTTTTATAGTATAGATTGTGTATCTTTGATCTTTCTTTTTGTAGGCCTATATACAAATAGAGTATATTTTATGTGGTGATATTCAAAAGATTTTAAAAGGTATAATACTAATATCTTACCTTACTTAAAGCAGCTGTTTCATCTCCATAAGTTCCGCCAACTCTGTATTTTATTTGTGGAATATATCCTCTGTATCTGTATCCATTGATAAATAATTAATTTAGGCCTAGTATATTCATTTCTTTACAATGCAATAGGCCTAAGCTATCATTCTAAAATAATAGTTATTATATAAGGGCTAAATTCAAATTATAGAGTATAAAAGCATCATTAGATCTAAATCTTTATGAGTTAACAAGAGTTTCTAGATCTAATCTATGCATTTACTGATTTTACTTTTACCCTGGAATTTCAGCTCCATCTTTCAAGCCCGCAAAAGCCCTTCTTTGTTCTAAAGTGGGACCACCTCCTGTTTCTATCGACGTCATGATTTTTTAATAAAGCAGGTTTTAATCTCAGGAACACACACACAAAAAATGTGGCGTTTAAAAGTCTCTTTTAAATTACGCCAGAACTGCCTTAAGCCACAGTCGATAAATCCTCGCTCCGTCGTTAACGCCGCCACTAGTGTTGCTATGTTGAAAATTTGACCCGGAAAAGGAAACTATTGACCTTTATTAAAGAGTTTCGCATACTTAGCAATTAATAAAAACCATTAAAAGTTTTGTTTATTTTGACAAAAACTTGTTTCTGTTTGTCATACAGCTATTTTCCCATCCCTATTCAAAGATTATTAAATCAAATTACCTTTAAGAAGTAATGTCATGAACGTATGCTCTTTTATCATATTGTTACATTAATCGTCGAACGCGCTGCTATGAAAACTTTAGTTGTTTGGATTTTAATGAGCTTCAAAATGGCGCACGCAGCTCAATTGTTTCCTGACTTGAACATGAAATTTCGATCATCGCTGTGTGTTTGGATAAGATCATGATCTAATCTAATTCCAATATTTGCATTGATATTCATGCAGAATATCTATCATTATGGGGAATACGACAGTTGTAGCTACAGGTGTAAAAAATCAAGGCGATGCTGAAGCTAACAAACTTTATCAACTTGTGGATTTAAAAGGTGGTGGCGAGCTTGTAGAAATGGCAAAAGTTGCTCGATGGACGAAAAACTGGGCAGGTTCGTTGAAATAATAGGATACATACGATAAATAAATATAAACCAGATGATTTATGTTCATACCGCTTGTCTAAGTGCTGTATGTCGTCACTGAACATTTGTTGAACATCACTTTTAATCAGAATAATCTAGCTGGAGTATACACTGTCACTAATACACTACTATTCACTATAGACACTATAGTAGTATTAGTAGAGTGTATATAATTAATATAATATAAATACAGTGCATATAAAATATAAAGAATGGATGGGCCTGCCATTGAGAGAGGTTCTAAACAAGGCAAAAAAAAAGAGAAAAAATGGAGAAAGACGGTCGACAAATCTTGCCTGGTGCCCCAACGGTCCAACAGACTAAGGGATAGGTAAAGGTAATAAAAAAAATACAGGACTTGTCTTCATACTCAGAAAGAAACTCTTCTAAATCTAGATCTAAGTATTGATCTAGAAATCTAGATCTAAATCTTACTCTAGATCAGGGTGGCTTTTTTTTTTTTTTTACTTTTAAATTAGATTGACCACACAAACTTTTATATCTGTGACTTTGCTTTGCAGATCTTGCTTAAATTACCAAAATCTGTATAGTTAGGCCTCTAGAGTCTAGTCTAGAGATCCATATTTATATTTCATATAATATATAATAGAAGTAATTTTAAGATTATTAACAGTTAATATCAGTTCTTAAAATTTTTATCAATTTGAACAAGATAATATATATATATATATGAATTTTACTTGTCCCAAAAAGCACCCCTTTAAGTTTAGAAGAAAAACATTTTTTGAAGGCTGCCTAATGTGGAAACCATTAAATCTAGATGCATTTTATCTCAGATAAAGCCTATAAAGGACTGGTTATCTCTATACCTTCCAACTTGAAAATAAAAATGCAGAAGTAGAAGAATCAGTCAGTAGTAACACTTATTTGTTCATATTTTCTTGGATGAGAATGCTTTGGGGGTTAGTAGCTAATGATTTAAATGTATATTGTACTTATCAAGAACTATAAAAATATCTTTAATTAATTAAAAGTATTAGGCTACAACACAGTTAGAATATATCTAGATTTATATAACCCCAGAAAAAATCTTTCAAGGGCCTATTAGATTTAATTGTTATTATGTTCTGTTTTTCTGTACATATAACCATTTTACACTCATTAGATCTAGATGTCTAAAAATGTGTGTGTTTGTATTCTAGATTTGGATGAAAGAATACAAAGAGATGTGAAACCATTTTTATATAATGGAGGCCAGGGTAAATATATACCTATTGTTGACCTGGTGAAGATCAGAAATAAAGACAGGCAGAAGAGTGGTATAAAAGCCAGTAAGAACAAACAGAAGTCTGCACAAGATCAGGCCAGGATAGATAACATCATGCAGTTGGAAATCAATCAGATCGATGGCTTCCTTTCAAGACATGGTGAGTTGGAGACAATACTTACATGTTTTCTCTGTGTGGAACTGTTTGTTTTCAGAATATTTTTATTTTCTGAAATACAAATAACTTAGATGTTGTGTTGAAATTAATTTGCAATGAAATTGCCACTGCTGTTGGCCTTGACTTGGTAACTAAAATTTCAAACGCATAATTCTATGGCTACATAACTCTGCTTGCCTTGCTGTTTAAACTTACCAATCTTTCTAGTGCCTTTAACAATTATTGTCTAGAACTGCAGTTTTCTTTTTTTGCTTTTCTACAGATCATAAGTCTCGCTTTCAGTGTTGGGACCTAGAGAAAAGAGGCACTGTTGGAGAGAATATATTACATTTATGTTTGCTGAATGCCACACAGACACATGCTGATCTTGCCAAGAGACTTTTAATGTTTTACCCTAAGATGCTCAATGACATTTATGTTGGAGAAGAATATTATGGTTTGTTGTAAAATATTTTTTCTTCTTTTTTTCTCACTTATAACATTCTTTTGATATATATTGTGTGTGTATGTGTGCATGTGCATTTGTTTGTGTTGCTTTTGGGTGCGTGAATGTGTTTGTTTGTGTGTGATGTGCACATGTCTAAAAAAATTAAGATTTTTCAAGTGATCTAAAACAGTAGGAAGCAATCTGCATATTGCCTTAGTCAAGCCTCTTTCATAGGGGTGACTGCCCACTGCCTTTCTAGGGTCTTTGCTCCTTAGAGGTTTCTTCGTTACTTAAAAGACATGCATTTTGAAATACAGAATCAAAGGAATCCACTACTTCAACTTTATTCAAAATAATTGACCACACTGATGTCAAAAACAGTTATCAATGATTCTAAGGGTAAAAGTGGCAATATATAAAACATAGTTGTTTTTTTTACTCAATTGCACTACAAAGTGAAGTAAAGTTTGACTACTGTTAATTATCTTAAGATTTTGTCATACATCAACTGCCACAATAGTAGAAAACTTATCTGACAATATTTTACTAACACAATAATGGGAGAGAAATTTTTAAAAATCTTTGGAATATTTAAAACTGTTGTCCAAGAATACAACAATGGTGTAAAAATGGTAGGCATTATTAGTAGGGTTAAAGCTTGTATATTGTCAATTAATCTTTAGTTAAAAAGTATTCCAAAAAAGGAAATAGTGTGTTAAAGCAGTAACTTCCAACATTTGAAAATATATAAAGAATTACAAAACCTGGTCCCTTATTTATCCAATGTCATTAAAGGTGTCAAATAGCTACCCTAATACATAGCAAAGAATAAATTGAAAAAATTTACACAATAATTTATTTTGTTAAAAATACTTTAAATTACACCCTCCGCTGAAATGAGTTTTTCTAAAGTTAAATGCAAAACAAAATTATATAGAAATGCAATGGGTCAGGAAAGGCTTTAAGCTTGGCAGTTTTATCATTAAAGAAGATAAAACCTCTAATCCTTTGAAATGAATCACAATATTACATTATAGAATTTCAGTAAGGCTCAAAGAAGGATATTGAAATGGCATTTTTTAGTGGCACCCAAAAGGGAATAGCCATTATTAGTTTTGTGTGGTCTGTCCGTCTGTCCGTTCCATTTAGATATAGTCGGGTTCCTTTTGTTGCTCAACTTAAATTAAATTAAATATTACTAAACAAATACATTTCAACTCCAGCTATTTGGGAATAAAAATAAAGTTATACTAGATCAAATTCAACTTCAACTCCAGATATCTATGGAAATATAAATAATACTTTAATATCCAATAGAGCACAAATAATATCAACTCTCGATATATATACACAATATTATACACAACCACCAGTCCAGGAAGCAACCGTCCAACCTTCCTGGACCGGGGACAAGACTTCACTGACTAACACACTCTCTTGCATATTCAAGGAAGACTAAATCATTCTATTCATAACGTGTGCAAGACTATTCACATTTATAACCTGGGAGTACATAAACAAGGGGATATAACTATCATACCAAAATATCAAAGTAACATATTCACTCTTGCCATTCCTCTCCCTGACAGATATCAAAACTAGAAAAGATATTGAAAAATATATCATAATATTTTAGATCTTTCAAAGTTCTGTTGCAACAGCTACTTTTTTCTTTTCTGCAAGTGAAAAGATTAATTTTTTTAATTAACTATGCAAGTAGTTTTTTCATAAAAATACACAATTTTTACACCCATTCACTATTAATAGTAAAAAATATAGGATACTATTTAGTAAGGAAGTTGAAATTTTATCATATTTTTAACACATTTATTCAAACAGTTTTGTTCTTCTTTTTTTAAAAAAAAGTTTTGATAAAAATGTGCATTATGAAATTAAGTGTTTTCTATCATTCAAGCTACCTATAAAGTTCTAATGTTTAACTGCTAATATAAAGTTTGAATGTTTCACTGCTATTGTAAAGTGTTAATAATGTTTCACTGCTATTACAAAGTTTAAATGTTTCATTTCCATTATAAAGATTGAATGATTTACTGTTTTGATAAAAATGTGCATTATGAAATTAAGTGTTTTCTATCATTCAAGCTACCTATAAAGTTCTAATGTTTAACTGCTAATATAAAGTTTGAATGTTTTACTGCTATCATGAAGTTTTAATATTTCACAGCAATTACCACTATTTATAAGTTTTGAATGTTTCACCATTATGAATAAGTTGGAATGATTTACTATTATAAATTTTCAATGCTTTACAGCTCTCATAAAGTTTTAATGTTTTCCTGCTACTATAAAGTTGGAATGTTTTACTTCTATTATAAAAGTTGAATGTTTTACTGCTATTTTAAAGTTTGAATGGTTCTCCGCAATTTTAATATTGGACTGTTTCACCACTATATAAAGTTTGAATGGCTCTCTGCTATTATAAAGTTTGAATCTTTCACCTCTATTATAAAGATTGAAAGTTTTACTGCTATTATAAATTTTGAATGCTTTACTACTAATAACAAAAAAGTTTAAATATTTGACAGCTACTACAAAAATTTTGAATGTTTTACTTCTAATCTAAAGTTTGAATGTTTTACTTCAAATATAGAGTTTGAATGTTTTATAGCTAACATTGAACCATATCATCATTACTGTCATTTCATTGAATACTTAGGAATATTTACAATATATTAGTAATAATATAAAACTCCATATCCTGTGATATCATGTCCTTAATTGAAACACTACAATAGAATCTGCAGCAGGGCTTTATATTGAAACTTACCTGAGCGGACCACTTCAGGGACCGATTTTCAGTTTGTTTCTACACAAACTGTCTTTGTAACCTTTTTAAATATAAATTTTGATTCATGCTTCTTAGCTTTGGCTGGCTATCCTTTAGAAGAAGAAAAACTGAATTAAAACCTTTGCTGTCTTGTGCAATACCCAAACATGGGAAAGGCTTCAGGAGTCAACCCTGAGGAAAAATCAGGAGCTAACAACCCATAGACATAGCAGGAACTCTGTGTGGGCCATAACTAATGCCCAGACTCTGTGTGTGCAACATCATTCTGACCATAACTAATGCCCAGACATGCATCTCATTTCCATGAGATGATTCATAGTCATTTCTTGACTGAAGGAGGCCATTATACAAATTCCATTGGATTTTAATACATTTCTTTGTGTGCTCTAAACCTGTATGGTACTTAAAAGAAATGAGGCTATTGTTGATAATTGCAGACATCCAGCTTTTATATGATCAATCGTTTCATCCATATTCCCCCATTCAGACACTTGTAAATAACGTTATTTTATTGCCTAGTTGTAATTTGGATAAAATATAACTCTGAACACATTTTTGAGCTGTTTCAATACACCACTGTATTATTAATTTTCCAAAGGAGCATACATCTTAGTTATTGAGAGCTAATTTATTGTGTATATTATTTTGAATTCTCCTATTGCCAAACACAGGAGAACGTTCTACATCTTGCCTCAGACAACTTTTGAATTTTGTATTTTTTTTTTTTCTTTTACAGGGGAGAACATTCTTCATATAGCAATAGTCAATGAGGATCCAGCAATGGTTAAGTTTCTGTTAGATAAAGGAGTTGATTTTGAAGCCAGAGTCTGTGGTAACTTCTTCACACCAGATGACCAGAAGAGTTCCAGGACAGATTCCCTTGATCATGAATGGGTCAATGTTTGTAAAGAGACAAACTATGAAGGGTCAGTTGGATAGCTTTATATTCAACATTGTTCTATGTTTTATATCATTCTATTTTTAGTTTATAGTTCCATTTCTTTGAAAACACATCCCAGCTCAAATAATTCCAAGAAAAGTAGACAAATGAATTTATACAACTCTTTTTGCTAGTACATTAATAAAACGAATTTTAGTATAAAAAAAATAAATAATTGTTCTATTCATTTAATTGAATTCACATCCTGTTGATGGAGGAATTTTTAAATTCTACTTTTAATTTTTTCATAAGTTAATTTATATTAAACACAATTTTCATGTTTGTAGAAATAATTTGGTTATATACTAAGATATACTATAATATATATATGTATATATATATATATATATATATATATATAAATATATATATATATATATATATAATTAAATATATTTAATTATTGCTATCAAGTTGGTATTGCGATAGCTCTGTAAAAGCATAATTATATTTTTTTCCCTGAACTCAGAAATGTGTATTGGGGTGACTATCCTCTTAGTTTTGCTGCCTGCCTCAACCAGGAGGAATGTGTTCGACTACTTATAGCTAAAGGTGCAAACCCCAATCTACAAGATTGCAATGGAAACACAGTGATGCACATGCTAGTTATCTATGACAACATGGTGAGCTTGAAAACTGTTGTTTGTTGGTACATTATTATTAATTTAGCTTTTATATAGCTCTACTTTCATGCTTATAGCATGCTCAGAGCGCTTTTAGTCCAATCTCATTTGTGGCCCATTGGGTGGAGGGGGTATCTAGGAGTTGGTTTTCCGTGTTGCCTTTAGGCGCTCAGTAAACACAACTCTGCCCGAGTCGGGTGTCGAACCTCGAGCCTCTTTCTAGGTAGCCAAACCAAGTTCAAGCACACTAGGCCTCTCTACCACACTTCCCACATAGTTATCTATAACAACATGGTGAGCTAGAACTGTTGATTGTTGGTTCATAGTTCTCTATGACAACATGCTGAGCTAGAACTGTTGATTGTTGGTACATAGTTATCTATGACAACATGGTGAGCTAGAACTGTTGATTGTTGGTACATAGTTATCTATGACAACATGGTGAGCTAGAACTGTTGGTTGTTGGAACATAGTTATCTATGACAACATGGTGAGCTAGAACTGTTGATTGTTGGTACATAGTTATCTATGACAACATGGTGAGCTAGAACTGTTGATTGTTGGTACATAGTTATCTATGACAACATGGTGAGCTAGAACTGTTGATTGTTGGTACATAGTTATCTATGACAACATGGTGAGCTAGAACTGTTGATTGTTGGTACATAGTTATCTATAACAACATGGTGAGCTTGAAAAAACTGTTGGTTGTTGGTACATAGTTATCTATGACAACATGGTGAGCTTGAAAAACTGTTGGTTGTTGGTACATAGTTATCTATAACAACATGGTGAGCTAGAACTGTTGATTGTTGGTTCATAGTTATCTATAACAACATGGTGAGCTAGAACTGTTGATTGTTGGTACATAGTTATCTATGACAACATGGTGAGCTTGAAAAACTGTTGGTTGTTGGTACATAGTTCTTGGGGGAGCTACCACCTTCTACCAAGCGCGTCCCCAGGTGGCGGATAGGGGAAAGACCCTTAGATATAAGGGCTAGCTGTGAATAGCAAATAAACAGCCGCGGACCAACTGGTTTGCAGTCATGGAGGATGAGGTGAAGTATTCCAGTGGTTAGAATATTTACTAAAAACATCTCAGAAATCCAGGGAAATGATTGCAAAAAGCGAGTATAGGGCGCTCTAACCCTTAACCCGGGTAGATGAAACTCGTTAGCTAGGGATAGCAGTTCATCTAGGAGAGAAAACTCCGAAAATAAACACCTGCTGCCTTGCAGATGATCTTGGATGATCAAAGGCTATGGGAGCACACCCAGAAAGAAAAGCAGGCTGAAGTCGGAGTCAATGGGCCTCCTGGCGCAAAACATATTGACACGCAACCTCATCTATGTTGGAGTTCAGTAACGATTCTAATAGATGTGGCGTCCTGCCTGTGGAATCCTGCCGCGCAGGTAGGGGGCCGGGCTCTCCGCCTCGAAGGAGCCCACACAAGCGAGCTGGTGGTTCTTCTATCTCTGCCTGTGGAGCCAGGAGCAGGGACAAGAAAGTAAATACTACTCGCCAACACTCCAAGACCAAAAGTTTAAAAATCCTACAATGGAACGCAGAGGGCATCCAAAAGAAAAGAAGCTCTAAAAATATTTCTGCATGAGAAAGAAATAGATGTAGCTTGCATCCAAGAAACTCATTTGAACAGTAATCTTCGTTTCTCCATTAGAGGCTACACCTGCATCAGACAAGATAGAGAAATCAGACCCAAAGGAGGAATCCTCACCCTCATTAAAAATGACATCCCTACCACAGACATAACTATGCCCAGCTCCTCAGAATCAGAAATAATGGGAACTAAGCTAATTCTTCCGGATGGAAATATTAATCTTTTTAACTGCTACTTCCCACCAGACAAGGAAATAGAGATTGATCACATACAAATACCTGACCAAGAAGACTGTCTTATCTTAGGAGATATGAACAGTCACTCTCAGAGCTGGGGATACCCAGACCTAAATGCCAGGGGAGAAGAAATTGAAGAATGGCAAGCAGAGAACAGACTTATCCTACTTAACAAACCTGAGGATAAACCAACATTTTTCTCAAGAGCCTGGCTAACATCAACCACTCCAGATCTAGCCTTTGCAACTGACAACTTATCCAAAAAGTGCACCAGAGAAGTTGCAGACCAGCTAGCCACCAGTGACCACAGACCCATATTGATCAGTATGGATAGCTCCTTCAAAATATCAGAAAACTCCACCATCCCCAGATGGAACTACAAAAAAGCCAACTGGCACCTATTCTCAAAGCTCACAGACCTATACACAACTTCAATAAACTGCAAATCAAATCAGGTTAATAAGTCATACTCAGCTTTCTCCAAAGCAATCCTCCTAGCAGCTAAGGAATCAATTCCTAGAGGAGCAAGAAAAGATTATATTCCCAACTGGTCTGATCACCTTCAACAACTCCACAATGCCACCATTGAAGCCAGAAACACAGTAGAAAATAACCCTTGTACAGAAAATAACATAAATCTAAAAGCAGCTAACACAGTTTTCAGGAAAAATTACCTTTCCGCCATGAGGAAAAGTTGGCATGAAAAAACAGAACGGCTAAATGTAGATAGAGACGGCCACAAACTCTGGCGTATAGCCAAATGTCTCAACCAGG
The DNA here is from genome assembly GCA_036873155.1 of Biomphalaria sudanica. Classification (NCBI taxonomy): domain Eukaryota; kingdom Metazoa; phylum Mollusca; class Gastropoda; family Planorbidae; genus Biomphalaria; species Biomphalaria sudanica. The sequence continues at coordinate 1,200,005 of JAZGLO010000245.1, read as the reverse complement.
AAGAAAACAGAACAACTCCTATAGTAATAGAAAAGGACAACAAACCCCTGAAAGGCCAAGAAGCAGCAAATGAATTCATTAAGTTTTTCCAAAGCGTAGGAAAAATACAAATCAGTGAAAGTAGAAATAAACATGTAAACTCAGAAATCCAAGATAGAATTAAAGAAAACAATCCAGCTTACTCCTTGGGAATGACCACTAATCTTAAAATGAAGGAACTTGATGAATCCCTAAAAGTCCTCAAACCAAAACAAGCCCCGGGCCCAGACAAAATATCTAATGACATGCTTCTTCATTTGGGTCCTCAAGCCAAAAGAAAACTGCTACAAATATTCAATGCTAGCTGGAGATCTGGCAGAATTCCAAACATCTGGAAAAAAGCCATTATGATCCCTATACCAAAGCACGGCAAACCAAGAAACAAACTGGATAGCTACCGCCCCATCAGCCTCACTAGCTGTTCCTGCAAATTGATGGAAAGAGTGATAAATAGAAGGCTGACATGGATCCTTGAGTCAAATAACCTACTCACTGAAGCCCAGGCTGGCTTTAGAAAAGGCAGATCAACAGAAGATCAAATCGCCTTTATCACACAAGAAATAGAAGATGGCTTTCAAGAAAAGAAACCAACAACAATTGTGTGGGTTGACTTAGAAAAAGCATTTGACAAAGTCTGGGAACAAGGTCTCTTGCTCAAACTAATCCAGCATCACATATCCCACAGAATGTACAACTGGATAAAGGAATATCTAAATAATAGAAAAGCCTTTGTTTGCATGCAAGGACAAAGAAGCCACACAGTGGGTATTAAAAATGGTGTTCCCCAAGGAGGAGTCCTATCCCCAACACTTTTCTTAATATTCATAAACGATCTAAATCAAAACCTACCAAGAAAAGTTAAAAGCAGCATGTATGCAGATGACCTTGCCTTAATTAGCACAGAAGAATATGTAGGAACATCGAAATTTCGATTACAAGATGCTCTCGATATACTAAATAATTGGTCCAAAGACTGGGGCATGTCCATTAACACAAAAAAGACCACATATACCATATTCTCACTGTCAACAAAACAGCAAACAATAAAATTAAAATTAGATAAGGAAGCTTTAGAAAAAAATGACAGCCCTACATACCTTGGAGTCACCTATGACCCGAGACTAACCTGGAAAAGCCAAATAGATAAAACACAGAGTAAAGGCATCCAGAGACTATCCCTCTTGAAAAAATTAGCTGGCACAGATTGGGGAGCAAATCACAACATCCTGAAAAAGACCTATACCAGTTACGTGAGACCTGTACTAGAATATGGTGCCACAGCATGGGGCTCAGCAGCCCAAACCAACCTAAGAAAAATAGACAAGGTTCAAAATATTGGTCTAAGGATAATGACAGGAGCAATCAAAACAACACCCATAAGAGCTATGGAGGAAACCGCTGCCCTGATCTCTCTGGATGAAAGAAGAGAAATAAAAATCCTTTCCCAATTCACTAAATTGGAAACCATGGAGAGGCACCCACTCAGAACAAAAATCCTCAAAACTGGCACCAAAAAACGTCTCAAAAGGACTAATTTCATACAGGAATCTCTAAACCTAAAAAAGAAACACCAACTTGAAAATATTACCCTGGAATCCTCGATACACTATAATGAATCCCCACCCTGGGACGAAAGCCCTCTTCCTACTATAAGGGACCATATTGAAAGCATTAAAAGAAAATCTGATTACAGACCAACAGAGCTCAAGAAAATAGTGAACTGTTTTCTACATAATAATTATCCTAGCAATCAGTGGATCAGAGTTTACACGGATGGCTCAACCCACAAAGCCACCACAAATGGAGGAGCTGGAATACTTATCGAATGGCCAGATGGAGGAAAACTAGGAAAATCCATTGCAACTGGAGAGCTCTCTGACAGTCACAGAGCAGAAAGGGAAGCACTAGCACTAGCTGCTACCATCCTAGCAAATCATCCAAGTTCCCCACACAGTCAGATTGTCTTACTAACCGATGCCAATACAACCCTCCAAAGCCTGCAAAACTCTGATTCCTCATATATTAATAACCTCAAAACAGCACTTACAAAGCTCAACAACAATAGCAAAAAAACTGTAATTCAATGGATCCCAGCTCATATAGAACTAGAAGGAAATGAGAAGGCTGACTCACTCGCCAAGAGTGGGAGAATTAACACACTAATAAACTCTGCACTCTATCCAGAAGAATTGAAGGAATTAATAGTAAATAAAATAAATGAGAAATGGACGAGCTCTCATCCAAATCACAAGAAAGATGACGCTTACTATAAGCTATCCCGACAAGACCAACGTCTAATCTTTCGACTCAGGACCGGACACAACAGAATGCGACAACACATGTACCGGAAACTCAAAATTGGAACCAGTGAAATCTGCCCATGTGGAGAATCACCAGAGAATACAGACCACGTCCTCCAAAACTGCTCTCTATACCAAGAGGCTCGTATAAGACATTGGCCCCAAATCACCCCAATAGAAAAGAAACTATATGGAGAGCTCCCTGATCTGGAAACCACTGCGCATTTCATCTCATGTATTGGTCTACTCATCTGAACACTCCAACATAATCAATGAGAACGAAGAAGAAGAAGAAGAAGAAGGTACATAGTTATCTATGACAACATGGTGAGCTAGAACTGTTGATTGTTGGTTCTTAGTTCTCTATGACAACATGCTGAGCTAGAACTGTTGATTGTTGGTACATAGTTATCTATGACAACATGGTGAGCTAGAACTGTTGATTGTTGGTACATAGTTATCTATGACAACATGGTGAGCTAGAACTGTTGATTGTTGGTACATAGTTATCTATGACAACATGGTGAGCTAGAACTGTTGATTGTTGGTACATAGTTATCTATGACAACATGGTGAGCTAGAACTGTTGGTTGTTGGTACATAGTTATCTATAACAACATGGTGAGCTAGAACTGTTGGTTGTTGGTACATAGTTATCTATAACAACATGGTGAGCTAGAAGATCTGTTGATTGTTGTTCTAGATATTCTCATTTATGTCCATTTTATAATTGTTTAACTACATTCATTGTCAAACATGCCATTAGCATAAAATATTTTACTTATTAGCAATCTAGCTGCATCTGGTACACACTTTAGAAACTGCATTTACATCTATTTCAGTTACATTTTCACTTAAACCAGATAAGTTAACTATTGTTTAAATGTCATTGAACTTGGGATTTCAATGCTGGACCAAGAGTTTTTGTTTTTAATTTACCCATAATATTTGTTGTTGTGGTGTTTTTTTTTGTCATCATGGCAACTTTTTAAAATAAGATTTGAGAAATTTGTTTATCTAGCTTTATAGTCATTCTGCGATATCCAACACTTTAATATTTATGAAGACATTAATTCAGACACTGATTCCTTTTCCTTTGAGACACTGAAAGAAATGTGTACAATGATGTATATCTAGATCTAGCTTTCTGGATCAAGCACAAGTCTATTCAAAATTGAAAAAGGGCGAAGTATGCAAGTAAATATTTTTTGAGATAGATGGAGTAGTGAGCAAATGAAAAAAAATGATGTCTAGTGCTACCTTTTTTTAAATTGATTATGTTTAGTTTTAGTAAGCTGTCAATTCCTTACACAAATTTCATTGGTCAGAATTAGAGATTGAAATCTAGTTACAGAAAGCTGAAGAGAGACTTTGTTACCAAAACTTTTGTGTCCCAACTATACTTTTTCCCTTCCCTTTCCATCAGCTGATCAATGAGTCATTCATTTAATTGTTTCCATTTCTCCATGACCCCACTAGGCCACATTCCCTCCTATTCAGCAGTGCTTTACTGTCATTACAATGGAGATTTATCTTACCTCCCCCTTACCACACATTCAAGCAGCCCTTCTCTCTCTTGCTTGGGTCACCCATAGTGCACTTTACTTTTTTTTCTCTTTTGGGCAGTGTAGGATAGTTTACACCTTGTTGACATGTTTTTATGACAAACAAAGTGAAAAAAAATGTGCCAGTTATGTATGTAAAGCCCATTTATAATGTAAAGTTTCATTTCTGTTTATATTAACACACCTTTGTAATAAAAGATGTTTGGTGCATATTCATGTAGGCCCTATTTTTAAGCGCATTATTATGTTTTAAAAATAAACTTTTATACATTCTACAGCAGGCATTCATGGAACAAGGTCTACTTAATACATAATAATGTATATACAAGGTGTATTTTTTACTATCTGACCAACTATCCTGCAGTGATTTTTTCCCAGAGCCAGATAATAAAAAATGGCGAATATTGGCTGGAGCTACTATCCGGTGCACTCCTAGTTTGTGATCAGATTTAAGTATAGCTTATAGAGCCACAATGGAACTCCACTAAATACAAACTTGAACTTCAAAGAATACACAAATAAGCATAAGATAATTCTCTTTCATTACTTTTATATAGTTGTTTTCCTCTCTGTAAGTTGACTTAATTTGAGTGATTTTTTTTTTTTTTGGTGTTACTCATTTTGAATGCTATTTCTGGTGTGATGCTAGACTTTGAAATTCTTAATATTGGCCTTAAAATCTATGAAAAACTTTCTTGACATGTATTATGAACCATGCCAATACCTAAAGCCATGTTTCTACTTTATGTTGGAAGGATTCATGTTGTCTGTGTTATTTTGTTTACAGCAAATGTTTGACCTACTGCATAGTTTTGGTGGCAGACTTGATATAAAAAACAGACAAAATCTTACTCCTCTTACTTTGGCTGCTAAGCTGGCCAGGAAAAATGTAAGCCACATTTCAATATTTCACAAGCTAATATAAAAGCTTCTAGAATGCTGACATTTATATGCAGGGTATAGTCTTTGAACCGTTCTGAAATGTTATTTTTGACATATGATTAATGTACTGGTAATTTAACTCTTTATATTGAATGCGCAGATGTATGAACACATATTAGAAATGGTAAGGGAAGTCTATTGGCTGTATGGCAATGTTACATCTGCTGGTTACCCATTGAGTGATGTGGATACAATATCTCGGACAGGGGAGATCAACATGGACTCCGCACTTCATCTTATTGTAAAAGGGGTAAGTGTAGTTTAGCTAATTTAATTTTTTTCTTCCAGTTATTAACAGAATTATTTTTAACTAAACAGGGTTGTCAAAGATCCTTATTAGTCTTTTATTGACATACATGTAAATTTTTTAATCTGAATTTTTATGTAGAATAACACTTAAATTATTGTAAATAAAAGAAAGCTGCATCCCCAACGCTCGTCCATTCTACTGTTATTTATAAGTTGATAAAGTTTTTGTTGATTTTTCTTTGTTTTTACATTTGCATATTTAGAATCTTGAAGGTCATCTGGAAATGATGGACGGTGTCATAGTCAAACTTTTGCAAGAGAAATGGAAAACATTTGTTGGCTTCAGGTATTCAATGTTTATTTGAACTAAAGACATTCAAGAAACTAGTTCATAGATTTAATTCCCGTCCCATGTTCTTGGAGTTCATTTGAATATAGGTTATTATTATTACATTAGTATTGAACAATTTCATTTTTCTACCTCCATTCCCTTATTCTGCTAGTTTATTTAAACATTGATCATAGCTAAATTGTATGTTGTTGTAGCAGAAGAATTTCCTAAAGTTTTCTATATTTACTGCTATCTAAAGTATCTCATCCAGTGTATTGTTTGCTCATTTCTTCGATTTTGTGCTACCCATGCATAATTATAAAAAAAAACAACAGAAGGACCATGAATTAAAACATTCTTTATATCATCAAATTTATAACTATATAAAGAAGGATAATCATAAAGAAAAACATGTTTTGAGTAATGGTAATTAAAAACTTAGTAAAGTTTTTTTTAAGTTTAAATCATAAGGTATAATAGGTTTCTTTTTTTTTTTCCACAGATTCTACAGAAGATTTATTCTATTCATTTTATACTTCATCTGCTTTGCTGTTGCTTTTGGTCTGCGGCGAGGTGAAAACCCTTGTACCACTGACCAGTCCAGTCCATTGCCTAGCTTCTGTGACCTTTATAGTAACCAAACTGAAGTGGATTCCTGCTATCTTCTTGTTCCTTATCAAGTCATAGATATTGTGAGCAGATACTTCTTTTTATTTTACTTAAGAAAATATGTCTTTGTTCTCTTAGCATGTCAAAAGTATGTCTTTATATTTGTCTTCATATCCTACATAGCCCTGTTTTTAAAGTTGTCTTTATAACCTACGTTGCCCGTTTTTTAAAGTTGTCTTTATAACCTATTATAACCCTGTCTTTATGGTTGCCTTTATTGTCTAAATAGCCCTGTCTTTAAAGTTGTCTTTATGACCTTGTCTTTAAAGTTGTCTTTATAGCCTACATAGCCCCGTCTTTAAAGTTGTCTTTATAACCTATTATAACACTGTCTTTAGGGTTGTCTCTATTGTCTACATAGTTCAGTCTTCTCTATAAAGATTTCATAGCCTACTATAGCTGTCTCTTATATTTTCGTGTCCATATCTAGGTCTTAGTGTCAGGGTATGTTCAAATCTTAAATTCTTTTTTTAGAATTTTTTTCTTCACACATCAGCATTACATTTTTTTATTTTTATTGACCTTTTTTTTTTTCTGTTTGTTCCCTTAACTCTTTTTTTTCTGTTTGTTTCAAACCCAAACCTGTATTATCATCTATCCCATGAATCTTTGTTGTCCATTTTGCTTCTTTTAGTTGTTTTTTTTTATCAGTTCCAATATTTAGCAGAAATAAAAGCACTATGACTCATCAATTTTATTTTTTAAATAGCTTTTATATAGCGCAACTTTCATGCTTAAAGCATGCTCAGGGTGCTGTGGTCCAATTTCTTTTTGTTAAACCAGTGGGATAGAGGCTATCTAGGATAATGTTTTCCATGCTGTCTCACAACTCAAGTGTAGAATTTAGCCCCTTACAACTATAATTCATCTGCAATATATTAAAATATAATATTTATTTGTATTAATAATTATTATATTTTTTAATTCCCTCAATTGATATTTTTAAATATGAAAATGCAAAATTGTTTTTATTCTAGGCTCGAATGACTTTAGAGAGTATAACTCTGGTAGCAGCAGTCATCTACATTTTTCTAGCATTGAAGGAAATTTACCATCAAGGATTTAAAGTGTTCTTCTCCACTTTGGTAAACAAAGAGTTTGAACTTTTATAATCTTGTCTTTTTTTTTTAAAGGTATCTTTATTATCAAGAACAGAAAACTGAAATGCTATTAAACCTTAGACCAATATTACAATTTAGTTTTCTATGTTTGAGACCCTTCAAACATAAAAACTAGAAGAGATGCAAAAGAGAGCTGTGAGGTTTATAACAAATGGGTATTCAATTTAACTAAAAGAAACACTATTAGTAAAATCACTAAACATATTGACACCCCTGAAGACTAAAAAGTAAAGTAGCAATAATACTGAAGTATAATTTATCAATACAAAAACAACCTAATAAAATACTCTGAGAGACAAAGTTAAAGGCACATTTTTTATTCCATATGCTAGGAATAATTCTTAGAAGTGCTTCTGAACCATGGTAAAGCCAATCATTTAGAAGAATTTTATTCTTATTCACGAATAGATTATTTTCTTCTCTGAAGAACATCTGTAATTTTTTTTGACTTTAAGATAAGACAAGATAAGCTGAAATCTCAATCTATATATTTACAATGCTTAAGGTCTGTCACCAGATTCGTTTTAATAAAATCTTGATCATTATTGTTCTCTTGACTTCACTATTGCTCTATATGGCATTATCAGAACTATTTGTTTTTCTTTGTGATATTATCTTAAAACTGATTAATTCATTTCAAAATAAAAAGCTGTGATTCTTGTTTCCTTATAGACAGGTGCTCCTGCCAAAACTCTTTTCCTGATGTCCTGTTTATTTGTGATTGCCATGTTACCAGGCAGAGCAGCTTGCTGTCCCACATTTGAAGATATTGTTGGCGTCATGGCCATTTTGTGCACAGCTCCGTACTTTTTATTCTTCTGTAGGTCAGTATTAATAAAGTTTTAAGTACTAAGGATTCAAGGGGAGGAGGATGCTAACATCACCAGTTTGTAGGTCAAAGGTTAGAGATTGTGTTATGTGGCTGGCTCAGTCAACCTTACTTTCTCAAGTAGAGGCCATTTACCATTAAGAGCTTCATGAATTTAGGAACTTTAAATCCAGGCCTCAAAGTATATTTGATTTTCCACTAGTAATTAAGCCCACATTCTTTGCAATTTAATGTTAATAACAGGACCATTTTGTTGATAAATTTGTTATATGCACGATTTTCATGTGCAATAAATTACTTTGTTCATTTACTTTTCAATACTAGAATTGTTTTTTTTTTGGTTTAAGTTATCTTTCACTTTTTTCATCAAGAATATATTTTCTTTTTATAGAGGATTTCGTATTGTTGGACCTTCAATAGTCATGATCTATAACATGATTCGCAGAGACCTGCTGCAGTTTTTTATCATCTATGTTGTGTTTATCATTGGTTTCTCACAGTGTAAGTAGTTTCTAGTATTTTAATATTTAATTAAACATCAACCACATTTACTGACAACATGGTGGCAGGTTTCCTTCTGTAATTATTTTAACTAATGCTTGCAACATATCACAAATCAACTTTAACCAACACATAAAGAATGTATGTAACATTAATAGTAAGAGAATTTTCGAAGTTTTGAAATGTTTGTAAATGTTTTGTTCTATGTTTATTTGGAATAAAATAGTGCTAGAAAGTGTTGCTTCATGATAATGTTGAATTTCTTGTAGATATATTATAACTCTATCTGCTCTGCATCCATAGCCTGTTTGCCTAAACATTTCTTGTCATTTCTTGGTACAGTGATGGAACTCTTATTTCTTGAACAGTTTACTGTATTGCATGTAAATATTTAATTATCAATATCTTCTTGGCATCATTATTGTGAATATAGTTAAAATATCTCATATATCTCTATATATAAATTGTACAATGAATTAAAATAATTGATTTCTTTACAGATAACCTTCTTTATTTTTGTGCATTTTTTTTAACTAAGCATATTTCCTCATGACAAACCGTTTGAAAATTTCAGTTCAATTAATTAAATTTAACTTATAAATGAAAAAAAAAACTTTAACTATTTAATTTACAGTAATCACCATTGCTTAGATATAAAAATGTTTTTTTTTATTAAAGGCTAAAGATAAGTTCTTTTGGTTTTGTTTCTTGTATTAATCTATGTTTCATTTCCAGCAATGTATGTCATATTTTTGAACCAGCAAGAGAGTCCCTTTGGTAGTCCAGAAGATGCAGTCATGGCTATGATTGTCATGTCGCTGGGTCAGTTTGGGGATTTCTATGACCGCTTTAAAGACACTGACTATCCAAGTTTGGCTAAAGTATGCCCCTGTGTTTGATTACTGCCACAAGTTTGTTTGATGTCTTTCTACCAAACTTTGGTTTCAGTCTAGGTGCTGTAGTTGTAGTGAATTGATTTCCTTTATCTCTCACTTCCTTGCAGACCACAGGGGAAAATATTAATGGTTTTTTAAATTCAGAATAATTTTTAGTTTTCTGTTTTCTCCTTTATTCTTAATTCATTTGCTGATAAATACATTTTCAATACAATAATATTTAATGTTTATACATAAACACACAAAAAATTTAATGTAGAGAATTAATAGATTTGGATAATTTTCCCCTGTAGTTTCAATATTTATACACTTAACATTTAGAGAAATATAAATAACACTAAATTTCATTTCTAATCTGTAAATTTAGAAATAATATGCGCTATACTTCAATACAATATTTCTTATTTGTAAACATTCAGTTGCTCTTTCTTTTTATCACATTCATAAAATGGTTTGTATGAAAATTAATTACTACAATTAGATTCTCTAATGAATAAGGTATAAATGAATGTCTTATAACTTTTTGAAGCTTCTTGTTTAGGCTTGTTGAAAATGTTAGTTATAGTAAGCTAACATTTTCTTTGCAATACATTAAAAGAAATATTTTATTGTACCAAATGTATATTATTGCCATGAGTAAGGACCACTGCATTACAAGCCTATGTAATTCCAAACTTTTAATTCTATTTTTTTCTGAAAAAAGTTAAAGTTATGAATCATTGCCTCTGTCAGTTGTTAACTTAGGATATAGTTTATCTTTGACAGTTGTGGTCCTTGCACATTAAGCCCCATTGCTAGTTGTTTTGTTCCATTGTAGTGTTGTTAACTGTAATAAGCATATGGAGATATTTTCTTTTTGAGAAATAAAAATTAAAAAAAAAAGGTAATTCTTTTGGTAATTAAATGAAAATTCACAATTAACCACTGCTAACCAAATATTATTACATTGATTTTTCGCTCTGTTATTTCTTGAATTCCATTGACATTGTTCAGCTAAGGTATGAGACATTTAAGCCAAAAGCTAAATAAGTTTACTTCACTGTTTTTAATCAATGTTCATCCTTAAATGTGTCTGCATTAAAAATGTTCTCTTTTTTTTCTTTTGGCTTTTATTATCAGTAAATAATTTGAAGTTCATCTTCTTAACATTTACTTAATTTTTTTTTTCAGTCCTTTATTTGCGCACTAAATAAATAATAACTTATCACCTTTCCCTGTCCTCTACTGTTTCAATTAGGCTAGTGTGTTACTCTGTGTATCAATTGCTTTTAATTCTGATTTCAAGTTTGGCTTGAACACCTTTTTGTAGACAGCGGAAGTGATTAAACTCAGTTTTACTGAAATATCTAGTTCATTGTAAATGCAGTTGGGGAATCATGAGTGTCTAGAAATTTTAAAAAATGTTAATACACTCAATATTCTTATGAACTGGAACTGCAAGCAAGGTTCTAAGTAAAATCTGTTGAAAGCGCTATCTTACAGTTGATACCAGTATGTGGTTTTGCATCACCTGAAAGCTGTTGTTTATTTTACTGTGTTGTATGTAGTTTAGTTTTTCTTTTTCCCTTCCCAGCTGTTTATGTTGCTTTCCATTCCGACCCAACTTGTTCAAACTGCACAAAACTAGACAACTGCACAGTCTTCTGCAATCCCATGGATGCTGTGGTTGGAATGTTCTCTATGTCAGTAGGAGATTTTGAAGATCTCTATTCCTTGTTTAGAGGTCTGCCGCATCCTTACCAAAACACAATTAAAGTGGGTATACTTGTATAACAATGACATTTCTTTGATTGTATACTCTGTAGTTTTCAAGACAAAACCTGACTAAATGGCTTAAGTGTTTATCAAAATTTCTTTTTTCTTAGATAACAAAAAAGCTTTTGTTGCAATAAGCTAACTCTGTTTATAAAGCTGTCTTGTTTTTAAATGCTTTTTGCCAATTAATTTTTTGTTTTGTTACCATTAAAAAAATATCAATTAAAACTGTTTTTTTTAAATTACAATCATTTTAAAAACTATGATAAATTAATTCAGTATTATAGACTCATATAATATAACCATAGTAAATTAATTCTGTATTATAGATAGAACTTTTTCTTTTTTTAAAAATTAGAATACGTAGAAACTAACACATTTACAATTTATTTTTCTGACACACACATATATATATATATGTGTATATTTATATATTTATTTATATAAAGATCTATATATTTTTAACTATTATATTTATTATTTTTTTAATTGATGTTAGGGAAAAGTAATTTCAATTTTCGCATTGATATGAAAAAGGGAGATAATTCTACAATGATTTCAGATAATTTTCATTGTCTACATGATCATGGTAGCTATACTTCTAATCAATATGCTAATTGCTATGATGGCCAGAACATATGAAATGGTCACCAACACACAGAAAGAATGGTTTCGACAGGTAGGCTTATATATCTTTTTTTTTTTAAACTTTTATCCTAAGTCAATAGTTTTTAACAGAGGAGATATGATAGCTGAACTTGTCTGTCTGTCTGTCCTATAATAATAATAATAATAAACCTGGATGAAAGTGTTTCATAGAAGAGAGAATTAACAAATGATGGTAACATTATTTATCAAACTTCTTGCTTATTATTTTTTTCATTTTTTGACATTTCACCTTTTAGGCAGCTGATTAGTTTTGTCAATGATTACCCAATTACCCTGGAAAATGTAGTGAACACTTATTAGCATATTGAATTAATTGACAACTTTTTTTATCAGGATGGCCCTAATAATTGCTGGGCCCTATGCAAAACGGATTGCAAGGTGGCCCAGTCTTGGTAGGGATAAGAATAATTTTAAAATTTACATTTTGTATTAGAAAGTGCATTCATCTTTGCAAAAATGTTATTAAATGAAAGCTGACAATGCCTTTTTTTTAGGACATTTCCAGGACTTTTTCATGTATATTTTGCAATTTCAGGAGGCCCTGGAAAATCAGGAGGCTGGGGAAACCATGTTATTATATATAAGTTATGGTTTAATTTAATAATTTACTCCTAGAATTAGCGCGGGCCTATGAAAGCGCAGGGCCTACTGGGGCAGCATAGGTTGCAGTGGTCTAAAGCTGGCCCTGCTTTTTATATACACTGCATCCTTTTAGTATAACTGCATCTATCGCAAGCTAATATGAAAATCTTTTTTAAAACAAGTTCCTTCTTTGATTTATGTCATATGTTTTTAGCATGTCACCCATCTCTCTTTCATAAAGAGTATGCTTTTGTTTTTAAAGTTAAGTATGCATATTATAGACACTTATGTATATGACACTGTTAATACAAGATCTGTTTTAGATTAAAAGTATTTAATTATTTATGCTGAAGTGGGATTTTTGGCTGACTGGCATATCCACATAATTACATATCAAGGGGGTTTCATTTCGAGTCCTGAATCATGATGTGTTGTGTTTGCTGACCACCTAAAGGCAACACAGAAACTTTCTCCCAGATACCCCCCCCCCTTTCCATAGCTCACTGAGCATGCTATAACATCAAAGATGCGCTTGTTATTTTTAATGAAAAATGATTGAAGTTTAATTCTTTTAAACTCAATCACAGAAAAAAGAATTTAAATCCTGTCATCAGAATGAATTTGAAATCAGTCACATATGCAATATTAACTGTATATGACAATTAGAAAGATCATTAGAACTTAACTGACTAACCAAGCCTAATATGCAACCTGGTCTTCCTTTATACTAATTAAAAAATACCTTCCCAGAAAGCTCACTACCACTCTAACTTTCCTTGTAATATCTTTTCACTTCGGCCAGATGAACTTACTCTCAAACAACTAGTCAAGGTCTCTACTTGAAAAATTTGCACATTATATGTGCTCTCTTATTTTTGACCTACTTTGTACAAAACCTGCCCTGGGGACCTAATGTGCAGTCTACTGTTACACTCACAAATTTCCTTTATCACCTTTTTTTTATGGAAATATTTTTCTATTCAGGTGCTCATTAAAATTGTTTACATCATAGCACATTTCAGATTTCCTTTGCCACAAGAGTGGTACCAGTGAATGATGAAGGGTTAGCTTATTAAACTTTGTCTTAGATTTGATTGAATTAGTTAGCTGCTATTTGACTTTCTACCCATAGGCTTAACTGCAGTATACTATCTTAGCTTTCAGTGGGGAAAGTTAGCTAAATGCTGATCACCTATAGTGAGACTATGTTCAGTAATGCAGCAGTCAATCACTAGAAATATGCTGATCACTTATAGTGAGACTATGTTCAGTAACGCAGTATTCAATCACTAGAAATATGCAGATCACATACAGTAATGCAGTAGTCAATCACAAAAAATATGCTGATTACATATAGTGAGACTATGTTCAGTCATGCAGTAATCAATCACTAGAAGTACCGTACTAGTTACCTTAAAAAAAAAGTCTATACTGGATGCATCATTAAGGCTTAGTATAGCAGTGTTGAACTCGTTCCTGTTTGACCTTATGTCTAGTGATACAGAAATAAACTGTCATGCCTACTTTCTTCTTCCAGTGGGCCAACATTGTTCTTGTTGTGGAGCAGACAGTCACTACAGAAAGTAGGAGACAGCAGATGATCAAATACTCTGTTCCTTTTGGAGACAATGAAAGAGCTTTAATGATTCGTTGGCATCAATCTGTAAGTCAAACTATAAATGGTGCAAAGTTCATGTCTTCTTCACAAATATTTTATCTCATAATCTACAGTACCTGAGTTCTCACATTTGTTAATATACAATTTTAAAATGCAAAATTTGGTATATTTAAAAAATATATATTGACAGTTATTGAATGTTAACTTTATTTCTGCATTCATTGTACAGCTATTCATAACATTTACTTTATTTCTGCATTCAATGTACAGCCATTCATAACATTTCCTTTATTTCTGCATTCAATCTACAGTCATTCATAACATTTATTAAAGAAGGCTTAACTAAATTATTAAAATACTATCTTGTGCTTTGTATTTATATAGATACTAATAGTCATTGTTTAATTCAAGTAGTAATGTACAGTATACTTGACAACTATGTAACACATTTTTTTCTTCTACAGGAAAAAGAAAAAGAAGAACTTAAATTTATCAGAAACAAAAACAAAATATCCCAAAAAGCCATGGCATCACTCAAGTCTAGAGACCGTCGCTCAAGCATCCGTAAGATGATGCCAAACACAGAAATTTCTTTTAGCAATGCTCAGAGTGGACATTTTAACATTTGATTCATCCTTGAAGCAAAATCATTTAGTAGTTTTAAATCCAGGGCATTTTAAAATGCAAGATAGAATATTTTCCACCTGAGTGCAATTTTCCTATTTTTTGTAGACCATTACCACTTCATCTAATATTCTTGATATATTAACAAATTTATTTTAGTCTGTGATTATTCAACTTTGACAGGGTTTCATTTTTCAATTTTATCCATGTGCCAGTCTTGTATTTTCTATTACCTACTAATTCTTATTAGTAGCACGTGATCTATTTTAAGAAATGTTAGTGTGATGGCGTTTCTTGGTATTCTCCATAAAAATCTAGTAAAGGTTTTGATAATGTCACTCTTCCTGTCACTTTGAATGGTTGGTGGACCTTTTGTTGTTTTTTTTCTTCTGTGATATCAGTCTGTGTTTTAAAAGGAAATCAAAGTATTGGTGCACCAGATAATTTCTAAACATCTATACATCAGTTGTATAGAAACATTTCTTAAATAGACTCATTGTTTAAATATTTAGTTTGCACAAATTGACTGAACACTTTTTTCCCTGTTGAACACTTTTTCTTCTTTCCCTTTCTTTTTGTGTTAAAACTGAAACAGATTCACAAGTGAGTCATTTATATTTTTCCTTCACTTGCTTTTTATTATCTATCGTATCTTATAAACTACAGACATTCCATAAATAAAGAAGATGATTACATCTGTTATAAGAATTACAATTTAGAATTAAAATAAATTTTACTCAGAAAAAACTTTTGCCTCTAAAATTAATTTTATTTGTTCAAAATATTTGTTGAGCTAAAAACCTCTTAACCTCCAAGTGAACTTTATTAATACATTTCAAGGGTAAGAAGGAAATAGACAATTTTTTTTTTTTATAAATTATTAGAACAAAAAAAAATTTTTTTTAATAATATTTATACTTAAACATATAACATAGTGCAGCAGTTAACATAATGCTGCAGTTAATGTAAGATATGTATACATTTTTTTTTTTCCACATGCTTTTTCCAAATATTCATTGAATTCATTTCTTATGTTGTTCTTGCACTTCGCAATTCATATGTCTTTTAAATGTTGTCTGTGACCCATGTAATATTGAATGTTTTGATGTTCAGCTTGCCATTTGTGTTATTAAATAAGCAAATTTTTTTTTTTTCTGTTTAAAATATATCAAATAATTTAATAGGTAACTTGAATTTACTTGGATGTCTTTGAAATGGCTTGACTCCATTCTCGACTAAGTATCTAGGCAAGAATCATAGTTGACTCACCACTTACATGGGTGTCTGAAGGAGTCCATAAAGCAACTGGATAACACTGTATAACCAACTATAAGGATGGTGATTCGTAGACCTCAAGTCTCTTACATCCTGTTAGCTTGTCCTTATAGACTTAGTAACTATTATTATTATTATTATAGCTTTTATATAGCGCTACTTTCATGCTTATAGCATGCTCAGAGCGCTTTGGTCCAATCTCATTTGTGGGGGGGAGGGGGTATCTAGGAGTTGGTTTTCCGTGCTGCCTTTAGGCGCTCAGTAAACGCAACTCTGCCCGAGTCGGGTGTCGAACCTCGAGCCCCCTTCTAGGTAGCCGAGACAAGCCAAGTTCAAGCGCACTTAGCCTCTCGACCACGCTTCCCACTATTGTCCAAATATTAAACATGTACATTGAACTGCCATTTCTAATTAAGTAAAAAGTTACTGAAGCCTCAGAAGACATCTTTTTTTTTCTTTTATTGTTTTTATTGTGAAATGCATCTTGTGTTTTTAACTACTTATATATATATATATATATATATATGTATAAAAATACATTTATATTTCTATATTTCCCTCCTTCTGTTCCATCCAAAGTTTATTCCCTGCATCGAATGTTGTTCATATGACCCTTGACTGTCCCCCGTCCTTGCATACGTTTTATACATTATACTAAATCACTAGATTGATCAGTATTTTTATGCTATCACAGTATTTTCATTCTTATAAAATGTTTTTAAAATTCCATTTTACTGTAAACACTCTTTAAAGGTGTTTTTAGATTATAAATAGTTATTTTTTTTATTGTTCCTTCTATAGGTTCTGTGATATATATATATCTTCTATTCAAAGGCACTGTGATCAATTAGCTTTGAAAAATATACATTGTTGACTGAAAATATATTTTTGATCAATTATGATCATTCATCCTGTCCATTCATTTACACTAGCTGAATTTTAATGTTGTTTTCAGGGCAATTTAAAATTAGAGTTTGTAAAAAAAAATAGGTATATATTTAATTGTGCTTTACTTTTAAAAAACATAACTAAAGTTTTATAAGGATAGATGTTTTAACAAAAATTTACTTACATTTTTTAACCAAATATTTTGGCTTCCAAAAAAAAAAAAAATAGACAATTTAAATCTGCATAATAGGGATACTTTTTTTATTGGCATAAAATATTTAACAATCATATGAAAATAGAAAAATTTCTATACAAGATTTTTACATTTCTTGTATCAGTCATCTATATAAATGGCTGTTTGTTGATTTATAATTTTCCTTAGTAAATATTATTTTCCTTAATCTTTTTTTTTATTCTGTTTAATTATGATCAATTCTTTTTTTATTTTAAGGATAAAGATCCTGAAAGGATTTTAATTGGTTTAAAAATTTTTATCAATTTATATTTAGTTATATATTTAAGCTTTTCTTTTTTCACATTTTTTTTAAAGATTCGGAAAATGTTTTATTAAATTTGCATGATTGTATCTCATTTTTGTTTTAATATAAGCCAACCAGAGTTGAAACATATATTGAAACTATGGGCAACGGAAAGCACCAGAGCAGCTTACAACACAATGAAGAGGAGGTGAAAGAGGTGCACAGAAGTAATTCTTCTATCCACATAACAGAACAAACTGTCAACACTGCATGAAGACTACTTTGTGTTTTGTAGTTTGCTTCAAAGATTGTTAGAAGTTTTTTTAATGAATCATGTTTTATACAATCAGAGAAAAAGTCTGCTTTGTGACTTTATTGTCTAAGAAAAGAAATGTGAATATTTTAGGTGTTTTAATGATTATTTTTACTTTGATTGTCAATGTCTTTAGTTAATATTTCTACCTATATATGTTTTTTTACATTGCCATCAGCACCTAATTTACAATAATTATTTTAAATTACTGGTATAAGTATTTCTTAAATTTTAAATCATTTTCATTTTTTATTCTTCAGAGGTATTTCATACATTTGGTAATTTCTAAGTTTTAAATTTGATTTATCTGCATCTAGCTGAACGGATTACACCTGTTAGCTATCTCTGAATTGAAATACCAATCTGAATCTAAGTGCTGAAATAATGATAATAATAATAACATGTAACATATATAAAGGCATTACTAGGGACCATATTTTTTAAATGGGAGAAAATGGTGAATGAAATATAATGCAATACCATTGACCTCTGGGTGGTGGTGGACATCAGGATGGTGTGGTGGTCAGTTTCCAGCACTGCTTTGCTACTAAATGTAGTTGTTGTATCGAAGGGTCACTGGTTTCCACCCTGTTCAGTGCAGTCCCTTATTTCGTTATATTTAATTCTCCATTTTCTCTCATTTAAAAAATTTGGTTCCTAGTGCTGCCTTTATGTATGTTATATGTAGATATCTCTGGGTTGCTATTAGTCTCTGGAGCAATTTTTATTACAAATTATATACTTTTATATATAATATAAAAAATTTAACTAGACTTTCACACAAATAAACATTTAGAGATTAACTCATTTTGCACATCAAAGCATAACTTTCTGCTGTTTATTTGATCACACTTGATGTGGTTTTATAAAAAGTTAAATGCTGAATTTTTATTTTATCATGAAATTATGTCAACAAACTTCCTATTTTGTGACACATACACTAGCCATGCATAGTTTTAAACGTAGTGCTGCATTTTGTCAATCTCTATTCTACTAAACATTTTATCATACTGCTGATTTTGTCAATCTATGTTCTACTAAACATTTTATCATACTGCTGCTGATTTTGTCAATCTCTATTCTACTAAACATTTTATCATACTGCTGATTTTGTCAATCTATGTTCTACTAAACATTTTATCATACTGCTGCTGATTTTGTCAATCTCTATTCTACTAAACATTTTATCATACTGCTGATTTTGTCAATCTATGTTCTACTAAACATTTTATCATACTGCTGATTTTGTCAATCTCTATTCTACTAAACATTTTATCATACTGCTGATTTTGTCAATCTATGTTCTACTAAACATTTTATCATACTGCTGATTTTGTCAGTCTCTATTCTACTAAACATTTTATCATACTGCTGATTTTGTCAATCTATGTTCTACTAAACATTTTATCATACTGCTGATTTTGTCAATCTCTATTCTACTAAACATTTTATCATACTGCTGATTTTGTCAATCTATGTTCTACTAAACATTTTATCATACTGCTGCTGATTTTGTCAATCTCTATTCTACTAAACATTTTATCATAATGCTGATTTTGTCAATCTATGTTCTACTAAACATTTTATCATACTGCTGATTTTGTCAATCTCTATTCTACTAAACATTTTATCATACTGCTGCTGATTTTGTCAATCTCTATTCTACTAAACATTTTATCATACTGCTGATTTTGTCAGTCTCTATTCTACATAACATTTTATCATACTGCTGATTTTGTCAGTCTCTATTCTACAAAACATTTTATCATACTGCTGATTGTGTCAGTCTCTGTTCTACAAAACATTTTATCATACTGCTGATTGTGTCAGTCTCTATTCTACAAAACATATCATACTGATGATTGTGTCAGTCTCTGTTCTACATAACATTTTATCATACTGCTGATTTTGTCAGTCTCTATTCTACATAACATTTTATCATACTGCTGATTGTGTCAGTCTCTGTTCTACAAAACATTTTATCATACTGCTGATTGTGTCAGTCTCTGTTCTACAAAACATTTTATCATACTGCTGATTGTGTCAGTCTCTATTCTACAAAACATATCATACTGCTGATTGTGTCAGTCTCTGTTCTACATAACATTTTATCATACTGCTGTTTTTGTCAATCTCTATTCTACTAAACATTTTATCATAATGCTGATTTTGTCAATCTATGTTCTACTAAACATTTTATCATACTGCTGATTTTGTCAATCTCTATTCTACTAAACATTTTATCATACTGCTGATTTTGTCAATCTATGTTCTACTAAACATTTTATCATACTGCTGATTTTGTCAGTCTCTATTCTACTAAACATTTTATCATACTGCTGATTTTGTCAATCTATGTTCTACTAAACATTTTATCATACTGCTGCTGATTTTGTCAATCTCTATTCTACTAAACATTTTATCATACTGCTGATTTTGTCAGTCTCTATTCTACATAACATTTTATCATACTGCTGATTTTGTCAGTCTCTATTCTACAAAACATTTTATCATACTGCTGATTGTGTCAGTCTCTGTTCTACAAAACATTTTATCATACTGCTGATTGTGTCAGTCTCTATTCTACAAAACATATCATACTGATGATTGTGTCAGTCTCTGTTCTACATAACATTTTATCATACTGCTGATTTTGTCAGTCTCTATTCTACATAACATTTTATCATACTGCTGATTGTATCAGTCTCTATTCTACATAACATTTTATCATACTGCTGATTTTGTCAGTCTCTATTCTACAAAACATTTTATCATACTGCTGATTGTGTCAGTCTCTGTTCTACAAAACATTTTATCATACTGCTGATTGTGTCAGTCTCTGTTCTACAAAACATTTTATCATACTGCTGATTGTGTCAGTCTCTGTTCTACAAAACATTTTATCATACTGCTGATTGTGTCAGTCTCTATTCTACAAAACATATCATACTGCTGATTGTGTCAGTCTCTGTTCTACATAACATTTTATCATACTGCTGATTTTGTCAGTCTCTATTCTACATAACATTTTATCATACTGCTGATTGTATCAGTCTCTATTCTACATAACATTTTATCATACTGCTGATTGTGTCAGTCTCTGTTCTACAAAACATTTTATCATACTGCTGATTGTGTCAGTCTCTATTCTACATAACATTTTATCATACTGCTGATTTTGTCAGTCTCTATTCTACATAACATTTTATCATACTGCTGATTGTGTCAGTCTGTGTTCTACATAACATTTTATCATACTGCTGATTGTATCAGTCTCTATTATACATAACATTTTATCATACTGCTGATTTATAAAACATTTATTCTACACATTTTGCAATCATACTTCTGTTTTTTTTCCACTTCTCTACTACATAGTTTGTGGGATGTAGCATAAACCTTTTGGCTACCTATCAATGGGGCTCAAGTTTAAATCTTGACTATAGTCGAGTTGTATTTGCTGAGTGAAAAACAGTAGCTCATTCTCACAGATACGCCCCCATAAGTCCAATAAAGACATTGAACCATAGCTACTGAGCAATCCATAGCATAAAAGCTGCGCTATGCAAAATTATTTTTTTTTTAAATCAATTGCTGATTTGTCAATTTTAATCCTACATATTTTGAAATTATACTGCTGATTTTTTCAACCTCTATATTACATTGTCTGAAATTGATGGCTGATTTAGTAAAGCTGTCTGCATATGTTAACATGCTGCTGGATTTTTCAATTTCTATCCTACATAATTATTAAACATAGTATTGATTTGATATTAGCATGTAGACAATCACTATTCTACAGCTTATAAGTACTTCCTTGACTTGTGCAATACTTATATTTGTTATATAACAAATATCTTTGTTACACAATATATTTTGTACTTTTTAATTTTTGTAGTCAATATTTATTTTTCTATATGTGAAGTGACAATTAATCTTAACACTTTTGTTTCTTCTTATAAGTAGAATAAAATCAACTGATCATGTTTTTACTTATAAATTATTTGTAATGTTTCATTGATAATTGTTCTGCTTAAACACTACAAAAATGTAAATGTACTTATTTAGTTTTGAGTTTTGATGTTAGTATTTTTATTCACTCATTAAAAATTACTGATCATTTATTATTGTGAACTTTTTTTTTTCCTATCAAGTTTTACATACATGTTAAGTACAAATGAAAATTTTTTATAGCTAATCCTTTTTTTCTTTTTTTTTTTCTGGCCAACAAAAAATGATCATAGCTATAAAGTAGTGAGTAGATAGTAAATAACTTGCTATTAGTATTTCTCTAATATGGGCACATCAGATTCCGTCAGAACTTATCATATATCAACCTCATGCAGGAGGTCAAGGAATGGGGGCTGCAAGGTTTGAACCATTGACCATCAGAACGGTAGTCCAAAGTGCAAACAACAATACCTAACATCATTGGTTTTGAGGTCAGATTTTAATAGATATTGACTGCTGAATTGTAATTGTAATTATCTTTCATGTCTGGAAAAAAGATAACTTTTTGTTCCTGAGGCATTATTGAACATTAAAATTGTTTTGTAAGATTTTTAATTAAATATTTCTGAATTGTGAATATTTTTTAATAAAAATAAAAGTTGTTGCTTATAAAAGAGAAATTTGTTACTGCAATTAATTGATTATTTCTAAATGTATATATCAAATAATATATCAACTCTGATAGCAGTTTAAAAAAATAATTTCACATACGGTACAGGCAAGCTAAAGATAACTATCTCTAGTAAACTTTTGACTTAGCTTTTTTTTTTCTCCAAATCTGTACTATTAGGAGTTAAATTTGTAACTGAACGCCACAGACAGGTCTTAAAATTTGAATCAGTTTGTTGTTCATCATTTTCAAAGAAGAAAATGCTTGCATCTGTATGTTGATACGAAGTGAAAGACATAACCTTTTTCTTAGGCCGATTTTCTTAATTCTACAAAATGTCCACATGGTAATGATCTCCAGAAATAAGCATTTCAGATCCTTTCGGGAGTGAGGAGATTTCCCTTCAGCACTGACTTTGTTTTAAGTTTAACAAGTTCTATCTGAATATTATTAGGCATCTTCAAAATCATCTGCTCAGTAAGTGAAAGTGGAGTTATAAATGCAAGTTTTAAATTGAGGTCATTGAGATTGCATTGTTACATCAACTCAAAATACAAAACCAAACATGAATTGTAATCTTACCCTAATTGTATTCATACATTTCGTAGCTGTTATCGTTCTTCAAATTCCACATTTTTCCACACAGAACCTTATGGTGTTTAATGCAATGATATTTCCGACTGCGTCTTTGATCTATATTGGTAATATTTTGTCTGTGCATTTCTACCCGACAAAACAAGAATCAGTAAAAAAAAAAAAAAAAATTAGTTTAATTAATTATTGGTAACTAAAAAACTTTGGAGCAAGGTTACAGTTCCAGCAACTCTACCGTCATAGTCTCATTGCTCTAAAGGCACCGTATTGAGAACTAATCTCCAGAAACACAGTCAAGGTAGGCGGCTGTGTATCTCATTCTCCATCACCGACCAGCTCTTCGTGCGAATCAATCAATATTATTCAAGTAAAAAATGTTTCATCGTTTCCGTATCCAGATTATGTCGACAACGGGAGTCGAAATTTTTCTTAGTTCTAGCAAGACAGGCACCAACCGGGAAATGACCTGTTATGAAATGAGCAATCGAGACCTCTTCTTTCCTGTTTAGCTGCCACTTCCTCCACTCGCCCGATCGTCCATACCTCCCTACTTTTGTGACAACGTCCCCAGCCACAAAGCTCTAGTCCATTCGCAAAAAGTTTAAGGCTCCTCTTTAGGGTCCAGTTTTGATCAGACGGAATTAAGTGACTGATTTTTGCTTTCATTTTGTTTATTTTCGGTGAGATTTTAATACTAAATCATCATTTACCACAGCCGAGGGGGTTTTGAGTTATAAGCCCTCTACCAGATGGTTTTGAGTTTAAAACCCCTACCAGGGGTTTTTGAGATTTTAAAAAACCCTATCAGGGGGTTTTGAGATATAAATCCCTCTACCAGGGGGTTTTGAGTTTAAAACCCCCTACCAGGGGTTTTGCAGTTATATCCCCCTCTTCTATAAACAAAACTAAAACAAAATGCAAACGACAATCCCAAGTTCCAAGAAAAAAGCTAAGGAAGATTTTAACTTTAAAACCGCCTCCAAAATCTACGATAAACCCCCTCTCAATATATAAAAAAAGCAAATTACACACTCACAATTCTATGAGCGTAGTCAAAGGGGTTTTGAGTTTTAATCCCCCTCCTCCAGATGGTTTTTTCTTTAAAGTTTAAAACCCCTCCAGATGGTTTTGAGTTTAAAATTTCCCTACAGAGCGTTTTAAGTTGAAAACCTCTATCTTCAATATTATTTTAAAGCAAACTACAGTCACCAAATTCTATAATCGTAGCTAAATGGGGTTTTGAATTAAAAAAAACAACTCCAGAGATTTTTTACTTTAAAACCCCTCAACAGATGATTTTGACGATAAAACTTTCCTTTTTGATATAAAATCTAAAGCGAAATACAGGCATGTAATTCCAAGAGCGTAATCAAGAGAGGTTACAAATTTCTACTAGTGGCTTGGGCTCCATTAATAAAGTGTGAATAGTCTTCTGCCGAAATTGAAAAACATTAAATGTTGCTCAACAAAGATGGTAAAGACAGATTTTAGGAGTCAGTTAAGATCGGGTCTAAATCAAAGAAATCATATGCCGAACTGGTTGTGACAGAACGTCGCATGAGGTTTTGCGGGACATGTTCTCCGACAAAATGAATTACGCATAATAAGAGTTGCGGAAACAGCTAGCCGGAAAATGCGCCGAACGACACGAGAGGATCTAAGTCAGTAAGAATAGCACGTTAGGTTTTTGAAATAAAACTTTTTAATAGCAAGATAATGCAATGAGGATACCTCACAAAATGCATTTTGTTAGCTTTCAATACCAGAAATAGTGCTCGGCGGCGGGGCTTCGCCCCGCGCTGGGGGCGCGCTGCGAGCTCCCCCAGACCCCCTTGCTAGCAAGGGCGGGGAATCTACAAGTTTTCCACTAATTCCAGGAAGAACCTATTCTAGGGCACAATAAACGTCTCTTGAGAGGGTCAGAACGTAATCAAGATTAATTATGTACACACACACATATAAATATAATTTTTTCCACGAAAAAAATCCTGGCTACGCCCATGCCTATATATATATATATATATATATAGATATATAGATATAGGGCTGAGACCAGCGTCAAACGTTTTCTGTTCACCGAGCTTCAGATATTTTCTCCAGGCGTTTACAGTGCACTATTTCTATTAGATTAAAAAAAATTGGCCCATGTCATCAGTGCATCTACAAAAAAAGTGCCCTTGTACCTTATTGAACTGATCACTCCATATGTCCTCCATCGACTCAACGCTTCTAGTCGTGTCACGTTTCTTCCTCAAAAGTTACGGTCTGCGGTCTTTTTCAGTGCATGGACCAAAAGTTTGAAACTAACTCGACCCATTGATCTCAGACAAACAACTTGCTTCACTACATTCAAGAAGAACATTTAGATCTATCTGTTCTTTTAGATTAGTTTGTCATTTTTAGCGGTCCCCTAAAAGGGAAAAGACGCTAATAGTTTTCTGTGAAATGTCAGTCCGTCCGTCCGTCCCGTTTAGATCTCGTAAACTACAAAAGATATTGAAAATCCGACATCATGATATTTTAGACCTTTCAAAGTTCTGATGCAACGGCTACTATTTTCTTTTCTGAAAGAGAAAAAATTAATTTCTAAAATCAACTATGCAAGCAGTTTTTTCATAAAAATACACAATTTTTACAACTATTCACTATTAATAGTAACAAACACTGGATGCTATTTAACTAGTAAGGGAGACAACAATTTACCATATTATTATCTTATCTTCTTATCTTATATAATACAGACGTTACTTCAAAAAAGAAGATGATTACGTCCTACGCGTCATGCATTTAGTCATGCATATTAACCAATGACTTAAATTCTGCCAAGTCACTGGTTTTTCTGGCTAGCTCAGGCAACCCATTCCATGCTCTAATAGCACTAGGGAAGAAGGAGTATTTGTACAAATTTGTTCTAGCATATGGGACTAGGAATGTGCCTTTATTTTTGTGTCTTTCAGAGTATTTTATTAAATTTTGTTTTTGTATTTGAAGATTATGGTTCAGTGTTTTATGTATAATTGCTACTTTACTTTTGAGTCTTCTGTCCTGAAGGCTTTCTAAATTTAGTGATTTTACTAATGGTGTTACCCTAGTCAAATGTGAATATTCGTTTGTTATGAATCTCACTGATCTATTTTGTGTTTGTTCCAGTTTCTTAATGTTTTCTTGAGTTGAGGGGTCCCACACGGTGGATGCATATTAGAATGTGATATTAACACATTTATGCAAATGGTTTTAGTTTATTTCTCCAAAATAATAATATATATATATTTGTTTTGCTAAGCTAAGTAAGTTCTGTCATACTAACTATTACATTTACTCAATTTTTTTTTTTACTATTTTAAAGAGAAATAATCTATTTAGTATGCATATGAAATGTTTTTTTTTCTTGAGGAATAAGAGATTGACCCTTTACAAGACGCTGTATCAGTTGGATATTCATTATAAGACATCAGTTAGGCTAGGTTCACATCTAACTTCGCATTCACTTTCACCTATCCTTTGGTCTGCTGGACCGCGGTGGCACCACACAAGATCTGTCAACCTCCTTTCTCCATTCTTCTCTGTCATTTGTCATTGATAGAATTTCATTCTGATGTTCTTTCTGAAAATATTGAAATCTGCCTTTTTATCTGCCTGGGTAGACCACTTCGGGGGCCGATTTTGAGTTTGTGTTTCCACACAAACTGTCTTTGTAATCTTGTTTCTTTTTATTTTATATTTTTACGAAATGTTTTTTTTTAATGAGTCTTTGAATAAGAGATTGACCCTATACAAAACAATAAGATTAATAAGATAATCATTAGATGAAATCAGTTGGGCCAGGTTCACATTCACTTTTACCTATCCTTTGATCTGCTGGACCGTTGGGGCACTACACAAGATTGGTCAACCTTCTTTCTCCATTCTTCTCTGTCATTTGCCTTTGATAGAATTTCATTCTGATATTCTTTCTGAAAATGGGCACGACATGGCCTAAAGTGTGTCGATGTGCCAAAAAACTCAAACTCAACTCTTTTTGAAAATATTGAAACCTGCCTTTTTACCTGCCTGGGTGGACCATTTTGGGGGCCAATTTTGAGTTTGTGTTCCCACAAAAACTGTCTTTATAACCTTGTAATTCTTGTGTTAATGTTTGGAATATTATCACAGCGCCTTGAGCCTACATCATGTTTGTTAACAGCGCTCTACACATTAAGTCATTATCATTGTTAAATTAAGGGGAGGGACGCACCACTGGCGTGTGAGAGACATGTGAGGCAGTTAAAAGCATCCTCGTGTCCAGAGAGACGTTGGCCACATTTCCTGATGTGTTGACACAGAAGATGACAACAGAACGACATTAAGTACGCCACGGGAAAGAAATTATCATTTGACCCTTAAGACGTAGGACAGAATTAAGGGAGGGTAAACTCGACTTGAAGCGCGGTGGCTGAGTGGTTAAGCACTTGGCTTCTGTACCTAGGTTCCTGTTTTCGAATCTCGGTGAAGACTGGTATTTTGAATTTCGGGATTTTAAGGGCACCTCTGAGTCCACCCAGCTCTAATGGGTACCTGCCTTTAGTTGGAAAAGTAAAGTGCTGACACATGACACCCTGCTCGTTAACCTTTGGCCAAAAAAAATTACCTTTACATCATCTGTCCCATAGATCGCATTTTAAGGCCTTATATGGGAACTTTACTTACACTCGACTAGAATCACATTTTAAAAATGTCTTCTTATAAAAAGCTTTCTGAATCGATCCCATGGCATTGAAAGTCCTTTTTTATGTTAAACAACATTACTTAATTTATCAATTTAATTTGTCTCCACATTGGCTTATATCGTTTTTAATTGAACAGAAAATAGGCTAAATATGATATAGGTCAGTGAAGCCCAAACTTAATCAGGTCATAGTTCCATGATCAGGTCAAATTAATTTTCGACATGTGCCGCGAGCCTCATCACAGAAAAGATAAAAAAAAAAAAAAAAAAGAAATGAATTCGACCAGAGAAAAAAATGATGAGAGAACCATGAATCCCGTAGCCTACTTAATAAATAAAATGGTTGTTTGAAGTTAAATCCTATGTTTGGGACCCCTCAACTCAAGCAAACATTAAGAAACTGGAACAGACACAAAATAGAGCAGTGAGATTCATAACAAACGAATATTCACATTTGACTAGAGCAACACCTTTAGTAAAATCACTAAATTTAGAAAGTCTTCAGGATAGAAGACTTAAAAGTAAAGAAACAATTATACATAAAACACTGAACCATAATCTTCAAATACAAAACACAATTTAATAAAATACTCAGAAAGACACACAGATAAAGGCACATTCCTCGTTCCATATGCTAGGACAAATTTGTACAAATGCTCCTTCTTCCCTAGCGCTATTAGAGAATGGAATGGGTTGCATGAGGTAGCCAGGAAAACCAGTGACTTGGCAGAATTTAGGTCATTGCATGACTAAATGGATGACGCGTAGGACGTAATCATCTTCTTTTTTTTTAAGTAGGCCTAACTTCTGTATCATAAGATAAGATAATCGAAACTAAGTTCTAAATATGTGGCAGCATAGATGAGACACCAAGTCGGAGTGCACTCAATCTAGATGTTCGTCCGTGAGACAGTTAGGCCTACGTACCATGGGTTTCACCCGATTTATCATTGAAAAAGCTCACACAAATAAGTGCTGATCAAGTTGCAGAGCGATACATATTGGGCAGTAGAAAAGGTGCACCATTTCTGCCTGCTTAATGAAGAATTGTAATTTCCCTTGGAATTAGTTTATGCCCACACACACACATGTGAAATCAACAACCGAAATCAACTTGGCTTTCGCTTGCAGTTTGGTGTTGAGTGGCACTGGATCGATCCACATGGAGCGAGAGAGCATAAAGGAAGGGTCCCGGATTGCAGATGCCATACACAACAGTAGTAGACAGAAGGGTGAAAATGCAACGGCGCCTGGTTTATTACATTGGCCAAACCCGTGACCGCAACTGTGCATCAAGGATTGGCCTCTCTCGAGACGTAAATTCCACAGATAGACTTACTTAAAGCCCTTCACCTCTATTGGAGTGTGGACCGCCAAAAATAAATCTCGATAGTCCTGGGCCATCATTTCCATCTTGTTCCAGGTGTAACCATACATGTATGTGTCTGCCTCTAGTTCGCGTCGCCGGGTGCCCTCTCTTTCACTTGCCTTGCGGGTTGTTGTTTTTTTAAATCAATGTCTGCCTCGTGATGCTAGTTAGCGATTTGCGCTAAATATGCCCAATCCAGCCCCTTCTTCTTCCCTTTATGATTTCTTCTTCTACAGAAAATCTAGACGTCAAAAAATGTTTTGCAGCAGTTTTTCAATATGGAGCCGAGACATGGATAAGTTGGCGTTGAGTTTGGCTACTTCACATAAAATTCTCAAATTCCATAACCATGAGCCACGAAGAAACTCTCAATCGAGGCACTTGTTTAAATTAAATTTCTCCGTCATCAAAATTTAAATTTCGTATCTCAAATAAAAAAGAAACAAAAAAAACTTTTTAACCAGAACACTACATTGCTAAAGACCAAAACACCATCATTAAATGATTAATACCATGTAGAGTAGAGTCACTATTGCGGAACAGTTTGCAGCTACTTTTAGTTTTCAATTTTTTGCTCCGTAATGGTTAGACCTATGGAAAAGCTAAAAGTATCTAGGCGTTGCCCATCCATTTTCCGATAAAAATAGACGCATAGTTTAGTTTTTCAACAGATATTTAAATTTTACATTCAAATCGACTGAGATATAGTCAGTCACAATTACGGAACAGGATGTTTCAAGAAGTCACTATTGCTGAACACGGTAAAAATGTCGGAACAAAGCCTATATAAAGCATATATTTATTAGTCTTATATAATACTTGAACTTCTTATCCTTTACATTAATTTTATTTTAATAAAGCTTAAGGCAACACATTGTCACTTTTTGATTCTTTACCTCTTTAATTTAAGTGACGTCATACTACTCTGATTTTCCTTACAAGGTTTTATTTTTCACTATTCTCTAATTCTTTTTTTTTTGTTATATTAATATTACATATTATGATTTGTCCTCTTTTTGCTGGACGTCTGGTAATCATAAATTATATATTATATGTAATATTCTGTAAATGTTTTTAAATTATGTATACTAATACAAACTCATATTTAAATTCCGATACTCTAAATCACTTGCACAGGTCAAATAAATGGCATCTATAGTTTTCCATAATTTTGACTATCTTTAAAAAGGTAAAAACTGGGTAAATACCTCCCGATTTTTTTTAAATTAAATTCCTGGTAGATGGCTACGAAATGAAGTTTTTTTCACATCCATTTATAAACCGAAAAATAGGTGTATCATGCAGGTGATGTGTCATTATCATTTTTAAAAAGCCGTAAGCCCTGACCCATGCGGTTCTCCTGGTACGTGAAAAATAATGAACGATTCCACACCTGTCAACTTTAACCTGGAGTCAAAATTAATTTTCTGCTGTGAAAGGAAAACCCTTAAATTGGAAATGTAGAGAAATGAACCATGCGCAGTACCGTTATAGTAGTTTAGCAGAAAATTTCAAATTAAAGTAGATTTTATCTAATTTCGACGAGCTGTTCCGCAAACATGCCTGCTCCACAATAGTAACTCTATATTTACATGTTTCGGATTTGAACAATTTCCACTTCCGGCTATAACATCCGTACGGAACCATTATTTTAAAGTTGTCACTGAATTGTGAAGAACGCGCATGCGCATATGACAATAAACGTTTTGAATTGTCAATCTTTTATTAAATTTTCATTTCTCAGTAGCATTGAATAAATAAACCCTAGTTTAAAGTTAGATCTACTCTATTTGGTAATTTCATTCTATTTAGATCTATCTGGAAAATAGAACTTAGATCTAGATTACATAATTCATATCATGATGATACATAATTCATTTCATGATGATACTATCATATAGATCTGCAACTAGTGAACTAGATCTAGTGCTAGTATTCAAGTATAACTACTAAAGTTTAAAAGTCTAACGACTAAACTTAAACTAGTCTAATTAGACGTAGATTAGATAAAATCAACTAGTACTACTAGATCTAGTAGTACTAGTCTAGTGACAATTAGTGAATTAGTCTATTTATTATTACTAAAAATAAGTCTAAGAACTATGATAATGATAGTTATATTGATTTGATACAAAATGATACTGATACTAGAGTAAAGTGCGAAGTTCGAGCACATTAAGCCCGCTGGCAGCAATTTTCAGGTTTGGATTTTTATAGCACCGTAACGGTCTGACCTATGAAAAAAACGATAGTATCTCTGAATTCCTCGTCCTTTTTTCTATAAAAATAGATTGGATTTAATGTATCACTAGGCTTAGTTAAAATTAAATACGAAGTCAAAGAGGTGTAGGGTAAGTATCGCCAAGCGTACTTTTCCTCGAGCGGATTTTTCCCCAGTTAGTAACCTCGATCGGGTTGGTGGAAGGTTCGAACAGATCAAAGGAAATATATCTAAAAACATGTTTTAATATTTTATTTTTACTACAAAGTCATTTTCTTTTTACTCCAGCGCAAGAACACCATCCATTGCACCATTTCCCATCCTCCACAACTTCAAATAGTCTCTTTAAGCTGATGAGCAATCAGACTTAAAAATACCCTTAAGCCCATTGCCCATTTCCTTCACTACCGGGTAGTAAAATAGAATAACTTCACACCTCCTGAGTTTGACCTCACCATGAACTTAGCCTTTACAAGGAAAAGAAAATAGTATGTGTCGGAAGTAAAGAAAAAAGGTGCATGCGCAGTAGCAATATAGTGGTAATTTGGTAAACATTCAAATAAAAAAGTTATAGCAATAAAAAGTGAACTGTTCGAACCTCTTGTCAAATCGGGGCTGCTCGAACTTCGCACTTTACTCTATTTACTATTCAAACTATTGATAGATCTAGTCAATGATAGGCTACTCAATTTAATGATTATTAATAATTTATTTCATGACCATGATTATATTTAGAATCTAGTGCTAGTATAACTACTAAACTAGTCTAATTAGACGTAGATTAGATAGAATCTACTAGTCTAGTGACAATTAGTGAATTAGTCTATTTATTATAATTTATTTCTAAAAAAAAGTATAAGAACTATGATAATGATAGTTACAAGTAACTTTGATTTGATACAAAATGATACTGACTGATACTATTACTATTCAAACTATTGATAGTCAATGATAGGCTACTCAATTTAATGATTATTAATTTATTTCATGACCATCTATCTGGAAAATAGAACTTAGATCTAGATTCATACATAATTCATATCATGATGATACTATCATATAGATCTGCTACTAGATCTAGTGCTAGTATTCAAGTATAACTACTAAACTTATAACTAGTCTAATTAGAGGTAGATTAGATAAAATCTACTAGTACTACTAGATCTAGTAGTACTAGTCTAGTGACAATTAGTGAATTAGTCTATTTATTATTACTAAAAATAAGTCTAAGAACTATGATAATGATAGTTACATTGATTTGATACAAAATGATACTGATACTATTCAAACTATTGATAGTCAATGATAGGCTACTCAATTTAATGATTATTAATTTATTTCATGACCATGATTATATTTAGATCTATATTATAATAATATTAATATATATATATAAATATATACACATAGTGCTAATCATCTAATGTGTTAATTTCTTTCTTGTAAACAATCCATTTTGTGAAAGATCTTTGTTCTTTCCCACTCAGTCAGGCATGTGCCAATGTGGAGATCTGAATTTTACCCTTTTTCTTTGTTTAAACCCCAGTTAAAATATTGTATTTTTAATTTAATATTAATTATTGTACTTGTAGTATTATGTTACTTAACTTACATAAAAAAATTAGTTTTAATATAATATATTTTTATTATAAAGCAGAATAACAATATGAATAGACAACGACACAGTGGCAGAGATAGGCGCCCTAGCTATCGAGGTAAAAATAATTGTAAAAAAGGTTTAATTAAAAATTTAGCTCCTTACTTAATTTTTATATTGTATATAAGATCATTTCAACTGGACCCTTTAAGTTTAATTTAATTTTCAATTAAACAACTTTTTCTCATTTGTATAAAAAATGCTTTAAAGAATATTAATTTACATGTAAGATTTCTTATACTTTTGAAATATATTCTACAACTTTTGGATATATTGCTAGGTGGGATAGGAGATGGACTCTTAGGAGAAGGTCCTGGCTATGGTGGAGGTGGTGGTTCCTATGAGCCAATGGTCAACTCACAAGTCAGTCAACTTCTGCTCATGCAACAGCTTCTCCAGCAACAAGCAGGACTCAGTCGTGCTGGTGGATATGGAGATGGATCATTGGGAAACATTTCCTTTCTCCAGCAGCAATCTCAAGGCTACTCTGGTGGAATGGGAGGCAGAAATGTTGGTGGAATGAGAAATGACCGCAAGCGGCTAAGTGGGAACGGTAGAGATAATGATTTCAAAAGAAGACGCTATGATTCTCCTGGGGTGAGACCCTCAAATGTATTATAAATATTGATAGTGTTAGTTATTTATATAACTTTAAAACAAAAATATATATATGTTGCTTTATTTTTTTTTTCTCATTACTTAGGATATCTGGAAAGACATCATATTTTATTAGAAATCTAGAGCACAATTCTGCTTTTCTTTACTGTATTGATCCTTGTGCCTTGTAAAATGATGGAGGTTTTTAAAAGATGAAATTCATTAAACCTGAAGAAACTGATGTCAACTCTAATTCATTCCCTTCACTAAAATAGCTTTACAAACTTAAGTTTTTACACTTTTCATCTCTCTTTTTTTGCTACTTTATATTCTCAGATTTTGACAATTTTTTATTTTCAAGAATGTGAATCTTTCCTTATAAAATGACTGTTTTATTACCTGTTAAATTGTATTTTCAGCAGGAAACTAATCCATTTTTTTTAGCATTCCACATTCAAGATAATTTCTGTCTTGATGTTGAACTTACAAAGTAAAATGTCAGTTTTCTTAGATTTCAAAGCAATGACCTACATGTTCAAGCTGTTGAAGATTTTGATTGAATATTTTTTTGTATGCTGTCATTTTTCTTCTTCATTGCGCCTTCCCTTTATTGGCCACCATTCTCTCTTCACTTCTACTTGGATCTTCAGAGAGGTGGCGATAGGGATAGGTCTAGAGGCAGAGACAGCGGCAGAAGCGGTGAAAGTCGAGATAGAAAACATAATAGTCGTTGGGATTCAGGTAAAACCCTTTTCTTTCTGCAGAAGTGCGGATGAGTTTTCTTCATTGTGGGTATTGATACCTTATGGTTCATTATTCACTGTTTCTGCTTTCACAATTCTATTTTCTCCATATCTGAACAGCACAAGGAAAAAAAAAGGAAAGCTAAATGGAAAGTAAAGTGACAGTGCTCACTTATGACAAAGGCATACACAAAAAAAAGGGTTTCACTTCAGGTGGTGATGTTCTCAGATATTTTAAACTTTAAAGTAAAACATAAATCACTAGATTCACTGCAGCTAAGCTATATATTCATCATTGTTTCATCTCCAATACCTGATGTTACTTTTTAAAATTTACCAACATTTCAGGTTTTCACCTGTCAGTTTTTGTTTACTGAATCTATTATTTCAGTCTTTCTTTTCCGTTGTTCCATCAAATCAAGCAGTACTGGAGGCTTGCTTTGTTAGCAGCACATTATCCTTTAAACTTTATTTTGGATTTTTTTTTTTTTTTTCTTGTTGAAATTAATATAATGAATGTTTTTTTTTTTTTTTTCTGTTTTTTTTTTGGAATGAGTTTTGAGAAAATAGATCAAAGTACTTTTATTTAATTAAAATGTAAGAAGATTCTTTTATCTATTTTAAAATATAAAATTGTAAACAAATTTTTAAGAGTGCCCTTTTATTCAAAGTGCACATTGCTCTGTTTAGAATTTAGTATATGAATCTAAAAGTATTGTAATAGTTGGACAATCGTAAGCTTCAGAAGTACAATATACAACTTGTTATTAGAAGTAAAAAAAAACAACAACATTTTTTAAGTTCTCTCTTGGTGCTTTATTTAGATCGAGACAGAGATGATGTTTATAATCCTGCTGAACCAACAGATGATGATGTAAGTGAAGTGGATATTGTTTTTGAAATATTGTAGTTGTAGACAGTGAGGAGAAAAAGTCCAAACTAATGTAACTGTTTTAATGCATTGCTCTTGTTTTAATTCAACGTTCATTTTCCAAATGCATTTCTTTTTAATTATTTTTAGCACACATTTTGAACTCTATTTATAATCTTTTAACTATAGGCCTATATTTGTTTATAAATAATCTTTAAATTATATATTTGTTTATAATCTTTTCATTATATATTTGTTTTCAATGTTTTTGTATATATACAGCTGCAAGACAGAGATAGCAACCTGTATTGTCATGTTTGTAACAAGACCCTTTATGATGAAGAGAGTTTTAGAAGACATCTGAATAGCCCCAAACATACACAACTGATGAACAGTGTGCTTACCATGCATCAGATGAAGAGCAATCAGCTCAAGTTTAGGATTAAGGCTGAGGAGCATTTGCGTAAAATTGAAGGGGGTAGAGGAGGGTGAGAATTGTTTTTTTCTCTCTAAATAATTGATAACTTTTAAACAGGTGTATGCTGATTTACATTGAAGTTTCAACATCTTTGAGCTCAATGTTTATCATGATCTGAGAAATTGTGACCATTTCTGCTATATTGGCTCCATCATTTCAACGATGTGCTACATGTTAAAGACATCAACAACAGGATAGACAAGGCAATGGGATCCATGTCACAGCTGCAGAATAGAGTGTGAGACAATACCTTGCTGACTAACACTATCAAAGTGTGATGAGCATGGTAGTTAAACAGGATCAACGTACTCTTGGTAGGAAACAAAAATGCTTACCTTCCACCTCTGATGCTTAAGAGCAGGGTGCCAGGACATCCATAGTGTTATCTACAGTAGATACTGAGGCTGGCTTGGACATGTTCATGGAATGCTGCAAGGTTGACTCCCACAAGACATTCTGTATAGTGATCCAATAAAAGGCAGGAGAGCCACAGGTTTCCCATTGATGTAAGCAAAAAAACAACCAATGCACTTCTAAATTGACATTAACAGTTGGAAAAAATGAGGCACAGGATAGATCCAGGTAGAGAACAAACATAAAGGAAATGGTCCAGGATTGCAGATGGCATACAGAATAAAAGTAGAAAGAAAGGTGAAAAAGCTAGTGTCTGGCAATTACCGATGCCTGCAGTTTTGTATCAAGGATCATCATCTGAGAAGTAGCAAAGGGAAAGGATAGTCTCTCCAGATGTAAAATGCCACAGAAACGTTATTATTTACTTTTTTTTTTTTTTTTTTGTTAGCTCTTGTATTTGTTAGCTTTTTAACTAGAAATCTAATTCTAAGCTTTTCTCTTATTTTACCAAAGTTTGAATCCTGACTACTTCTGCAAGATTTGTAACAACAGTTTGACTATTCCTTGGGAGAGACACAGATTCTCCAAGATTCACACTGTAAGTGTACTTAATGTAAGCTATCTTAATTCTGTTAGCAATCATTAGTTTATTTCATCAAGAGTTCTTTGTTGACAGCAAAGACAACTTCAAGTGACCAGAGGATGTGGCTGGTGTAAAGTTCATGACTTCAAAAACTTTACTGAGGTTTTAGAACACAGAGAGACTGATGAACACAAAAAGGCAAGCAAAATATACTTAAAATAAAAATAAATTCCTCAAACCTTAAAATAATATATTAAACCAAGAATTAAAAAAAAATCTGTTGTTATGTTGTTGTTTTTTTGTTTGTTTGCTGTTTTATTTTGTCTGTGAAAAAAGAATCTTAATCTTTCAATAAACAATTTTTTTTCTTTTTTTTTCAAAGAATGCTGAAATATTTGGAAAGAAAAAGGATGAAAAGGAAAGACGTAGATCTAGGAGCCGTAGTAGAGACAGAAGATCTGAGGTAAAAATTAGTTTTGTTCCTTTTCTAAATAAATTTTGTTGTTTTTTTTAAATGAAAGTAGAAAGGACAAGTTTTGCATCTTTCTGATTAAAATAAATGATTCAGTTCAGTGTTATCAAAGTCTTAGAATCAAACATGACTTAGAAAACAAAGCTTTCCTTTAATCAATTTTTGGATGTTTTGCAATAAATTTTTCTTAATGATTGTTAAAAAAAATAATTTCTAATACTATCTGGTCTTGTGTTTTTTTGTTTAAGAAACATAGAAGAAGGAGCACTTCCAGGGACAGATCCAGAAGAGAGAAAGAAAGGGAGCAGAAAGCAAAGGTGAACATTCTAGTTGATACAGAGTTTTCCTATTTTGCACTTTTACTTTGAACTAGTTTGCATTTTGTCTTTTTGTGATTTCCAGAAAAAGCAGGAGGATGAGGAGGATTTAACCATACCTGAATACAATGCTGAAAAGACTGTTGGTAAGTTGTGCCCTCTTTACAATGTATAAAGATGATATAAAATTGTACTATAATATACATGCTAACACCAACACTTTTTTTTGTGTCTTTGCTAGTTCAATTAACTTTCATGGGTAAACTGAAAGTTATTATTTAGAAATTATATACTTAAAAAAGAATTAAAGAATAGAATTTGAATCCGCCAGGAAAAACAATGACTTATTGAGATTGAAATCTCTAATAACTAGATTAACACATTGGATTTTTTTAGGATTTGGCTCTTTCAGGAAGAAGTAAAATGTATTAGACTGTAAAGCTACTAAAACCAGGCCTGGTCTTAAGCCACTGCAACCTATGCGGCCGCTGTAGAACCCGTACTTTCATAAGCCCTGCCCGAATTCTAGGTGTAAATTATTAAATTAAACAATTTTTACTTATAATTAAAGGGTTCCTGCAATTCTCCTGAAATTGTAAAATATATGAAAAAGTCATGAAAATCTCCTGAAATTATTAAAATCTTCTGAAAACTGATGCAAATCTCTTTAAGAACAGACAAAATTATTTCAAATTGCTATTCAATATGCAGACCTGCCTACCGTTACGCAAAATGTGTATTCGTTACGCAAAATCTCCCAAAAATGACCATCAGTACGCAAATACGAATTTAACCCGTCGCGTTAGGCATTTCGTATCCTTTTTTTCCCTCTCTTGCCGAGCGGTCACAGAGGTCACGCTAAGCTGTCCCTGTCCTGTTATAAGGGGGGGCAGAAAAGGTGGGGGAACACATTGTGTCCAGATCTATACGTTGATTGGTTCTTAAAAGCAATTAGATTTAGTCTAGAAATGAAGAACGTGAGAGTGGGGGAGTGGCGGGTTGGTACCGTCAGTTAGCTGATACACCAACGTGACTTGTTTTTGTAAGTTCATTAGTAGAAATTAATTATGTTGAATCCCTGATTCCCATATTCATTTGTATAGAAAAAAATATTGAAGTGTTATCGATTCAAAACACATTGAGTGACATTGTAGATATCTAGATCTGGAATCTAGAATCTGGATAACTTGTTATACAGGAATAGATCTAGCTACAGTCTAGCTAGTCATTACGTTATGTCATGAATCATGACATGATTCTCTACATTACTCTACATGTTACAATCTAAATCCAATTTAGTTGTAGTATGATTTTAAATTTAGATTGACTTAGTCTTAGTATAGAATAGATCAAGGATGAAGGTAGGCCTACGAAAGTTTGGAGTCTGATGCAGCAGCTGACTGAGTATAGCACCTGTGTAGCCCTGGCGGGCTCATTCTGGACATCCGAATGGCCCGTCCCCTTGTTGGACTCGATGGCGGGTGGGGAGCACAGGTGCCGAACTAACAAGAAAATATATATGGACAAAAAAAAACCTATAAACTACTTGCCCCAGATTTAAGTCTGGGCAAGAGACACCATATTGAGGCAAAAAAGGAGGAGGCCACAAAAAGCTGTACTACCTGGCCATCATTTTTGGTGGTCAGATGCACAGAGGAGGGGAAAAGCCTGACAAAGCTGAGCCCTTTTCTTATCTATAAGGGGCTCAAGTCAGTAGTGGGAGAGCCCAAGAGTGTGTCTAAGCTACACAAGTCAATGGAACTTCTTGTAGAAGTAGATGGCAAGACACACTCTGATGGGCTTTTAAGATGCAGAAGACTCTGTGATCTCCAAGTGGAAGTCATGCCACACAAGAGTCTGAACACCAGCAGAGGTGTAATCAGTTCTAGGGACCTACTGGAATGTTCCGAGAAGGAAATAGTGGAGGGCATTGAAGGAGTCACGCATGCTGGCGCATTACCAGGCGCAGGGATGGTGAGGAGGTCAAAACCGCCACTATTATCCTCACATTCGGAACTGTGACATCCTTGTGAAGGACAGCATTCTACAGGATAGAACTACAGACCACACTACAGGCCATAGCAGCTAGGATAACCCTTTACAAGGTTATCACTTGCTGCAGCCTGTATCTACCACCAGACGCTCCATTAAACCCAACAGACATGGAGGACCTATTGAAACAACTCCCCCGGCCTTATATAATCCTTGGGGATTTCAATGCACATAACACCATGTGGGCATCCAACAATACCGACATAAGAGGTCGTATGCTGGAGGATATCTTCCTCCAACATGATTTATGCATACTTAATGATGCATCACCGACCTACTTGCACCCAGGAACGGGATCTGTCACATGCATTGACCTCACCGTATGCGTCCCTGGACTTCTGGACGACTTTAAATGGTCAATTAGCAATGATCTACGGGGAAGTGATCACTTCCCAATCATCATTACTAACAATCTCCCCTCATTGGGACGACCTCAGCGGTGGAAACTGAATAAGGCCGATTGGGAACAATTCCAAAAAAGATGCTCCCAGGATTTCACAGAAAATATCCTTGATGAACAGAACCCAGCTGATACCTTTGCTAGCAAGCTACTTAGTATAGCCAGGAAAGTTGTCCCCCTAACCTCCGCAAATCCAAAACGGCCTAGCAAACCATGGTTTGATACAGCTTGCAAAAGTGCTATTGGCGATAGGAAAAAACGACTGGCTGCATTTATAAAGAATCCTTCCCAGGAAAACCTAAAGCTATTCAGAATACGGATCCATAATATATGGAGCAGCAAGGAAGTCTTATCTAAAAATACTAGAACCAATACAAAATGCTGCCCTGTGTCTCTGTCTCGGCGCGTTTCGTACATCACCTATCCCAAGTCTCCATGTGGAGGCTGGAGAACTCCCCATGGATATAAGAATGAACAAGCTTGCAATGCAGTATATAGTCAAGCTAAAATCCAACCCCACGAACCCTGCCTTCGACTCCATATTTAACCCCACAGAGGTAGAATTATACAATCGAAAGCCTAACGTCATACAGCCGTTGGGCCTTCGAATGAGAGAACCCATCCAAAATTTAACCCCACTCATTGACCAAATCTCTAAAATAGAAACTCCTCAGAATCCTTCTTGGCTAATGAATAAACCCAAATTAAATTTATCCCTCCTTAATTTCAAAAAAGAAAATACAGACCCAAGCATACTACAAGTCCACTTTAGGGAACTGCAGGAGAGCTACAGAGATTGTGGCACCATCTACACAGACGGATCCAAAATGGATGGAAAGGTCGTGTGTGCCTGCTCTTTTTGAGACAAAACAATCTCCCGTAGACTCCCCGATGGCTGCTCCATCTTTACTGCCGAATTGCATGCAATATCGCTTGCACTTATGGCTGTTAAAGCATCAGAAAGGAGGAAATTTATTATTTATAATAATGTCACCTTCATCTGGGTCCCCTCCCATGTTGGCATTGAGGGAAACAAAGCCGCAGACAGAGAAGCAAAGAGAGCCCTAAATCATGTGGTGTCAGGAACCCAAATTCCCTGCTCGTACCTGAGACAAAGTATTGCCTCTGCCACCTATCGAGAGTGGCAGAACCGATGGGAGGCTGAGACTCACAATAAACTCAGGCAGATTGTGGCGGATGTCAGGTGGCACATCTAAGGGTCTGACAAGGCGTGGTAGCACGACCATGTCCAGACTTAGGATTGGCCACACCTACATCACGCACTCTTTTGTGCTGAAGAGAGACGAACCCCCACTTTGTGAGTACTGTGACTCTCGTCTCACCGTGGAACATATCCTCCTTGATTGCCCCAGATACTAGGATGTCAGGGAGAAATATTTTAGAGCCACTAACTTAAAAACACTATTTGATAATGTCGACCCTGGGAAGGTACTGGGCTTTATCCGGGAAGTGGGGTTATCTACGAAGATCTGATTTATGAATTTGTGAACATGTACTATTTACATTAGATTTTTACCAAATAATTAAATTTTTACTACCTTTACTAATTTAAGTGTGAATAGACCTTGATTTTAATGATATGACTGTATAGAATTTGGCCCTTGTTGTTTAGAGAGAGAGTAGTCCTTAAGGGACTGCAGGCACGACATGGCCTAAAAAAACAAAAAAAAACTAGATGATGATTTGATGTTTAAACCCTTGATAAAATACCACGATGAATAGAAAATAATTATACTTTAACACTAGTGTTCTGTTTTATGACTTTTAAATCAGTTTCTCCATCTTTAATCCAGGTTTAAGCTACATTGTTCCTGTCACTGGCTTCTTTTGTAAACTCTGCCACAAGTTTTATAACAATGAAAAGTCTGCTAAAGGAGCTCACTGTCAGAGTGAAACACATTATGAGAAATTTAAGGTAGGGTTTACATTCCTTACTTTTTATAGAGTTGTAGTTTGTAGAATAGGCTGAGGTGGATGCATGTTCAATATCTTTTTTTTTAATTTACATTTGTTGCCTTTCTAGAAGAAAGTTAGTGTATTAAGACTTCTATCTTGTATGCTTACCCTTAATAAAATGTTTATAACCTAGTGAAAATAAATCTAGAATATTTGATGTCTAAGCCAGTTTATTAACTGACTTGCATTTAAGGGATCCAATCTAATAGTTATACAGTTATTCTGGAATTGTATTAACACAATGCGAAAGTTATGGGTATTCATGGTTTGCAACGTGTATGCTTATTTGTTTATTCTTATGTGTTAATAGCGCAATATGCTGTCTACCTGGATAAGACATAGATGTATATGCTTTAAAATCTTTTATTTTCTGGGTAGAATATCTTGCTGGAATATATGTTTTGAACTTGAAAAAGTCTTAAAATGTTTAGTAAAAGAATTCTTGACCTTCGGCTTTTACAAGAACCCCTCTACTTTCATTGTTACAATTTCTTTTCTGTCTTTTAAAGTTTTGTTAATAAAACATTGCTTTCCATTTAAAACTTCTTTACAAAAACCATCAAATGTATTTTTTCTTCCAGTTGGCGACAGAAGCTAAGATTGCAGCTAGGGAGAAGAGGTTAGCAGAAGAAGCTGCTGCAGAGGCAGAAAAGAAGGCCAATGAGGAATCCAAAGATGTTTCAAGCACTGAAAAAGAAGACAACAAACAAGAATCAGAAACAGCTGAGGAAAACAAGAAAGAGAAAGAAGAGAGAGTAGAGGAGGATATTGATGAAGAAGATTATGATGACCCATTGCCCATGGAAGATCTAGATGATGATGGTGGCTTGGCTAAGGATGATGATTTCGGTTTGCTGGATGATGATGATGATGTTAACATAACTGCTGACTCAGGATTGAATGATACAGATGCCAACTCCAGTTTTGTGTATTTATCTGGCGAAATGGCAGAGGCTCAAGTTGAAATAAACAGAAAGGAGCTAAATGAACAGCAGAAAATAGAAGACAGTAAGTATTCCTGTACTATTTGTTACATGTGTATGTGGTTGGTTTATACATTTTATTTCCAACTTCTGAACCTGTAGGTGAACCTTTGTTTTAATTCTCAGTGAAATCTGAAATATATCTAAATGAAAATCAATAAATGTACCCCATTGGGGAAGGGTCACTTATCTTTATTAACATTGTATCTATCAAAAAACTGATAACTGATTCATTCAACTACATTTTGAATAGTGATGAAGTGTAGACACTATTTATACATTATGTTAGGCTGATGTTGTGCTGCTACTGCAATAATAAAGAAAAGGTTTCCTATTCACAAAATCAATTTTGGTCAGAAGTTTAACTTGAAAAACACTTGCAAACTGTATTTTGCCATTGGTTGTCTATTGTACTATGTCTTAGAAAAAAAAAAAAATTGTTCATGACTGATAAGCCTATTTTGGAGAATAATAAAAATGTTGTAATTGCAGAAAGTGAACAGAATGAATCAGATCCTAAGACTGATGTAGTGACTGAACTTAAAGTTGAAGAGAATGTACCTACAGATGAGAAACAAGAAGATTCTTTGGTCACCTCAGACAATGAAAATGAAGGCCAAGCCACACCTGCTGCTAGTGAACCAGTTAAAG
This sequence comes from Biomphalaria sudanica, assembly GCA_036873155.1. NCBI lineage: Eukaryota > Metazoa > Mollusca > Gastropoda > Planorbidae > Biomphalaria > Biomphalaria sudanica. The sequence goes on along the minus strand of JAZGLO010000245.1, from coordinate 1,156,715 downwards.
CGGCTGCCAAGACCAGAGGAAGTGGTACAGCAAGACGAGGGCGGGGTAGAGGCAGAGGCAAGAAGTGAGTGTTACGGTGTGAGAGCATAGTAACACTCTGTTGCTGGATTCTTTATTTAGATTGTGTACTCTCTTCTGTGTCTGTACTGTTTTTATTATTCCTATAGTCAAGCATTTTATTTTTATATTACTAGTCTCAAGAACTTTTTTGTAAGAAATGTGTATACATTTGAATTGCTTATTTTTGGGGAGATGGTGAACCAAAATGTCCAGAATCAATTTTCTTGTAAAGTTCAGCAGAGAACCTCATGGTTTAGGTTAATGAATCTACACTTCTTTGCTGCAGTTGGCTGTCAAAGTTTCACTGACAGTCTGTAAACTTATTAGATTATAGTTAGTATAGTTCAGGTAATATTTTTGAATGCTGTTACTTGTGATCATTATAAACAAAGCCGATTGGCATGTTCAGAACAGCAAAAGTCAAACAAAATTTGTCTTGTTAAAATAAATATGTAAATGACACATTAGACATATGTTTCAACTCCATATTGAAGAGACTTTTCATCTTTGTTTTTAGCCTATATTGTTGTTCATTTAATTTACTTTATAGGAAGACTATATCATGTGATTTTTTTTTAGTTGTCAAATTCTATGTATACTTAACTGTAGAAATTTGATGCCTGCAGAGTTTTATAATAATTGATGGGGAGAAAAGTCTTGAGCATCTTCAGCTGTTATTCCAGTGTGTAATCTTAACAGTTCTCACTTCTAGAGTTATTTCATTTGGCATTGAAAGATTACTCTCTAACACATCTATTTTGTTCACTCAAGTAGACAAGTGTTTTTTAGGGGGTGGGAAGGGTTGCCTACTGTAGTTAGTTGTAGGCTGATGTTAAAAGAATAATTGCATCTTAGACTAGTATTTAGTTGTTTTATATATAATGAATCATATAATTTGACTTTTATTGTGTTTCTTTCAAATAAAGGTACAACTTTTTAGTGTCTTGTTTGTCTTGTTTCAATCTAAATATCTTGTCAAAGTTGTTTTTTTTGTTTACATGTACTTGAATTAACTCAATTGCTTAAACAAATAAATGTGACATTTTAATTTTTAAATAACATTACATTGAAAGCAGAGTCTGGGGGCTATCTAAAACATTTCATTATAACGGGTAGGTATGTCTGGACATTTAGACATCTTATAATGGAATGTTTAGTTATATCAGTGCCTCTCAACCTTGTGGAGACCCCCCCTCCCAAACTAAGGGGTCGTGAAGGCTTTTTTTTTTAAAAGTTAAATTAAGGGACAGTAAGTATTTACATTGTAGTTAAAAATGTATATTTGAGGTTGGAAAACAAAGTGACACTTGAAATTATGTAATGACTTTATTATTTTTCTTCGAGCCAGCGTTTTTGCTGCTGAGCTGTGAGCTCTTTTGCAGACTGTGCCAACGAAAAATAGTGTGCTGTTTTCTTCAGTTGTTCAGCACTGCCGTACAGGGTATTGGTTATGGTGGGCTGTAGTGGAAGTAGGGTCTGCCTAAGGTGGATTAGGACAGGACATTCAAAGAGGATATGGTTTACAAATTATAAGGGTTGGTGCAGTGTCTAACAGGGGTGGGTGTATGAGATTCATTCTGTTAAGGTGTGTGTCCTGTTCCTAGTTAATACTGGCCACTTAGGCATGGTCATTTCTTTGTACATAGCTCTGCCTGTTTCTTCCGATGCCCATTGGTTGAGCCACTCCTCTTTGTGATTGTTGAATGTAATGCCTTTTCAATTTACTAGTAGTAAGTCTTCTTATACGTTTTCACAAGAGTCGTCTGTTACAAGATTCTTCCGCAGACATTTCAATAAGTCGTGATTGTACCCATCTCTCAGCCATGATGTGACAGGCTCGTGACAAAAAGATATTACTACCCGTACTACATGCGACTTGAATGACTCTCACACTTTAGTTTCGGTTCTTTTTTCTTCTTTTCTCCGTAGCCGTGACCAGTGTATCATCTTGGGCTTATGAAACAAATCAGTGTGTTACATTTGTACTAACTTTACTATTTTAACTGTGAATAGATCTTGCTTTTAATGATTTAACTGTATGGAATTTAGCTCTGGTGATATGAAGGGAGAGTAATCCTTGAAGGATAAAGGGCACGACATGGCCTAAATTTTGCCGATGTGCCCAAAACTCAAACTCACTAAGCTGTACACAACTTATGCCATAATTTCATTTTGGTTTTAAATGTACACGTTTCTATTTAAGATATTGATATAATAAATAGTTATGGGGAATATTTATAAAGCTGTAGATATCTTTTTTTAATGTTGTAAAAGTTCTTTCAGAATGGATTCCATTACTTCCCTTTTATACAGAAGTCATTACTCCACACAATACAAGCAAAGACATATGAGACCAATTCCCAACTTTATAATGGATATGAATGTTTGTAGATACAATGTTAGACAACCCAGCATTCTGTATGTGTGTCATAGCTATGAATGACGTCACATGCCCAATTGAATTATGAAACCCACTAGCCATTGTATTCTCCTGAAGTTGTCCTTCACTTTGTGTTGGCTACAGGCGTTATTACCTCATCATAAATATTGGACTGATCTGGCTGAGATTGGTCACGTGGGCCAAAGATAAAATTGTCCTCAGGAAAATTTATATTCAGACAGTCTGTAACCATGTAAGCTTTGACGTCATTGGTTTTGTTGAGCGAGTCCTGCCGTGTATCCAGAGATGTCGGGTCTTTAGTACTACTAGCATGATCATGGACTTCACATTTTGGTTGAGTTTGGTGTTTCTGACATTTTTTTAGACTTTTGCCTTTCTTTTGTTTAGACAACACTGGGCCCGCTTTTCTGACAAAAGGAGTTAGATATTCCACACTCAGAGGACGAATAAAATCACACGATTTCACGCGCAATAAATCGGATTTTTGTTTCTGAGAGTGCTTTCTTTCACTAACCGAATGATCTATAAAACAACTTTTTAGACTTTTCTTTTGCGATTGTAACTTAGCTTTCATGTCTATATAAGGCCGGCAGTGAAGGCACTTGTCTACATCAACATAATGAGAATCTTTTGCAAACGTAACACCCTCTTCATAAAGTGAGGAACTTTGATTGGTTGCGCCTTTGATCATCTTATCGATGCAGAATACTTCATCGCTGCCTTGAGTTTTAGACTTTCTCATGTTAGCGTAGTTCCTATTTTTGGAGATGGAAGTATCATTCACTTTGCATTTTGTTTTAACCTTGGATGGCGTTACGTTGGCAGAGGACGAAGTTTCTTTCATGGATTGAGCGTTCACATAACTTAAGTCCCTCGGTTTTAAGTAGCCGTCAGATAATGATTTTCTGGGATCAGGATGGTTTGGCATAATAGTCCGATTGATGGAATGACATTTTTTGGGGTAGTTTACCATTGTAGTGTTTCGGTGTCTTTCTGACTTCTGGGATGCCGGGACTAATATATTTCCCTCTAAACATTGGACAAGAGACTGAACCCGGGAAGTCACATTGTTTGGAGGGTTAAGTGGATGACTGGATTGCTTCTTCAATCTAGAATGATGAATAACTTGATTTGGAACCGCCTCGTTTACAGTTTGAGAAGCATCTGAGGTAAACTTGTGCACAGTGTGCGTTGAGTCAGAGTGCAATATGGGCTCAATCTTAACAATATCAAAGTGTACCGGGTCGTAAATATTTGAAGGGGACCTGGACCTGACGGCTAGAGCTTCATAGAGGTCAAGGTACTTGGCGGAATCCTCGGTGTCGCTCAGCTGTTTTACGCTGGTCTGGTCAATGGAGTCCGTGGAAGAGTAGTGACCCAGTGGTGGTGTGAGGGTATCCACACGAGACAGAGAGAACATGTCAACACACCTGGGCGAGATGAGAACTTTCGATGTGTCTAGCGCTTCTGTTGGAGGAACGTTGCTTGCACTGGCGCAGAGGTCAAGATACGAAGGACAAGACGCTCTTTTCACTTCAGGAAAATCGTTGTTATCTTGCGTAGCTGAGTAGTCCTCGTTCTCTCCCATGGTCAGAGACGAAGAGATTAGTTTCTGGCGTGAGCTGCTAAGTGTAGGAGTAGCGAGTCTCGGTCTTAGGGAGGCTGATGGGTGCAAGCCTCCAATGTCGCTTAGGATGCTGCCTGCCGGTGATGTTGTAGTTACAGTGTTGAGGTCCGCAAAGGGTACAATTTCAACAGTTTGAACATGGTCATTTCGGGGGTTGCCTACAACCACTTCCATTCCATCAGTCTCGCCCCTGCTCATTTTCATTCTATTCATGTGTCTCTTTTGGCACTCTCTCAACCGCCGACGTTTTTTAACCATACCTTTGCAGGCCAGTGTTATCACCGTAGCCATGATGAACATAGCAGTCACTGAGGAGGCGGACACAATGAGGGAAATAAAGAAACCTGTCCGCTCTTGGGAATCTTCCACTGCAGTGGAGAATGTTGTGGTTAAGCCTTTGTTGGTCGAATCTCCAGCCGAGTGTGTCGGCAGGCTAAGTTTGTTAAGAGAGCTGTGTCTACTTCCATTTTGGTGAGTCCTCGCGTAGCTATTGACTAGTTTTCGCAAATGAGCCGAAAAGTTGGAGAAAGCTTTGGGTTTAAAGCTGCTGTTTAAATCTGTTAATGCATCTAGGGCGAAAAATGAGTCGAAAAGTTGTTGGAAGTCGTTTTCATCTACGTCATCATGGTCGTCTAACTTGTCGTCATCTAGGTCGTTATATTTGTCCAATAGTTCTTTATTCCAGTCTTTTAAATGGGACAAGCCTTTTGTTGTGATTTCAATTTTGGGAGACTTCTGACGATTTGTTCCACCAGGTCTCATGATCAAATCTCCACTTTCTCCATTGGGTTCATCGTCATTAGTGCGTATATTCGAATGAGGGTTTTGGAGCCAAGTTAGACTCGGCCCCCTGTCTATTGTTGGCAAAGAGAATGTCACTTTATGTGAAATCTTGGACCGGCCATATTTGTTGGATGATGTTAAAATAGTTTCGTATTCAGAGTAAGGGACTAAATTGTCAATACAAGACCCAATCACCTTTTGAGCCTTAGCGGATGGTTCATCTTCATCAATCATTACAACGAAATACCTATCATCGTCTGACTTTTGCTCTAGTAAATTATTTTTCTGTCTGTAACTCAAAGAATATGTTTGCTTTGACCCGCCATTAAACTGTAGGTCCCATGCAAAGCAAACGGAAGTCTGAGTTGAATTGACAATGTGGAAGAAAGTTGGCGATATTGGAGGCTGCTGGGAAATCACCCTGTAATTCTTGTGCAGTAATCCTTGTGAGTTTGAAATCTTAACTTGATAGGTACCATAATGTTGGGGCCCTGTAATGTTCAGCTGGAGTTTGGCCTCGCACTGGTTCTCGTGTCTGTCGCAGACAACTTTCAAATGGTACTCGCTTTCTTGTTTAGACACATCCGTCTCGGCCACGATGTCGACCACAGGTTCCGGGTAGCCGTAAAAACACAAGAAGAACTCAACACTCTGAAATATATCAACCACCCAATCCACTGACGAACTGGACTGACATTTGCTGGAGTGGTTTGTCTCGTACGGCGAGCAGGCTAAATTTAGTATCGCACTGGATGCCACAGGGCTGCCAAACCCGTTAGATGCCTTACATGTGTACTCGCCATTACTCGAGCAAGTAGAGGGGTTGATATCAAACTGACTCAGCTTTCTGTCCAAATCTAACTGGGTAATGACCGAGGAGTTAACATGCCAACTGCTGATTCCATCTTTAAACCACTCGACACTGACCTCAGGCCAACCTTTGACCTCACAGCTGGCCACAAGGTTATGCGTTGTGTCTGCCAGCTTCTGAAAACCGGTATTCAAGTCCACAACAATTCCGCTTATGTTGACGTAGACAAGAGAAGCTTGGTAAGAGATGCGAAGATCTACTGGTTTGATGCTGCGCCCTGCATCGTTCCTGGCTTGACAGGCATAGAGTCCAGCGTCTTGGTTCGTCAGACCGGTCATCTCTAGAATAGCATCGTCCGAGATTTTTTTCCCAGCCTTATACCACCTGAAATATACATTTGAAAGCTTTTGATAATAAACAATAACCTAAAGCTCTATGGACGTATTATAAGATCTTGGGGGGCTCGTAAAGACTTTCCTTCATGGAACAGTATCAGGAAAAAGAAGAATAGGCAGATGGGAGACAACATAAAAGAATGGACGGGCCTGCCATTGAAAGATGATTTATCCAAGGCAAAAGACAGAGAGGAATGGAGAAAGACGGTCGACAAATCTTGCGTGCTGCCCCAACCACTGTCCAACAGACTAGTCAGTAAGGGACCGTGAAGGTGAATAACAACAATGACAACTATTTCTACATCTGACTGGAATGCTGTCTTTTATTAAACACAGAACTGGGCACTTTTAAAACGTTTCTATTAGGCAAATGTCATTTTAATATTTCATTTTTAGTCAACTCATTGTACTTTAATGCTTCATTTTAAAATTATAAGGACATTTTTGTAGTGGAGTAGCTTACAAATAAAAGTAATGTGACTTAAGTCCTCCCAAGGTTTTGATGTATAGGACTGCAAGCTCTTTCAACAGAAATCGGTCATAAGCGACTTTCACGGTCTCTTCCCAGCTGGTTCCCGTGGATTTAAGATCATCTAAACATGACGTTAATTACATGTAAATAATTAATAGATTATTATTATCATCATTATTAATATTATTATTAATTCTTTTCTTTTAATGAACGCTGACAGGAAAGTTTATTTAAAAGTTTATTCATAATAACTGACAGTTTAAGTCCCTGGGTCTGCGACTAATTCATATAGGCCTATATCTTAACTCAAATGTATAGACAGTTATGTTACACTTACCTATATGCACACGGTGGGTTGCACTGCGCTATACAAGTCAGAGTGAGGCTGTCGCCTTCTTGTTGCTCCACTCTTCCACCAGGCGTGGTCATCACGCTCGTTCCTGGGCCAAAATAAACATCCACTTGAACGTTGGCCACTCCACTGGATAGCAAAGAGCTGATCTGACACCTTCAACAAGGTATTGAAAAAAAATGAACATGATTGTTAGCGAAGCGAAATTAATATTACAAAAACACAACAAAATACTCAGAAAGACGCAAAGATTAAAGAAGGCCAACATTTCTTATTCCATATACTAGGACAAATTAGGGGTTGTGTGGCAGAGTGGCATATACATCATATACCGCTTGGCTGCCTGTCTGGGGGTCTCCATCCGGAGTTAAGTAGCTTAGCGCTTAAAGGAAACATTTTATTAGCTGTCTAGATAAATGAGTGTTTGCAAGACAAAGGAAGAGAGAGTGGCGCTGTATGTAGGCCTACTCATAATGTCTAGTCATTGGCTGATTTTTCGTGTTAAGTGATTTTCTTAAAAAAAAAAGATAGTTTCTGTGTACTTATTTCTGTGTACTTTGCTGTGTAAAACATAGCTTTACAAAAAAGATGATGATATCCAAAGATCTTTCCGCTTCAGGGAAATCTGTAATTGAACCGTAATTAATCGTGTAGACAAAGCGAAGTCTAAACATATTACCAGCCATAAATTACAGAAACACATCTGAACATCTCTGAGCATCTCTTGTTTAATAACAAGGACTAAAAATGGTCAAAGGCAGCCTCTTATTTAAATAGTAAGACCTTGTCTGTTTTAGGTGAAACAACTAATGAATTTCTAGTGCTTGATTCACACATGTCTCTTATGCTGACAACAACTTACCTCTAGCGCTTGATTCACACATGTCTCTTATGCTGACAACAACTCACCTCTAGCGCTTGATTCACACATGTCTCTTATGCTGACATCAACTCACCTCTAGCGCTTGATTCACACATGTCTCTTATGCTGACAACAACTTACCTCTAGCGCTTGATTCACACATGTCTCTTATGCTGACAACAACTCAACTCTAGCGCTTGATTCACACATGTCTCTTATGCTGACAACAACTTACCTATAATCTCCCATGAAATCTTTGGAGACATACTGGGCAAGTAAAATAATATTTCCTACTCCAGCAGCCTCATACAAGGCTCTTCCATTCCAGCTGTCAGAGAAGGAATACGCTGGGACGTCTGACGTTAGTTCCGCGGTAAAAATTTCGACGAAGTTTTGAAATTGTCTGTCGTAAAAGGACCACGTGACTCGTACGAGCTCGTCCTCGGGGGACAGGTCTGTGACGTCACAACGCAGGGACAAGTCGGTCGTTCTCTCAGTAGCTGGGCCGCCTTCTGCCAGAATTGTAAAACCAGTGGCGAGAACTGAAATCAAGAAAAATCGTAGGGCGATTTGAGATTGTAATAATAGCGCCTAGAGATAGAAACAAAAAAACACGCTGATAAAAAAAGAGACTCTCAGACTAAATAGCGTCCGTATTTATTACCATTTTTTAAATTCCTTTTTAGCATTTGTTTCAGTTCTTGTAGATTATGATTAGTCAAACCTAGTAGAACACAATTCACATTGTGCAAAAAAAAATAAAAAAAATCAACACACACAATATGCTTACATTGGAAAAACATGCAGGCAAAATGACACACACTCTGCTAATTCCCTATACTTCACGATTCATAAAAGGATTGTCACGGAATTAAAAATTGCATGCAGCCATTGCAACCCCACATAAAACCCAATCAGTGGCTTGTTGCTATTGGTCTACTTTGACAACATATCTGCCAGAGGTCTTCGCTTCGTTTTCCATGACTGTATTGAAGAATCCTGTTTAATGTGTCATCCTGTTCTTTGAGAAAATGATTGATCAGCCTGTAGACATAAGTGTTGTGACCATCATTAGACAGCTGAAACTCGTGGTGACGTCTCTCCACTGCATTGTTTGTTCTTGGCAGACGGCACTCAGCGCACTTTATACTGGAATTGTTTGTTCGTGGTAGACAGCACTCAGTACACTGTATACTGGAATTGTTTGTTCGTGGCAGACAGCACTCGGTGCACTGTATACTGGAATTGTTTGTTCGTGGCAGACAGCACTCAGTGCACTGTATACTGGAATTAATTGTTCGTGGCAGACAGCACTCAGTGCACTGTATACTGGAATTAATTGTTCGTGGCAGACAGCACTCAGTGCACTGTATATTGGTCACTTACGGCCTGAGATTAACCAAACATAGTAGCAAGATAAGAAATGCAATGGTCAGCTGACCGCCCGACCGTCAGCTTGTTTCATCCTGTTACGCCGACCACCTTTCAGCACAGCCAAAAAAGATTGCTTTTTGCCATAAGGTCGCATACGTGTTATGTGCTCTGGCCAGCGTGGCTGTCGAATATGTGTAATATACATAGCATTATATATCATTATATATATACATACTGTCCGCTCTATTTTGTGCTGCGCTATTTGGTCGAGAACTTTCGCGTTATTTTGCCAGTACTATTTTGTCGGCGCTATTTTGTCGCTCGTTATTTTGTCGTGTAACTATTGTCTATGTATACCTATAGGCTAATATAGTAGTTCTAGTCGAAATAAAATTGTCTTACTCTATTGTATGAGTATTTTAGAACTAAAGGTTCATTTAAGCCCGAAGGGTAGAAAAATATCATTTGGGCTATATATATACACACACACATTCCAACAAAAACTTGTAAACAAAGCGATTAAGGGCAAGTAACTCTTAAAGTTCTTGACTCAACAACAAAATGAAACTAGACATGTGGGGGCGTGGTGATTGAGCGGTTAAACGCTTGGTTTCCGAGCCTGCGGGCTCCTGGGTTCGAATCTTGGTGTAGACTGGGATTTTGAATTTCGGGATTTTATGGCGCCCTTGAGTCCACCCAAGTCTAAGTGGTACCTGAATTTTGTTGGGGAAAGTAGAAAGACTAAAGGCGGTTGGTCGTTGTGACACCCTGCACATTTTGAACCGTTAGCCCAAAACAAAAAACAACAACAGATGACCTTAACATCATGTACCCTAGAGATCGCAAGGGACTGAAAGGGGGAACTTAACTCTTTTTAAATTTTTGAATTGAAAGTAATGACATTATTTTATATTGGATCGTTGGGAGGAAACTGCTCTGCTACTAACCTCTTACGTTGAAAGGTATTTCGATTACCGACTTCAGAAGTCGACACTGGCTTGCGAGCCATAGTTTAATATCTTTCAAGTGTTTTGTTCTTTTTGTGTCGAATTGGGTAACAGGTAGACGCATGTACTCCGCTTGCTAGATGTCAGTAAGTAAAGTTCCCCTTTCAGAATTTGTGGTCTATAGGGCAGATGATGTAAAGGTCATCTGTTTCTGTGGCCTACGGTTAACGAGGGTGTCATGCGGCCAGCACAACGACCAACCGCCTTTACTTTTCCCCAACTAATGTCAGGTACCCCTTAGAGCTGGGTGGACTCAGAAGCGCCAAAAGATCCCGAAATTAAAAATCCCAGTCTTCAAACCCGGGACCTCCTGGTTCGGAAGCCAAGCGCTTTACTGCTCAACCACCCGCGCCTCGCTAGATGTCAATATTTATTTGTAATTATCCTTCTTTTTCCTATTTCTTAGTTTTCATTCATACCAAGGACAATGTCATTTTGCAAAGAACTTACTTCAATAGCACACTGTGACAATGTCATTTTGCAAAGAACTTACTTCAATAGCACACTGTGACAATGTCCTTTTGCAAAGAACTTACTTCAATAGCACACTGTGACAATGTCATTTTGCAAAGAACTTACTTCAATAGCACACTGTGACAATGTCCTTTTGCAAAGAACTTACTTCAATAGCACACTGTGACAATGTCATTTTGCAAAGAACTTACTTCAATAGCACACTGTGACAATGTCATTTTGCAAAGAACTTACTTCAATAGCACACTGTGACAATGTCCTTTTGCAAAGAACTTACTTCAATAGCACACTGTGACAATGTCCTTTTGCAAAGAACTTACTTCAATAGCACACTGTGACAATGTCATTTTGCAAAGAACTTACTTCAATAGCACACTGTGACAATGTCCTTTTGCAAAGAACTTACTTCAATAGCACACTGTGACAATGTCCTTTTGCAAAGAACTTACTTCAATAGCACACTGTGACAATGTCATTTTGCAAAGAACTTACTTCAATAGCACACTGTGACAATGTCATTTTGCAAAGAACTTACTTCAATAGCACACTGTGACAATGTCCTTTTGCAAAGAACTTACTTCAATAGCACACTGTGACAATCTCATTTTGCAAAGAACTTACTTCAATAGCACACTGCTCTAATCGAATCTAAATATACAAATTCCTACATAACATATGGAGAAAGACTTACCTGCTAATGTCCAGTAGAACAACAAACAAACATAGATTTTGACCAACATTTTTTGGGGACACTCGTGGCCACGAAATTGTCCAATTAGTTGTTTACATGTTGTCCCTGTGGCTGGACGGACAGTGCAGCTAGTACATGACAGTGTCAATAGTTAGACAGTTGTAATCTCTTCCGCATCCCTACCGACCAGCTTGAAAGACATGTACAGAAGGGGCAACAAACTCTTTGTGGCGTTGTCTATTGGTGTGGTAGATGAGCGCACTCTCACATCTGAATAAAACAGTCTATTATATGTAGTTCAATCAATTCATTGTAAAAAGGCCTGATCTATTAATTTTTAAGTCTCTATTGCAACGAGTAAGCTGTACTTATTATCTTATCTTATCTTATATAATACAGACGTTACTTCAAAAAAGAAGATGATTACGTCCTACGCGTCATGCATTTAGTCATGCATATTAACCAATGACGTAAATTCTGCCAAGTCACTGGTTTTTCTGGCTAGCTCAGGCAACCCATTCCATTAAAATAGTAGATCTATTTTTATTTAAAGATCGATGTAAAGACAAAGGCGGCTTCTGTTACATTCAGATACGGCTACAAGGGAAACAAGCAAGTCTTGAGTTCATGAGACAGGAGGGGTTAGGGAGGGCCACAATGTCGATGTGTGAAAGTTGTGGTCTAGATCTAGAGAGGATTGTTAGGGAGGGCCACAATGTCGATGTGTGAAAGTTGTGATCTAGATCTAGAGAGGAGGGTTAGGGAGGGCCACAATGTCGATGTGTGAAAGTTGTGGTCTAGATCTAGAGAGGAGGGTTAGGGAGGGCCACAATGTCGATGTGTGAAAGTTGTGATCTAGATCTAGAGAGGATTGTTAGGGAGGGCCACAATGTCAATGTGTGAAAGTTGTGATCTAGATCTAGAGAGGAGGGTTAGGGAGGGCCACAATGTCGATGTGTGAAAGTTGTGGTCTAGATCTAGAGAGGATTGTTAGGGAGGGCCACAATGTCGATGTGTGAAAGTTGTGATCTAGATCTAGAGAGGAGGGTTAGGGAGGGCCACAATGTCGATGTGTGAAAGTTGTGATCTAGATCTAGAGAGGAGGGTTAGGGAGGGCCACAATGTCGATGTGTGAAAGTTGTGATCTAGATCTAGAGAGGATTGTTAGGGAGGGCCACAATGTCAATGTGTGAAAGTTGTGATCTAGATCTAGAGAGGATTGTTAGGGAGGGCCACAATGTCGATGTGTGAAAGTTGTGATACAGATCTAGAGAGGAGGGTTATTGAGGGCCACAATGTCGATGTGTGAAAGTTGTGGTCTAGATCTAGAGAGGAGGGTTAGGGAGGGCCACAATGTCGATGTGTGAAAGTTGTGATATAGATCTAGAGAGGAGGGTTATTGAGGGCCACAATGTCGATGTGTGAAAGTTGTGGTCTAGATCTAGAGAGGAGGGTTAGGGAGGGCCACAATGTCGATGTGTGAAAGTTGTGGTCTAGATCTAGAGAGGATTGTTAGGGAGGGCCACAATGTCAATGTGTGAAAGTTGTGATCTAGATCTAGAGAGGAGGGTTAGGGAGGGCCACAATGTCGATGTGTGAAAGTTGTGATCTAGATCTAGAGAGGATTGTTAGGGAGGGCCACAATGTCAATGTGTGAAAGTTGTGATCTAGATCTAGAGAGGAGGGTTAGGGAGGGCCACAATGTCGATGTGTGAAAGTTGTGATCTAGATCTAGAGAGGAGGGTTAGGGAGGGCCACAATGTCGATGTGTGAAAGTTGTGATCTAGATCTAGAGAGGAGGGTTAGGGAGGGCCACAATGTCGATGTGTGAAAGTTGTGATCTAGATCTAGAGAGGATTGTTAGGGAGGGCCACAATGTCAATGTGTGAAAGTTGTGATCTAGATCTAGAGAGGATTGTTAGGGAGGGCCACAATGTCGATGTGTGAAAGTTGTGATCTAGATCTAGAGAGGAGGGTTAGGGAGGGCCACAATGTCGATGTGTGAAAGTTGTGATCTAGATCTAGAGAGGATTGTTAGGGAGGGCCACAATGTCAATGTGTGAAAGTTGTGATCTAGATCTAGAGAGGATTGTTAGGGAGGGCCACAATGTCGATGTGTGAAAGTTGTGATACAGATCTAGAGAGGAGGGTTATTGAGGGCCACAATGTCGATGTGTGAAAGTTGTGGTCTAGATCTAGAGAGGAGGGTTAGGGAGGGCCACAATGTCGATGTGTGAAAGTTGTGATATAGATCTAGAGAGGAGGGTTATTGAGGGCCACAATGTCGATGTGTGAAAGTTGTGGTCTAGATCTAGAGAGGAGGGTTAGGGAGGGCCACAATGTCGATGTGTGAAAGTTGTGATATAGATCTAGAGAGGAGGGTTATTGAGGGCCACAATGTCGATGTGTGAAAGTTGTGATCTAGATCTAGAGAGGAGGGTTAGGGAGGGCCACAATGTCGATGTGTGAAAGTTGTGATCTATATCTAGAGAGGAGGGTTAGGGAGGGCCACAATGTCGATGTGTGAAAGTTGTGATCTAGATCTAGAGAGGAGGGTTAGGGAGGGCCACAATGTCGATGTGTGAAAGTTGTGATCTAGATCTAGAGAGGAGGGCTAGGGAGGGCCACAATGTCGATGTGTGAAAGTTGTGATCTAGATCTAGAGAGGATTTTGACAAATATTCAATCTTGAAAACAAGCAAAGTATAACAAAACTGCCCCTTTAAAAAAAAAAAAGCTTATCTAAGGGGAAGAACGTCACATTTAAAACTATATAATTTAAAATAATTAATTACCAATAATTAATTGAGATTGAGTAATTGGTTCATTGTTTTATAGATGCATGTTTTATTAGGTACAATAAATACTTGTTTAAAGTTTCAACTTGATCCGAGAATGGGTGTGGGAGAAATAACGTGTACAATTATTTAAGGGAACAAAACCCGACATATATAACCATATATGTGAATACTGAAAGAATAATTTCCTTCATTGGTATCACACAAAATAATTAATAACCAGTTATTAATTGACTAATTGGTTAATCTTTTTTTTTATTGATTCATTGTCTACATCTATGAATAATTGTGCGAAGTTTCAACTTGATCCGAGAATGGGTGTGGGAGAAATAACGTGTTCAAACTTATTACCAGACAGACAGAGTGACCAAAAAAAGTAACCAATTAGTTAATGAAATAGTCTTATTTAATTAATTTTGCTTTATATAGAGAATGTACTAAGCTAAATAAAAAAGGGCGGGTAAGATTGTGTAGAGAATTAGGTCATTTGAAAGTAACAATCTATGGCTATACAAATATGATGAAACCTTATATTGTTTATACGTACTTGCTAGGAGGCTCAATATCTGGAATTCGAATTCAGGCTCGAACAAATTTTATTTTTTTAATTGCTTTTGAAAAGGCAGCACGGAAACTTTCTTCCAGATTACCCCCCTCCCCCGCTGAACTCCCCTAATAGGTCCACAAAAGTGATTGGACCTTCTTATCTTATCTTATATAATACAGTCGTTACTTCAAAAAAGAAGATGATTACGTCCTACGCGTCATGCATTCAGTCATGCATATTAACCAATGACTTAAATTCTGCCAAGTCACTGGTTTTCCTGGTTAGCTCAGGCAACCCATTCCACGCTCTAATAGCACTAGGGAAGAAGGAGTATTTGTACAAATTTGTCCTAGCATATGGGACGAGGAATGTGCCTTTATATTTGTGTCTTTCAGAGTATTTTATTAAATTTTGTTTTTGTATTTGAAGATTATGGTTCTGTGTTTTATGTATAATTGCTACTTTACTTTTGAGTCTTCTGTCCTGAAGGCTTTCTAAATTTTGTGATTTAGCTTTAAGGACCTTAGCGCATTGAGCATGGCAAAAGGATAAAAATTGCGTTAAATAAAACAACTGATAAATAATTGATACAACTTTTTTTCCATTGCACACATTTATTATTGTTGGTTTACTTTAGATCTTTTAAAAACTAACTTCACGATTGATTCAAAATAATTGATACGATTTCACTCCACAGAAACGAGCATTTAATTTTTTTGTTTGTTTGTTTTTGTTTTACTTGTTCTTGTTCTCATTTTTTTCAGCTTCAAGAAACAATCTGGATCTAACTACAGTCAGACTAAGTTCGTTAGTGCAGAAATACTTAGAATCTAACCTTACTTAGTACCGGTAGGGTATATTATTAATAACCTGATATTACTTGCTTTCATTGCATAGGAGTGATTTTACCTGTAAGCGTTCTAGCACCGAGATTGTCCCTCTTGTAGAGTATTTTAGTTCGCAAGCGTTCTTTTTTTTTTCTTCTTCTTTTGCTTCAACTACTCATCAAGCAGGTCCTATTATCGCTGTTGGCAGGGCCGGATTTTGGTATGTGGAAGTGTCGGGGCCGGATTTTTGTGGACGTCCCTACACTTCCAAAACTTTAATGATTGATTTTATCTAAAAGCATGAATTTAATCTCACTTTCCTTTTTTAAAAAAAATATTTAATATGCATATTTTAGTTTTAAAAGGTGAAAAATTTTTTAATTTGTGGAGGATAAGGTCCTTGGTAAATCCGGAGCTGTAGTCCCCCTTATCTACTTATTCCGAGCATGCTACAAACGTGCACTTCGTAATCACATTTTTTTGTTGCCGTAAAAATGTGAATACAAATATTAGAAAAAAAATCCGTAAAAGCTTTTGACCCGTCGAATTTTGAATATATTTAGATCTCTATTGTGGAGGCTGTAGCCACGTCTGCCCTCCCTCTGACCCCATCCTGTCTGTTTAATAAACTATATTTCGATTAAAAAATTTTTTTTCGATTCTGTAAAAAGGAAAGGAATTGTCACAGGCTCAAGCATTTATAGTAGCTGGTTTTCTGTTGGGGCTAGGACACTTCAGTTCACTAGTGTTCAAATGACTTTTAAATATGTTCCAACTCGTTAAAATCATCAAGGGAGAACAATGAAAAATTAAGATGTTTACTTGCCCTTGTTTTTTCCCTTTTCGTATCAAAATCAAGCCAATACTTTAGCGCATCACTTTTTCTTTTTGTTTCTTAGCATTAAAGTACAGAGCTGAAACAAAATATTTCTCTACGTCTGCACTGGCTGTCTATTTACTATCTTGTTCTCATCGAACTCACATTTCAATTCGAACTTTGTGATTTTTATTCTACTATCCACAAGCCATTTCATACTTTTGTAATTAGCTGTCAGGTTTTCATAAAAGTAGCTTCTAAAAAGCCAGGCTATAGCAACCACAACCTTGCACACGCACCCATCATGCATTTCCCCCCTTGGCCTGAACAGTTAATTACTAGCAGTGGTCAAGCTGATCTGTTGTGTGTAATTATGTAGGTAAACCTTGTGTCTTGAACATGCACAGTTAACACATGCAGCGCAACAAACACAGTCATCTATAACTTGTACATGGAGGTGCTTCCTAAAGATACTTCATCAACAGACATTGTATTAGCCCGTTCATATGACTACAATATCCTATTAGCTGCTCATTCTATTGAAATCATGTCCTATTTAACATTGATTGAGTAGCTGGGAGAAAAAGCGATCCCCCCAACAGGAAAACAATACAACATGCAGGTAGCGACATTCACGGGCATGCTGTTCTGCCTCAAAGTGGCGCCCGTGTGGAAACGGTTACTTGAGGAGGTAAATAGGCTAAATGAATGGCAAAACAAAACTCCCGTGGGGGTGTCCTCGGGTAGGTAAGAGCTTACCCATTGCTCGGAGCAGAGTTGAACGAGCGCCCTCACGACCCTGTCGATAATCCATGCGCCGTTCCTCAAAGGACCGTTTACACTAATGGCGAGTCCTTCACGGTTAGCTTGGTACAACATAGGAAAATGACGGAGGTTTTCGGTGCACTCGGCCCTTGGCCATGTCTAGCCCATGCGCTCGGGGACCAGATGCATCGGAAATAGCAATGCTTTACATAGGCGTTGACGGGTCTCTTCCAGACAGAACTGTGTTCACACAGTTTTTTTTTTTACAGGTTTTTTTTTCAAACTTAGAGCTCGAACAGCCTTCGGCTCAGCTATTAGACGATCAAACGGTAGCGACGTTTGGTAGTTTTAACCTATTAGACTCTGTACCTTATTTCAATTCATAATACAATGCCTATTGAGAAGAAGAAGAAAGAGACGTATGCTTATTGCAAATACTCGACACAAGTTGTTCTGAAGTCCACCGAAGTTAACTAAAATAACAATATACCATGTTGTGATTGAAACTAATGGATTAGTGACAACTGACCTCGCAGACACTTTCTTAAGAAGATATTCTCGTTGCTTGTCAGAGGGCGGTACTGATGTAGACGTGCCACATCACCAGAAAACTCCTTAATACACACTGTTAAAGGGACTATTTTTTATTATTTTATTTAATGGCTACATTTTTCTATGCTTGTGAGTCTTGGATGCTGACTGCAGAACTATAGGAGAAGGATCCTAGCAATGGAATTGAAATGTTACAGAAGAATCCTAGGTATCACATTCAGAGACCGTATCACAAACCAAGAGATTAGAAACAGGGTTACTGCAGCGATTGGACCCCATGATGACCTGCTAACTATTGTAAAGAACGCAAGCTTAAAATCTATGGCCTTATTACAAGATCATCGGGGCTCGCAAAGACCTTCCTTCAGGGAACAGTACCAGGAAAAAGAAGAAGAGCAGACAGTTTTAAACAGTTCAGCCTTGATGTTCTTCTTAAATCTAGTGAAGCATATACTTTGTCTTAACTCAATTGGGAGAGTGTTCTAAACCTTTGATTCATGGACTGAACAAGCCTGCAAACCTTAACTTTTGAGGGGAACACGCGCCACAGCTAGATTGGGCACGTTCAGTCCACTGGCGGGGGGAGAGTGTTAGGGGCGATAGAACTCGGCCGACCGCCCCCCCCCTTTCCTAAAGGGTAAATAGCGGGATAATTTTACGAGAGATATCCCCAAATTTGTATACGAATTCTTTAGTTATGTTAATAATATTTACCAACTATTTATATTTTTTAGATTATGTCGCCTCCCCCCAGTATGTTGGCCGATTTGGTGAGGTGGGTTTGGGGATGTTTGCATCTACTGCCCTCTCCACTCCAACCTTTGAGAGGGGTGGTGGTCCAATTTTTTAACTGAAATCATAGTGTGTGAACAAAATTTGTTGAATATCTATATAATATTAGCTACTTATTGATATTTGAACCCATTTATATATTATGTCGCACCACACTCAAATCTCAAACTAAACCATTAGGAGAGTGGTATCTGATGGGAGAGGCGACAGATGCTATTGCTCCCCTCTCCGCTGCATACAGACCATACTTTTTTTCTTTTGTATTTTAGTGAAGAAATTACACAATCTTAAAAAAAAGCCTTGGTTTACTGGCCGCCCCTCCACCCCAAATCAAAGTTCTTGATCGCTAGTGGTTTAGTTCATAGAATTCCTGGCTCTCTGGGAGATAGACCATAAAGCAACTAAAGGCCAATTAGACCTAAATGTCATGTCCATATTCTAGGCTATAAGGCAACTAAAGGCCAATTAGACCTAAATGTCATGTCCTTATTCTAGGCCCTAAGGCAACTAAAGGCCAATTAGACCTAAATGTAATGTCCATATTCTTATTAAGCATGTGAACCTTGAGCCCCAACAGAAAGTTTTAAAAAAAGTAATGGATTTATAAGTAGGGTCAAAAATACCCGTTATGCACCCCATGCCCATAGGTTTACAGTTTAGAGACTATGATACATGTAATCAGGGCCGCCGCTACCTATTGTGTAATGTGTGCATTGCACGCAGGCGGCCGACTTTAGGGGGCGGGCAAATCATTATTCCAAGGTTACTTTAAAAAAATGAAATTTCTTAAATATTTTATATAAATTCCAATTACTCCATTATTCTTTGAAAATATAAACGATATTCGTACATAAGAAACTATTTTGGAAACTAGAACAAGAAAAAAACAGAGCCGTGTACGAGGGATTCCAACGGGTTTTTCCATAGACGTCTTAAGATAAGACACCTATTCATTTCTGACCTTGAATTTTCGCGGTTTGTTTGTACTATTTGTTTTGAGTCGAATAGCCCGCACTGTAAGTAGATCTATGATCGGTAATTAACAAGTCAAGTTTGAGCCAAGTTCCTCTCACGTGGAGGAGGGAGGGCGGCAACTTCCTGGCAAAAAAGGGGGTATTATGTAGTGTGTGTGTTTCCAAGGCGGCAGTGAGAAGAGGTTAAGCGATTGATTGGTTGGTTATGGTGTGACATGATGAAATTAGCGCACCTTGTGAGACGATTTTAAGACGAAAGAGTAAAAACTTTTTTTTGTTGTGAGCTAGATTTTGTTTAAATATTAGTTTATTTCATTACTATTAAATCTATATCTCATCTCCAGTTAAAACTGTGAACACTAAAAGTTATATTGAGTTTTTGTGCACAAAGAAGTTTGTTCAAGTTTATTTCAAGTTTATTTATTAAACAAATATAAAAAGCGTACATCGGTTCGTCAGTTGTACTAGCTGTTTGGAGCTACAAGCCAACAACTGACCAATATTAGGGGATGAGGCTGCGAAAAAAAAACAACGTTGAGACCCCTTGCCGACTTGAGTGGAAACCTGCCATATCTTCAATTCTACCTCCAGGAAGAACTTTAAAAAAAACTCAACAATAATGTAAGCAACCCC
Source organism: Biomphalaria sudanica (assembly GCA_036873155.1). Classification (NCBI taxonomy): domain Eukaryota; kingdom Metazoa; phylum Mollusca; class Gastropoda; family Planorbidae; genus Biomphalaria; species Biomphalaria sudanica. Next base: position 1,136,701 of record JAZGLO010000245.1, on the reverse strand, counting down.
CCCCCCAAAAAAAACAAAACAAAAAAAAAAAAACAACGTTTTAGTGAAATTTAATTACGTTACTTTGGATTCTATATCCTACACACTCCTCTGGGCTCCAGCTTGTAAAGGGGGCTCGAACGAAAATGTTGCTATCTAGGGAGTCGACACCCGGGAATGTGAGAAACACTCCCTTACTATGTTTTATTTGAAGTAATTGTTTAAGAATTTAAGTGACTTGTACTTTGGATTATTTACTTTTCATTGTGGATACAATGCACAGCTCTTCAAAACACAATCGTGGTAATTATCATGAAAGTGTACAGAACGTTGAAAAAGTTTCACTGTTAAAGGCTTTTGTATCTCGAGCTTTTTTTTTTTTGGATTATACTTCAACTTACAATAACAAACAAGTTAAAATATTCACGTCCAGGCCATATAAGACCGTTGAGGAAATTGTATATACATCATGATCATTTACACTGTTCATTGTAATATATGCCTAACTGCCTCAGCTTTTAGGAGCGTAATCAGAACGAGATCAGTTTTAAATGTTTATCACAAGGAACCAAAATGTCAGATGCCTGAAGGCACTTAAATCCGAAATTGTTCATAGTGCATGGTTCATAGTTATACCTGAGGGATACAACAACAATGCGAATATGAAGGAAAATATGGAATGGTCTACAAAAAAAAAAAATGGATTTAAATCAAAGGGCAATTTTGCAACAGTGTCCAGGTCAGTCTTAATGGAATTTTTTTTTTGGAAAAAAAGGAGGGGGGGGGGCATTTTAAATTTTGCACGCAAGCGGCCACAACCCTCGCGGCGGCCCTGCATGTAATACATTTTTCATTGACTTCCATTGGAAATCAAATAAACTTTTTTCGTTTAAACATAAGTAGGCTATTCCTGATTAAACTGCGTGTTTTTGAGACACTCATGACTATAATGACTAATTCAAATAGCAAATACATAAATTCTATTATTAGCTCATTATCTCCACATAGCCTACAGTTATAAATTAAAACAATATATTAAACGTTATATCAGCAAAGAAAAAAGCTTTATTATGTGTAGTCATTGAAACAGTATCGCAGATATCGTGTGTTGGTTGTTTTTGACCTTGTTAGACGCTTTCCTTGTTTGTTTTTTATCCGACGAAGCGGCCCCAAATAAAGCACGAACATAATATATAGGCCTAACCTTATACATATATAAATTATATATATATATATATATATATATATAATTATATATATATATATATATATATATATATATATATATATATATATATATATATATATATATATGTATATATATATATCATGGGCGTAGCCAGGATTTTTTTTCGGGGGGGGGGTTAAGGGGATTTCACCCCCCATCCCGCCTCCCCCCCGGAAAACAAATTCTATATATATTTATATGTTTGTATGGATAAATGTGTGTGTGTGTGTGTACATAATTAATCTCTATAACATTCTGACCCTTCATTCCTTTGGAAAGCGTTTATTGTGCCTTAGAATAGGTTCTTCCTGGAGTTAGTGAAAAAATTATAGACTCCTCGCCCTTGCCAGAAAGGGGTCTGAGAGCTCCCGCAGCGCGGGTCGGAGCCCCGCCGCCAAACACTATTTCTGGTATTGAAAGCCAACTAAATGCATATTCTGAGGTACCTACAGTGCATTATTTAGCTATTAAAAAGTTTTATTTCAATAACGTAATGTGCTATTCTTACTGACTTAGACCCTCTCACGCCGTTCGGCGCATTTGCTGGCAAGCTGTTTCCACAAAATTCTCTCGCTGGCAATATTTGAAGCCTTTTCCCACCTGCTCTGAGGACCTCTATGAAAGTGTGGCGCCAAATTGTACTAGGATGTAATCGCAACTCTTATGCGTAATTCATTTTGTCGGAGAACATGTCTCGCAAACCTCATGCGACGCTCTGTCACAACATTACTAAGGGATCGACTCCCATTTTGGCATAGGATTTTCTTGATTTAGATCCAATCTCTATAACTGACTCCTAAAATCCGTCTTAGCCATCTTTATAGAGCCACATTTAGTGCTTTTCAATTTTATTGCACTTTATTAATGGAGCCCAGCCACTGGTAGATATGTGTAGCTTCCCTTGACTACGATCTTGAAATTAGGTGACACTATTTTACTTTAGATGTTATATCGAAAAGGGAAGTTTTATCGTCAAAATCATCTGTTGGGGGGTTTTAAACCTCAAAACTGTCTTGAGGGGTTTTAAATTTATAAAAAAGCCATCTGGAGGAGAGGGGTTGAACTTCAAAACCCCCCATTGGCTTGGCTACGCTCAAAGAATTTTAGTGCTTTTTAATTTGCTTTTTTAAAAATTTTTATTGAAGAGGTATTTTTTTTAGCATCAAACCCCTCTGAAGGGAAATTTAAACTCAAAACACCCAATAGGCTTGGCTACGCTCATAACATTTTGATTACGAAATTTTTTTATTTTTATTTTGAAGATTTATTTTTTAGCTTCACTGGCCGGGGGTTTTAACTAAAAAAAAACACCGTTGGCTTTGCTCATAGCATTTTGAGTGCGTAATTTGCTTTTTTTTTATATTGAATAGTTAATTTTAGCTTCAAACACAGCTGAAGAAGGGTTTAAACTCAAAACCCCTTTGGCTACGCTCATACAATTTTGAATCGTTTGCATTTGTTTTAGTTTTATAGAGAGGGGGATTGAAATGCAAAACCCCCTGGTAGGGGGTTTCAAACTCAAAACACCTCAAAACCCCATGGCAGGGGGTTTTAAACTCAAAACCCGTTTGCTGTGCTAGGGCTACGCTCATACAATTTTGAATGTGTAATTTGTTTTTTTATATTGAAGAGGGTTTATCGTACATTTTGGAGAGGGGTTAAAAATCAAAATCTTACTTAGATGTGTTCTTGGAATTTTGGGAAAATCGTTTGCATTTGTCTTTGTTTTATAGAGAGGGGGATTTAAATGCAAAACCCCCTGGTAGGGGTTTTCAAACTCAAAACCCCTACCAGGGGGTTTTAAACTCAAAACCCCTGGTAGGAGGTTTAAAACTCAAAGCCCCCTTGGTAGGGGATTTTAAACTCAAACCCCTCAAAACCCCTGGTAGGGGGTTTTAAACTCAAAACTCCTGGTAGGGGGTTTCAAACTAAAAACACCTCAAAACCCCATGGTAGGGGGTTTTAAACTCAAAACCCGTTTGCTGTGCTAGGGCAAGTGATGGTTTAGTATTAAAATTTCACCAATAATAAACAAATTTAAAGCAAAAGATCAGTCACTAAACTTCGATACCCCCCCGAGGGGGGATTTCATTTCGGGAGGGGTTGAACCCCCAACCCCCCCCCCCACCCACGCCCATGATATATTTATATATATATATATCATGGGCGTAGCCAGGTTTTTTTTCGGGGGGGGTTTAGGGGGGATTTTTAAAAATTACATTCTGACCCTTCATTCTTTCGGAACACGTTTATTGTGCCCTAGAATAGGTTCTTCCTGTAGTTAGTGGAAAAATTGTTGACTCCCCGTCATTGCCAGCATGGGGGTCTGGGAGAGCGCTGGGAGCTTCCCCAGCGCGGGGCGGAGCCCCGCCGCCAAGCTCTATTTCTGCTATTGAATGCCAACAAAATGCATATTCTGAGGTATCTACAGTGCACTTTCCTGCTATTACAAAGCCTTATTTCAAAAACCTTATGTGCTATTCTTATTGACTTAGACCCTCCCGCGCCGTTTAGCGCTTTTGCCGTCAATCTGTTTCCACAAAAATCTGTCACTGGTAATGTCTGAAGCCTCTTTCCTCCTGCTCTGAGGACCTCCATGAATGTGTGGCGCCAAGTTGTACTAGGATGTCATCTCAACTCTTATTATGCGTAATTTATTTTGTCGGAGAACATGTTCCGCAAACCTCATGCGACGCTCTCTCACAATTTTAATCTTACTAAGGGGTCGTCTCCCAGTTCTGCCTAGGATTTCCTTGAATTAGACCCGATCTCTATAACTGACTCCTAAAATCTGTCTTAGCCATCTTTGTAGAGCCACATTTAGTGTTTTTCAATTTCGGCAGATGACTATTCACTGCACTTTATTAATGGAGCCCCGCCACTGGTAGAAATGCGTAAACTCTCTTGAATACGCTCTTCTAATTAGGTGACTGTAGTTTGCTTTAGATTTTATGTCGAAAAGGGAAGTTTTATCGTTAAAATCATCTGTTAGGGGTTTAAACTAAAAAATCTCAGGGCTTTTTTTTTTTTTTTTTATTCAAAACCCCATTTAGCTACGATCTTAGACTTTGGTAACTGTAGTTTGCTTTATAATAATATTGATGATTTTAAACTCAAAACCACCTGGAGGAGAGGAGTTTAAACTCAAAACACCCAATCGGCTTGGCTACGCTCAAATAATTTTAGTGTGTAATTTGCTTTTTTTATATTGAAAAGGTATTTTGTTAGCATCAGACGCTACTGAAGGGGGATTTAAACTCAAAACCCCTATTGGCAACGCTCATAGCATTTTGAGTGCGTAATTTGCTTTTTTTTTTTACATTGAAAATGCATTTTTTTACCTACAAATCCCGCTGGCGGGGGGTTTAAACTCAAAACCCCTTTGGCTACGCTCATAGATTTTAGAGTGTGTACTTTTTTTTTTTTTTTTTTGAAGATGTATTTTTTAGCTTCAAACTCCGCTGGAGGGAAGTTTAAACTTAAAACTGAGTCAAAACCCATTTAGCTACGCTCATAACATTTTGAGTGCATAATTTGCTTTTTTTTTCATATTGAAGAGGGGGTTTATCGTAAAATTTGGAGGGGGTTTTAAAATCAAAATTTGGGGATTATCGTCTGTATTTTTTGTTTTTGTTTTATAGAAGAGGGGGATTTAACTACGAAAATACCTGGTAGGGGGTTTTAAACTCAGAACCCCCCGGTAGGGGTTTTTAATTGGCTGCACTGGGGTAAGTGATGGTTTAGTATTAAAATCTCACCTAAAATAAACAAAATCAAAGCGAAAAATCAGTCACTAATGTCCGTTTCCCCCTCCCCCCGTTGGGGGGGATTTTATTTGGGGGGGATTTTATTTGGGGGGGGGGAGGGGGTTGAACCCCAAACTCCCCCCCCCCCCGCCCCGGCTACGCCAATGATATATAATATATATTTATATATAATATATATATATATATTAAAATATGTATATATATTATAATATATATATATTATAATATATATATATATTATAATATATATATATATATATATAAATATAAATATATATATATATATATATACATATATATATAATTATATATAAATTAGATAGATAATTAGGAAATTGTTGTGAAAATCCCCAACAAGTAAATACAAATGTATAAATATACGAGCTGACATAGTCCATTCTATTAATAAAGTCATGAACAACATGCGATTAATATTAGCATGTGATACAGTCTTCCTACAATATCCTGTAAGCCAAGTGTAAGCTTATCTGACCGGCTACATGTTATAAATTTGAATGTAGGAAACTTCCTGTTTCTTGTGTCATTACGAGGTTCTGTTGGGACAAACCGGTACGTATTTTTTTTTAAAACAATAGAGTCTATTTGAAATATGCCAGATATGTCAACAATTTTAGAACAAAAATAATATACATTTACTTAGTTCTACATGGTTTACAATGCCAATATTAGAACAGTTAGAGCTATTGAAATTGTAAGCGTTAAAATTAGTGATATTCGATCATGAACTATTTATAGACTGTAACCAGAGTGAATGTAGCCAAATGTTTAATATACTATTTAAATATAATGTAAAATAATGTAATAGTTTTTTTTTGTTTGGATTTAAATGCATAAAATTTACCACTTGTTTTTCAACAAATAGGTTTTTCTTTATGATACACTATAGCTGTGAATACAGACGATATGGTGAATGTAGAGGGAATATGAAGGTAAGTGAGTTATTTAATTCATATTATGTAGTTAGATTGTATTGAAAAACAGGCTTTGTATAATGTTAATAGGCATACGCTGACAAGACTGCTAGACTACATTACAAATAACTATGTTCTACAGGACTGCATAGGGCACTAATTAACATTTAACTGCTGCACTGAGTCTTTTTATCTTATAAAGTACAGACGTTACTTCCAAAATTAAGATGATTACGTCCTACGCTATTCCTAGTCAATCTAGTCATGCATGTTAACTAAGGAACTGAATTCGGCCAAGTGAGTGTTTTTCCTCGCTGGCTCAGGACACTAATCCCGCATGGGAGACGACCGTGTGCGACCTTCTTTGGCGAACTGAAACGAAGACGGCATAACAGAGATCCCCCCCCCCACCTCTCGAAAGAGCTATAAAGATCAATTGAGGTGCAATTTCGCCCTAATTGGCATAGAGGAAATTAAGTAGGTGGCAGCGGGCGGCCTCTGAAAGATACAGTCGGAGAGCTCCCACAAAGTCCCCTGGTACTATATTTGAGACCCGAAGAAAGGCCCTTACTTTAGGCATGTGCAGAAGACGAAAGAAATCTTAAATGGACCGCCTGCGGACAACGGCTTTGTCTGCACGAGATGAGGAAAAATATTCAAGTCGCAACTGGGTTTGCGTAGTCATGTGAAACACTAGATTACACTCATCCATAATCTTCGGCATCGAAGACATTGCCATTAAGTTAATACTATTATTATGTCAAATCCATAAATCTAAATTTTCAGTTATTTTTATTTCAAAAATATTTGTTCCCTACTATTTCTTGTTTCTGTTAACTTTAAGCAGCAGCTGAGGGCCGTTCCACCGAAGAATGTTAGTGCCCAAATTGTGTGGTGCTGGCAGGAGGGGGAATTTCATTGGGGACACAGAAAATAGAACATATGTAGTGCGTTGGGGGAGCTTTGCGGGCAGTCCCAGAGTGTGGCCATTCTTTAAGGCCAACAACGGATGGGCAAAGAAGTGATTGTACAGAGTCTAAGTGTATTGCTTGTGGCCAGTTTGATTCAAGAAGGAAAGAGTTACTGAGGAGGGGAACTTCCTAAAGTTCAAGTGTCATAACAGTGAGTGGTTGTGGTGGGGGGGGGGGGAGGAGCGGGCCCTAACATTGAAGACAAAAAAAAAAGCCCGGGTCAAAATAAACATTTACCAACTATTTCAACCGCAGTGCAGCACGGGTATCTGCTAGTATATCCATAAATATGACCCACATTGCTTACCAACAGAAGACACCTACTAGCCGCCTACAAACTCTCTTATCTTGTTAATATTTTCTAGGAAGCTTGTTTATTTATCTCTCTGCGGCAGACGTGCGATAGATAACGTAGTCACTATATTTGTATTAAACACATTTTACTTATGGTTTCCTTTTTTTTTTTGTTTATTGTTGGACTATACAGTTACAGAGTGTCAGTAAAATAATAATAAGAAGAAACACAATTTGAGGGTCAACTCAATATCTATTTAAGCTTGACTTTTAAAAGGCTATTTGTTGCTCCGAACAAAAAAAAAAAAAGAGAAAAGTCTATGTGAATCTGCCAAGAATATATCTAGACTGAAAGTTTCCTACAAATAATTTCATTTCATTCTTCTGTAGAGCAACACCAACACTATTCACTAAATGGTTCAAAGTAAACTTCGAAGTACGAGACAAAGTACGCCAGTGAAACTATAGTTGACTTGTTGTCGTGAGTTGATACAGTTCCATGTGTCTCTGCTTGGAGAGATAAAAGCTGTTGTTTCTGCTGGTTAGACCACACCCGCATAAGCCATTGGATACATAAAATGATGGGCTTAACATTACCAGCACTATGGACCTTTTGATCTCTGGGAACTTTTAAACTTAGAAATAGATCAACAATCAAGCTAAAGTGGACCTTTGATATGCTGGAAAACTGAACGTATATTCAACTTCTTTTATATTCCCACTGTTTCCATGGTTATATTATGGTATCCTCAGAAACAGAGTTAATTACACATCCATTTCTCAGTATATATTTATAAGAGAGTTTGAAATATTTCGATGATATGTGCAAGGTTAGTGCAGTCCTTGCTAGTGTCTTTCTTTGTACAAAATCATTTCAAACTATTTAATTTTAAAAATTGGTAATGAAACATTATTTTATTACCATATTAACTTTTTTAGAATGAGTTAGCTAATAAAAATGTATTTTTATATATTTTGCTGGTAATTTAAATGTATATATCTATATTGCAGGTAATGCAACGGAAGGATAAGCATGACAGACGACAAGCTTGCTGATACACGTTCTAAGTATTCGAGTAAGAAAGTAGACATTTATTTGAAGATTTAACATTTCAATATTTACATGTTGGATGTGTAGTTTTCTTTCAAGACTTTTCGGTTCTTAAGAGCAGATATCACATTCATCTGTTTTTGTGCTTAAGTCTTTAGGACAGCTAACGTCAATTTCATCTGTTTCTGTGATTAAGTCTTTAGGGCAGAAATCTTCACGTTCATATTGAAAATAAGGGCCTTTGAAATATTTATTTTTTTCAAGTTGGTAATGAAATTCACTGGCTATAAGGTGAAAGGGAGCGTTAAAATCAGAGCGAGAGCCGTTTTATTTGAAGTGAAAAAAAAAAGTAACAGGGCTTCTCAAACTAAAGAACTCTGTGAAAGATGACCCGATTTTTTTATTCTTTACTCCTATCAAAGCAATGACTTCTTTATCAATGACTTTTAGATAGCATAATCTAGCTGCCAATGTTTTCCACTTTGCAAAGCTGTAGAGGGATTCTTCCTATTTTTAAATTAAAACCTTAGCACAAAAGTGTGCTAGTAACTAATTGAAAACAAAGTTGTGCTAGTAACTAGCTGAAAGTACGATTTAACAAGTTCTATTTTTAATTATTGCATAACGTTCACGAAGAATTATATGTACGAAACAAAATATAGAATTATTTGATGTACAGAAAGACACTTGTATCTATGATCAAGTCTTAAAGAAAAAGTTACAACTTTATGAGCCCTCGTACTGACACTAACGGCTGTGAATTTTTTACTTTTTAAATGTATTTTTGTTTCTTTTACATTACGAGAATTTATTTTTTACAAAATGAAAGTTGAGATGATTGTTATATGATTTATTTTTAGTTGCTACGTGAAAATTGTTACATTTCACACCTATTGAAAGTGAATAAAAAATAAAGTAAATTACCGAAAACTGGTCCACGGATCACCTGTAGCGCTCTCATAAGGTCTAAAATGTCTAAAGGCATATACAATTATTAGACCAATTACGTTTTCTAAACGTCCGACTAACATCTGAGTGATATATTCTTACTTTTTTTGGTAATTATTTAATTGAGATCTAAATATAATTATTTTTTTTTGTCACTGATAATAAAACTATAATAAATACGTGACTAGATTGTTTCTTTTAATTGTGTAGGTCAGTTCGAGACTGAGGCAATAGAAGGCGACGAAGCAGATTTACACAAATGTCTTACAACCTGCAACAAGAACCCAGGCCATACAGACTTCATCCCCGTCAGGAAATTTAGCCTCAAGGATTTGCCCGAACCATATCGCTTTGATGATGTGTTTGATTACATCAATGTTTTAAGTGATTTGACAGTCAGAGTCCACGTTCAACATGGCTGTGCAGCTAGGTCAGACATTCCATTCAAAGGCAAAGCTCGATTCAGAACCGGAACGGGAAAAGTCTCGAATGTTTGTAAATATGTCGATGGACTAGATAAATACGAAAGGCAAAACGTTAACAACCGGAAGTGCCCGTGCCCCAAATGTCAACCATCCGACACCCCCAGCCATGTATGGTGGGAGATTACTATCGAAACAGCTGCACATGTAGTTTCTGAGGAAACTGACACGGCCAAGGTTACCCTGAGATTTTTTTTCGATAGCGAAGACAGCCGATTTGTTGTTTTAGACCACGTGAGCATCAGTGAATTCAGTAAAGAAAGGGACAGATGCCAGATAAAATGTGTGACTTGTGATGAAAGTATCGGAAAACGGCTGGAAGATTTAAATGAAAAAAATGACGACCTCTGGCGCACAACTTACTATAAGTACTCCTCTCTTAAAGATGTTGACAGATTAGCCATAATTATATCTCACCCTCACGGGTGTGCCAAACAGATCAGCATTGGTCGTTGGACGAGCAGAACTAAAGTGGGTGATTGTTACAGTCAGTTCACCTATACGACTTGCACCTGTCCTGGAAGCAGCGGGGCTTATGTCCTACTCATAGGATACTCTGGCCTCCGCGGAAAGGATCCGATTCTCCACCAAGGATCAGAGGACTCGGGGTTAAATCGTAGTGCAATCGGCTGGGTTTTACCCGCAAAGGTGTGGAATGTCACCTTCAATTTAGAAAGAAGTGCTGAGGTGATGCCTTCAATTTGGAAGGATACTATTGAGTCATGAAAACGTCGCCATCAATAAGGAAAGAAAAAAAAAAAAGATGAAGTGATAAAGACATGAACTCGTTGGATAGAAACAATGAGATGATAAAACGTTCTACCTCTTCATTGTCCTCATGATGTGAATGAGGAATTGATGGAGATTTTAAAACTGTAGCCTAAATGAAGAACTCATCAAGATTGTATAAATACGACGTAGCTTAAATGATTACTCGCCGAGAGTATACATTTAAAATGGAAAATAATAACAATACTTTTACCGGTACACTTAAGATGTCAATAACAGTCACGTCGAAAGTACGAGGTCCTACGTCATAACAGTGAGTGTTTTTAATGAGCCATCTGGCCGTTATTACTAAACGATTTGTCTGTATGAAACTTTAATATATATATAAGTGTGTGTCATTGGAATTGTTAAAATAAAGAGAATTTGAGGGGAAATGGTATTAAACTTTAAAAAAAAAGGTAGGCGGGCTATAGGTCTAGCACTGATTGACATGAAATGGAGGCCAAGTAACACAGTACGAACATGTTGATAAACTCTAGCAACCTTGTTCCAGGCCTTTTGGTGGACGTGTACAGAATAAAGAGCTATTGATCAAATAAACTAGAGCAACCTTGTTCCAGGCCTTTTGCTGGACGTGTACAGAATAAAGAGCTATTGATCAAATAAACTAGAGCAACCTTGTTCCAGGCCTTTTGCTGGACGTGTACAGAATAAAGAGCTATTGATCAAATAAACTAGAGCAACCTTGTTCTAGGCCTTGTGGTGGACGTGTACAGAATCAAGAGCTATTGATCAAATAAACTAATTTTTAACGAGGAGAAACTCTATTTTGGTGCATATTGGTTTTAGCACTGTAGACTTGTTAACAATGTTTACAAAAAGAAATGATTACTGTGAATAAACTATAGAGTAAGGAAATCTTCAAAATCATTTCTCTTTATCATTTTTTTTTTTACTCTTTGGGCCTTGGGCCAGATACGCACATTGCTACAATACAAAACTTGGGTCACTAAAACAATAGTCAACAGTAACAAGTATTAGAAGAGGGCACAGAATAAGTTCTAAAAAGTACTTTGTATATCAAGGGACACAAACTATACGTTACAATAAGTAAATTTACGGGTCAAAAGATTTAGACCGACCTTTTTCCTCACAGGACAAGAGAGAGGTAGACTGATGTTTGATCTGTATGTGATATATCAGAGAACACACCAGGGGGCATAGCTAGTGAGTAAAGCTAGTGTGTATACATATAAAATTGTTTAAAAAAAGTTCCTTTTTCAGACGATGCTGTCTACAGGGCAGATGGTGTAAAAGTCATCTGTTTCTGTAGCCAACGGTTAACGTGGGTGTCATGTGGCCAGCACAACAACCAACTGCCTTTATTTTTTCAATCTTCACCAGGATTTGAACATAGGGGAGCTCCGGATCAGAAGCCAAGTGCCTTACCAGTCATCCAGCACTCTTCTGTATATATATATATATATATATATATTATATTAAAAACATACACACAGACATACATTAAAATATATAATAATTTATCATATATATATATATATATATATATATATATATATATATATATATATATATATAATTTTATTTGATAATAACACCAACTAAAAAAAAAAAGGCAACATAGTACAATTGTAAAGACAATATAACTTTACAAAAACTAACATTCAAAAGGAGGTGAAAAGATAAACAAAAAATTGTTTGCTCTTAAATACAATAAGAATAGCAGCACAGAGTTAAGTGACCAAGGTCAGTTGGTCACTGGCCATCTTGTACACAGCTAGTACATAACATGTAGCCATAAAAGAACTACACAGATCTATCAATGCATCAAGTAGTGAAACAGGGTGAAAATTTGAAAGCTTGTCCCAGAGTTCAAATCTTGGCAGAGAGGTAGATGTAGAACATTTCTGCTTGATGTTCATGAGTTCATTCAGCTTTAGTAATGTCTGATGATGGAATTATTGACAATTTTGTGTAATACACATTTGACATTTTCATCTACCATCAGCCACAAAACAGTGACCTCAAATTGTAAAGACAAATTTCCTTTTGTTTTGTAGGTTTATGCTGAATAAGTTTAAAATACTTTTTTTCCCCTATGAACTAAATGTGGACCCCATCAATGAACTAAATGTGGACCCATCAATGAACTAAATGAGGATCCATCAATGAACTAAATGTGGACCCCATCAATGAACCAAATGTGGACCCCATCAATGAACTAAATGAGAATCCATCAATGAACAAAATGTGGACCCCCATCAATGAACTAAATGTGGATCCATCAATGAACTAAATGTGGATCTATTAATGAACTAAATGAGGATCCATCAATGAACTAAATGAGGATCCATCAATAAACTAAATGAGAATCCATCAATGAACTAAATGTGGATCTATCAATAAACAAAACCTGATGTACTGTAGTTTAATCCACTTCTCATCGATCCACTGTGCAGAACTTGATGATATCCACACCAGTCATACCCACACAATGGACGGCAGCACCACTACTCCATGGGCAAGTACAGGTTGTATAAGTAAACTTATTTTGGAAATGATATTTACCAACCTGGCTTTTGTCCAACCAGCTGCCAAAACTAATTTGTTTTAAGCACCCATGAGGGTGTGACACTATGAAGGCTAACCTGTCAATGTCCCTAGTTGCCAAATATTTTTTTCTAACTTTCCATATGTGAGTATTGAATTTGTCAAACGTTTGGCTGAGTTTAAGTCCTATACTTTTGTCACATGTCAACCAACTAATATCTGCGATAATGTCTGTATGTATTATTTTTACTGTATCAACAACGACTACTGGACAATCAACCACGTCATAAAAGAGTCTCAGAGACATGTGGCTGGCCTCAATATCATCAAAAATAACATGTGCAGTTGTAACTACAGTAATTTTCCACCACTGACAGGCAGGTGAATCTGAATGTTGATATCTTTTACATGGACACTTTAAGCTAAGCACTGAATGGGGACCTAAATTTTGACCATATTCACTATCCCCATACTGTTGTAATTGACTATATTCATTATCTGTGTACTGTTGTAATTGACGATATTCACTATCTGTGTACTGTTGTAATCCACAAAGAATTCCGCTCCATGTTCTCAAGTTGGTATTTCCTCTGATGCTGTAGAAGGGATACTGCTCAGGTCTGCGAGGACTGGTCATTTTAACCATTACCTTAACTGTCAGGTCAGCTGTAGCTTTGATAAAGTTATATAAACTATCATCATGATGACCTTCAGGCAAATGTTCTAAAGTGAATGAACCAACAGGTATAAATTTTGAATGACCTGGATTCTTTTTACAGTCTATAAGGTATTTATGAAGATTGGCTTCTCCACATTCAGACAACTGAGTTTCATGATCACCTGAGGAACAGATCAAAAAGCAAATGTAAATATAAAATAATTGTAATTTTTATTACGATCGAACCGTGAGTGTATAAAAGTGAGGAATTATCTGAGCGAGATAACAAAAACAGAACCATGTGTAAAGTTTGGATAGTGGGAACTGGATTTTACATGGGTTGAGATTTTGTAAATGATATGACATCTTGTAACTTGTGCGTTTATATATACTTCTACATTGAGATAGAAAGCTGCAAATATTTATTAATAAAAGTCAAGTTTATTTTTGTTTAAAAGAAAATGTCTAAGCTTTATTCATATTAGAATGAAAGTGAAGTAATCTGCCTACAAGGGTAAAATTGATTAACTGTTTGAAGCTACATTAAAACACAGTTTTATAAAGGACAAATAAAACACAGAAAAAAAAACCCAGAAAAGCATTGTGCAAGTTAAAAACCCAGGACCAGAGTAAAGACTAATGCCTCAAGAAAGGTTTATACATAGCAGCTCAGAGAAGAAAAAGAACTAAAGGCGAAGGGTCTAATTTATGTCTGGTGACATTGAGTTTAACCACTTCTGTACAGCAGTTGACAAGGTTGTTTAACATTCAATATTTTCCCAATTGAGACCATGTACACATTTGAGGTGGGTGAGCTCAAGGGTTTGGTCCAAAATAAAAATCCCAATGAACCTGACAGAGTTTAAAACTGAACAGATTGAAACAAATGAATGTAATACACTTGCAAAAATATGTGACAGTCAAATGTAATTTGAAATGATAATATTAAATAAACTTTAATGAACTGCTATGACTTACCATTAAAGCTATGTTTAATAAGTCTTCTTGTGTAAGAATTATTCATTACTTTGACAATCTGAAATAAAGTTTGTCAAGTGGCAAGTAAATTAATAACAATTATTAAAAATACGGAGCAGAGTCTATTATATTGTTACAAATGAACAGTGATAGGTAGAGGTCAACGTATGACCCCAGCGAGATGACACAGCAGCGAGTGTTCTTTGGAATCTACGCGTATAAACAAAGACAGGATGTGACGTGTCCTCACGTGTTGTTCCAGGGGACAAACAGATCTAAGAAGGGTGCAGTTACTAATGAACAGTGACAGATAGAGGTCAGTACGTGTGACCCCGGCTTGATGACACTGCAGCAGGTGTTCTCTGGAATCTACATGTAAAAACAAAGACAGGATGTGACGTTTCCTCACTTGTTGTTCCAGGTGATACTAGCAGTGTTTGTGCAACTTTGGAGGAGTGATTAGGGACTCTATATAAGCCAGAGAGTTAATGTGAAAGTCAGTCGTATGTAGTCGTGAGTGAGCCGTTACAGTCGATACAGACGATGTAAGATGCGTGCGGCTCTAGTGGAAGAGAAATGTGTACGACTCGATGCAAAATAACTAGGGTAGAGTTAACTGGAGTGGACTACTGTCGTTAAAGTCTATACAGAGAACTACAGTGGACTTGAGCCGTTACAGTTGATACAGTCGAAGTAAGACGTTTGCAGCTCTGATTCAGTAGACTTGAGTACGACTTGGTTCAGCTTTGGGAGACCTGGGAAGTGTGTCGTTGGGTTGTTCTGTGGAATACGGCTCGATGCAAGTTGAGAAGAGATGAATTGCAACGAAGTGAAGAGATGAATTGCAACGAAGTGAAGAGATGAATTGCAACGAAGTGAAGAGATGAATTGCAACGAAGTATAGCTAACTGTAAACTGACAGATATTGTACAGTCTTCTACGCTACATGTTACAGTAACGAATTGTTAGAGTTAATAGTCATTAAAGTTATATGAAACTGAAAGTTGAGTCGTCAAGTACTTTGCAGTGTTTTTATTTGTGTGCCTACTAATACATTTAGCCAGAAGATTCAGAAATACGTAACAATATATATATAATACATATATAAGCCTTATCCATTTTGCACAGACAGGTAAAAAGGAAAGCAGCTGGTCTCAGAGAGATCTTGCAAAAGGTTGTGGCACACACATATGTAATATGAAAAAAGCCCATGCTGACAACAGGTGCAGAAACAGAATTTCCATAGAGACCCCCAGCAGACAGTGGCTTTATCTGCATTAGATGTGGCAAAATATGCAGGGACTAAATCTGCTAGCCTTGGTCATGTGAAATACTACATTCTTCTTTAATCTATGGAATTATAGACAATCAATAGGAATCACACTGACACTATTCATACAGTCAATACAGTTCATACACCCCAACAAATATATATATAATATAATATGTTATTAGAGCATAAAATGGGTTGCCTGAATCAGTCAGGAAAACCAACAACTTGGCAGAGTTTAAGTCATTGATTTAACATAACATGCATTATCATTAGTATGTATTTGTATTTTCAATTTTGGCATAATTTAGGCCATGTCGTGCCCGTAATCCCTCAACCTCAAGAGCTAAATTTTATACAGAACAAATACAAATGAAGAAACTAATATACTTATATATATTTAGATTATATATCTATACAGTAAATGAGTAACAATTGTCAATTAGACTACTATTAAATTAAGTGACTAATAATCTGATTAATCATAATCTGATCATAATGATAATAAATAAAAATAGAGATAATGATATTATTAGAGAGATATAAATATAAAAAAGTACCTTCTTGAAGGGTTTTCACTTACTACTTAGACTTACGGGTCCGTGAGCAAGTTTGGGCTATATAGATCTAGTATATAATAGCTATATAAACTTATAAAGGGGTCCCCTGTTCAAAAACATTAGAGAACCTTTGAGTCTGAAAGTCTGATCTAGACCTGTGTCAACGACTACGTGTTCACAAAATAGCTAGCGTTGTTTTTCTTTTCTTGTTTATCTTTCTTTTCATTTTTATTTAACTCAGTCACTGACCTAGATATCTATAACAATAAAAATATGTAAACAAACAAAATGGCTGCACCCTTGGCAATAGTGCGTTACGTTACGGTACAACGAGTCATATTTGGGCCCCATTCAAAATATGTATGTAGAGCTTCACAAATTCAGGTGAAATTTCATTAGATATAGATCTACAGAGTTAGAGTATACTATGTGAAGTATGTGTCTAGATTCTAGATGTAGATCTAGATTTTACGTCTATTACTAGATCTATATTAATATTTTATTATATATAAATATAAGTCTTATTTATATATAAATAAATATAATAAGTACTCAGTGGCGTAGCTAGCTATGTGCGGGTGGTGAGGGCCGCACGGGGCATCAAGTGACAAGGGGCATCAAACAAAGGACAATTTAAACTTTTGCATTAAAAACTGCACAAACTCAGACTATTTTATATTGACTATACTATTCCATTTGAAATGTAAACGTTTATTTATTTAGCTTCTTTGTTGATATTCTCTCTATTCTTTCTAAACTTAAATATTAACTAAAGACTAGCCTGAGTTTACTAGGTTTGTTTACATCTCTAATTAACGCACTTTTAGACGTCCACGTTACATTCTTCTAAGGAAAATACTAAACGGCAAAAAAAAGTTTTCAGAAATTGTTAACATCCCCCCACCCAGAGAGACTAGCAGAACATTCAGACAGCTGGGAGGAAATGTGTAAAGGGGGGTATTCACAGCGATGTTCAAGATTTATTGAAACAAGAAGGAAAAAATGGAAACCCTACATAAAGAGACTTGGACATCATTTTTTTTGCTCTCCAATCAGAATCTGGCACTTTTTTAACAATTTGAAGAAGAATTGGAAGAACAAAAATGAAGGCAATTTGTTGGAGTTAGTGATATTACTATCCTAGTGGACTCCACTCCTGAAGGAACATTGGGTTCGAACCAAACTTACAAAAATACATAAGAATTTATTGTAATTATGGGTGGTCATGGAAATAGATCAAACAACAATTAAAACTAGCCATCTATTTTTCGATTATTTTTTATTGTATACCTGGCATCTGAAAGTTGGACCTAGCTTCCAACATTGACGGCGATTGTCAAGATATATTGAAACAAGAAGGAAAAAATGGAAACCCTACATAAAGAGACTTGGACATCATTTGTTTTGCTCTCCAATCAGAATCTGGCACTTTTTGAACAATTTGAAGAATAATTGGAAGAACAAAAATGAAGGCAATTTGTTGGAGTTAATGATATTACTATCCTAGTGGACTCCACTCCTGAAGGAACATTGGGTTAGAACCAAACTTACAAAAATACATAAGAATTTATTGTAAGTATGGGTGGTCATGGAAAACAACAATTAAAACTAGCCATCTATTTTTCGGTTATTTTTTATTGTATACCTGGCATCTGAAAGTTGGACCTAGCTTCCAACATTGACGGTAATTGATAACGACGAGTCTTTCATGGGCTTCATCGACACTAAGAATAAGCATGCCTATGGAATCTCTGCGGTTATTTTAGAAAAACTACGTTCGTATGGTTCAGAAATAATAGACTACGGAGGTCGAGACTTTGATATTTGCTGTTCTCATGAAAGTTCAACACTAGGATGTCCAAATCTAAATCTGTCAGAATTTAAGCTGCTGAAGCTGAAGTCGATGTAGTTCTATTTTTCCGATATACTCTACCATTTCTAGAGGACCTCACTGAAGCCAGTATTACCTTTGCTGAAAGCATATGCTCAGACCTAGGGATTAGTGCAAAACCTCTTCGTATTGGCCACATGAAAAAGATACCTAGTGAAATAAATGAAGATTCTGTATTGACATACAAGAAAGAGATACAGAGGGAAATTTATTATCTGTTGTACTGGACTGTTTAAGAGATTATCACAAAATTGAGCACCTTATAAAGTGGCTGAAAAATTTGATTTTTTGTCACTTTCCCAACTTTTGGATCCTCAGATTGAAACAAATCTTGAGTCCTCTAAGTGACATTAACAATACTGAATTTTGTCTGGAGCGAAAGAGGCTTCAACGACTTATTAAAGTTTCTTCAGAAGTACCAAATTTTTCAAAACAAAAACCTGGTGAGCTAGAGTTTAAAAAATATCGCCTTTATAGCTCAGTCCCAAATATCATGATCTTGATTCGCATATATGTGACGTTTGTGTATACATACACATAGAAGTTTTTTAAAACTAAAGTTGATCAAGAATTATTTGCAACTAACAATGACTAAATTACGACTGACTTAATTGGAAATTTCATTTATTATACACGAATTTCCGGGGAAATAATTGATTTCGCCAGCAAATTAAACACGTAGAATTCATTGGGAGCATTTTTGTCTTTGTTAGATTAATTTTTTGCGAATTAACAATAGTTATTTTCTGGGGTTGGGGAGTATTCATTTTGCTGTTTTGTTTCTTTTTTTTGAGGGCATCATGAGGAGCTCCTGCACAGGGCATCAAATACCCTAGCTACGCCACTGCAAGTACTACTTTACTGAGTACAACTGGTAACAACTACAAGAGATCATAGATATACGATATAAATCTAGAGAGTTATACTAGTTATAGATCTACTAGTTATAGTATAGAGTTGGAGTGATACTGATATTCCATACTGTGATACTACTGATAGAGTATAGACTCAGTATAGCAGAGCAGTACAGTAGTGATGAGAACTAAATTAAATTTAAAAAGTTATACTAAAACTAAGTTTCAACTAAAATAAAGCAGTTAAACTAAAACTAAAGTTAATAAAGTTTGTCATGAATTTCAAAATATAGTTAAACTTAACTTAAACTAAACTAAAAAAAAAAATAATTAAACTATTACAAACTTTTCATTTTACTATTTTTTTTTGGGGGGGGGGGGGGTTGATCTAGACCTCTAATCATTTTACTGTATGCCTACTGTTCGATCTTTTAACATTGTAGAAATACGTATCCATAATAAAATCACAAGATGTTTCTTACATAGATCTTTATATTAATGCACACTAAAATTTGAAAAAAAAAAAGATCTATGTCTTTATCTAAATAAATGTGTGTGCTTGTATTTTAGCCTTGAATTAAAACCTTTAGAAAAGAATGATACTTTTATTTTTTTATATTATATTAACTTATATAACGGAAAAATGGTTAAGTTTAAAATCTCATTAAATAAAATAGAAATTTAGATTTTCACATTTTTAGTAACCCAAAACAATAGAAACAAAATTGTTGGAGTTTTATGAGACATTTGACTTGTGTAACTATTTTAGTGTAAAGTACTTAGTTCACTAACCATGCCAATATATTATTTTCTTGTCTGACCACTCAACATACAACACTATTGCATAACTGTTAAACATGCAAGGAAAAAACGTGGGATGGTCTTGTCATTATGGACTGCACACTACAGTACAATAGGCTGCCTACATGTGTACTTCTATCTGACTAAGTTGTTAAAATTAGTCTGACACACAGTCTATTTACTTTTTGGGCAGGGAGGGTGTGTAACTATTTTATTGTAAAGATAGATGTACTTGCTTGACTAACCATGCCAGTGTGTTATTTTTTTGTCTGACCACTTGACATTAAGCAAACACTATTGCATAACTTGCGATGAAAAAAACACTGGGTAGTCTTGTAGTATCATCCACAACACATGTACAGATTAAGATGTTTTTTTTTTCTTCTAGAGTTGGTTATCCTAATGCTTGCAGATCTATATAGGCCTAACTGTAAATTAAGACCTAGATCTCAATAATAAGTCACAAGACTAGAATATTTTATACACTTCAACTTCATATAAGGTTTAAGCTATAAAAAGGGTGTAGGCCTACTTGATGTTTCTGAAGTTAATAAACTATTGTTAGCCGCAAATAAATTGATTAAAACCACTAAATATTGACCTAACACGCTTATCAGAAATTAAACACCAAATGTGAGAGAGAAACTTTGGAACAACCCCATTCATAATACTGCTTAGAAGTTTTTGGCAAAAGATGTTTAACAACATTTATTTAATACTGCTACTTTCAAGTGCAGATATATTGACTCCCATAACTTCTACTTTACCCTCTTCAAATGCAGAATGACAAAATAGTTATTAACTGCATCATAATTTTTGATAATCAAAGTTGATGATATCATGTGATCAGAAAAGACACAACAAGGATATACCTTACAATCTCTACTACATGTTGAAAAGTTTTACAAATTGTAATTAAACTTTTAAGTTAGTAACTAAAAAAAAAATATTAAAATACGATTTTAACAAAACTTTTTTTTTCTAGTTAAACTTTGGCCTTAATTAATTTTTTTTAGTTAAACTAATAGATTCTAACTTTTTAGTTAACTTTTGCCCATCACTATATAGCAGTATAGTCATAGAGGTCTAGTATCTAGAGACAGAGAGTAAAAAAGTAAGTTGAAAGTCATAACTCATCATAATGGCATGCGGAGGGGCATATTTAATCATGATATTTAATCTCTGCTGACAGTGCTGTACAGGCAGTGCAAGTAGGTGTGTTATAAAACATGATCTTAACATGATACTAGTGACTAGTGCTAGATAGTCTACTTAGACTTTAGACTTAAGAGTCTAGATATCTAGTCTAGATTCTAGATCTACTTAGGTTGTACCTTAGCTATTCTAGAAGTTACTAGAACTCTGTCAATGTGAGTGTCTTAGTCATTCTAGTTTTCATAGATTAGCCACATAGTCATACTGACATAGATTATAATTATAGATCTGTCCTGCAGGAAGAGTGAGGATGGCAGCAGGCAGAGTTCGAAACCAGGACTTAACCACTTAAACTTAATGACTTAACGACAGTTCAGAGCGGCGAGCGCATATCACATACATGGCCAAGCACCCATCAACTACTATAGATTATAGATAGACTCTACTACACTAGACCAGATGCGTAGATACTAGGCAAGAGTAATCTATATTATAGAATGTAGATTTATCTAAATTATTAATAGTCCTCTGTTGTAGTTTATGGGACAAGCTACCTGGAATCCGGTTTCTATGTAGTCATTTTCGTCTAATGAACAGGTCAAGCCCTGCCGCTGCAATTTTTATGTTTTTTTTTTAAATTGTTGTTTTTATTATCTTAAATGCTTTCTTCTTTAATTATAATGGACACCACAGCCAGGCCATTAGACACAATTTTTACCTATACTAAAGCCTATGTAGGTCTAGTTGACCCCTAAAAAAATGATGTGACCCCACTTGTTTAGCCTGTTCGCTCCACTTAGTGACTGTGTCTCTAAATGTGGTACCTGATCAATCAATAATGGGGCCTCCCACTACTTTTTTTTTCTGGTACTGTGTTGATGTTACTATACTTAGTACCTACATTGTCATTCAATAATTAGGGCACCAAGGAGACATGGAATAAGAGAGGGAGAGCAGGGTTGTGCCTTTCATTGTGTTGGTGTGTTTGTTTGTTAATTGTATTAGTTATTAGTATACCTTTTTCTTTAGTAGCCTATCACTTTTGATTGCGTCTGTCATTTAAAAATTTGTAGCGCATTAGTGATTTACAGTAAAATAGTAATAAAATAGTGTAAAAAAAAATGTAGCACAGCTTCACAGGTCTTGAAGTCAACCGCTTAATTAAAATAGTAATAATAATAAACGAACATTTGTGTACACCCCCTATTTACAGAAAGGCTATAATATGTATGTGTTTTTGTGCCTATTTAGAAGCATTTTAGATTGATCATGTTTAGCTAATAACTAAATGTTTTAAAAAATCTCCTTAACCCCAGACATACCCTCCTTCTGTCTTAGAAGAAAAAGGTGACATCGTCATTACCAGTGCTCTTTAAACCCAAGTAAAACCCTTGTTTTTTAGAGTAAACAAAACTAAATCTGTCTGAACTATAAACATATGGTCCATGAATAAAAACAATAGACTAGTTTCGTCATAGCTTTCAAAATAAAGGCTCATTTTAACAAATATTTTGGGGTGTTTGCTAATATCAGAAAATAGGGGGTATTCGTTAGACAAAAATGTCTATATATCAAGAGCTTATTTCTCTTTTGTCCACTCTGCATCTAGTCAAAATTAATTAACCTTAGTGAACTCAATCTAATCAGCTTTAATCTAAACAATTTTTATTAAAGAATAAATATTTATTATTGAAATATGAAAGCTTTTTTTTTAAAAAAAAAAGTAATCACACGAAATCAGTTTTTTCCTCCAGGTCTGTGTTTTCTATCATTTTCAAAATGTAACAAACAAATTCTCAAGTGCAGCTATTGCTAAGAAAGGTAAACAATTTGTGTTGAATTTAATTGCATAAATATTGAAACATTTTAATCAAGAATTCCAAAATCCCCCAGGTATGATAATGAACAGTAATCTGTTCCTTTTTATTTCCGCCTCTATGGAGAGTCTTCAAATAGCTGGTATATTTCTTGGTTGGTGTGGATCTTCCCTCTGGTATCCACCACAAATTTGACTGAGGATTTTTTTTCAAAAGTATTCAGCAGATTTTCTGAGAAGCAAACTAGTTTTAAAGAAGATTAATTCTTAACAAAAATGTTTGCAATTTTCTTAACAATTAGCAAACAGAATACACACATGCATCATTTCAAAAGATAGTCTATCATATTCCAAATATTTTTAGAATTTGTGTTGTGAGGAATTTTTAATTAATGCTATTTTCCTTTTATGGCTGCAATATATGATAACATCAACTTTAAGATAGTACCAGTCAACTTAAAGATAGTACCGGTCAACTTTAAGATAGTACAAGTCAACTTTAAGATAGTACTAGTCAACTTTAAGATAGTACGAGTACAAGCTGATGTCTTAAGCTTTTTTCCTAGCTGCCTTTGTTGCAAAAATATACAAATTGATTTTGTTTATTCATGAAATCATATTTGGAAAAATAACTTTTCTTGGATCATTATTGTTTTATGTCTAAAAATTTTTAAAAAATCAGTACATCTACTCTTTTTTTTTTATCAAAGGATAAGTGAAATTCTAAGCGCCATTTTTGTTTTTACACTTTTTAAAGATGTCTCCACCCCTATGAGCAAAACTTACAATTCTTCAGAAGTAGAAAGTGAGTGGTATGACTGGTGGATTGACAAAGGTTTTTTTACTCCTCATAAAGTAAGATCAAGATGTATTTTTATAGAGATAGTATATCAAATCTAAATAGTAGTGACAATTATGATATTATTGATTGAATGATTCAGAATGAATCACTCAGGCTATGCTGATAGTTTAATTAATTTACCAAGAAGCTGTTTTCATTTGTATAACTATGTTTCATTTGTTTCAGCAGCCTTCAGCCGACCAGAAAGTATTCTCACTACTCTTACCACCTCCTAATGTAACAGGCTCACTACATTTAGGTCATGCTCTGACAGGCTCAGTTCAAGATGCAGTTGTAAGATGGCACAGGATGAAAGGTACAATTAATTGTGCATTGATCAAAAGCATATATCTCAAGTTTTTCTTAAAAATAAATTTGGCTAATTTAAAATGTTTCCACTATTAATTGTCATTATTTTCTCAAATCTTTGAAATGAATTCATCACATTGTTGACAGGCTACACAACAGTTTGGATACCAGGTACAGACCATGCTGGTATCGCCACACATGCTGTAGTAGAGAGAAAGTTGATGAAGGAGATGGGCAGGACAAGGCATGACTTAGGAAGAGAAGCATTTGTTCAGCAAATCTGGACGTGGAAAGAGGAGTATGTATGTTAAAACTATGAAGAACTATTTTCTTTTTTTTTTTTAGTTCCTCTAGATCGAGATAGGGGGAGGGGGGGGGAAGTTGTAGGCCAAATGTATGTTTGAAAACTGGAATAAATATCTGTGTTTGAATGAACTTCCATTTTTAGACATGGTAGCACCATTTCAAATCAAATGAAGCTGTTAGGTTTGTCACTGGATTGGTCCAGAGAATATTTTACTCTAGACAAGGTCAGTTTACAGTATCATAAAAATTAGCTTTATATTTGTGTACTAAAAATGTGTTTGGACCTTCAGTATTTTTAATTATATTTTTTTTTTAATGTGTACAAAATTGAAGAAAAAAAAAAGAATATAACTAAACTTACTGTAGGTCCGAAAATGTTTTAAATTTTTTAACTAAATTTAGAGAGTTGCCTTGGATTTTAGTTCTACTAAGCTATAGATCATGAATAATACATTATGTTTTTTTCAACCTATAAATATTCTTTGCTTAACATGTAAACAAGTAAATTCAATTATGTTTGGAAGATGTTTAACACTGTTGTAACTTGACCCTATTAATGCAAGTCTGACTGAAGACAATGTAAGCAGGTGTTTTCAAGCTGACTACTTTGACTAACACTAGACAATACAAATACAACTAAGAATAATGATGACATTATTTCTAGAGTAGATTGAATGTGTCTGTGTTAAATAGAATATATATATTGTGGTCAGAGATTGAATGAAGCTGTGAACAAAGCCTTCTGTGAGCTCTATTCAAGGGGTCTAATCTACAGAGACAAACGCATGATAAATTGGTCATGTGCATTGCAGTCTTCAGTATCTGATATTGAAGTAAGTCTTTTATACAGTTTAAGAAATTATTACAATTCAGAAAAAAATAAACATAATTTTTTTTTTCTTTTTATAAACAAAAATAATTTAGAAATAACTTCAATAATGATTATTTTAAAAAGAATTTCTAGAATTTTAATTATTTCAACATTTTTTTTTGAATAAAATTAACTTTGTAATCAATAAATGTTTCAGGTGGATAAAAAATCATTTGAGGTGCCAACTTTACTTCAAGTCCCTGGTTCAGAGAATGGAGTTCAAGTAGGAATTCTTTCACGATTCGCTTATCCAGTCAAGGATTCAGGTGCGTCAGTACAGACATAGTCAGTTGATAATCCTCTACAAGGGATATATTTATTTCTTAATATTCTAGGTTTTGTTTCTGCAGATGAAAAGATTGTTGTTGCTACAACAAGACTCGAAACAATGCTGGCAGACACTGCTGTTGCAGTCAATCCTAAAGACATCAGGTATTCTCATCTAGTGGGCAAGCAACTCATACACCCTTTTAACAAGAGTAGGCTTATTCCCATCATCGCTGATTCATTTGTTGATATGGAGTTTGGCACCGGTGAATAATCTTTTTGTTTCTAAAATCCTCAGTCTGCCTTTTAAACTGCATTGAAATATTTTTTTTAAAGTTTTGTGTTTGTAATGTGATTACTCAGAATCTAACAAATAATACACTTTTATTTTAAAATCTTAAAATCATTTTTTTTTTCTTAAACCAGATTTTTACTGTTTGACTGCATTTTATTTGTATAGCAATTTTAAGGATACCTTTTTTTTTGTGTAATATTTTTTAAGGATACAAATTTTTGTTTTGTATAGCATTTTTTAAGGATAATTTTTTTAAAAATATATTTTTTAAGTATCCTTTTTCAACCTATCTCTTATGTAGAGCAAAGTTTTAGCATTTTGCATTTTGAGAAAACAAGATTATAAACCTTTTTAAAAACTGATGGACAATTCTTTGAAAAATGTTCCTGGTTCTAAAGTCTTTGCTCTTGACCACACAGATGTTTACCTTAAACCAATTCAGTAATGGTAAAAGATCAAACTGAAGTACCCCATGCATTGTTATCTTGTCCTTTGTGTTTCATTGACATAAAGAGTGTGCCTCTAAAAGAAGATTTTTGTTCTCTATCAGGAGCTGTTAAAATCACACCTGGTCATGACCCTGTTGACTATGAAGTTGGCAGACGTCATGGCTTGCCAATCATTGAGATTTTGAATGATGATGGGACACTACATAAAGATATTCCAGACTTTGGAGGTCTGGGTCGATTTCAAGTCAGGAGGAAGCTAAAAGACACACTAAGTAACTTGGGTCTCTACTGTGGTGACACAGGACAAAGTACAGTCTTACCCATTTGTAGGTAGGAAGATTATTTCTTAAATGTTTGTTCAAAGAGATCTATGTGATGACAGTCTGAGCTAAGTGTTATTCTAGTACCACAACTTTCAACTTGATCTTTTCTATTTACTGTAGCATAAGAATAATAAGATCATGATCATAAATTTGGTATTTAGAGGTTTTGTAGCTCATTCTCTTGTGATGAATAGCATTTGATCTAGATCAGTGATGCCTAACTTTATTTGTCTTACTGGCCATTTAATCTATACCAGTGATACCTAACTTTATTTGTCCTACAGGCCATTTGATCTATATCAGTGATGTGTAACCTTATTTGTCCTACAGGCCATTTGATCTATATCAGTGATGCCTAACTTTATTTGTCTTACTGGTCATTTGATCTATATCAGTGATGTGTAACCTTATTTGTCCTACAGGCCATTTGATCTATATTAGTGATGCCTAACCTTATTTGTCTTATGAGCCATTTGATGTATATCAGTGATGTGTAATCTTATTTGTCTTATGGGCCATTTGATCTATATATCAGTGATGTGTAATCTTATTTGTCTTATGGGCCATTTGATTATATCAGTGATGTGTAATTTTATTTGTCTTATGGGCCATCCATATCAGTGATGTGTAATCTTATTTGTCTTATGGGCCATCTATATCAGAGATGCCCAAACTTATTAGTCCTGCTGGACATTCGAACTCTCATGTTGTGGGCCTTATTACTGAAAAGATTCTAAAAAAATGTCATAGACCCAAAAAACATTTATTTTGCCCTTATCATTACTGAAAATTGTGTTCACGCTAGAAAGTACTTGTAAACTTTGTAGTCATCTTTAATGCTTGGTTTTCAAGATTCAGAAAACATTCTTGGGTAAGTTGGATCATTCTTTCTTTTAGGAAGGAAATATTTATCTGCTGATTATGTTGTAAAAAAGTACAGCAGAAATGATGCCTAATGACACACACACACACATAATGCCAAAAGCAGCAGAAATTTTTAAGAAGTAAAAGTAACTGTCAACTCAGGTTGCTGAAGATGGAGAGTTGAACCAATATGTTTGGATTTAAAACATTTGAGATGGGGAGCTAAACCAATGTGTTTGGATTCAAAACATTTGAGATGGGGAGCTAAACCAATATGTTTGGATTTAAAACAATTTTGCACTTTCTTCTTAAATAGATATCCAAATGCTTATCTTTACAATTGATTAAGTTAAACATAAAAACAAAATCTTTCTGTAGTCGTTCTGGTGACATCATAGAACCAAGACTAAAAGAACAGTGGTTCTTAGACTGTCAGAATATGTCTCAACTAGCTATGCAGGTATTTAATTTTTTTAGTCACATTTCTGTTTTTTTTTATTTTGTCAAGACAATTAATCTTCAAAATCTAAGCAGGGTCTTCAAGTTTGTATATTTGTGTAATTTTATTACTTTTTTGTCCTTGTCCACAGGCAGTAGAGTCTGGGCAGTTGAGTTTAATTCCTAAAAATAATGAAATCATTTGGTGGGAATGGCTCACAAAATCTCAGTAAGATGTTTGACAATAACCAAAATAATTACATTATTCAATTATTAACATGCTAAAAAAATATTAATTTGAACTTGTTATGAATTACTCTACCAATAGCTTTTATTATTAGTTTTTATTTAATAAATATGGAAATATCCTTGTCTTTCAATCACCACTGACTTTTTTTCACTTTTACTTACATTAGAAGAAATACATTTTAAAACTTAATCTAGTTTTATTTCTTTAGCCTAGGTATATACTTTAATCAGTTCCTTCCAAGTCTGGTGGCCTTAAGTGGAGCTTTTGCCATGTGGTCTTTAGTGGAGTTGTTGCTAGGGGTTACACCTGGATTTTAAAAAAGATAAAAATATGAAATGATAATGCAAAAATCATTCAATTTTTAATCTAATGTGACAGAGCAAAGATTTTGAGGCCTAGGTCTCATTGGTCAATATGGTTTAAGAATCTCTTAAATGAGCACTGTTCTTCTTGCCTCATTTTGATCATGCCTTAGTTTGAAGCTGCATTTCAACATATTTGTCTACAGTCTTGTTTATTTTACATGCAACCTTATGTAGCTTAATTAACTTATCCTGATATTTCTGGCAACAAAATTGCTAAGCTGTATTGAATTTACAACTGAGCTGTCCAGTTACGACAGTCAAGGTACAATCTTGTGACATCTCTCTTGTTTACTTTCCATTGGCTCATTACAAGACTTGAATACCAGACTTTGTCTTTAGTGCATAAGCATTGATGAATCATCTCTCTTTAGGAGGGAATTAATTATGCCATAGATTTCTTCACTCCATATCATCTCTTTTCATTGTTCTCAGTTTTTTCTATAAAGTTTATAGCATTAGGACTTTTTCTAGACACAAAAAACATATGTCCCACAAAATTTAAACTCATCAAACATTACATTCAAGAAAGATGTGCCACTTTCTCACAATTTACATTTGCAATGACTATTTTATTTATTATTCCTTTTTTTCTCCCTATTATTAGGTGCAAATTTGTTTTAGTTCAAGATCAAAATAATCTTACTAGCTTTTCTTTATGTAGGCAATGTGATTTGACTTTACAGTTTGATTAGCAATAGATTTACACAAGTTCAACTTGTATTATTTCCATTCTGTTAATGAAGGGATTGGTGCTTATCAAGACAACTATGGTGGGGACACAGGATACCTGTATACACTTGTAATGTAAGTCTGCTGGAGTAGTTGAATCATAAAGATGCATAGATGAAAGTGAATATTTAAAATCACAGACATAGACACAATGATAATTTTTGTTTGTAACTTTGTGTGTTATTTATAGAAAAGTAAAGAGACAACATGTGCAATGAATGAAGAGGAAGCCAAGGTGAAATTAAAATCAGCATCTGTATATCAAGGTTGTGAATACTTTTATTTGAATATACTATTGCTATCTTGTTATTTTGAGTTTTCTTATATATACATGTGTGTGTGTGTGTGAATGTTTATATAAGAGCCCTTGAAGCAAGAGGTGCATATATAAATATAATTGCATTTGTTTCTCTTCTCAGATGATGATGTTCTAGACACTTGGTTCTCATCATCCTTACTTCCCTTCTCTGTCCTGGGCTGGCCACAGAAAGTCAGTATACATTATATCCAAACAATATTTTTATTAAACAAATATATAATGGGAACTTTAAAAAAAACAAATTCATTTTTTATTTCCAGACCTTAGATTTAGAACAGTATTTTCCTCAACAACTTATGGAGACTGGTCAAGATATTTTGTTTTTCTGGGTGTCCAGAATGGTTATGTTGAGTTTAGAGCTTACTGGCAGGCTT
This sequence comes from Biomphalaria sudanica, assembly GCA_036873155.1. Classification (NCBI taxonomy): domain Eukaryota; kingdom Metazoa; phylum Mollusca; class Gastropoda; family Planorbidae; genus Biomphalaria; species Biomphalaria sudanica. The sequence goes on along the minus strand of JAZGLO010000245.1, from coordinate 1,106,766 downwards.
CCGTTTCATAAGGTATAGCTTTTAAAAAACTTTACTGTCACTTCATTTGCTTTGGAATTGCTTTTAAGTTCTATAGATAAAAAGTGTTTTACAAAATTTGACTAAAATAAATTGAATGACTGTTATACTAACGCATAGATAGATCCACTCACTTAACATGCCATACTTTGAGAATATGTAACAAAACATAGGTTGTTGGATAAATTCACTACCTATTGTAATTAATTAAAATATTACATATTGAAGACATTGACAAGGTAATGTATCTCATTTTCAGAAAACAAATTTATGTTTAGCATTTAAACCCCCCAAAAAATGGTCTCCTCAGAAGTTTTGCTTTCCTTGCATACTTCTGAATACTTCGCAAACAATGCCAATAGTAGATGTTGCACATATTTCCAGCATCTTTACAACAGCATTATTTGAGATATGGACATGACTGAGAACACAAATACAAAGCACTTCTTTTTAATCATATGAGAAGTTGATCAAGTATTTTCTAAAGTGCTGACTTCTCAGTTTCAGAGTTGGTATCTTTCAAGATCTCAAAACAAAACAAAAGCTGAGAAAAGAAGCAAGCCTATCTGCATCAGACCAAACCTATCTCCATACCATGTGTTATAAGGAGTTACATATACATACTTTATTGAAACATATTTATTTTTGTTTACACTAGCCTTTGGCTCTACATAAGCTGTCAGAGGAGCCCATGATGTTACCATCTCTTACAATTTTTCTATCACCATTTCGAGACTAGATTCCAATGTAAAGAAAAGGATTTCATTGAAAGTTTTCTACTGCTCATCCCTTCTATTGCAGGTGTTGTTACATGGAATGGTGAGGGACGCTCATGGACGTAAGATGAGTAAATCTTTAGGGAATGTCATTGATCCCTTGGATGTCATCAAGGGCACAACACTTCAGGTTAATATTGGCAGTTGTTTCCTTAGCTAGGAGTGAATGCTCTTTGAGCTTTATCTTCAAATATAAATCTATATATACATCATGTATTATGTCTGCTTATTTGTCAACAGGTCATAACTGTATGTTAAAATACAAAAGCTCTGCTTATTAGTCAACAGGTCATAACTGTATGTTAAAATACAAAAGCTCTGATTATTAGTCAACAGGTCATAACTGTATGTTAAAATACAAGTCTTTATATACATCATGTATTGGGTCTGATTTTTTCCCCAAAGAATTTAGAGAAACGACTTGAAGAAGGAAATTTGAATCCTAAAGAGATTGACACTGCAAGATTTGGGCTTCACCAAGACTTCCCTAATGGTATTGCCCAGTGTGGAGCTGATGCACTGAGATTCACTTTATGCTCACTCAATGCCAAAAGTAAGACTAGAACTTTAGGTCTCAGTTTTCTAACTTCTTCACCATTGAAAAGAAATAATTAGTTTCAGTTTTCTGGTACTTGATATGAAGATAGTTTACTAAAAGAAAAAAAAAATATTCAAAGCTTGACTAAAACTAGTGGTCAACATTTTTTGTTTACAGATGTTGATATCAACTTTGATGTAACGAATGTGGAAAGTAAATTGAGGTTCTGTAACAAAATATGGCAGAGTTTCAAATTCATATTTTCTAAACTGCCTTCCGACTTTAAACCTATGAATACTCTTGAGGTAAATGTAATGGTGTTGTAAATAGTTGTTGTTAATTCTTAGACATAGACACATAGACACAACATACAAATTTGATGTGATTCGTGGACACAGATGCTATATCAACTCTTATAAAAACTGTTTTGGAATGGAAATAAACAACCAAAAAAAAAACTTTTGTCATAGTGGAATGTATGATTTATGAGAAAAAGTGGTCAGTTTTTTTTTCAGACTAGCCATAAACTGGAAGATCTTCATGTAATAAATATTTCTGTAGTTCAATTGTATCATTCCAGCTGTATGGTAAAGAAGATGGCACTGACCTATGGATATTAAGTAAACTTAGTATTATGGTGCAGCTGTGTGAGACACATTTTGCAGCTCATAATTTCCATCTGGTGATTGCAGCCTTGCAACAGTTTTGGTATCAGGAACTCTGTGATGTTTATTTAGTGAGTACTTTGCATATATCTGTGATGTTTACTTTGTGACTTCAATAAGTGCTATATTGTTTCAATATAAACTGAAAGATGAGCATGTAATAACTATTTCTACTATAGTTCATTTGTATCATTCTAGCTGTATCATTTCTTTAATACATGTGGTTATTAACTTTTATGTTGTTCTAAATAAATAGAATTGATCAATAATGAGAAGTTGCCTGTACAGCTAATCAATGAAAAGGTTTTTTTAACTTTCAAAACTAAGCTTTGACAGTTTTAATAATTGGCTGTAATTACTTTTAAAAAAAAACAAACTGTTTTGAAATCTCGATAGCAGTCTTCTTCACTACATGACTGGTTTTATCCAGTTAGTTCTCAATTTTTCTATAAAAGTACCTTTAAAAAAAGCTATTCCTATTACTCTGGTTTTTTAAAAACAACCCATATGTTATTGAAAAAAAAAAGTTTAATATTTAGATTATGAGTGAAATCTTTTCACTGTGCTATTCTGCAGGAATCAGTGAAACCAGTGTTTCAGAGTGATGATGTGCAGTGGCAGGAGGCCATTCAACAAATACTTTTCTTGTGTGCTGAAACCTTTGTCTTGGCTGCTGCACCATTCATGCCTTTTTTGTGTGAAGAGCTCTATCAGAGGTTACCATCCAGAGATGTGGGCAAGGCAGAGAGTGTCTGTATAGCAGAATATCCAAAACCTGACATGGTAAACATTTTAGTTATATTGGAACATTTTTATTGGCATTTTAAAATTTCGTGTAAGATCATTGAAAATCTGCTGATTAATTAATAAATAATCACAACTACACAATCATTTTCAATTAGTATGCTGGTTGACAAAGTATTAATATCTTTTTTTTGTTTAGCACTTCTCTATGCTCATTTTTATCTGGTTCAGATACTGTTTTGGGGGGAAATCTGGGAGGTTTCCAAGCTGCCTGTCTGTTAACTTACTTGTAGAACTTCTGACCCTATAAAAAAAAGTGTTCTCTACTTCAACTGCTATCTCTTGCTAGATGTTTATATTTTAATTCTAAACAAATGCCAGTCCAACACTCTAAAATTGATTTGATCATGTTTGAATAGTTTCACTGGAGTAATGACTCTGTGCACACCTCTATGGATCAGTGTCTAGAAATTATTCACTACATTCAGAAGTTAAGAAAAGATTTTAACATCATGGGCACCAAATCAAAAGGTAAGATTGCCACACACTCAAAACACTTAGGAATCATGCATATCTTAAGACAATATGTTAATTCACACACATTCATTCACATACAGCAAACCCAAACCAATCATATTGTACAACGCACAAACACACATTCAAATCACATTGTTCAATTTACTTACACAAATTAAATAGCATTCATGTATACACTGGCACATCCTGATGTTCACTACACTTCAATTATAACACAAAAATTATTCTGCACATATGCACACACAACTCTCACAAGTAATGTTGAGTTGTTTTTATGTAGTTATCATATTGTAGCTTTGAAAACAAAATTCAAATGAACTTGAGCCTTTCAATTCTAGAAACAAAGTCCCACCATGAGACACATAAAGTTGCATTAGCAAGTAGATTTCTTCTTCAAGCATCAAGTAACAAGCTATGATGTTAAGACTGTTGTTGTTTCAGTATATTTAATTAAGTCTATTGTTTCAGCCTACCTTCAAACAGACAATTCTGTCTATAATGAACTGTTGACTCTGCACAAACCATGCCTCTTGTCTCTGTCCAAAAGTGTAGATATCAGAGTGATCAAACCCTCAGTCCAAGTGACAGAAATGTGTACTGAAGTTTATGTTAATCCTGAGCTCAAGGTCAAGGTTGAGCTGAAGGTAACATTTTTGACACATTTTACTTTCTTTGTTTATTTCTTATTACAATGCTAGCTCTTTTTGGGTTTTAAAGTTTTACTGTGTTGGGTCTGTCGCACAACTATTCTCAGTTTTGGCTGTCTGTTTTATTTCTGATAGCCTTTGTTTACTTCTTATTACAATGCTAGCTCTTTTTGGGTTTTAAAGTATTACTGTGTTGGATCTGTCTCACAACTATTCTCAGTTTTGGCTGTCTGTTTTATTCCTGATAGCCTTTGTTTACTTCTTATTACAATGCTAGCTCTTTTTGGGTTTTAAAGTATTACTGTGTTGGATCTGTCTCACAACTATTCTCAGTTTTGGCTGTCTGTGTTATTTCTGATAGCCATTGTTTACTTATTATTACAATGCTAGCTCTTTTTGGGTTTTAAAGTATTACTGTGTTGGATCTGTCTCACAACTATTCTCAGTTTTGGCTGTCTGTGTTATTTCTGATAGTCATTGTTTACTTCTTATTACAATGCTAGCTCTTTTTGGGTTTTAAAGTATTACTGTGTTGGATCTGTCTCACAACTATTCTCAGTTTTGGCTGTCTGTTTTATTTCTGATAGCCTTTGTTTACTCTTCTTGTCATTAGATATCAACTGAAGATGACATTTATTGCAGCAGGCCATACTTGCTATACACCCCAGTTGTGTGAATATTTCTGTTCTTTCCCCACTGCAGGGAACTTCAGTAGATTTGACTCAAGAGCTAGACAGACTTAAAAAAAAAAAGGAAAACCAAGAACAAGACAAGAAAGAATTGAATGAAAAACTTGACAAATTTCTCAGGAAAAACAAAGGAGACTCCCAAAAGGCAATGCACTTAAAAAACAAGGTGATTTCTTCAGTGATCTCTGAACCAACTTTTTTTGATGAGCAAAACTTTCTGTAGCTGCAGTTAGGGTAACAAATTAATATAGCATTTCAAAGAGCATGCACATAGGACTATGTACTGTACATAGGAGTATGCTGTTTGTACTAGATTAAAATTTAGCAATGCTTAGATCTTTTAGACAAGGACTTTAAATATTTATTATTTAATGACTCTAAATTATTGTTCATAAAAAATGGTACCAGTCTAATCCTAACTGCAATTATTCAACTCAGAAAATGTCAGGAAGATGGTGCTAGACATTCACATTATTATTTTGGTTGTATAATATTCAAAAACAACCTTTTTTGTTTAATATTGGCAGATTGCTGCACTAGACAAAGATGTTTATAAACTTGATCAAATGATTCAAGCTCTTCAAGGAAACTATCAAAGATGAACTTCCATGTAGAGAAAATTGTTACTATAGGAAGACTGATTGATGTGATAAAATGTGTACAAATATTGTTTCATTGAAATGTCAAAGTGTTATTCTTTGTAATAAATAAACTGTATTACATCTGTGTAAATCCTTTTGTGCTATAGACAGCTGCAGGCAAAGCTTCTTGAATCTATTAGCCAGGATTGCCAATGCAGCCTCACTTTCTCTAAATAAGTTTGAAGGCCAAAGATCACAGGGCGTCTCCAGCTAGTTTGCGCAACTGAAATAACATGAGAATGCACCCACTATAACATAGGCACCCATCAAAGACTTTTTTATGTGTGCTCCCTGTTAACATGACTTTGTCCTTTTAAAGACATTTCTAAGAAATATGCAGAGGTTGAAAAATATTCTTCCAGTACAACACATTTTTTATGAGCTCTTTGAGTCTCATAAATCTGGAAACCAGACCTAGACCAACCATTAAATATTAATGCAACTGTTTTTAAGCTTATGGTCATCATTTGGGAGAAATTTACTTAGTGTCTTAAAGGAGGGGAGAAACAGGTTGGGCACATGTAATCACCAGGCGCCATTGCATTTTTACCCTTCTTTCTGCTTCTCTGGTATATGGCATTTGCAATCCGAGACCCTTCCTTTATGCTCACTCTCCATGTGGATCTTTCCAGTGCCACCTTTTCCCAGCTGCTAGTGTTGATTTTGAAAAGCTTTATATTGCGTTTGCATACATCCATATACCATAAAAGTGCCTTCTGTTAGATCACCATACAGAATGTCTTGTGGAAGTCAGCTTACTGGCATTCTATGAACATGGCCAAGCCAGCCAAGGCATCTGCTGCTGTAAAAAACAGCAGATGTCATGGCACCCTGCTCTTTGTAGCACTTTCTCATTGGTTATTTTATCTTGCCATCTTATTTTAAAGATCCACCTTAGGCATCAGATCAGACATCGGAAGACATTCAGCATACATACCTGTATTTAAAGCTTTATATATAGACAGTGTATTAATGAATCAGTCCTAATATAAATGTTATCTTTTGAAGCCATTCTGAAGTGTGATCGAGAGGCTAAGTACGCTTGAATTAGGCTACTTATAAAAGGGGCTGGAGGTTCGACACCCTACTTGAGCAGAGTTGTGTTTACTGAGCGCTTAAAGGCTGCACTGAAAAACCTTCTCCCAGATACACCATCCCCCCACTGGTCCACAAATCAGTTTGGACCATAGCTCTCTGAGCATGCTATAAGCATGAAAGTAGCACTATATAAACCATTGCCTGATTGCAGAGTATTGCTAGAAGATTGATTTCTTTAGTAAATGTATTCAATACCAATAATCATTTTGTATTTGGTTTAATATAACATTATTAGAATGTGTCAAAGCCAAACAAAGAATAAACATTGGATTGAATAAAAAAAAATGTTTAACTCATATACAGTTCCTATTTACATGTACACCCCCTTCAAACACTGGGCAGAATGGCACACAGTTGGCTAGAAAAATGTCATATTTGAAATGGATTCAATGAGTCTTTAAAACAATACTGATACAGATGAACACAACATAAAATCATTCATCACATGACTGGGAAGTTTTTGTGGAGAAACAGACAATTGATGAACATTATAAAAGCCAGAACACAATGTAGATTTAAATAAAGGTGAGACTGGAACTAATCAACTAAAATGGTGGCCAGAAAACTGAAGACATATTTTACTTCACAATGTCTACTAGACAAAAACAAAGCAAACAAAAAAATAAAAAATTCAATAGACATATAAACATACACATTCAAATAAGCTGATTAAAAAAATAACAGGGATGATGATGACCTTCACTTAAGGGAATCAAATGTTTTGCTGACAAAAGGAGTGTCTTCATTTTGAATTTTTGGGGATGCTGGGATTTATTTATGGATTTCAGAGCATTTCCAAGTCCACACAACTCTAATTTGTTTAAGGGAGTAGAGAGAGAGAGATAGAGTTGTCTAGGCTATTTGCCCCCTATCTATCTACTAGTAGGGCACAGAACAGGTGATACTTGACCTGATCCACAAACTATCAGAACAAAACAATATTTCTTAAGTCACTAGAAAGAAGAAAAACTTTCAAAGATAAAGTTAGTGTATGATACACATGGATTTAATTTTGCAGGAATCAAAATGCTGAGTTAACTCTAGAGAACAAAACAAATATACACTGCTGCAACAATGGAAGCACAAACTATTTTAGACGATTAGATAATCCAAACACTTGTACTTGTAATTCATTAAAGGCTTGTTCAGATACAGCAAAATGAAAATGCACACAAGAAAGCTTTCCCTGATGATTAAATAAATGATAATAAATAAAATAAACTTGTTAAATATTTGTTTTTCCTTTTAAGTATTGGAAAGATCATTACCGGGTACTTCAAAGAAATCATTATTTACATTATTTATCATATAGTGTACAGAACTAGGCATATTTTACTTGTCTGTCATATATTGTACAGATCTAGGCATGTGTGAGTTGTCTGACATAGTGTACAGAGCTAGGCACATGTGACTTGTCTGACATATAGTGTACAGAACTAGGCACATGCAACTTGCATGACACATAGTGCACAGAATTGTTAATGGCCTAGCTCAATTTTTGTTCCAGGGAAATTTTGATGTAAAACTTGTAAAAAAAAAATGTCTACATAAATGACATGAAAAAGTACAAGTCTCAATTTGTTTAACTGACTAGAAATATGTACTACTTGAAGATTTGAATAAACACAAGAAAAGAAAACTGAACAATAAGAACTCTTGAAATGCAGTAAATATAATTCAAACAACAAAATGAAGAACAGACTTCTGTCTGAAGCCTCAGATATGACCATTATATCACAAAATGCAATGATGTTTTTTTTCTGGTAAACAAACTAAGAAACCTGCTGTTATACAGATGAAAAACAATATTAATGTGATGTTGTAATGTTGGACTGGGAAGCTAAGTTCTGAAGTTGTTGTATCTGAATGAGACGGCTTCGCTGTAGTGGTGTCAAACCTGGAGCACTTGCTGACACAGTTGTATTTTGTAGACAGGTGTTGTAGCCTGGAGCCCCAGCACTCTGCTGGAAGTTACTTGGATTAGCAGACAGTAAGTCTGATAGATTTGAGCTGCTGGCTGCTGAACCCAGCTGAAGAGATGCTAAGGCACTAGTGAAAGCATTCATTTGTTGTTGCTGATTCTGTAAAAGCCATGTGTTCTGTTGAAGCTGCTCACTGGGTGTAAAACTGAACCTGTTGCCTGGGTTGCATAAATGGAAAAGTTTGTAGAGTAAAAAAACTATAAGGTAAACTTTCAACAAATATGCAACTTGTTCTAAATTTAACAAGATTATGGTGCTGCTAGAAAATATGTAGAAATTATTGTTACTTTAAATATATGCAATAAAATAATTTGTATACCTGATGCTTGCAGCAATGTTGGTGCTAGTGAACTAAGCACAGAGGAATGTGATGATGGAAGACCAAATGATTGTTCTAACAAAAAGAAACAAAACAAATTGTAAATCTAACAAAAAGAAACACAACAAACTGACTGATCTAATAATCTAGAGCACCAGTACACTGACACTGACCTAAAGCTGAATGCTGTAACTGAGATTGTAACATCTGTTGTTGTAATGTGGCCAGCAGCTGCTGGTTCATCAGGCCTGGGTTCACACTAGGATTCACTGAAGACTGCAGTACACCAGGAAACAGAGAACTCAGATTAGCCTGGATAAACACAAATACAATTCTTCCATTAGACAATAACACATAATTTTGTTAAAAGACAAATTCAAACAAAAGCTATCAACATTTAGACTTGTATAACAGAAATATGGGAGAAACATTTTTTTGTACAAAATGGAATCTGAGTTCAAGCTTGATATTCCCACTTGCAATCCTCCCTCTAAAGTTACTATTTTTCCACTTTAAAAATTCCATATCAAGAATGAGGAAAAGAGAAAGTTGAACATGAAGACGAATTCCTCATCAGATTTATCATTAATAAATATTGTTTACAATGCCTCTGTGCAGAAATAGGCTTGTATCCTATTTATATTCATACTAGCCAGATATTACCCGCAGCCTGCGGGCTTTAGTTTTGGTATTACTAATTTAGTGAATTGGATTTAGATCTATGTCAAAATAGTATTACTAATCTAGTGAATTGGATTTAGATCTATGTCAAAATAGTATTACTAATCTAGTGAATTGGATTTAGATTTATGTGAAAATGGGCGAATGTTCCTTTCAAATTTTTTTTCTTTTGCCATAAAAATAAAAGTAGATTGTAAAATTAGCTTAGCTGTTAATCCGACATATTTATATAAAAAAAATATTGTGAAAAAGGGCTAACCCGATTTGAAAAGTTTTGTTCTTTAATGGAGATAAATTTGGCTATTTTTTATATTATTTTTTGGGATCCACTGTTGTGGGAAACATACACTATGGTCTCTGCCGTGATGTAAGGAACATTTATGCCAAATTTTATCAAGATTGGTCAAACGGTTTTGATTTATATGTGAGGCATACATTACATATACCATTTCAAAGAAAAACAAAGTTTTGGATGTGTTACAAACAAGTATAAACAATTAATATACAGACGTGAAGTAATTCACTAGCTACAACTTGGCATCTGTGTTTTTTTTTAAAGTTTTGGATGTAATACAAACAAGTAACAAATGTTCCAGACTCCTGTGAAAATTTGGATTTTGACACTGGTAATTAAGATGTTAATAAACAAATTCGTAAAAAATTATCATAATGATTCATTAATAAACAGTCTATGATATAATCTTGATATTAACATTTAATTATTTTATTTTACTTTTGCTATTTTTCCAATTCTCTACACAAAACTTATCTCCCTAGGCTTAGTATATTTTTTTAAATATACATTTTCATAAAAAAACAAATACAAAATTAATTAATTACACCTAAGTGATTAAGTAATTGGTTGATTTTTTTTTTATTGCTCCATGTGTTGTCATTGATCATGAATGCAAAATTTGATGACTATTGGATGAGTAGAAGTGGTTGAAAAATCTAATGCCAAAATCTCAACATCGAAGAAAGATACAGAGTGAGTTAATATAAGCATTGTAATACAGCATCTTTAGTAAAACAGTGACCAGAGCTACATTTTAAAACAACAACCAAAGAAATCAAGGACACTTACATTTGATCTCAAGGCTGCCTGCTCTTGCAAGACTCTGTTTAACATGGCAGTGTCAGAAATGGCAGGCAGTGAGCTCTGAAGCAAAGTGTTTTCTAGCTGACTCTGGAGTATAGGAGCTACTTTCTGTGTTGTTTTGGCTGCAGACAAATCTTGGCCCATCACATTCTGAAGCAAAGTATATTCTTAATTTTAATCCTGAATAAGGAATGACTTGCTTATCATTCAGATCAACAAGGAAAAAGTTGTTATGATTTGTGATTTGTGATTTTGGGCACATCAGCACAATTTAGGCCATGTCGTGCCTGCAGTCCCTCAAGGGCCACTCTCCCTCCACACAACAAAGGTCAAATTCCATACAGTCAAATCATTAAAATCAAGGTCTATTCACAATTAAAATAGTAGAGGTAGTAAAAATTTAATAATTTGGTAAAAATATAATGTAAATAGTACATGTCTACAGAGTTCAGAAATCAGATCTTCGTAGACAATCCCACTTCCCGGATAAAGCCCAGTACCTTCCCAGGGTCGACATTATTGAATAGTGTTTTTAAATTAGTGGCTCTAAAATATTTTTCCCTGACATCCTGGTATCTGGGGCAGTCAGTGAGGATATGTTCCACGGTGAGGCGAGAGTCACAATACTCACAAAGTGGGGGCTCTTCTTTCTTCAGCACAAAAGAGTGCGTGATGTAGGTGTGGCCAATCCTAAGTCTGGACATGGTCGTGCTACCACGCCTTGTCAGACCCTTAGATGTGGACCGCCACCTGACATCCGCCACAATCTGCCTGAGTTTATTGTGAGTCTCAGCCTCCCATCGATCCTGCCACTCTTGGTAGATGGCAGTGGCAATACTTTGTCTCAGGTCTGAGCAGGGAATTTGAGTTCCTGATACCGCATGATTTAGGGCTCTCTTTGCTTCTCTGTCTGCGGCTTCATTTCCCTCAATGCCCACATGAAGGTGACATCCGTATGGTCGGCTGTTATTTGGTCCAACAGCTTCAGGCTCTTATGTACCAGTGGAATGTCAGTCTTCATCCGCCCCAAAGCTTGCAATGCAGATTTGGAGTCGGAGCAGATTATAAATTTCCTCCTTTCTGATGCTTTGACGGCCATAAGTGCAAGCGATATTGCATGCAATTCGGCAGTAAAGATGGAGCAGTCTCCGTAGCTCTCTTGCAGTTCCCTAAAGTGGACTTGTAGTATGCTTGGGTCTGTATTTTCTTTTTTGAAATTAAGGAGGGATAAATTTAATTTGGGTTTATTCATTAGCCAAGGAGGATTCTGAGGGGTTTCTATTTTAGAGATTTGGTTAAATTTTGGATGGGTTCTCTCATTCGAAGGCCTAACGGCTGTATGACGTTAGGCCTTCGATTGTATAATTCTACCTCTGTGGGGTTAAATATGGAATCGAAAGCAGGGTTCGTAGGGTTGGATTTTAGCTTGACTATATACTGCATTGCAAGCTTTTTCATTCTTATATCCATGGGGAGTTCTCCAGCCTCCACATGGAGGCTTGGGATAGGTGATGTACGAAACGCGCCGAGACAGAGACGCAGGGCAGCATTTTGTATTGGTTCCAGTATTTTTAGGTACGACTTCCTTGCTGCTCCATATATTATGGATCCGTAGTCTAGCTTGGATCGAATTAGACTCCGATATAGCAGCAGCAAAGTATCTCTGTCAGCTCCCCAGTCCATATGGCTGAGCACTCTAAGTATGTTTAATGACTTTTGGCATTTTCTCTTAAGTTCCTTAATGTGGGGGAGAAAATTAAATTTGGAATCTAGAGTGAGGCCTAAAAATTTTGTAGTTTTCACGACAGGGATCTTCTTTTTGTGTATAAATAGTTCAGGGTCTGGGTGGAGTCCCCTTAAATTACAAAAATGCATACTAACTGTTTTGGAGTCCGAAAATTTAAAACCATTATCGTTTGCCCAATTTTGAATTTTGTTTAAACATAACTGTAATTTTCTTTCTAGGGTGTTTTTCCCATAAGTAAAAATGACAAAGTCATCAACATACAAAGAGCACTCTATGCCAGGGGACAGAGCATTTATGATGCTATTTATTTTAATGTTGAACAGGGTGACTGACAGAATGCTGCCCTGGGGTACACCCATTTCCTGGTCATGAGTGTCAGAAGTGGTGTTGCCCACTCGAACCTGAAATTTTCGGTCTTTCAGGAATTCCCCCACAAAACGGGGGAGATGTCCCTTAAGCCCCATAAGCTCCAGATCACGTAGAATGCCATGTTTCCAGGTTGTGTCATAGGCCTTTTCTATATCGAAGAATACAGCTACTAGATGTTCTCTTCTGAGTAATGCATTTCTGATACAAGCTTCCAGCCTTACCAGGTGGTCAGTTGTTGTCCGCCCTTGCCGGAATCCGCACTGGTAGTTAGAGATCACTTTGTTCCTCTCCAGGTACCAGACCAGCCTACTGTTAATCATTCTTTCCATGGTTTTGCAGATGCAGCTTGTTAGTGCTATTGGTCGATAGTTAGCTGGGTCAGAGCCGTCTCTTCCCGGTTTAGGTATCGGTATAACTGTGGCTTTCCTCCAGCTGTTTGGGAAAGCGCCTGTTTGCCACACACAGTTATAGACCCCTAGCAGGACTGCCAATGAGGGTTCGGGAAGGTGCTTGAGGAACTGGTAATGGATTTCATCTTCTCCAGGCGCTGTGTCATGTGACTTGTCTAGCGATTCCCTCAGTTCCTCAAGCGAGAACGGTTTGTTGTAGTCTTCATTGTTTTCTGACCTGAAATCAATGGAGTGTCTTTCCTCCCTGGTTTTGACTTTTTGAAACTCTGGCGTGTAATGTGCAGTGGATGACTTTTCTGCTATTGAGGATGCAAGGCAGTCAGCTATTTCTCTGGGGGACGTGACAGTTCGTCCTTGGTTTTTCAGATGCCCTATTGCATTTGATTCTTTCCCTTTGATTCGCCTTACTGCCTTCCAGACCGCTCTAGCAGAAGTTTTGGCATTCAGACTGCCGACAAAACTTCTCCAGGAATTCCTTTTGGCTGACCGTATGGTTTGTCTAGCCTTTGCTCTAGCTATTCTGAATAGCTTTAGGTTTTCCTGGGATGGATTTTTTATAAATGCAGCCAGTCGTTTTTTCCTATCGCCAATAGCATCTTTGCAGGCTGTATCAAACCATGGTTTGCTAGGCCGTTTTGGATTTGCGGAGGTTAGGGGGACAACTTTCCTGGCTATACTAAGTAGCTTGCTAGCAAAGGTATCAGCTGGGTTCTGCTCATCGAGGATATTTTCTGTAATATCCTCTGAGCATCTTTTTTGGAATTCTTCCCAATCGGCCTTATTCAGTTTCCACCGCTGAGGTCGTCCCAATGAGGGGAGATTGTTAGCAATGATGATTGGGAAGTGGTCACTTCCCCGTAGATCATTGCTAACTGACCATTTAAAGTCGTCCAGAAGTCCAGGGACGCATACGGTGAGGTCAATGCATGTGAGAGATCCAGTTCCTGGGTGCAAGTAGGTCGGTGATGCATCATTAAGTATGCATAAATCATGTTGGAGGAAGATATCCTCCAGCATACGGCCTCTTGTGTCGGTATTGTTGGAGCCCCACATGGTGTTATGGGCATTGAAATCCCCAAGGATTATGTAAGGCCGGGGGAGTTGTTTCAATAGGTCCTCCATGTCTGTTTGGTTTAATGGAGCGCCTGGTGGTAGATACAGGCTGCAGCAAGTGATAACCTTGTGAAGGATTATCCTAGCTGCTACGGCCTGTAGTATGGTCTGTAGTTCAACCCTCTCATGGAGGATGCTATCCTTCACAAGGATACAGACTCCACCTGATGCTCTCTCTGCATCCTCAACATTCTTGCTGTAAGCACTGTAGCTTCGGAAGCTGATGCTATCTTTCAGAAATGTTTCCTGTAGACAGACAGCTACAGGAGTCTCAGAGTCCATCAGTAGCTGCATCTCCTCATAATTGGCCTTGAGGCCTCTGCAATTCCACTGTACAATTCTGGAATCCATGGCTTATTCTAGATGACCTACTTGGAGCTATTTGGCTTTGGGAGGCCCCCGGAGGGGTTTCCCTTAATTCCAGTGACCTTGGTATTTTTATTCTTGGGTTTGGATGGAGAGGAGGACAACCCCCTTTTGGGGGAAGTCTTTTTCTCTGGAGAGGGGAGATCCCTCTGGTTAGAGCGGAGGTTATTTCCTCCTCGCTCACCTCGGGCATCCTCTCCGCTTTGATTTCTCCCCTTTGGGAGTTGGTCAACCTCTAATTCGGTAGAGGTTGGGGTGTCTGACTGGTTTCTCTGAGGAGAACCTGTGTCAGACATGATGTCTCCGGGTTCTCCCGGAGTATTGGTTTTGACTAGCTGCTCAGTCTCCATGCTCTCATCAGCGAGCACAGAGAACCTGTTCTTTAGCATGACAACAGGGCTTTCTTGTTTCTTCAGAGGTGTGTTCTTTGGCGGTGTTTTCTTCTGAGTTGGAGGAGGAGGAGGGGGTGGTGGGGTCAATGTGTCCGTCTGTGTGGCTATGGATCTTCCTATCTTAGCAACAGCCTGGGCATAGGTCTTTGTCAAGCCGAATTGGCCTTTGGCTAGGGCCAATACAGCCGATTTCGCCTGGCTGAAGGTACATCCATTTCTTGCCTTGTACTCCTGCATGGCAACCTCCTGTTTCCACACAGGGCAGTCCTTGGAGTAGGCTGAGTGGCCAGCGTGACAGTTTGGGCATTTGAACTGTGCTTTGCAGCCCTTGTCCTCATGACCTTCTCCAGCACATCTGGCACACACAGTGTTCCTCTTGCAGACTGCCGCGCCGTGTCCATAACCCTGGCACTTGAAGCACCTCATGGGGTTAGGTATGTAGGGCCTCACTGGAACTCGTAGGTATCCTGCCTTCACATACTCTGGCGGTGTCCTAGTTCCAAATGTGAGGATAATAGTGGCGGTTTTGACCTCCTCACCATCCCTGCGCCTGGTAATGCGCCGGGCATGGGTGACTCCTTCAATGCCCTCCACTATTTCCTTCTCGGAACATTCCAGTAGGTCCCTAGAGCTGATTACACCTCTGCTGGTGTTCAGACTCTTGTGTGGCATGACTTCCACTTGGAGATCACAGAGTCTTCTGCATCTTAAAAGCCCATCAGAGTGTATCTTGCTATCAACTTCTACTAGAAGTTCCAAAGACTTGTGTAGCTTAGACACACTCTTGGGCTCTCCCACTACTGACTTAAGTCCCTTGTAGATGACAAAAGGGCTCATCTTTGTCAGACTTTTCCCCTCCTCTGTGCACCTAACCACCAGAAATGATGGCCAGGTAGCACAGCTTTTTGTGGCCTCCTCCTTTCTGTCTTCCATGCGGCGTCTCTTGCCCAGACATAGGTCTGGGGCAAGTAGTTTTTTTGAAGTTTTTTTTTCCATGGGTGTTATATATTAGTTCGGCACCTGTGCTCCCCACCCGCCATCGAGTCCAACAAGGGGACGGCCATTCGGAAGTCCAGAATGAGCCCGCCAGGGCTACACAGGTGCTATACTCAGTCAGCTACTGCATCGGACATGTGCCCGATACAGCAGCTCCCTGATTGACCCTCTAGCCACCGCCCTCCAGCATAGGTCGAAGACCTATGCTGGTAGCTCGGCATGACCAGCCGGTTGACCCAGAGCGGGCCATCTGGGCCTCAGGTCTAGGGGAACTTGGAGCCAAAGTATTGTGTTGTGGTGGCTTATCCTCAGATAGCCACCACTCAAACACCAGGATCTCTTTATCCCCCCTTACCCGTCGCAGTCCACGGCAAACGGACTGGTCTAGGACGTAGTGAGATATTTAGAGATAAGGAGACAGAGTGATGATCAATGAAGGCAGATTGAGGAAAGGAGGAGGCAGACACAATGATAGAAAAGAAGTAGAGCACTTTTGAGCTCCAAAAGTGCTAAGGAAAGAGGAGCGCAGTTTAACGTCATGTCTCGGGACGCGAAAAAGTTGTTAAAGGGTTGCACTTGAGGACCAGAAAGAGATCATCTAGCTTGTGATGGCCTGGGTGAGACCAAGCTATTGATAGCTTTCAAATATACAGCTAGAGATATTTAATCAAAACAGGCTTAAATGAAGTCAATATACATACAGTAGAAAACCAGTTTTCAATAGTACAAGTTCCTAGTAAAATGTGAGAGCATTAACTGTAATATTGTGTGTTAATATGTGATTAGTTTTAACCTCATTACATCAGCATTATGGGACAAGCTCAGTAAGTTAGATATAAATGGCACTTGATAAAAAGTACATAGGGGGTGAGATGGCTGAGTGGTTAAGCGCTCGGCTTCCGAACATGGGGTCCTGGGTTTGAATCTCGGTGAAGACTGGGATTTTGAATTTCAGGATTTTTAGGGCGCCTCTGAGTCCACCAAACTCTAATGGGTATCTGACTTTAGTTGGAGAAAGTAAAGGCAGTTGGTTGTTGTGCTGGCCTCATAACACCCTGCTTGTTAACCGTTGGCCATAGAAACAGATGACCTTAACATCATCTGCCCCATAGATCGCAAGATCTGAAAGGGAAACTTTACTTTTTTTTTTACTTTTATAAAATGTACAGGCTATCATAAGCTACAGCTGATCATTTCCCCCCTCTATAAAACACTATCAGTGCTAAACTCAGCTAATATTTGAGATTAAGCAGGTTTATTAGAAATAAGCTGGAATACTGGATCTAAACAGAGTTAAATATTGCATTGTTTAGAAGAGAACCTAAGAATGTACCCTAAGAATGTACCCAAAAAGCTGATGTTTAGCACCATGCCTCATTGCTACTAGTCAAGTGACACTGTAAACATATTCCTCTTCCCCCCTCCAATCTCTTGGCACAGAGGACACTGGATATGTACCAAAGTTTCTGAGGACTAACTGTAGTGAAAAAAATTAAGCTTGAAGTAATAATATACTAATAACCTTTTGTAATAAAATGTTTGAACGTTTATTTCAGATAAATTCCATTTCAGAAACCAACCTGATAATTAAGCATGTCTGGTGAGTCAGAAGTGGAGTGAGTAAGACCTGAATCACTTTCTGAAAAGACATTCAAGAAACAGAGGCAATGTTACAAGTTTCAATGTTTTATCTGTATCTAATGAACTGGCAGCATTTTAAAAGCTAGACATCTTTTTTTTTTTACACTCAAAATGTTTTATTAAACTAAATTGTATGCTTTAAATTGTGTGTACCATTCAAACTGCAAAGGTAAAGATTATATCTGGAGAAATGCTGTTCATCACACACCATGGTCACAAAATCATTGTTTGTGTTTGTGTGTGGGGTCTATTCAATACTGTAATTCTTGTTTTTAGGATTTCCTGGGATAATAAGGTTGTGAGGTGGCTGATAAAATTGTGAGCAGGTCATTAATAAGATGTTTCACAAGGAGCTTTAAACAATAGTGTTACTATCTGGTGGGCACATTGATTATGTAATAAACTCTCCTTCTTAAAAGGTAACTAGTCCAAAGTTTACTCACCCAATTTTATGATAAAATCTTCAACCTTCTTAATTTTGGTCTCCACATCATCCAGTTCAGTCACACTATCACGTACTTGGCTCCCAGACATCATTTTGTACAATATTCTCTTTCTGACAACAAATAAACGTAGTTCTTTGTGGTCAATACCAAAGCTATTTCTTTGCTGGAGTTTCTTCTTCTTCTTCTTAGCATTTAGTGTAGGCTGGGGGTTTCCTCAGGCTTTATATATATATATATATATATATATATATATATATATATATATATATTTTCTTCTTCTTAGCATTTAGTGTAGGCTGGCCGTTTCCTCAGGCTTTATATATATATATATATATATATATATATATATATATATATATATATATATATATATATATATATATATAATATAATCCCCGCATTTTAAGGAAGTTTTCAGCCTTGCTTGTGTTTAGAGGTAAAGAGAGATTTGGTGACTAATGCTGTAAAAGTGACTACCACAAAATAGACTGAGCAAGTCCTCTAATGACATGATGTTAAATGTTCACTGAACTCATAGTCTGCTACTATTGTGATCTTTGTATCTGGAGAGACTATTGAAATTGTGCAAACCTTTAAATACCTTGGTACTATCCTAGACAATAAATTAAATTTTACTGCAAATACTGATTATATCAGCAAAAAAGGGCAGCAAAGATTACGATTACTAAGAAAACTGTCCTCGTTTAATGTTAGCGAAAAGACAATCAAATCATTAAATAAGAACAATCTGGTATAAACTTTGTCACATGTAGATTATTGTTTTTAAGATATAGTATTTTTATGGCTATGGACACTTTTACAAGAATTTGGGCTTTAGTATTGGATTGAAATTTAGGACTTAGGAAATTGTTGAAAGCAATAGAGGACTAGGATGTGAAAGGCAAAACATTGGATAAAAGAAAATAAGTTGATACTAAGAGGCTGATAAAATGTACAAAAAAATGTCTTGTTTATCTACCTTTGCATGTTCAATGTCTGTAGAGCCATGCTAAGCTCATCCATTGTGGGCTTGCCCCCAGATGTACTCATTGAGTCTTGGTCATCCTGAGTGGTGCTACTACTGCTCTCAGTGTCCCCTTCACCCTGCAAGTTAAGAAAACTATCGTGTCTTCTTTATAATCTATATATAATAATAATAATAATAATACTTTTATTTATAAAGCGCTGTTAACAAACAAAATGTAGGCTCAAGGCGCTGTAATAACATTACAAACACAAACACGAACACGACAGCTAAAATGACAAACACAAACACGACAGCTAAAATGACAATCTAAAAAAGTTTTAAACAGATAGGTCTTAATGTTCTTCTTAAAAGTGGTGTAGCATGTTGTCTGTCTGAGATCAATGGGGACTGAGTTCCAAACCTTTGGTCCGTGCACTGAAAAAGCCAGCAGACTGTAGCTTTTGAGGGAGAAATGTAGCACCACTAAAAGCGCTGGTGCATTACCTTAACAGTTTCAGTACCCCCCCCCCTCCTTCCTATAAATATATATATATATATGTGAAATAAACTACTAACCTTCCAGTATGGGTCGTCCGGGTCAAACCAATTTAACAGTTCCTGGGCTGTCTCTCTCATATCATCAAAAATTTCCCCTTTCCCATACAACTTTAAAATCATTGGAAAACTGGGGAAAGCACAGGACATCAAGCAAACAATTTCAATGCAAGAAAGATGATAAATTTCTTCAACAAAAACCTAGACCAACAAAATAAATGAGAGTATTGATTATATGTCAGTAAAATTGTCAACAGATGTAAACGTTCACTTCCCCTCTGTTGTTCTGCAGGAGTTTTTGGACTATGAAGCACAATCATTTCTTATCTAAAGGAAACTCTCAAAACTTCTTTGTATAAACAAAGAGAAATAACTTTCTTTCAAGATCTAGAAAACTATAAGAGACATAACAGTTACTAATTAATCAGTAGCTAATGTTTAACAAAGATGTAATTATAATATTTCCCAATGCATTGATTAACCTAATTATTTACTTTCTCTAAGAATCACAAAATTTAGAGAGTCAGATTCAGCACTGTTCTCCACTCTAAGGAAACAATTTAAGTAAGGAATACCAAGAAAAAAAAAAAAGAGCATGGAACATGAGTGTTTAGCCACTACTTCCCTTGTTTAGGTAGTATTTGAGGCAGCATCACAAAGTAAGTAGCCTGAATGCTGACACTAACTTCTCAGCAGACAAGAGTATTAATTAAATACAACATAAGGTCCTACTCACGCTGACAGAGAAAACAGGCTTAACATCTCACATTTCTCTGTGAAGTTGGCCACATCATAGCTGAACAAAAAAAAAAAAAAAGAAAGAATAATATTGCTAACACTATAAACACATTTTTAAAAAAACTAGTTGTAACAAAGCTTTTTGTTTCATAACCTAATCATTGGAATTAAATAAAGATTATGCTACAGAAAATGTTACTATAAGTTGATATATTGTAATTTGCTAAAAGACAAGTTATTCAAGCAAATGTGTTGACATACATTGAACTAAAAAAAAACCCAACTGACTTGAGTTACTACTGAGTATTAGTACAGGGAGAAGAATGCACGAAAAAGTGAAGTACAACTTACAGAAGAAGTTCTTGGAACAGGTCTGGATAGTTGGCTTTGTTCACAATGATCTTTTTCACGTCAATGTTGTCACGTTTTAACTGAGCAGGAAAGAAACAATTGAAACAAAAATGAATGTCTATATTGATATGAAGGGAAAGTTTAGAACAAAGACAGCACACAATGAAGGCAATCAAGGAATTACTATTAGGTTGTAATTGCCAGATGTAAAACAGAATCAAACTTTAATAATGTATTTGTTCTATAATATTTTATTCTGCCTATATTAAAGCATAGTGAGCCTGTGGACTTTTAGGGGGCTGCTGCTTCCTCCTAGTAGTAGTAAGTTCCCCTTTTAGACCATGCGATCTATGGGGAAGATGATGTAAAGGTCATCTGTTTCTGTGGCCCACGGATAAAGAGGGTGTTATGTGGCCAACAAATGTCAGGTACCCCTTAAATTGGGATTACTCAGAGCACCCTAAAATCCAGGAATTCACTGGAATTTAAACCTGAGACCCCTCACTTTGAAGGCTAAGCGCTTTACCACTCAACCAGCCCACCACCCACTTCCTCCTAGGGGGGACTGTAAAATAAATGTATTTAGTCATTTACACAATTTTACCAAGTTTAAAAGCTGATATAAATGAACAAATCTGTGGCTGCATAATTGTTTTTTACATTTTTCATTATGAAATACAAAAACTATCCATGAGACTGTAATGGTGAAATAAGGGATATCTTAGTCAACTGTTTTTTTGTAACCTTTTTGTAGTAGCATTAGCTGGTGAGATTAAACTCATGCAGCTATTAAATAACACAATCTCAAATTTTTGGATTTTTAACAAATGTTTTCAGAAGTCCACAAATGACGTTGCAAGTACATTCAACATAATGAAGACCAATTATTTTTTGATAATCTTCTGAATAGTTGGTCTAAATATATTTTCTATTCAAGTGGAGGATGTTCACAAATATATTATGAACTATTCATCCATTAATATAATAGGAACTATTCATCCATTAATATAATAATAATATGAATTATTCATCCATACCAGATTCATGGCTTTCCTAAGAATAGGAGAACCACTGCACTAACTTTAGCTAGGGTAATGTGAATCAGCCAGATAAAATACAATACTACACTAATGACATTGCAGTACCTTGGATCCAATGATGTCCTCTTTAAAGAACAGTTTAGAGATTTCAAAGGAGAGAAAGTAAGGATGTCCATCTAAGTTGATCAGGTTCATGACAATATCATCTGACATTTGAACTCTGTCATGGAAATAAACAGCAATATTCAAACAGTGCCAGACACAACACAAAGAGGAACAAAAAAATTATTCTTATGCAATTATGAAAGACAAATCAATTAAAAGGAATAAATTAACCCCAGAATTGAAAGTGAATTGACATAACCATTTTAAAAGTTCAGAAGTAATTTATTAAATAAATAAGCAGAGTGATAAATGCATCTTAGAATTCATTTTTCGTCTCTATAAACAAACATGTTAAATGTTAATATGTTTCACTAAGCAGAAAGTAGAGCTGCTAAAATTGATTGCTCAAGAGTTGTACATCTATTTCAGTGATCACATTTTTTTTTAAAATGATGAACTGTCAAGTCACAAATACTTATTGTATGTTTTTCTAATTTGGTCACTAATTTGGCTGTCATCGAGCCTAATTAGCCTCATCAAAGAAATAGGAATTAATTAGTATAAAAATCAGACTGTGGAATAATATGCTCAGAATCATCAGAATAGATTCTGTAATATGAAAATAGTATACCATCCCTTTAATATGTTTAGAATTGGCTGATTTGTAACAGAGATAGAGGCCTATGAGTGCCATTAGGTATTACTAACATGTTTTTTCCCTGACACTTCAGATTGTAAATGTCTACATATGTGGTGCAGTGAAGTTCTCCAGTAAAAAAAACAACTTACTGTCTAACATAAAGTCTATTTGTAGACTTAGTTTCTGGCTCCACATTCTCACCAAAGATAAGTTCATTATCATTCTTCTGTACCTGCATTTAGAGGAAGAAGAAATAGGTTTAACATCAATAGGACATGATGACTAAATATTAACATTAAAAAAAAAAATCAAGAGCCTGAAACTTGAACTATTTTTAGCTAGGGATTTCAAGATATCCCCATTTGATACAGACTACAAATATTATTATTGTCTTGGTCACACTTGCTTTACATCAGCATCCCCACAAAAGTATATAGTTATTATCTTGCTCTCAAAAGTATATAGTTTGTCACGTATCAATTTAAATAAACTTAGTCTAGGGTAAAATAAACTTAGGATTTGGTTCAAGCGCTGGAAAAACCCAAGTGGAGAAACCCATGATGTCACAAGCGTAACATCTGGGCGGGGCATGAGTGGATTGGTTAAAGCAGGCATCAGGGGTGGAGCGAAGAAAACGATTGGGTAGAGAAGGATCTAGAGAATTTGATTGTGGAGGAAATTTCATTGAGATTAGACATATTTTGGTCTTGAGTTGTAACTTGAGGAGAAAAGTCTTATATTTTATTAGATTTAGTATTAATCTGAATATATTTTGTTATTGAGCTTTGAAAGAAGCTATTCATCTGATACAGTTTTATTTCTGTACATACTGTATATTATTGTGATTCCAAGTTTTGAATTAAAGTTCTGTATTTGAATTGAAAGGATCTTTGTTAATTGAATCTCTAAGACACATTTAAATCTAGCGATAAATCTACAGAATCCCCGATAAATCTACAGAATCCCCGGCATGTCACAGTAACATCTTGCAAATTCTGACAACAATACAATAAGAAAACCTGTGACATAGCTATTATCTTGCTCACAAAAGTATATCAAGCCATGAGCTTGACTACAAATACACAGAAAATGAAAAGTGCAGCCATGACCTTGTCTCACATACACAGTCGCAATGACCTTGAGCAAGCCTCACCAGCACCAGAAGACCAGACATAGCCGTACACACATGCATTGTTTTAACAAAGATATGTCCAAACAAAGTGTAGAAAATAAAACAATTGATTCAGGCTGTGACTCTATAAGAATTTAATCTATCAAAACAAGATATACGTTTATGTGTATGCATCCCATTTATTATTAGACCCTCAATCCATATCTACAATGACTATTGAATGTTTTGCTAAAAAAAAAAAAGGTCCCAGCCTCCATTATTCAGAAATGTATATCAGTTCAGTGCTGTGAGAACATTCAACCAAGATCGGAATCAACACCAATCTGCAGTAATAATGAGAAACGGACAAATGCCATTCAGTGACAGTTATAAGTGACCAGAGCATTGCTTTCCATTATCAATGGATTATTCAAGAGAAAATAGGAAATAAAGAATTGAATTGACAAGCAACACACACACACTCTGGACAAGGTTACATTTTATAAAATAACAAACCTTAACAAATCTGACTTAATAAACTTTGTTCCCATCAATATTTCAAACTATCATCTTTTATACATTTATCAAAGATAAACTAGATTTCTCATCTAAATTCAGGTGGATGAAGCTTTAGCCAATTGGTTTGGCCTCTCAGCCACACATTTAACATTGTTTTAAGAAAAATCTCTGACCAGCTAGACCCACAAAAAAGAAAAGTAAGGTAAAGTTCCATTTCAGACCTAGCCATCTATAAGGCAGATGATGTTAAGGTCATCTGTTTCTTTGGCCAATGGTTAGTGAGCAGGGTGTCATGTGGCCATCATTACAATCAACCGCCTTTACTTTCCCAAACTAAGGTCAGGTATCCATGAGAGTTGGGTGGACTCAGGGGCGCCCTAAAAATCCAGAAATTCAAAATTCCAGTCTTCACCGAGATTTGAACCCAGGACCCCAGGTTCAGAAGCCAAGTGCTTAACCACTCAGCCACCTTGCCTCCTAGACCCACAAGCCTAATATAATAATCTGGAAAAGTATTCTTTAAATTTTACGACTTCATCAAAGCTTATCAGGTTAAGTGTAACAACAAATGTAACAATCCGTTTTAGCTACAAACATCTCACTCAGTGCAACTATACAATACATTTTGTTTTCCTAGGAGTATGCAGATCAAAACAGAATAAAGTTATTTTTGAAACTTTGAACACACAAGTGGACCCACACGAACACGAAGATTATATAGGCATAGTGAAGTCTAAATGACCGTGATGTGAAACAAATGCTAACACTACGTTTCTAGCCTACTCCTATTTTAAAGTGTGTTTAGTCTCCACAGATAATGTAGTTCCACCCATCTATTCTATTCTAAGACGTAATGTGACAAACAGCAGTCCCATCCCAATGTCACATTTCCGTCAGGCAGACACTGTATGGCTACATGTACACATGAATGTCAGAGGGAACGCGATCTACGTTTAGATAACTCCGCTTAGCCTTTGGCACCTGACGCGCAGATCTCCTATGAATGTGTTCGAGCTTTAGTCTGGGAGCAGGAAAAGACTGGTAAGATAGCTGGGACAAGTGAACACAAGGGCAGAGAATTATGAACAGTCGAAGAGATCAGATGGCAAAGATGCATGGTGGCAAGAAAAGGGAGAAGAACAGGCCGTCCTAATCCAGAGTCATTGCCCTTTGAGAGATTCAGGAAGAACTAAGACAATCAATTAGTGCAGAAAGGACGAGACAAGATTCTGGAAGAAAGTCACACCCTGCAACATACAGAGCACGAAATTGAGAGAGAAAGAATTACGACCTGGACTCGAGGGCTCCAGCTAACACACTAACCACTGTACTAAAGAAGCGCTTATGAAAATAAAATGTTTTATAGTTATCTATTGTTAGCTTAAAACTTGAAAGTGGTGACCTGCATATAGAGAGGGGTAATTCAACTTATACCACCACATCAGTCAAGTACAACTTCTTTCCCATGTTCGATACCAATTACCAATAGCTAATTAACTAATTGGTATTTTTTTTTAAATTAATTCTTGTTTTGTCAGGTAAAAGAAATAATTGTGCAGAATTTCATCTTAATCGGAGATTGGGAATGGGAGAAACAGAGTGAGTTGTGATATAACCTTTGTAAAATAACAGAGAGAGCACGTACGGTAAGTAATAGGCGTGAGCGTCTGAAGATCCTCTTCTTGTCAAAGTCAATAGAAATTCTAACATAATAAAAGGCAAAGAGAAATCGCTTTAGCGGAGACTTTTTGAAATGTCTTGAAAAAAAAATGTTTGCTGACGCCTCTTAAAAAAACGCTATATATTTGAAAAAGCCTTACTCAGAACTCATGAGGACCACGGGCATTGAACAAAGTATGTGGGAGGAGATAGCCCAAGACCGGACAGCATGGAGACAGACTGTGTACGTGCTGGTACGAACTTCGCCGAGTGCAAAAGAAACGAAGCTGCATCAGCCAAGAGGAGGAAGAAGAAAGCTGCCCTGTCAGCTAGCCCTAGGACAGATGCATATATATGCAAGAACTGTGGTAAACTCTGCCCCTTCAGAATTGGCTTGATCAGACAATCCAGATTCTGTCCCGTCGCAAGACGAAACAAAAGCCAGACACTCGCCAGACAGAAGGAGCCATATACTCAGAACATGAAACGACGTTTCTTACTGAAAATATTCTCATGTTTTAAACACTGTCATTTGACTTGACGACTATTCTAACCTTGATTTACAATAAATATACTTTTTTTCCCCTCAATGAAAGATAAACTGACCAGCTTCCCCCTCCCCCCCCCTTTTTTTGTGTCAGACGCTGAGCCCCCATTGACAGCAGGTCCCCCGCCCCTCCCCCAGTGGGGCACGCCCTAGAGATGGAGAAACGCTGCGCTGGGATTTGGCAATGACACATTGAGGCCGACAGATCTGTTGTTGGATGGCGTTAGGCATGGGCATATGAAATGAGTGGTCAAGTAATATTGACGAGCTCAAGCTGGGTCCGCTCCATGGCGCAAAAAAGAAAATTGAGTTTGTGTTTGACGGCGCCACAAAGCTATTTTATTCATATTCCGATAAATGTTATCACTGTGTAAAGTCCTGGCCTAAATCTTGACAACTCTGGAGAGGGGAGAGAAATCTGACAACAGTTCTATGTCTAGTAGAGATCCCAAACAGCAATAGAAAGAGAACTAAAGAAGGTACTAACCACGCCTGTCAAAGAGAGATAAATCAACACACACACACACACTGCTGCACACACCTACCGACGTATATAAATCTTGACAGTCACTAGTGAAAGATCTTTTAACAGCAGTGATTGAAAGCCGCTAAAGGATATGTGATAGAAAACAGTAAGTCCTTCGTTTTTTAAAGTAGCTTGACAAGTAATCGTGCTATTCAAAACGTCATTTGCGTCTTTCGTCAATGCAAACATTAATTTGCAGAAGGGAAAAAGGAAATCCCGTGACATACCATTTAAAAGAATGTAAGGGGGGGGGGGCTGTGTATTTTAATCAAGTATTCGCATTTTAATTTAGAAATAAATATTGAAAACGAAACGGAATGTATTCAATTTAGATGAACTTTACACTTTCAAAGCTGTTACATTAGAGATATGTATTTTATAGATTTACTAAATTGAAATGTTGAACACAAACAAAAGTATAAATTGAAACCTCAAATCATTGCTTACGGCAAGACTGGTACACGGGGGTCCATGGAAACAACTCAAAAGTACTATGAGAAATACAATGTACTCAAGAAGACCAATCTCAATCAAATAACAACTAAATGTGTTATCGAACTCAAACAATCTACACAATATAGTCACAACCTAGCTTCACTTGAACAAAACACAAGACTGATGTGCCTGAGGAAAACAAAGAACACGATATAGACTTGTAGTATGACTGTACTTGGCAGCCAGCAATCGATGCACCATTATAAACATTGTACAGTTGGAAATAAGAACGATGGCAATATAGTGCAAGGAAATATTTGCTTGAGCTTGACCTTCCTCTACTATTGGTCATGTGACCAGTTTCAGATGACACAAAGTCGTACACATGTTTACTTGAACTAGCTGCTCAGTTTGATCCACTTTTAGGAAATCTATTGTAAAACTTCATGGACGTGTCATGATTCATTCATTTCTCTCTTGTGGCTTCCACATTTGAAAATCAACACATAAATACCATCAAAAGAAACAAACAGTAAGGACGTTGAGTCTTCATCTCTTCGCGCATCGAAATCAAAAGTCGCCAATCTCGCTATTTGACCTACACATTTTTTTTTTAAATATAAAAAATGGTTTTATGCTGTGGGCGATCTAGGTATCGACTACAACATGTCTTCATTAATTAATAGAGCTATTGGAAACAACTTTATTACAGGCACTTTCCATGAAACACTATAAAACAGGTGAACAAAGACAAAAGTAAAGTTCCCTTTTCGAACCTTGCGATCTATGGGGCAAATAATGTAAGGGTCAACTGTTTCTAAGGCCGACAGTTAACAAAGGTCTCATGGGGCCAGCATAACGATCAACCGCCTTTACTTTCCCCAACTAATGACCCGTACCTGAGTTGGGTAAACTCAGAGGCGTTCTTAAGTCCCGAAATTCAAAATCCCTAGGTTCGGAATCCAAGCGCTTTTCCCCTTAGTCGTCACAGCCCCAAGAAGACTTCCCTTATGTTCAGAATTGTCATAAATAAATAATTCATAAATAGTCAAACATGGGTTTATATCATCAAAGCAAATACATTATATTTTATTTTTTTTTGGTCCTTGAAAAAAAAAATAGAGCGACATTGCGCCCCTTTGTCAGCATGTTACGCCAACCAAAAAAAAAAAAAAAAAAAAAAAGATACAAGCTGACTTTTCAACACCTTGTATTATTCCAAACTTCAACTATTACAGACTGTAGATGTAGATTTAGGACTACAATGTAAACAATGTCTATCCCGTCAATTATTTAACTAGACACTTAACAGTTTCAATACACCGAATAACAGAATCAGCTTTGTAAATAATGTGTAGACTGAATACAGGACTCTATTCATTGTATCCCCCACATTGACACCAGCATTACGTCAGAAACACATGGTCTTCAGCACTGTGATTACCTCAGAGCTTGAAACTATCGCGTGGAAGTCTTCGGTGAAAGGAAATAAGAAAATGTATAAAAAAAAGTCGAGAAACAAAGTACCTATGTTACATACATTATAATCAATGTCTTCCAGAAACCAGAAAATAAATAACATTTTCAGGGCATGTTTGTCTTGGAGATGATTTAGCGCCCCTGTACGAGTGATGCCTCTTTGCACCTCCCCCTCTCTACGCCTCTGTTCTCTAGTATAATATATATATATATATATATATATATATATATATATATATATATATATATATATATATATATATATATATATATATATATATATATATATATATATATATATAATATCTATAAATATCTTTAAGCCAAATGAGATGATTTTGTTTGAAAGAAGTGAAATGAGCTTGGATGATTTTGTTTCGCCTGTTTGACCACGTCCAAGTTTCCAGTGAAAATGTCAAAAAGCCGACTTTAAAAAACACAATCTAAAATGCTAGAGTTGTGATAGATGGATAAAAAAAAGGGCACACAGGGACGCAGACACCCAGATAAAAAAAAAAATTGGGCTAAATCCACGCTGGACAAATTAATGTACTTTCTATCAGCACTACTAGATCTACCGTAGTCAACAAACGAATTGAAATGCGCAATAAATTAAAAAAACAAAACAAAAGTGGCACCTCGGGTTCTCGTCGATAATTCGATACCTAATTTCGGTCAAGAACCGATTTGTTCGAACACTGAAATAATGTAATATAATTGAACTGGTTCTAACGGACCCGATAGAGTAAATCAGTATTTTCTAAAAGTAAATGTAAATTGATATTTTGACATTAGGTTTTATGACTTTGATTCTGAAATTCATGTTTTGTTCGTCCAGATTATTATTTTTAGTTGAGCGAATACTTGGCTGATACTTCTGTGTAGAACAAGTTGCTATCAATGAATCTTGCAAGCCCTGCTAGAGATATGTTGGCCACTAGTTCAACGAGAGTGGGACGATATCAATGACAGCTTTCAGAATTGAAAATAGCAAACCTTTGGTCACACTTCACTAGTTACACAACAAGTTAATCGATACAGCGATCAGGTCTAGTTTGTTCTCGACTATTGTTAGTAATCTGCCCTCTCTTCCCCACTCTCCAGAGCACGTGACGACATCTGCACAGATCGCCATCCAGAGAATCCCAGTGACGTCCACCCGATGGGCTGAACCTAACGCATACACTAATACCACGAGGTCACGTTATGGACAGTACAACAACAAAAAGAGAAGAGAAACACAGGACAGAAAATGAATGCTACGAAACGTTAATGGCAGTTCAAGAGCGCTGGCAGGCTGCTTTTAAGTTAGGTTAAGAGGCACCAAAATTTTGCGAAGAACAAGAATTAAAAACAACAACAACAATAGAGCGAATGCATTTAAAGATGGTGACAGAGCTGTTAATTGATAGAACTATAAATTAGTTAAAGAAATAGCCTTTTAGATAGAAGATGGAAGGAAAAAAATTAAGAACAAGTAGCATTATAAACCGGTAAGAGCTCGGAGTAAAAGAGTTTTGGAAAAAGCAGAAGAATTGTCAACTTGTGCTGGATATCTAAAACCAAGTATTCTAGTTCAAATAATGAAGCAGTAGATTCAATACAAAGTTCTAACCTCTGCCTCGTTCAAGTTGTACATTTCTTTCAGTGTAGCTCAACCTATGTTGTCAATATCCTTAGGCTTCTTGTTCTTTTGAATGGAAAAACTGTGTTTATATTTTATTTAGAATCATGACAGAAGCTGACACAGAGGTGACCAACGAAGAACATAAAAAATGGTGTCAGAAGTCATATGTTGCAATTCTTATGCGAGGTAAGTCATAGTGATAATTCAACTTTAACTCAAGTAGCAGTTATCCACAGTCGCAACATTTATTTGTTTTTGTAAACTGCAAAGTAATTATTTCAACATTTTTTCCACATAACACTTAAGGCTCAATTAAGTCATTCAGTACAAGACGTGAAGTCACCTTTAATAAGACACGATCTAACTTTCACGCGATGTAATACCAAGCTAGAAGAACAGAAAATTAAAAACATGACAGGTGAATTGAAAAATCTTTCCCATAAATGTAGTAACAAAAACAAGTGATGGACTGACGGCGAGTGACAAAAACAAGTGATGGACTGACAGCGGGTGACAAAAACAAGTGATGGACTGACAGCGGGTGACAAAAACAAGTGATGGACTGAGAGCGGGTGACAAAAAAAAGTGATGCACTGAAAGCGGGTGACAAAAACAAGTGATGGACTGACAGCGGGTGACTAAAACAAGTGATGGACTGACAGCGGGTGACAAAAACAAGTGATGGACTGACAGCGGGTGACAAAAACAAGTGATGGACTGACAGCGGGTGACAAAAACAAGTGATGGACTGACAGCGGGTGACAAAAACGACGGATGGACTGACAGCGGGTGACAAAAACAACTGCTGGACTGACAGCGGGTGACAAAAACAAGTGATGGACTGACAGCGGGTGACAAAAACAAGTGATGGACTGACAGCGGGTGACAAAAACAACTGCTGGACTGACAGCGGGTGACAAAAACAAGTGATGGACTGACAGCGGGTGACAAAAACAAGTGATGGACTGACAGCGGGTGACAAAAACATCTGCTGGACTGACAGCGGGTGACAAAAACAAGTGATGGACTGGCAGCGGGTGACAAAAACAACTGCTGGACTGACAGCGGGTGACAAAAACAAGTGATGGACTGACAGCGGGTGACAAAAACAAGTGATGGACTGACAGCGGGTGACAAAAACATCTGCTGGACTGACAGCGGGTGACAAAAACAAGTGATGGACTGGCAGCGGGTGACAAAAACAACTGCTGGACTGACAGCGGGTGACAAAAACAAGTGATGGACTGACAGCGGGTGACAAAAACGACTGATGGACTGACAGCGGGTGACAAAAACAACTGCTGGATTGATAGCTGGTGACAAACGGAGTTTACCCATTGGCATTCATTGGCAACACATTTCATCCTAAATACAAACAAATGGCCTACTTTTAATAGTAGCTTTGAACGTGATCAAGACGTCAGAGATTTACAAGGGAAAATGTGAAGACTAGCTCAATAGCAGCATGCTGAACACAAAGCGACAGTTTCAAAATGGTGTATAAACAAATATATAATATATAGGTGCATGTGTCGTGGTTTGTTTAATTTTTAAAACAAAAGGGTAGTCTTTTGAAAAAATATAAAAACGTGATAGACGTAAGGACAGACATAATTCACACAATCAGAGGTGTGAATTTCTGGATCCCGACACCCCTCCGGAAGTAGGCAGTAAACAAGCAATGACATTTCCCAAGTGTTACTAGCACGCCAGTAGCGAGTGTCAGGACAAACAAAGTGTAAAACACAGGAAGTTGACCAGGACAATGATTTCAACATGTCGCACAGCCAATCAATGAAACACGATCACTAATGAGGTGACGTCAACCGCACGAGGTGGAACTCAACACTACAGCGGTTGACAGCTTTTGAGGAGTTGACTATTTTCCACTAGTGCAATTCCGGTAGCAAAAAATAATGCCATGAAAGGAATATTGTGAACTGAATACATTCAACTGTTAGTGAAACTGAAAGGACATGAAAAGTATGACGGCAAATGTGAACTGAGTACATTCAACTGGTTAGTGAAACTGAAAAGACATTAAAAGTATGACGGCAGTTGTGAACTGAGTACATTCAACTGGTTAGTGAAACTGAAAAGACATTAAAAGTATGACGGAAGCTGTGAACTGAGTACATTCAACTGGTTAGTGAAACTGAAAAGACATTAAAAGTATGACGGAAGCTGTGAACTGAGTACATTCAACTGGTTAGTGAAACTTAAAAGACATTAAAAGTATGACGGAAGCTGTAAACTGAGTACATTTAACTGGTTAGTGAAACTTAAAAGACATTAAAAGTATGACGGAAGCTGTGAACTGAGTACATTCAACTGGTTAGTGAAACTGAAAAGACATTAAAAGTATGACGGCAGTTGTGAACTGAGTACATTCAACTGGTTAGTGAAAATGAAAAGACATTAAAAGTATGCCGGAAGCTGTGAACTGAGTACATTCAACTGGTTAGTGAAAATGAAAAGACATTAAAAGTATGATGGCAGCTGTGAACTGAGTACATTCAACTGGTTAGTGAAACTGAAAAGACATTAAAAGTATGACGGCAGCTGTGAACTGAGTACATTCAAACGGTTAGTGAAACTGAAAAGACATTAAAAGTATGACGGCAGTTGTGAACTGAGTACATTCAACTGGTTAGTGAAACTGAAAAGACATTAAAAGTATGACGGCAGCTGTGAACTGAGTACATTCAACTGGTTAGTGAAACTGAAAAGACATTAAAAGTATGACGGCAGCTGTGAACTGAGTACATTCCACTTGTGGCACTGACATGTTCCGTTTCTTTAAAGTCTCCATGACCACTGCTGGGCTAACTACATGTTGACGTTCAACAAAGGAATTGATGGATTGGGGTCAAACTAGTTAGGGTCTCGCTCATCAGATAAGGCCAGCCTAAGTTCCGCGCCTAGACTTTCAATAGTTGGAGCTTAGATTAAAGCTCTCGATATGCTACGCTACTTGGCAATTATTCTAAGCCACTAATAGTGTTGGAAGAAAGTGTTGAACCTTGAGCTAGACCAGCTAACTTAAGAATGTGTTACCACCAGTTATAAAGATAGTTGGGAACTATGGGATACAAATGAGAAGGAACCCAATTAGTCTGACAGGTCACCACTATTCTCAACACACAGTAGTTGATGTGAGTGCTTTTCCTAGTCACGACAAATTCAGGATTCAACTAGCTGCTTTCGGTTTAATGATCAACAAAACAACAAAGAAAATGTAAGAAGTTATATTCGTATCAGAAACGATTTCACCCAAACCGAACCTCTTATCTAAGGACACGCTCAATTATAACAAAAAATGGTAAAGTTTATAGTTCTGAGATTGATTTCCAATTACTCTTTGTCCATAACAATATAAAAACAACTTCAAGCCGTGTATTATTCTTGACTTAACGAAGCTAAGAACAGATGAGTGTGTTAACCTTGACACTGAACGCGAATGGAGCTGCTAGATCTATTGCACTAGGAATCTAAGGCCAGTCTTATGTTGTGCGTCAACAACTGCTCCAATGGTTGTAATCAACTTCAGAGAGACAATCTTTGATCAAGCACACAATAAATCAGAAGAATGAGACGAGTTGTGGGCCACAAGAAGCCAACATATCGCCCTAGGTCAGACATAGATCTTGCCTGACAAGTTTTTATTATAATAATCAAAAACATACACCACCACAGTGGGCGTGTATTGGTCTACATGTGTGTGTGTGTGTGTGTGCGCGGGTAGGTTCTGAATGAAGCGTTGGGATCTGCAATCAATAATCACCGTATTTACCTGCAGATCAGCAGCAGGGATCTCCACACAGCGCTCGATAAGTGCAGCTAGATCTAGAACTTGAAATACTATAAGTATTTTACACGTCAAAGTAAAGTGGTGTCCGCACTTTGAGAAAAGACAGGAAACACGTGATGTCTACATAAGTAATGTTTCTACAGCTTGATCAAAGTCAAGCATTCACTGTGGAGTAACTGGTTTTTAAGTTGCTAGTACGTTAGTGAAAGCCTTGACAACTCCAAGAGTATTCTATAGCTAGCTTTTACATTAAATTTCTTGATGACACTGGAGGTAAGGAAATATCGAAGTTATGCTTTACTATACAAACGTAGTTCTTGGGTGAACATCTATTGTTTTCTTTCTTCTGATGCCCTTTACTTTTCAAGGGTCAGAGTGTTTATTGCTCAAAAGAATTACGAATATTTACACAGCAGGCCGTATAAATAACCAGCAGGAAGGCCATGTTTAAAGATGGATACTAACTGCCACAATTATAGACGGTCACTACAAGGTGCGGGAGGCGCGGTGGCTGAGCGGTAAAGCGCTTGGCTTCCGAACCGGGGTCCGGAGTTCGAATCCTGGTGAAAACTGGCATTTTAAATTTCGGTATCTTCGGGCGCCTCTGAGTTCACCCATAAGTAGGGGAAAGTAAAGGCGGTTAGTCGTTGTGCCGGCCACATCACACCCTCGTTAACCGTAGGCCACAAAAAACAGATGCACTTTACATCATCTGCCCTATAGATCACAAGGTCTGAAAGGGGAACTTTAACTACAAGGTGCAGAGAACAACTTGATGTGGGGGTGAGTGTGTAAATATATATATATATATATTTATAGCAAACTGATACTAAATGGGATAACGGCCAACACTAAAATGACGAGCACTAGTGGCAGGGCCGGCCTTACGCATAAGCAGAACAGGTCCACTGATGGGTGAAGAGATCTCGCACACGAATCAAAACTATTTTTCTTAAGAGAACTTGTCCCCAATGGTATTGTTATAGTACATGAGGGTTTTAATAAATTGCGTTATTTTATGTTTCTATTTCATTTGGCGCCACCAAATGAACTTTGTCTAGGGCCTCTAAGGCCGGTCGTGCTAGTTAGGGTTAAACATTGACTAGAAGAAGTATGAAATGAGTCAAGAATACTTTCCCCCAACAGAGAAAACGAAAAAAAAAGAGGGGGGGGGTGATAACAGTTGGAGTGGGGAAGAGAAGAGAGAGAGAGAGAGAGAAGAAACACCAACAATCTTTAAGTACGTGTCTCTAGGTACTGCAGCAGTAATCAATTAATCGATACCAACCCAACACTAGTATAAGTTCGGTTCCATAAAACCTGATACCCAGGTAGTGGCATTTAGTGAAAGTGTTTGGACAAGGTAAAAACGGACCACTAAGAAGTGGTGCAATGTGGTCTCTTAAAACTTAACGAAAATATGCAAACAAAATCTATGTGATCATCCAATGAATGATTAGTGGAAACAAGGCTTTTTTTCCGATAAGCTATAAATAGTACACGCTAGGTAAGACGGTTTCTGCTAGTCGAAAGTAGACTTAGAATAGGGACAAAGTGAAAGAATCTTGATGTTTTAACTAACTGCTAATTAAAGTTTGGACAAAAGGTATTCTTTTTTAAAAGGCTGACCGGTCAGACGTGTAATTTATGTTCGATTCCTCAAGATATTAGATGGGACAAACAATCAAAATGAAGCAGAATTCTCTAAATTTATTCTAATATGAACACGTCCATTTCAGGTTGTCCTATGATGGAGGATCGCCAAAGTGACGTCGTGCCGAGAGAATTCCTTTGCTGCCCTCTCTGCCAGGATGAATACCAGGACCCCAAGTACCTGCCATGTTTACATTCCTTCTGCAAGGCCTGCATCGATGATCACATTGAAGCCACCTGCAATCAGGATCGATGTTTCTCCTGTCCAGTATGTGCCACGGAGATAGATCTATCGCAAGAGGCGTCCATAGAACTGCCAGATAATACTTTAGTCAGAAGACTGAGCTGTCCGAACACTGTGCGCGACAAGAGAAAAAAGACATGCGGCCAGTGCGACAATGCAGGCTCGTCCTTCCCGGCATCGGTGCACTGCGTCAACTGCGACGAGTTCCTTTGCGAGAACTGTGCAGCTAAGCATCTGGACCAAGAGGAAACCGTTAGTCACAAAACGCAGACGATAGACAAATTTGAAGAGGGCGATAATGGCTGGTCATCTGGCTCCCAGCTGCCAACCTTGCCCCGGTGTTGTCAGTATTACGACGCCCTGGATATAGGTTCTGTGTATTGTGTGGACTGTGAGCTGTGCCTGTGCCCTGAGTGCCACAAGCGTGAGCATGATGACCATAGATGCGCAGAAGTCAGCGCCATAGCACTAAACTTCGCCAGCAAGATCAAAAGGCCCATGAAGGAATTGAAAAAAGACAAAAAGTCGCTACAGAAGGCTCTGGCAAGTTTAGAAAAAGCCAAAAACTCCACATTCAAAAACGAACTCGATATGAAAGAATGTGTGAGGAAGAGGACAGGGATGCTCTGCAATTTGATCAAGGAATATGAAACAATTTTAATCATGGAACTAGAGAAGAGATATTCCCAGAATTTAAATATGATTCGAGAAAAAGAAGAAGTCATCAAAAAGCATTTGGCTTCCATCGCCGTGGTGACTGATCTAACCGAGAAACTGCTTGTCTTTGGTTCAGACGAAGAGAAGGTCTCGCTGCGCAGGAAAATAGGCGGGAGAGTAAGAGAGTTATGTGAGTACAGGCTGCCATCTAAACAAGTGCAGCTGACAAAGTGCGTTCTGAGCGAGCCAGCGGTCACCGTGGAGTCCATATGTGAAATGTTTGGCGAGCTCAAGAACCACTCGTCTTTGGAAAAGAAAAAGCTTCAAGCTGCATCCCACAGTGTTGATCTCGGAGTCATGAGCAGGAGAAACAGACATTCCATATCATCTACTGAAGAGTATCCGCTCGAGCTGGCAGGTCTGGGAGAATATGAGGACGAAGCAGAGGAAGACACGGACATGCTGAGTGAAAGCAACACCAGTGACGCCCTGAGGCCAGCTTCTTCTTTGTTCTCAACCAGCGGGAACAGCAACGAAGAAATGAGGCTAAGTAACAACAGCAGCCATTCTCCGAGACCAGAAAATACAACACATGAACCTGACAACGAAGTGCAGAGAACCATCGGCACTCAAGAAGACTTTCCATGTCACAACTTGGAAGAACCCGTCAGAGAAATGAGGTTTCCCGACGCTATTATCTCCGAATGTATCAAAGGCGTGGGTGTTAATCATCTAGGAGATATCATCGTCGGCACCGTATCCCCTGGTGGGTGTAGCAAGGTTTTTATTCTGGAGCAACATGGCATCATCAGGGGACAGATCCCCATCGTTAAAAACTGGGGGATCCACTCAATATCCGCCGATGGGAAAATTAGCCTAGTAATGCCCAGGAGCGAGAGCAAGTACAAGGTGAAGGTCATGTCTGGGGATAACAATGTTGACGTGCTGGCCGATGGCCACATCGAAAGTTTCGGTCTTAACTTCGTCACGGCCACCAAGGAAGGGAAACTTTTAGTGGCCGCAAGTCGTTACGCGACTACAAACGCCATCCTTGGTCGGTCAGGGAAGTATGGTGGTAACATCACGCTGTACGACCAGAAAGGCTCGGTGGAGCGCGTTCTGACCAACGACACATTCTCCGGCCTGCACATGGACCTTTTCGACCGGCCGCACTACATTTCAACCGACAAGAGGGGAAACTTCTTCGTGGCTGATCCGGGGAGGCATAGCGTCATTGGCTTCACGCCAGGCGGGGACTTTTTGTTCGAATATGGCAACACGGACGCAGAGGAGGAGTTGTACCAGGGGCCAGATATCATCTGCACCGATCACCACAACAACGTCATCGTCTTTGACAAGAAGGACAACCGCATCGACGTGTTGAACTACGAGGGCCACCTCCAGAGGTGCTACTTCCCTAACGAGCATGTTCGCTTCATTAGCAGCACCCCTGACAACCACCTGATGCTGGTCAACTCTGAAGGCCTAATCAGATACTTTGATTACATTTAGACGAATTTCGATGTCTATTAAGTTCATCTTAGTTGGATGCCTACATTTTGTCAGATCGAATACCCATGTACAGGGTATTAAGGTCCTTTCGGTTGAATGATTTAGTCATCTCAAACATTACTAAGAGCATCTTAGTTGGATACTAACATTCAGTCATCTGAATTAAACATTATAAGTTTATCTTAGTTGGATGCAGAACTTACTAAGTTCATCTCCTTTGGTTGCCTAACATTTGATCTCTGACGAGTATATTTATAAATCTACGACCTTCCTTTTGATTAGATGCATACATTCATTCGTGTCAAGTTCCTTGGTAAGAGATTGTTACTTTCTGCCAAGTTTTGATTCAATGTAGATCTAGCTATGGTGCAAGAAAATACTGATAGATCTACACTATGGGTGAATGACACAATAAACTATACAAAATATAGATCTAGTAAAAAAAAAGTTTGTAACACCTGAACCTGTGGGTGACCCTGCTTATAACAACACAATACGTTTCACACAATTCTATACATCTGTAAAGCTGTACCACACAGTAATTGTGAATTAACAAGTTAAGAAAACCAAATGATGTCCTATTAAATATGTGTCTATGTATGTGCATATGATATGTATTGCTGGGTTCGCCATTAGAAGACCAAGAGTAGTCGTGGCACTTATTTTAAGCACGATCCAAGCCATGGCGAAATCGGGGTTTCGATATCTCTTTTAATTGTTGGTATCTTAACATAACGGACGGACAGACACAACAGCACAGATCCAAAAGTGTCTTTTTCTTACATGGGCCTAATGAAATTGTATTTAAATTATGTCCCAGAAAATGTTCCCTACCACACCCTGCCAAAAGTGATGTTAGCATTGTTTAAACAAATATGTATGATCGCATCTATTAGATTGAACTATTGGTAACAAACTTAGTAAATGGATTAGTTGTGGATTCAATGTACTTAAAACAATCTGTACAGAAACTAGACATTGTACTCTGGCTCCATTAGACTCTTCCAAGCAAATAGAATTGACAGCTACAACACTACTAATAGTAAACTTGTGGTGAAAGAAACGAGCTTTAACCATACATTAGTAGACCTAGAAACAGACGTAGAAACTGACGTGTTGTACAGTGTTGTTCACAGTGAAATATTGCCTGAATTAAAAACGGGTTGTTGTTGTTTTAATTGAACACGTTTACATTTATAGGAGGCAACTGATTGAAATAATCCAGCTACATAAATGTGCATTGGCTTGGATCATTTGATGTTCTCTTTAGTTCAATGGATTTGTACTTCATATTTACCGAGTATATTTTGATGCAAACAAACATAGTAACTAAAAGGTATTCAAATAAATCCTATCTTTGAGCTCTTTTGCGATAGGTAGCGATCTCACTACTGGGTTAAATGGTTTTTTTTAAATTTGAACAAGTTATTTTACAAATATGACAATGTTATCAGAAATAAATCACGATCACAGTTACATACACAAGAACATTCAGACAACGGGGGATGGTAATTGGTTGTATTGGCTGTACATGTTTCAATGAAAAAAAAACAAAAAAACTTCTACTCTACTTTGATGTCTGTTTAGCACCAGCCCTATTAATTGTATTGCAATCTTGTCTTGTTTTCAACCAAAACTTTCACCGTGCACTTCTTCCAAGAACTTTCCAGCCTCACCTACAACGTTAGGGAACATCATGACAGTGAACATGGTGCATAGAGTTCTCGTAGAGTTCTAATGTATAAGTTGCAATTCACATGTTGCAGGTGTGTTAGTTTTAAAATAAAATAAATTAGAACAATTCAAGAAAAACGGGGGGGGGGGGGGGGGTGTCTACATCACTAAGTAGGTCATGTTTGCATTGTTACAATGAAAGTAATAATTGAACATCTTGTAGTCAAACAATACAGAAGAGGCTGCAGAGTGAAAAGGATTGTTGTGGGAAAAACAAACAAACACAAAATATAATGAGTTTAAAGTAAAACTTAGAGGCAGGGAGAACAAGAATATGAGTAGAACCAAAAAATATATTGCAGGGCATAATTTTAGAAAGAAAATAACAGTTTTGTGTTCACCCAGCGGTAAAGCGCTCACTTTCAAATTGAGGGTTCTCCAGTTTGAATCCCAGTGATAACTGACATTTTGAGATTTGGCATTTTTAGTCTAATGGGTACCTGACATATTGGGCAAAGTAAAGGCAGTTGGTGATTGTGCTGGCTACATGACATCCTCATTAACCATCGGGTATAGAAAAATATGACATTTATGTTGAAGAAAGTTTATTTCATAGAACCTTTTTTATTTACACACACACATTTTGAATACAATGGGAACACTTAAAATGGGAACACTTAAAGGACCATACTTTTGAAAGACAACTAGCACCATTAAATAATCCTCTTAAATGATTTCTTGTGCTGTTACTTCAAGTTTTGTGTCCACTCAATTCCTCTATTGAACAACAGTGTCATACAAACTATTCACTTCAACTATTTTGTGCTTATTTTCTGAACTAACTTAACAAGATGATTCTTTCTTCCACTTGAGAGACAACTAACTGAACATTTAACACTGTAATACATCACATTTGGACTATGAACTGCTGCAATATAGTGTACTGTATGTTATATTTAATATGTTTTGTAACTATCAATTAAATTTTTTCTCTAACTGAAATGAACGACTTAATAGTAGATAATGTGTTGTTTTTTCAATAAATATTGATGATCAATAAACAGTTTCTAGATTTATAAGACTGCTTTCTTAACCCTTAAGACGCGTGTGGTACTTTAGCCTCTAAACACTAGCATTGTAAATCCATGTTTTTGTATACTCATTGTAAAAAAGCTCAGCACTTTAAGGGTTAAGTACTATGTGTTTTTCAAACATCTAATAATGTAATTGTTTACTATTTTGTGTACTATGTGTAACTGACAATGTTCTTGGAGTGATACAGAACTGATGACATCTGATTAACTCAGGAATAGTTATACAAAACTGATGCTTCTTCATTACACAGACATCTGGTTCTCAGGAAAAGTCAATCTTCATGAATCAATCAAGAAAAAGTATGCTAATTACTCATGAGCCACATAAGTTTTAGACATTTTTTCAACTAAAAAAGTGGAGAAAATGTATTATATAATATAGTAGCTAGTTAAACCACTGACACACTTCACTCAAACAAAGACCAATATATCCATCAAGGGCTTTGAAAGTTTTTAGAATTGTAGTACCAGTGTTTCGTTTATTAACAACAATAAGGAGGTCAACGAGAGTCTTTCTGGATCTTATCCTTTCAGAAAACTTCACTATTTTGAGCAATGTTTTTGTCTCTGTTGTGGGTTGTACAATGAAGCCAGACAATGAAACCAGACCTGATATTTCTGTAACCCTCATTCATGTCTACTTTTGAAAGTGTTTTAAATACATTTCAAACAACATATTTGTTTTGTGTTTAAAGAAAAGGTTGATATTTGTACGTATGTATGCATGTATGATTGAGTATGTGTGTGTGTTATTTAGATTAAAAATTTTAAAGAGTTTTTATACAAATAATAATTATTAAAATATTTTCTAAGAGCTAAAGTTGTTCTGTTTCAAGCCAGCTTGTAAAACATATATTTAAGGTGCTAAAATAAGCTCACCAACATAATTATATTCTAGTCAGTTCTGACAAACCTTTTAGCTGAGCAACATACAGTATTTACTTATCAATGACTAATACCAATAGCATACAACCATCTGTTTGATTTTAATAATGGGCTAAAAATAATCATTTTAATAACATTTTTAGAGTTCCTTGGAGTAACCCTGTATAATATATAATATCAGGTCTAAATATTTGACTCAAGTCAAGTTTACCAGTAAAAGTGCTCAATACTAAAGAACAAAATGTATAAAACTATGTATAACTCACAGGGCTCAGATCAAATTGATCATCTGCAATAAATGTACAATATCCCTCTTGGGTTAGAACATCATTGATGTGAACATCTTTACTTTCATTATTAGTGTCAACCAGACAGAGAGACAAAACTTGATCCTAAAACAGAACAATTGGAAAACGCTCAATGACATAAAATTTATTCAACAATCACACAAAAACTAATTCAACTGCAACACAGAAACTAATACATCAATCAAACACAAAATATATCAACTGTCTCACAGAATATAGTCTATTATCCAGTTTGCTGATGAGGTTATAGTGTCTGTAAAAGTTGGCTCAGTGCTATTTTTTTTTTCTAG
The DNA here is from genome assembly GCA_036873155.1 of Biomphalaria sudanica. NCBI lineage: Eukaryota > Metazoa > Mollusca > Gastropoda > Planorbidae > Biomphalaria > Biomphalaria sudanica. The sequence continues at coordinate 1,064,425 of JAZGLO010000245.1, read as the reverse complement.
TCAGTCATAGTATTTCAATATTTGTTTTTAATTGATTCTTAATACAAGAACACATGAAGATTCTATAAACGATACACTGAAGAAACATGACTTTTGGATTCATTCTATAAATGATATGATTCTATAATTTGATTTATTTAATAGCCAACCCCCTTAAAAGTGGGCTACAAAATTATAGAAGAAAATTACTTCCTTTTTACTGCTAATCTAAAAGTTTTCTTTCACCAGTTTTTTTTTTTTTTTTTTTACTAAGCTTTGTCTTTTGTAATTGAAACGCTAACAGTAATGCTAACGTTTTATTATTTAATGCTGTTTTAGGTAAGAATTTCAATAATAATAAACTTCTAGTATTCTGTTATTTGTTTTGCTATTTTAATTTGACAGTTTGCATGAAGGGAGGTAACCAAAATCTAGATTACTTTTCTTTCTAAAATTATTCTAGGCATGTTTCCTGAACTCAAATGGAAAAATATGTATTAAGTGGTTATGTAGATTCCTTAAAAAAATAAAACATGTAAACTAAAAAATGTAGGGCTATCTTACATTGTATGAACTAATTGGGGAGAAAAAAAGCTTTGTTTTTTTAGAACCTGGTACAAAAAATCTATTGATGAGACAAATCAAAAGTACCTTCATATTTGTAACTAAACCACACAATGGTCTTTCCTTTGACAACACTAGCATTCTGTCTCTGGCACCAGACTCCCATTTCTGAAATGTTTTCAAGTTTAACAATTTACATTCAATACAGACAGACAAAATAAAATTAAAAAAAAAAGATGCAATAATTTTGGAACAAACATTTTAAGATACAAATAATTTATTTCATAATGAAATATTGGGATAACAAAGAAAGAAAGCTCATCTAAAAAGAGAGTCCATAAACTACCCTAGAAGTAATAAATAGTAAAACAAAATGTAAAAAATAACGCTTATATTAAAACGCCCTAAAAAAGTAAAAATATTTCTAATAATATATTTTTTTCCATTGACCAGCTGGGTTAAATTCTGCCCTAAGACGGTCGGTGGAGTGGAACATGACAATGCTTTATGTATGCTCCAACTCTAAGTTAAAAGAAAAAACAAATGTTATATTTTTATTTTAAAATACATAAAAATGTTCAATACATATTTACCTCACCAACAGGGTGTAAATGACTGAGTCTTGCTTGTATGGCCTGGGCTGGCAGCTTTAAAAACTTGGCCCTGATATCAGAATAATTATTTTTTAATGGTTGCTTTGCCTTAAACTATCAATAATTATGATTATCATTGCTTACAAAAGTTAAAACTACTACTTACTTGAGCAGTCTGAGTTGACTTACTGTCACAGAGCAGGTATTGCCATAGTCAACATAAAATACCTAGAAAGGTGAAAAACAAATGTAATGTGAATAAATAATACATAACATATTACATTCACAAAGAAATGTGTAACTATAGACATTTTGTAATATAATTTGAAACAACATCAGGTTTTAAAAAAGCATTCTGAAAATGATCACATGATACTTGAAGAATTTCTTCAACACTAGAAAGAAATATTTATTTAGTATGAAAATATTCATCAAAAGGAAACTACATAGTTTTTTAAGAACAACTTTTCATTTCAAAAACTATTTCATGCTTTCAATTTATACACAATTTCTATAATAGATACTTTCAACTAATTCATAGAGGTTTTTTTACTACTTGGTAAAACAATATGTCCCGAGCTCAGGTAAGAAAGTAGGAGGGTTTGGCTGGGGATAGTGACCTTACCATGTAAAAAAGAAAAAGCCATCTTTGAATTTTACATGCTGAAAAGGCAGCCAACCCCAGATGATGGCATTGGCCCATAGATATACATGAAGCATGCTACTCTAAACACATTTTGGATTTTTTTTAAAGCATAAAAATATTTGGTGAATCACCTCATAAAAAGGTTCCTTGATATCCATGATAACAGCCCGATACCAGTATCTATCTTCAGGATAAATGGCAGCACACAGCAAACCTTTTTTGGCAATGGCAGGCGTCATGTAATATTCTCTGGATAGTTTTTTTGTTTCGCTGATGACAAACAAAAATTTTTAAAGAAAAAAAAATTAAAATTATTTATCTGGAAACAAAAATTCTTTTTTAAGCCAAGCAAGTCAATTAATTAGTTGTTTTTTTTTACCATAGCAGTGTTTAATGTTGCTGAAAACAATACAAGATATAAGAGATTACATAAGTACCAATGTCAATTCAGATGCAAAATAAAAACATATTATTGATACCTTTTTTGTGAATTGTAATAATATTTTTTAAAATGTGTTGTTTTTAGACTACACTGAAACAAACAGCAATAATTAGGAATATTTCAAAATTATAGCACTAAAACTTTATATTATGTTGCAGGTAATGTTAAATTTATCTTGTGAAATTAAGACAACTTCAAGGTAATCATTAATGAAAAGAATATCAAAATTCAAAAATTGTTCCATGTTAGGGAATTTAAATATTTATTAACGGTACAATAAGCAATGTTTAGATTTAGGATAAGACTTTATCTAGATCTTCCATTGTAGACTTTTAGTCTACTCATTCTATTAGGGGAGCATTGGCACCATCACTAAAGCAGCCTAGTCATTGCTACATGACCTGCCAGACCATCCAAAAGTTAGAATAGAAAAAAGTGGCTTCAGTGCAGTTGGCGTGGCCAAAAAGGAAACACAAGAAAAGCCTGAACACTATTAAAACCCTGAGCAGATTAAGCCATTATCCCAATTGATTCAGGCCAAATTTTAGAGAAGAGGAAACTGTCTTAAAATTAGTTATTCTTTTCAATTCTGGTTAGGCAGTGGAGGAAGCAACTTGCTCTAGACTGGTATGGAAATGTAACTCATTACTGTAGGATAAACATTAAACATCATAGATCACTCAAGACTCAATATTCCTGACAAGAACATATAACTCTACCACCATACAACCTTTAAAGTAGAGAGAGCAAAAACAGCCCACTTAACCAGATACAGCCATGACCAGATTAGTTCCTATTTGGTTGCTTTAGATGACTTACAACTTTCACACAGTTTAAGTTTATAAAAGTAATTCAAAAAAGTGACTGTTGAGTTGGGAGTTTGTGGGACTAAGTAAGTACAAATGTGACAGTAATGTTTGATACATTTTAAAGGCAAACCACTCTCATTGACACTCAAGCTTAAACTCTTAAATATACAGTCTTTGGTGTAATAGTAAAGCTTATGAATACTATTTCATGAGTTTCTTAATTTTATGCAACCTAAATACTCTAATGTGCTTAACTACATACAAATAAGATGGACATTTTTTCAAGCGAGTTTTGGAACTTAAAAAATGAAACATAAGAAAAATGTGTCTTTTTTTACAGATTTTCTCTGTCACCTGAACAAATAAAATGTCAAGATACAAGAAAAAAATGTGTTCATTGACAACATCTGGGGCCTTATTAAAGGTTTCAAACAACTTGCTCTATTTGCAAATAGTTTGCTCTAAACAATAACTATGTTCCAATTGACCCAAATATATTATGACAAACTATCATCAAAACACAACTAATTAGTTTAAATTTTAATATTTAATTCTAAATTTAATTATTTTTTTCCTTTTGTTTGCCCATCACTGTTCAAGGACAACAATCCACTAAACTGCCAAATAATTCATTATGAAAATGTATAACAATATTAATGACAAACGTTAAGTATCAAGAACGTGTGTATTTTGTTTTAATTAAAATTTAAATTAAAGATACGGGAGTTAGGGTGTTTTGTTAAAAAAAAAAAAAAAAAAAAAAAAAAAAAAAAAAAGAAAATTTCTTAGTCAATAAATTAAAATCCATTGAAATTATTTAAATTTGTGTACAATTCATGCTAAATATGTTGCGATGCACAGTATAAAATTTATGAAGAGTTCATACATGCATTTTACTCTAAAAGTAAGGTCTTCACTAAATTATAACAAGGTTAAGTCATTTGGTGTACGGAAAATAAATTGATTGTGTACTCACTAAACTTTCTCAATGTCATCCATCAGGTCCTCAAGAGCTACTGTGGTCTCAGTGCCTCTCAGCTGAACCCAGAACAAGGCCGGAGTGACAATATAAGAAACAAAAAGATTTATGTACTGGTGCTCTTCATCAATGGCAGGTAAAGGCTGTTGCTTGTAGTAACATCCTGGCCCCACAACATCTATGGGCAGCTGAGGAGTGTCATCTGATTGCTGACAGAAACAATTATAGTTTATACAAAATTATTAAAAATAAATTCTACCATAATCTCTAGCATTCTTCCCAAAAACAAGAGTACAGAGTATCTCTTAACACAGACAAATTCAGCCCATAGTTTCATTGAACATGTTTTCTGACCCACTGTAGGGAGATTTTCATGTGACTTTATACAATTGTTCATTGGAATTTTTTCTCGTACACTCTTACATTTGTGATGTACTATTGAGAAGTAAAGCCTACTAACATGACAATATACATTAAAGGTATGATGGTGTACATTATACAAATGTTTCTGTTGTGCTTTCATTTATTATTTTCAAACATTAATGTCTTTTATACAAATTTCTTTTAAAAATTGTATTATTGTCTAAATTTAAAAAAAAAAAAATGCAAACTTCACGTGAACAAATGCAAATATCTTGAAAATTAATTAAACTACACTATCGCAAGATTTAAAACTACTGGTGATTCAAACAAACTACACCATGATTTAAAACTACACTACCTTGTGATTTAAAACTACACTACCTTGTGATTTAAAACTACACTACATCATGATTTAAAACTACACTACCTTGTGATTCAAACTACACTACCTCATTATTCGTGAGTGGCTGATAGATGCTGCTCAGTTTGTCAAACTTTCTAGTAGCCACAACATCTTTCAGATACACACGATATTTATCTGCAAGATACATTATACATACAAAAAAATGGAAAAGAAAACTAAATACATTTTATAAATAAATAAAATAACAAAGAACTAGAAAAGAAGACATGAATAAGTCAGGGTCCCCTTTTAGACATTCAAAAAATCACAGACAATGAGAATGAGAATGCTAGCTGCTCTATGTGACAACAGTGTTGTACTAAAACTAGAATAAAATGTTTTTAAATGGAAGCAACATATATTTGTAGAATGTAGTTTTTATTTAATAAGCAATAAAACATATTCTTAACAAAATATTTAATGATTATTGTTCAAGTTAATAAAAACAACCTAACAAAATTGAAAAGAGGCTAACTCTTAAGAATCCATAGGAATGGATTTATATGTCTAAAATTTAATCCAACTATGTGCATTAAAAACATTTAGAATTTAGAAAAAAAAGATGAGATTGTGACCAAACCAGAGAGGTCATAATGAGGTCATTCTGACTACTCTGCCTGTCCCTAGTCAGGATAAAGGAGGATGTCCTGGCATGGGTCTAGCAACCCAACCTTTCAAACTCTATTGCTACTGAACACCAAAAAAAGAAGACAGAAAACTTTGTCCTGGGTGCAGAAAACTCCTCTACACTTGGAACAAGATGAAAATGATAGCCCAGAACAGGGATTATGGAGCTCTATTGTTGGAGGCTCATACTCCAATAGGAGTGACAGTAAGTATGACTGAGAAATAAATCAAGACTACCACTTGCTTTAGAAAAACAAAAAAACAGCTAAGATATCTAAAGGAAGATAAACCTAACAAGATTCAGACCTCTTTCATACAACTTGAAATATAAGCAGAGATCAGTCTTTCCAAAAGTCTGCACTATAACCAGAAATCAATCTTTCATAAACCCTGCAATGTAAACTGAAATCAGTCTTTCCAAAACCCTGAAACATAATTATAGATCCATACACCCTGCAATATAAGCATAAATCAGTCTTTTAGACACCCCACAAAATATTATAAACAGAGATCGTTTTTTATATTCCCTGCAATATAAGCAGACAACACTCTTTTATACACCCTACAATATAAGCAGAAATCAGTCTTTTATAAACCCTGCAATATAAGCAGAGATCAGTCTTTTGTACACCCTACAATATAAGCAGAGATCAGTTTTTTATACACCCTGCCATATAAGCAGAAATAAATCTTAAGGCTTAATATTTAGGGACAGGGTATTTAAACATCATAATGTGCCTATGAAATGATAGTAACTATTGCAAATGTACCAAGTAATGTACACTAAACATTTGCCTGCTCACCTTTTGGACATATGCTGATCAAAACATAAGGCAAACTCATCAACAACTGTTTGATACCACCATTACAATATTTGTCAACCTCTAGTGCTACACCTGTCATGTCCTAGTGGAGTAAAAAAAAAACAAAAAAAAAACTAAACAAATCTTAAACACACACACACAACAGAATGTTACACTAATGGTTGGTGAAACCAACAATTAAAAAAAGATTATTGGCATTTACATGTTAAATTCCTTATATATTAGTTTTTGAGCATGTTTATAGGGGTTGTCAAACCCTGCCACCCTATCTTAAACACATACACACATATACATACACGTTCTTCTCTAAATTATTTATAATTAGGTATTTATAAAAGATTAAAATTCATATTAAAAAATGTGAAATTATCAGAACAATAACTAAAGCACCTACTTTGTACACAGACTGAAATTTGGACAAAGGGATACCATCTTTGTGCATGGACAGAACTTGAACTATTGTGTCCTTTGTCAGTTGGTCAATTTCCACAGGTGGAAGGTCTGTGTCATCAGCCAATTGTTTTTCTTCTTTACCCTCCGATTTTTTGTCTAAATTATTAATATTTCAATGAGTAAGAGTGCCAATTACGACTTTCTCATTAATTATGATGCTTAGTAAATGATACCAAAGTTAAACATAAAAACAAAAAATAAACACTTGCAAAATGAGATAGTAGGAAAAACAGCAGACAACCAGAGATCACATATGGAATGATGAAACCAGGAAGATGGTTGGTGACATTTAAGTTTGTAGCATATAAAATATACAAATCTATTTGTCTAACAAAATATAAACTATTTTGTGGCAACATAGTAAAAATGTTAGCCAAAGTATGTCAGACTCCAAATGGGCAAAAGAAAAACAAAAAGTGGATTGGAAAGAACAGAAAACGGTGAGTTCTACTATATTAAGACAGCCCTAATAGCAGATACTATTGATTACAGAGCAAATGGGGAAAAAAAAATATGATTGATAAAGTCAAAAGTCTTTATGTTTCATAAGTCTTGGGGTGCTTGCTACATCTCCCTGTGGCATGTTCTTTGAAAAAGGCAGAGTATAAAGTAAAGTTTGCTTTTCTCAAAGCAATATTAGAGCTTATTATTGTTACTTTAAGCTCCTTCAGTCTTGAAAGACAATAGATGTGCCCAGATGAAAATAAAATGCTTTCCATCTGATCTACTATGGATTTTTATTATTATTTACTCCATCTTCCAGGGATTTAAAGGAGCTATCAAGTACAACCTAAAAAGAAAATGCCAAATAATATTGGAGCCAAAACACATCATTGATTTACCCTTCTCTAGATGGAGAATGGCCTAGAGTAGGAATAGTTAAACTGCACAGTGACCAGCATATTTTCATGAAAAGCTGACACTATTTTCTGTAACTTATTGGACAGCTAATTTTTCTAGTACTCAAACAAATGACTTCTGTTGATAAGGTCAAAGCTTTGGTAAAATTGATAAAAACTGCTGTTTTTGTTCTCTGCTCTTCTGCCCTAAAGTCACACTGAGACTTCGGATAAAATTGTTCTGATAAGATGTGCTTTTGCAAAAGCCTTTCCAACAATGCTTATTTTTAAATTGGTAAAAATTCCTCTATTTAGCTAACATATTAAATATAGATAAGGTAAATTAATTAATAAAAGTTATGAGTAGTTTCTTAGTGTAATAAAGCTTCATATGTACCACTTTTTGAAAAGTAATTTCTATGGATAGCTTGATACAGTATTGTATTGTTTTTACCAATGTTATCTATAATTAATGTAAGGGTACAGCGCATGATCTAATCAGTTGAAGTAATAGAGTTGTGTTGTTATAAATCAATACCATTGTTCTTGTTTTAATAATTAACTAATTAATTAGTTAATAATTTCTCACTAAACATTTTCATTAATGCAGCAGTTTTCTTAATGTTCATGGATAAAACTTTTTCTAAACACATTTGTTTTTTTTACTCCTAAAGAAAATCAGTGGGTCATAATCATATTAAAAAAAAAAGATGACTAACCTGGCTTCACTTCTGCTGGATAAAGCATCCAATCACCTTGAGGATTAGGTCGCTCCATGCGTACAATATGAGGAAGATCACTGATGAAATCTATCACAGAGTTATAGCCATATGTCTTTAAAGGCATGTCTAGCTTATGAGTGGCCTGTATATGGAAATCATTGGTTCGATTTTATAAGGACTAGCCTAACCCTAAATGGATATTTGGAATTTACTGAGATAAAAATATAACTTCTGGTTCTGCGCAGGCATCAGTGCAGTAAAGCTGGTATCAAAATTTACTATAACTCACAGGTTTCCACTCTAGCTCATTTAGTTAAGATCAAACTGGTTGTGACTTTAATTCAACCTTTGACTCCCAGCCTTTAAGAAATAAAGCACAGATAGTCTATGTGCTGACTACATATAAAAGGCATGTAATTGGTCTAAGAAAACACTTTGTCATTTATCTCTAGGATTCAGGCTGAAAATCAGGTAAGGCTGTTTTGTACTGTAACAGCCCTGTCTTAGCCTGAGACAATATTTCTTATGAACTTAAGGTATTGAAAAAGCTTGATTGTAATTAACTTTTATCATAGAACAAAAGTTACACAACACTCATGACTATTATTTCAATTACCAGGTTAAAAGAAGCACCCAAGTATTAATCTAATAATATCCCTTTATGAGTATCAATAATTTTATTTACCTTGAACTCAACTGGAAATCTGCTGGAACTGATTCCTTTAGGATAGTTTGAAATAACCTGTTGGAAGTGTAACTATGATACAACATAACTACATTCTATATTAAACTTATTGATTTAACCTAAAAGACTACTTATAATCCCATGGGAATTTCTTTTTAGTTGATCTTTGATAGTTACTAAAATCTCATCAGACAAGAAACTAGTGTTCTATTGTTCCGGCAGCTTTACCTTTTATTGGTATTATTATTGCAATATTCCCCCCAACATCACAACTCCAAGAGCCAAATATCTTTCAGTTCAAACCTTAGACTTCCTTAACATTCACCTCCAAGTAGAGCTACTTTTGTTTAGTAGTCTACACCAACCTCAAGCAGACTTGTTCTCAATGCAGACCTAAGTGTGCACAATTTGAAACTTTGCTTACTCTTTTATAATATAAATAGTATAGTATGCACATCACAGAGTAAAGCTTGTAGAATATTTATGTGCACACCCTAAAACTTGTCATAGGCTCCACATAAGTGAAACAATTCATTTTACATGCCATAACAAGCTAAAGGAAATGTAACCATAATTCTGATAACAACCAGGCATTGGTAATAATGGTACAGGAAAGCCTTGGGATCTATGCATCTATTTTACCAATACAAATATGTTTCTTAGATATTTTATTTATTAAATATAAAAATAAATATCTTTTGTTTTATAATCACTAACAAATAAAGTTAAAACATTTCTTTCACTGCAGCATAATATGTGCATGGGTATTTATAAAAATACTTTTGCACTATGAGTACTGGTCTTGCAGTACGCACACTGGATTGTCGTTTGGTTGTTTTCATGGTTCCAAGGTATGGGCTATGATGTTGATTATCTTCAGCTCTGAAGCAACATCCGAGACATGTCAAACATTTGTTCCATTTGAAAAGATAATAACATAAAAAAAGAAAAAAGAAATGTTGTTTGTCTATTTATAAAACTTACTTGTCTGACATAATTTTGAAATGCAGGTGGTATATTACAATGGATCTGATCCTTAGGGTCTTGCTTGGTAACTTAAGAACAAAGTTTTATTTTTGTATTAAATTAGTTATATGAGCACAATCATACATTTTATATTTTAATCATCTCAGTTTATGAAACGATATAAAACTGTATTAGTCTAATGGAAATCAAACATTGACGTTAATGTGTATCTTTCCTTTTTATCAGTTAAATTTTAAAGTGCATCAACAGGCCACTTCTGTACCTATTAAATTCAAATTCAAATTGGAAAATTCCAAGATAGAAGTGAAGATTGTCTACAATTTTTAAAGTAGTATCTTCACTTAGTTATAAACTACAAGCATTTCTTCCAAAAAACATTTTTATTTTCAACATGAGCTAACGTCCTCACTGTTAGAGATTTAAATACTACAGAAGTGATACATATTGTTTTCATTTCAAATTCTAACTGTACCAATTTTTAGGCTAAGTTATTATTGTATAGAATAACTGTAAAGATAGTAACATAAATTCTTTGGGAGGTCAACACCAAATAAAGAACAGAGAGCCATCACTGTCAACTTAATGCAATAAAAATAGAAGACATGTAGGTCAACACCAAATAATGTCAACTTGTAAATAAAATAGAAGACATGTAGAAGTTGGTTAACAGGATACTTGGAAGATCCCTTCTAAGGGCTATCAGAAGTATCAAAACATGGGATATTTAACATGTTGTATACTTCTATACATAAACAAAAAAAAAACGTTTTTAGACAAGAAACAATGTAAAAAGCTCTGATCAAATATTAAAACATTGTAAAATAAAATCATAACCAGCAAAATCATTGAAGATTACTTGTATCAAAACAGGTGGCACAATGGTCAAGTGGAAAAGCACTTGGCTTTCAGCTAAGCGGACACAGGTTCAAATCCTGGTGAAGACTGGGATTTTGAATTTCAGGATTTTTAGGGTGCCCCTGAGTCCACCCAACTCTAATGGAGACCTGACATTAGATGGAAAAAAGTAAAGAGGTTGGTCATTGTGCTGGCCACATAGCACCCCCATTAACCATGGGCCACTGAAACAGATGATCTTTACATCATCTGCCCCATAGATGCAACTTAATATATACAGCTAAATAGCAATAAATTATATTTAATCATAATCAAAATTTTAACAAAAATGCTTTTTAACTGTGTAACTGATTACAGAATCCATGAAGGAAATTGAGTAGTCTTCTTTGGAAATTAGGTCTTAAAACACTGACTAAAAGTCTAATAGTTAAGATTGTGTCTATAAAAATAAAAGAAAAAATGAACAGTTAAAATTCCTATAGAGGAGTAAATATTCTTACCTTTTGATTCTACCTTGAATTTAGTATCACAATTTGATTTAACATTATCAGAAGCAACAGTGTTCTGTGAGACAGAGCTTTTAATGTCAGATCTGTTTGAGGGCGCCGGGGGTATCGTGGATACCACTCTCACCTCTGACCCATAATTTTTCATTTGTACAGTATCTGCCATGCTTGACAGCATATCTTCTAAAGAGGAGAACCCCATAAGTTGGGGCTCCAACGTTGTTCCATAAGTATTGCGGAAAAGAGGCCTGAGGTAAATTAGAGATACTCCATCTTGAGAGTTTCTCACCAGGTCATGAATTTGAGCTCTGACAAAGGCTGAGACCGATGGGGCAACTTTCTTACTTGTCTTGCGACGTGGCTTTTCGTCATAAGGCATGGGGTAGTTGTATAAGGAAGAAGCTCTCCAGTCCATTGAATCACTACCTACATTTCTGGGAGGATAATCCTTAGGGGAATAAGGCTTTGCAAGAACTAGGTTTCTATCATATCTGGCATTTTTTAACGCACCCCAATTCTTTTTTGGATCAATTTTTTGTCTGTTAATCAATTTTACCAGTTGCTTTGTCTCTTTACTGGCCACAGCTTGGAGAACCATTTGGTTGCCTTGCCATGAGATCTAAATAACAAAACAAATATAAAAAGGTTGGTGAGATATCTTTTTAAAGATAAGTTAGCATTCTTTTAACTCTTTCTCTCCTAATTGATGATACATAATTGATTAGACCCAATTATTTCAGTCAAATCAACAATATTTAGTGTAGTGTATATATGAGTTGTTTTTTTATCATTTTCTGAAAATGTTTTTAACTGCTTAAATTAATCTTGAATAGTTTCCCTTTGTAAAACATCTATGTTTTTGTTGTTTTCAACATGTTTTTACCAATAATGATGTTTTTAAAGAGTGGGGGCTTAAAACTGTGGCATTACTAAGGTCGTTGTCACTGGGTGTGGTTAGATCAAGGTGTCACCAACCACACACATCCATCAACTTATCCAAATATTTCCCAATAAATACTATCATTAGGTAGTTATATTTATTGGACCAATACAGTGAGCAGATTAACTACTTTCATATATTTTACACAAATATTAAATGAGTGTCTGTTCTATTATAAAATACCATTGTTTATGATTTTATGCAATAGCTATTGTATATTTTACAATAAAATGTTTATTTAAATATGAAACAGACAAGATCACATGAACATCTTTCCTGTGTTCGATTTTTAGACAGAAACAGTTTAACATTATGATGTGTTGTTTAAACTTTGACAACCACCTAGACCAGAAAATGTATGTTTGCAGCCCCCTTAGTCAACAATTGTCTTTAAGTCTTAAAGCTCCTATAGTTGTTTTTTTTTCAGAAACTCATTCCCCTTATGTTTAGATTGTACTATTTCTCCTAGTAAGAAGATTGCAGGTAACAATAAATTAATAGAGAAGTGTTTCTCAAACATTTAATGTTGGCTTATTCTTTTCAGAAATAGTGCTTTGTGGATAATTTTAAAGTATTCTGTATAACCAAAAAAGTTTTTTCTGGAGATAGTATTGGAGAGGCATCAGGTTCCCTAGCCATCCAGCAAGTTAGTCTGGGTAAACGCTGTTAGCTCAGCAAAGCATTTTCTTGCATTCGTAACTTTATAAAATCTTTCTCTGGCATCAACAAATCACTTTTCTTTCCGTAGTAAGAACAGCCCATGTCAGTTTCAAGTATAAGGGAGTGGGATGTTCTGATAATGAAATATTTTTCTTGAAACTGAGCGTACTATTATTCATAGTCATGAGAGTATGTGGCCCCCTTGCCCCTTCTATGAAGTACACCCCACAGCTTGAGAAAAGCCACAGTAGATCATGCAAGTTTGTAATTGACTGGTTGTCCTAAGATCATCCTCTTGTTTAACAATGCATCTTGTAGCGGGCCTGTTCTGTTCATGCAAAAAATTTAAATAGTAAAGAGGTACGTTAGTGGGGAGAAATTGGTCCATTCTGCTATAAAAAGGAGTTAGACTATAGAATCGCATTGTTGAAGAGGAAATAAAATGTTTTCTTTAAAACATCTTCTTGAATCGATCTTGTTAATTAGGTAGAAATTTTCTACTTAGAAAATGAAATGACATCCCTTAAAATTCTATTTTAATTTCTTAAAATTGGATAATAATATCATTATTACCTGATTAGTACTAAAATATAAAATAACTACAATGCAAATACAACCGATTTCTTCTTCTTCTAGCCAGCTTTATTGCTGCTGAGCTGTGAGCTCTTTTGCAGACTGTGCCAAGGAAAAAAAGTGTGCTGTTTTCTTCAGTTGTTCAGCACTGCCGTACAGGGTGTTGGTTATGTTGGGCTGTAGTGGAAGTAGGGTCTGCCTAAGGTGGATTAGGGAGGGGCATTCAAAGAGGATATGGTTTACGGTTTCAAAGGGGTGGGCGCAGTGTCTGCAAAGGGGGAGTTGTGTGGAGTTTATTTTGTTCAGGTGGTAATTTAATAGTGGTGTGTGTCCTGTTCTTAGTTGGAAGATTGTAGATTGTTCTTTGCGGGGGAGGAAGTTAATACTGTCCAGTTTGTTAATACAACTGATTTAAAAAAACAACAACACTTTTTTATTTAAAAAAAAAATACCACTTTTGCATCCTCCTTGTAAGCACATAATGTTTTGGACCACAAAATTTAATGATGCCTACAATAAAATATATATGGATATAAATTACTACAGTAGATGTGACATGTTTGGGTATGTATATATATATATCTAGGAATTTTATTTTTTTGATGTCTGCTTTTGCCAAGCTATAATTTTTCCTACTTGGGTGTCACCTCCAAATGGGTGAGACCCTGTGCGGACCGCACACTCTAAGTGACACCACTGCTTAATAGTCATGATTTTCTTTACATTGATATTTATATAAAATGGGCATGAATTCCCCTTTCTTTTTCCGATAACAAAAAAAAAAAAAGGATTTAAGTTTAATCTAAACATGTTAGTGAAATGGGCAAAATGAATGATTCTATTGGAACATGGAAAATAAATACAAAGAGAAAAAGTTAAGTATACAAATGAAATTATATAGAAGTAATCAATTTAACAATATAACTTTGCAAGCAAGAAACAACACTACAATCCACTAATTTTTTTTTTTTACTTTACTTTTATGCTATGTAGACTATTAGGAAAAATTGCCAGCTATGACAAATATTCATATTTTTGTCTGCTATCTCTTTGTCAGAATTCTTCCTAAGTTAATTGTTGAGCTCACAGTTACAACTAACTCCATTTTGGTTGCCAGATGCAGGACTTCATTCTCTCTCTCATTAAATGAGTAAAAAATAAAAGACTTACATGCACCACATCATCAATGGCACTTAAGAAGTCTTCATCTCTGTTAAATCCTAGCTCTCTGGTTGGGAACTGTGACCCAATAAAGATCTTGTAATCTCTTTTTAGTTCATGAAGGGTCAAGCCTAGTGGTGCTGATTCCAACAAAGATCTGATTTGTCTCTTTATCTCTTCCCTTTTCTTATTCAAGTCAGTCATTTTAGAATTCTATCTAAAAGATAAATGAAGAAAATTAGGTTATTATCTAGGGAAAAAAACCCACTAATTCTAAAGCTGCTACATGGATGAAAAAGAAATACTTGCACTTGACTATATCAAAATGAATGATGAATTAAAATGAGGTAAAAAAAAAAAGTTTAATTCTCAAGCTGCTACATGGATGAAAATTAAATACTTAGCGCAGCCTTATTAGTAGATATACTATCTGAAAGATCATAGGGAAGTCCAACTCTTCTGATGCCAATTTTTCTGACATAATGAATTTCTGTTAGGACCAGTATTTACATAAGAGGGATATAAAGATGATTAAAACCAGAACAGTTTGGTTTCCAGTAGGGCGAATCATGTATTGACCTTTGTGAATTTCATGAAAGCCTTTAACAGCACTGACAAAGACATCATTTGGAAACAGATTAACAATTATGGAGTTGCACCAAAATTCACCAACATCATCAGTTACATGATGGACCATTATGTTAAGTGTTACACAAAAGCAAGCTTACTAATCCATTTCCATAAAATCAGGAGTAAGACAAGTATAGACCCTTTCGCCTTCAATATTTTTGTTGGCCATAGATTGGGTCACACGAAAGACATATCCAACCACAAGAATGATAAACAGTGGACCCTAACTCAGCACCTGGAAGACTTGGATTCTGAAGATAACATCCTGTCACCTCTCCCATACACAACAAAATGCTTAGGCCAAATTAATAAGACTCTCAAAAGAGCAAAAAATGACTGTACTACTGATCAATAAAAAGAAAACTGAAGTTACAAGTATCAACAAACAAAAGTGCCCATTAGTACTACAGGAAGGGAACATCCCAAATACGGACTATTTCACCTATTTGGGAAGTAGGGTTAGCGAAGACAATGGATATATAAAATCACATTAATAAAGCACTCCAAAGCACTGTCTTTACAGAACAAGATCTGACTCTTTAACCATTTTGTATGATTTTGAGACATGAAAAACTCCAGATCTTCGAAAAAGTTGTCAAAACTGATATTGAGAATTATGTGGCCGGAAAAGATATATCTACTATTAACTTATGGGAGAATCAAAAACCTATAGCCCAAGACATCAAAAAGCAAAAAAGAACACACCTTGCAAAACCAGCTACTTGACCAATGTTGCTAGTCAGGATTTAGATTGGAATCCACAGAGAAAGTGGAAAGTGTGCAGGCTTAAACAAACCTGAAGATCTAGATCTATTGACCCCTAGTATCTAGATTCTTATTGACTCTACAGATATAAATTAAATATAAAATTTGACATGAGTGACACTTTTAGTTATTGTTTTAGATATATAACAACTTAAAGGGAAACTCTGATGGTTGACAATTTTCTTTATATAATATGTGTTTTGATTTACAGAAATATTTTTCTTTTTCTTTTATTTTCAACAATAACTTAATAACTGATGTTTATCTGACATAATTTTTCTGCACAGCTAAAACAATCAGATTTTCATGGGGTTCTATGTGATGTCACACAAACCTATAAATTTAATTTATTGACTTACTGTTTAACAGAAAACCATGCAGTAAAGTTTACAATCTCGTAACAGGAATCTAGATATCTAGGTCTATGCAGTTAGATCTAGATCTTGTAATCAAAGAAAAAAATTTGTTAAGAGTAGATCTACATGCTTGACTAACCATGTAAGTGTGTATTTTCTCACCTGCCCACTCAACACACAACAATTACTATCGCTTGGTTGTCTTATTATGACCGACTACATGTAGCCTCAGGCTAACTTGCACAGACTAGTTTGTAACAATATCAGTCAGACACACGATCTATTTATTTTTTGGGACAGGGAGGGGTGTAGATAAAAATTTTAACTTTTTTCTTTAGTTGGTTATCCTAATGCTTTTAGATATCTTTATAAATATATATTTACCATAGCTATGGACTATGGACTAGGTCGTCACTAAGTCTAACAGCCACCGTAAAAATGAAGCACTGCTACTGGTTAGATGTAGAATCCCTTTCAGTATGAGGGAAGTGGGATATGTGCCTAACCTTAAAATAATATCTCAAAGAACCCTGTTTTTTTAAGATGTCAAGAATTTACTAATTTATTTATTAATTATTTATTAAATAAATGTTCTAATAGAAGTATTTAAATAAAAAATGGTAAAATGTAAAATATTCACTATTAAAACTTTTTATGCAGAATTTAAATATTATATATATTATATGTCAAGACTCAATAGCTTAATTTTGAAAAATAATCACAGTTTCCCCTTTAAAGACAGCTGACTGAATTAGATCTATAACGTGTACTTAAAACAGTTAGCACGACTTACCTATTAGGTTTAAGCCTTGCATTAGTGATTGTAATACTAGAACTAGATCTAGATTCCAGTTAATATTTATTTGAAAAAAAAATAATTTAAATTTAAGCAATTTTTAAAACTTTAAGGAAGTAGAGAACTCCGAGTAAGACTAGTGACTTACCGTCTTAATTATAATCTAGAACTATGGTACTACCTGAACTAGTCTAGAATTAAAATACTACATCTAGTCATCAATCTAGTCACTAGTGTGAAGTAGTCGTAGTGAACTATAATCTAGTCTAGATATAGTCTAGTAGATAGTGCCAATAGTGGCAGTTGCCGTAGGGAAAAAGAGAGAAACTCAGAAAAAGAGGGGGGGGGGGGAGGGAAGACTGCCGTAGAGTCTGCACTAAAAAATCAAGTATATTCAAGACTGACTAGTCTAGATCTATAATAATATTAGATCTAGATCTAGTTATCATTATTATTAGATTATAGATATAATCTTGACTAATTAGATCTCTAAAAAATAATTAAAGCATCTTGTACTTTTCGTCCTTAGTTTTTTCAACGATATCTCTCTGTATTGTTGGTATTTTCTGATTTATTTTAGAATTAGATCTGTGTATTTTTTTTTAATCAGTCGGCACGAGATACAATTTTTTAATTGACAGTAGTAAATAAAAAATGTCAAAAACGAAAGATAATTCGATTAAAAAATAAATACTATAAATTTATTTATCTAATTCTAGATAAAAAGGCATAATTAGATCAAGAAAATGGCATACAATAAAATAAGTGAATAATTCAATGCAGTTTAGATCTAGATCTATAAACTTTTATAAATATTTACCTAAAGACAATTATTTTGTTTCGCTCCTTCTTCAAAACCCAAAATAAAAGTCAGTTAAAAGTTCTGACCATCCCACGAGTTGCAATATTTTGTTGGTTTTGTTACATTAATTTTTTTTTAAATCTGAGATGTGTGGCTGAGAGCGAGGCATTACCCACTTGGCTACCTATCAAGCTGGGCTCGAGTTTGAAACCCGTCAAGATAAGTTGTGTTTGCTGAGCTCGGAAAGTTCAGAGATACCCCTTCCTCCCACTGGTTCACATGGGCGTAGCCAACCCCGAACGGAGGTCGAAATTTAGTGACTGATTTTTTGCTTTGATTTTGTTTATTTTAGGTGAGGTTTTAATACTAAACCATCACTTGCCCCAGCGCAGCTAATGGGGGTTTTGAGTTTAAACCCCCTACCAGTGGGTTTGGCAGTTAAATTCCTCTCTTTTATAAAACCAAACAAAAAAAAAATAAAAAATGCAAACGACAATCTTCAAATGATAAGGGCATAGCTAAGGAAGATTTTTATTTTAAACCCCCCCTCCGAAATTTACTATAAACCAACTCTTCAATATAAGACTATCCATACATCAGTCACCAGATTCTAAGAGCGTAGCCAAATAGCGTTTTGAGTTTAAACCTCACCCAGAGAGGGGTTTGAAGCTAAAAAAATACCTCTTCAATAAAAAAAAAAGCAAATTACACACCCAAAATAGTATGAGCGTAGCCTAAGGAGCTTTGAGTTTAAACCCCTTTCAGCTGGGTTTCAAGCTAAAATAGGCCTATAGTATAAGCGTAGCCTAGCCAAGAGAGGTTACAAATTTCTAAGTTGCTGGGCTTCATTAATAAAGTGCAGTGAATAGTTATCTTCCGAAATTCAAAAAGACTAAATGTGACTCAACAAAGATGGCTAAAGTTATAGAGATCGGGTCTCAATCAAGGAAATCCTGCGCCGAACTGGGAGTCGACCCCTTAGTAAGGATGGGACAGAGCGTCGCATGAAGTTTGCGGGACATGTTCTTCAACAAAATGAATTAAGCATAACGAAGAAAGCGCAAACAGAAACACCCTAGTACAACTTGACGCCACACTTTCATGGAGGTCCTCACAGCAAGTGGGAAGAGGCTTCAGGCATTGCCAATAACAGATTTTTATGGAAGCAGCTTGCCGCCCAATGCGCCGAACGGCGCGGGAAGATCTAAGTAAGTAAGAATAGCAGATTAGGCTTTTGAAATAAAAAAAAATTAATAGCAGGATAATGCATTGTAGATAGGCTACCTCAGAATATGCATTTTGTTGGCTTTCAATACCGGAAAGAGTGGTTGGCGGCGGGGTGGGGGAGCTCACAGCGCTCCCCCAAACCCCCTTGCAGGCAATTGCGGAGAGTCTACCATTTTTACACTAATTCCAGGAAGAACCTATTTCCGTTGCATTTTACGTCTCGAGAGACGATCTTTTCCCTTTGCAACTCCTTGTGTGACTAAAGAGGCCAATCCTTGATAAACAGCTACGATCGCAGTTGGGCATATGTAATCACCAGGTGCCGTTGCATTATCACCCTTCTTTCTGCTTCTGTTGTGTATGACATCTGCAATCCGAGACCCTTCCTTTATGATCTCTCTCCATGTAGATCTATCCAGTGCTACTTTTTTCGCAGCTGCTAGTGTCGATTTTGAAGAGCTTCATGTCGCGTTTGCATACATCCGTATAACGTAAAAGTGGGCGACCAGCGGCTCTCCTGCCTTCTATTAGATCGCCATACAGAATGTCTTGTGGAAGTCGACCTACTGGTATTCTACGAACGTGGCCAAGCCAGCCAGGGCGTCTGCTGCTGATAACAGAGCGGTTGTCCTAGTCGACTAGTTTAAAATAATGTGTATTCATGTACGATTCGCGTTTTTGAGATGAAGCAAGAGTTTTTTTTATTGAAAATTTTACATTAAGTGAGTGTCTCTCTAATCGTTCTGCATTCTCTTATCTTTTAATGGAATGGGTTGCCTGAGTCAGACAGGAAAACCAACGACTTAGCAGAGTTGAAGTCACAGATCAACATGCTGGACTAGAGTGACACATTATTAGTGCGTGGGAGGAAGTTACTTATTTTTTAAAGTAATTTTTGTAATGTGTAAGTAATACCAAAAAGTTTCCAAAACATTTAATAATTTATTCATTTCAAACTCATTAATGCTGATATTGTAGCGTACCGTTGATAGAGTTCAGATCACATAGGCCTACATGTATAAATAAAATACATTACCCAATCCTACGCATCCAGTTGTCGATACTTTATCAAATTATATATATATTAGGCTTACGCGTATAATATGACACATAGATGTGACCGGGGGGGGGGGTTCAAATCATCACTTGCCTCAGACCTCATGGTCTAAAAAGGAAACTTTACTTATTTATCTAAATAGTGCAGCCAAAGGGGGCGGGGGTTGATCTTTGATGTTAAGATGTGATGTTCTCTCGAGGGGATTTTGAGGTTAAAACACACCTCCTCTTCATTAAAACAAACACAAAAGAAATGACAGTCACTTAATTCCATTACCGTATCCAATAGGGGTATTGAGGTACCCCCTCTCTTTCCAACAAAAGAAAAAGCAAAGCTACAATTACTAAATTTCATGAGCGTAGCCAAAGGGGATTTCCGGTCCCCCCCCCTTCCAATAAAAAAGAAAACATTCTCTACCTACCGCCAGTCGCTGGGGCTCCATTTATGAAGTGCATTGAATAGCACTTTTGGTTTTTTGAATTTTTTAGCAGAAGAGTAGCAAAATGCACTGTAGATACATCAGAAAATTCATTCTTTTAAGCTTTAAATACTGGATACAATGTTTTGATCCTGGGAGGAGCCCCGGACCCTGCTGGGGAAGTTCACTGCGCTCCCCAGACCCCCTAGCAGTCAAGGGCGGAGTGTCTACTGCCTTTCCACTAACTTAAGGAAGAGCCTATATTCTAGGGTACAAAAAAAAACGGCCAAAATAGTAAAAGATCCGTTTGTAATGGAAATCAATGACGTACACACTCATATCAAAATATATGTGCCGGGTGGGGGTAGGAGGGGAAAAAACCTCCCCCCCCAAAAAAAATGCTGGCTACGCCCATGATATGACCTGCCATTGGTAGGCCGGTTTATAAGGTAATGCCCGGGCCGATTTTAATACCCAGTCCGCCCCTGGTCTACCCTCCAAGGTAAAATCGGTCTTGGAGAGGAGACGGGTTCCACCATGAACTATTAAACCCAATGAAATGCTATGACAAAAATATCAACGGGACAATCTCGGCCTTTCAGAAGTCTGAGAAAGTTCAGAAACTACAACACAAGAAAGTAGTAAGATTTAGTTCAGTGGCTACCGCAAGAACCATCATATTAGTCCACAAAGAGGTAGAGAGCTTTTACAATGAAAAAGACGACTAGCGGGGGTTGTTTGCTTTAATTTTTTATCGTGTGTGTGTGTGGGGGGGAGAATTAACCTTAAAAAAAATATCCCCTCATTATTATGGGAGACTGGAAAAGATGCATTTGAGCAATGGGCAGGATACTCTGGGCTATTAAGATTTCGTCATCCAACTCTAATTGTAAGGTTCGACAACGCTGAGGAATTCGGGAACGAAAATGTTTGCAGCTTTTTTAGTATTTGCCTGGCCTTCTCTAAAGACTGCATACTAGGCCTATGTGAAAAAGTAGCGATAATCACAAAGTCAGAGTGATACTCAACCAAAATTAATTATGAATTACCTAAGAGATGAGAAAAACGTAGGCTACTACTTGATTGGTTAATATGCATGACTAAATGCATGACGCGTAGGACGTAATCATCTTCTTTTTTTGAAGTAACGTCTGTATTATATAAGATAAGATAAGGAATTATTAATATTCCGAGAACGCTGCAGGACTTGTGTAATGCTGCATTACTGGACATAGGCCTAATGCTATTTTGCTGGTCAGCCCACAAAGACATGTGATACATTCCATCTTGCACGGAGTTACAAAACATTTGCGTGAATAATTACTACGAAAGTTTGGTTTGACAATAATAATCATACGTCTGGAAGGAGCCATATATATCAATTCACTCTATTTGTATGTCTTTCTGTTAAAAAGTCTGAACTTGTTTTTTCCCCCATTTCTCATTCCCATATCAAGTTGAAACTTTGCACACTTATTCATTGTACCTGACAAGACATAAATCAATTAATGAATTATTGTTGATTAATTATTTTGATTATTAATTGTATTTTAACTTATATAATAAAAGTATTTGTCTTTTTTAAAACTGTATTTTCAAAATGTTTTTCTTGTTCTCTTTCAGTTTTTCTGAACTCATGAGATAGTGGATAGTGGATAGTGGTATTGCGATGTCGATGACTATTGCAGGTTTGTCTTTTTTGTCCATAAAGAGTAGGCCTATTCCGTCTACTTGAAGCTTAAAAGTGGGTCAAAATGGACTTCATTCACCAATCGTAAACAAACAACAGTTAGCCACGTGATTCTCTATCTCTTCTATACAAATTACGTAATACACAATGGCTACCATGTGACAGTTTTTTTTTCCATTGTTTTATCAATATTATCACATGGCTAAATGTTGACAGTCAGTGTAATGTTGTTGCCAACTGTGCAGTATTTGTGATGTATTTGAAATTACGCTGATACTGTTACTTTGGAGCCCCGAGTTGTGAGGCTCTTTAAGTTTGTTGTGTGTGTGGTGCAGTTTGCAAAGAAAGCTGGATAGTGAGAAACGTAACAATATTGTGGGATATGAATTGAGCCAACCTGCCACAATCTAACCGAAACAAAGATTACCAAAAGAGGGGAAACAGTAGAATACTTGGTTCATTGCAATGATGTAATAACATTTCATAGAAATGAAGAAATATTTAATGTAATGTACATCCACGAGGCCCCGCCGATAAGAGATACGTTATCAATATAAACCTCTTAAGCTTTTATGATTCGACGAAGATTTTCAATATTTTCTGTTGGTAATTTATAATCCAATGTTATGTTATGTGGCCAGTCGGAATCATTAAATTTCACAATATAGAACAGTCAATAAAAAAGGGAAACAATTTTTGTGTGTTCTGTTCACGCACTGTGGTTTAAAGACATTCATTCTTCATTGTTTAACTAGCTATTAACATAAATGCTAAACATTTGACTTTAATGTCGATTCTCATTATCATCTCCATTGTTGGCAGTTTTTCATTTGGACGTCTGCCCGTACGTTAGCTCGCGCTCCGCCTCTCGTGCAGCTACAAGAGACTAGCGTCAATGAAGCTGCCCGCGGGTAAATAGGTGATAGTGTCTCGATATGAGATAACACTAGAGGGTCTCTCAGTACGTTGGTACTCGTAGAAATTGACGGTAGAATAAAAAGGTGTCCTTTGACCTCTCTACTTAATTAAGCGTTTATTCATATGCGTTAATTAAAACAAGTGTTATGACTACATGGAATAGTTTTGAATCATGTACACTAAGTTTAAACCTAGATCTCAAAGTAATTAGAATGAATGCCACATTTGTAGGCCTACATAGATCTCAAAGTAATTAGAATGAATGCCACATTTGTAGGCCTACATAGATCTCAAAGTAGTTAGAATGATTGCCACATTTGTACATATATCTCATGGTAATTAGAATGAAAGCTAAGAGGGGTTTCGAGTTGAAAAACCCCTCAAAGAGGGCTTTAAGTTAAAACTCCTTCCAGAGGGTTTTAAGTTTAAAATCCCATCCACCTCTTCAATATAAAATTAAAGCAAACTACAGTCATTAAATTCTATGAGCGTAGATAAGGTGGATTTTAGTTTGTTTAAAAAACCTCCAGAATTTTTTCAATTTAACCCCCCCCCCCCCAACAGATGCTTTTGAAGATAAAACTTCCCTTTTCGATCTAAAGCAAACTAAAAAAAAATAAAAAAAATCCATGAGCGTAGCCAAGAGGGGCTACAAATTTTTACCAGTCGTTGGGTTCCATTAATAAAGTGCAGTGCAGATTTGGTTTTTGAACTAACTTTTTAACAGCAGGATAATGCACTGTAGATATATCAGAGTATACAGTTTGTTTTAAATACCGGAAATAGTGCTTGGCGCTTCCCCAAATCTCCTGGCTGGC
Source organism: Biomphalaria sudanica (assembly GCA_036873155.1). NCBI lineage: Eukaryota > Metazoa > Mollusca > Gastropoda > Planorbidae > Biomphalaria > Biomphalaria sudanica. The sequence goes on along the minus strand of JAZGLO010000245.1, from coordinate 1,040,338 downwards.
GAGGGCTGTATGTCTACAGTCTTTTCACTAACTCCAGGAAAAACCTATTCTATGGTACAGTAAACTTCTTCGGAATGAATGTAATAAAGATTAATTACGTACACACACACATAGTTAAGTCTTCTTGAAGAGTATGCTAGTGCTAGATATTAAGATGTGCCTATCTTTCCTGTAGTTAGTGATGCCTGTCTGACTTCGACATATTACTCTGGAGATGTCTGGGTTTCTTGTGCGAGTGTATTCAATGCGAATAACCACTACGACTTATACGCACACACAAAACGTAACAAGTGAAGAAGCCAAGTCCAAAAAACCATTAGACAGTTCAGATGAAGGTTTAATCCAATAAAAGGGCCACAGTCGAGTCTCTGTCAATAAAATACGTCTTACCCTCATGAAATCCTAGCACCAACTACTTTATGTCTCTAGGTAGCCTCTAACCCGACTCATAACGTCACTAGTCGCGTCCAAAGTCCGTCAATTACTGTGCGTCTTTATACAAACTAAAAATACTAAGTGTCTAACAATATATAACTGGATTAGACTTAGGAATCGACAGCGATCCAACCCCTAGGCAACGACCTCACAACCACCCAGGGCAAAACTTCAATACATAGAGGTGGTTTGTGGCACTCCCGAGCTCGAATTCAGACAGCCGCCTTCCTCTGACATAGTAAAGTCTGGGCTAGGACGTCATAATCTTCGTTGCTGAAGGAATGTCCAAATCTTGTAGAACAAATATCTTATCTTATAATATACAGACGTTACTTAAAAAAAAAGAAGATGAATACGTCCTATGCGTGTCCCTACTTCAATCTAGTCATTCATGTTAATCAATGACAAACTCTGACAAGTCGTTGGTTTTCCTGGCTAATTAAGGCAACCCATTCGATGCTCTAATAGCACTAGGAAAGAAAGAGTATTTGTAGTAATTTGCCCTATAAACAATGGTATATATATGTTGAAATGTTAGCCATGATGTAGTTGACTTATATTTCCTTTTTTATAGCGTGTATGACAATTATGAACCTTGACATGCTGGGACAAGCATTGTCAACGCCCATGTCTCCGGTAAGGGGAGATAAGGCCGAGTGTTCCACGTTGGTTTATTAAGTCAACAGATCGTTCAGGCAAGCAACTTTTATTGGGCATTCATAGAGACGGACAGGCTAGATTGATGGACAGAGGCAACATGTGGTCAAACAAAGCTTATTTCCTTATTGATGTGATCACGCTCCTATACATCTACTTTATCATTGAGTGATTCGCCGAGCCTTGAAGGGGAGATAAAAGGTGTAAAAACAACAAGGCCTACAAGACCGGGAGCGTAGCTTCTTTATTACGTAGCCTACTTCAACAGCTGGGTGAAGGTAAAGTTGATCAATGGACCACGTTATAATATGTTTGGAACGCCAATATGCTGTCAATTATTGATATTAGGGTTTACAATTTTTAAGCTTATTTGGTGACAAACGTAATCTAATATTTATTATTTTTAACCTATTATAAAGAAAAGAAATTGAAAAGACTCACACAGAATGCACCGTTATTTTTAACAGCAGTGAGCAAAAGTTTTAATGTAATATATAAATGTAGTAAACATTAATATCTTGGTTTTGGAATTTATCACTTGGGACAACACTTAACTAATGTTCAACCCTATGGTCTATCTTATCTGATAAATTACATGCGTTCCTTCAAAAGAGAAGATAAACAAGAAATACGAATATCCATTAAATCCTCAATAAAATTAATTACCTAGGGGAGCCATTGGTTTTCTTGTCTGATTCAGGCAACCCGTTCCATGCTCAGCATAATGGCACGGTGAAAGATGAAGCACTTGAATAAATGTGTCCAAGCATATGGATTAAGAAAGTTGCCTTTATCTTTGAGTCTCTCTGGGTATTTTATTAAGTTGTGTTTTTGCATTTGTAAATTATGGTTCACTGTTTTTGTTTTGTTGCTACTTTTACTTTTCAGTCTTCTCCTGAATTGTTTCTAAATTTAGTGATTTTACTAATATTGCAACTGCCCTCGGCACCAAAATCAGACTGATGAGCTCCCTGGTCGTGGCCACATCGAACGGCTGGATGTTTATCTGGAGATCTTTTTCCGGGTTTTCTTTTTCCTGTTTAGAGATCTTTATTGAAAAGGTCAAGTGGCCCAAGCATATAAGTACAGTTTTACGTAATAGGTTACTTCCAAATATTAGAGATTTTTCTACTCCTCGAAATAAACTTAGCTATACGTCGAAAAACTCTACAAACCATGTCTTCAAAGTTGTGAGTTTGCTAGCTTGTCAACCTAGTAGAAAATGCAAAAAGTTTATAGATGCAAACTAAATTAGATCACTTTTGGTGTGCTTGGACTAAATGGGAAAATTCCAATCGTTGCATCTATGAACCCCTTCCCGAGTTTACAGTTTATGGGTTTTTTTTTAAAGCACTAACTCGGTGCAAGGCCTGTCTTCGAGTTCGAAGATTAATGAGGAATGCAGTATTTCCCTTGGCTACGCAGCCCCAGCTGTGACCTACATTGTCCGCCGGTGGTCGATTAAGATTTTCTTGTCACCGTCTGCGACTGTCCTCGGCAGCGAAGTTTCTTTTGGTTTCAGTTTAACTAAGGAATCACTGGAAACTGTCGTTTGATTTGATCCAAAGTCTATTGAAACAAAAAGAACAAGAGCTCCCTTTTACCCACATGATTGAACAGATCGTTATGTTTGGAATAGATTTAAGTTGGTGTCTATGTATCATACCACTATTTCTAGTGATTCGGAAGCTCCGAAGACCAAGCACACCGGGGACCCTCACCACTTTCCTTCTCTTTTCCACACCTTACGTGCGGGAATGCCGTGTGGATTGTTGACATGGTTGCAAGGGCTCTTTTTGCAACCCAGATCTGTACGAAGAGAGTGCACCTCTTAGGCACCCCCACGGAAGTCTTGTTTGCTGCACTTTTGGCCTAATCGTTTCCTCATACGACCGTTTCCACCCGGGCGTTACTATGAGGCAGGTTAGCGTAGCGGCCGTAGCCCGTCCTATTTAGCCTAATAATTTTATTTCATATAGGTCTATTGACCCCAAAACACCACTATATGAAGAACTGTCTGACCTGGAAGCTATAGAGTGCAGTTAATCTCAAATAGGCCTCTATTTTATGACTTTATAATGAGAATGAAGAAAAAAAGAACTGTAGTCTACTTTCGATTTAAAGAAATTACATTAAAATAATTTCCTTACAATAGCACACAATGTCTTTATAAAAATCAGCCCTGTGAAACGCACCCTACAAGCTGATCACCTTGGTGTCACGCCTCTGCCTCAAAAGATTTATAACAATAAAAATAAGTAAATGTAATTACAGTTGCCAGTCGTGCAGACAATAAATAGAAATAGCCTCCTTGGGCGATACTGTGTTCGTTTATTCACCTGACGCGTGCTTGAGCTCAGTAATCAGCGCCATCTTTTTGTGATGTCATTCATTGGATTATTTTATGCTCCCATCGGCACGCGCTAAGCGGAGGACGGCTTTGATTCGCCGCTTGTGAGTGGGGCGTGTCTTCCTTTATCTTGCTATCAGTAGACGGTCCATTTGCATAATAGGGTTGATAGAGGTTTAGTGATGGCCACTGATGGAGCTGGTCATAATCACTATCTTTATCTATCTATCTATCTATCTATCTATCTATCTATCTATCTATCTATCTATCTATCTATCTATCTATCTATCTATCTATCTATCTATCTTATCTTATCTTATCTTATATAATACAGACGTTACTTCAAAAAAGAAGATGATTACGTCCTACGCGTCATGCATTTAGTCATGCATAGTGACCAATGACTTAAATTCTGCCAAGTCACTGGTTTTCCTGGCTAGCTCAGGCAACCCAATCCATGCTCTAATAGCACTAGGGAAGAAGGAGTATTTGTACAAATTTTTCCTAGCATATGGGACGAGGAATGTGCCTTTATCTTTGTGTCTTTCAGAGTATTTTATAACATTTTGTTTTTGTATTTGAAGATTATGGTTCAGTGTTTTATGTATCTATCTATCTATCTATCTATCTATCTATCTATCTATCTATCTATCTATCTATCTATCTATCTATCTATCTATCTATCTATCTATCTATCTATATCTTGTTAAGCTCACACAAATATGAATGCTCACTACATACTTCTTATTATCAGCAAGAAGGAAACAAGAAACAACTGTCACTGGAGTCTGGAGAACCCTTCCAAATATGACGAGACATACATTTGAAATTTGAGACCCAAAGAAAACTAGGCGCACACAAAAAATTAAATCGACCCAAGGCAGAAACCAACTGGACCTGTATCAGAGGACACAATATGTAGGTCAAACCTGGGTCAGCATTGTCAAGTATAACACTTCAGTATCTTAATCTTTGGACTCGTTATAGTTTTACAACATAATCACTTTGTCTCCAAAGTAAAGTTTATTCTATCAACTTTGGATATTTTTCTTTCATAAAAATAGTCTCATAGTGATATAGTGAGTCAGTGAGACATTTATTTTAAAACCAAAAAATAGCTAAAAAAACAAAAGCTAACGTTGACTGTTCAAACCTATGTTCTAGAATTATATTTAAAAACAAAGACAGATAATACATCCAGAATATAGGCTACAAAGGGAAAGCCACGTGAACAAGTTTTAAACATTTAAATGTTTTTTTTTTCTTAACCCAACTTTTGATTGATTGTAGAAATGAAATCCAATGGTAAGCAGACGTCTGTTGTAAAATGGAAGCCTTTATTAACGAAAGAAAATTTTTTTAGCCAAGGCTTGCTCCACGTGACCCACTGCCCGTCGTCTGCATGCATACCCTGGGGCTAGAAGTTTTGGACACGGCATATTAATCAATGCTTCGTACGTACTTTTAGAGTTCCTCCCCACGACACCCCTCTCCCTCCCTCTCCCTCTCTTTTTTTTTCTCTTCTCCCCTCCATCCCCCCTTTCATCTCTTTCTCACTCATAATGTTTTAGACATCCAATTGAATAGACCCAGTCCGTCATTTGGGCGTGGTTACACGGACAGCGCAGTGCGCGCGCGCGAATGAAGAGCTCGCGCTTATGAGTACAGCATATATATATATATATATATATATATATATATATGAGAATAAGATAGAGCAGTGTTTCTCAACCTTCGGCAAAAAAATAAAAAAGTCATGTTGAGGCCTTTCTCTTTCAAGCTTGGGGGTCTGGGGGAGCGCTGTAAGATATCCCCAGTGGGGTTCGGGGCGAAGCCTCGACGCTAAAAGATTTTTCTTGCATTCTTCACTGCAGAAACGCATCCTTCTGACATCTACAGCTCATTATTTATCAGTGGGGTTCGGGGCAAAGCGCCGACGCAAAAAGCGTTTTCTTGCATTCTTCACTGCAGAAACGCATTCTCCTGACCTAAAGCTCATTATTCATCCTATTATAAAGGACATTTTGAATAATGTTGAAAAATATTCTAATATACATTTTTACGCCCTTAATACATTGCAAATACAACCGATTTGTTCCTTGAAAAGATAAGATACCCCACATCTTTAGATTAAGGCTTTGAGGATCGCCGCCGAAAAAAATTATTCGATAAATAATATTCAATAAAATACAAGTATAAATTGTGAGTTATAGTTCAAAACTTATTTAACCAGAAAAATATCAGATTGAGTAAAGGTTGGAAAAAGGCGACTAGGTAAAAAATTATTTAAGTTTAGAACTCATCTCAATCGTGACTCTTATACTGAAAAATTTCGTTTGAATTAAAACTTTTCCAAAGCAAAGTCTTTCTTAAAATAATTAAGATAAATTCATGTGAAATTACATAAACTCTGTCTGGAAAGGGGAGGGGGCGATAGAGTGAAAATGATTAATCCTCACTCCTTTTTATAATTTTTTTATTTATTTTGTAATTTCTTAACTATAATACAAAAAGAAAAAGTATTGGTTTGTCCCATCGGGGGAAGGTGATTGCATGTATCGCCCCTCCCACCTGGTACAACCTTTTTTCATTTTATATTTACTAATGATAAAATTTGAGATTAGAGTGTGATGCGACATAATATACAATGGGTTCACGTAGTTTATATTATATACATATTCAACTAATTTTGTTCACATACAATGATTTCTCCATAAAAATAGCACCGCCCCCCCCACTCAGAGGGCTAGAGTGGGGAGGGCAGTACATGCACTCGCTCCCCCACCCCACCGAATCGGCAAAAATACCTGAAGGAGCGCGATATAATATAAAATGTATATATTAATTCAACTAATTTTGTTCACAAACTATGATTTCTCCGAAAAGTAGGACCGCCTCCCCCCCCACTCAAAGGTTTTATGTGGGAAGGGCAGTAGAGGTATTCGATCCCCACCCCATCTGCCAAGAGGGGAACGACATAATATAAAGATCGGTTAAAATACCAATAACAAGTTTTAATCATATAGATATTCAATTGATTCTGTTAGCAAGCTGTGATTTTTACATATAAATTGGACCGCTCCCCCCACTCGAAAGTTTATGCGGGGGGGGGGGGTGGAATTGATGCCATCGCCCCCTCCCGACCCCACCATGTCGACCAACATACTAGAGGGGGGGGCGAGATAATCTAAAAATAGGTTTGAATATCAATCATTAATATATATTATTAAAATAAGTAAAAGATTCGTATACAAATAGTGTGAATTCTATACTAAAATTCGTCCGCCCCCCCCCTTCGGCGGGGGAGGGGGGGTCGGCCGAGTCGGGGGGGGGCGATCCCCCTACCGCCCCCCCCTGGATCCGCCAGTGATGAGGGGATGTTCTGGTTGTAGTACACCAGCTACAAAATTGCACACTAGATCTTCTGCTACACCAACACAATACTGACAATAGCAACTGCTGTTTTGGTCATATTGGAAAGAGATATGGTTTGGGGAACAAAAAATGGGGGAGAGGAATGAGTTTTTCATCCACCCTCTCGGACTAAAGGACCTTTTGTTAACACTCTGTGTTTGAATAACTAGATTTAGAGGAGCTAAAAAATATCTCTTTGTATTTCAGCTTTAAAAGCGTGCTGAGATATTCTCTCCCCCACCCCACACGCGCATAACTCACCCTCTTACACATGTCCTGGGAATGGGTGGTCACCACTGCAACATGACATACCTTTCATTAAGACACAAGTTAGCCGTATTTTATCAACACTGCCTGATCTCAACCTGGAGGGGGTTGACACTGATAATTGAGTCGCGTGAGTTGCTCAACGTCTGCCGCCTCCCCCCCCCCCCCCCATCGCCCACTCACCCATTCACCTGTCAATTGCCTTTTATTCAAATTGTTGATCACCTGAAGAACTCACCTCACTTTCACCTATTCCCCCGGAGACTATTAGATTGACAAAGCATCGCAGACCACACCGGTAGTAACTTACAGACAATTTGACTTCATTTAGTTAGCTTGCCATTAAGGTAGGATAACATTATATACATAGAATATATTTATGTATGAATTTTTTTGACAAGTCACTGTGTTTAAATAAATTAATTTGAAAATCTTATTTAATTTCATTATTATAAACATGTTACTATCAACATATTATTATACATGTTACTATAAATATATTTTAGATATATTACTATAAACATTTACTTATACACATTGCAAGCACTGTCGCGCATGTAAGTCTATCAATTTAGAAAAAAAAATCCGTTATATTCGTTTTGGTAGCGCCTCAATAAATGCAACTGCTATGTGTGTGTTTGTGTTTAGCAGACGTCTATTTCAAACTTGTTGCTAGTTTTATTGTGCCAATATATAGTGCTCCTATAAGCCTACTACTTGTTCCTTACACTATTCGTAAATTTAGCTTCATGTTCATTTTATTTTGTTGTAACGTAATAATGTATGCACAAAAAAAGTTCATTTAAGTTATAGTAACTTTAAAAAAAAATAATTTTCTTAACAATCATTAGCATTAGCTGATTTAAGGTTATTTTTAGCTGATACAATTATTATTAAAACTAAACTAAACAAAACAAAACAAAAAAACAACAACAACAAAAAATAATGCCAACGAAAATTTCACAAAGGTAATTTTGGTTAGCTTAAAGTGAAATGAACTCCAGAGATGTAATAGTGACCTGTCCCAAGTCAGGATAAAGGAGTAGGGCCGGGCGTAGGGCCAGCAACCCCACCCTGGAAACTTAATAGCTACAGAAAGCCGACAAAAATATAACTGAAAACTTTGTCCTGAGAACAGAAGTCTCTTCTGCCCAAAGAATCATGAAGCAAAGTGCTGAAAGACAAGAAGCCGCTATGCTGAATATCTTTCTAGCAACCAGGAAACCAATACGCGAATTAGAGGCAGGCACAAGTTTTGTTACACCTGGAAAAAAATGGAAAAGATGGCCCAGGAGATCTATTTTGGCGGCCCATATTCCAGTAGAGGTGACGGGATATAAGCAAGTAAAGTGAAATAGATTCTTAGAGATACAAGACGTCTTGTGACATATAATTTCAGAAATAATGGAAAATGAAATGGCAAACATGTTGGACATCTTACGGTGGAAACCATGCAACATTTTTTTTTTACAATAAGTTTCGGACGTTTCTTTAGAAATGAAGATTGATTCTTTGTCCAAACCTTTGCAAAGACGGTAGCGGACGGCAAGAAACACGAAACCATCGCGAAGATAGTCCTAAGCAGGCCCGGCCTTAGGCCACTAAAACCTATGCGGTCGCAGTAGACCCCGACCTAATTCTAGGTGTAAATTATTAAATTAAAACAATATAACTTCTATATAATAACAGGGTTTCCAAGGCTTCCTGATTTTCAAGGGCTTCCTGGAAATCTCCTGAAATTGCAAAATATACGAAAAAGTCCAGGAAATCTCCTGAAATTATTCAAATCTCCTGAAAAGTAGACAAAATTGTCATTTTGGGGTGCCAATCCTAAGCGCGAACCGCCCCCCTTCCCGGCATTATCAGATTTCATTTAATAAAATTTATTGCAAAGACGAATGTATTTTCTAAATTCAAAAACTTAATTTTAACATTATGCATATCCCTACCCACACCGAGCCCCGAGTGCCCCCGAGCAATCCTTTTCGCATAGGGCCGGCCCTGGTCCTAAGAGCATACCACACTACCTGCTTCCCATCACTTCTTGATCACTTAGAATAACATGACTAGATATACATGAAAACAAGACAACAATTCTACCCCCGGCGTAATTGATTAATGATAGATTACTAGGAGGTAATGAAGATGAAATGAATATTCTAAATTGTCTCCCCTACATGATTGTTTGGGCTCATTAATTATAACTTCAAATGTCCTTGCTGAAAATCAAATAAACTATTGATGTAGAATTCTAGTCGAATACGAAATATTTAGTAAACGATTACCATGCCAAAATGCCAATCTCTTAGAGTTGCGATTGACTTGCGATTACAATTTGGAATCGCCATCAAAATTACAGACATAACAACGTTACTTGCACTTCTCTACACTTTTTTTTGTTTACAAAGCTTATATCAACTTAACTCTTTGTCTTTGTCTGGTCGAAAGTTTGAACACGTTAGTTGAACTTGTGCACATTTTTCAAATAAATGGAAGTACTTAAAGGTTCTTCCCTTAGATAAGCTTTGCTTTTTAAAAAGTATTTTTTTTCCTATTGCTTGTTTAAAGGGGTAATGTCTTCCTTTTGTGGTGCTAAAAATCTGGAATGTCAAAAAAGCAGAGTTCACCCTATATGTCCTCCCCCCCCTCTCTGATTAGGATAAGACGTGACCAAGACAATGGACATTCGCCTTTCCTTTTCTTAATACACATTTCCGAAATAAAGTTTTTTTCTGAAGGGAAAAATCGAAAATTAAAATTAATAAAATATATTAAAATATATTTATACAGTTCGCTCAAAAATTAGGCATTGCACCTAAACTTATCAAGCAATCCACGAAATATGGTAAAATTAGATTTTCAATACCCTTATACTTTTGAGATCTACAAGGAACAGTAGGACAGGAATACTATACGACAAAGCTAACAGCAGCTTTTCCCCTCACGGCGGCAGTTAAAAAAGACTACAAGGAACAGAGGGACAGGAATACTATACAACAAAGCTAACAGCAGCTTTTCCCCTCACGGCGGCAGTTAAAAAAGACTACAAGGAACAGAAGGACAGGAATACTATACAACAAAGCTAACAGCAGCTTTTCCCCTCACGGCGGCAGTTAAAAAAGACTACAAGGAACAGAGGGACAGGAATACTATACAACAAAGCTAACAGCAGCTTTTCCCCTCACGGCGGCAGTTAAAAAAGACTACAAGGAACAGAAGGACAGGAATACTATACAACAAAGCTAACAGCAGCTTTTCCCCTCACGGCGGCAGTTAAAAAAGACTACAAGGAACAGAAGGACAGGAATACTATACAACAAAGCTAACAGCAGCTTTTCCCCTCACGGCGGCAGTTAAAAAAGACTACAAGGAACAGAGGGACAGGAATACTATACAACAAAGCTAACAGCAGCTTTTCCCCTCACGGCGGCAGTTAAAAAAGACTACAAGGAACAGAAGGACAGGAATACTATACAACAAAGCTAACAGCAGCTTTTCCCCTCACGGCGGCAGTTAAAAAAGACTACAAGGAACAGAGGGACAGGAATACTATACAACAAAGCTAACAGCAGCTTTTCCCCTCACGGCGGCAGTTAAAAAAGACTACAAGGAACAGAAGGACAGGAATACTATACAACAAAGCTAACAGCAGCTTTTCCCCTCACGGCGGCAGTTAAAAAAGACTACAAGGAACAGAAGGACAGGAATACTATACAACAAAGCTAACAGCAGCTTTTCCCCTCACGGCGGCAGTTAAAAAAGACTACAAGGAACAGAAGGACAGGAATACTATACAACAAAGCTAACAGCAGCTTTTCCCCTCACGGCGGCAGTTAAAAAAGACTACAAGGAACAGAGGGACAGGAATACTATACAACAAAGCTAACAGCAGCTTTTCCCCTCACGGCGGCAGTTAAAAAAGACTACAAGGAACAGAAGGACAGGAATACTATACAACAAAGCTAACAGCAGCTTTTCCCCTCACGGCGGCAGTTAAAAAAGACTACAAGGAACAGAAGGACAGGAATACTATACGACAAAGCTAACAGCAGCTTTTCCCCTCACGGCGGTAATTAAAAAAGACTACAAGGAACAGAAGGACAAGAATACTATACAACAAAGCTAACAGCAGCTTTTCCCCTCACGGCGGCAGTTAAAAAAGACTACAAGGAACAGAAGGACAGGAATACTATACAACAAAGCTAACAGCAGCTTTTCCCCTCACGGCGGCAGTTAAAAATGACACACAGTTGAACAGATTCTGTGTATGTGATCTATTAATCGATAGATCTTGATCTATTTTTTTAAAATTTCCCATGTTCGGTCCTCAGATGGAAGAAGTGATGTCATTGCCACACTTCTATGTTTCGCCGTTTCTCGGATTCCCTTACACGGCACCTCTCCTGGCTCCGTTGAGTAGTGAGTCTCCAGGCGCAGCGAGCAAAGACTATTTGCCTAAGATGCTAGGTAAGTTTATTATTTTCTTTGTTTTCAAAGGAGGAAGAGTTGGAAAGCTGTGTGTATATACTATACTAGCATTACCCACCGGCTACGCCCGTTTTTTTTTGGTTTCCGGGTTTTATATTGTACATTTTGGCCAGAACCTCTCTCCTTTTAATTTTTGCACTTACACTAAGACGGTTGGCATTTCAACACTTTTTAGTCCCTGTTGCGTTGAACTGAAACGGCCTGTTATCTCCTTCTCTCCAACCTTTTGTCCAACCCTGCGCATAGTAATGCTTTTTTTTACTTGAATTAGAACGGCTCGCTTTATAATGCCTCCTTCCCACTTACACACTCGTACTTTCTGGCCAGCGAATTATTGTATCACTTTTCTCTCCCCCTCCCCAAGACAAATAAAGTTATGCAAAACATGCTACCTGGACGTGTAGTAGGCGCTCTAAACTGTCCTTCGTTGGTCGCGACGGTCCCGGGTTCGAACTCTGCTAGCCGCCATCGCCTGTAGTCCTGCTAGGATTCTTGTAATTCAGATCTTCAAGAAAGCATCTAGGCTATGCTTATGCTCTTTATTGTATATTTAGTCCGGAACCATTCTGACAACGCTTATACTAACGCACTCTGTACCTTTATTGTATATTTAGTCCGGAACCATTCTGACAACGCTTATACTAACTCACTCTGTACCTTTATTGTATATTTAGTCCGGAACCATTCTGACAACGCTTATACTAACTCACTCTGTACCTTTATTGTATATTTAGTCCGGAACCATTCTGACAACGCTTATACTAACTCACTCTGTACCTTTATTGTATGTTGTTTGTTTTTTTCAATCGATTTTTCGACCACTTCGATTCATCCTCATACTCGATGCCAAGACATGAACCCTTCACGTGAATTCATCAAGTTTATATATAGAACATGTCCTAAGCTAAGGGGATATAAGTTTAGTGTAGAGAACTAGAAATTGAAAGAAAGCTAGAACAAAATAAAATAATTAAATGAAATGTAGACAATATATCAAAGATTGTAAGCATATTAATCAGTTATAAAGAAAACTTTGTAATGGATTTGGTAACAAGCATTATTTTTATTACTTGTTTCACAAATGATTTTTCTTCTACAAAAGTACTATTAAATACATACAGAGGTTGGGAAACTGACAATAATTTCATATTAAAAAGAAAGACACGAACGATACCTTTATGAACAGCTTATAATAAGTGCAATTGTATTAATTAGTTTGGATGTCATGTAACTAAAGTTTTAATAGATCTATACTAACAATAATAAATCTGTGTGATTAGAAATATTATTAGCAATTTTTTTGTTTAGCGCAATTTCATGCTTTTAGCTTTCTCAATGATCCAATCATTTGTCTGGACCAATTTGTGAGAAATAGGTGGTGGGGGGGGGGGGGGGGAAGAAGGTTGTATCTGGGTGAAGGTTATCGTGATCGCTTTTTAAATGTATTTTATAAAAACAAAAGTTGTACGACTTGAATTCGAACTTAAGGGTTCAAGTCTTCTCAAGGCAATACACTAACCAATGTGCCAACAAAGTGCTTATGAAACTAGGTTTCATACTTAACTTTTGTTATTTTCAAATTTTAAGCGACAGCCTAGTTCTCTACACAAAGTATAAAGGGGACTTATTCAACCTATAACGCCACATATTTCAGTACAATTTCTTTCACTTGTTTGATACCAAACCAAAAAAAAAAGTAATTACCAATAATTAAGTAGCTAATTGTTTTTTTTTGTTCTATTATTATTGTATTGTCAGGTACAGGAAATTTCAACTTGATTCGAGATTGGGTGTGGGAGAAATAACGTGTACCAAGATTGTACCAGACAGATAGACAGAGTTGATATAAGCTTTAAAAACGGCTAAAAATAATTGATTCATATACAAAAAATACACGAACAGAATGGCACAGGACGTGATAGGATACGCGGAGGGCGTTAGGATTTTATCCGTCGAAGTAACGTCTGTTATTTATAAGTTATATATAGAAATAAAGAACATTTACCAGGCACTGTTTCTTGTGCACTATGCAAAATATACTACTGTTAACGGAGTTCTTTATCTTGTACATATGTTAGTTGTAATATTGGTCATCTCTTGTGAAATTAAAAGTTGTTTTAATGGTGTAGTTTTTCAGGACATCCATTCACTTCACTAATAAATCAAGTTTTTGTTGGCTATGTGTTTGTCCCATCAATTGGAAATGCTTTTCGAGTTTGTCTACATTTTGTATGTTCATAAAACTTCGTGAATTAAGATTTATTAGTTCAATAATCAATATCTGGCGCGCCGTCACAACGCTTACGTGATATTTACATGTATTATTTGATTGTTCTATCAATCAATGAAGTCCAATTTGTTTATTCGTGTAACCATGACAAAAATAAGGGGAGACAACAAAAAAAAAGTCATTGAGTAGCCTGCACCTGTTTGCCAACTACAAGAGAGGACAGTGAGCTGCGTAGAGACTGATGTCTTGTCCATTCTTACAGTCATGCATAGAGTATCACTCCCAGGTACACAAATACAAGGGCATGGGGTGTTGGGTGGGGTACTAGATAATCTACAGCATAAGGTTTAGATTCCCAGCCACTGTTTGTAATGATTGCAGCTTATATAAAAATGATTTATGTTCATACACATTTTTGGGAGCAAATATATCAAGTAGGCTAAAAAAAATACGCACTTCCCTTTATTACAAAATATACATCAACTCGCTCTGTCTGTCTGTCTAGTAAAAAGTTTGCACACGTTATTTCTCCGACATCCAATCTTGGATCAAGCTGAAATTTTGCACAATTATATTTATTTTACCCGACAACGCAAGAATAAAAAATAAATAAATAAATATAAATATATATATATACGCATTCTGAGGAAAGGCAAGTTTCATATTTACATTCCAAGGCTAAGTGACGACGATCCAGATCGAAGGTCAGAATTTTGTGAATGGGTTCAGGAGAGGGTGAGACGTGAACCGGGATTTATGGGTGGCATAATTTGGTCGGATGAAGCCCAATTCAAACTCAATGGAACTGTCAATAGGCACAATTGTGTGTACTGGGCTGAAGATAATCCTCACATTACAGTTGAAAAGGCTGTGAATTTGCCTGGTGTAAATGTGTGGTGTGGTTTGTCTGCAAGGGGACTCATTGGGCCTTTCTGCTTTGAAGGTACTGTTACTGGAGAAACGTACCTAACAATGCCTGCTGACTCCATATTCCCTGCCATTCGTGCATTATACGGTAATGATGAGTTTTATTTACAACAAGAAGGCGCCCCGCCGCACTATCATAAGAACGAGTATACCTGGATCACAATGTGCCAGGATTGGACGAAGGGGACCAATCGAATTTTCTGCGCTCTCTCCAGACCTCACGCCGCTAGATTTCTTCTTATGGGGCACAGTTAAAGATGAGGTGTACAAATGGGAGAAAAATTAAAGTTGAAATAGTTGTTTTTTTTAATTCACAATCCCCCATTGCTACATTCGTGTGGTAACTATGGTTTAGCTTATGTTTTTTTTCTTGGGGGGAGGGGGATTTGTTGACAGAATTTTGCTTTAGTTTTTTTCATACTGTTGCTTAGATTTCGTGTAAATTGACTAGATTAATGGGGATTGGTTTAACCTCACCAGCCCCGCGCCCTTTCCTCAATATTCATGGTAAACCAGTTACACAGTTACACAGACTAAAAATGCAAAATACTTTAATAATAAATGAAAAACGGTCCTGAAATACCCATATTGTTGAAACTATCAAAAAATAAAACAAAGCATTAGGGTTTAACAAAAGAAATTTCTATAAATCAAATAAGAACATAAACTAAAATGGTTTAACCTTGGTTAAGCCAATAATAGAATATACATCCTCTGTTTGGGACCCCTCGCTCAAGAAAACATTAAGAAACTGGAACAGACATAAAATAGAGCAGTGAGATTCATAACAAACGAATAGGCCTATTCAAATTTGACTAGAGTAACACCTTTAGTAAAATCACTTAATTTAGAAAGACTTCAAGATAGAATACTCAAAAGTAAAGTAGCAATTACACATAAAACACTGAACCATAATCTTCAAGGTTACAAAGACAGTTTGTGTGGAATCACACTGAAAATCGGCCCCCGAAGGGGTCCACCCAGGCAGGTAAAAAGGCAGGTTTCAATATTATCAGAATGAAATTCTATCAAAGACAAATGACAGAGAAGAATGGAGAAAAAAGGTTAACAGATCTTGTGTGGTGCACCAGCAGTCTAGCAGACCAAAGGATAGGTGAAAGTTAATGTGAAGTTCGATGTGAACCTGGACTAACTGATGACTTATAATGAATATCTAATTGATCTAATTGTTTTGTAAAGGATCAATCTCTTATTCCACAAGAAAAAAAAATTTCCGTAAAAAAATAATATTATTTCCCCCCCTTTGGTTAAGTGTTTTATAGTGTGTATGCGGTACTACGGTTCACGCGATAATACGAAAAACTACTTATCAATTGTTGTTTTAAATTATGTCCAGCTTATATGCATACTAAATAGATTTTTTTCTCTTTCAAACAATAGTAAACATTTTTGTGTGTAAATATAGTATTAACAACAGAACTTACATAACTTAACAATAAAAATTATCTTTTTGACAAAAAATCTACAAACGTATTTATAAATTTGTTAAAAATATGGTAATTGGCTATCTCCCCTAATAAAGAGCCTCACTTGTTTGTTACTATTAATAGTGAATAGTTGTAAAAGTTGTGTATTTTTATTAAAAAACTGCTTGCATAAGTGATTTTAAAAAATTAGATTTTTCGCTTTCAGAAAAGAAAAAAGTAGCCGTTGCATCAGAACTTTGAATGGGCTAAAATATTATGATGCCGGATTTTCACTATCTTTTCTAGTTTACGAGATCTAAACGGGACGGACGGACAGACATTTCGCACAAAACTAATAGCGTCTTTTCCCTTTTTGGGGGCCGCTAAAAAAATCAAATCTCAATTTTGACATTTGGAATGACGCCACCGCTGCGTAGGCCTATTACTATAAATAGTAACAAACATTTGGGAGCAGATTTCTTTAAAAAAAATTAAAGGATTTTGAGTTGTAACTTTGCAAATATGTTCATTGTTCATGCATAGGCCTATATTATAAACATGCCCTAGTAAATTTATTATATTCTGAAGTGTATAACCCTTTGAAATAATTTTGTAATTTATGGTGGGATTTTTTGTATTTCAAATGATCATAATAACTTTTCATTCAATTAAAGCCAGAGTGGTAGGGTACGCGCTAAAAACATATTGTTCTTGATATGTGCCAAGTTCAATGAAAATATATTTACGACTTTTTGAATAATTTGAATCAATGTCAGGAAATTAGTAAAAAAAAACATAAAAAAAAAACTGGAGGAAAATTAAATATAAGGGAAAAAAATATAAGAAAATTGATAATCAAAGGGGTGAAACCTCTCCAATATAATCTTCAATAGCCTCTAGAGTTTATCCAGAGTCTTTGTATTTAGTAAAGAATTAAGTACAGAAACAGTCGTTCATTAATATTTTTGCGCACTGTCTTATGTTGACATTAGCTGGGCTGTAATCGAAAAACTTGATTGTGCAAGCTCGCTGAAAAGACGCTTGCACTATTGCTTGGTTGTGGAGAGTGCAACAAGATATTATAGATCACCATTAACTTTATAAAGGAGAAATTGATTAAAAAAACTTTGTAAAAATTGTTACTTGTTTTTGCTCATATTGTATTCAAGATAAAATGTGTATAGATGCATAGTACTGAGCTTAACACTTGTAGTTATGACTTTCCCCATTTCAAAACCACAGGTCGAGTCTACGAACCGTTAAACTTTCGTTGTAGTTCAATCGGCGGGAGCAAGCCCAAAGTGGCGACACCTACAGTGGTTGGCAGAATTGAACAGTACAAGGGAGAGAACCCAACCATGTTTGCATGGGAGATAAGAGATAAACTTTTAGCAGATGGTTAGTTTAAACTTTTTTTTTCAGGAGGAACAAGCACAATAAAATTTTTTTTTGTTTTTAATTTTTTTCATGTGTGTGTGTGTGTTTTATAGACCAGTTAGGCGTTTTAGTTTAGGTCTATCAGTGACAAAGTTAGTCGGGTAAAGAGGGTTGCACAGGTGGTCAGAAATGAAATATATTAATTTAACCTGACTTGAAGAATAATCTTGACCAATGGAATGTAGATCTCTCTTCTATAACAATGCGTCTGGCTTAGAGCCAATTCATTATCATCACTACCGTTAAAATCAGAGTGACGTCTTGAGAGACTCAAATCTTCTTGTTCTAAACTATCTGATAAAACCATGCGGTTATACGAATTCCATTGTAGACCATATTTCCATGTAGATCAAGGTTTATTTTCATGATTCGGATAGAACTCTGGGGAGGTAAATTTCAGGCCCAAAGAAAATGTTCACGGTTTCTTCTTTTACCCACAACGGGTCTGAAGGGAGTTGTGGAAGGCGAAGAGCTATATAGGCTACACGATAACCATAATCTTCAAATACAAAAACAAAATCTAATAAAATACTCTGAAAGACACAAAGATAAAGGCACATTCCTCGTCCCATATGCTAGGACAAATTTGTACAAATACTCCTTCTTCCCTAGTGCTATTAGAGCATGGAATGGGTTGCCTGAGCTAGCCAGAAAAACCAGTGACTTGGCAGAATTTAAGTCATTGGTTAATATGCATGACTAAATGCATGACGCGTAGGACGTAATCATCTTCTTTTTTGAAGTAACGTCTGTATTATATAAGATAAGATAAGATAACACTGCATAGAATTAGAATCACTCACAAATATCAATTACACTGGGTTTTGGAGAATAGATCTTTTTTTTTAAAAAATAAAGTGTGATATAAGAATTTCCTTAAATACTGTTGCTTTTTTTTTTTACTATTAAATTTTTTGCTTTGCCATTTTTTTCATCATTTGCTTCTTTTAAACTATCTCATTTTTCTCTGCTTTGCACATTGAGCACATGAAATTATCTTATTCGACCTTGTTTAATCAAAGTTTTTGTCTACTTTGTGAAAGGTGTATGCACTCACAGCAATGTACCCAGCGTGAGCTCCATCAACAGAATACTCAGAAATCGTTCCGCGGAGAAGGCAGCCACAGAGTATGCCAGGATGGCATCCCAGGTATTTCATCCCCTGTATCCGTCACCGTGGTGGCCTCCATCTGGCCCTGGACATTTGTCTTCGGCTACTTCAATGGCAGCCAATCCTCTTCTGGCTATGGCACAGACTTCTTCAGCTCATACCCCAAGAACCAATCAGATGTTTCCTTTTCCTCTTCCAGTTACATCGTCGCAACACGTGTTAGATGAAATGGAAGAAGAGGAAGAAAGCGGACAACTTCAATATAATACTGACGAAGGTATTGTGTTTAGTTTTATCATTTGAATTACATTTAACTCTTAACTCTAAACCTGTAAAAGTAAAATTTCCCCTTTCAGATCTTGTGGTCTATAGGTTGATGATGTAAAAGGCATCTGTTTCTTTGACCCACGGTTAACAAGGTTGTTATGTGGTCAGCACAACGATTAACCACCTTTACTTTTCCCCAATTAATGTCAGGTACCCATTAGAGCTGGGTGGATTCGCCCTTAACATCCCGAAATGAAAAATTCCAGTCTTCTCCAGGATTCAAACCAGGGAACGTTACGTTGGGAAGCCAAGCGCTTTACCACTCGACCACCAATCTACACCTGAATCAACTTGAAATGTTCTAAACTTTTTTTTTTAAAGTAGGACTATCATATATTAACTCTTGACTTGCATAGTGGGGGGTTGCTTTGGCGGTATGCGCTGCCAAGTTTCTTTACTCCATCTGAGGTCGTTCTCATTTGCATATCAAGAGATAAGCCAGAGTTCATCCAGCTTTACATCCAGCGTTTCTGTCTTCGTGTCTTCTTAACAATATCATTGACTTGTAGTTTGAGACATTCATCTAGAAGTAAACATTTTTTGCCTCCTGTAGGACACTGTAGAAACACAGGTGTATACAATGGCGATTCGATGTATGCACAAAAAGAGTAATTGAGTACTTAAAAAATAAAGTCAGTATATTTTGTGCTATTAAACATTTGTAGTTATGATTTATAGATAAATTTAAAAAAATATGCACCGCAGCCATATTGGAGATTTTTATGACGGAAAAATTATAAGTAGCTAGCTTTTTGGTGTATCCGGTGTATAAAATAAGGGAAGTGTTGAAAAGCCATGACTATGTTTTTATTAAAATTAAAAGAAGTATATGCTAAGTTTGGGTAGTTTTTAGCAGTGCGGAATAAAATATTCGAAGCTCTCTTTGTAGTACCTACTTCTTCTTCTAACTAACTTTTTAATGCTGAACTGTCAGCTCTTTTGCAGACTGTGCAAAGGAAAAATAGTGTGCTGTTTTCTTCAGTTGTTCAGCACTGCTGTACAGGGTGTTGGTTATGTTGGGCTGTAGTGGTAGTAGGGTCTGCCTAAGGTGGATTAAGAAGGGGCATTCAAAGAGGATGTGGTTTACGGTTTCACAAGAGTGGGCGTATTTAAACACAAATGGTCACTAACTAGAATAATAAATGATATTTGATATGAGGATCAACTGCTATACATTGAGATATATACATATATCGTTAACATAAAAAATTTTAGCTCAATTATTTTTTAGGTCTATTTAGTTAACATTAATAAAGTTCAATCTAACATCCTTGACATTGATTACATTATTGTAAAAATCCCAAATAACGTTGGCCTCTATGTAGTTTATCTTGTTCATCATGTTCCCGCAGAAACTTCCATTGGGTCTCAATGTGGACTAAGTGACCAAGACACTTTTCAAAAGCTGCGGAGAAACCGGACAACTTTCTCACAGAGTCAACTTGAACTTCTAGAACAAGAATTTTTGGTAAGAGACAAAAAAAAAGAGAACTATAAAGGAGAAACAGGGATATGGAATGAGCTTATAAGTCGTCATTAGTCTTTAGACATTATTCATAATTGTGACCATTGGACAGGAAGATGATCTAGGCCAGGCTAAGCTAAATGTTCTTTTTAGACTACAAAAATTAAGAAGATTACCTATAGGCTGGTCCATTGTATTTCTATTGTATAGTGTCAGTAAAAATAGTCTATAAAAGTCTTATTTTTTTTAAAGCAATAATTAAAACGAAACAAAATGGGATCATATTTGATGTTTGTTTGCCTCAGAAAACACACTATCCAGGAGTGGCAACAAGAGAAGCTCTAGCAAGTAAAACTAATCTATCAGAGGCAAGAGTTCAGGTATGCAGGTTTACAGTTGGTTGACCAAAATCTATAATGTTAATTAGGAATCTTTTTCATTTTCGGATAATTCCTCTAAACACACATATCTCACTTTAAAAATAAAATACCTGATGGAGTGCTATATATATTGAACTTTTGTTGCTTGCCATTTGTAATCTTTTGAAGTTTGGATTTTTACATAAAAGTTCCTTTGTCTCTTAAAATGTCTGCCTGTACTTAAGAATTACTTCTACTCTGACCCCAAAAACACTAAAGTGTTCTGTAGAACATAGTTTGGAAAACCATTTAGTATATACACAAACATAAATTAGAAACCGACCTTTGGGTTTATTTATGATAGCTTGATTACAATAACAAACTAGTCTATACCTTTCATTTGATACAGTTCTCCTATTCTGATTAAAAGATTAATTAATAGCATGTATACAAGTTTAGGGATTATTATATTCTTATATTAGTGCCTATTAAATGAAAAAAAAAAAGGTTCAATGTTGATATTATAGCTACAAATGCTGTAGTATATCATGCTCATTAATTAGGTAAAAAAAAAAAGAACTGACTTAAATAATAAAGTCCAAATATTCAAAAATATAAAAAAATTCCTTTTTGTTTGAACAGGTTTGGTTTTCAAACAGGAGAGCAAAGTGGCGCCGTCATCAACGTTTGAAAATATTTCACAGTGCACACTCGTATCAGTTCCCCAGCCCTCAGCGTGGACCCAAAAAAACATCTGGGTTACAAAACCATCAAGAAACATCTAAATATCCAAATATCTCCTTTCCAGATACATTGTGTTCTTCAATACCATCTTCATTCATTACTCCCACTCCAAGAAATGAAAGGACAGTAGAAGAAAGAGGTAACTCAGAAATAGGGATGGAGAAAGCTAATAGAGAAAGTACTGTAGAGAAAACTGAAAGCTTAGACTTATCAGTCAATAAGAAACTTTCAACAAAACCAAGTTTTTCAATCAGTGAACACTCAGCCTTTAAATCATTGGAATCACAAAAGAATGTTTCAGAGTCAGGCCGTTGTCAGATATATTACCACTAGGACTGGCAGTAAATCTTCCATTTTCTGAGATCATATTAGAGTGAATGTGTTCAAGACACATAGCTAACAACAACAAACATATTCCCTGTATAATGTATGCTAAATTGATACCAGAGAATGTCTAGCCTTGAGACATTTTTAGACAGAATAAAAAAAAAGAAAATGTTTGTTAAATATGTCACATGTTTTGGATGTTCTTTCAGAGTTGAAGATTATCTACTCCCTTGTCCAAACCTCCTGCAGGATAACAGGGGAGCAGAGGGTATCAACCCGAGTCCACTGACCGACAGAAAGGCAGTCTAGTTCCAGTGTGCAAATGTACTCTTTCAAGAATGTTATGAGAAGATTAAAAACTCTCAAATTTATGCACAACCTAAACTCCCTCATTCTTTCATACTTAACAATACAAAGGATTTAACAATGTGTTATATATAAAATGACTTTTTAATGTATATAAATCACAAAGAGCAATAAAATACTGATTAGTACAAAAAAGATAAAAGATTCACACTAAAAAGATGAGCATTTACAATGGTCCTAAAACTGTAAAAAACATAGGAGCACTCATTATTTACATTTATCAAATACATGTGTCAAATATTCTAATACTGGAGAGTAGTATAGATTAAACAAATATGTGTATAATTAAAAAGAATGCATAAATATGACCATATGGCGATGCTGGTTTGGTAAAGTTGTTAATTTTCTCAGATCAGTTACTGGATTTATTCTTCAGTCATGATGAAAATTGATTTATCCATTTCTAAAAAAATTGATCACAAATAGATTTTTTTTTAAAGCTCAAGTATAGAAATGAGAATGCTCCATTGATGTTGATTTCTATACAGAGCAATCCAGCAACTCAATTAATTTACATTCCATTTTTTAAAAAGTAAACAAATATTCTTTTAAAATGAAGAGCTCACAAAAGATATAATTTCCAAGTGCTTTTTTATGGCCTATATCTATACTATAAAAAATGAAGTCAGTTTTATAATACTGTTATTATAGGTTTTGTAAAAAAAAAAAAAGAAAAAAAAAAGTGAAATTTATAATTCATAAAAGCTTTTTTTGTATAAATTATCTGCAAAAGATCTTATAGTTCAGCAGCAAAAAGCTGGCTAGAAGAAGAATGTATAAATTATATATAAATGCTAAAACCTAAATAGGTTTATTCTATTAATAACTAATTACAATGCAGTTATTTTGAGTTGCTTTATGCCAAAACTCATTCTTTTTTAAAGTTATTTTTGAGTGTGTAATTAATCACTGTTACATAAATGATGATATAAAGTACACTAACAAACAAAAGCATAAAGCACTGTAGAATAGTAAACAAGACTATATGCTACATAACAGACAATATGATCCCTAACTTTATTTAGGATCCTATAAACAAATCACCTTATAACACATTTTTGTGTCCAAAAATGCTGTAAGAACTTGCATTTTTTTTTTAAAGATTTGATACAAGGGCAATTCTGTACCTTCTAATTTGATACATATTATAAATAGTTGAAGTTTATCTTGAATGTGAGTAAAAAAAATTAAATAAATAAAAACTATAGGGTTTCAATTTGAGTTTTTGATATACCAAGGTCTCACTGTATGGTCATGTATATATGAAACTTTTTAAATTCATTTTTTTTTTGCATTTAA
The DNA here is from genome assembly GCA_036873155.1 of Biomphalaria sudanica. Taxonomy (NCBI): domain Eukaryota; kingdom Metazoa; phylum Mollusca; class Gastropoda; family Planorbidae; genus Biomphalaria; species Biomphalaria sudanica. The sequence goes on along the minus strand of JAZGLO010000245.1, from coordinate 1,016,708 downwards.
ATTAAATATATGTATTTTTTAAAATGTTAGCATTTCTAATCTTACACTTGAAAAATAAATAATCAATATAAAATGAGCATAAACTTACAAAAAAAAAACCTTAAAAAATATAATCTGTTGTGATCAAGCAAATTAACACTCATTGATAAATAGTGTGCACTCAATGTCATGTTAATATAAATGTCATGTTGTCTTTAAATGTCATGGAGATTTAATACTTCAACAAGTGTGAGCAAACATAAATAAAACGTTTTTATTGAACAAAAAGTGTTGTTGTTTTTTACCCTTTACATCAACACATAAAAATGTACTTTGTTTGAAACATTGACAACTATATACAGTTTAAACAAGGTTGAATTGGCAACAGGAGTAAACAAAACAAAACAAAATCCTTCAATGCACAACTAGAGTGTTGAAAACGGTCCAAGCAACTGAGATTTTTCTCGCCTTATTCCTTGAATGGTGTAAGCTGGTTGTTCTTGTCTAGGTCTCATCAAAGGAGAATAAGCAGCTGGTCCAGGATTTTTTTCTTAATAAAAAAAAGTAATTTTAGGAAATGAATTAAAATATATAGTTTTTATTTTAATTAAGCAGAAAAGATTATTATTGATAATGTGACTATCTGTAATAAATATATACATATAAGATGACTTAGAAGTATGAATACAATTTTATAACAATTTTCAAATATTGAATAAATATAAAAAGAATCAGAAATGATCTAAATGATGGGTGACCATTCAAGTGCTCTCAAGTTCTGAAATGGTGAATAAAAAAATCCAAAAGATTTAAAACTTATTAGGAGGAGAAGTCACTTTGTTTGTCACCTTAATACCTCATCACACTGCACATAAATAGTATGGTGGATAAATGTCAAATGCCATGTTCAGTTCAATGAGCAACTTACCTGTGGAGCACCAAAGAACAGTTCCTTCTCTCCTAAACTGATGACTAAAAGAAGGCCCACTGCGAAGAGTCAGACTGTCTGCTTTTTCTATATTGTAGTCACTAGGTGATGGTAATCCTTTGCTACCTAATCAAAGTTTTGAATATTAATATTAAGTCAGGACTATGGTAACGGCTGCAGATAAGAGTGTGCGAAAATACCTTGCTGCCTACCAATACCAAAGCCCTAGTTTACCAGACCTATGTGATAAACACTCTGCTATACTGTAGTGAAATATGGTCCACCTACACTAGGCAGAAAAAAAAGCTGAATATCTTCTAACTTGGATGCTTAATGCACATTTTGAAAATAAGGAGGCAAGATAAAATAACCAATGAAGCAAAGAGAAGGGTGCCAGGACATCCATGCTGTTATCAGTACTAGAATCTTTGGCTGGTTTGGACATGTTCACAGAAAGCCACAAGGTCAACTCCCACAAGACATTCTGTGTGGTGATCTAATAGAAGGCAGTAGAGCTGCAGGTCACCCACTTTTAAGGAATACTGATTTATGCAAAAGCAAGATGAAACCCTTCAATTCAAAATCAACACCAACAGTGGGGAGAAAGGGGCACTGGATAGATCCACATGGAGAGCAAGCATAAAGGAAAGGTCCTGGATTGCAGATGGTGTACACACCAGAAGCAGAAAGAAGGGTGTAAATGCTGTAGCATCAGATGATTACAGATGCCCAACCTGTGACCGTAGTTGTGTTTTTAAGGCTTGAAAAGAGAAAAATTAGTCTCTCAAGGCATAAATGCCACAGACATTGGGTAAAGCATGTACTTTAGTTGGAGCTCAAAAATTGTAAATTTAATATAACAATGTAATTAAATAAAAGCAGCTTATCTGGCCAACACACCATAAAAAAATAACTGGAAAATTACAAAGATTAAGCTGCAACCCATTAAAAAAGACAAGCTCTCACTTTGAACTTCCAAAGAAAGAGGGGGACAACCCAATAATACCTAGTGCTGAGATTTGGATGCAGATGCCAAGAAGATGGGCAAGATGTGTGGGCAGTTGGAGAGACTCATACTTAACCTAGACACCTGGAGGAAGCTGGTTGGTGGCCTACGCCACAGATATAACCACAGGTAGAGATCTGTCAATCCATGACTAAACTACAGTTCAACAGAAACCTTCATAAAGAAGAACTTCAAAATGTTAAAGAGAGTGTTTGGAAGCCAAGTGCTTTTCTTTATTACCACCTAGTAGTGATGGGCAAAAGTTAACTAAAAAGTTATAAACTTTTAGTTTAACTAAAAAATATTAGTTAAGGCCATTGTTTAACTAGAAAAAAAAGTTTAGTTAAAATCGTAGTTTAATTATTTTTTTTAGTTACTAACTAAAAAGTTTAATTAAAATTTTTACAACTTTTCAACATGTGGTCAGGGTTGAAACACACATCCCTGTTTTCAGGTCATGTGATATCAATAACTTTGATTATCAAAAAAAATTATGCAGTTAACAACTATTTAGTCAGTCTGCATTTGAAGAGGGAAAAGTAAGATGCTGGTAGAAGTTATGTGATTAAATATTTGCACTTGAAAGTAGCTGTATAATAAAATGTTGTTAAACATTTTTTGCTAAAAGCTTCAATACAATATTATGTATGGGATTGTTACGAATTTTTTTTTAGCCGCGTGGTGGTGTTTAATTTCCGTTTCTAGTTGGAATCTGATTAGTGAGTTAGGTCAATATCTAGTGGTTTTGATCAATTCATTTGTGGCAAACAATAATTTATGAACTGCAGGAACATCAAGTACACCCTTTTTATAGTCTTAAGACTTATTATTGAGATCTAAGAATCAACAGTTAGGCCTATATAGATCTTAAAGCATTAGGATAACATAACTCTAGAAAAAAAATAATTAATCCACACCCTCTCTTGACCATAAAGTAAATAGACTGATTTTAACGTCTGGTCAGCTTGACATACACACGTAGGCCTAGTGTACTGTACGTGTGTAGTAGATGATACTACAAGACTAACTTGCATTTTTTTCATTACGCGTAATGCAATAGTGTTTTTGCTTAATGTGGAGTGCTCAGACGAGGCATGGCTAGTCAAGCATGTTCTTTACACTAAAATAGTTACACACCCTCCCATCCCAGAAAGTAAATAGAATGTACTGATTTTAACAACCTGACCAGATAGATGTACACATGTAGGCCTTGTCACGTATTACGAATTGAATTCTACTTTTAAATGGCTTGCCTAGGGGAACGTGACAATAGAAAAGGAGTTGTGTCACTTATCTTAAGTCTGAATTTAATCAAAGACTTACAATGAATAACAAAAAAAAAAATGACACAAGAAATCGGAAGGTAAACTATCAACTTAATGTTTAATCAAATATAAAGTTACAAGAAAGAAAAATAAACATTTACTCAATACAGAATTGATGTGTTGACCAAAACCCTTTTACAAAAATGACATGTAAAAATATTACAATACAAGAGTTTGAAAATGTAATTACAAATACAAGCAAGCAAGGCTTACATAAAAAAATATTAACTTACACGATCAAGTGGTTAACCACGCACGGGTCACGCAATGTCTCCGCTATTCTGTCTCACGGCTGTCTCCGTATGTCTGTCCGTCAACGTTACGCGAGCGGTCTTATATAATCTACCGCGCGTCGATCTCTCGTAATTTCTAGAAAGTCATCAACACCCAGATCTAGAACGCTCTTCAAAGAGGCAGAAAAAAAAACACCCTCCTTTCAACCAGAGGTACACACACAGGTCAAGGACCGGTCACTGTCTGTGTGGCTTGACGAATAAAAAAGAAAAAAAAAACTTATTACACAAGGGGCAGACAACCTCCCCGTCTCTCGACCGCAACAGGTCAAAGAAGAAAAAAACAATGCCTAGATACGTAACACCTCCCTCCTAAAAATAAAAAGTTTACATTTCCACGAAATGGAAATCTTTTTAGAACTACAAAAAAAATATTTACATTACAGAATGTATTTATCATGATATATATAAAAAAATATACATCAAAATACTTTTTACACTCTAGATAAGGCATCGGCGATAACATTTTCGCTGCCTTTTATGTGTTTAAGATCTAGGTTGTACTCTTGTAAAAATAAACTCCACCTGAGAAGTCGTTGGTTCTTGCCAGACATTTTGTGGATAAATGTAAGGGGATTGTGGTCAGTAAATACAACCAGTGGCCATCTGGACCCACTGATATAAAAATCAAAGTGTTGTATAGAAAGAATCAACCCAAGACATTCTTTTTCCACAGTAGAATAATTTCTTTGATGTCTATTAAATTTCTTGGAAAAGAAACAAATAGGATGCTCTACTTGGAAATTATCTTCTTGGTAAAGGACTGACCCAACACCTGTGTCACTGGCGTCAATAGCTAACCTAAAAGGTTTTCCGAAGTCAGGAGCCATCAAAATGGGAGAGCTAGATAATATCTGCTTGATCTGGTTAAAGGCTTTCTGACATTCATCCGTCCAAGTAAATCGGACATTCTTTCTCAGGAGGTTTGTTAAAGGACTGGCAATGACAGAAAAATTTTCGCAAAATTTTCTATAATATCCAGACATTCCCAAAAATCTTCGGAGTTGTTTCCGATCAGCAGGGATAGGGAAAGCTTGGATAGCTTCTACTTTGGCCATTACAGGTTTCACCTGGCCTTGTCCTACAATATGGCCTAAGTATTGGATGGAAGCCTGGCAAAAATCACTCTTACTCAGGTTTACAGTAATTTTTGCATGTAAAAGTTTAGTAAAAAGACAATGCAGTTGTTTACAATGGCTAGAAAAATCTTGGCTAAAAATTACTACATCATCTATGTATGCGTGGCAATTCTCCATGTCAGCAAGCAGGGCATTTATCATTCTCTGGAAAGTGGCAGGAGCATTCTTCATGCCAAATGGCATCACTTTGTATTGGTACAGACCATCAGGGGTGACAAAGGCGGAGATTTCCTTTGCCCTATCAGTCAGGGGAACCTGCCAATAACCTGAAAGTAGGTCTATTTTGGTGATGTACTTAGCATCACCAATACGATCTATGAGATCGTCTATCCTAGGGATAGGAAACGAATCGGTCTTTGTGACAGCATTTACCTTACGGTAGTCTGTACAAAAACGATAAGTCTTGTCCTGTTTAGGTATCAAGACACATGGGGAGCTCCAGCTACTGGAACTTGGTTCAATGAGGTCATTTTCAAGCATATACTTGATTTCTGACCTAAGTATAGCAAGTTTTTCAGGGTTGACCCTGTAAGGATGCTGCTTGACTGGAGTAGCCTCGCCAACATCTACATCATGCATTATAACATTAGTCTGTTTTGGTACATCACAAAAAATGTCATTAAATTCACTAATGATTTTCATGATAACTGGCCTTTCTGTCGAAGACAGATGAGACAGTTTTACATCCAAATTCTGTAATACAAAAGAATTAGGTATTTTGTATTGTCCAAATTTCTCCTTTACAATATCATCATCAATAGGAGAAACATGGCTATTTGAACAACTTTTGACTGTATTTAAAACACAATTACTCTTCTCTGAGTGATCTGGCCGAGATACATAAGGCTTCAGCATGTTTATATGACATAACTGAGTCTTTTTCCTACGGTCAGGGGTTTTGATTGTGTAATTGAGGTCACTAATTTTGGTCTCAATTTCATAGGGACCAAAATATCTGGCTTGCAAGGGTTGACCTGGTATGGGCAAAAATACAAGCACCTTATCCCCGGGAGAAAATTCTCTAACACGGGCCTTTCTATCATACCAGCGTTTCATGCTGGATTGGGTGTTTTGTAAGTTATTTTTGGCCAGAACACAAGCATCATAAAGTCTAGTTTTAAACTTAATTACATAGTCTAAAAGTCCTTCAGTGGCTGTTGGTGACAACAAAGTCTCTTTTATACATTTCAAGGGACCGCGCACCGAATGGCCAAAGACTAAGTCAAAAGGGCTGAATCCCAACGATTCCTGGACGGATTCACGGGTTGCAAACAGCAGCATGTGGATTCCTTCGTCCCAGTCTTTTTCGTGCTCAAAGCAATAGGTTCGGATCATGTTCTTGAGAGTCTGATGGAATCGCTCAAGAGCGCCTTGCGACTCGGCATGATACGCACTCGACATGCAGTGTTTGATGCCCAACTGAGTCATGACTTGCTTGAAAAGATTGGCCGTGAAATTCGTTCCTTGGTCCGATTGGATGGACTTTGGTAGACCAAATAGAGTAAAGAACTTGATTAAGGCCTTCACAATGTTTGATGCTTTTATGTTCCTTAGAGGAATAGCTTCAGGAAAACGAGTTGAAGCACACATAAGGGTCAACAGGTATTGGTTGCCAGCTTTTGTCCTTGGGAGAGGACCAACACAGTCAATAAGTACTCTGCTGAAAGGTTCTTCAAAGGCTGGAATCGGCTTCAGAGGAGCAACAGGGATCTTTTGATTTGGCTTGCCAACCATCTGACAGGCATGACATGATCGGCAGTACTGGATGACATCTTTCTTCAAACGTGGCCAGAAGAAGTGTGACATAATCTTGTGGTATGTCTTGTGGATGCCGAGATGACCTGACATTGGTGTGTCATGAGCCAGATTCATGATGTACGCTCGGTATCTTTCTGGTAACACGATTTGATGGCATATTCTCCATTCTTCTTCGTTGGATGCGTCTGGAGGTTTCCATTTCCTGAAGAGCATATCATCTTGGATGTAGTAGCACGTTGATGCTAGCTCTGCCTCTTGAGATGTCATTGCGGTTTTTCGGAGTTTGGCGAGCTCTGGATCCTTCTTTTGGTCCTCAATCAACTGTTTTCGAGTTGATGCCGGCTTTTCAGAATTTGGCGTTGGTTCTTCTTCAAGAGAAGCAAAGAATGTGGTGCTCAAGTCCACATCATCTTGGTTACTGTTGGCTTTGATGACGTTCTCTTCTTGAGATGCTTTCAACCTCATTGCCCTTGTTACTGCACACGCTGGATATAACTCTAGGTCTTCCTCGGGTGTAGCAGATAAGTCGGGTGTTTGAGTGACGATGGGTTCGGCTATCACCTTTCCACCTGCTAAGTCATTGCCTAACAGCAACGAGATGCCTTCCAATGGTAATGTTGGTCGGACACCTACAACAACCGGTCCAGTAATGAGATTTGACTTTATGTCGATTAGATGTAGAGGCACATCTATACATCCAAGCTCTACGCCTCGTAACAGGATGCTCTTCCCAGTCGATGATGATTTAGACAAGGGCAAGATACCCTCTAAAAGTAACGATTGTGAGGCACCTGTGTCTCTCAAAATGGTGATAGGTCGTAGACTTGTAGAATCACCGGGTAGTGATACAAATCCTTCCGAAATGAAAGGCTTAAAATCCTCTAATAAAACATCAATTTTGGTTGATGCAGACTGGACTTGGGTCGAACTCTCGCTGGAGTCATTGACATCTTTAGGAGACGCAGTGGAGAAACTCTTTCTTGAGTCAGTAGAACATCTTGTGGATGTATTTGGAGAACTCTTGATGGAGTCATTGGAACATCGGGGTGATGTCTTATGGGAACTCTTAATAGAGTCATGGGAACATCGGGATGATGTATTATGGGAACTCTGGATAGAGTCATTGAAACATCGGGGTGATGTCTTATGGGAACTCTTGATAGAGTCATTGGAACATCGGGGTGATGTATTATGGGAACTCTGGCTAGAGTCATGGGAACATCGGGATGATGTATTATGGGAACTCTGGTTAGAGTCATTGGAACATCGGTGTGATGTATTATGGGAACTCTGGATAGAGTCATTGGAACATCGGCTTGATGTATTTGAAAAACTCTTGTTTGAGTCATTGGAACATCGTAAAGATGAATTTGAAGAACTCACTGTTGAGTCATTTGAACACCGTGGAGACATTTTCGGAGAGTCTTGTACAGTCAATACATTTGAAACAGGTGGTGTCGAGGTATTCTTGATATGACTTGAGGATGAGGGAGTAAACCTCGACGACCACTGTACTGTGCAAGCGCTGACTTTTGAAGGAGCTTTTTCGTTTCTCTTCCTCAATTTCCAGCAATCGTCAATTTTATGGCCTTCTCGTTTGCAGTAGGAACAAGTAGCTTTACTTGTAGTAGGTTTTCTGTCGTTTGTACTGCTGTTCTTGATGGAGTTGCTAGCAATGAACTCAGGCTGTTTGACTTGTTTTGGCTTGACATCCGTCGTATACTTGGCAAATTGATGTGATATTATATAATCGTCTGCCAACACTGCAGCCTTGTGCACATCTTCCTCGCCACGATCAGCTATATGCGTACGGACGTCCAGCCGCACACAACTCTTGAACTCTTCCATCAGCATTAGGTTCTTGAATTTTGCAAAGTCGGTGCCGATTTCCCTGGAAGTGAGCCATTTCTCAAAGCGTCGCTCCTTTTCCCGCAGGAATTCTACATGGGTTTGACCATTCCGATTTGCGACAATCCCTGAACTGCTTTCGGTAAGCTTCCGGAACAAGTTCATATGCCTTAAGAATTAAGGCCTTAACAACATTATAATCTTTTTGTTGTTCAATGGTCAAAGAACAAAATACCTCTGCAGCTCTACCAGTCAAAACTGTTTGCAGCAAAGTGGGCCACAAAGTTTCAGGTACATTAAAATTTTTCACAGCAAGTTCAAATTGTGGAAAATAATTGTCAATTGTGGCTTCATTAAAGCGTGGAATTATTTTCAAAAATTTTGTTGCTTCAGCAGTATGACTGGCAGGGGAAGAATCTGGTCTTACATTAGCAGCTAACTCTAATTTTTTTAACTCTATTTGTAATTTCATTTCCATTTCTTTCTGCTCTAATTCTTTTTGTTTAATTTCCTTCTGGGCTTCTATTTCCATTTCTTTCTGCTCTCTAGCCGCTGCAAGCTCTAATTCTTTTTGTTTAATTTCCTTCTGGGCTTCTATTTCCATTTGTTTTAATTTTATCTGAAGTTCTAAATCTGATTTACCCTCATCGGGTCTAAGGGTTTCTAAAAGGTCTTCAGAAAACACTTCCTCGTCTACATAATGGATTACAATGTTATCTCTGATTTCTTGTTTAAGGGCATTTGATTTTATTTTTAACCCTAAATGTTTAGAAATAAGGACCAGTTCCTTCCTAGTAAAAGCATCAAGCTCTTCCACAGAGGGATTTGAAAGAAAAACCTGAATATCCATGACTAACTAACAACTATTACAAGCAAAAAATGTATACAATGTAAATATACAGTACAAAATCAGTACAACAAAAAACCTTAAGAGAGTTTGGTCAATACTATTGATACTTTACTTCCGACTCTTTGAACAAACAAAAAAATTTTGTTAAAGTCAACTTCGCCTTTACAAAATTACTCAAGTAAGACGAAAATAGGTTCAGAAAAATATCCGGGACGAAAGCCCTCAAACTTCTTTTGTCACGTATTACGAATTGAATTCTACTTTTAAATGGCTTGCCTAGGGGAACGTGACAATAGAAAAGGAGTTGTGTCACTTATCTTAAGTCTGAATTTAATCAAAGACTTACAATGAATAAAAAAAAAAAAAATGACACAAGAAATCGGAAGGTAAACTATCAACTTAATGTTTAATCAAATATAAAGTTACAAGAAAGAAAAATAAACATTTACTCAATACAGAATTGATGTGTTGACCAAAACCCTTTTACAAAAATGACATGTAAAAATATTACAATACAAGAGTTTGAAAATGTAATTACAAATACAAGCAAGCAAGGCCTTACATAAAAAAATATTAACTTACACGATCAAGTGGTTAACCACGCACGGGTCACGCAATGTCTCCGCTATTCTGTCTCACGGCTGTCTCCGTATGTCTGTCCGTCAACGTTACGCGAGCGGTCTTATATAATCTACCGCGCGTCGATCTCTCGTAATTTCTAGAAAGTCATCAACACCCAGATCTAGAACGCTCTTCAAAGAGGCAGAAAAAAAAACACCCTCCTTTCAACCAGAGGTACACACACAGGTCAAGGACCGGTCACTGTCTGTGTGGCTTGACGAATAAAAAAGAAAAAAAAAACTTATTACACAAGGGGCAGACAACCTCCCCGTCTCTCGACCGCAACAGGTCAAAGAAGAAAAAAACAATGCCTAGATACGTAACAGGCCTATATAGTGTACTAAGTGCGCAGCCCATAATGACAAGACCGCCCTGTTTTTTTTTCCCTTGCTCGGTTAACAGTTATGCAATAGTGTTAGTTGTATTTTTAGTGGTCAGAAAAAAAATTGCACATCAGCATATGCATTTTACACTATGAAATAGTTATACTTAAAACTCCAACAATTTTGTTTCTATTTCATTCTTATCTTATCTTATCTTATATAATACAGACATTACTTCAAAAAAGAAGATGATTACATCCTACGCGTCATGCATTTAGTCATGCATATTAACCAATGACTTAAACTCTGCCAAGTCACTGGTTTTCCTGGCTAGCTCAGGCAATCCATTCAATGCTCTAATAGCACTAGGGAAGAAGGAGTATTTGTACAAATTTGTCCTAGCATATGGGACGAGGAATGTGCCTTTATCTTTGTGTCTTTCAGAGTATTTTATTAAATTGTTTTTGTATTTGAAGATTATGCTTCAGTGTTTTATGTATAATTGCTACTTTACTTTTGAGTCTTCTGTCCTGAAGGCTTTCTAAATTTAGTGATTTTACTAAAGGTGATACTCTAGTCAAATGTGAATATTCGTTTGTTATGAATCTCACTGCTCTATTTTGTGTCTGTTCCAGTTTGTTAATGTTTTTTTGAGTTGAGGGGTCCCAAACGGAGGATGCATATTCTATTATTGGCCTAACCAAGGTTAAATAATATTTTAGTTTTATGTTCTTATTTGATTTATAGAAATTTCTTTTAATAAATCCTAATGCTTTGTTTGATTTTTTTATAGTTTCATCAATATGTGGATTCCATGACAGTTTTTCATTTATTATAACACCTAGGTATTTAGCGTTTTTAGTCTGTGTTACTGGATTGCCATGAATAAGATAAGTGGAATTTATTTGTTTTAAGTTTTTTTGGTTACTAGATCTAACTTTTAAACTCTAATTGAATGTTATTTAATGAGATTTTAAACTTTACTGTTATAAGTAATTAAATTTTCCGTTATATAATAAGTTAATATAATTAAAAAAAAAAAGAGTACCATTCTTTTCTAAAGGTTTTAATTGAAGGCAAAAATACAAGCACACATATTTATCTAGAGATCTTTTTTTTAGGCTAAATTTTATTGTGCATTAACGTTTAAGTAAGAAACATATTCCTTATTACTGAGTTTATTATGGATAAAAAATTCAAAGTCAACCCCGCCCCCCCCCCCCCCCCACCAAAAAAAAAAGTTTGTTATAGTTTAATTAATTTGTTTTAGTTTAGTTTAACTATATTTTGAAATTCATGATAAACTAATAGTTTAACTACTTTATTTTATTTGATAACTAGTTTTAGTTTAACTTTTAAAAGTTAGTTTAGTTCCCATCACTACCACCTAGCCACTATACCTTAAATTTGTTTGACTAATATTATAATATGCTTTTGAATGATCATGATAAAAATCTGCTTTGATAATTAGCAAATTTATAGGTTACCTGCTTTGGTACCTATTATCTCAAATTTATGTCCAAATGTGTATGCTGGAGATTCTGGCAGAGTTCTTTGGCGTGGTCCAAGTAGAGAAGGCTTGTGATATTGATTAGGTGATGGCCACTGAAAATAAAAAAGAAAACATTAATGACAACTAACTGGTAACAATGAAAATAATATAATTACTTGTAAAAATGGAAAGTAGACCTAAAGTTTTCATAGACTGGTATGAAAGTTTTTTTTAAATGTGAGTAACTAAAAACATCAGTGAATAAATATAAAAAAAATCAATAATGTTTATATACTATTTGCAACATGAGCTATTAAAAGTAAATTTAAATAATAACAAAACCTTAAATAGTGTTAATAAATCAGGAATATTAGATAACTTACTTTTCCTTCCCGTTTGAAATCAGATTTATTATGCCATGGATCAATGGGCTGAAACCAAGTTTTTGCCCAGGAAGTGTTGGAACCACCAGCTGTGAAAAAAAATGTTAAGACTAGCTGTCACAAAAATGACTATCTTGATTATATCTAACTATAAATACCTAATGAAAAATCATAATTAAAATGAGTTATCCCTCCGCCAAAAGGGAAAATTTTTACCCTTTTCTGGATAACATTTGGTTCCAAAAGTAAATGAAGGAGCATTGGTTTCATATAGTGGTTTGTTTTTTGGTGAGTATGTCCAAAAGTTAGGCCCTTCCATATCATTCTTTAATGGTGGTCTTGCATTATTAGCTTCATCCCAGGAAATAACTTTGAGTGGACGTTGAGGTTCTACATAGTAGAGACTTGGTCCTCTAGGTACACGTTCTGACCTGTATGAAAAAAAAAATGTTAATGATAAATATTGGTTATTTTTATATAGCTTTAATGACAATATAAACAGTAATAACTATTATAATTGCAAAGTTAAACAAAACATGCTTAAAGCAAGCATCTATACAGGGCTGGATCTAAGTATGTGGAGGCCTCGGGGCAAGATTTTTGTGGAGACACCTACAATTTTATGAAAGCTGTAACAAAGATCCACTTATGAATGAAAATACTTATATCTAAAAGCATTCTACATTTTAGAAGAAAGAGAGTTTTTGTAAATTTTATCTCTCTTTCTTATAAAAAAATATTTAATATGTTTATTTAAGTTTAAAAAGTGTATATTTTATAGTATTTGGAGGGTAAGGCCCTTGGTAGACACATTGCTAAGCACTTCATAATCACAACATTTTTGCCAGCCATAAAAATGCAAAAAAAAAAACGTTTTAAGAACATTTTTTTAAATTCTGACCCATAGAAATTTGATATATATCTTATCTCTTTTGTGGAAGCACCTTTCTTGTGGAGGCTCCCAGACTGTAGCCCTGCTTGCCCTCTCTTAAATCCGGCCCTGCATCTATATCTAAACACCGGTTTATTTTACCTAGTGGTTGAAGAATATACTGTTGCCAGTCTGACTAACTTTGGTGGAATCCGACTTCTAGTTGGTTTCATTAAAGGGAAGCCTTTCATTTTTTTCTGAGTTTGACTTATAGAAGAAATCAGCTGTTCTGCCCTGTACTGGCCCCTCTGTACAACTGAATTAGTTGATCTATCTGATGCTATGTGGTCAGAGGCATTTAGTTTGTCTCTAATGTTATGGAGAGCTTGTAACAAAAAACGAAACACTTGAGATAAAATTTACATATCAATATAATATGATTAATGTGTAGTTTTTAGAACTAAGTTTATTAATACAAAGAATTCAATGTTTATTATAAGTCTAGAAGAAAAGATGATGTTGCATAATTAACACTAAAAAGTACCTCAAAAATAGTAACATCAAAGTTATGAATAAATGGTTGAATATAAATTATCTAAATAAAAGTGATATATAGAAATTCTAAACCAATTAAAAATGTCTATGTCTATATTAATGATATAATTTTTGTTATAAAACAGCCTAAGAAGTGGTTTCAAAATAGAAAAGGTGTAAATACCCACTAGCTTCACTAAATCAGGAAAAAAACTATGAAAAAAAAAATGAAATCAATGATAAATTTTATTCATTGAGAAAACAAAGCTATTTCAACAAAGGTACCGAGCTGAATATCTCTAATGCATTAATAAAAAAGATACACAGGAGTAGTATGGTACAGTAATAAACATTTAAAAAAAGAAAAACAAGACCGTCAACAATAACAGTCAGGGAAGAAATATTTCTTTTGAGCAAGATGCTTGTGTTTTGCACACTGAAGTAAAAGATATGCTGATGGATGGAAAAAAAACACCTCCAAAATTATTCTAAAATGGTCCAGAAAAATGAGAGCTAAAAAAAGATAAGTTGTAAAATGTTGTTCTGTAGATAGCATAAATGAATGATATATCATTGAGATATGATTATGATATGATCTAAAGTAAAAAAATAAAGTTCCCCTTTCAGACCTTGCAATCTATAGGGTAGATGATCTTTCTCTGGCTCATAGTAAATGAAGGTGTCATGTGGACAGCACAACGACCAACCGCCTTTACTTTTCCCAACTAATGTCAGGTATCCATTAGAGTTGGGTGGACACAGAGGCGCCCAAAGATCCCGAAATAAAAAATCCAACTCTTCACCAGGATTCAAACACAGAACCTTGATTCAGAAGCCAAGCGCTTTACCAATGGGCCACCACGCATCCATCATAAAGTAAGCTAGGATGAAAATAACCTTTTTGACTGAACCTGAACAATTGTAAATTATGAGATGAGAGATTTTAGTTAATTTATTTTAATTTCAAAAAATCATGTAATGTAAAATATTTCATGCAGATTTGTACATGAAAAACTTGAGTACAAAGGTTTACAGGCTACTAGGAAATGTGGTGCGCACTTCAGATATTTGATCCCTGCATTCATCCCATATGCTCGAAAGAAAATTTAGGCTAGTACATTATCTTGAATGTTTTTTTTTTAAGAAAGGTTTAAAACTTATAAAAGTCATACAGCTGTGTAATCAGGCAATTAACACCTGTAGGACAGAAGAGATTCTTTGTTATAGTTCATTTACAAATACAACATTTACTTACATTGCTGAATTTCAGGAATTTTATTTTGCTTCTGCTGAGAAAACCTGTTGAATTCATGATCATTCAAGTCTTGTAACTCTTGTGTTCTGTTTGTTCCATGTTTATATTCAAAAGGAAGAGTTATATTCTCAGTTGTGCCCCCTGTATTAGTTTTGTTTATGTCAATTAATTCATCATCAATTTGTGTAGAGTATATGTTTCCTTTCTCTTCTAAATTTTCAATGTCACTGTCTAATTCAGAATTGCTAAGATGACTATCAGGCTTATCTTCTACTTTGGAACTAGAGTGTACATCATTTTCAGGTTTATCTTCTACTTCAGAATGTACATTTTCTTCATTCTCATTAACTTGTTTTTCCATTCTTTAAACCGACTAGAGCATTTAGAAAAAAAAAAAAATATCATCTTATTACTTTTTAGCCTACTTGAAAAAAAAGAGAGAATTTGAATTATATTTCATACTGACACCTATCAGTGAGCTAGCCATAACCAATATGTATATAATTTTATTATTTTATTAAGGACAAAATAAAAGATTTACAGATATAAAAAAAATCGGAGAAAAAAACATGTATTGGAAGTGTCAAACACTTATGAAAAAAATATTTTTAAATGTATAGAAATTTCAACTTAAATTTGTTAGTAATGGAGAGAAATTTGTAAAAATAGCTGTAATAAAAAAGAGAACCTAAACAGACCACATGCAGACAATGTTATGAGTGCTTTAGTTTAAATGTGGTATAGTTAAATGCAATATAGTTTAAGGTTTACATATATGAAATACACCACTCCTCGGACTTGAGGCCTTTATTATAGTTTATATATTATGCAGTTATTATTATTACATCCAGATAGTTGCATATTCTATCACTGACTTTCAATGTTGGTGAAAAATTTACATGAATAATTCTTATAATAATATTATAATATACAGACTCTATATAGTGGAGATTCTATTAGATATAATTAGATCTATAATAATTTAGAATTAGTTTAAATTTATTTACACGTAACATGCTACATTTAACATTATAGTAATTACCATCAATAACTAATTATAGATCTAGCAGATCACATCCACTGACAGTGTCAGTCACCACTGACTGAGTTCACAGAGGGAAGTGAGTGAGACCACTTCTGTCGATATTGACGATATCGATTTATTATAATATAATTTTCATATGATAGATGATCTGTCAGTGTCGAATCTGCTGATTCACCTGAAATTAAGCCATAAAGTTGATAAAGTCATAAAGAGTCACGTTTATAAAAATTATTTTGAAAACGTTTTGTGAACACAACTCATTTTAGTAACTAAATCTTTAATTTATCGATTACTAGTCTAGATCTAGATATGATATCTAATATCTAAACAAATAACTCGGTTTTTGTTAACGCGTCGCCATCTTGTAACTAACCACGCTTTAAAAAATATTAAAAACCTCTTTGTATCTAGAAAAAGAGACGAACATATTAAAAACTTAAAAGTATAGATTTCTGATGTACCCATTTAACTTTTCAAAAAGTTTAGATCTATAAATATAGATGTATATATATACAGATCTAGATATCTAGACCTAAAAATCTAGATATAGATTCTATATATACATCTAGATCTAAAGTCTATATGAGTAGATCTAGATCTAGTAAATCTATTATCTTATTTACACTAGTCTTACTAGTCAATAAAGTTAAAAATAAGTTGACTCACAGACCTATATATAAAAACATTAAAAACATTACCTCTACCGGAAGTTATAATTTATTGTTATTGTTAATAAAAATAAATAAAAAAAAGAAAAAGAAAGATGCACACTAAATCATTAAATCATTAAATCTAGATCTAGATCGACTCTACTATGGAATCTAGATAATTAGATCTATCTATACACAAATTCTATAGATCTAGATTCTACATGAATTTATCTAGCTATTTCAATTATTTTTTTAAATGGTAATTTAAATTTTAATTATAGATCTAAAAACTAGTCTAGATTTAATCTAGATTCTAGGACAGTGACAGTCTACTCTTACTCTTACTCTTAGTAACTCTAGCCTCTCGGCCTAGGCCCTAAGGAGTCTTAGTCTTAGACTGGCGAGTTAGAGTTAGACTTATACTAACTAGATCTAATTTATTCTAAGTCTTAGACGTAGAGTTAGACTACTTATATTATAATTATATACTTATTATTATTATACTAACTTTAAACTTAGACTTAGACTTAGAGTAGACTTTTAGTAACTTTTACTTAGACATTAAACAATAGACTTAGTCTTAGTCGTCTTAGTGACACTTATCTTATCTTATATAATACAGACGTTACTTCAAAAAAGAAGATGATTACGTCCTACGCGTCATGCATTTAGTCATGCATATTAACCAATGACTTAAATTCTGCCAAGTCACTGGTTTTTCTGGCTAGCTCAGGCAACCCATTCCATGCTCTAATAGCACTAGGGAAGAAGGAGTATTTGTACAAATTTGTCCTAGCATATGGGACGAGGAATGTGCCTTTATTTTTGTGTCTTTCAGAGTATTTTATTAAATTTTGTTTTTGTATTTGAAGATTATGGTTCAGTGTTTTATGTATAATTGCTACTTTACTTTTGAGTCTTCTGTCCTGAAGGCTTTCTAAATTTAGTGATTTTACTAATGGTGTTACCCTAGTCAAATGTGAATATTCGTTTGTTATGAATCTCACTGCTCTATTTTGTGTTTGTTCCAGTTTCTTAATGTTTTCTTGAGTTAAGGGGTCCCACACGGTGGATGCATATTCTATTATTGGCCTAACCAAGGTTAAATAACATTTTAGTTTTATGTTCTTATTTGATTTATAGAAATTTCTTTTAATAAACCCTAATGCTTTGTTGGATTTTTTAATAGTTTCATCAATATGTGGATTCCATGACAGTTTTTCATTTATTATAACACCTAGGTATTTTGAGTTTTTAGTCTGTGTTACTGGTTTGCCATGAATAAGATAAGTGGAATTAATTTGTTTAATTTTTTTTGTTACTCTTAACAACTGACATTTTTCTGGGTGGAAAGACATGCTCCAATTTGATTCCCATTTCTGTAATTCATCTAATTCTCTTTGTAAAATATCTGTGTCTTGTTTTGTTTTTATTGTTCTATATATTATGCAATCGTCTGCAAATAATCTGACTTTTGTTCCTGAACTAATGCAATTTGGTAAATCATTTATGTAAATTAAAAATAGTAGTGGACCCAAGACTGTTCCTTGAGGTACACCTGAGTTTACTGTTATTGGTGTTGATTTAGAGCCATTTATTATTACAGTTTGTTCTCTCCCTATCAGAAAATCTTTAATCCACTGATACAGTGGACCGTTAATGCCGAAATATTTTAATTTTTTAAGCAAACTATGGTGGTGAACTTTGTCAAAAGCCTTGGAAAAATCTAGTAAGATAGCATCTATTTGTTCACTATTATCTAAACCTTTTGAGAAATCATCAATTAGTCCTATTAGTTGTGTTTCACATGATCTATATTTCCTAAAGCCATGTTGGTATGGGGTGAGGACATTATGTTTGTCTAAGTGGTTTATGATGTTGCTACATATTATGTGTTCTAGTATTTTACATGTGATGCTGGTAAGTGATACTGGTCTGTAGTTTCCTGGATCAGATTTTTCTCCTTTTTTAAATACGGGGGTGACATTAGCTTCTTTCCAGTCCTTTGGTACTCTGCCCTGGTTAAGCGATGCCTGAAAGAGTATTTTGAACACTGGGGCTAGCTCATTGCTTAGTTCTTTGAGTAATCTAGCTGGAATACCATCAGGTCCAGACGCTTTATTTGGTTTGGTGTTGGCTAATAGTTTTTTAATTCCATTTTCTTGTACTACTAAATCTTCTATGTTGTCTACTTGGTTCAAATTAAGAAATATGTCTTTGTCTCCTGGGGCTGAGAATGCTGATGCAAAGTATTTGTTTAGGATGTTTGCTTTAGTTTCATTATCATTATGTATTATGTTATGTTCATCTTTTAATGGCGCTATGCCTGTTGTTTCCATTTTCTTAGACTTAATGTATGACCATAGGTTTTTGTTGTTATCTTTAGATATTACATTGTTTATGTATTCACTCTGCAGCTGTCTGCTTACTTTTTGGGTTAGGTGTTTAATTTTTATATACTTTTTGTAAACTCTTTCTGCCTTGGTTTCTTTAAATTTTCTATATAGGTTTTCCTTCTGTTTACAAAGCTTCTTTAGTCTATTATTAAACCAGCATTTATTTATTTTGTTTGATGTGTATTTAGTTGGTATATGATTTTCTATAATGCTTTTAAGATGGTTTTTAATGAAATTCCAGAGGTCATCGACTGGTTGGTTAATGTCTTTTTCTAATAAGAATGTTTGTTGAAAGTTTAATGCAGCTTGGTGTAGTTGTGTTAGATTACATTTATTCCAGAGTAAGATTTTTCTTTTGGTTTTTGTATTGGCTACTGCTTTTATCTGACTGTGTATTTTTATGATCTCATGGTCTGATAGACCAGGGATAATATCATAATCAACTACTAATCCAGGTCTGTTGGTTAAGAAGAGATCTAATGTGTTGTTTAATCTAGTTGGCTTTTTAATGATTTGATCTAAACTTAGGTTGTGTAAAGTTTCTATGAAAAGCTCATTTATGTCCTTAAGGTTTTGGTGTTTATCTATGGTTAGTGTTTTCCAATTTATATCAGGTAGGTTGAAGTCACTTACTCATTTACTTTAAGTTTAATCTTATCTTATCTTCTTATCTTATATAATACAGACGTTACTTCAAAAAAGAAGATGATTACGTCCTACGTGTCATGCATTTAGTCATGCATATTAACCAATGACTTGAATTCTGCCAAGTCACTGGTTTTTCTGGCTAGCTCAGGCAACCCATTCCATGCTCTAATAGCACTAGGGAAGAAAGAGTCTTAGTCTTAGAAGCTAGAAAACTTTAAAATCTAACTTAGATTAGATCTATTAAGTATTATCTATCTTTAGAATAATAGATCTATAATATTAATATTAATTATTATTAATATATAATTATATTATTTATATATTATTATATAAAATATTTAAATAAATTATTATTGTTATATTAGATTCTCTACTTTCTAGATCTAGAATCGAGATATTCTACTCAACGTAGCCAACTACCCAACTTGACCAAGGCTAAGGACCAATTAATAATGAATCAATTCCAGAGTGTTTTGGCATTTGCTGACTTTTATTTTTTTTCATATACTCTCATACATTTTTTTAAATTTTACTTTTTTTTTATATAATTTATAGTTATAGATATTAAAGCAATGGAATGGTCAAACCTTGGAAAAAGAAAAAAAAATTGTATAACTCAGCTGTTGGACAGTAAAAAAGATCTAGTAGACTCTTAAGCTAGATTAGGTGTGAATGTGATGTGTTATGCCTATGAGTATGGTATTAATATATCAATTAATATTGTTTAAAATTTTGTAATTTCTTATAATTTGGAGCAATTTTGTAAGTCTCTCTTGCCAGTACATAGCCTCTCCACAACAAGTCCTATGCAGTACCTCCTCGTGGTGGCAGATGGAAACTGAGGCTGCGAAGCCTCAGGCTAAACTGCAAGGGTCTCTGAGGAGGTTTGGCCCCAAGATGTGTGGCAGGCATGGCCCGTCGGCGTGCGGACACGCCCTGTTGCCCACAAACCAAACCCCTAGCTATAGGACAATAGCCGCACTGCCTTGTGTGTGTGTCCTTGTAAGGTCTAAGGCTAAGGGAGTAAACCCTAACAGAAAATCCGGTCCTGGAGCCCAGTAGGCGGGGGGACAGAAGTAAGACTACTGCTCTCTGGCAAACTCCTGCAGCCACCTGTCCCCAAATTGTGATGGCTCGCCATCCCTTTGGACCCGGTCAGTATGGAAGAGAGGCGTGTGCTGACGTGTGGACATCAGTCAAAGCAAGACTAAGATACTTGTCCAAAACACAAACACTGCACCTCAAGTAAGCATTAATGGCCAACCACTAGAAATTGTTGATCACTTTTGTTTGGCTCCATCATATCCAACAACACTCTACTGGATAAAGACATAAAAAACAGGATAGCCAAGGCAATGGCCACCATGTCACGGCTGCAGAAAAGAGTCTGGGACAACATATTGCTGATTAGCAGTACTAAAGCCCTAGTCTACCGGACCTGTGTGTTGAGCACCTTGCTGTACGGAAGTGAAACATGGTCAACCTACTCATGGCAGGAAAAAAAGCTAAATGTTTTCCACCTCCGATGCCTAAGGCGGATCTTTAAAATAAGGTGGCAAGATAAGATAACCAATGAGGAAGTGCTACAAAGAGAAGGGTGCCAGGACATCCGCTCTGTTATCAGCAGCAGACGCCTTGGCTGGCTTGGCCACGTTCGTAGAATGCCAGTAGGTCGACTTCCACAGGACATCCTGTATGGCGATCTAATAGTAGGCAGGAGAGCCGCTGGTCGCCCACTTTTACGTTATACGGATGTATGCAAACACAACATGAAGCTCTTCAAAATCGACACTGGCAACTGGGAAGAGGTGGCACTGGACAGATCCTCATGGAGAGAGAGCATAAAGGAAGGGTCAAAGATTGCAGATGTCATACACAACAGAAGCAGAAAGAAGGGTGAAAATGCAACGGCGCCTGGTGATTATATATGCCCAACCTGCGAAGGTAGCTGTGTATCAAGGATTGGCCTCTTTAGTCACACAAGAAGTCTCTCGAGACGTAAAATGCCACAGAATTGTTTAAAAAAATTATTAAGCATATTGTTGAAATGTTTAATTTATGAAACTATATAAGTATTTAATTTTGATTTAAACAGATTGAACACATTTTCTACCATCTGAATCTACTTGACTTCTAAATGGTTGTGACTGACTCCTTTTTGTTCCCTCCTTCTGCTATGATGAAGGTCAGAGTAACGAATATGAATGGCGTGGACACCATTGTTGATGTTGGTAAAGACTGGACATGTGATAAAGTTAGTACATGTCAATAATGTTAATTCTAACTTTCAATGTATTCATTAATAACATGACCACATTTTAGTGGTTCAGTTATATTTATTATGTACTGGTATACATGATTAGAGAATCCCATTTATTCTGTTTGTTTTTATTTAGTTCCTTTTACAAATATTACAAAAATATTCTTTATTCACACTCTGTTGTGGCCTCATTCTAACTGTTAGTAGCTCGATACATTGTGGGAGTACGAACAACCTCCTCTTGGGCCTTGATGAGGCATGAGCAGCCAATGTCTAAGAGACCTTGACAATAGGATGTGTGATGAAATGATCACCTAATTTTTAGGGCTCTTTGGACTCGTTCCTGGTCTGTATTGACTATCTTTGGTCAATGGTCAAAGTTTTGTGTTTGTGGTCAGCAGTAGAGTGACTTCTTAGTTGTAAATACAAAGCACTAGCTATCAAATAATTATTAGACAAATATTTAAAGATATGCATTCTTTGTTTGTTTGTTGTTGTTTTTTAGTAAGCGTTTCTGTTAATTTTTTTTAGCTAATACACCAAAAATAAACTCAAATATGTAATACACATAATTAAATTATTTATTTTTAGACAAATGCGATATAGCTGTTGGTATAAATGTTACATTATGATATTCCCCACCTTATTTTCCTTTCCATATATATCCTCATATACCTTTAATTTTATGTTTTAAAAGTGGTATATTTAAACATAAACGAGTTGGAAGATTAAATTTAAAAACAAACAACAAAAGGCATTGCACCTCAATTCCCAAGCTGCAGAGTTTGCAAAGTATCATGTCATTTGATTACCTATAGCTTTTTTAGTCTATGAGATTTAAATGTGTCGGACGGATGAACGGACATAGGTACCGACAGACCACACTAATAGAGGCTTTTCTCCTTTTAGGGGTGGCAACAAAAAAAGGGGAGACTTTAAATAGAGTTGAATGAATGATAACTACAAATACAAAATTTTTTGTTTATGTTTGTCAAATGTTTGACATGTTTCGGATGTTCCTTCAGAGTTGATGATAATCTACTTCCTAGTCCAAATAAACAAGAGCACAGAAAGTTTCCAAAAATAAGAAAAGATTGTAAAGTGAATATAAAAAGGTCTTTAGTATTGTTAGATTCTTAAATATTATTCTTTGAGTTTTTAATCTGGACAAAAAAATATTGACATGCTTTGGTTTTTGTTCTTTTAATTCTCCTAAAACGTATCAAAGATAATATCTAATCTTGTAGATCACACATGCTATTTATGTTGTTAAAATATTGCTGGTTTCATGACATATCTGGAACCAATAGAGTTTTTAACACTGGTATCTGGAAGAACTATGCAATTTTCTGTAGGTAAAAAGCTCTTTGAGTGAATGTGTCTTTGAGTTTGTGTTCATAGCTCTTTGAGTGAATGTGTCTTTGAGTTTGTGTTCATAAAAATTAAAACAGGTAATGGCATTATGCGTGTTTGGAGTCTGTGTCATTTATATTCAGGCTCATTCTAACCTAGATTAACTGCTTACTTCTACACTAAAAAGGCAAATCGCTAGAGTGGAGCACTCAGACTATTAATTTAAACCTTTATATTTCACTAGTCGACCGGCGGCGTAGCATACGAGGCTATTTTGCAGGGCCTGCTTACGCCACTGCAACCTATGCGACCTCAGTGGGGGCCCCGTACTTTCATAGGACCCGCGCTAATTCTAGGTGTATAAATTATTAAATAAAACCATTTTATAACTTACTAGTTGACTGGCAGCGTAGCATACGCCACTATTTTGCAGGGCTGGCCTTAGGCCACTGCAACCTATGCATCCGCAGCGTGCCCCCCCCCTTTCATAGGACCCGCGCTAATTCTAGGTGTATAAATTATTAAATTAAACTATTTTATAACTTATAACAGATTTCCTGAGGCCTCATGAGCTCCTGGAAATCTCTGGAAATTAAAAAAGTTCTGGAAATCTCCTGAAATTATTAAAATCTTTTGAAAACTCATACAAATCTGCTAAAATATATAGATCATCATCATCAAACTCCATTCGAGTGAGGGCTTGAGAGGCTCAAATCCTCTCTTGCAAAAGCCCTGGACAGAAACCCTGCTGTCTTGCACAGTGCATAAATGTCGCCATACAGGTCGAGAATTTTGGGTTTCCCAGACCTGTCGAGACGGAGATCAGCAAGTCTGGGGCAGTCAAACAGAATATGAGGCACGGTTTCCTCTTCTTCCCCGCAGCGGGGGCACAGTGAATCAAAATTTGGCCATAGCCGCGAGAAATATGAGCCAACAGGACAGTGGCCTGTCCTGCACTGTGCTATAATAGCTTGCTCAGGCCTGGACAGCCTCCACCACGGGGAAGTGCGGTCAGGGCGCTTCATGCGCTCCCAGACTCCACTGGCTTTTTGGGACTTGTCCCAGCACTCAAACCACTTTTACATTTCTGTTTTTTGTATTATAGCCAGGGCTTGATGAAAGCTTACAGCCTCATCAGTGGGCCAAAGAGTCTGCAATTGTGTTGCCAGTCACACCTATGTGACTCGGTACCCACTGCATAATTACAGGGGTGCCATAGCATTGTTTAATGTTATGTGAAGCCATGATGACAGTATTGATATTGGGGGGCCATGGTCTGGGGCTTTGCAAAGCCTGTAGTACAGATTTTGAGTCAGTGACCACAACAATCTGTGTTGCTCTCAAATGTCCCTCGCCGAGTTGAGAGTCAATGACTTTTAAGGCTTCACAGACTGCCATGGTCTCCGCATCAAAACTGCAAACACTACCACATGGTCAAAAGATTTTGACTGTGTAAGAGCCCAGAAAGTCGATGTAGGCTCCATAGCCTGCTCTTCCAGAATCTATGTATGCAAAAATACCACTGGGCTTGAAGGTATTAATGGTCTCCAGAGCTAGGATTTGAAGGTCATTAGATGAACGGCTTTGCTTAGTGGCATTAGGGTCTACTAATTTCAAGCGTATGTCTGGAGTCGTTGGGCGACACCAAGGGGGAAGGGGATGAAAGCGTTGAATGTTTTGTCGGTTGGTGGAGAGGCCAGCTTCATCAGATAGTCTAGTGGCATGATGCATAAAAGACTGCATCTTGATACGTCTTCTGCATCTCCAACCATCCACTAGTTTTCTAGCTGGGAGGTATTCATCCAACCTTTTATACCGCTCATAGCAGGTCAGTACTGACCTTTCCCTCCTAAGGTTTAGTGGAACTATATTAGCCATTATTTCAGCCGCATTTACTGGACTTATCCTAAAGGTTCCACAGACAAATCTTAGTGCTTGGGACTGTATTTTATCAAGCTGTTCAAGAGCAGTCCTAGAGCCATAAATTTGCACAGGTAGGCTGTAGTCTATCAGTGATCGGACTGCTCCTAAATACAGGGATCGGAGCATGTCTGCTCGGGCTCCCCACTTCGTGGATGCCAGCTTCCGCACAATGCAAAGTTTCCCTGAGGCCTTTCTTACAACATCCTGGATGTGCGCACACATTTTTAGTTTGCCATCTAAAGTTACACCAAGGTACTTGGGTAGCTTTTCCATGCTGAGAGCCACTCCGTTGAGGGAGAGCTGGAAAGGTTGCCTGAGAATGCCAGTCCCGAGCGTGAACAGATAATAGACCGTCTTGGAGGTGTTTATTTCTAGCCTCCATTTTTGTGTGTATGAGCAGAGCGTATGGAGATCTTCTTGTAACACTTTTTGTATAGAGGTTGCGCTCCTTCCGGATTTCCAAAGGACAATATCATCAGCATATAGCAGCTTTTGGCATTTTAGCTGAGCCGGTAGGTCATTTATGAAGGCCATGAAAAGGGCGCATGACAGGACGGAGCCCTGGGGGAGGCTGTGCTCGAGGGTCATTTCCCTTGAGACTTCTCCGTACATCCTTGTTCTTATGGTACGCTCTTGTAGGAAGTCTCTAATCCAGTAATATATACGTCCCCGCACCCCCACGGCTCTTATCTTATGAAGCAAACCAGGCCGCCATACTTTATCATATGCCTGTTTTAAGTCAATGAAGACTGCGTATGTGCTTTCGGTCCTTTGGAATCCATCTGCTACGCTCTGCACAAAGATGTTGACTTGGTCTATAGCGGACATTCCAGCCCTGAAATATATAGATAAAAATTGTCATTTTTGGGTGTCATTCAATATGGAAAACGCCAATCCTACGCGCAATAAAAAAAAACGACATGCAATACCCATAATTGTGGAATCTAGTGAAAGAAGCTTTTCGTGCCTCAGACTAATGAAGAAACTCTTGAGGTCAACAATTCTCAAAGATAGGTTAAAACATTTGGTTATTCTTGAGCGTGATTTAATTAGGAAACAGAATTCTTTTTGATATACTGTATGACTTCACTATACGCAAGGCTTGTGTAGTAACTCTGTGTGTAGTAAAGAATGAATAGAATGCAAAGATGAATATATTTTCTAATATAAACTCTTAATTTTCACTTATTATCCGAATCCCTACACAAACTGGGCCCCTCGAAATCCGTTTCGCATAGGGCAACACAATGGTTAAGTCCAGCCCTGCTATTTAGTGATGGGTGAATACAGAGTAGATTACTTGTTCTCTTTCCTTGACGTCTTGGTCACAATGGTTAAGTCTGGCCATGCTATTTAGTAACGGGTGAATACTACTTGTCCCCCCCCCCTTTTTTTTTTCGCCTCTAAAATTACGGGGGTAATTATAGTCTGTCCAATACTTGGTGAAAAATTTTTTTTCTGCCCTTGTAAAATTTGAAATAAATTTAGGAGTATTAGTTAAAATTCTATGAAATAAATACTAGAAACTCTCACATACATTTGGCTTTTGTAGGAAAAAAACTTTGATTTGAAATTTTAAAAAATGTATATTTTGCTTTCTATTTGTTGTTTGTTCTCAATTGTCTTGAAAGGGTGCTTGAAACTTTATCTCATGTTTGTCACAGCTAGAGGTCTGTTAAATACAAGTTATATTCTATTCCAGGTAAAACTTGCTTTGGAACATTTGTTGGACCTACCCCCTGCATTAACAGGCTTGTCAGCAGATCCTCTGAAAAACTCACTGATGTTTAAGTTAGTTCTAGTGAGAACTGGAAAAACACTTTTTGATGAAGGCACTTTAGCACAACAGGGAGTCAGAGAATTTGGTAAAGTCTACTTACAATTTGGTTTGCAGTTCATTCTAAATTTTTTTTTGTCCAGACCAAGTCACATAAAACACAATGTGAAACTGTGTTAAGTGTATTTATTTGTTTAGAAAAACTGAGACCAATAATATTGTTACATTTTTCAGATGTTGATACAGAATTTAAGATTATTACATCCCAGTCCTCCCTCAGGATGGTGGTGGGCAGGGTTCAAACCCTGGACCACCAAGACAACAGTTCAGAGTGCATACCACATGACTAGGCAGTCTCTTTCTTGTAATTATGATGTTTTCTGGATTGTTTTGCCAAGTTCATTTAAAAGCTGCTGAACAAAAAATGCCATTCATATAGTTTGTCTCTTTCAGCATCAAAATTAATGTAGCTGTTTTTGTGGCTATTCTGGGTTAAAGGTCACAAACTTTTTTTTTATACCATCACCCAATTAATGTGAAAAAGGGAATGTTTCTGATTTTTTTGTTTTGTTATTAAAAATGTTTGAATTGTTTGTTTTTTTTGTTTCCTAAACTTTCAGATGAGTTACTGTTGCTTAGAAAAAGAATGAATGTACCGCATTTGGAAACAGAGAGACAAAGAGATGAGAAAAAAGCTCCTGACATTTCAACTATACGTAAGGCCACAGCACATCTACCGAAGAAAAATCATGATCTACCTGAAGAAGAACCAACCTCTAGTCTCGATGTATGTCAATATTTTTAATTTAATGTGATTATATTAAATTATGAAGTAATTGTGTGATACATATCAGTGAAGACTAGGAATTGGTGTGAATATATTAAGATTATCTAGAATCTTTGTAATTGACAATATTTTGACTCAACACATTTAAAAATTTAAATAACAGTACAATAAAATATTTTCCTCCAAGAAATTTTTTACAAACATGGTAGAATACATGAAGATAGAAAGTGGTTCAAAGTTGAAAATGATGAAAAATTATTTGAAGAAACACGTTAGAATCTCAGTTTTATTTTATTAGAATTTTGTGTTCTAATTTTAATAAAAACATTTGAAACCTTGAAACCTAGTTATTTTTGATAAGCATTTGATAGTCTTATTGGTTACCATGAGGGGCCCTTTTTTTGTCTGTTTGTTGATTGACTTACTACTAGCTAGTGCTACTATTTCATTGTAATCTCTGACTGTTATGCACTAGGAACCAGACAAACGTTTTGATATAAAGTTCACTACCACACCTAATAAAAAAAAATAAAATGCCCTGCAAACCCAGATGACTTTCTATGTACCATCTTAGAACTGTGACAGCTTCTGTTCTTAATTTCAATATATGACCTAATTGCATTAGAACTGAAATAAAATACTGTTGTTTGTTTGACATGTTTTGGATTTTCCTTCAGAGTTGAAGATAATCAGGACAGCAGGGAAATTTGCAGGCAGGGTTTGAACCTGGTACCATTGAGACCATCAAAGGACAGTCCAGAGCGCATACCTGACTAACAGACTAATTAATATTTGTGCTTAGTAAGATAAGAAGACTAATATTGATGTCTGGCAAGTTTAGTTGAAGAGTTGATTGTAGTTATTGTTTTTTCTTTGTCAGTGTTTTTCTTGGTCATAGTTTCTTAATTGAAATTTCAATATTGCCAGAATGCTATGGTTTTAGTCATTCAATAAATTATCTTTTTTTTTGGTCAAGTTTCAAAGTGAACTTCGAAGGATACTTATATCATTAATAGAAGCATCACAACGTGTTTTATGTCTGAACCCAGAGGCTGCAAAAATATTTCAACAAGCTG
The DNA here is from genome assembly GCA_036873155.1 of Biomphalaria sudanica. Lineage (NCBI taxonomy): Eukaryota > Metazoa > Mollusca > Gastropoda > Planorbidae > Biomphalaria > Biomphalaria sudanica. Next base: position 988,188 of record JAZGLO010000245.1, on the reverse strand, counting down.
AAGGTCAGTATCCTCTTTGTGAATTGGGAAGGTTACCATGACTTTTAATTTTTTTGCAAATTTTTAAATAAATGTAATTTCTTTTTCTAATCAGATTTAAGGCATATTCTTTATTTGCTTGTCAATTTTAGAGTGTGAGCTCAATTTTAGAGTGTGAGCTATCATTTCCTGGAAATTTATTTTTTTTCAACTTTCCAGGGTCCTCTATCTGGCTTTATTTTCACCTCCACCATCCTTCTGTTATCCCAATTAGGCAAATCAAATTAGATTTTGCTACAATTATGAAATTTGCATAAATTATTTGGCTTGATCCATATCCAATTTGTCAATAGAAGCCTGCTATTCTTTAATTGTGTGGTTACCAAATGACATATCTCATGATCAGAAATTAATATTAGCTTTGATGCCTAGTTAGCAGATAAAACATTTGAAATATATTTTCTTTTCTAAATTATTGATTTTTTTGCTCATTATCAGACATGTTGAATGAAGCCCCTACGAGGAAAACTGGTTTGTCTGAAGCTAACATAAAACAATTGACAGATATGGGCTTTCCAGCTCATAGAGCAAAAAAATCTCTTTTGTTAAACCAGTAAGTAAATTTATGTTCAAAATTTCTTTATAAAGATAAAAGATGAAAAAAAAAAAATGAAGTTTTTCATTTATGTGGCCAGTTAGTGTATAGTATATGTGTGATACTAGAGTTTTGCTACATTATAATGACAGAAATGAAATGATGAAAAGTTTCAAACATTTTAAATAGTGACTTTGTATGTGTGTCTATATAATTATTTAGTCACTTTTAGTTTGAGTGTAGTGAGTTGTCAGGCTTACTATCTAATATATAATAATATTTATATATTTTTTTACTTCGAAAGTGATATCTCTCTGTTTATCTAGACAGTCTGTAACAGCAGCCATGGAGTGGCTTCTTGCTAATGAATCTGATCCCGACATTGACAAGCCTCTGCCAGGGGAAGACAATGATGAGGGGGAAGTTGATGCTGCACCAAGTGAGCCTACAGTACCTGAGAGTGATGATCAGCAGGGGGCTACCGGTGGAGCTGAGGGGCCAAGGTTTAAAAACATCTTAGAAACCATTCGTGCCTTTCAGCGCAGAGAATTCAGACCCAATCCTATAGTAAGGGTTGATTTGATATTTGCCTGTTCTGTCCACTTTTTAGATTTTTTTTTTCATGAAGAAAAATAATTGTTTCTACTGTTAGGTGGGTTATTTGCTTAGATAGGGTATGGTATCACGGTCCTGTATCCCCACCCTGAATAGTATAAAGCAAGAACCAAAAGGTAATAACATACAGAACTACGAGCACCGAATAAATGTTGTTCAACTAAACAGTTAGTAAATAAACGGCAATTGTTCAACACCAACACTATTAATGTTAATAATAATAAGTGAACTTACATATATAACAACCCAAGCGGAAGTTTAGCAATTTAATGAACAGATAAAGTATTATGATAAAATTGATGAAGTCTTAATGGTATTTACAAAAGCAAGTGCACATAATCCAATTATTTACAATAGATATAGCACACCTTAAAATGCGGTGCCACAGTCAATCAGGGCTCGCAGTGCCCTACAGACCAACAACTTCTTACACCTCAACAAGGATAGTTACGATACGGCTCCAAGGTGGAAAGGCGACATATCTTTCCCATAGCCCAAGCCTAACACCCTGAAACGAAAAGAAAACCTAGATCTAGCAATACCGCTACAACGAAGAACTTTTCAATACCGACACCCGTACTGAAAGATCATCCTCCTTAATAAAACTATGTACTAACATACCGTTACAACGGGTAAACAGAAAACTAGCTAACCAGCCAACAACAGAAGCTCTCTCTCTTGCGGGAACTAAGGATGATGTAAACACGCACATACACAATATTCTAGACAACAAAATGCACCTAAAATAAAAACTACTTCCTATACACTAAAACACAGATATTAAATACAAAGAAAACTTCACGCGCACAGGACATCTACCTCATATGAAACTGACATTTGTTGGATACAATTCAAGAGAAGAGGGAAGAAGGATCTTTGTAAGAGGTTAGCTTGTAACATTTTATTGAGAATAATTAGAACACAAAAATTTAAAATTGTTACAATATAGTTACTGTACAGTCAGAATTTAGATTTTTAATTGACCCAGCCTTTAGCCACATTCACAACTCTAGGATTGGATTAAAATAATTGACTATTTTATGTGACATTACAATATGTCTAGATAACTTGTTCTGCTGCCATATTTCAAAAATAAATTTTTCTATAACACTCATGAAATCAAAGAGACAGTAAAGACTGCTACTAATAAGCTCTTCAAATTTGCATATTGTGTGTTTGAGAGTATGTTTGGCATGCAGCACACAAGCATTTAGTTCAAAGCTGTACAACAACCAAAAGGTTCAACTAAAGAGAAGGAATTAAGGCTACAGCATCTGATGTTTTATAGAAGGCTAAATTTTATTGATTTTTTTCACTATTTCACTAGCTAATGTTCTAAAGATAAATGTTGGTAATGGCAGACTATAGTATAGATAAAAATATGTTTTGTGTGTTTGTTTTGATAAGAAAATGTTTATTTGGAAATAAAATGTCTGCTCAATAAGAACTTTGTAGGAAAAAAAAGGTTGAGCTTTGAAATATTGTGTTACGCTATCAAATAGCAAAGTTCTTGAAGTTGAATTTATACTGAGCATATTTATTTATTTGCTTTAATTTATATTTTCCTATTTCTGGCATGTTCTGTCTTGAGAAAATGTAGGAAGTTGTTGTGTTGTCCAAAGAAGCACAAGGTCAAGATCATAATTTTTTTTCTCTGCCTTCCTCTTGCCCTGTCACCTGGTGGTGTGGGCTCCAAGGAAAGTTTGATTTATTGATTGGATTGCTTGTTAAATCATTGAACCAGCTAATTGCTATGACACTAACCATCCTCTTCAATTACTTTTGGATTCACTTTTAATTTGTGTGTACAGTAGAGTGTCCTATATCAGAACATCAATTATCTGGAATGTCAAATATCCAGACTGCCTTTTTTTTTTTTTTTTTTTTTTTGTAGGCTATTTAAGTAATCTTGCTAATGTGCAGCAAAAGATCAGCGATAATTTCTCTCAATAATCATAGGCTACTACCTATAATGCTTTGTTCCCTTTATAATTCACTTGAATTTTATGTTTAGTTACAGAGCGATACATCGATATGAATTTTCTTTATATTGTTGGTGAAATGGACAGTTTATAATATTCTGTTTTCAGTTATCCAGACAATTTGATTTTCTGGATTATTAATTTTCTACTGTAATATGTTCTTCTCTTTATAGGCTCTACAAAATCTTCTTGAGATGGGCTTTGCTGAGAAGGAAGCTATCCATGCCCTGCGGTTATCTCGTAACAGTCAAGAAGCAGCTGTAAGTTTTTGAATCGACTTTGTTTTACTAGTTCCATATAAGAATTCTTTATTGATATTTTTATATATATATATATATAAACTAGGATTTAATCAATAATCTAAGTAGTAAATTTGTTGATCTAATGTATATTTTAGACATCTTTGGATTTAAAATTGACTTACTGTTGAAAAATTTCTTATCTAGCTTCTAAACAATAATCACAAAAATATAATTTGTAACATTTGATGGCTGTTAAAAATGTATTAATAGTTACTAGTGATACTCTTAAAAAAAATGTTGCTCATAATTTTGTCTCGGTTCACTTTCTAGCTTTCATAAGTATTTTGTGCTTTACATTTCTGCTTAGTGTGACTGGTTACTGAGTGATAAAAAGGAAAGACCAGATAGCATAGACCAAGGCTTAGATCCCAACAGTCCTGTCTATAAGGCCATCTTAGCACACCCTAGTGTACAGCTTGGCTTGAACAGTCCCAGGTGTTTATTAGGTAACGAAGACTTTGAATAGTTTTATTGACTAAAAGATTAAGATGACCATTTTATGTACAGGTTAAATCAGCATTTTACTTTGTTTCTGTAGTAAACAATGACATTAATTAATGTTTTGGTGGCACTAAAGCATAAGACTGTTTATTTTTTTTTTTGGTTACCACAACAACTTATTTTTATCTGTGGCTTTTAGGTTACTTGAAATAAATATTTATTTTGTTAGGTTACTTAGGATAAATATTTATGTTGTTAGGTTACTTGGAATAAATATTTATATTGTAAGGTTACTTGGAATACATATTTTTGTTGTTTGGTTACTTAGGATAAATATTTATCTTGTTAGGTTACTTAGGATAAATATTTATGTGAGGTTGTTGAAAGATGCTGAAAGTTTTTCATTTATGGCATGACTAGGTGATTTCATTTAATGATTCACTATTCTCATATTGTAGGTTAGCACTTATTTTTATTATCAACAATAGTATAACCTTGGCTTTTTTTTTTCTCACCCTTAGCCTTCTTACAGATGTTAGAGAACCCGATAACAGCCAGTCAATGGTTGAATGACCCTGAGACTGGGCCCTTACTAATGCAGATCTCAAGAATTTATCACTCAGAAAAACTTACACCTTTCAATAGTGAACCATCGGTTGATACTGACAGTTGATATAAGGCATAACTTCTGATTGTCTGATATTATTGTAAATATATCTGTGAAACTTCTAGCTGAATATGATGTTCATGAATTGTAATTGTTTAACGGAAGAGCATTATTTAAAATTTGACTCCCATCTAAATTTGTGCTAACTAAAAGTTATCTAAATTTGTCTTGTTCTGCAAACAACCTTTTGTTTGTCTTACAGCTTATTTTGTCATATGGTTGCTGCTATGTATTTTTTATACAATACCTCCTTTCCAATTTAATGTAAGCACAATACCATTGTGTGCACTTCAAATGAGGCTGAGAATGCACATAGCTTTTTGACTGTGCAAACATGGTGCATTTTGCTTTCACTAAATCAGGGTTTAACTGATCATTTAATAAATGGTTCAGTTAATACTGAGCTAACATGCCTCTAACAAGTTGAATTCTTTGGTATGTGTGGTTCATTCAACCAATGAATTCAATGTTTATTAATAGCTAGAGGGCTCAAAATCAACACATCAACCCTAAACTTGGCTGTTCCTTAAGGAGCTGTAAAATTACAACCACCCAGGAAAAAACCTTGATGATCTTATCTGGTCTTGTGGCAGTGTACTTTTTGTAGGGTGGTCCTTTGAAAAGTTCATGTTCTGTTCAAATAGTTTTTCTTTTCTCTGTACCCACTCCCCCACCCTCCCATTACAGTCTCTAGTTCTTCTGATTTTCAGTATTGTTAGAACAGTTTGTGGAAGTTGACTTCCTTTCAGAACCAAAGTGAGCAACTTTTTAGATTATTAAATTAGAGTGAGTCAAATTTTAAAATGCTGCCAGTAAATGTACATAGTAAATGTTTGTGACAAGACTTAGGTGCTATAGATGTTTTTGTTATCAAGTTTTTTCTTTATTGGCATTTAAATTCATTATTTATGGGAGAAAACAAAGAAAAAGTCAAGTTTGTGATCAACAGGCTGTGCTCCAAGGATTGTTTTGTTTTGTTCATTCATTCTTTTGTCAATGTTTTTCTAAAATTCTTTTCTTTCTACTCATGCTTTTTAAATGTTCTCATTGAAACCTCTCAAGTCTGCACTAAAACAAGGTTCTGTCTTGCTTGATGTGACATGTTTCTCTGATCCAGATGAAAACTGGATTGGAATGTACTTATACAAAAATGTAATTGGTCTGTGTTGAGATATTTCTTCTCTTTGGCTGGTTGATGGAAAGAAAAGATGTTATATTAAATTATACCTTTATTTATTATAAGAAATAAATAATAACAAATATGACAAAGGAAAATGGTTTCAAACAATGAAGCAAAGTTTTGTTTTAATGTATATGCTAAAAAATTAATGCTTGTTTTAAACCATTGTGTGATAAAGCAAAGGAACCTAATTAAAACAGATCTGGTATTGATTGTATAAAGATTGATAGCATGGAAAAATAAAACTGCTTATACAAATACTTAGTAGCCCTTTTTGTTGCCACGTATATTAGATTGGCTTTCACCATAGTAGTGAAGAAAAAGAAGCATATTTATTGTAGCTATTGAAACATAATTTGTTAATGTGGTTTCAAACATATTTCTATTTTAATCCCATAATGGTAACTAGTCAAATATTGAGACATTATATTATTTTATATTAAGAAGTAAGGGATTTAAAATTTAATAAAAATACTTTCAATGTGTAGAAATTCTAGTTATTTCTTTGCGATAAAAACACTAGACTGAGATTTTTTTCCAAATAGGCCTGCTGTCTTTCCAACTTTTAAAGATGTGTAAAGTATTCAGAAATATTTGTGTAGGGTGTACAATTTCTAAATACCGGTATTTTATAAAACAAGAGTAGTTTATCTTTTTTAATATTTTAGCTTATAATTTACAAAAGAAAAATGATAAAATCTTGACACTCAGTATCAGTTCTAGAATAGAAACAAGAAAGTACTGGAAAACAAATTATTAAAAAGTTCCCACGTTTCTTGAAATTGGGCGAAATCACACCTACAGTTGTGAAAGTATTATTATCTGAAGTATTACTATTTGTAGTGCTGGGTACATCTTGTGCTTAAAATTTGGAGTAAATATTAGTATATAAATTAGTCTTAGCCATTCAAACATAACCTGATTAGGCTTGAAGAACATTTGAGTGTGCTCAGCTTATGTTAAGAATTGTACCACTTTGAGCATATTGAACATTTTTAGTTTGATGACTATGGAATCAGTCTTGTAACATCCTTAAGTTGAATGTGAAGATTAATTTCTTTTTTGCCTTTTGCTTGATTTGTATTTATTAGATACAATAAAAGATTTAAAGTATTATACATGGATTTCTATAAATATCTGTAAAACAAGTTTCCCATTTTGTTTGTAAATTTAGTAAGATAGGAAAACTGTATATCTTCTAAAATGTTCAAATATTGAATTTCTAAATGGATTTCAAATTTTCAAATGGTGTCTGGTCATTTTATCCCTGGTCATTTTTGTTCCTCAATTAAATATTTGTTTCTAAGTCATTGTGTTATGGTGCTGTTAGGACTTTGGCTTAAGGCACTGATTTCTACTGATTGTTTTGATCTGTTCTTATAGTGTTCCTACCCCCCCCCCCCTCCCCTTTCAGTGTAAAGTTTAGAGCATAGAGATCTAAAATAATAAGACAACTATCAAAACTGTTGTCAGTTATTTTGGCTCATTCGATGTAGAGGGTGTCAATGTTATCCAACACAAACTGCATCAAAGCTTATTAAAGTTCTTACCAAAGTGCTGAGACATAGGGGAGGCTATTGGGTAGAATTTATCCATTAGAGGATGTTATAATCAAAGGCCAAAGTGAAAGTAGTGAAAATTTTTTGAGACCAACAAAAAAAGTTGCTTTCTTGTTCTCCATGACAGTTATTGGACTGGTTCTGGAGTAGCAACTGTTGGTTTGCTGATGGTACTTTCAAAGTTTTCTCCCCTGTTTATTTGACCAACTTGACACAATTCCCTTACACAAACTTGTGGCTCCACTGCTGCTGTATTGCTTGGTTCCACCGCTGCTGTATTGCTTGGTCCAGGACAAAACAAATGCAGATTGTTGGAACTTACCAAATGCAACTCCAGAAATAAATGTGACAGACGTTGTGAAAGCCACCAATATAACCATTAAAGAGAAGTTTCAAACAGAGTATTGAGATGTTCACCTCAGTCAAGCTGTATGTAGTACCCAAGGTCAATGAATTGACCATGAAAAGGGATTATGACTTTATATGTGTGGAATGGTAAGATGTCTTCCAGTTTTGGCCTATGTTTGCAAAAATCATAATATTGATTCCTTTGAATTACTTGCCGAGTGAATGCCACAACAAGATAAGATGTCAGAACTACTATTTTACTATGTGGTTGCAGACAGTGCAGCAGTGAGAAAACTGCTTTTTCTTTATTCCCTCCTAATACATGGAATAAACGATGCTGTGGAGGGTTTTCTCTCTCTATTCTCATGTCATCATCCAACAATGCGGACATTAAGATAGTCATCAGTTCAAAAAAAATATGCAACACTGGCCAAAAGACTAACAAACATCATTTTCTGTACTTGGGATCATTAGCTTACCTATCTTACTGATTAAGATCAACACACTCAAACAATATTTACATTAGATCTATATTGAAATGAATTTTTTTTTAATGACATTAAATTTTAAGTTAATTTATTGTGCCACCATTGTTTTTGTCAGGTAAATAAAAATAAATATTTGAAATATTACTGATTTCATAATTTTTTAATGTCATATTTGTTGGATAAAAAGTATAAGAGGATTATTGAACTAGGGGATAAAGTGACTTGAGTTTCAAATATTGAAATGTTTATAGTTTGTTACTTGATGATTCTATTTGCAGCTATTGAATGAAGTGGTCATTACCATTGTTCTCAGCAAATAACTTTTTAATAAAGTTATCTTTTTTAAAAGGTTTGGAAATCATTTCATGAAAATAACTTTGTATTTATTTGTCCAATTCTATCTGTGGGGCATTTTCACTTATCAGACAAATGTTTTTACGGATATTTGTTTAAACTAACAAAAAATATCACTAGACAATATTAAAATTAGTTTACATTAATTGTTTTTCGTGTACTGTCCTCTATAACTTTTTTAAATATTGGTTATTGTAAGTTTTGATGTTTTGTCACAAAGCGGATGCTGTGCAGTTTTCTACATAACAGTTTTTCTGTAGAGTGTTCATTTATAGTGTAAATACATTATGACTTCCTACGCAGAGATGCTTTGTAATGTTATAAGAAAGTGTATAGTATATAGACACACAAACATCTCACTAGGTCAGTGACACATAGTACAAATGATATTACACCACATTATCTGATGTTGTTTGATGTTGTTTCTGTGTTTGCTTTGGACTCTGTCTTTCAAATATTTCTTTCTGTTGCTGCCTATACAAAGTGCTTTGTCAAGGCTTCTCTCTCGCAAATATTTCTTTCTGTTGCTGCCTATACAAAGTGCTTTGTCAAGGCTTCTCACACTAGCAAATATTTCTTTCTGTTGCTGCCTATACAAAGTGCTTTGTCAAGGCTTCTCACACTAGCAAATATTTCTTTCTGTTGCTGCCTATACAAAGTGCTTTGTCAAGGCTTCTCACACTAGCAAATATTTTAGTTGTTGATTTAACGATTCATTTCAAAATTATTTTGTTTTATTCCTCAATGATCTTAGATTGTTGAATTCATTGCAATAAATAGTCACTACAATTTTTAAAGTTTTCTTTTTTTTTTGCTTTAAAAATGTTTCTTGAAATTATTTTCTTATATATTTGCATATAACTGACCATTAAAACAACCATAAGAATAATGAACTGCTGTGAACTGTTTATTATGGTGTGCAGTAAAATTATGTATGTGATTAGTTGCAAGTGAAATAGGATTACTATCAAGACTTTCTAAAAAAATTTCCAAAATGATCCTAAGTAGTGTTTATCTCCTTTTGACTGAATGGGTTTCAGTGGATGTCAAGTTCAGCATCTCCATGTTCCACTGCTAATCCATCACTGCATTATATACAATAAAGTCAGATATGGACATAAGTCACAATGTTGCATACTTGAAAAGCACATTTCCCTTGGCTTATTGTAAGGATGGGCAATCTTTTGTTTCTTGTAAGCAGAATGTTAATGACGGGCCTAACAAAAGTAATACACTGTACATAAAACTCTTTTGGGACACACATCTGAAATTGTCTAGTAGTGTTGTACGTTGCACTTGGAACACTAAGGCCAGCCAAAGTTCCCCATCACCAGCCTGAATTGGACAGCGAGTTCCTCCTTCCCGTCATCCTGCCCGACGGGAGGGGGGGGGAGACTCGGGGTTAAACTTATTTGATTTTGCGTTCACTTTCAATGGGCACGTCACTCCGGACTAGAGATACGGCCGAAGGCCGCCCCAAAAGGGCCCCTGTCGTATTCATATATTATACCAGGCTAACCGTGCGGGACACGCCATTTATGTAACGGCCCCTTCAGGGACGGCGTCTGGACGTTGACAGATCGCTGCGGGAGTTGTTTTTTTTTACAACCCCGCACAGTGCAATAAGGATGCTCTCGCACCTTAGGCACTCCCGCGGGAACCTTGTTTCGCCACCCATTTAACCTAGTCGTCCCCTCGTACGACCGTTTCCACCCGGGCGCCACGATGTGGCAGGGCAGCAAGCCCGGGTTTGGGACACACAAGAGTTGAAGCACAAAATTGGAACGAGTGAAATCTGCCCATGTGGAGTGTCACCAGAGAATGCTGACCATGTCCTTCAAAACTGCATTTTTTTACCAAGAGGCCCGAACAAGGCACTGGCCCCAAAACACCCCAATAGAAAGAAAACTCTATGGAGAGCTCCCTGATTTGGAAACCACTGCGCAGTTCATCTCATGTATTGGTCTAGTTATCTGAACGCCCCAACATAACAATGAGAACGAGGAAGAAGAAAGAAGAGGTTAGCCTTGGCTAGCTGCCCACCTAGGAGAAGAAAGAAGAGGTTAGCCTTGGCTAGCTGCCCACCTAGGAGAAGAAAGAAGAAGATAGCCTTGGCTAGCTACCCACCTAGGAGAAAAAAGAAGAGGTTAGCCTTGGCTAGCTACCCACCTAGGAGAAAAAAGAAGAAGATAGCCTTGGCTAGCTACCCACCTAGGAGAAGAAAGAAGTTAGCCATGGCTAGCTACCCACCTAGGAGAAAAAAGAAGAAGTTAGCCTTGGCTAGCTACTTACCTAGGTGAAGAAAGAAGAAGTTAGCCTTGGCTAGCTACCCACCTAGGAGAAAAAAGAAGAAGTTAGCCTTGGCTAGCTACCCACCTAGGAGAAAAAAGAAGAGGTTAGCCTTGGCTAGCTACCCACCTAGGAGAAAAAAAGAAGAAGATAGCCTTGGCTAGGAGAAGAAAAACTGTGAGTTCAAACTTCTGCTACCTTGCCATTTGCAGCTGTACCCAAACATGGGAAACGCTTCGGGAGTCAACCCTGAAAAAATAAAAATTAGGAGTCAGCGATCCTTACACAGTTTGCAGAACCCAGTGTTACACCCTGGCTGAGCTTGCCATGCCAAACTGTATCGGCACTTGCAGTTCCTTTGGATACACCAATGTGCGGAGAGCGGGGAACTGCTGTGTTGGCGACATCGTTCCGACTTCCAACTGTAGCCAATGACCAGGATTCACGTCATTTCCACGAGATGATCCACAAAGTCGTTGCACGCTTGAAAGAGACCATATATAAAATATTTAACATAAGACATGTACATGACTTATATAGGCTTTTAAAATAGTCCAATGGAAGTTATTACTCTTAAATTTTTAAAATGTGTCACTCATAAGCCTACTAATTCGTGATTAACTGGCCGATGGAGGATTAGCGTATATAATGAATCAAAGAGCAGTGGTGAAGCAGGTATAATTATATCTTGTCACAGTTTACTTACCATTTCGACAATTACAGATTCTACACTATTTATTATGTAATCACTCAGCCATTAAGTTCTCTAGACTAGGAGCCTTAAGTTTTTTTTTTGTGGGTGGGGGACTTATTTGCGATTCCCAAATAAATATCTCACTGTTTTAAAAACATTTTCTATTGCCTGTCCTTAAACATCTGTTGTTGTTGTTTTTTTCTTCATATTATGAGACTTTTAATTGCGTCCTTTAGTGAACTTTCTAGCTTCATTTATTTTGAAACAGAGATGTAATACCTAAGCTTTTCAGATATCATATTTAGTCTCATGTTTAAGCACCATTATCGACTGCGCATGTCCGGTAACTCTCCTTGAATGAAATTGTATAAAAGATCATCGCGTTCGTATTCAAGGCAATAGATCACGACCCATTCTGTACCCACTCTTTTTGTTTCCATGCCCCACCCACTGTCTGGTAGTTCATGCTACTTCACAATGCCGTTGACAGCTATAGTATGTCGCTGTGCGGGCCACACAAATTGATATGTATGTCTATGTGCTATTGTTTAATACGTCGCTGTGCGGGCCTCACACATTGATATGTATGACTATGTGTTATTGTTTAATACGTCGCCAAAAAAAGAAAAGATTTGAACATTACCAAAACGTGATCTGAAGCGTGTTAATATAGTTACGCTTAGCTGCCGTTTCTATGCTTAATAGAATGATGAACACTTAGACATAGTATCACTTGTGTATTGATGTCTGCCTAACGTGTGCCAACTCCAGTCTAGCAGCTTACTGGAGAATAGAAAAGGGGCCCGCGCGCTGGAAAGTTGCCAACTTGCTTCAAAGTTGTTGAAGTTTCTGAACTAAGTTAATGCTTGCCTCGAAAGTTCTAGAGAGATAATGGATAAATCAAGCATTACCTTGAAGACATTGTAGCCCAATAGTCTTGAACTTATACACTATGTCAAGCTAGACTCTGCTAGATCGAAAGGGGAGGGGCAGTAGAAATCAATTGCGTCCTTGCTTGTGTGCATTTGTTAATGACTAACCGCCTTAGCTTTTCCATTAGATCAGTGAGATTCCCAAACTGCGGCCCGCGGTGTCCGGCCCCTCTTCTGACCGCAGGTCAAAATGAAGCCGCGGAAGTTCGGCGGCGAGACGGCCTGTGACACGCGATTTTTTTGGCCCTCTAGTGAGAACATGGGCTCAGAGTGGTCCTAAAAGTAAAACAGAAGGTGGATTTCAATGAAACAGAGTAAAGCCTCTACACAGTCTACATCTCAGAGACAAAAAAGCGCCGATACAAGAAGAAGCATTTTACTAACGCGTTCCTCTTTTCTTGGACATTTAGGCCTAAGTAGATCATAACGGCGTAACAGAGGTGCCCCTCGGAAACGCCCTTAAAGACCAGCTTTGGCGCCAACTAGCTTTATCTGTTACAGAAGAGTCAGCTGTAGATTTGTTACATAATCTGCTAGATACAGATTTGAGACCAAAAGAAAATCTACTGCCGAGGACAGACGTAGACGGCGAAAAGAGAACCTAAATCGACCACTGGCGGACAACGGTTATATCTGCGCTGGATGTGGCAAAAGATTAGGTCGCAGCTGGGACCAGTGGCGTCGTTAGGGGGTGCGGGGGTTGCGGTCCGCACCGGGTGACACCCATCGGGGGGTGACACCCGAATGAAAAAAAAAATGATTATGATTATTGGCAAAAACAAGAAAAAATTTAAAAAAAAAACTGAATGTCAGCTAAAACTAGCAGATTCAAAAATAATAAATCTGAAGATATATAGCCAAATATGTCTAGGCATATCTACTGTATTATTCTAGATCAGGGGTGGGCAACCTTTTTGTATCGAGGGCCGCATTAAAAACAATTTGGGAATGGCGGGCCTCTCTCTCTCTCTCACACACACACACATACACACACACACACACACACACACACACATATATACATATATATATATATATAAGAGTTAGCAATGTTTGAAACACATTTTACGTTTTTTTTTAATTGCTGTTGTCTTTTTACATCACACTATCGCCACAAATATACAGTTGTACTTAATGTGCAGTATTTTACCTTTTTACATCACACTATCGCCACAAATATACAGTTGTACTTAATGTGCAGTATTTTACCTTTTTACATCACACTATCGCCACAAATATACAGTTGTACTTAATGTGCAGTATTTTACCTTTTTACATCACACTATCGCCACAAATATACAGTTGTACTTAATGTGCAGTATTTTACCTTTTTACATCACACTATCGCCACAAATATACAGTTGTACTTAATGTGCAGTATTTTACCTTTTTACATCACACTATCGCCACAAAAATACAGTTGTACTTAATGTGCAGTATTTTACCTTTTTACATCACACTATCGCCACAAATATACAGTTGTACTTAATGTGCAGTATTTTACCTTTTTACATCACACTATCGCCACAAAGATACAGTTGTACTTAATGTGCAGTATTTTACCTTTTTACATCACACTATCGCCACAAATATACTTTTGTACTTAATGTGCAGTATTTTACCTTTTTACATCAAACTATCGCCACAATGGTGCATACTAAATCAAGAGACCCGAACAAGACTCTGGCGCCAAAGCCCGCCAAGGACTATTCGGAGAACTGCCTGATCTGGAAACCAATGCGCGTTTCATCTCAGGTATAGAATTACTGATCTGAACCCTCCGACATGTAAAATGAGAACGAAGAAGAAGAAGAACTGATGTATGTGTACCCAAATAGTATGAATAGCAGCAATTTTTTTAAGTGTGGAAATATAGCTTCTGGCACCCATAAGAGTCCCGTGGAAATACTGACAAGAACTTCTCTTTGCTTGGAGCTTTGTCCTCTGGAGCTGAATGGTATTGAGAACTGGTTCTTGATGTCTAAAAATTTGCTTTTATAAATTGCACAATTAAGGAATCTTAATAAGCGTTGTACTGTTAATCATTTCACTAGAAGTAGTTTCACCTTTCAGCAAAGGAAAATGACAAAAACTATTTTCTTTTGCTTTCTTGTAGAAATGTGAAAGCCTTGTTTGAAAAGATTTAGCATACATTTACATTTCATATGCAAGCAATCAATTGCAAGGGAATGGATAAAAAACGTGAAATCTTTCTTCCACTCTTCATTAGAAATATTGGTAACAAGGTCTCAGTCAATGTCCTACAAGTAACATAACAATTTCGTCCTTGATATTTTATATTCTTCTCATTTGCCTTGTCCTTGCTAAGGTAGCATTAAATTGTTTTGTTCATAAATTGGAACAACCCGTGGTTAGTATTACTAGCTCTAACAAGCTCGATTACTAAATAATTATGCTAAGAGTAAGTTTGAAACTTTATGCAGCTTTGTGCAAACTTTCCTGTTTAGAGTTTATGGTTGGGATATTTAAAAAAAACACACAAAAAAACTATTTTTCACAGTGAAAGATTGAGCTCCATCAGTTGTTACACTTGCCATCTTGTTTCAAGCCTACCCAACACTCAGAGATTGTGTTTTGAATTGAGTCACAAATTGAGTGTATTGATGTATTGCCAATAAGCATAATCTTCGTTTACTTAAAACGTTTTATAATGAGACAGTTTCAATAATTTATATAGATATTATTTTTAATATTTGCATTTTTATATGTATATACTGTGGGCACACCTGATTTCTGTAGGTGTCGGCGGGCCGCATAAAACACTCCGGCGGGCAGCATGTGGCCCGCTGGCCGTAATTTGCCCACCCCTGTTCTAGATCTATATAATTTATTTTAGGCCTTATTGTATATATTTTAGTTTCTTCGGTAAAAATGTCCAAAAAGTTACTTGATAACAATGGGGACGCAAAGGCAGGTTTCTTTTTTTAAGAACAAAATTTTTTTTATTTGCATTGTAGTTATTTTATGTTTGAGTATTAATTAGGCGGAAGAGACTTTATTACAAAATTTTAAGAAAAATAACATCTTATGTTAACAGCAAGATCGATTTAAAAGGTTCTTCATGATTAAAGAGTCTACCCTGTTTTTACGACAGTACGGATGATCTTAGAACAACAAGCCCATTACAAACTCGCATGAACTACTGTAGCTTTCCTCTAGCTGTTTTAGCGGGGAGAGGGGGCACCCAGTAGGATGAGGGTCGACGTTTTCTCATGAGGGCGTGGCGTCCTGATCAATTGTAGTTATCAATCAAATTTTGAATATTAACCCAGTGAAATGACATTATCAATGTTTAAAAGTCAAAGTAGTGTAAGATAAAGACTTCGTATCTTCTACTAATAAAGATCTTTTAAAATGTATACCTTTTTTGTGTTAGGTGTCTGCAAAAAATATTGATAAAAAACTTTTAGAAGAAGACATTTCAAAACGTTTAAATGCTCCTCCAAGCGTTTTTCTTCTTTCTCAGCTTGTGTCGTCTTCAACGTATTTGTCTTCCCGTAGTAAGAAGAGCCCATGTCAATGTTAAATTATAGCGGAGTGGGACGTTCCGATACTGAAGTATTTTCTTGAAATCTGAGCGCATTTATACTAGTCAGAAAAAAGTTGCTCCAACTAAGTCTTTAGATGGTAGTAAATGTTTTAATAACACAGCGTAATGTTATACTGTTTCTGTCTAAAAGTCTAACTAAGGAAACATGTTAAGATGATTGTAAAAATTTACATTGTAAAATATGCAAAACTATTGAAAAAAAATGTCTTAAACAATCGGATTTTCAAAAATAATTGACTAATTTTACATTTGTGCAAACATCGATGAAATAGGTAATTAGCTGACTGTATTGGTTTAAAAAAAACGAATTTCTATCGGGAAAAGTGAATAAAGTTGATACGGAGGGGGGGCTCACTGGGCTAACCGCACCGGTGACACCGACCCTAGTGACGCCACTGGCTGAGACTGCTTAGCCACGTGAAATACTGTACTCCTTCTTCATTAACCTTCGTACTCGGACACGTTTTATTAGTTGTAGTAACCTATTTATAACTTATTCTTTGATCGTAAAACTAAATTATTTTAATTCCTTTTGATGGGATGTTTTACAGCAAATTTCCGTGTAGAGCAGATCTAGTTTTTTTGGAAGTCGAGCTAATAGTTTTGTTACTACATGTACAACCCATTTTAGTACGGACCTTTACTCCGCTTTATTTGAGAATAAAAATATCCAACCTGCTACATCTGCAGTCTCATAAAAATGGGATCTTGTCTGTTCACTTTCACCAGGTGTTTATTTTGAAATATCAAGATTGGCCTAGATGAAAGCTTTTTTTTCCAGATTGAAATAATTCAAGACTTAAGGCTGTGAGACATTTAAAAGTAAAAGAAGAAATGTTACGCCATAGACTTTCAGTTGATGTATTTAAAGCTAATTTATTATAAGTCAAGTCCTTGTCAACACAGAAGCATATCTCAACTCATAGAGAGAGAAAAGTTGTGAATAAAATGAGATTTAAATAACAGACGTTGTAGGTTGCTAAATATGTAACTGGAATTAGAAAAAAAACACATACTAAGTCTATAAATAACCCAAGAAAACCTAAATCATTGTTAGAGCAGTGACTATCAGTTTAAAGGATAGGCCTACTAGACAAACCAGTGCTAGTATTGTCAATAGCTGGGAAGTTAAAAAGATAGAATAGATAGCTAGAAACTAATAGAAAACTGGATTACAGAATGTAACTTCAAGGAGCTGAAGCATCAGAGAAATAAAACTGTAACAGATGCTATTATAGCCAATTATAGACTTGAGAACTATATACATCCAAAGACCGAAACTCACTAGCGTTAGACCTTAGCTCCTAACTAAATCCAAGAGAAAGAAAAAAAACAACCAACTTCGGAGGGCAGAATAAAAAAAAAAAGCGCAGCAGTCTCCGTTTCGCTTGGCCGATCTGTTTCTGCCCCAGTGGATTTGTTGCTTTACAGTTGTGTGCCCAGGATGTGTCTAGTTCTTTCACCAAGTTATTGTTCCGTTGCAAATGTTCTTGTAAAGAGATACAAATAGAATTGAGACATGTTTCAACATTTGTTGGTTTAGGTTTGGGCATGGGATGTTAGAACATGTTGTTGTTTTTTTAAAAAAGAAAATAGCAATAAGAAATTCAATAAATGTCCAGACCTGTCCAAGAGGGTTCGTATTCAACTCCAACAATGATTTGCAATATAAGCTTAAAGATTTACTCTCCTATTCATATTTAGAACCAGTTGCTATTGAGAGGATACTGTAAACTCATGCCCATGGGCGTAGTCGGGAAGGGGTAGGGAGGTTTAACACTTACCACAAAAATACAAAATAAAAAGCTTCACATATTTATCTGTTTTCCTAGCAGTCGCTTTGTCCCATTAATTAAGTAAGCTAGAACTACGAGAATTACAGCCCCCCCCCCTAAGAACTCAATCAAAACTACAGTCACAAATTTCTCCGTTCCAATTATTAAAAACAAAAGCGAAACTACAGTTATCAAATTCCATAAGCGTATCGTGGGAGCGGAGGTGTTGAGGGTCAAACCCCCTCCCCAATTAATAAAATACAGTTAATAACACATTTGATCTTTGTCCTGTACTTTATTTATCAATAGAGTAGGTGTATATTTGCTGAAGACACCTCTTTGACGTTCCTATTACAGTGGGAAAAAATGTTTGTCTCAGGATGTAACTCTTCAATCTGAAAGAAAATCCGAAACATGTCAATGGAACAAACAATCCAATTCCAATGTTACAATTACGCATAATGCACGTCATTTAAAAAATACCCCAACCTTCACCTGCTAAAAATTTTACTATCACTGTAATTAAAAATAAATAAATTGCACGCTATTAAATAGGTTAAATAAAGATGTTCATACCTTGAGGCTAATCCATAAAAAATTCAAGCTTTTTGGTATATCCAATGTAGGAAATACGGCAGTATTGATAAGTGTTCTAATAAACCATTTCATACTTTGTGTGTACACTTCTCAGCAGTGTAGAATCACATTTCTATGCTCTCTCCCTATCTCCCCCCCCCCTTTACATTTCTCTTTAGGTTCCAATATATCGCTTATATCCCCCCCCCCCCCAAAAAAAAAACAACCACCATTCATTGTCTATACTCTATACTCTATAGAATAAAGCAAACATATATATCTGAATTAATGACATCTCATTTGTAAGTATTTTTACAAAGCTTATCTCAAATGACTCTGTCTGTCTGTCATGTAAAAAGTTTGTACACGTTATTCCTCCCACATCCAATCTCAGATCAAGCTGAAATTTCGTACAATTGTTTGTTTTAGCCGAGGAGAACAAGAATGAATAAATTATTAACCAATTAGTTAATTAACTTTTTTTTGTTTGGTATCTATGACAAGGGAAAAACAATTGTAGGACGACTTGACTAATAAGTTGAATTAGTCCCCTTTATAATTTGCAGAGAGAAAAGTTTGAAACTAACAATAGATAACTATAAAACCTTCAATTTTCATAAGCACTACCCTGGCATAGTGGTTAGTGTATTGACTTGAGGAGGCTATAGCCCTTCAGTTCGAATTCAGGTCATTCAACGTTTTTTTTAAAAATATAAATACATTCAAAAAGCGACCACGGTAACATTTACACAGATACAACCACCAACTGGTCCAGACAAGTGATAGAATCATAGCGTATTTAAGTAAGAAACATGAAATTGCGTTAAACAAAAACAATTGGTAAAAATATTTGTAATCACACAAATGTATTATTGTTATTATAGTCAGTTGTAAGGCTGCGGCTTTATCAGAAACGTACTTGTGGAACTACATGCAAGCCTTTTTTTTTCATATTGTGCATTGTGAGAAAAGTGTCTCTCACTGAAGGGTGTAATTCCCTATTTAGCCAACTGCATGTTGATTAGCAAACACGCCTGTAATAGTATGCCTTGGAAAACAAAACACCAGTTGATTTTGGTGTATTTTTGATGAACTGATTTCTGTAAACCTCCTTGAAGAAACGAACGCCTGATTCAGAAGGAGATTATCCAAAATAATTGTCACCTGACTTGCTGTGACAGTGCTGTCTATTGGTCAGTTTGTGCAATGAGTCCAGAAGATAGGATGGAATAAAACCATTGATGGATAATATCCAATCGTTGTGAAAAATACTTTAGGCCAATGGACGGTGGACAGGACCCCCCAAAAAATGAGGACATAGCCTCCTTTTGTCGGACGTCTGGTAACACCACACATAGTGGAATACCATTGTCAAAATCTGCCACTTCAGAACTATCCTGATTTGTTACAACATATTCTGCCTCCACTCTTGCAGACGCTAACATAAAAGATATGTCCGGACATATTTCTATTGTCTCTAGACATAACTACGCTGTTATAGGGCCCAACATTCATTATCTCTAGAGACAAAAGAAGATTGTATCTTATCTTATACATTAATCACGTTCTTCAACAAAAAAAAGAAGATAATTATTTACTTAGCCTATCAATGTGTTCACTTAAATAGACCCCCCGCCAAACAACAGCTTTGTCCGCATCAGATGTGTGAAAAATATGCTGGTCGCCACTGGGTTTGCGTGATCATATAAAACATTACACTCATCCTTAATCTTCGGAATCGAAGACATTTCCATTAACAATGTGCTTACTTGTTTACTAGTTAAGCATGTTAATTAGACATGCCTACTTACTCTCTGGAGGCGCGGTGGCTGAGCGGTAAAGCGCTTGGCTTCTGAACCGGGGGTCTCGGGTTTGAATCCTGTTGAAGACTGGGATCATTGGGCGCCTCTGAGTCCACCCAGCTCTAATGGGTCTCTGAAATTAGTTAGGGAAAAGTAAAGGCGTTTGGGCGTTGTGCTGGCCACATGACACCCACGTAAACTGTAGGCCACAGAAACAGATGAACTTAACATCATCTGCTCTATGGACCACAAGGTCTGAAAGGGGAACTTTACTTACTCTCTGCTAAGTACTTGGTTTTCAGGCAACCCATTTCATAGGGCTATTAAGTCTTTGCTGTTATTGCTTAAAATATATTCATATGTTTTGTTTATTAATTAAAATAAACATACATATATGTAACCCTGCCGGACCAAGTAAACCAAAGGACGTTTGGGTCACGTGGTCTTCATCAGCTACAAAACAACAACAACAACAAATGAACACATCATAGGCCTTAGTTAACTATCAGTCCGATGATGTTCTCTATCGAGGCATGTTTATTGTATTGTCTATACAGTCGATCACCCCTGCAGCATTGAATCTTCATTTATTAAAATAAAATCAACTGTCTAAAGCTGAGGTCTCCCACATCCTAGTAGGCCTACACAACTCAGCACCCCAATTTATTTTAATAGAGTGTTATAACAAATACCACATGCACAGTGCTATAGGGTTACCCGTGCCATGAGATAATCAGACTATCACTGTCGCCTCCCCTAAAGTTAGTTTAAGTATCGCATTTATACTTATCTGTAGTGTAAGGCGATAACATTTTATGGCGCTATGAATATCTGTAACAGCATTATGAAAGTGTTTAGTATACACTTGACTGCGTAGACTTAGCGTCAAGTTGTATTACCCCAAGCGTCAATTAATGTGCTCATAAATTCCTACTTTAAGATTCTTGTTCGAAATCTTGAAAGGAATTCTTCAGTTTAGAAAAAGTCTGCGGATCTATTTTGGTTCTCCAGAGCGTGTCATGGGCGGGTCTTTGAAGTATTCCATTCGGTTCAGTCCTGGTTCCAAACAGACTTTAAGTAAGGTTTAAGGCGCAAATGTGATAGGCTCAATTGTGATTCACGTACTAGAAGCAGTGGCGGTGCTGTGGGTGGAAGTGTGATGACCGCTCAAGGTGACAACCATAACTATAAGACGATAAAATGTCGGACAAAGAAAAGGCAACTAATTAAAAAATAAGATAAATAAAAAAAGAGTTTGTAAATTAGAGAGTTTTGTGTTGTTAAACAAACTCAGTGGCGGACCCGACTGACGCATGGGTCCATAATGCCGGTAGACATGTTTCAACTTTATAAGCACGATTATCAGATGCTATGAACTAGAAGCTACCAACAGATCTACATCTAGATCTACATTATCCATTAAATCTTTTTTGGAAATATTCAGCTCTTTTGTGCATCCATTGTAGACAATACAGAAATATTGATAATCTTAAAAACATTTAATAATTTTGTTTGCGAAAACTCCAATAATATATAGATTGTATACATTTTATCATGTTTTTTTTTTGTTGTTGTAGGCTTTTGACAATAGTTGCTAACAAAAAAACAAACGCTAACATGGGCAAATTTTATTATTATTATTCAGTGTGTCGCAGACGTGTTCCACTCGACCACCTGGTGGGGCAAATAGATCGATTCAATGCAAGGCTCAGACTTGTGAGATGGTAATGTGAGAAGTGTGTGAAAGATTGTAATAATAGGAGTGTGCGAGATTGTAATGTGAGGTGTGTGTTATGTTGTAATGTGAGGTGTGTTTGAGTTTGTAATGTGAGGTGTGTTTCAGTTTGTAATGTGAGGTGTGTTTGAGTTTGTAATGTGAGGTGTGTTTGAGTTTGTAATGTGAGGTGTCTGTGATGTTGTAATGTGAGGTGTGTTTGAGTTTGTAATGTGAGGTGTGTTTGAGTTTGTAATGTGAGGTGAGTTTGAGTTTGTAATGTGAGGTGTCTGTGATATTGTATTGTGAGGTGTGTGTGTGATACTGTACTGTGAGGTGTGTGTCAGCTTGTGATGTGGTGTTTGTGCGATAGTAATGTGAGGTATGTGTGATTGTAATAAGAGTAGTGTATGTGTTAGATAGGATTTACGTTTAAGATTGTAATGTGAAGTGTGTATGTGTGATTTTACTGTTATGTGTGTGTGTATGTGATATAGTAAATGTTAAATGTGTGAGATGATCATGTGAGTTGTGTGAGAGTTTGTGATAGTGTAATGAGAGCACTTTGTCTTGTAATGTTTGTGTGAGAAATTGTAATTTGAAGTGTGTGAGAGATTACAATGTGAGGTGTGTGTGAGATTACAATATTAGGTGTACGTAAGAGTTTCATGTGAAGTGTGTGAGAGATTGTAACTTGAAGCTTTTTTCTGAGATAATAATGTGAGATTTATGTGAGATTGTAATGTGAGGCTGTGTGTGTGTAAAATTGTAATCGGAGATGTGAGATTGGCATGTGAGGTGTGTGTGAGTGTAATTGCAATTTAATCTATGCGTGAGATTATTATGTCAGGCGTCTGTGTGTGTGTGTGAAATCGTAATCTGAGATGTACATGAGATTACAATACGAAATGACTCTGTCAAAAGAATGTAAGAAAACGAATGACTTATTCATTGCATTACGACAGAAATCAGCAGTTTTAATTAAAGAAGACAGACATGTCTACAGAATTGAAACAAAAATTTTAAGTCATAACTAAAATGTAGAGACCAATTTAATTTGATAAATATATCAACAACAATCCCAATAAAAGAAGAAATTTCAAAGCTTAAATGGAAGACCAAGCAAATTTTGAGATTTATTGAGTCTAATCTCATTGATGCTATTTTTTAGCTTGAAAATACCCCAGTACTCATTGAAGTCATTACGTACAAAACTTATGCACATACCTTGAAAGCCTCTCCCTAGTCTTCTTTTCTCCATAAAGCCTGTGCTGTTAACATGGTGTTTTTGGACCAATGAGAATAACTATTTAATTATCTTATCTTATCTTATATAATACAGACGTTACTTTAAAAAAGAAGATGATTACGTCCAACGCGTCATGCATTTAGTCGGCCAAGTCACTGGTTTTACTGGCTAGCTCACGCAACCCATTCCATGCTCTAATAGCACTAGGGAAGAAGGATTAGAAGTATTCACTAGTATCGCTATTAGATGATGCCATGAATACTTAACTTGAATGTACCGATAATTTGGAGAATGTGCTAAAAACCAATTATAATATCATGTATTGGTCTTTATTTCGATGAGGTCTTCAAAAAGGCGGTAAGAAGTGGACATATACTATCATCTGCAGTGGGAAGATTCTCTCTTCTGTTTACTTACGAACTAAAAAACATTTGTCATAAACACATGCCATAAACACATGCCATAAACGCATTTCACAAAAACATGTTAAATCCATGTCGCTAACACATGTAACAGACAAATGACACAAACACATGTCACGCAGCGACAGGGAGAAAAAAAATTGAGAATCCAATGCTCTGCATTGAAGGTCAAACATTTCGTCAAACTGGATTGAAGGTCAAGTGTCAAGCACTGATGTCCACACACAGTTCTTGGTGTGATCAGGAACAAGAATTGCGTTTGGACAATCATAGCCAGATTACTTGGACTGCCGGACCTTGTGGTAACTTTGATCGTTCAACTCTTTGGAGCGGACACAATCCAATACATTCAAATGGTCAGAGCGGTCATTATCCAACATCTTTATCTCTGAGTTGTGTAGAGTTGAAACGGACACACGCTCTTCTCTGGTGTACACCTATGCAGTACTACTACGCTAAACGTGGGATTTAGACTCAGTGGCGTAGCAACCATGGTAAAAAGGCGTTCACTGCACCCGTATGGGCCATTAATATGGTTTATTATTTTTTAAAAAATGTCATCATGACATTTACTTAAGTCCTTACTAAATTGATTCTAATGACGCTAGTACTTTTACTTTAATAGGCGGTACATACAATTATAGTGACTTTTTTTTTAAAGCAGCCAACGAAAAAGGAAAAGCCGCTATTAGTTTTATGCGGTCTGTCTGTACGTCTGTCTGTCACGTTTAGATCACAAAAACTAGGACAAATATTGAAAAATACGATATCATGATATTTTAGATCTTGCAAAGTTTTAATGCAACGATTTTTTTTTTTCTGAAAGCGAACCGTTTCTTTTTTTTTTTGAAATTAAATATGTAATCATTTTGTTTTCATAAAATACACCACTTTCTAAATAATTTTTTTTCTGGGGAGTTAGGCCTAAGTATTTATAATAGGCCACCTAGTATAAAGGCTCGAGGTCGAATCCAGACTTTTTTTTCCTTCAAATTGCTTTCTCCCAGATAACCCCTCCCAACTGGTCCACACACACACACACACACATTGGACCATAGCGCACTGAGCATGCTATAAGCCAAAAAGTTGTGCTATTCACAAGCAAGTGAAAAAAAAAAGAAATTTCCAAACGTATCAGATCTAGTAATAGCAGAGGCAAGGAGTTTTGAAGGTCCAAACATTTATTACAAAGTGGTTCGTGCAGTTGCGTTCCACCCGTGTACACAGGGGGTGGGGGGGGGCTATGTTAATCCCTGAGAAGTGTACAGAAAAATACGTTTTTTTTCTTCTAGGATACCCGTCAGATGCAAAGTTCTATTACCTTTATATCATTTGTCTGTCGTTTAATCACGTGTAGAACGAAAAAAAAAACCCAACGAAAACTAGAAAAGCTTTTGATGGATTGATTTCTCCTTTTGTAATAACACCAACTCTCTATGCAATCATGTAAATACATGTTTTTGTTTCGTCCAATCCAGTTTTTGAATTTCTTTGGGAGGGGCACGATCATATTCATGAATCTGTGCCCTCGGGTTCTCTGCAACGTCACTGCCTAGAAGCTTCAACTTGTTTTTGGTTGCCCAGATATAGCATGTAGAATTTATATTTAAAACAAATCAACATCGTCCAGATGTTTTAACGAATAATGTAAGTTTGGCTGTGTGATTATAATTA
Source organism: Biomphalaria sudanica (assembly GCA_036873155.1). NCBI lineage: Eukaryota > Metazoa > Mollusca > Gastropoda > Planorbidae > Biomphalaria > Biomphalaria sudanica. Next base: position 962,980 of record JAZGLO010000245.1, on the reverse strand, counting down.
TTGAAAGGATTAATACTTGAAACTCTATCTTATTCAATTTAAAAGTATTCAAGTAGTGATCTAAGTGGAACTCAATTCTTCTTGGATTTATTGATAGATATGTTATAACCTGTACACAGACTCTTTAATTGGACAATCTTGGTGAAGCAGGTAGACCTAAGCATTACAAACCCATTGGACTTAACTATAGGATTTAATAGGTGGAAAAACCAGTTGACTTTGTCATATCAAAATTAATTCAATCTCTGGTCCCATCTTAGGCCTGTCTAAGAAACAACCAATCAAATAAAGTTAGTCAGGTCACGCGCTGTTATCGCGAGATCTTTGTCATTAAGGCTGAGCGCAGGGAATACTAAATGCCTCCAGAAGTTATTGTTTCTTCATAAAATTGAGGGATCAGTATGTTAAGCCATCATCTGTCTGTCTGTTTGCTTGTGTGTAACTCTGTCTTACTTTGTCTCTATGCATATACATTTGAACAGGTGTGTCCAATTTCTGTTTGATTGTCCGCCAATGTCTTTGTTTGAGTGCCTGTGTTAATGTTAGTTTGTGTGCCTGCGATAATGTTAGTTTGTGACACTGTCACTGTCATTCTCTGTCAGGCTTTAACCGTGTTTCAAGAACTGGGATGTGACAAATGGAATAAACAGCTGGCCACCTAAATATGGAGGGGGGGGGGCTTCGAGTTTGAATCCCAATCAAGCTATCCCCCAGATAATCCATATGTGCACACAAGAGATGGGGCCACGACGCACTGAGCACTATGGGGCATGGAAGACGAACTGTACTAAAGCAGCAATAACAATAATAATAATAGCTAGTAAACATTATAACACAGAGTTGCTATTATAGGCATTAGTACAGAAGCATTATAAAAGACAGCTCAAGACATCGACATAAAATTATATATGAAACGGTTACATTATGTGCAGAAGTTACAAAGAGCCGGATGATTACAGGCCGGAAAAAGCCCGCGTACTGTAGGCTGAGTATCCCTTGAATGTACAATAAATAACATAAAATAGACATGTAGTTTTGTTGTAACTAGAACTAGAACTAGATATGACAGAAATTATGATGATCTTGAAATATATCCGTTAAACCAAACCTGTTTGTAAAGCCAACACACGTTTTGAATTCAACAATGTGTTTACACATGTTTCAATAGTTTAAGGAAAAACAACAACAACAACAACAGTATGTCCATAAGTTAACAGTGAGTGAAGTTGGCAACAATCAACTTACCACTGGACCAGCTTTACACGCGACCTGCTGGGACGTCAAGCTTCAGAGAACAGCATGACCGTAACGACAGTTGGTAGCAGACGACTAACAAAAGAGCAATTCGTTCACGTCTGATGTATCCCAACATAAGTGGGAGCGTAAATGCTATCTAGAAAACGTAAGCTCAAATAGTATCATAATGAAACAAGGTTACAAAGACAGTATGGAAACACAAACTCACAATCGACCCCCGAAGTGGTCCACCCAGGAAGGTTAAAAAAGCAGATTTCAATATTTTCATAAAGAATATCAGAATAAAATTTTATCAAAGGCAAATGACAGAAAAGAATGGAGAAAGAATATTGACAGATCTTGTGTGGTGCAGTTAAATGTGAACCTGGCCTAACTGATGTGTTATAATGATTATCTAATTGATGTAATTGGTTTGTAAAGGGTCAATCCGTTCATTAAAGCGTCAAGGTAAAAAATTTCTGTAAAAATTTTTTTAAAAAAATCCTTAAGTTAAGTGTTCCATGGGTATAATACAGCGCTGTAGTTCACGCGATAATATGAAAAAACTACGTATTATCTGTTGTTTTAAATTATGTTCCACTTATATGTATTATAATAGATTGTTTCTCTTTTAAAAAAAAAGTAAACATTTTTTTTTGTAAATGTCTACTTAATACGACAGAACTTACTTAACTTAGCAATACAAATGTAATTTTTTTTTTTACAAAAATCTAAAACCCTTTGCATAAATATGCTATTTATATCGTGCTGTGCTTACGTGTGTGCTATGGGGCCTATTACTAGTGAATAGTTGTAAAAATGGTAGATTATTATGACAAAACTGCTTGCATACTTGATTTTAAAAATGAGATTTTTCGCTTTGAGAAAAAAAAGTAGCCGTTGTATCAGAACTTTGAATGGTCTAAAATATTATGATGTCGGATTTTAACTATCTTTTCTAGTTTACGAGATCTAAACGGGACGGACGGACAGACAGACCACACTAATAGCGTCTTTCGCCCCTTTCTGGGACCGCTTAAAAAAAAGCACTTGAGGTGTTGTCTAACAGTTGACTATGGTGATTTGTAGCCACGACGATCCTTTGCTGTATTCTCTCGTCATGCATCCCGTTGACACTGACTGTACTTCGCTTACGAACACACCAAAGGAATTCAAATGGCCAATTGTTCCCGTAATTTTGACTCGATAGCCTATGTTCTGTCATGTTCTCCGCTCATGTGTTAGAAATAATATATAAACATTTAGGGCCTACTGCTTCATTTCCATTGGCCTAATGGAGAGTGTTTTCAGCAGACACAAACCACGAAACCTGAAGGAAGATTTACGACAGACAAAAACATTTTGAAGAAACTGAGGAATAGTTTGAAGTTGTGTTGTTCCAATGTAAGTATTTTGTTGACCTAAATTTATGCTGCTCAATTAGACATTTAGTTAGGCAGTTGAAATTGTGTTGGCCGATTTCAATGTTTGTTGACCTAATTAAATTTCAGTTGATCTAATAGAAATTTTGTTTTACTGATTACATTTTTTTTGACCGAATAGAAACTTTTTTGGCTGAATGGACATCTTATTGACAAATTGTTACTTTTGACATGACCGGAATGATTATATAGTCATTGTATAGTCATTATTTAGTTATATAGTCATTTGACTTGAGTCAAAGTTTGTTGGCCTGAAAAATGTTGTCCTAAATTTTAGTTTCCTAGATTTATTCAGAGCCTTATTCACCCCAACTGAAGATTTGTTGGAATGATGAATGTCTTCTTGCCTCCACTAATGCTTCCAGTGCCATCATTTGGGGGTCCGGGGGGATTGACCTCTTTGGGGGCCCCTGCATTTTGCGTAATATTTAATGTAAAAAAAACACTCATTTGGGGGCCCTCTCAAGTGGCGGCCCGGGGGAATTTTCAAATTCTCCCTCCCTCCCCACCCTAGCTACGCCTCTGAATGCTTTAAAAGCCCAAGTGGTATTGAAGTTACTGAAATGATTGAAAATGAATTATTTCTTTAATACTTACTGCATATCAAACTAAGTACTTTTTTTTATTTCCCCTATCTTTTGTCTAAGCTGACGTCACACCAGGTAAGACAGAAACAAATTTGCTCGACATTCCCAATGTTCTCCTCTTGTAACAACCACACCATCGTGTGTGTGTGTGTGAGTGTGTGTGTGTGGAGCTTAATGAATTCAAAATGAACTCAGTCCAAGTTTAGCAAATCAATTTTTAATGGCCTGAGACAAAGGGGAGTAATCCATAGCCCTAGGCGACGATAGCTGTTCATGCATATTGTTATTGGGAGATCAGGAAGTGGATACACAGGTGGATACAATCGTAGATCCACAAGTGGATACACAGGTGGATACACAGGTGGATACACTCCTAGATTCACAAGTGGATACCCAGGTGGATACACTCGTAGATTCACAAGTGGATACACAGGTGGATACACTCCTAGATTCACAAGTGGATACCCAGGTGGATACACTCGTAGATACACAGGTGGATACACTCGTAGATCCACAAGTGGATACACAGATGGATACACAGGTGGTTACACTCATAGATCCACAGGTGGATACACTCGTAGATCCATAAGTGGATACACAGGTGGATACACTCGTAGATCCACAGGTGGATACACTCGTAGATCCACAGGTGGATACACAGGTGGATACACTCGTAGATCCACAAGTGGATACACAGATGGATACACAGGTGGTTACACTCATAGATCCACAGGTGGATACACTCGTAGATCCATAAGTGGATACACAGGTGGATACACTCGTAGATCCACAGGTGGATACACTCGTAGATCCACAGGTGGATACACAGGTGGATACACTCGTAGATCCACAGGTGGATACACAGGTAAACACATTTATTTACCAACTCAACATACGTGTAGCCTATATGAATTTAATTCACACAACGTGGTAGATAAATGTTTAATTACTTTGACATTGAACTTTTGATTATGCCTAATCAAGCAAATTACGAAATAAAGTATTTTATCTTCTCTGAGATATAAATGTTTATTTCGTATCTAATTCAATCAGGCTGATTGCTCTCCTTGGTCATGGCCACATGCTTGTACGCTTGTGAATCTTGGACGCTAACTGGGATTCTAGTCATGGAATTGATTAGCTGTAGAAGAAGACGAGATATCTCTTGGGGTGTATGGGGTTTTGTAGGAGTAGTACCTCTGTCAACTGGGCAGTCGGGCTCTGAGCAGCTCATTGACCTTGGTCTCCACTCAGAGCCCAACTCTCACCTGTGGCTCCAGGTAGTTGTCTGCATGCAGCAACGGCGACACACCGGCAAACCGTCTTGACTGACGGGCCAAACCAGGTGAGGGTTAGCCAGAGCTAGTATCTGGTGAAACTATGGCCTCTGTCCACCACCAGGGCCATCAGGCGTCATCTAGCAAACGCCGTGGAACGTTTTGGAGCACTGAGAGACATGTAGAGCACACTGGTCATCCACTGCAACCCAAACCAGCTCAAGTTGTCTGGACTCTGTTCTGCCATTGGATCCAGCTGGCAAGGGGCGAGAGAGTGAGCGCAAATCTTTCTCACTTTAATAAATTTTCATCGCGCAAGCCACATTCTCATCTCCCATGTTCATCAATCAAAAAGCCCTGCGGCGATAGGCAAGTGGCAGGTGTGGCATGTGTGGATACACTGGCAGCCATAGCTACAAACCTACACGTAGGCGGCCCAGACGATGTGGTCGCTTGCCAGTGACTGGGACAGCACTGGAACTTGGCACCCGTCTGAGCGTCTAAGCAGCCTTTTTAAAGAACGCACTGCTTACCTCCTAAATATGAGGAAGGGGCTTGAAAAGGTGCCCTAAACATTGCCTGTCCCCCATGACCCTGACCAGTCTCCAGCGACTGGCGGGGATCCCACTGATGCGGGAGAAACAAATCAAACACAAACCTGAAGAAGAAACAAATCCAAACACATGAACTCGGCGCCTGGAATGTCCGCACTCTACTTGACCGTGGGTCAATCAAACGTCCTGAACGTCGTGCTGCTCTCGTGACAACTAGCCAGATACAATGGAGATATTTCTGCCCGGAGTGAAACGTGACTTGCTGAAGAAGGACAGTTAACAGAAGTTGGCGCAGGCTACACGTTCTTCTGGATCGGCAGAAACATGTTTTTACATAACAAAAATTAGAGTGTATAAAACCGAAAATTAACTAAATCAAATGGGGTCATATCAACGATAGTATCGTTAATTAGGAGAAAAAGAATTAAGTTTCGCGTCCTTGAATATCCCCTCATCAATGGCGTGATTGACAAAGTTACAAAAATAAATAAATGGCTTGCATGCTAAGATCACATTTATAGTCACAGAAATAAATCATTAAATTTCTAAGAGACTTTCTAAGCGTCACATACACCACTTCCACGTGTGACAAATATTCATAAGTACTTACCCCTAGGACCGATCCACACTTGCTAAATGGTAACTCACTCCGCCATTAGCTCACACGTTCTAGTTCTGTACGCTAAATCTGGCCACTATGTCAAGAGATGGTGATCTCTAAACTACGGAGATAAAAACGTTACAATTGCCCATCTCGTCTTTCAGGTTTCCCACCAAAACTTGTCTCTCACTATGTAATGAATCCAGTCAAGTAATTAACTCTTTCAACACAGCAACAAAGGCACTGAAAAGAGGCGAAGGTCACTAGTACGACGCGAACCTGTTCTTTTACTGTATTGAGTACTAAGTCTCTGTTAAGTCACAGGAATTTTATATATATATATATATATATATGTCCGGCTCTAAAAATAAAATAAGACAACAAAGCAATCTATCATTCATACCCACTTATTTATACACCTTGATATTAAGAATAATTCATTGATGATTATACTTTCATATCTTATTTGATATTAATGTTCGTTAATGTACTTGTTCTTTTTTTTTTCAACACGCCCCGATTCATCTCAACATTCGAGCACACCAATGGCTTGATCAACATTTTCTACCGCGGTGGATTGGTCGTAGAGGTCTAAGGGAATGATCTCATCTCTAGAGCTATATCAAAAAAATCGAGTTAATGTAATTCATATCAGTTATACAACGCTCAAGGAAATTGAAGAAACAATTTCATATGAATTAATAAACATCTAGCAAGAAGTTATCCGTAAATGTTATTCAATCTTCAGGAAACAATCTCTGTCTAAACATTTTTAACACTGCTTAGTATTTACCGTCATTTGTTCTTCCTGTTATCTTATCTTATAAAATACAGACGTTAGTTCAAAAAAAGAAGATGATTACGTCCTACGCGTGTTCCTATGACATAGTCAAGTATGTAGAGAAATTAAAGCCGTTTGACCAATCTTGATAAAACTTGGCATACATTTTCCTTAGATCATGGCGGAGACCGTAGTATATGTTTAATGTCCCGCCTACAATCCAGAGGCCCTAAAAATAATTTTAAAAAAGAAATACCTAAATTTATCTCTAATAAAGAATGAAACTTGTTAACTTTTACCCGTTTTCAAAGTAATTTATATTTGATATTAATATGTCGGCTAAACGATTAAATCCATTATCACACTTTACTGTCATTTTCGTGACACAATATATATATACATATATAAGGGAACATTCGCCATGTTTGACATAGATCTGAATCCAATCCGCTAAATCAGTAATACCCAATCTAAGGCCCGCAGGCCGCGGGTCATATCCGGCTAGTAGTCTATAAAAGTGCAGAACCATCATTACTGTTAATAAAGTAAAAAGTGTGATTAGTCAACGTATCGATCGACTGCTTTGTACTGATGTAACATTTGAAACAGTTTACAAGTTACAGTGCATCACTTTATCTAATTGAATGTTTTACAAACTGTGTTCCACGGAACTCTAGTGTTACGCGAGGCCTGAATAGGTGTTTCACGAACTACTGGAATAATGAGCTAGTAGGCCACCACGGGAATCAATCTCTCTAAAAAATAACAAGGAAAGTGTTCCGCTAAATACTCAGAATTTGCGACGTGTTCCGTTAAGGAAAAAGTTTGAGAAATTGTTTTCTAGATTAACGTTGCTATTTTGTTACAATTTGGTGATCTGATTGAATGTTCTAGATTAACGTTGCTATTTTGTTACAATTTGGTGATCTGATTGAATGTTCTAGATTAACGTTGCTATTTTGTTACAATTTGGTGATCTGATTGAATGTTCTAGATTAACGTTGCTATTTTGTTACAATTTGGTGATCTGATTGAAAGTTCTAGATTTTCGATGCTATTTTTTGTTGCAATTTGGTGATCTGATTGAAAGTTCTAGATTTTCGATGCTATTTTTTGTTACAATTTGGTGATCTGATTGAATGTTCTAGATTTTCGATGCTATTTTTTGTTGCAATTTGGTGATCTGATTGAAAGTTCTAGATTTTCGATGCTATTTTTTGTTACAATTTGGTGATCTGATTGAAAGTTCTAGATTTTCGATGCTATTTTTTGTTGCAATTTGGTGATCTGATTGAAAGTTCTAGATTTTCGATGCTATTTTTTGTTGCAATTTGGTGATCTGATTGAAAGTTCTAGATTTTCGATGCTATTTTTTGTTACAATTTGGTGATCTGATTGAAAGTTCTAGATTTTCGATGCTATTTTTTGTTGCAATTTGGTGATCTGATTGAAAGTTCTAGATTTTCGATGCTATTTTTTGTTGCAATTTGGTGATCTGATTGAAAGTTCTAGATTTTCGATGCTATTTTTTGTTACAATTTGGTGATCTGATTGAAAGTTCTAGATTTTCGATGCTATTTTTTGTTGCAATTTGGTGATCTGATTGAAAGGTCTAGATTTTTGATGCTATTTTTTTGTTGCAATTCGGGGATCTGATTGAAAGTTCTAGATTTTCGATGCTATTTTTTGTTGCAATTTGGTGATCTGATTGAAAGTTCTAGATTTTCGATGCTATTTTTTGTTACAATTTGGTGATCTGATTGAATGTTCTAGATTTTCGATGCTATTTTGTTACAATTTTGTTATCTGATTGAATGTTCTAGATTTTCAATGCTATTTTTTGTTACAATTTGGTGATCTGATTGAATGTTCTAGATTTTCGATGCTATTTTTTGTTACAATTTGGTGATCTGATTGAATGTTCTAGATTTTCGATGCTATTTTTGTTACAATTTTGTGATCTGATTGAATGTTCTAGATTTTCGATGCTATTTTTTGATACAATTTTGAAGTCGTTAAGGAACTCAGAACAAAACTTAGGAAGTCTGCGAAAACATGAAGGTTGCCCAACTCAATCCGAATGATCGAGTTAATCCTTAGGGGGAAAAAAAGAAACCAGCAATGTTCTAACTGGTTCAGTCGTATGCTTGAATGACTTTATTCAATTAAATAGTTTGGCCAAAGTATGAATTATATTTATAGAAAATGCATTAACACTACATCAAAGACAATTCATTGAAGCGACTCGGTTATTGTATTAAGAGTCTGCACTGTATCTAAGACTTGAGATTTTGTTTAACATTCGATTGAATACAGTTTCTATCATTTGAGATTGAGACGACCTGGAAAGAAAAATGGATTAGGAATGTAGCCTATATGTAGTACACTATGATAGAGCGCACTCCTGTACAAGTGAGGCGTAACAGACGATAGTACAGAAGGGAATAAAAGCACACATATGAAAAATCCAGTTACGGCCATTATTGTATGGTTCTCAAATTCTAGTTACTTTATACCCAGAAGTCCACATTTTCTCTGATCAAGAGTATTTGACCAATGTATAACAAAAGTTCTTTAAATGTGAAGAGTTCTGTTTTAGATTATTTGTTGGAATGAAATTTTCACGAAAAAAAATTGTGTTGTGTTATAATTATAAAAAAGAGTGGTGGCTGAGCTGTAAAGCGCATTGCTTCCGAATCGGGGGTTCAAATCCTGGTGAAGACTGGGATTTTTAATTTTGAGATCTTTAGGGCGCCTCTGAGTCCACCTAGCTCTAATGGGTACCTGACATTAGTTGGGGAAAAAGTAAAGGCGGTTGGTCGTTGTGCTGGCCACACAGAATCATTCATTAACTCCTCTCAGTCGTAGAACGACTATGGTTCATCTCAGAGCACACTTAATCATGTGGCTGTGGAGCCCTATTTTGGAGAGACACTCCCGTCCACAGAAAGCGTAGGTTAAGGTGACTTTTGCTTCGGTGGTAGAGGAGCTGGCCGTTTTTTGGATTGTATGTTTTTCTTCCTGAGCTGAGACCCATGTACTTTCACTGTCCATAGCTTTCTTGGTCACTGTCTCTCTCCATCTGTTGCGGTCTAGAGCTATGTCTTCCCAATTCCACCTAGCTCTATAGGGTACCTGACATTAGTTGGGGAAAAAGTAAAGGCGGTTGGTCGTTGTGCTGGCCACACATAATCATTCATTGGCTCCTCTCAGTCGTAGAACGACTATGGTTCATCTCAGAGCACACTTAATCATGTGGCTGTGGAGCCCTATTTTGGAGAGACACTCCCGTCCACAGAAAGCGTAGGTTAAGGTGGCTTTTGCTTCGGTGGTAGAGGAGCTGGCCGTTTTTTGGATTGTATGTTTTTCTTCCTGAGCTGAGACCCATGTACTTTCACTGTCCATAGCTTTCTTGGTCACTGTCTCTCTCCATCTGTTGCGGTCTAGAGCTATGTCTTCCCAATTGTCAGTATTGATGTTCACTGATTTGAGGTCACGTTTTATTACATCTATGTAACGGAGGTGGGGGCGACCAGTTTTTCTTGTGCCAGTCGCGAGTTGTCCATAGAGGATGACTTTCGGGATGCGCTTGTCCTCCATCCGGTGAACATGTCCAAGCCAGCGCAAACGGCGTTGTCTGGGGGCTGTAAAGATGCTGGGAATACCTGTTCGCGCAAGGATCTCAGTATTGCACACTTTTTCTTTCCATGTGACATTCAAGATCCTACGCAGACATCTCAAATGGAATGAGTTCAGTTTTCTCTCTTGCTTTGCGTAGGTGGTCCATGGCCACACAACACCCTCGTTAACCGTAGACCAAAGAAACAGATGACCTTTACATCTTCTACCCTATAGATCGCAATGTCTATGTTTAGTTTTTTCTCCATTAGAAGTGTGATGTTCAAATAGACTAAGAGTCTATGGGTCATGTTTTGCCTGTGTCATCACCCTGATTGAAATTAGATTTCCCCACGATAACTTCCATTAGGCATTCATTGTCGCTTGTTATATGTGGGGGGATAATGGGGGGATAGTGGCAATCTGTGACCGTGGCCATGAAGACTCGCCAAGGTCACTTGCTGTGGGTATCCAGATCCCGTTTAGGACCAGATGGACTTGCCTTTGTACTTCGTGAGAGTTAGCAAACGAAACAGTTTGTGAATAATTATGTTTGTCAATAAAGTACAGATCGAGCAAAATAAAATAAAGAGAAGAAGAAGATGAACTTTCTAGAACAAATAGTTGAAACCAATCCTCTGACTGTCGACGATGATACGTTCTAACACAGTTTTACACACATCACACACACACACAAACATACACACATATAACCAGAGGAAAGATAAAAAAATGTAACTAGATGATATCCATTATTAATTGTACCGTCATGTTTGTATAGGTCAGTGTACAACGAGTATCTAAATGAAGGTTATCCAAATTGAAATGTCGTCATTTGCTATCATTATTTTTAGTCTTTGATCTTATCTCTCTCTAAATTAAAAGAATACAGGGCTTTTTTTCAGGCAAAGTTTGAAATTGTAAATTTAAAAATAACTTCCATTTAGATTTGTTTTTCTATATATTTTTTACAAGTGACAGCTTCCAACTGGTAGATCTCTAGCGCTAGGAGGCTGGTTTCCTGTCAACACTAGGTCTAGATGGTCTAGATCAGGGGTCGGCAACCTTTTGAGTCGGAAGAGCCAAAAATTACAATTTTCAAAATTTCAACGTTCTTAAAGAGCCACAATTGTTTTTCTTCCAAACAATGAGTAGTGCTCGCACAAATAAAGTTTTTATAAAAAAAAAAACGAATCTATTTATTCATAAGAAAATATATCTATTTATCTATATCTATCTTTATAAATGTTTTTTTTACACAACAAATTATATATATATATATATATATATATATATATATATATATTTATATATATATATATTTATATATATATATATATGTATGGTATTATTAGATAATTACCTATTATTTCCACGACATGGCCTAAATTGTGCCGATGTGTCTAAACTCAAAACTAAAAAAAAACTATTATTTGAGTATAAAATGTAAACAATTAAACATTTACATACAACATTAACTTGTACTTCAATAACAAACATATTGTGCTAACAAATTCAGAGGGAACTATGGCTTTGCATGGTTTTAGAAAATGTGGATACATTTAACTTATAACTTGGTTTTAGTTTCAAACACGACTCTTAATTTTCATTTGTTAGTTGGCTTCTTACTTTATTTTAAATTATTATCATGCAAGAGAACGCTTGCTCGAACGAATATGCCGATCCGAAAATAGCTTACATAATGTCAACTTTTTCACCTGACTGTAGTAATCTGGAAGATTATTCTATGCATCGAATATATGTGCCTTAACTTTCGTTATTTCTTTATAGCTGTCCACTTTTGTTGCGTTGCGTACAAACATTTCGGACCTTCAACTCTACCCACTTGATTTTCAACTCTGTAAAGTTTCCACTTCACAAAGATTTACTTTCGAAATCTATCTATTACATGTTTAGAGATCCAGTATCAACTTCAAATGGATCAATGTGGATTTCTTTACTATTTGTGTTGAGAGGATGTTATATAAATGCAACAAGTCTTTTAATTTTTTTGAAGTGCTCAAATCTGTCAGCTAATTCATCTTTAATTTTTCTTTATAATAGTGCTGAAGTAACTCGTGTCAACAGCTGCACTGGTTTTATTGCAATATAGCTTTACAAATTGAAAATGTAGTAATTGACCGCTCTGAATATCTTCTGCAAAAATATTTTTTTCTTTAAAAGAAACCAATTCTTCTACCAAAACATAGGCTGGGTTTCTCTTTTCTTGCAGTTTTAGATTCATTTCAATTTATTTCACTGTTATTTAAGTAAAATTTGTGCAACCAATTATCGTTCTCTAATTTAGGGTGATTAATGGCTTTTTTTCATTTAGAAATGTATCAATCCCAGTCGAGCACAAAGCAAAATGTATTTACAGTTTTCCTTTAGAAAGCCATCGCACTTTATTGTAAAGAAGGAGGTCGGAATACTGAGTCTCCATTTCGTTTACAATTCTTTAAACTGACAATGATAGAGTGCTTCTGGCAAAATGCTGTTAAAAATCTTGATTAACAAATTCATGACCTCAACTAATTCGGCCGGAAATGTTTGGTCACAAAGCGTTTCTTGTGTATTATGCAGTGAAACGTAAGAATTTGGTGGTTTATTTTGCGCCAAAGAGTCGTAGTTTGCTATTTATTTTTTCCTGTCATACTCATGGCTCCATCAGTTGCTATTGAAAAGATTTTATTTATATTGATTATATTGTGTTCAAGGTATTTTTGCACGACATTTGCTGTATCTTCTCCTCTAGTTTGTCACGAGATCGGTAGCAATCCTAGAAGTTCTTTTGGACCTTGGGAAGACATATATCTGACAAAAAGGTCAACTTGCGCCATGTCTTTTATGTCACAAGACTCATATATAGCAAGTTATAAAGCAGAATAAAAGATGTTCCACCAACAAACATGTTACATTTCAAGACATGGGGTAGGGATGAAAAGCGAGTACAAGTGGCCGAAAGATAGAATTGGTGCCTAATACTCGTTAATCGAATCAGAACATTTTTAAATGTTTTTTTTTCCGATAAAATAAATACTATTTGCGCATGGAACTTAAGTGCCGCTGCTTAACATCCAAAGAGCTGCATGTGGCTTGCGAGCCGCAGGTTGCTGACCCCTGGTCTAGATCACAGACTCATATATAAGGTATAGAATATATCTAGGTCTGTGGTCTAGATCTAGATCTAGCGCTTGGAGCCTGGTTTCATGTCAACACTAGGTCTAGATCACAGACCTATATATATAGAATATATCTAGGTCTGTGGTCTAGATCTCAATTCACCAGCATAGAACTTTACTGAAAGTGAAACAAACACGTTTCTAAATAAAGCATTGTTTTTCATTGATGTGGTATACTGTCGTCAGATCAGATCTTCTGACCAGTGAGCACTTCACTTTGACAAATACAAATTAAGTGTCCAATTTTTTCATTTTTCCTGGCTGTGAGGACCCTCCCCCCCGCTTTTTTTTTCATTACGTTTATAAACCATCTATTTAAAACGTTTTTTCTAGGATATACCCCCTCTCTCCCGCCCCCTGAACCTGCATAACAAACTTTTCGAGCCTAAAGAGTTTCCTCCCTCACGCCATGCACGCCTGCGCTAATCGCCTCTTATCCTACTTGAGATAACCGAAGAAGTCAGTGTTGAATTGAGTCCTTGCTATCACTCTGTGCAGTATTTTCTTTCCCTTGGAATACAAAACTCAGACAAAAGTCTGTCATGGAGATAAACGCTGTGAGACTGGAGGGGAGGGGGTTGTGGGTTAGAGGGTGAAGCATATAGGCAAAAAGAAAAAAAAAGAAACTTACGCACGGTTTAAAACAATTTTTTTTAAAAGTTATAATGTATTCGAAAAAATAACAACCAAGGTGTGTAATATCGAACTTTTACTTTCAGTTGTAGTGTTGAGTAATATTTTGAATGAAAATTATATGTAGCCTATAATTTAAAGATGAAAAGGTAGAAAAAAAACCCACCCCAAAACAATGTTTGATTTGTTGCTGATAGCTTTACATTCTTATTATTGTGTTATATGTTTTCATATGTTTAAAGTAATCCCTAGATAATGGCGATACGTAATAAAGATAATGATTCTGATGACAAAAATAATTTTAAGGAGTTTTGATCCAGGCAGTGAATAAATTTCACTAAATATCTAATTTTAAATGATTAAAACGAGTCATTAATACATAGTCAATATTGCCTATTATTACTTTGATGAACTGATACAATTTAGAAAGATTCAAGTCTTCGAAACTCACGTAATATTACGAAACAAATTAGCATCATTTAATGTTACGGAAACAGAGTTACATTTCCCTACTTTTGAAATAGCATTGCGGTTAGTTCCCATGCCTCGACTCTAAATCATATTGCAGATGGGAACTTAAAGGAACTTTTTTCAAATGCCTAAACTCCAATTCATTAAAGGGGTGGGGGTCAAAGCCATTTTTTTCTCAGTAACCTTTCCTTCAGCAACATTAATGAGAGAAACAAAATATATAGATCTAACTGTATTACTTAGCTCAAAATATACTGAACATCTAATGCAGTTACTACTGGTATGAATGAAAGCCATTTACACTAGCTGTGAGACTTCAGATAACTTTCTTATCACTACTGTGAGATTCTAATCCGGCATACTCTAACACAGAAAAAAGAATATTAAAATAACAGCAAATGTAAGTGAATTGAACCATCAGATGTAGAAATAAATTAATTAAAATTTCCAGTATTACGACTGTCATAGAACTCCACTATATTGAACCATCATTTGACAAAACTAAAAGAGTTTTTGAAACTTGATGTAGTAAGTTATGTACAAACAAGGGAAGAGACATGGAGGAAAAGAAGCAAATAAATAAATGCTAAGGGAGAACAGATTGAATATATCTTGTTGAAGTTATGATCATCTTATAATCTATCTTTAACTAGAAGCGACAAAAGTTAGGCTAGACTTGATCCTTTTGAGAGACTTCGACGTTTTTGGTTTAGTCACAAGAAAACATAAGTATCAACAAGAAAACATAAGTATCAACAGGAAAACATAAGTATCAACAAGAAAACATAAGTATCAACAAGAAAACACAAGTATCAACAAGAAAACATAAGTATCAACAAGAAAACACAAGTATCAACAAGAAAACATAAGTATCAACAAGGAAACATAAGTATCAACAAGAAAACACAAGTATCAACAAGAAAACATAAGTATCAACAAGAAAACATAAGTATCAACAAGGAAACATAAGTATCAACAAGAAAACACAAGTATCAACAAGAAAACATAAGTATCAACAAGAAAACACAAGTATCAACAAGAAAACATAAGTATCAACAAGAAAACACAAGTATCATCAAGAAAACATAAGTATCAACAAGAAAACATAAGTATCAACAAGAAAACATAAGTATCAACAAGAAAAACATTTGTAAAAATACTTGCAAAAAACAACAACCTGAATTCGAACACGGGGTCTCAAGCTTCCTCAGTCCAACACACTAGCCACTGTGGTAGCGAATCGCTTTTTTGAAAGTATAAGATTTTAAGTTACCTATTGTTAGCTTCAAACTTTAAAGCAGAGAGCAACACAGTTTAAAGAAGGCTAATTCAACTTATACCACCACATCAGTTAAGTATAATTTCTTTTCATTGTTTCATACCAAACTAAATTATTCATTACCAATAGTTAACTAGCTAATCGGTAAATTTGTAAAAATGTTTTGACAGGCACAAGAAAAAATTGTGCAACATTTCAGCTCCATCCGAGGAATGGGTGTGGGAGAAATAACGTGTTCAACATTTGTACCGGATAGACAGAGAGTGAGTTGATCTGCAATAAGACTACGAAATTAGTGATGTTTTCACTAAAAGTTCTTCTATAGAACTTTGGGATGTTTTCGCTAAAAGTTCTTCTATAGAACTTTGGGATGTTTTCACTAAAAGTTCTTCTATAGAACTTTGGGATGTTTTCACTAAAAGTTCTTCGATAGAACTTTGGGATGTTTTCACTAAAAGTTCTTCGATAGAACTTTGGGATGTTTTCACTAAAAGTTTTTCTATAGAACTTTGGGATGTTTTCACTAAAAGTTCTTCGATAGAACTTTGGGATGTTTTCACTAAAAGTTCTTCTATAGAACTTTGGGATGTTTTCACTAAAAGTTCTTCTATAGAACTTTGGGATGTTTTCGCTAAAAGTTCTTCTATAGAACTTTGGGATGTTTTCACTAAAAGTTCTTCTATAGAACTTTGGGATGTTTTCATTGTTCATTCTTTTAGGTCCTAGTTCGCGTTGGGATAGAATTATCATTTTGAAGTATATAATGCTTTGAAAAATATTTTAAAACTAAAACCTGTAGGTATGGGTGTGCATGATTTGGTCGGTTTGTTCACGTGACTCTACAATTGACTAAAGACTACACTGATATACTGATGTCTGTGACCAGTGGAGCAGTCAGCCTACTAACACTTACAAGATAAAGTTCAAGTTAGTACATTTCACTAAAGAAGACTACATACAATTGTCTGTTGTCACTAGAGTATAAGACCTTCTGACAAAAAACAACAACAACAACTAAATACAGCTTTACATTAAAAGGGAAGGGGGGGGGGAAGTATGACCTATAAACAGAACACTATGGACTAAACTAGCTGTGGTTACAAACCAAGGCAGTAGAGATGAAGTGCGACTGATGGTCTAGACATGCCAAGCCTTCTTCCCGTTAATGAAATAAATGATGCATGTCAAATTAAACTTAGTATTTTTAAAAATTATTCATGATCATTATTATTGTCCTTAAAAGCGTGTCAAGTCCATTCTGATCTAATCTCAAAAGTAGAACAACGGAGGGAGAAAGAACGTCATTCAAGACAAAGTTGTCCCATATTGAAACATTAGTCTAAGTTAAGTAATAACAAATTCGCCTACAGATATTCTTGTAATGAATATATACTGTTGTATTTATATGCTTTTAGACTATAGACATTAGAATTGAGAAAATTATGCTGAAATCATGTTTTTTTAATTTCTTCAATAAATTTTTCAGATTCGTCTATTGCAGGGGTTCCCAACCTGTGTGTCGCGACACCTTTAGGGGTCGAATCACAATTTCCAGGGGTCGACCATCGGAAGCATAGATTTTTGTCTAAAAAAAACCCAACTCGACATCGTACATTTTTCTTGGGTAGCTACTAATATACATATATATAATTGTCATTCGAAAATAGATGATGCGAACAACTGATCAATCAAAATCATTACAAACTTTGTGATTCTCGCAGCATAAGTATTTATTAGTAACAGTTTAAATTACGATCCATCAAACGATGTGACGAAAGGCTCCGTTTCAAATGATCACATCAATATAACAAATATGAATATGTTGATCACGCTATAAAAGTAAACAAATGCAAGTCATAAACTTACAATCTCTCAGTTATTTGCCATTAGTTATAAACATGAATATTTATAGTCTGGTTATTAAACATACAACTTTGTTAATTCTATCAGATATTTACATTATAGGTATGATTTTATAACATTAGCAAAAAACATGATTTTACGGCTGGAGGTCACCCCATAGTGGACAATTGTAAAAAGGGGTCGTGGAACTAAAAAGGTTGAGAACCGCTGGTCTATTGTTTATTTTTACACCCACGAAAGTCAACGAGAAATCTTAATGCTCTTGGCACAGGCGGTATAATTCTTTGAGGTGCAACTAACCTTTGGTAATCCGACCTGTTCGGTGGTCCAACATTCCAATAGCCCCTAATCATCGGATTATCCAGTGTGAACTGTTTAGAAGTTGGCTTGATAAATAGACTCAACCGAAGTTAATCTTTGTAAGTGACATTGTAAAATGTCTAGTTTTGAAACAGTTCAATGTATTATTTAGCTACATAGGCCTATATTTCATGTATGCTACAATAACAGAATTAGGTGTGTGCTTGTGATTTGTTTGCATGTTTGAGATGTACTTTCGGGATTGTAGATTATTACATCCTAGCCCAAACCTCACACAGGTCAGCAGGGAGTAAGGTTTGAGCCGGGTTGGCACCATCGAGCCGACAGCCGAGAAGGCGTACCATACGACAAGGCAACCATTCAACTTATTGTCAAAAACATTTGAACCAGACTGATGTATGTAATGCATATGGGCAAAAAATAAATGAAATTGTTTAAAAATATAGTCATAGAAAAAGTTAATAGGTTTGTTAATATTGAGCCTACATTTTGTTTGTTAATAGCGCTTTATAAATAAAATGATTATTTAGCAGTCTTATTTGAGAAGGTACTTCTTATGACTAGGTGAACATATAACAGTTTTATTTGAGAAAGTAATTGTTATATCTTCATATATAGCAGTTTTATTTGAGAAGGTAATACACAATACACAAGGAGTAGATTGGTATAGAGACTTGTGACTAATGTTATTGCAGTTGTTACCTTTCAATTAATATCATGATATACTTACACAAACTGAAGCTTTCATGTGTATTTTCGCACATCTAAATTCGTATTTTTACTTAATCAAACATGCGTTGACTCAAAATAAAACTAAAGGCTCAAACGTCCATAAATATAGACAAAATCCTGTGATTTTTCACTTACAAAAAAAATCTCATCTCTATTTAAGTATTGCTGGTCTGACAATTGTGTTCCAAAAAGACCGACACACAAATCGTAGCGAGGAAGGCACGTAAATCTGTGTCTCTGTACATGTTATTTGAACATTCTATTGGCTGGATACAATACCGGTCGAGCAGGTAGGAACTACAACCATTGACAGACCACCACCATTGAAAAACTCCATCTCCAGACGTGACCTTCACAGACTTTGTAGCTCTTGTTTGTTGGTTTGAATCAAGCTATCAATAAAACACTTTCTAAAGAGTAGCTTGTCCCCTAATTCATTACGATGCCTAGAAACAACAAATATACTCTTACCTTGATTAAATGCTAATTAAAGTTGATATATGAAATAACGTATAATCCAAACAACAAATCGATTTCTGTCGAATATTGATCTATACCAAGTGAGACTAAGCCCAAAACTGTATTAACTACGATTGAAGTCTAGATATATGTTTAAAATTGTTTTATATTTCAACGCGAAAAAAAAAGCGGGAATGTGTAACTGATGAAAACGTCAGGACAAACTGCGTTACTTTTACAAATGCAGACACTCTACGCTTCACTAATCATCCGTAGAAGACGATCGTTTTGAAAAAAAAAAAAAAACTAGCATGCGCTAGACTGCTCAATTATAAAAAGGACGCCAATATTAATATTTCATAAGGGGGAGGAGCTTCACCAGCGGGTGGGCTTAGATCGTGTTCCGTTGATCAGGTATTAGGTGGACAACTTTTCTTTCGGGCCGCAAGTCTCTATTCAATAGACGCTAGGAAAATGTTTTAACAGTCCATTTTATGTTTTATGCTTTTGAACAAAACTCAAGTGTCGGCAAGACAGAGACGATTACAAAACTGCCGGGGAAGGAGAGAGTGCAGAGAAAGAGAGAGAGAGAGAAGAGCAGAAAAGATGAAGAAGAATGGGAAGAGGGGAGAGAGAGATCGTAGAGAGAGAAAAAGGAAAGAGAGCGAAGGAAAAGGGAGGAAAAAAATTACTGTGGAGAGAGAGAGAGAAAGAGAGAGAGAGAGATGAGAAATTTGAAAGAGAGAAGAGAGGGAATGAGAGGGGGGGAGGAGAATGAGAGAACAAAATGGATGAGAGAGAAGGATGAGAATAGAAATAGAGGAGTAAAAGACAGGAGAAAGATGAAAAATCTGGGGTACAAGTCATAAACACTAGAAGTAGAAGTTTTTTTTGTTCAAGTCTAGACACAACTCTATTGGTATAGGTTTTTACACAGCGCTACTTTCATTTAGCATGGACCAGATTGGGCTGGGGGGGGGGGGTATCTTGGAGCCTTTTGGCGCTCAGTAAACACAACTCTGCTCGAGTCGGATGTCGAACCTCGAGCCCCCTTCTTAGGTAGCCAAGACAAGCTCAAGCTTCCCCTTTAGGATTAAGGCATATCTTTAATTGAAGGGCTTAGGACTAAAACGTAAGGGGTCAGAAGTTCAACCGTATTCTTTTGACCTAAGAATGGAAGTTCCCATCTGGAGTGGTTATTAGCAGGTATTAGAACGGAAGTTTATTAATGAACTCTTGCTTCAATTCAGCATCAGAACGGGGAGTTATACTTATAGACGTGGTCAAGACAATTTTCTGATTTAGGTTAGATTTTAAACAAAAATAATTATTTTAATATTTTGTGCTAAAAAGTAATCCTCTTAGAAGTCAT
The DNA here is from genome assembly GCA_036873155.1 of Biomphalaria sudanica. Taxonomy (NCBI): domain Eukaryota; kingdom Metazoa; phylum Mollusca; class Gastropoda; family Planorbidae; genus Biomphalaria; species Biomphalaria sudanica. The sequence goes on along the minus strand of JAZGLO010000245.1, from coordinate 942,572 downwards.
TTGGTCGAGAGTTATCCTTTGTCTCATTTGTTTTTTTTTTATACCTTTAGTTTCGCCTGATTAACTTGTACACACACTATCTTTATTTATAAATATTTGAATTCTCTTAAGAAAACTCAGTGGGCGTAGGTCAAGTCACTGAATGAGATTTGACCATACAAGTTATGACATCACAGTGCTGTATTAGGAATAGGAGTGGAAGTAGAGGCTTTAGTGGGTTTGAGTGACCAGTGCGTTCAGGTAAACACTGCAACTCCAAAGCCCAAACCATTGCTATCCAAAATATTTTAAATATATCAAATAATATTTGTATGGGTATCAAGCTAATAACATTCTATAAACCATGAGGGTGGACAATCATATCAATATGGCCTTAGTATTGTCATAACTAAAAAGTGTAGACAAATACTTAGCAGCATAACTAATTTTGAACTTGACAAAGCTCTGCATTTATATATAGGTGTATCTGGTTGTACTACAAATATTTCTTTTTAAATATTAGCCTGCCAGATTCGCAGACAATGTTGAGCAATATTATAGCACGCGCTGCATGATGAGTGGCTGGGGTCTAACCAACCGTGAGACAGGAACAAGACCAAACACACTTCAGAAAGCTCAAACAACAATGATGCCTAACTATGCTTGCGCCGATGCGTTGCCAGAGATAAAAACAGGATTAAATGATGGAATGTACATCTGTGTTCATGACTGGATTTGTAAGTAAAATATCGATTTTGTTTCATATTCAATGATTATTACATTTTTTGTGCAACCTTTATGAGATGTACAAGGAGGAACTACAAATGCTTACAAATTGTGTGGATTTAAAAGTTTACAAACTATTTTTTGAAATGATCTCAAACGCAGTATATGCCCTCAGCGAGCAAGCAAGATTGATATACAAAAAACAACAACATATTTTACTATATTGCATTTAGTAATTCAATAGCTTATACCAATTGATTACACGCTTTCTCTTGACGGATTAAACTTGAACAAATCAACAAAATATCTAACGAATACATGAAACAGTCTTCATCGTCTCAAATTTTCAATAAAATGTCTAGCATCATTAGTTGCATCAAAATAGGGATTCCATCGTTATTTTGTCGATATTCCGATGCAGTCACGTGATCTCCCGATACAGCACTGGCAGATCCAAGTGGGAAGGCACGTTTGGGGCGATCATCCCCACTCGGACGACGAATTTTAGTAGAGAAATCACACAATTTGTATACTTATGTTAACAATATATACTAGTTATTATATTTCAACCTATTTTTGAATAATGTCGCCTTCCCCATCTCTAGTATGATAGCCGACTTCGTGTGGTGGTGGATCAAACCTGCCCCTGGTCCCTTAACTTTTGGGTGGGAGTTATTTTGGAAATTTTATGGAAAAAAACCCCAGAGTGGCGTGCCAAAGATCCAAAGGATTTTTCTATAAGCGCCTACTCCTTTCTGACCTTGAATTTTCGCTGATTGTTTTTAATATTTGTTTTTAAACACGCTTACAGAAGCAGATCAGTCAACACAATTGTTTCTTTTTTACTTCTTAGTATTTACTTACTACATATAAATATTGTTGTTTAGTCGACTTCTCCTTCTTGTAAGCAGATATAGTCATTAAAAAGTCAATTTTAAAATCATTTCAATTTTATGTTTAAAAATGGCCGATAGTTAAGTGTAGAAACGTTTTGGGTGATTATAGAGGTAGATCTACATTAAGTTGTAAGCTCCAAGCCAACAACAACGATAGAGGGGGTGGGGGCGTCGAAAAAAATGTTTTATTTTCATTGTAGTTATAAGTATATTAGTAATATTAGTAAACTTACATTATTACCGATATTTAAAAATTAAAATATCTTAAGTAGCAGACGTCGTATCATCTTCTAATAAGACCTTCATGTAGACTATTTTTTGCGAGAGGCGTATGCAACACTATGGGTCAAAACGTAAAAAAAAAACACGTCAAACCGTCTCCGCTAACCTTCTGGCTTTTTCTGATCTCAGAATGGTAGAATCTCTTCCGACTATTGTATTTCATTATAATGACGAATTTTGTGTGAAATAAAGGTCCGCGACAGAGAAGACTATTATACTTCATTATTATGACGAATTTTGTGTGAAATAAAGGTCCGCGACAGAGAAGACTATTATACTTCATTATTATGACGAATTTTGTGTGAAATAAAGGTCCGTGACAAAGAAGACTATTACACTTCATTATAATGACGATTTTTGTATGAAATAAAGGTCCGAAACAGAGACTATTATACTTCATTATAATAACGATTTTTGTATGAAATAAAGGTCCGCGACAGAGAAGACTAATATATTTCATTATAATGACGATTTTTTTGTATGAAATAAAGATCCGCGACAAAGAAGACTAATATATTTCATTATTATGACGATTTTTGTATGAAATAAAGGTCCGCGACAGAGAAGACTAATATATTTCATTATTATGACGATTTTTGTATGAAATAAAGGTCCACGACAGAGAAGACTAATATATTTCATTATTATGACGATTTTTGTATGAAATAAAGATCCACGACAGAGAGGTCTTACGTAGCACGAAGATGATCATAAAAAAGATCACGATCATTACAGACTTCCGAGTGTTATATGTACCTAGGTACCTATTTTTACTAGGATGAAAAGTCCGCTTTAAAAGTAAACACATTAATATTGTGCTTTTTAAATTATTCTCTTTTCTTATTACGAGAAAAAAATGGCGTTGTAGGCATCAGGAGAAAGAATTTCTGAAGCTGAAAACGTCAGAATAAGCACAGCGCCAGGGCGCGCCCCGGAATCATACCCCTTGGCGACTTGAGCTGAAACCTGCCGCATCTTCAATTCTATCTCCAGGAAGAACATTTTACAACGCTTAATAATTATGTAGGCAACACTGTTTCCGTAAAAAAACAAACGGATAGTTTTTATTGAAAATTTCATTATGTTAATTTCGATTCTAAACACAGAAAAAAAAGTTAAGGGAGGTGGCATTTTACATTTTGCTCACAGGCAGCCATAACCCTTGCGGCGGCCCTGTCTATAATATATCTATGAGATAAGATCTAGAATTCTACTTCTGAATATACTCTAGATTCTAAATCTAGACATTTTATTGATAGATCATTTTAAGTAAATATAATGTAGATCTAGTCGTAAATTTAGAAGTTTTAGATCTAGAATTCGAAATCTACTGTAGTTTGAAGTTTAGAGTTATTAGCCTGATTTAGTTAAAGTAAATTTAGTTGCAAACAATAAAAGTCCCTATAAATTATTTAAAGTCACAATTAAGAAATTCTAAGTTTATCTCTGTTCTCAACTACACTAGTACACAGAGCAAACGTAGTCATGTGGTGAAAGGGTTTAAAACACAAGTAGGGCTTTGGATTTTCTAAATTAATTAATATTTTTGTTGTTCTTTTCTCTTCGTTCTTCTAAAGCAGCGCGGAAATTTTAAATTTAAATCTAATGTATTTGTGCAATGTCAATCCTGCAGAGTACACAACGAGCCTAGAAGAATCTAAAATAGATTTTCTGATGTATTACAATTAATTTTCATACCAATAGGTTTAAATGTTATTCAGTTTGTTTCCAAGTTAAAAGTAGCAGCAAATGATTCTTGGAGATTTTATTTGTTCAGATAATTTTAAAAAATCATGGATTGAATATTCCTTGCCAATAGGCGGATACTATGAAGGCCGCCTCTGAGTTTGTGTGATAACATAATCTTTGCAAATTGTTTGATAATGTTTGAAAATGTAGGTGACCTATGGCAAAATAATATATAGCCTGAGATAAAATCAACATGCAAAGCCTGTGAGTAAATTTAGTTTTTTATGACATAGAAATGACATTCGACGGTGACACTCTATAAAGTTGTGGATTATCTTTTCTTTTCACGGAACAAATCTGTTGTATTTGGAATTTGCTAAGGGCCTATAAATTTACATTTAATATTTTAAAAAAAAAATATTCAAAAGGTTCTTTAAAATCAGACATTTAGCGCGTCCAAACAGTCGATTATCTAAATAGCGTTTAACCATCGTTCTGTTGGCGTCTTTTTCTGACCAAAAAAAGCCTACTACAAGAGGACTCGCTTGACATGAAGATAATATTACAATAAATACGCGGAATAAAGACATTATACTTACACTACTTGTATTTCAATTGTCACTCACACTTCAGTATCGGCCCCCACGTTACTTTATGTGACTCAATTTGACCTTCATTTTTTAATAAGACGAATAATGCGGGAATTAAAATGGGAACCAAATTGGAGCATGTCTTTCCACCCAGAAAAATGTCAGTTATTAATTAAGAGTAACAAAAAAAAAAACTAAAACAAATAAATCCCACTTATCTTATTCATGGTAAATCAGTAACACAGACTAAAAACGCAAAATACCTAGGTGTTATAATAAATGAAAAATTGTCATGGAATCCCAATATTGATGAAACTATCAAAAAATCAAACAAAGCATTAGGGTTTATTAAAAGAAATTTCTATAAATCAAATAAAAACATAAAACTAAAATGTTATTTAACCTTGGTTAGGCCAATAATAGAATATGCATCCTCCGTTTGGGACCCCTCAACTCAAGAAAACATTAAGAAACTGGAACAAACACAAAATAGAGCAGTGAGATTCATAACAAACGAATATTCACATTTGACTAGAAAAACACCTTTTAGTAAAATCACTAAATTTAGAAAGCCTTCAGGACAGAAGACTCAAAAGTAAAGTAGCAATTTGACATAAAACACTGAGCCATAATCTTCAAATACAAAAACAAAATTTAATAAAATACTTTAATTGAAAATTAAAGGAAATTTCTATAAATCAAAAAAGAACATAAAACTAAAATGTTATTTAACCTAGGTTAGGCCAATAATAGAATATGAATTTACTGTCTGGGACCCCTCAACTCAAGAAAACATAAAGAAACTGGATAATAAAATAAAATACTCAGAAAGACACAAAGCTTAAGGCACATTCCTCGTCCCATATGCTAGGACAAATTTGTACAAATGCTCCTTCTTCCCTAGTGCTATTAGAGCATGGAATGGGTTGCCTGAGCTAGCCAGGAAAACCACTAACTTGGCAAAATTTAAGTCAATGGTTAATATGCATGACTGAATGCATGGCGCGTAGGACGTAATCATCTTCTGTTTTGTTGAAGTAACGTCTGTATTATAGAAGATAAGCTGTGGATGTCAGGAGAAGGCGTTTCTGGCAGTGAAGAATGTAAGAAGACGCATGACAAAAAAAATCGCCCTTTCCCTCAAAATTCCTAGTGTACAATAGTCAATAATTGAAGAAATGATAATTATAATTGAAATGTCAGAATTAAGTGACCAGTAAATTAAATGATTAAGTATAAAAAGACGAAGATTATATGACCAGGACCAAGGGTGACGTAGATTAAACGTCTAAACACCAGTGCTATTTATTTTTTAAGGATAGCAGACTAAACTTGAAAAAGAAATGTTTTTTAGATATTAAATAAGAAATTTAAAAATATGTTTATGTTACAGACCAAAGACCTGCTATGTATGTAAATCTATCTGCACACCACGACTGGTTGTCAGACAAACTGTAAGGGTAAATTGAATAAACTTTTGTGATCCTCCAGACACGTTCTTGTTGTCATTGGTTACTTCATTGGTTACTTCATTGGTTACTTCATTGGTTACTTCATTGGTTACTTCATTGGTTACTTCATTGGCTACTTCTTATTTTAGATTGTCCCAGCTGTGAAGGGAATAATCAAAAGGCTTGTCATATGGCTAGTCAAAGTTCTTTTTGTGTTGTTTTTTTACTTAGTAAACGGCGGCTCAGACTTCTAACTTGCTAGAGAATGTTTTGACCAAGTTAATCAGTTGATGCTTCAGGTGCCTGTTGTAAAAAGCCCTTTGAACTTTGATTGTGATAGTTAAGACTATGAACAATAACAGAGTATGTTTTGAATTTAATGTTTCATAGTGACAGATTTATGTTTATGTTAGTTGGTGATTGGCGAGTATAGTTCTATAAACAGGCAGTATTAATAAAACTTTTCTATATAGACTGACTGATACATTAATGACATTATCTATGGGATATTTTTAATTGTGAGTCAATTTTCCAAATTCCAACGATTTATTCATCTATCAAGAGAACTATAGAACCGCCAAATGGATTTGCATAAAATTTTGTAAATTTTTTTACACTCTTAGGTGCTCTCTGATATACAGTTTTTTCGATTCACATACTTTTAATTAAACGTTAATTAATTTCGAATCTTTAGTGCTGAAACAAATCATGAATAAATATGAAATACAACATAATAGTAGCATTATAAGTTGCCTGGATACATGGCGCCATAAAAGCGGGAGCTTCGGGCAGATGGAGCTCGTCAGCCTAGATAGGCAAATCATCTAGGAGAGGGGTACTCTGACTTCAAAACCCCGCTGCCTTGCGGTACTGCGGCTTCAGGAGACAACCTCGAGGAGAAATCGGGAGTGAAGCCCCTTAGGCGTTGGGAGTATCAGCAATGAAATTCCCTCCGGCAGCTTCTACAACTGAGTTTTTTGCCAAATGTAACGCGATGCGCTCCTTTGGATCACATCAGCAAGGTCAAGAGAGGGATCATGACGCATGGGCCACCCATGACCAATTTATCCAAGGCCCAGGAATGCGCCCCGGAGAGGAAACTCTGATGCTGTTGCCAAGAGGCTAAAACAAAACGGGAGACAAAAGTTACGGGTTATTAGCCATATATATATATTTATAAGTCCCCTCCAAACGTAGGTGTGGCTGATTGAATATCTCCATCTTTTAACAAAATTATATATGTCTATCAGGCATTGGTTCTCCAAACTTCTTTAAGGCTCTGAGAAATGGGTTACATACATAAACATCCAGGGCTTCTCAAACGTTGTTAGCAAAGACGATTTCACTCTTTTTAGAATAGGATGTCAGGGACACAATACGAATACCAATATTGTGGTAAATGATTGATATATAAGACTTGGGTGTCATTTAGGAAATGAAGATTGTTAGTATTATTATTGTCTTAGCACAAACCACCTATAGGTCGACAGGGTATAGATGTGGGCAGAGTGATTACCACTGTCCAAAGTTCACACTTAACGACCAAGCAGCAATACGTTGTGTGAAGTCTTCAACAGTAGCATGTCTTTGGATGTAGACAAAAACATTATTAAGTCGTAATAATACGTCATAGCAGCAATCTCCAGAGGAAGGCCGGTTGGAACTAAGCAGAGTTTAAACAGGAGACCATCAAATCGGCAGTTTCGGTTAGGGTTAGGATTTAAAAAGATAAACAAACTTTTTCAACTAAATTTATATACTGTACTACCCTGACATTACCCGCGGCCTGCGGGTCCTAGTTTGCGTTTACTAATCTAGTGGATTTAGATGTATGTTAAACCATAACTTAGCTAATGATCCTTTCAAGTTTTTCTCTTTCGCAACGAAAATAAAATTTGGGTTTACCCGAAGCCTATACATTCATATATATTAAAAACGAAAAGAGCGATAGATGAATAGGATCTAAAGTACAATTAAAACGGGTTTACCCGATTTGTTAAATGAATGGTATTATAAGTAAGTCAGGACGTTCTGAATTCGCAGATATATGGAACGAATTTATGTAAAAATGCTTTTGAAACACAAATTTGAAGGTTAATTTAATTAAATAATGAAATCAATAGACTATATTTTGTACTTTCATGTGTCAAAGTAAACAAATATCTGTGCAAAATGTAGTTCTTAAAATTAGATCTAGATTTAGATCTAAATCATTTCGATCTTTTCTCATGTCAACATTGTAAACAAAGCCTAGATCCATATAATACTATGACTTTAATAGAGTTGGTCAACTTTTTTTTGAAGGTTTTAAGTTTTTTTAGGGCTACAATACATACACTACGGTCTAAGTTAGTACCCAAGGAACATTTCTGCCAAGTTTTATCAAGATTGGTCAAGCGGTTTTTATTTCTATTCCTAACATACATACATCTAATAAAGGAGTAAAATCAGCTTTCCTGTAAAATTAAAACTGTATTCTTCGCTAGTGATCTCCTTACTCCTATATGGTTGTGAAAGTTGGACACTAAATGCTGAGGCTGAAAGAAAAATCCGAAAAATCCAAGCTATGGAGAGTTAATGCTACAGAAAAATGCTGGGTATCAGTTATCAGGTAAACAAGACAAATGAGTTTGAACTGTTACAAATCAATGATAGTTCTCTAGACAAATTTTAATTTATTTTATTTTTAATTGAAAAATTGTAGCAGCCAAACTAGAGTTTTCCCCGTGTGGCCAACGAGCTAGTCATTTTTCTCTTAGCGATATACATCAACAGTTACATTTCTAGAAAAATTGTTAGAATCGTTTTTGAGATCAACGTCCAGGTTCCACCCTCCATCCATGAAGTTCTAAATTGTCAAAAAAAATGTTTTGGATATTCTTTCAGAGTAGAAGAAAATTTACTTCCTAGTCCAAGCCCCCCGATGGACAACGGGGGGATGGAGCGGGCAGGGTTTGAACCGGGCACCATCGATATGTCCGAACGACAGTCCCGCGCTCAAACCGCACGGCCATGCAGCTATTGAATATTGGTATTGTAAAAACACGTTCTGTAACAGAGATAGTTGTGTACATTTGCACACTAGTGCGATAGTGCGCTATCGTATGTTTTATATAATAAATTAATGTTCTAAATACGTTGTCCCCTAGAATCACTTGTCTCTGTTGTATTGCATACTTACATTACATAATGGCAGAATAAAACTTTAAAAACAGGGGCGTTAATAAATTTAATAATTTTTTTTTTTTTTACTTTTGAGCAGCCAATGTTGACTTGAAAGACTAAAGATGTCTACTAAGTGTTTTTGAGGACCGCTAGCTGCTGATCCTTGGCTATAATTCATCGTCGTGATCAGTTCCTACTGGCAGTCAATCTACCTTTTGATCAGCTTAACTCTTTCTCACGGTCATTAGTTTCCTCATTTCGATAGTATTATTCATTTTACTCATTTCTATTTCACTATTCCGATATGATCAAACTTCAATATCTTTTTTGTTTGTTATCAGAAAATGTTTGTATCTGGTATTGAATTGTAGGAGAATGAATGCTCTTTTTACACAACTCAAATTAAAGTTTATAAATCCAAAATCCAATTTTTGCTTAAAGGGGGTAACAACAACGTTGGCCTCGTCAATCAGGAGAGAAAGAGTTAATATTGCATAGGCCTAGAGTTCCTAGAGTCTACTTAGACTCAACTCTTAGGACCCTTACAAAGAAGAAGAAAGAAAGAATTGGGACGATGGAGGGTTTTGGACCAAGTGGTTTAAAAAACCGCCTGATGCGACGATAGAGGGTTTTGGACCAAGTGGTGTTAACCTCCGCCTGATAGGACGATGGAGGGTTTTGGACCAAGTGGTTTTAACCTCCGCCTGATGGGACGATGGAGGGTTTTGGACCAAGTGGTTTTAACCTCCGCCTGACTATTTTATACGCAGATGGGAAGGGCCAATAGTGAAGAGTTAATTGCAAAGAAGAGGAAGGATTCTGGTAATATATAGGATTGTCTTTGTTTTGAAGGGGGGGGACATACCGGGCTCTATTGCCTTGTTGGGTACTCGGGCAGCCGGTCTAGAAGATGGAAACTCCGAAATAACCACTATCAGTGGTTCACAGCTGTCTCAGACTTCAGTGCCACTGTGAATAACATTCATTTTAAAGGGCGGTCCGGGCCTGCGCAAGTCAATCATCACTTTAAAAATACTGAGCGCAGGGTGAAGGAAATGTTTTGACAACGTGACATACTGCACTCCTCTTTAACCTTCAGACTCGAACCCATGCCTTATATTTATACAGTTTATATCAGTGACTTTATCATTGTGATTTATTTCATCGCTGGATTTATATTCATGTGTGTGTGAGTGTGCGTATATATATATATATATATATAAAGGCATATATTGATTTTTTAAACCGATTAACATGAATGAACTTTAGTTTGATATTGTGTCACTAGTTTATTATAAGAAGAAAGCTGGAACAATACAAATACGCCACGTCAGAATAGCAAACCTCTACAAAACATATACTCTTAAAGTTTGTTATATTTTTTTAAATATTTGACAAGGTCCTAAAAAAAAATACAACAATATATAGCCTTGGAACAAACAAACGAGGCGAAGACTGTGAGTAATGCCAGTCTTGTTATGCTGCTAAAATATTTGGCAACGTCATAGCATTCCTGAATGATCCAAAGTTTTCGATCTGAGATTCTTCTTGAAGCAGTACGTAATCTCTTCCCCCATTGTTAGGGTCTGCAAATGTAATACAAAAATACTGAATAAAAATTGACATGAAAATAGAAAAGTAATTATATAGGTCTTATACAGGTCTTATATAGGTCATAATTTAAGCAGTAGAGGAGCATTATCTCTACCTCCCCTCCCCTGTATCCTGTGATGTATATTATTTAATGACAGTTAACCCGGAGTCATTTTCCCCACACATTCTCATGATTGTCATTTTTTTCCCGGTTTGAGAGCTTTACATTTGTATCATGAAAATGCAGTTAGAAATCGTTATAGTTGCTATTTTTGATAACGTCACCGATAGCCCAGAGCCTAAGGATAAAATATACGTTAAAACGTTTTAATTATGTTCAAAATTAAAACCGATATTAAAGAGTGCCTAATTTTCAGTGCCTAAGTTTCCGCCTAGTCAAAAAGTGCCTAATTATCCGGTGCTTAAATTTCCGGGTGCCTAATTATCCGGGTGCCTAAATTTCCGGGTGCCTAAATATCGGGGTGCTTAAATATCCGGTGCCTTAATATCCGGTGCTTAAATTTCCGGACCCCATCTAAAATATAATATTAATTGTAATGAGTATGTATGTATGTATGTATGTATGTATGCATGTATGTATGTATGTATGTATGTATGTATGTATGTATGTATGTTGGTTGGCCTCCTTCAGTCGCAGAACGACTATGGTTCATCTCGCACACTTGTTCATGTGGCAATGGAGCCCTATTACGTATGTATGTGTGTATGAGTGTATGAGTGTATTTATGTATATATGTTTTGCATGGAAATCAAGACCATTTAACAAATCTTGATGAAACTTGGCATGAACGCACTTAAGATATGCAAAGTAGCCCTACCTTAACTGAAGGACCCTAAACAAATAATAAAAATGGCCTAACTCTATGGAAGTGAGAGACACGACCAGATGAAAGTAAAAAAGGCATCTTAAAGCCCTAATGCAATTCAAATTATATCATACAAGGTCATAAGCAAAAATCAAATGAAGGCCAATAACTCAACATGGTACTTATTTATTAACTCATGGAACAAAATTCACCTTCAAATGTTTTTGTTTTTTTTCCGAACAGTTTAGAACAGCGTGTTCGCTTTGAATAAATATTTTAATTTTTTTAGGGGGGGGGGGGGAAGAGGGGCGGGATTTTGTTAACGCTCAATTAGCCCTGACTCTGATATCTGGGCCTTTCATTGTTATGGCAAGCAAATTAATCTAATTACTCATACATGTGAGAAAAAATGTGGCTTTTATTTGAATATAAAATATTTTATAAATATTTTACTACTTATTAAAGCAGCACAGATGCAATTTACATATAAACCGCCAAATATAAGCTAGTATTCTTTATATAACATTCTTACACTGTCGCCTCTTACCTTCTGCAATATTAACTACAACCATTAGCAATAAATATGGAAGGTTGATAGGACCCGTAGACGATTTAGCTCCTTGTTTCCGACGAAAAAATGACTTTTAAAAGAGAACATTTATTTTTATCTTGTGGAAAATTTAGATTCCGTTAGACTTTAGATTTCCTCAGCATGTAATGCTGACGGGTCGTGGAGAGAGGCTTTAAGAATCATTTTTGCTACGATTGTATTTGCATTTCATAATAGAATATGTATTAACTAAAAACATCGACAAATTATTTTTAAAAATTGAATCGAACATTTAATATGTATCCGCCAAACCTAGAATTTTGCGCTCGTTAAAAAGGTCGAAAATTTGAAGAGCGTTTAACTATAGCTACGATGATGTCTTCTGTTGACCAAAACAGTTCGACTGCAAGAAGTATCGCTTATTAAGTAGATAATCTAATAAGGACATACTTAGGCTAGATGTGTTTGGTTGTCACTCACTTCTGTATTGGCCCGTGACTCCACTTTATTTTATTAATTTGACATTGCTTTTTTATCGTTTTTGTAAGTAAAGGCGGTCGGTCATTGTGCTATCCACATGACACCCACTTTAACTAAGTCCACATTAACAGACGACCTTTCCCGTGGCTACGCAGCCCCAGCTATGACCTACATATTTTGCCACACCCAGAGCAAGCATAGCCATTGTCCGCCGGTGGTCGATTAAGATTTTGTTTTCTCTCTATATATATTGTATATATATTCTTTCCCTTTTCACACCTTGCGGTCTTTAGAGAAGATGATACATGAGTGTGTGTGCATTAATGCATAACCACTCAAAAGCTCTGGATAGCCTAGTGGTATACACATACATATGGTTTATACCGTGTGTATAGTGTGGTCGTTCAAAATAATAAACTATTGACTTCCAGCTTGTTGATCATGGTGAGTTCTTCATTTATTGTTTTACTCTGGATCACATTGGATTATATTCAGAATAGTGGTAACAGTGCGTTTAGAAAACGATATATGCAGAGGTACCACGTAATATAAATGTTTTCCTTTCAGACCTAGCAGTCTATGGGGCAGATGATGTATGTATCTGTAGCCCACGGTTAACGAGGGTGTCATGTGGCCAGCCCAATGACCAACCGCCTTTAATTTTTCTCCAACTTATGTCAGGCACCCATTAGAGCTGGGTGGACTCAGAGGCACCCTAGAGATCCCGAAATTAAAAAATCAGTCTTCACAAGGATTCGAACCCGGGACCCTACGACTCGGAAGCCAAGCGCTTTACCACTCGGCCACCGCGGAAAGATGAGGATCAGTTTTTTATATTTAGCTATCAGTAATATTCATACTGTAATAACTTAAGTGCGGCAACTCAACGAGGCACATATATCTTTATTTACACGACATCACATGTTCATAAAACATCATCTTTCTTAGGCACAGTCTTTTCACTTCGGCTCTCCACTTGGGCGGAAATCGTTCCCTCTCTTCCTAATGTTGACATTCTTTTTAGTCTAGTTTATCACAGTGCGCACCTTCTAGCTCAGATGTCGGTGAGCATGGCGGAGTTATAACATTTCCCCTTTCTTAGAGCTTTTCGTCCCGAAAAGAAACAGTACAGTGGAGCTTTGACAGTTCAGGTGGAGGTCGATCGGTGGGAACCACAGACGTTAGGGTGTCTGTTGCCCACAAAGCCATCTGCATAGTTTCCCGTGGTCGTCGCTTCCTCTTCTTCCAGTTGGCCAGACTACGCTTGGGGCGATATCGTGGTCGCTGCTTCGACCTCATGACGATAGTCGCTGATGCCAGCCAGCTGACACATGGAGAGTTAGTGGAGGTCAGGGTTGGCAGCCACGTAACACAAATGGATGTTGTGGCGATCACCGTAGATTCCAGGGTTGTTGTTCTAAGACGCTGAGTCAGCGGACCTTTTCCATGGACGTGTCGTGACACAGTTGTAGGCCCAAAGCTAACCATGGTCTCAAGCACATAGTCTTTCTCAGCTTCATCTGTAAGGTATGCCCATGAAGCATCCTTGTAATGTTCATCCACCACTACATCAGGTTTTGCTGGGATTAATTCACCACCGTTCAAGTCACTTTCACTGATGTGAGCAGAAGTACACATTTCTGTCAAGTTCAGGTCTTGTAGCTGGGTTTCTTGGCATGGGCACTTTCCCCGCAGAACTCCGCATATACAGTTCATGTCAATCGCCTGGATGCAGTTGCCAAGTATGGAGTTCTCTCTTATGCCGCTGCATAATTCGTTATTTCTGCCTCGGCCATTGTTGGGGCCCGTATTCGCAATTTCACCCGACGACATCCAAGGCAAGGAATCAGAAACGGTCTTGAGGCTTTCAAGGTTTGAGTTCTCATCAAAGGTACTGACAGATAAACAGAGATCTTTAAGGTCCACGGCTGCCAGCTTGGACGCAGACCCAACGTCGTCTTGGTCTGTCCGGCTCGTTGCAGGTATACCAGGAACAAAAGTTTCAGGCTCATAACAGACTTTTCTAGTTTCTTCATTTGTTTCTTTTCTTTCAATTCTGTATATCCCATTGAGATCGCCGCAGCAATCGTTGTCACGTTTCTCGCAAAATGTCATCCCCGCCAGACTTGCCCACAACACATTCACAGACAGCGCTCCAATCCCCAGCGCCACTATCACCACTGTTTGTGCAGCCACAGTCCTGACCAGGCAACTGCTCCTTCCCTAACGAGTTTAGTCCTCCTTTTGCTTGCGACACAATTTTATCACTTTGGTCTATTTGGCCTTCTACTTGCAATACAATTTCATCTACTTTGTTTAACATTATGTTCCTGCTCATGTTCAGTTGTTCATCAAATGCATCCAAAAAGTCCTGGATCTTGCCAATGAACTCAACAATCCCAAGTTCAATTTCAAATGTGTAGGTCTTCGGAACTCCTTCTTCATTGATCAGAGCTTGTCTCAGGCGAGCCGTGAGCGTTTCCCTGCTACCGAGGGATTTTAAACCTCGGTCCCGAAGCTCTTGTCTTATCTCTTTAACTGAGAGCTGATGTAATAGCTTCAAATATGTCATTGTAATCAAAGCCTACCTCCTCGCGTTGAGTTGCCTATGATCCCACTTCTGACACCAATTGTAATAACTTAAGTGAGGCAACTCAACGAGGCACATATATCTTTATTTACACGACATCACAAGTTCATAAAACATCATCTTTCTTAGTCACAGTCTTATCACTTCGGCTCTCAACTTGGGCGGAAATCGTTCCCTCTCTTCCTAATGTTGACATCCTTTTTAGTCTAGTTTATCACAGTGCGCACCTTCTAGCTTAGATGTCGGTGCGCATGGCGGAGTTATAACAATACGTTACTATGCCTGTTAGAAATGTCCTACCTGTCCCAGAGCTGCTCATGATTTAGGCAACATAGCTGCGATTCAGAAAAGTCCAGAACTGGCCTAGCTATTTACTAATATCCCGGCACGTCGCAGTGATTCGTGTAACATCAGACATCTCAAGAATATTCAACAAGAGCACCTGTAACATATTCTAGCACTTCAAACAACGAGAGCACTGTGACACAGAGATACAATATAAACGCATAACGTGCGGTCATCTTTTGAGATGTTCTATTAACTGATCATATAGGTATGTGCAAAATGCTTTGCGACAAACATTTCGCAGTCGAAACGGCGGCCCCAAAACGAGGAAGGTACCAAAACGTCAGGACAAAGACAAGCGCGCAAAAACAACGACTTTTTAGTCCTGCTTCAGAGAGGATAATCACATTCAGATGAAAAGAAAAAAATTAGCAAAGTACAAAACTATTTTTTTTAAAATAACTATATATATTATTTATCTCAATAATGTGGAAGTAATTTCACTTTTTCAATATCAAACAAAATAATTAATTACCAATAATTAATATACTATGTTGATTTGTTTAATTGATTCAAAATTTCTTAGGTACAATAAATAATTTTTGAAAGTTTCAACTTGATTCGAGAATGGGTGTGGGAGAAAAAAGGTCTACACGTATCTAACGGGACAATACCCTACATATTTAGCCATATCGGTGAATACCGAAGGATTATCTTTCCTTGTATTATCAAACAAAATAATTAATAACCAAAACATTAATTGACTAATTGGTAATTTTTTTTTACATTGATTCATGTATTGCCTACGCCAATGAATGAATAATTGTGCCAAATTTCAGCTTGATCTAAGAATGAGTGTGGGAGAAATAACATGTTCAAACATTTTACCAGAGAGACAGACAGACAGTCAATAGAGTGAGTAGAATAAGATTTGTTAATTATCATTACAGAATCTCGCAGACAGAGTAGGCCAACAAAGAACAGTTTTGCATAAATATTCCTCGCCCAATGCACATATCGTAACAATAAATGAATTGACCGCAGTCGCAAACGTCTGGTGTTGCTCCTGGGATTGGTGGGACTCCTGTTCCTAAAACAAAGTGCAAAAAAAGTCCTTTTTAAAAAATAACCTATATAACTACCTATTGTGCAATGTCTGCATCGCAAGCAGGCTGACAAACCTTTAGGACGACCATAATGATATTCAAAGATCTCCTTTTTTTAAAAACAAAATTGAGTTATATAAAAATAAATGACTATGGCGAATGTTCTCGATAATGAACTAAAGAATTTGACTTTAGACCAGGGGTGGGCAAACTTTTTCTGCCGAGGGCCGAATTAAAAAAGATTTGGGACTGGGGGGCCGCATATATATATATATATATATATATATATATATATATATGCACTCCCAATTAAGGAATTATTTTTTTATTTTTATTATTTTTTAATATATATATATATATATATATATAATATATATATATATATATATATATATATATATATATATATATATATATATATATATATATATATATATATATATATATATATATATAATTATATATATATATGCACTACCAATTAAGGAATTATTTTTTTATTTTTATTATTTTTTATTTTTGCCGTTGTCAATTTCTCCACTAATATATAGTTGTACCTATATATAATTGTACTTAATGTTAAGTATATAACTATTTACTCTCGTTCTTAATGTTCCGAAACCATAGGCCTACTGGTTGTTTTTTTTCTTTAAGATTCCATATTCTTCTAATGCTAGGCCAGCGGATGCTACTGTGTTACCGAACATCGAATTGTTTTGTTTCCAAATCTTCAAGTACTTTTCGGAACTGCCAGTCAGGATCGGCCTTGGATAATTGGAGTCCCTGGGCGTAGTGAATTTGATGGCCCCAAATAAAATAGAAATATATAAATTAACAGCGAAAAAAATAAAATTATGAAGCTTATTAAAGGCCTAGTGTACTTCAACAATAACAGTGAGGACAAGTTTAGCTATTTCTTCTCTAAAATGTATATTTTGTGCGGGGCTCTCAACAATCGTTTACCTAAAAACCGCATAGATTGCCTATGGTTTTTTTTGCCGGTTCTATGCCTTTCATATGAATATTCATAGACATTGGCGCAAAACTTGATCGATATTCAATGCAGATTTGTGTACATTTTCTCGTAGTGAGTTTATGGTTGGGATATTGTTCTTTATTTTTTACAAAATCTGTTTTTCTCAGTCAAAGCACAGGAACCATCAGTTGTTACCCAAGCCAACCCAACACTTTCAACATAGTTCTTCATAGCATTGAATAAATACTAGCTTGGGCTTGTGTCTTTCACTGAATTTTTCCAAATATTGCCGTTTAAAATAATCTTCGTTCACTATGAACTTTTTAGAATGACATTTAGAGACAATGTTTCTGTAGCCTCTTTTTTTCATTATAATCATAAGAATCAAAAGTATCAATAATTTCTATAGCTATTTACAAGTATTCTATTTTTAATATATTTGCATTTTTATGTGTTACGTGTGGACACACCTGATTTCTTTAGGTGTCCGCGGGCTGCATAAAGCACTTCGGTGGGCCGCATGTGGCCCGCGGGTTGTAATAGTCTTAGAAGACGATCCGCAAAATATAAATTAACATTGTATTATTTATTTTATTAATTTATTAAACTCTTTAATGAATAGAATCCAAAACGAATAGATCAATACGTTATCGTTTTCTAGCCAAATTTAAAGTAATTTCTTTGTATACTTTGACAACTTATCACGGTCAAACTACAATGTTTCCAGTGTAACCAATGAGCTAATGATTAGTTGTCCCAACGATGTATATCAACAAGTCAAGCCTCGTTTTCAGCTCCGTTGGTTGGGGAAAAGTAAATGCGGCTGGACGTTGTGACGGCCACAGGACATCCTCGTGAACCGTGGTTGTTAGGGACAGATGACCTCTACATTATCCGCCATAGATCTTAGGGTCTGAAAGGGGAACCTTAAATTGTTTTTGTTACTTGTATACATCAACAGTATCAGGGATTGGCCTCTTTAGTCACACAAGAAGTTGCAAAGGGAAAAGATCGTCTCTCGTGACGTAAAATGACACAGGACATCAAGAATGAAATTTATAGAAAAATCGTTACAGCCGTTTTCGAGATCCGTGTCCAGCCAGGTCTTAGGTTTTGCCCTTTCGAAAATGTGAATGAGGTGACAACTTTTAGTGCCAAACATTCACATTTTCAGATCTTAGAGTCTTAGACTAAATGAGTTAATAATGGGATTCGTGAATTAAGTCCCTTGTTTCTATTGCCACAAAACCTAGACTAAATGAGTTAATAGTGGGATTCGTGAATTAAGTCCCTTGTTTCTATTTGCCACAAAACATAGACTAAATGAGTTAATAGTGGGATTCGTGAATTAAGTCCCTTGTTTCTATTGCCACAAAACCTAGACTAAATGAGTTAATAGTGGGATTCGTGAATTAAGTCCCTTGTTTCTATTTGCCACAAAACCTAAGTATAGATAAGATTTGTATACTTGAGAAATGAACGTAAGGAAATTGTCTTGCACGACTTCCATCTTGCCACATGTAGGCGCCTTCCTTTTGGATATCGTCCAATCCTATCCATGTCCATTCGCTGAGTTTATTTATAGAAAAAATGACATACTCCTTGTAGCTTTTTATTACTGCCAAATAGGCTCCTACATCTGAAAACAATGCAAAGTACGTTGACAAAGCATAGGACTATTGGAAACATCAAACTATTAGACATTGTTATAACCTTGCCGTGCACACCGCCATTCAAGGTAGTGCAGAAGGTGCGCAGTATTAGAGACTAGATTGAGAAGGATGTGGACATTAGATAAAAGAGACAGAAGCTCCGTCTTGAGATGATGAAGAACTGTGCTCAGGATAGATGTTGTTCTATGTATTTGTGATGTCCCCATGTAAATAAACAGATGTATATCGTTGATTTGCCTCTCTTATGTTATTAAAATTTGTATAATATTTCTTCGCAAATTACAAATTTTGTTTTACTCAGTCAACTTGAAAATATATATAGGTTATGACCTAATATTCTCCAAAAAGCATATTCCTATTTTTATCAGCTCCCTTAGAAAATTATCTTTTTTTTTTTTGGTGCTGCTGTTTGTCCGTCATGTCTGTATTAGCTCCTTATCTTGTAAACTATAGAGGTTGCTTAAAAAAAGAAGATAATTGACGTTCACTTGGTCAATCTATTCATGAATGTAAATCAATGACAAACTCTGTCGAGTCGCTGTTTTTTTTTCCTGGCTGATTCAGGCCATACTCTTTTAACACTAGAGAAGATAGAGTGTGTGTACAAATTTTACCAACAAATGGAACAGAAATGGGCCTTTTATATTTGTGTCTTTCTGAGCAGTTTGCGAAAAACCGGAAGGCTTCTATTAAACCTGTATATTTTCTTTTCGGTATTTCCCCAAAAGGCCGCAATCCACTTAAAAAGCACTTATAAAGGATAGCATACATTTCGTATCCTCAAAGCATTTTTTTTCCCCTAAGTCTATTTATTGCTTTTTTTTATTTTCCCCTAAGTCTATTTATTGCTTTTTTTATTTTCCCCTAAGTCTATTTATTGCTTTTTTTTTATTTTCCCCTAAGTCTATTTATTGCTTTTTTTTATTTTCCCCTAAGTCTATTTATTGCTTTTTTTTATTTTCCCCTAAGTCTATTTATTGCTTTTTTTTATTTTCCCCTAAGTCTATTTATTGCTTTTTTTTATTTTCCCCTAAGTCTATTTATTGCTTTTTTTTTATTTTCCCCTAAGTCTATTTATTGCTTTTTTTTTATTTTCCCCTAAGTCTATTTATTGCTTTTTTTTTATTTTCCCCTAAGTCTATTTATTGCTTTTTTTTTATTTTCCCCTAAGTCTATTTATTGCTTTTTTTTATTTTCCCCTAAGTCTATTTATTGCTTTTTTTTATTTTCCCCTAAGTCTATTTATTGCTTTTTTTTATTTTCCCCTAAGTCTATTTATTGCTTTTTTTTATTTTCCCCTAAGTCTATTTATTGCTTTTTTTTTTATTTTCCCCTAAGTCTATTTATTGCTTTTTTTTATTTTCCCCTAAGTCTATTTATTGCTTTTTTTTTTATTTTCCCCTAAGTCTATTTATTGCTTTTTTTTATTTTCCCCTAAGTCTATTTATTGCTTTTTTTTATTTTCCCCTAAGTCTATTTATTGCTTTTTTTTTTATTTTCCCCTAAGTCTATTTATTGCTTTTTTTTTATTTTCCCCTAAGTCTATTTATTGCTTTTTTTTTATTTTCCCCTAAGTCTATTTATTGCTTTTTTTTTATTTTCCCCTAAGTCTATTTATTGCTTTTTTTTATTTTCCCCTAAGTCTATTTATTGCTTTTTTTTTATTTTCCCCTAAGTCTATTTATTGCTTTTTTTTATTTTCCCCTAAGTCTATTTATTGCTTTTTTTTATTTTCCCCTAAGTCTATTTATTGCTTTTTTTTATTTTCCCCTAAGTCTATTTATTGCTTTTTTTTTATTTTCCCCTAAGTCTATTTATTGCTTTTTTTTTATTTTCCCCTAAGTCTATTTATTGCTTTTTTTTATTTTCCCCTAAGTCTATTTATTGCTTTTTTTTATTTTCCCCTAAGTCTATTTATTGCTTTTTTTTTTATTTTCCCCTAAGTCTATTTATTGCTTTTTTTTTATTTTCCCCTAAGTCTATTTATTGCTTTTTTTTATTTTCCCCTAAGTCTATTTATTGCTTTTTTTTTTATTTTCCCCTAAGTCTATTTATTGCTTTTTTTTTATTTTCCCCTAAGTCTATTTATTGCTTTTTTTTATTTTCCCCTAAGTCTATTTATTGCTTTTTTTTTATTTTCCCCTAAGTCTATTTATTTTGTGTAGGCCTATGCCTTATGTTATTTTCACTTCTCTATAGACGCGGTCTTAATAAAAAAAACTAAACCACTTCTAATAGCATTAATAAGATAACTCTAGTCTTTTTCTTCTTTTTTTTTCCTCATAAACGAGAGAGAGAGAGCAGGAATGGTAAAAAAAACATTTTAAAAAAAAAGTAAATCTCAATAGCCTTTAAAAGATAAATCTAGATCTACTGTCATTTCGCTACATTCACAAGGTTGAGATAAACGATTACAATAAATAAAACCGAATTGATATTACTTTTTATGTAGAGAACAAAAAGCTAAAATAATGTAGACATGGAAACAATAATGTTTGCATTTTGGTTGGGGCATTCAGGACAGTACACCCATGCACCATAGGCCTAAAATTGATGGTATGAAGAAATGTATGCGGCGTGTCCAATACCGTACATGGTTTGCATTAGCATTTAACAAAAAAAGTAAAACTAACCCCCCCCCCCAAAAAAAAAAGGGGGGGGGGTCACGGTCGAAATATAAATGAGAAGCCGAAGAAAGGTTATAGAGTGTATGAAGGACTAACTTTTTGTTTAATGGACGAGGGGGTAAGGAGCGGATAAGTGAAAGTGCTACTAGAATTAACGGGTCCAAAGTATGAATGCGCGAGTGTGTCAGGGCCACATTATGAAGCGGGTCAACCCTAATCAAGTCAGGTCAAAAGTCTATGTCGGAGATATTAAAATGCGCAGGTCAAAATAAACAGATTGGGGTTAGAGAGCTAAAATGAGAGAGTGAGAGAGAGGGAGAGAGAGAGAGCGGGCGTAAAATTACATTGTAAAAATGCATTAATTAAAAAAAAAGTCTGTTAGGTTGGCCGTTAATTACAATTTAAAACGAAAAGAAGGGAGAGTACCGACCACAAGAAGCCAGGGAACAAATCAACGGGTGCAGCCTGTGTGCACTGCTAGTTGAGTTATAAAAATGGAATGCTTGTATCAAACTTTCTACAAACCTTCACATCTTGATTTAGCTTGTTGAAATGTGTCTCTATATTCGTTAAACCACAAACACTTGGTCTTATTTTCAAACGTGTACAAGGTAAAGTTAGACTTTAGTCTACACATGGATGTCAGGCGAGCGAGAGTTGTCTTCATCTGAACTGACCGAGCTGCCCAGACTAAAACACAACAACATATTTATAGATAAATTATGATTTAATCGAGTGTATATTGTGAATAGTGTAACACTTTTGTTATACTAAACAATTAGGCACTATATATATATATATATGTATATATATATATATATATATATATATATAAAAATATATATATAATATATATATATATATATATATATATATATACGGTTTCTCTTTTATCCAATTTATTTCTTGTAATGATTCACTATTGAAAAGAGTCTTTCCTGTGAGCTTTGACGCAATTAAATTCTTCTATTAAGTCTAGCAGATTATGTTGGACATAATGATAATGTACCTCTATTTATATATTCAACTTTTTAAAGAATACTAAGAAATATTTGAGGTGCGTACTGTAATTAACGCCGAAACCGGGCTCAAAATGAGAAGATAAAAGCCAAATTTAATTGTAATATGATAAAATAGTCTTAAGTTATAAGAGCCAAATCAGAGTTTTCACTATTTGACAAATTGTTTGTTGTTGTTGTTTTTTCAAAGATATACATAAACTTTAAAATCTCTAGAAAATTCATAAGAGACTTTTATGAAATAGCCTTTCAACGTCCAGGTTCTACCCATGAAGAGATTAGATAAGATAAAGTACCCCCTTCATACCTTGCAATCTATAGGGCAGCTGATAAAACGGATCATCTGTTTCTATGTCCAACGGTTGACGATTATGTCATGTGGCCAGCACAACGATCAGCAGCCTTTAATTTATTTAACTAACGTCAGGTACTCATTAAAGTTGGGTGGACTCAAAGAGTGTCCTAAAAATTCTAATTTCCAGACATCATCGAGATTCGAACCCGAGACACCTTGATTTGGAAGCCATCTTTAACACTATACGACCACACCCTCACTTATGAAGAGTTTACAAGCAGATTTAGCAGAATTTAGTTCATCGGTTAATATGCATGACTAAATGCATGCATGACCCTTAGGACGTAATCATCTTCTTTTTTGTAGTAACGTCTGTATTATAAAGGAAAAGATTGAAGACCAGGGGCGTAACTAGGGATTTAGGGGCCCGGGGGGATTGACCTCTTTGGGGGCTCTTGCATTTTGACATTCGACATATGACATGGGCTAATGTACGCAAAAATATATAAGCCCCCAAATCAAATTGGTTCAGTAAAAACAGTATATCAGTAAACTTAACAAAAAGTAATCAAGACTCTTTTAATGAATAATATACCTTTGTTTATTAGTTAAATAATGCACAAGTGACAAATCTAAATTGATATCGCTTCACGTCGTGCATTCTGTGCAGCAAAGACATCTATAACATCAACTACATCGATACTTTCTAGTATTTGTGACTTCACTGACATTAAAGCCATGATAAGCCTTTCTTGTGTAATTGTGCTCCTGAGATAGCTTTTGGTGAACTTGAGCTTTGAGAATGATCTCTCACATGACGTAATGGAAGTGGCCTGAGTTCGCAGTATTCGGAGGAGGTTGCAAAGTTTGAGCAGGTCTTCATCTAACAGGTGTCTTGGTTCAAGAAGAAACCCAAAGGTATCCATTTTCTTTCCAGCTTTTAAAATCTGTCCAGCACTTCTGTCGCAACACGTTTGAATTGCAGTTCTATTGACAGTCCTACATTAGAACTCAACTTCCCATCAAGTCTTTTCTTTCTTCTGGTTGTTTTGATTACAGGGAATCCATAGTATTCACTACCTTCTTTTGCTTTTTCGAAGGATTGGGTTTTTGTCAATTTCTCATCATTTTGCAGAAAGCATGAAAGGGTACTAATTTCTTTATCAGCTTCCCGTATATGCAGTAAAGACTTTTGTAGTTTCTTCTGAACTATATTAATTGGGCGCAAGAGCTTTGACCAGAATTCAAGATAGGAAAAAAATTCTTAATTTTCCACTGCATGAAGGAGATTCTGTGCTAATATTATATGGTATTACGTTATTGTTGGTTTTTTATGTTTTGTGCGCAAGCAAAAGGATTAAGAGCATACAAAAGTGGGAAAGATCCATATCTCGTTATGCTCTTGTATAGAAATACTCCGATAAGTGGACTGCCGTATTCACCATCACAACTGCTGACGAGTAGAAGACTCAGGGAATCACTCCAACTGATCCCAAACTATTGAAACCATCGGTAGCTGAAAATGCAGAGACATTACTCAACGAACGACAGATGAAAATCAAAGTGAAATACACTGCAAAAGCAAGACTAAAGATTATTCTGTCGGAGAGTTCGTCTAGGTCAAACATGGCTGAAAGCAGTTGTCATAAAAAAACATTCAGCACCCAGATCTTACATCATAAAGACAAACGGGAAAACATACAGAAGAAATCAACGCTTTTTTTTAATAAGAGCTTCGATGAAGACATCTCTGGGTACTATGATACCGATGAAGACAATGAACTGCAAACTGTTGGAACAAACGAAACAGACAGTTATAGACCAACGTCTAGAGAACTTGTTGTGCCAGTCAAGACAACCAGAAGCGGACGAATTGTTAAAGTTCCTAGTAGACAGGGCCGGCCTTAGGCCACTGCAGCCTATGCGGTCGCAGTGGGCCCCGCGCTTTAATAGGACCCGCGCTAATTCTAAGTGTACATTATTAAATTAAACCAGTATGACGTATATAAAATAACAGGGTTTTGCGACCTCCTGATTTTCCAGGGCCTCCAGGAAATTTCATGAAAAGGCAAAATATACGATAAAGTCCTGACCTTTTTTTGAATTTATTCAAATCTCCTGAAGAATAGACGAAATTGACATTTTGGGGTGCTTATAAATAAAAGTGGGCATTGCGAGCTTTCATTTGATAAAAATTTATTGCAAAGACGAAAGTAGGCCTATTTTCTAATTCAAAAAAAATAATATTGACATTATGCTCATCCCTACCCAGACTAGGCCCCGCGCGATCCGTTTTGCATAGGGCCCCGCAAATGCTAGGGCCGGCCCTGCTAGTAGATATCACTCTTAAGAACTTTAAAAGGAAGGGTGTGATAATAACTTCAAAAGGAAGGATGTGCTAATATTATATGATATTACGTCATTGTTTGTTGTTTATGTTTTGTGCGAAAGCAAAAGGATTAGAATTGAAATAAAAATAGTTTCCATTGGATTGAGGAAAGATGAATAGAGGGGAAATAACTCGAGTGTGAAGTTTAATTCTGAATTATAGACGCCAAACCCGAATAATGGACTATTCTAGCATATTAAGAATAACTTTTGGATCTGTTATACTCGATTCTGTAAATTTTGCTTCAAGGTTAATTAGTGTAGCCATAAAATACTCGCCATTTAGATCTATTATTAGTAAAGGTAACAAGATACTTGGAATTCGCTGTATATCATCCAGTTTTATTCGTAGCAACAAAGTTTAAAATGTAAAACTAACTTTTAAAAAAAAATTTGATCTCTGTGGGTAAAAATATTTTTAAAATGTCAACAAAGTCAACGTACTAATAGACCTAGATATAGGTTTAGTCTTTGTGATAAATTTAATCCATAAATGTTGAAAAAAAAGACACCCGTTGACACTATTTGTCAATCAAATATATTAATTTATGTATTTACAAATAAATTTCGGACACCCATTTGGGGGCCCCCACCGGGGGGATTTCAAAATTCCCCCCCCCTCCCCCACCCCTTAGTTACGTCACTGTTGGAGACATTGTCATAAAGTGGACAAAGGTCTTTTTGTAATATCGGAGACTTACACGAATTTTTTCGATATATTTTATATTATCCTTATGGATAATAAAGATTATTATAATTTTTATTATTATTATTATTTATTATTATTAGATTTTAACATGATTATTGAAATAGCACGATAATCTTATAAATCTAGAGTCTAGCTCTAAGTATTAGTCTGAGTATCTGCTCGATACCTTTCTAATTAGTTTTTTTTTTTTAATTCAGAAACCAGATTTAATGTACATATATATATTTATAATAACTTACATAATACTGTAAAACAAAACACCACATTGAATTTGGCTAGAAACATGATGTTTGTATATTGCTAAAGATTTTAGTAAAGTCATAGACTATATATATAGTCTATGGTAAAGCCAATACTGATCTATTGACAAATAAGAAACAGGCGTGTTCAAAACTTGTGTTTTTTGATGCCAAACATTTTTACATTACCTCTATTCAACTCGTATCTTCGTGGAACCTGAAACCTGCCTGTACACGGCTCTAACAATTTCCTAGAAATTTAAGTTGTTGTATATCATTTGGAAAAAGTATTACTAGCTCTTTGACCACACTGGGAAAACTCTAGTTTTAATTTATAATTTTTCAAAGTAAAAAAAAATAATTAAAATTTGGCTAAAGAGGACAAGAACATCTTTATCTTAAACGGAGTAGATGTCTTCGGGTATTTCCGCATTTCTTGAAGAGTTCAATAAATGAATGTTCAAGAAAATGTGTACGCATCGTCTTCTAAGTCTAGATTTAAAGTTTTTTCATTGGAATAGTATTATAAAGTATGGTAAATCAATGCATTCGCTTATCCAGGATTCTTTCTCGAGTGGAATGAAAAAAAAAGGGGGGGGGGACGGGATAAAAAAAAGTTTCATTGTTTTATTTAATCCAATATTCATTTATTATTTAGAGAAAAACAATCGCCTTTATAAGCTGTATATAAGTATTTTTAATGTTTTTATTGTATTTGGTCATGCCACTATTAATTTTCCCGATTTGTCTAGTTTTGTGACGCTTCGCACAGGACGCCAAGTCCAGACTTCACACGGACATATACCTTCTAACTAGTTTAGCCAGCCAGTCAAATCCGTTTTCGGGGTGTGGCCGCTGCGCATGCTACTGCTACTTGGAGCAAAGATGAGAGCAGGACATGACACACAGAAAGTTTCTGGACATCCACTGCTCTCAAACTCGTCCGCGGACGTCTTGAACAAATCTTGGAAAAGGATGGGCTTTAGGGCGAGAGAGTCAGGTTGCGTGAATCCTCCTCACTTTAATCAAAATTTTCATCGCAAGCACTTAGTCATCCCCCACCCAAAAAATATATATTAATGTTCCCATATCTAATGAGGATTTACGTAACAATACTTACTCTAATCTGTAGCAAAACACACACATACGCAATTTCAAGTAGATTTTAGCCATGTCGTACAGATTGCCTACGCAGCTGCATTTAGCATTATATACCCTAGTTTTAACCAAAAAAAAAGGATTTTCAAAGGTTTTAGTTTAGTTTACTAGTGAACATATCTGATCAGTTTTATTTCTAAGATTTACATAAGAAACAAAAAAAAAAGATAATTGAAAACACAAAGAAGATAATTGAAAACACAAAGAAGATAATTGAAAACACAAAAAAGATAATTGAAAACACAAAGAAGATAATTGAAAACAAAAAGAAGATAATTGAAAACACAAAGAAGATAATTGAAAACACAAAGAAGATAATTGAAAACACAAAGAAGATAATTGAAAACACAAAGAAGATAATTGAAAACAAAAAGAAGATAATTGAAAACGAAAAGAAGATAATTGGAAACACAAAGAAGATAGAAAACAAAAAAGAAGATAATTGAAAACACAAAGAAGATAGTAGAAAACAAACACGAAGATAATTAAAAACACAAAGAAGATAGTAGAAAACAAACAAGAAGATAATTGAAAACAAAAAGAAGATAATTAAAAAACACAAAGAAGATAGTAGAAAACAAAAAAGAAGATAATTGAAAACACAAAGAAGATAGTAGAAAACAAAAAAGAAGATAATTGAAAACACAAAGAAGATAGTGGAAAACAAAAAAGAAGATAATTGAAAACACAAAGAAGATATATGAAAACACAAAGAAGATAATTGAAAACACAAAGAAGATAATTAAAAACAAAAAGAAGATAATTGAAAACGAAAAGATGATAATTGAAAACAAAAAGAAGATAATTGAAAACAAAAAGAAGATAATTGAAAACAAAAAAAAGATAGTAGAAAACAAAAAAAGAAGATAGTAGAAAACAAAAAGAAGATAATTGAAAACAAAAAGAAGATAGTAGAAAACAAAAAGAAGATAGTAGAAAACAAAAAGAAGATAATTGAAAACAAAAAGAAGATAATTGAAAACAAAAAGAAGATAGTAGAAAACAAAAAGAAGATAATTAAAAACACAAGAATATAGTAGAAAACAAAAAAAAAGATAGTAGAAAACAAAAAGAAGATAGTAGAAAACAAAAAGAAGATAGTAGAAAACAAAAAGAAGATAGTCGAAAACAAAAAGAAGATAGTAGAGAACAAAAAGAAGATAATTGAAAACAAAAAGAAGATAGTAGAAAACAAAAAGAAATATTAGAAAACAAAAAGAAGATAATTGAAAACAAAAAAGAAGATAGTAGAAAACAAAAAAAGATAGTAGAAAACAAAAAGAAATATTAGAAAACAAAAAGAAGATAATTGAAAACAAAAAGAAGATAGTAGAAAACAAAAAGAAGATAATTGAAAACACAAAGAAGATAGTAGATAACAAAAAAGAAGATAGTAGAAAACAAAAAAGAAGATAGTAGAAAACAAAAAAAAAAGATAGTAGAAAACAAAAAGAAGATAGTAGAAAACAAAAAGAAGATAGTAGAAAACACAAAAAAGATAGTAGAAAACAAAAAGAAGATAGTAGAAAACAAAAAAGAAGATAGTAGAAAACAAAAAAGAAGATAGTAGAAAACAAAAAAAGATAGTAGAAAACAAAAAGAAGATAGTAGAAAACAAAAAGAAGATAGTAGAAAACACAAAGAAGATAGTAGAAAACAAAAAAGAAGATAGTAGAAAACAAAAAAGAAGATAGTAGAAAACAAAAAAGAAGATAGTAGAAAACAAAAAGAAGATAGTAGAAAACAAAAAGAAGATAGTAGAAAACAAAAAGAAGATAGTAGAAAACAAAAAGAAGATAATTGAAAACAAAAAGAAGATAGTAGAAAACAAAAAGAAGATAATTGAAAACAAAAAGAAGATAGTAGAAAACACAAAGAAGATAGTAGAAAACAAAAAAGAAGATAGTAGAAAACAAAAAAGAAGATAGTAGAAAACAAAAAGAAGATAGTAGAAAACAAAAAGAAGATAATTGAAAACAAAAAGAAGATAATTGAAAACAAAAAGAAGATAGTAGAAAACACAAAGAAGATAGTCGAAAACAAAAAAAAGATAGTAGAAAACAAAAAGAAGATAGTAGAAAACAAAAAAAAGATAGTAGAAAACAAAAAGAAGATAGTAGAAAACAAAAAGAAGATAATTGAAAACAAAAAGAAGATAGTAGAAAACAAAAAGAAGATAGTAGAAAACACAAAGAAGATAGTAGAAAACAAAAAAGAAGATAGTAGAAAACAAAAAAGAAGATAGTAGATAACAAAAAGAAGATAATTGAAAACGAAAAGACTCAAAAGTAAAGTAGCTGTACTACATACAACACTAAACCAAAACTTACAAATAGAAAAACAAAACCTAATAAAATACTCAGAAAGATACAAAGATTGAGGCACACTTCTTATTCCATACGATAGAACAAGTTCGTACAAGTTCTCCTTTTCCCTAGTGACATTAGAGAATGGAATGAATCAGCCAGGAAAACCAACGACTTAGCAGAGTTTAAGTCATTGATTAATAATTTCATAGTCTGCACAGGAAAATCCATATCTGTCAACCAAAAAAAAAGTTCTCACCAACTTTAAGAACTTTGACCTGAAGGTATTTAGAACTGGAGAGATTCCATCAAAAGGTGTAGTGTTCCTTTTTTTAGGGGGAGGGGAGGGCATAATATTGTAAGACCTACACAGCATCTTCTGAGAGGTGTTGGGTGGGTAAGACAAGACTTAAGACCAAATATGATTGTATGCAGATGATAGTACACTGATGATGGTATGTGGGATTTCTGGCAACCCCCCCCCCCTCTTAGTTACCTTTCAAGGGAGCTCGAACTCAAGCTGAATTGTGTTTGCTGAGCGCCAAAAGGCAGCATGAAAACCCTTTCCCAGAGACCCCATTCCCCATTAGTCCACTAAAGGACCATGCTCTAGCGTACTGAGCATACTTGTATAACTGTTATAGCAATAGAAGTAGCCGTGTGTGCGATCAGATGACACGTGTTACAGAGGTCAGCGTGTCAACTGTGGACAAGAACAAAGGACAGTACTGGTACGAACATCGCATGTCAATATCCCCCGTGAAACAGACAGGTGATTGTGTCTATCGCTTTCTAGAAAGCCTTCGGGGACCCAATATAAAGAGACAAACTTTGAGAGTCAGAGAATGCAGCCCAATTCAGTTGAACACAGCTATTCACCGCGGTGCTATTCAACAGTGACGTCGGTCCGGTACAGTGAGTCCTCGAGTGAAGCAGTACGAGTAAAATCACTATATTTACTATTTAGAAAGCCTTCAGAATAGAATACTCAAATATCAAGTAGCAATTATACATAAAACACTGAGCCATAATCTTCAAATACAAAATCTAATAAAATATTCAGAAAGACAAAGATAAAGGCACATTCCTCGTTCCATATATTAGGACAAATTTGTACAAAAGCTCCTTCTTTCTGTTATATTATCACAATACACTAACAATACTGATGTTTAAAAGTTACACTCCATTTTTATTAACGTGAAAACAAGGAGAGAACAACCAGCAGAGACTAATACACAGTGAATACACACTACTGACACACTTAAGTGTAAACCGTGAACACGTGAACATACTGACAGTAGAACAAGGGAGACTACATGAAAACAAACAAACACACATACAACAGACAAACATAAATACACATATAAATGTAACATCCTCCGGTGTTTGAGGTTAGTCATATACATAGTCACTAGTTCTTGTGGATTTGACCACTCGGCCTGACCTAGTTGTATACGTTGTCGATCTGTGAGACCCGTCTTCTATATGGCTCTCAGGTCTCTGAGCATTAGGCCTACTTTCATCTGTGCTGGGTGCATCCACAGGTGCGGGGTTGTCACGCTCGGTCGTACCTGTTGGTGTAGGCGCATTCGTTTCAGCTGGCAGTGGGATTCTTCGTAAGTGAAGTCTATTTCGGCGATAAACTCCTCCGCCAGATTCAATTTCATACGACCGTTGTTGTAACTGACGAGTTATAACTCTCTTTTGCCAACGCTCATGGCCACGCGACCTTGACTTTAGTCTCACCTCTTCACCCTTAGCAAGGGGAGGTAAATCTTTAGCGTGGGAGTTGTAGTAAATCGCTGATCTCTGGTTTTCTTTCAGCGCTTTTCTATGTTTCTGAGTATCCAGAACTTGAGGTTTCAACAGGCTTTTAGCTATAGGCAGCAAGGTTCTGATTCTTCTGTTAAAGAATGCCTGTGATGGGCTAGTACCAGTTTTATTCGGAGTGCTTCGATGATTAAGTAAAGCCATGAACTGATCTTTATTTTTAAGAAATAATGTCTTTACAGTCTTCACGTCTGATTCAGCTTTCCCATTTGATCTGGGATAGTGGGGACTGCTTGTCAAATGGTTGAAACTCCAATCGTTGGCGAATTTTGCGAAGCTGTCCGAAGATAGCTGAGGTCCATTGTCAGAGACCACTGTGGATGGGATGCCATATCTAGCGAAATGGGCTTTAAGTTTTCTTATGACAGTTTCTGAACTAGTGTTCTCTAGACGATCAACTTCGCAGAAGTTACTGTAGTAGTCCACACACACAAGATAGTCTTTGCCGTCAAGTGTGAATAGATCAACACCAACCCTTTCCCAGGGGTGTGTGGGAACTTCATGATTCATTAAAGTCTCTTTCTGTTGATTGGGTTGAAAAGCTTGACATATTTCACAAGTTGAAATATAATGCTTTATGTCACCGGTCATTCCTGGCCAGAATAAACTCTCACGAGCTCTTTTTAGACATCCTTCAATGCCTGAGTGTGTAGAATGAACTTCTCTTTTCATTTCTAATCGTAGTGACTTGGGCACTACTACTCTTTCACCTTTGAATATAAGCCCCTCTTGAACTGACATTTCGTCTCTGAAATTATAATAAGGCGTTAGCTGATATGGTAGAAGATGCTTGCCTTCTGGCCAACCTTGATTAATTGTGATTAGAAGTTTTTGAAGCGTCCTATCTTTCTCGGTTTCTTCCTTTAGTTTCTGTAGTCTTTCTTCCCCAATTGCTAGAAAACTGGCCATATTTATGAGCTCAAACTCCCCTTGACTGTTTGCTGATGACTTGATATGAGCTCTTGAAAGTGCATCGGCAAGATACATTTCTTTTCCCTTTTTATAAATTACAGTTATGTCATAGTTTTGTATGCGCAACATCATTCCCTGCAATCTTCGAGGAGCAGCTGAGAGAGGTTTAGCCATTATTGCTTCAAGAGGTTTGTGGTCACTTTCAATGGTTATATGTCGACCAAACGTGTATTGGTGGAACTTATCCAGTGCAAATACAATTGCTAGCATTTCTTTCTCGATCTGTGCGTATCTAGTTTCAGTATCAGTCAAAGATCGACTTGCGTAAGCTATGGGCTTACTTTCCTGCATTAGGACAGCGCCAAGACCATTTTGGCTGGAATCACACTGTATGGTCAATTCTTTAAGTGGATTGTAGAATGCTAGCACAGGAGCTTGAGTCACCATAGATTGTATGTCACAGAATGCACTGTCATGTTTTCTCGACCATGACCAAGGGATATCTGTATGAAGTAGCTGCCGAATTGGTTCAATGACGTCGGATAGTTTGGGTAGGAATTTAGCAAGATAGTTCACAAACCCACAAAAGCGCCGAACTTCCTCAACGTTTGTTGGTTTGTTCATTTCTTTAACAGCCTTTACCTTTTCAGGATCAATCTTTAAACCATCACTTGTAATTAGATGTCCCAGAAATGTAATTTCTTTCATTTTAATCTCAGCTTTTTCTTTGTTCAGTTTAATTCCCACAGAGCGACATCTCTCAAATAATGCTGTAATATTCTTGTCATGGTCATGGGAAGCTGTTTCCCATGTGTCTCCGGAACCATAGACTATAATATCATCAGCTACACCAATCACACCTTCAAGACCTTCAAGAGCAGCATTTAAATGTTTCTGAAACAGTTCTGAGCTCACAGATGTTCCAAATGGTAATCTTCTCCACTTGTAACGTCCAAAGGGTGTCTGAAAAGTTGTTAGCAAACTCGATGCTTCATCCAGATGCACATGCCAATATGCATTTGCAAGGTCCAGTTTTGAAAACACTTTTGCATTCGATAATCTAGGAAGCAAGTCTTCCATTACTGGAAGGGGAAAACGTTCTCTTTTAAGTGCCTTGTTGAGAGGACGAGGATCTAAACAGATACGGAGTTTTCCAGATTTTTTAGTTGCAATCACCATTCGACTGACCCAGTCAGTAGGTTTATCAACAGGCTCAATGATTCCTTTTTCTGTTAGCAGTTCTAACTCAAACTGTACTTTAGCCTGCATAGCTAAAGGTACACGACCAGATGGACATGTAACTGGTGTTATGTCATGATTCACTTCTAAGTGTACAACACCAGGTAATTCACCCTGCTGATCATCAAATACATCAGAGAACTGTTCAAATATTTTTGTCGATAACCTTGGTAGAGGCTTATCAACACTTTCAACCTTGTCAACACTTTCAAAAGTATGATAGTTAATTGTAATTAGTCCCATTTTTTCTGACGTTTTCTTCCCTAACAGGGGAGTTAAGTCATCTCTCACAACCACGAAATCAACACGATATCTCTTGTTGGTCCTTGGATTTTGTACTACGATTTGTACCTTTCCAATAGGTATGAGTGTGCTACCGTCATACACACGTAGCTTGCTTTGAGTGGGACAGATTTGTGCAGATTTAATAAGCTTCTTAGGGATGACATTAACGCTGGCACCCGAGTCAATCTGACACACAATCTTCTCACCAGCTATGATCATTTCAGCTTTTATGATTTTATTGTTTAGTCCACCTTGTACAGCAAGCACAGCCTCATCATTAGAAGATAACGAATAACAATCATCACTGTCTTCATGCACATATTGCAGTTTCTTTTGGTTGCATTGAATGCCGAAATGATTTTTTTGTTTACAGTTATTACATATTTTACCCCACGCAGGACACAGTTCCTTTTTGAACGGGTGGTTTTGTCCACAAAATTTACATTTGCGCTGTTTATGAGCAGCATTTTGTTGTAGAATGTTTTTGCGAGACGAGACAGCGAACGCCTCATCCTGAGGTGGTGAGGCATCAGATGTAGGCCTACCTGTCTCTAGTACCTGTAGTTGCAAGTCAGCAGCTTCATTAGCCTTGCAGATTTCTATACAAGTCTTGAGTGTTAGTTTATGTTCTTGTAAGAGTTCTTTCTTTGTCTTCGTGTCTCTGATGCCAACTACCATTCTCTCGATAGTGCAGTAGTTCAGCCACATTTGCTTGAAAAGCTTCCATTCCTCACACCCTTTCTTCACATTTAAAGGAGGTGGAGGGTTAATTCTTGGTTTAAAGTTAGTTTTACTTACAGTTTCCATTTTAGAACTTTTAGAAAGCTGCCACCATGTTATATTATCACAATACACTAACAATACTGATGTTTAAAAGTTACACTCCATTTTTATTAACGTGAAAACAAGGAGAGAACAACCAGCAGAGACTAATACACAGTGAATACACACTACTGACACACTTAAGTGTAAACCGTGAACACGTGAACATACTGACAGTAGAACAAGGGAGACTACATGAAAACAAACAAACACACATACAACAGACAAACATAAATACACATATAAATGTAACACTTTCCTAGTGCTATTAGAGCATGGAATGGGTTGCCTGAGCTAGCCTGGAAAACCAATGACTTGGCGGATTTTTAGGTTATTGATTAACATGCATGACGCGTAGGACCATAGACTTAAATATATTATATCTAGATTGGAAATCGGAAACAAATTCTTATCCGCAATTAATAGATTCACAGACCTATATATATATATCTTATATTATAAAGTAGAATGTGAGGCGTATGTATGTATGTATGTTACTTATAGACATCAAAACCGCTTGACCAATCTTGATAAAACAAAGCAGGAATGTTCCTTGGGTACTAACGTAGACCGTAGTGAATGTATTGTAGCCCTAAAACAAACTTAAGACCCTCAAAAAAAAAAAAAAGTTGTCCGACTCTATTAAAGCTATAGTATTTATGGATCTAGGCCATGGTTAACAATGTTGAGATGAGAAAAGAGCGAAAGGATTTAGACCTAGATCTAATTTTAAGAAATACACTTTGCGCAGATAGTTTTTTACTTTGACACATGAAAATACAAAAGAAGATCCATTGATTTCGTTATATAATAAAATTAACCTTCAATTTTGTGTTTCAAAAGCATTTTTTTACATAAATTAGTTCCTGATATCTGTGACTACAGATTTCCTGGCGAACATCCTTTCATTAGACAATACCGTAATGAATCGCGTACTAAAAATTAATTCGTTTAATTGTTTACTTTATCATCCCATCCCTAGAACTGAAACTCTAATTCAACTCTAAGATGATAAAACTTATCTTTTGCACAGATAGTTTTATACTTAAACACATGAACATACTAATTATAGTCCATTCATTTCATATTTTGATCAAATAAACATTTAAATTTGGTTTTCTAAAGCATTTTTAAGAGACTACATTCGTTTACGAAAGCTGCGAAGCCGAGTTGAGATAGGCCTAGATCTATATTCATTCATGAATCGCGTACTAAAAATTATTTCGTTTAATTGTTCCCTTTATAATCCCAATCATTTAACAAAGCTATCGCTCTTTTCGTTTTTAATAGATATGAATGTATCGGCTTCGGGTAAACCCATTTTCGCAAAACTAATTTTATTTTCGTAGCAAAAGAGAAAAAACTTGAAAGGATCATTAGCTAAGTTTAACATACATCTAAATCCAATCCACTAGATTAGTAAACACAAACTTAGACCCGCAGGCCGCGGGTAATGTCAGGCTAGTATATATATATTTATGTACGTAACTCGTTTTCAAGCTGTACGGAAGTAGCCCCAATCAATCTTTTCTGTCTTAGAAAAGCAATGATCTTGAGTTTTCAAAGTTTAGAAATAGTGCAAAATCTTTCTCGAATTTTCTTTAGAATGGGCTATTAATCACCGAACTATATATTCACGCAAATAAATGAAACAAAGCCATTTCCTGTTAGTT
Organism: Biomphalaria sudanica; assembly: GCA_036873155.1. Classification (NCBI taxonomy): domain Eukaryota; kingdom Metazoa; phylum Mollusca; class Gastropoda; family Planorbidae; genus Biomphalaria; species Biomphalaria sudanica. The sequence continues at coordinate 906,212 of JAZGLO010000245.1, read as the reverse complement.
TCCATTGAGATAATGTTTCAAAAATCCTAGATCGAAATAATTCACGTCTGTTGATTTTAATCATCTTATGTACATATAAATAGATTGATTACCTAGATCTTTCTAGATTATGTATCACGTAATCATCTTCTTTTTTGAAGTAACGTCTATATTTTATAAGATAAGATAAGAAACAGAGAGACTAGTAAGTTGAGTACAACGTTTCTAATTAGTGTAGCCTGTAGCCAATTATGCAGAACTGTTAGGATAAGTTATCAAAGTTCTTGAGTTGGTTGTTTCGTATTGAGCTATGTTTGCAGAGAGCCTGATTTGAAGAGTCGATCGTAACAATACATAAGCATGAATGATGCGCTATATAAAAAAAAACATTATATAATTATGCCGATAAACAAAGTAAATAACAGTTCAACCTTTTTTTCTTTAGTAAAATTATGTGAATTTAAAGTGTAAATAAGTCATTTTAACAAAATAAAGAATGCAACATAGTTGTTTTAGTAGCTGAGCATTTATTCGATTCATTACTGATAGTGATAATGAACAAGTTAGATGATTACAAGATGAGTTTAAAGGTTCTATTATTGTATTTCTTAATGAAAAAAAAACTGTTCAATTTCATAAGATTAAAAAGGATCCAATAGACCAGAACTTTGCAACCTACAAAATATGAAGTCGGATTTTGTTTTTTTTTTGTTGTTTTTTTTTTACATTGAACAGACGGGCAGACAGATGATTCAAAAGTAAAGAGACTTTTCCCCATCGAGTGACGCTAAAAAAAATTTTTTATTTCGTTCATTAAAATAATACTCCTCAATGGCCTTGAATTGTGCCGACATTGAAATTAGGTGACTTAAGACTCTGTGACATTTTAGGTCTTGAGAGACGATCATTTCCTTTGCAACTTCTTGTGTGACTAAAGAGGCCAATCCTTAATACACAGCTGCGGTCCCAGGTTGGGCATATATAATCACCAGGCGTACTTGCATTTTCACCCTTCTTTCTGTTGTGTATGTGATCTGCAACCCGATATCCTTCTTTTATACTCTCTCTCCATGTGGATCTATCCAGTGCCACTTTTTCCCAGCTGCTAGTGTCGATTTTGAAGAGCTTCATGTCGCGTTTGCCTACATTTGCATAATAGAAGTACATAAATAATGTCGTCTTTACATCAGTAACATAGTTGACTTTGTACAATAATCAACACTGCTGTAATTCAGTCCAGTGTCTAATGCTCCATTATGCACATGGCTATAGCCTCTAAACCCCAAGCAGTAGACTCTGGCCCCACTACTCCCTGGGCATGTACTCGTAGTGTAGGTCAACTTCGATAAATACATACTCTCATTGAGCTCACCGACTATGGCGTTGTCCATCCACTGGCCGATACTGACCTGTTTATGACAGCCATGGGGGTGAGACACTATAAAGGTCAACCTCTCACCATATCTGATGACGTACTTGTCTCTCACTTTGTTCCACAGATCGGAGCAGATTTTATCCATGGCGTACAGCTTGCCGCCGAGCGTTACGTCACAGGTCACGTGCTTCATGTGGCAACTGTCTCTCTCGACATTCACGTTGATGACGTGGAGTTGATCGAGAATCACTTTTGGGCTCGACGCGTCATCGTAAAACAGCCTGCATGACGTGTGGTCGCCCTCAGTAGCATCGAACACCACGTGCGCCGCCGTGTAGACAATAATCTCCCACCATTCCTTGCTGGGTGTATCCGACAGCCGGCATTTTGAGCAGGTGCACACTGAGTGCGCGTAATCAAACTTCTTTCCTAATCCATTGTACTTGCTACCACTGGCATTATATCCGCATCCTTCTACATATCTGTACACACTGATCTGACCAGTGCCTGACCTCGTGAGCTTATTACCCCCCATGTCTTGGAACGGATATCGGACACTGGTGTTGGGGAAAAACTGAGGTCGGCGAGAGCTAACCATATTGACCCCTACCCTAACTGTCAGGTCAGCTGTTGCCTTAATGAGTTCATACAAATCTATGTCATGATGACCTTCCGGTAGATGTTCAATGGCGAATTTTCCGATAGGAATAAAATTGACATGACCTGGATTTTTTCGGCATTCATTTAGATGTGTATGCAAGTCAACTTCAGCAACCTGTGACATTTGACATTCGTGGTGACCTGTAATAAAAATAAATTTCAACATATATTTGTTATAGTTAAAACTAGACTAATGTTCTGTGTTAAATGTATTATTTTAAAACGAGCAAAAACGATATATGTTTTAAGGAACCAAATAAAATTTTTCTACGCTAATGATGAAAAACTGAGATAAAAAATATTCATCTCATGTAAATTTACAATATTTGTGATTTGCTTATCCTCCCACTTGGAAAGATAAAAAAAAAAAAAAAAACATTCGAAATTGTATTCACAAAATACTTACAATGCAAATGTGGCAATTTAATGTAATAACACTAGGTTATGAATGGTCCATTTTTAATTTTCCCCAGTAAGTTTCGAAAAAGGTCAGATATAAAAGTTTATTAGATTTGTTTTAATAAACACTGATCGTGACTAGGGAAATTTGATAGTTTCCGTGTTTTCCAATATGACATGGGTAGTGAGTTTGTTTGCACGCATTTATTTAAATGTTATGAGTGTTAGATGGCAGGATGGTTGCGGTTTGCGCGCTGGACTGTTGTTTGGCTTTATCGATGGTCCCGGGTTTAAACCCTGCCCTCTACCATCCCCGTCGTCCTGCGGGAGGTTTATCTTCAACTCTGAAGGAACATCCGAAACATGTAAAACAAGATGGGTTGCCTGAATCAGACAGGAAAACCAATGATTTGGCAGAGTTGAAGTCATTGATTAACATGCATGACTAGATTGAGCTAGGCACACGCGTTGAAGTCACGTCTTTATTTTAATATTTACATCTACGAATTGCGAAGCCGACGAATAGTCAGAGGGTGTATGTTAGACTCTTTTTTCCTGGGGTTGGGGGAGATTACTAGAATTGATGGTCATAACTATGTTTGTGAGAATGTTATAATTATGAAATAGCGAAGCATGATAGTCGGCTAATTTACTGATAAAAAGCTATGGTTGAATAAGCAATGAACAACTTACCATAGGTATGGCTCAAGTCTACAGTTTGAATGCTTGCATGTCTGGCATTTGTTTCTGTCCAGATTAAAACGTTTGAAAATCACAAATGTAAAATTTTATTAAAAATAGAAAAGGAAAGATTTTTTAAAATTTTACATTTTTATAGTATTTTCAAAATTAGCTTTTTATATCGTGCATAAATTGTTACCTGCTATAGACGTGTTTTCAAAAGCCTGGAAAGAAAGATATTTAAAAAATGCTTTTGAAATTAAGTGTAATTTTTATAACAAGTTTCGATTAGTTATGTTATTAAATTTGTAGTACATATTTTTACTAATTGTTTTTGTTTAAAGCAATTTCGTGCTTTTAGTTTTCTCACTACGCTATGACACTGGGCCAGTTGGGGTAGGGGTGGGGGGAGGGGGGAAAGAGGTATCTGGAGGAATTTTTATTGGGATCGCTTTTCAAATGCATTTAAATATAAAAGTTAAACGACCTGAATTCGAACTCGAAAGCTTAAGCCTCCTCAAGCCAACACACTAACCACTGTGCCAGGGAAAAATGTTTGTTTGTAAAAGGTTTTACATGTTTCGGATGTTTCTTCAGAGTTGAAGATAATTTACTTCCTAGTCCAAACCTCCTGCAGGACGATATGGAAAGGGATCGGGCAGGGTTTGAACCCGGGACCATCGATTGTTCCGAACGACAGTCCAGCGCCCGAACCGCATGACCAGGCAGCTATCCAAGTACTTATGAGAATAAAAGGTTTTATAGTTATCTATTGTGATTATCAAACTTTAAAGCGGTGACCTATTTCTCTCAACAAAGTATAAAGGGGACAACTAATTAAATTATATCAACACATCAGTAAAGTACAATTTCCCTTGTTCGATACCAAACAAACAAAAATTACCAATAGTTAATCAACTAATTGGTTAATTTTTTAAATGATTCTTCTTTTGTCACGTTAAAGAAACAATTGTGGAAAATTTCAGCTTGATCCGTGATTGGGTGTGGGAGAAATAACGTGTACTAACTTTTTACCAGACAGAGTGAGTTAATATAAGCTTTGTAAAATATGAATATATAAATTCATAATAAAGATAATACTGCGTGTGTGTAGGTCTGAGCTGGTGTGTGTGCAAGCTGCAAATGCCTTTTATTACTTCAAAATACTAAATGAAAGTCGGGCCTATAAGGGTTGGTTGTGTTAGGCCTACTAAGCATGCTGTATTTAAAAAATCCTTATAAGCTTTATACAAATGAAGACAATGAAAACCAAGACAGGCACTTGATTGGAAACTGCATTGAAAGAAGAAAGTGGACAGGCCGAAGTGGACAGGCCGAAGTCGAAGGTATCGGTCATTAGCGAAACTGAGGATACTGGAATGACATGGGAGCAGATGAAGAAAGCTGGTGGAGAGGTGGGGCTGCTCTATGTGGGTCCACAGAATAAGTCAGTCATCCAATAAATACAACTAAAACTCAAACACATGAGCACTAGTTTTATCCAATAAATACAACTAAAACTCAAACACATGAGCACTAGTTTTATCCCATAAATACAACTAAAACTCAGACACATGAACACTACTTTTATCCAATAAATACAACTAAAACTCAAACACATGAGCAATAGTTTTATTTAATAAATACAACTAAAACTCAAACACATGAACACTACTTTTATCCAATAAATACAACAAAAACTCAAACACATGAACACTACTTTTATCCAATAAATACAACAAAAACTCAAACACATGAACACTACTTTTATCCAATAAATACAACAAAAACTCAAACACATGAACACTACTTTTATCCAATAAATACAACAAAAACTCAAACACATGAACACTACTTTTATCCAATAAATACAACAAAAACTCAAACACATGAACACTACTTTTATCCAATAAATACAACTAAAACTCAAACACATGAACACTACTTTTATCTTCCATGTAAGTGGAAGTTTGTATTCCTTTCAATCTAAGAAGCCATAAAAAAAATGCTGAAATAACAAAGAGAAAAAACGTATGAGACTGAAATGGGAGCTAATTAGTCAAATGCTACATACGGATGTAATTGTCTATGGTATAACTAATTATTATACAAAATGTACCCACCTTATTTTGGGATTTTTTAAATCTGTTTTTAGATAGTCGTAAACCCATTACATACACCGGTAACCTGGCATTAGCAAACAGTATACTTACAATTACAATAATATATTCAAGAGCAAAAAAAAAATAATAATTGTATATTTTCATCTCCTCAATTGCCCACATAAAATAGTATCTTAATAATGGAATACTTAAACACATATAGTGGACTAGTGTTATTATAGCGTCGTAGGGAAAAGATGACACAGAATAGCACAGATAGAAGGATTTCGTGGTTTTAAGTTTGCCTTAGGCTAAAGAGTATTAGACTAAATAGATTCGTAGTCTCAAATACTCTCAGGGCTGTCACAGGGTAACAGAGTGTCAAGAGTGTTACAAGAAATATTTGGAACTTAATGTTGAGTGACTGATTATATAGGTTTTTGAAAATGCTTTATAACCTTTTTTAAACTAAAAAATTAGATCTTAGTAAATTGTAAACTCATTCATCAATTAGGTCTGGAAGTGCCAGATAAGGATTTAAGCTCGTTATTTTATTATAATAATAATAATAACTACGATGAATTTTGTTTCTCTTCAATGAAACTCGACCCTGGCAGCGCCAGAGATGAAAACTCGTTCGTTTCTAATATAATAATTTTAAACACTATTATAGTGCCTATATAGAAATGTAATCTCTATGAATTAAATGTGATAAAAACACACATATAGAGGTGTACATAATTTACCTGTTTATTTACTTCATGTTGAAAACAAATAGCCTAGACCGAAGACCCAAGTGTTCAAATGTCGCTTTCATTGCTTAGATAAATGTACAGATGGGATGGCTTTCCCGGATGTAGGCCCAACCATAAACATTCCTGTGACGTACACAGAGATATGACTGTCCCAAATCTTCATGTAACCAAACATTTGATGTCTCATTTCAGGAGCGGACTTGTAGTCGAGATCGGCCCTAGCAGTACCACAAGATCCGACCCAAAATGCTGATTGACATATAATTTAGATCATTGGTTACTTACCTTCGTAATAAATCTTTGGAAGACCCAGTGGGTCACGGGTAACCCCTAACACAAAACTACGTTTAACTAAATATCTACTTCATTTTTTATGTAATTTTTACCATCAATACCCAGTGGCCCATCTATGGAACACAAGGGAAACAACTATTATGTTAAATTTTTCTTATGACTGAATAATATCCCTTTTGCATATGGCTACCTCCATGTGAAGTTGGGAACTCAAGACTTCGACTGAAAAAAATATTTAATTACTGCTTCATACAAGGTAAGACACAATCTTTTTGTTAGTATTAAATATCTAAATAATGTATTTAATGATTATATATAGTATTTAATACGAATTAGTTCTCTGTTTAGTATTAATTACATTTTTAAAATCATTGGGTCATGGGTGACCCATTGGTTGGGGCTTTAGGGGAAAAAAATTCTAGATCTAGTGACCTCTAAAACGTCGTCTAATCTAGATGTAGATCAGCAGTATCATTGTCAGTATTTGATTTTAGTATTTAATTTACAATATTTTGAACTAGATCTCTAAAGAACTTAATTTTAAAGTCTGCACTACTTTTATAAATGATAAATCTATAATACAATGTTGTTATTTTTTTTTACTATATTATATATATCTGGTATATAGAGTAAAGTGCGAAGTTCGAGCGCATTAAGCCCGCTGGCAGCAATTTTCAAGTTTGGATTTTTATAGCACCGTAACGGTCTGACCTATGAAAAAACTGATAGTATCTCTGAATTCCTCGTCCTTTTTTCTATAAAAATAGATTGGATTTAATGTATCACTAGGCTTAGTTAAAATTAAATACGAAGTCAAAGAGGTGTAGGGTAAGTATCGCCAAGCGTACTTTTCCTCGAGCGGATTTTTCCCCAGTTAGTAACCTCGATCGGGTTGGTGGAAGGTTCGAACAGATCAAAGGAAATATATCTAAAAACATGTTTTAAAATTTAATTTTCACTATAAAGTCATTTTCTTTTTACTCCAGCCCAAGAACACCATCCATTGCACCATTTCCCACCCTCCGCAACTTCAAATAGTCTCTTTACGCTGATGAGCAATCAGACTTAAAAATACCCTTAAGTCCATTGCCCATTTCCTTCACTACCAGGTAGTAAAAAAGAATAATTCCACACCTCCTGTGTTTGACCTCACCATGAACTTAGCCTTTACAAGGAAAAGGAAATAGTATGTGTCGGAAGTAAAGAAAAAAGGTGCATGCACAGTAGCAATATAGTAGTAATTTGGTAAACATTCAAATAAAAAAGTTATAGCAATAAAAAGTGAACTGTTCGAACCTCCTGACAAATTGGGGCTGCTCGAACTTCGCACTTTCCTATATATCTAATCTTGTTTAAATTTTTTTCACCAGAATATACAATGTCAGCTTCACTCCCTAAGAAATTCACTGCTCAAGAAGTGCTAGATATTTTAGAAGTCATTGACTACAATGAAAGTGATTTGGAAAATGATTCAACTGATGATGAGGACTAAGAACCAGAACCTGATAAGGAAACAGGAACGCAAGACCTCAGTTCTTCTGAATCCTCTTCCGATGAAGAAGTGACAGAACCCTTACCATCTACTTCTAGTGCCTCTGCTAGGAATAAGAAAAAGAAAGTCTATGAGTGGACAAAAGATAATTTCAATCCACCAGACTCAGTTTTCCAGGGCAAAGTTCTAGAGCTTCCTGAAAACTATGAAGTTCAGTCACCAATGCTTTATTTCAGAAACTTTCTTACGGATGACATGCTAGAGTTGATTGTTAAATTTACAAATGAGTACAGTGTTGAAAAGAGTGGAAAAAGTATTGACACCAATAAGAAAGAAATAGAGCAAATTATAGGCATGTTTCTGAGAATGGGCCTAGCCAAGATGCCAGGTGTTAAGTGTTGCTGGGAAACAGACACTCGTTATGATCCAATTGCTGGAGTAATGAGTCGGAATAGGTTTCAGTCACTCCTTTCAAATTTGCACTTTGTTAATAACAATTTAGCTACAAATGAAGAGAAATTGGACAAGCTTTGGAAGATACGCCCTTGACTCAAACTGTTTAGAAATAATTGTTTAAAAGTTATTGCTCATGAAAATAACAGCATTGACGAAATGATGATTCCCTTTAAAGGAAAGTTTAGCAAGCTTAAGCAGTTTATAAAGGGAAAGCCCCATCCTAGGGGAATAAAAGTGTGGGCTAGAACCTCATCAGCAGGTATGCTATGTGATTTTGATGTTTACCAAGGCAAGAAGGATAAAAAGGATGCTGATTCTATTGGTGTTGGTCCTGATGTAGTACTTCAGCTTAGTTCTACGTTGCCACAGAATGAGCCGGATAAGCCATCACTAAATTACAAAATATTTCTTTACAACTTTGCCTCTCTTGGAAGATCTGCAGAAAAAAGGCATTCACTATACTGGCACAGTTAGACCCAATCTTCTTCCTGGCATTTTACTTGATTCCGAGAAAAATATGAAGAAAAAAGGTCGTGGCACAATGGATCAATGTGTTGAAAAGTCTACCAACATAGTAGCTGTCCGTTGGTATGACACAAAAGCTGTCAATATGCTCTCAACTTTGAGTGGTGTCGAACCAAGCAAAACTGTCAACAGATTTGAAAAAGCTAAGTCAGCCTATGTTCAGGTCCAGCAGCCTGCTGTGATAAAACTTTATAATGAAAGCATGGGAGGCATAGATCTTCACAACTGTTTCATTGCCAAGCATTCATTTCACATAAGATCAAAGCCTTGGTATTTGTACATATTTTGGCAGACCATATGCATGATATTTGTGAATGCTTGGCTCTCTTATTGTCAGGCATGTCAGCTCATAGGGATGTCTAAAAAAGATGTGTTGAACCAACGCAACTTCCAAACAAAACTGGCATCCCTTTTGATCAATTTACATGCGCATACACACACAAAAATGAGGAAGACCATCTTTATAAGGTGCAACTGCAGGCCCATCAAGAAAGAAATCTGCCTTGAGACCTATGCCTGAACCAGAAGTCAGAACCGATGGCTTTTTCCACTTCCCAATAAAAACGGAAGATCGCCAGCGCTGCAAGTTGTGTAGCATGAAGACAAACAACATTGGTGAGAAGTGCAAAGTATATCTGTGTTATACAGAGCAAAGAAATTGTTTTAGAAGTTTTCATGTTTCTTAAATAAAAATTTTTAACATTCTAAATATATTTTTTGTATTTTCAGGAAAATATAATAATTAATACCAACATAACCCAGTGGGTCACCCGTGGAACAAATTGAAAAACTAGGTCATGGTCACATGACGTTAAAAATTAATGTTGATATTGAATTATCAACATATTATATATATGTATACCAAAGGAAATAATTTTAGAACCACTGTAAGATAATGTGGGTCTTCCAGGGATAATGAATGAATCGAAAACTGAAAGCAAGCATCAAACGTGGGTTTATGTGGGCCTAATTTAACGTATTGTATTTCTACATTTATAAGGCCATAGGAGATCTCAATGTGTACAAACCATTAAAATATTGCGACCATAATTAGTTTGAATACAATATTACATGAACTTGAAATGATGCGATTGGCCTATACTTATAACAGTTAAATTTGAGAAAAAAGATACAAATTGAAAAGTTCTTGCAATACAATAATTAATCCATATTCAAGGGATAAGAAGGTCCATCGTCAACAAACTTCATCGAAAGTCTACAATGTGAAACCTTCCAAGTGTTTTTGTGTCATCATAATTTTCGGCCAATTCTTTCACCATTTCAGCGTGCCGAAACTTCATTCACATGTTACTTGCGTACATTACATAGTAAGCACTAACTCAAAAGCCAAGCTACTGATTACAAAACACGCCCATGTCAATAAATTGTAGTCTTCGACTTTACAATCCCGTTACAACCATTTGGAAAGTAATTATAAGACAGCTTTCTTTGCTACTCCTTCAATACTTCAGTCATCGTTCTGTTCACAGTGGCGTAGCTAGGGTGGGGGGAAGAGTGGAAAGAACTTGAAAATCCCCCCGGGCTTCCATTTGAGGGTTACCCCCCCCCCCCCCCCCAAATAAGAGTTTTTTACATTACAAATTAAATATTACGCAAAATGCAGGGGCCCCCAAAGAGGTTAAGCCCCCTCAGGTCCCCAAATGATGGAAAATGCCTAGCTACGCCCCTGTCTGTTCATATTCTTTGTTACACACACTTATATTCATAAAGTGCTTATTCTATTCACCATTTCATTACGTCAATTGTTAACATCGACTAGAGTAAATTAAAGTCAAATTTCATTATCATCTCAAGACACTACTGTTTCGTGATCGAATGTAGATTCAAGTCACTTGTTAAAAGGCTTCGGAAGTTAAAAGGTCCTAACATTTCACACCGGCTACGCCCGTTGATTTGTTCCTAGGCTTTATATTGTTTATTTTGACCGAAACATCTCTTCCTTTGTTTTAACGATATACCTTAACACGGTAAATCTATATACAGAAGGAATTTAAGGGTTCTTTGTGGATTTTACGTTAAAATCGCTTAGTGTATATAGAGGATCGCATGGTACATGCATATAGGTGAAACCATTATAACGAGAGTATGTGGCTAGTATTACTCAGTAAAGTTTGAAAAGGTTTATTATGACCAAAACAGAAAGGCGCTAATCACATTTATTGTACTTAATTTAATTAAAAATGGCACATTGGGCGGAACAACCCCCATTTGGGTATCAGCCCACCGGGCATTTGCCCGAATGCCCATATAGCCAGTCCGCCCCAAGCCTACTTAAATGATTCAAGCTTTTTTTTTTTTTTTTTGCCGATTATATTGCCAGCGCTTACACAGTATGTTGCGTGGGTTTAATTGTTACCTACATTGTCAGTATCGGAGGCGTGGAGGCTATAGTGGCCTAGTGATTTTCAGGATGACCTTGAGTTCACCCAACTCTAATGGGTTAGGGAAAGTAAAGGTGGCTGGTCGTTGTGTTGGCTACATGACACCCTCGTCAACCTCGGTCATAGAAGCAGATGACCTATACATCAGCTGCCCTAGAGATAGCACTGTCTGAAAGGGATATTTTACTTACTTTTGCGTGCTAGTATCTCCCTATATTTGCTTAATAGCATTTGTTATGTAGACTTAGCCCTTACCATTAATTGTGGTGTAGATTATAGTTTTCAAATCTTTGGTCAATTAAATCATTAGCATTATTTGTTTTTGTGTCTACTTAATTACGAATAAAATAAAACATGAATTTGTATTTCTTTAGATATGAGATTATAATTTGCTTTCATTTAAAAAAAACAAATGTATAGAATCGCAAATATGTTAATATATTTTAATATTAATATACATAACACCTTCTCATTTATAATGATGTCTTGTAATTTATTTACATATAACAGAGCAAAATTATAAGTCTTAATCGCTTCGATTAGAAACAATTTTATATTTATAACAGATATATGTTAATGAATACTTTAATACTATTCGATATAACATGTACAATACTCCTATCTATGAGTATTCTATGACAAATATAGAGCAGTATAGCAACACTAAAGAAACTTTAATCATTTTGGAGTGGGAAATGAAGAATCGATTGTGAATGTGAAGAATCCATCCATTTTTCAGATAAAACACAAAATTGCCAACTTATAATTGTTTTAAATGCAATCGGTTTTTTTATTTTCAACATCCTCACACTGACCGAGAACGCTTTTATCTCGCTCCCAGTGAAGTTGACATGTGGGAAAACCTTTCTTCGTGATCTCCTTAACATTCAGCTAATGTTGTATTATTTGTATACCTCAAAATCTAACGAGGCCTATCTATGTTTCTTGTATTGGGAAAAAAAAAGATTTATATTCTGAACCCAGAAGACTTTGCAAGAATAGTAGAGGAAACGTTTTTTTTTTAAATAATCACTATATGTCCCAACAGAGAACACTATATGTCCCAACAGAGATCACTATATGTCCCAACAGAGATCACTATATGTCCCAACAGAGATCACTATATGTCCCAACAGAGATCACTATATGTCCCAACAGAGATCACTATATGTCCCAACAGAGATCACTATATGTCCCAACAGAGATCACTATATGTCCCAACAGAGATCACTATATGTCCCAACAGAGATCACTATATGTCCCAACAGAGATCACTATATGTCCCAACAGAGATCACTATATGTCCCAACAGAGATCACTATATGTCCCAACAGAGATCACTATATGTCCCAACAGAGATCACTATATGTCCCAACAGAGATCACTATATGTCCCAACAGAGATCACTATATGTCCCAACAGAGATCACTATATGTCCCAACAGAGATCACTATATGTCCCAACAGAGATCACTATATGTCCCAACAGAGATCACTATTTGATCCTTGTCAAATCCTACCATTTTCTGAAGCTTCCTGTGCATTTTTAAGATGATTATAATTTTTTTTTCTAAAAAACACAAAGTTACTCTTTGCCTCTCTAAATCTATGTAGTTGGGTTACATGTGATAAGAAACTATTTAAGTATTTTTTTTAAATTTAGATTGTGCCGGAAATGCAAATTAGAAATATGAAAAAATACAAATATTTACTGCTGCAGAGTTTCCCATATGTTTGCCTATGTTTAGGCCTATTGCATTTTCTAGAAATGTCATTTAAGTGATTTTAGTAATAATAGCTTTTGATGGAGAAACGTGTCACCACTAGAAGCGTTGAGTCCTTTGAGCGCAGGGCTCTCTGAGGGACATATGGAGTGATCCGTTCACTATGGTACAAGGGCATTTCACGCTGATGACAAAGTGTGACTACCTTGTAGTCGATTCTCGCTGTCACAGGAAGCCACTGGAGTGTGCGCAAGAGAGTAGTAGCAGAATCTCTTCTTGTTTTTCTGAGGACTATTCGTGCAGCGTTGTTCTGAATTCGTTGCAGCTTGGCGATTTTCTCATTAGGTACGGCGTTGCAGTAGTCAAGGGGGAGAATAGGAATTCTACAGCTAGCTTTTTGGTTGACTCCATTGTTAAATATGGTCGGATCTGGCCTAATCTACGCAGCTGCAGATAAAGACCCTTGCAGAGCTGACTTATGTGTGGGTCGAAGGTAAGAGTTAAAAATAGAATAAACTTGTAATTATGTCATTAGATTATTTTGTATTTTTAGACCATTATATGGACTAAGACTATGACTGCTTTTTTTATTCTTATGAAAATTTGTTGTGATTACAAGGACTCTTTTCTTATATTAAGACAACACAACAGAACATTCACATAAATAGAACAGACACAATATAAAGAGTTCATTCAGCGACTACACACAGGCATCTTGATCCTTTCCATGTTTCCAGATCAACGAGTGGCGTTGATAAAGACTGAACCTGTACGGAACGAAAGAGTTTTTGTACCGCTCGGTTCTAGTCTTGATTGACAGCAGTCGCCCACTTCAAGACGACTTGTCGTAGTTATGATGGAGCGGGTGGCTGTTGTCTTCCAAGATTTTTTCTTAGACATTTATGTTCAAAAAGTTCATTTAAATATGGTAGTTTTGTACGTGTGATTTTAGATGCTTTTTTTAATAATGTTGTCTAAGCGGCGCAACAGTTTAGAGGGAACTGTGTAATGACAACAAGTTATTCCATATATTAACAGATTTTGCATAGTCGCGCTATGTAAATGTATCTAGTATCTTCTTATTTAGATTAACGTTTGTTTAGGAAAAATAGCCGCTGGGTTTCAGAGTTTCAAGGGGGTCTTCCACCAATTTAGAAGATAGCCTTCATTTTAAAACAAGCTTTTTTTTGCATTTTCTTAAACCAATATTGCACATAATAATAATAATAATATCGGTGGAAACTGATAAAGGGACTACGATAAATTTTGTTTCCCTTTAACGAAACTCGACCCTGGCTGCGCCCGAGAATGAATACTCGTTCTTTTCTAACATTATAATAATAATCTTTATTGTCTGTAAGGAAATGTGTCTTACACCAAACAAAACATTATAACTATAAAAAAAAATCAGTGTACATTCACCCCAGACTCACTCATAATTTACATATGACAAAGTTTATATCAGATTGCTTCTATTTAATGATTTGATTGCCAGGGGAACAAAAAAGTGTTTGTGTCTGTTTGTCTTTGCTATCGGTGTCTTGTATCTCATTTGTGATGGTAAAATCACAAAATCCTGACCCAAAGGGTGATTTTGTATTTTCTAGAATCTTTTTTATGGATGTTTATCTCAAACAGCTGCCCAAATGGGGGTTTTTTTTGCCAATAATTTTAACAGCAGCCTTTAGGATTTTGTGAAGCTTATTTTATTTGTAATGCTCAGATACCAGGCAGTGATACTATAACTTAAAATATTGCAGATGTGAGCGTGATAAAACATAGCTAACATTAAACGAGGACAGTTTTCTCAGTAATCGTAATCTTTGCTGCCCTTTTTTGCTGATATAATCAGTATTCGTAGTAAAATTTAGTTTATTGTCTAGGATAGTACCAAGATATTTAAAAGTTTGCACTATTTCAATAGGCTCTCCAGCTTTCTGAAACAATATCATTTTCCTTCTTTTCCCTACGAAAATTGATTATCATTTCTTTTTTTTTTTTACATTTAAAATAAAACCATTATCTTTACAGTATTTTTCAATGTCTTCTATTTCTCTGAAATACTCATTTACGTCTGAGCTCTCTGAAAGCAACGCAAGAAGAGCCGCATCATCAGCGAATTTTATGAATGAGCAAAAAGGACTATCGGATTGAAAATCATTGGTGTTCAAAATGAACCTCAATGGCGATGTCACGGCTCCCTGTGGCGCCCCTTTGTTAACTATGCGTGCATTTGATATTACATTGTTTTGTTTGCTAAATCTATATTCTTATTTCTTTCTTCATTTTACATTTCAACTGGATCAGTAACAAAGCATAAACTTGGACTTTCCTGATTCATCAAAGCCTTTGTTCATTGATTGTTGTTGATTTTTTTTTACTTTCTCTAAAATTCCAACCCGTTTATGGATTTTAGAACATCACTAGTGGGGCGGGGCTAATTTCTCTCAAAAGGGGAAGGCAAAGTCTTTACAAAAAAAGAGAGGGCCGCGAAAAATTTGTAATTTGTAGACCGTTTTTACGAGAGGCGTTTGCAACAATATCGACTAAAAACTTTTTGAAGAAGACATTTCAAAACGTCTTAGTTAATGTGATTCATTTGGACTTTCTAGTCACAGAATGGTCGAACTTTTTCCGACTATTAGGCCTATACCTCATTATAATGACGATCTTTGTGCTAAAAAAAAAAAAGAACCGCGACAGAGACGTCAAACTTAACACAAAAATAATCTTAAAAACGATCACGCCCACTGCAAATGTCCTTTGCTCTACGTGTGCCTCGCATGTCCCTCACGTAATGTTATTGGCCAGTGCTGTCTCTTTATTATTAGACTAAATTTGACTCTCCCTTTTTTAAAACTTGTATGAAAGTGCACTCTAAAAGAAAACACATTAACATTTGCCCTTTTTGATAGTCTCTCTTCTTGCTACCAGAAAAGGACGTTGTTGAAGCCAGGGCAAAAAAAAAAATAATAATAAAAATCTGAAGCTAAGAATGCCTGAATTTGGTAGGCACCGGGTCTCCTCCCCGGACCCCGCTGGGGAGATTACAGCGCTCTTTAGACCCCCTTGCTGACTGGAGGGGAAACCTGCAATCATATTTGCAGCAAGAGCTTTTTCTAGTACACAAAACACTTAAAAATTATGTAGGTAACAATATTTCCAAAGCATAACAGACTCACTTTAGTGAAATTTTATTACGTAAATTTTGATTTTCAATGTATGTTAAATTAATATACTTAAAAAAATAAAGACTGAAAATTGTGCTAAAATTATGACTTTAGGTTTCCTTTCTTTTTCATAACTAAATTCTTAAAATCCTCCTCCGCCTCACTCTGTGAGCCTGCATCACTCCTATAGGTCCCAGCTGTTATATATATATATATATATATATATATATTGTTTTAAACCTGGTGGTGGCACAGATGGGGGTAGTGGTGTGTGTGTGTAGTGAGCCAACGCAAATCGCCCCAGGCCAGCGCTAGACGAGCGGTCAACCGTGACGAGTTATGACGGTCAGCCGAGACGAGTGTCAACCTGACGGTTCGAGAAAGATCGCGTCGTGAACAGAGTTCAGGAGCGTCACCTGACCACCCAGAATGGTCGAGCGACGTTGTCCGGTTCTAAAAGGCCAGCAGGGACCCTATATAAAGAGCGAAGGTATCAGACAGGGGCGGACAGGGTGTCAAAATCGGCCCGGGCATTTCTATGCAATCCGGCCCACAAATAGAATGCCATATGAAGGGCGTCGAATTATACATAACAAAATCATTATGCTAAGTTTGATAATGTATCAAAAAACTTAGTTTTACGTAACATAATGCATTTCTACTAGTGGGTAGGTAGACTGCATGGTTAGCTATATAGACAATCTACTTGTTAAAATTGGATCTTTCAAAACGAGAACACATGCTATTCTATATGCCTATATTAAAATAACCAGTACTTAGTAATTAGTATTCACATACAATTTTAAGGTAAGGCTCGTTAATTAAATTCCCCTATCAACGAACTATTCGCTACCACATTGTTTATGAATGGGTGCAAATGGACTACTCGTAGAACGGTTTTTTCAACAGCCTTCACCATGACATTGTCTGCCTTTTGTCATGATGCTTCTCAGTCTATTCTGTAGTGTACACATCTTTAATATGCAGTGACTTCGTTCACACGCTTCTTGGCCTGCTTACAAGACAGCAGAATTACAAGATAACCTACATCCCTGTCAATTGTGGTGGAATAAGTCCGCCGACTGGTTCGTTTGCACTTCCCGACGGGGACGATGGCCTGCGACTCCTAGGGGTAAAGTCTTAGAGCCACAACGTGGTGAATATTTGGTTGATTTTATATAGGCACATAGACAAGCACAAGCAAAACGCAAAGCTTAACGATTTTGTGGAAGAACAAACATTTAATAAAGATTAATTAATAGGAAATATAATCAGTGAGTGGGGGTGGGATGTACAGAATGATTTAGGATTTTTATGATAACGTTTAAGATAATATCATCACTGGGATGTTGCTCATAAAGATTCGTGTATGGTTTGCTTATTCGGCTGTCTCTCACTTATCTGTTGCTCAAGGTTCTCCTCCGGGGTTGGGTCAGTCGAAGCTCCGTTGAGTCGTAGCCAGTTGCTGGTGCCCTGCTAGTAGGCAGGCACTGTTGTGACGAATATGAGGATGCCACGCGGTGGGCTTACTCCCGTGGTAGTTGCAGACCGGTCCTGGGACTTCAGCCTGGAATGCCTTCAGTTCTTAGCCGAGGGTGATGATTGACTCACCCTCAACGGGAATGTGTGGAGAGTTGCTGAGGTCTGCCTTCAGGCAACCAAACACGCCAGCCCTGGTGTAGGAGGCTATGAAATGAGACATGAGAGGAGCCTGAATTATTAAACCATACAGGCTGGTTGGCGAGGGGCGCATCCTGGGTAGGAGCGTCTCCCTCAGGCTAACTAAGGTACTTGTCAACAACATTTTACTAGGTCTAGTAATAATTGATGTACAAATAATACAATAATAATAATACAAATACATATATAAATGTACAAGGGCATAAATGAGAAGGGAGACAGGGGGACCATATTACGGGTTGTAGCCCCTGTGACCTCATTGACCCACAGGTAAACAAGTCAGCGGTCGCTCGTGACCCAAGGACCGTGACAAGAAGAATGGAAGGGGAAGAAGGGGGGGGGGTAGAAAAGGGCACATAACTATGCCGGCCAACAAGCCGAGACTAGTGGGGTGGGCACACGAGACTGATTCTCGGGCCTAGGGATGCATGGTAACAGCACAGTATGTGCATAGCAAAAACAAGCATAATTATAATGTATATATATATATATATATATATATGGGTGCGCATATACGGGTATATATGCACAGGTAAGGAAATGATCTAGACGTGAGTAGGTCCAGATGAATATGGATATGAATAAATAACAAATGCATACATAGACATTAGGATTAACTAAATTGTAAGGTGGATGTCCACCGTTGGGAATACAGCCGACATTGGCGAGTTATTAAGGAGCACATATTCATAGAGATTTACAAATATAATATTTGGGAGCAAACAAGTGTTAACATGGTATGATACATGAATATAAATGTTACAGGCGAAGACACACTAAATAATAATGATAAAGTTTTTCCAACTCACCCGCTTTGCCTTACACAAGTTCCCAAATGAATCGTTGATTTGAGAGTCCTCTGACTTCTCAGTGATTCTGATCTAGAATGGCATTAACCTGAAACTTTCGTCTCCGGCTTTTATAGGTTCCCGAGCGGTATGTTAAGAGTAGGGACGATCCAATGGCCAGCGAGTCTTTTGAGTTTAGAATTGTCAAATTGGACCGATCTTTCGTTTGGGGCTCACTCACCTGATTTCTTTAACCCGCGACCCGGGGGGGGGGGGACGAAGGAGGATGAAAGCGGAACTATGCAACAGTTATCAGGCTGGACCATCGCTCGATGGTACAGCGGACGGGAACGATTTGAATAGCCCTGGGCGTTAGGAGTGTCGATTCAAAGGGATGTACTTGGACACCAAAATTTAATGTCTCTGGACTTCGCGGTTGCGTGCTTTTGTTTCGGCGTTTGGGGCGTAACTTTCAGCTTTAATGTCCCTGAACTTAACGGCTACCTACGTTTGTTTCGGCGTTTGGGTGTAACTTGGGATGCGTGTTTATGGCCTATAATTTGGGGGTTGGATCTAACCTTGGTGTAATAGGATGTTCGTGTTCTACACTGGTCGGTTTGGTGTTAAAAGGGGCTGTACAATGCTAACTAGCGGTTAGGAAGGGGGGGGGGGATAGTTCCGCACTGGTCAGTTCTGTATTGAGAAGGGACGCGTTTCGTCACATCAATAAATTTTACAGTGTTTCTTCGTTGGATAACGTGACTTGATCCCCAGGAATAAATGGCGCTGTGTTTTGTTCAGTCATAGACGCTGTCAGCATGAGATTTAACAACGGTTGTTGAATATCTCGTGCTTGCAGGTAAACAGATTTATTATTCCACTTCATTTCTTAGGCAAAGGATTCCAGCGATATTTGCTTTCTTAATTTTTTCTGCTATTCCTTTGTGCTTCTTTTTCTAATCATATTGATACCAAATAGTTTTTGGTCATTTTGTTACACCGCTCAAGATAATAATTGTGTAATTATGAAGATGACAAGATCATGCAATAACTCAATCATACCAATAACAATTCCTTTTGACTGGACATTCCATCTTTAAGACTAGGAGCGTTGTGATTGGCCCCTTTATAGATTCATCTGAATGTATTCACACCAACGTTAATTGACTTTATATCTTTATAAGAAATATAAGCCTTATATTGCTTTTTAAATGCTTAGTGTGTAGGCCCATATAAGGAATGAATTATATAAGAAGAACTTTATACGGATGTAGGCTCTTACATTATTTCGGAAAATGCGTTAGATTAGTAGCTCTAATACACTGTTGAGTCTGTAAATCACGATGATCTGAGTGCTCCTTTTATAAAAGAATATTAAACTTTTTACAATTGCAACTCTTAGGGGTAACGCGAAGCCCTTTCACTGGCCCTACCGGCCCTATTTGGTACCGGCCCACAGGGCATTTGCCCGAATGCCCATATAGCCAGTCCGTCCCTGTTTGAAGATAATATAATAAAAATTCAAAATAATTTACAATAATTAAATTGTATCCTATTCATTTTGAAATCCACGGTCACAAATAATGAAAGCAAATAAAGTAAGCAATTTAATGTAAGAAAATCGTGTTACTATATCTTCTCAAATTAATTCAATGAAATCCATACTTGTATTATACGTAAATAACACACAGTACAAAGAACGCAATAGATGCTAGACCTTAACACATTTGGTTAGAATGACAAATTATGACGTGTTTCTATATTTAGAGCTATATTAAAGTATATTGAATAATTAATGTTAAGATAGATATTGCCAGTTAGTTTAGAGTTTTGGCATTTAAGCAAATGCGAGTCAGGGCTTTAAAAAAATTGTATTCAAGCCACCTCATGTTTTCTTTTTTTATTTTTAGAGCTCATCTAGATTTAAAATTTGATTTCATAATATATCTTGATCAAATATTGCAAAATTAAGTTGGACTTGTACAAACTATATTGTAAAAATCCTTACATGAATTTGAAATCTAATTGTGTTAATAGTGAAACTGTATGCCACTAATCGTCCATGACGCGTATGACGTAATCATCTTCTTTTTTGAAGTAACGTCTGTATTATATAAGATAGGACTGGTAGAACTGGTTTGCGGTGACTGTGTAATCGTGTCTGGTGGTTTGATCGCTGGCGACTTAACTCAATGATGCCATTATTCTATGTATAAAAATATGTATAATATCAAAACACTGTTTGAACGAAAGCATTAAATTTTGTCTAGGTGCTTAATATGGGTGTTCTAAACTTAGCGAACAGCATACATCAAGCTAACCTTTGCCGTGAAAACACAAATATTTGTCTATAAAATACAAACTATTTAAATATGACAAACTAATATTGAAATATGACATTAATCAATTGTCACTGGCAGTGTTTCTCAAAAACTTTTTCCAGATGGCGCTCCCTAGATGATAAGAATTTCGTTCGTATACCCTAGCGTCCCCCTTAACACCTTGGGACCTAGACGAGCGTTGTATGGTCCCACATTGAGGTGCGGGGGAGGGGGTACTAAGATTGTAATGAAAAAGAAACTCTAAAATTATAACACAATTTTCAGACTTAGGCGAGTCCCTTGTGTTTTTTTTTCCGAAATAAACGCATTCAAATTTAATGGTGATATAATTATAAAGTGTTTTGTATACTAGAAAAAAGTTCTTCATGGACTATTTAAGATACAGCAGGTTTCCCCTCCAGTCAGCAAGGGGTTCTGTGGAATGTGTAAGCTCCCAAGCGGTGTCCGGGGTCGAGACCCGGCGTGATGGCGTCAATCGAATTCAGGCGTTTCAGAAATTCGCCTACATATTTTTTTTAGTATTTTGTATACTGTCACAGCCTGGTTTTTGTTGTAGGCGTGATAACGCGAATGTCGTGTTATGTAGATACCTCTTGTAGATAATATAATATTCCTTTGTATTCTTAGTTAAATACTTTCACTCGCGCACTAGATTTGCTAGTGCGTGAGAACACTAACATGCTGAACTCTTTGACCACAATATTTAGAATAATTAATAGACTCACTGGTAGCAGACATGGTTTTTATTACAAAAATAATAAATCATAAAAGATGTTGGCAACTTCAGCCATCACAAATTACATCCAAGGAAATAAGTCCTGAATACAAATCAATTATAATAACTTCAATACTTGTACATAACTCTACTTGTCAATAATATCCATAACACTCCTCTCTCTACCAGAGTCTAAGATCAACAGAGGTGTCCACCTCGTGGTCAGCTTCCGACCAAACAAAATCTCGTGCGGACTGCACGGAATGGTTCAGTGATTACTAGTCACCAAATATTACAGGGGTTCTAAAACTTGTATGTTACATATACTAGAAAAAGTTCTTCCAGAAGATGGAATTGAAGCTGCAGCATATATATGTCAGAAAGGCCAATGTTGACGTGTTTTCTTTCAGAGTACACAATTTATCCTAGTATAAAAAAGAGGACCTAATTAAGTCTAATAATAAAAGGCAACACTATATCTAATAAGTCATTATCTATAGCCACCTATTAATATTATGCGAAGGTCATTTAAGGTTTGCGCACGATGGGCGTCCAGGCTGTGATCATTTTAAAGACCATATTCATGTTATGGTCGTCATTATAATGAGACGCAAAAGTCAGAAGAAATGCGACCATTCTGAGACTAGAAAATCCAGAAAAATCACACTAACCGCTGCCGATACGTTTTGAATGCATTCTCTAAGATTTTGAGTCAATATAGCCCCAAGAGTCGTAGCCTAGGCCTACTCAACTCGTAAAAACGGAGGCCTATAAATTTTACAAGGTCTTATTGGAAGATGAAACGACGCGTCCATTACTTAAGATGTTTTACATTTTATAACATGGGCCTAATGGTGTAATTTTATCAGTATTCAGACAATAAGACCTTGCGTTCCACAGTTTGAGAAACGCTGTAGTAGAGTAAATCTCCAGTAGCATGCATGTTATAATTTAATTTTATATATGCCATGCATAAAGTTCATAGTGCAGGTCAAAGTTCAATTTTACAATGTTTGCAAACTTACCAAAAGAATCTAGATTCTAGATCTAGACTCTATAGATCTAAATCTAATCTTCTTATCTTATCTTATATAATACAGACGTTAATTAAAAAAAGAAGATGATTACGTCCTACACGCCATGCATTTAGATCTACTCATGCATGTTTACCAATTACAATAGTCACTGGTTACCAGTCCATTCATGATTCACTGGTCCACTTGTTTTCCTGGCTGGCTTCCTGGCCTCAGGCAACCCATTCCATGCTAGATATAATTATATAATATATATTAATAATATTAAAGCTAGTTATAGCCATAGCACTATTAGTAGGGATGATGGAGCATTTGTACAAATTTGTCTTAGCATATGGAACGAGTTTCGATAGTCTAGACTCAGATCTATCTAACTAGATCTAGAACCTGTATAGGTATTTGTTATTTTGTATTAGCCTAGCCCTAGGACTAGGTATAGATCTAAATCTAGAAGCGTCCGGCCGCTGAAGAGTAGCATCTTATAACCTATACCTAGACATATTAAATATAATAATATATAACTATATTATTATTAATATTAAATTATTACATACGGGCTAAAGACTCTAGGAGTCTAGTGGCCATAATAGTGATATCAATGATCTTAATGATGATGCAGGAGTCTAGATAATAAAATTATAGATCAATATAATATAGCCTATTATTTGTCAACCGGCGGCGTAGCATACGCTGCTATTTTGCAGGGCTGTCCTTGGGCCACTGCAACCTATGCGACTGCAGTGGGCCCCGCACTTTCCTAGGACCCGCTGTAATTCAATGTTTATAAATTTTTAAATTTAAACCATTTTAGAACTTAAAACAGATTTCCTGCTCCCTCCTGTCGATTTACCAGGAGGGTTTGACAGTCCAGCGCGCAGCCATCTGTATCGACGTGTGAATACCCACTTGTTCTCTCCCCCCCTTGTTTTTTGGTGGGGTGACTACCGGCAGAAATAAGAGAGTGATCTTTCCTTTACTTCTTCTTGTCATCCAAACTCTTGAGGGAAGAGGAGAATTATATATATATAAATTATTATATATAAAAAATCCCAGTCTTCACCAAGCGGTAATATTTTGTTTACTGCTCAGCCACTGTGCCTCCCAGGTTTAGATTTGATAGAATCTATTCTAGAATATTCTATATTAAGATTATAGATCATCATTATCATGACTATAGATGGATGTAGTTAATAATGTTTAATCTAGTCTATCTAGTTCTAGATGGTACGCACCGATACGCCGTACCGGCACCATTTTTAATGTGGGGGAAAAAGTATTACTTTTCTTGTATTTTAACGTTTATTGTTAATTCATTAGTAGTTAAAAATTAGGCAATCCATCACTAAGTACTAGCACCTATTTTTTTTTACAAAAAAAGCACTGTAGGCCTATTTATATATATAATCTAAAGCAACTGAAGTACTGATCTTTACTAATACTATATACTACTAGATCTAGTTAGATTAGATGATTAGATCATGGAATGGGAAGGGCTGTCTGAATTAGCCAGAAAAAACAACAACGACTTGTTAGAGTTAGAGATCGACCTAAGACATAATATAGGATGTAATCATCTTCTTTTAAGACATAAATTAAGTTTGTATTTTATAAGAATATAAGAAAAAATTATAAACAATATAGATGATCTAGAATTAGTAGAATAATGTGATGTCTAATAATTCTTAAATGGGTTTCTCTTTTCAATTCTCAGATTTTCTTATAGAAATATTTATTAGAATCTCGAGTCTATGCTATATACAGACTGTAAATATATAGACTGTATCCAGGCTATACTTCAGACACTTATGATATCAATATATATATGTCGTCGTCAATTTAGTGAATAGGCTACTACCACTGTTCCCTACAGTTTTAAAATTACACCACTATAATGAGTCTATATTATAATATTCTTTATAGAGTCTATGGTATTGTAGAAGACGTATGACCTATTAAGAGAAACAGCCAAGAGAAAGCAAATGAAATATTTCGCTCCTATAAATGTTGTCATTTGTGGCTGTGTTTTATTATGTACAATAAGCTATAGTGTTGGCTATAAACATGTCATTTTTATGCATGGAATTCTGTCTGGTCCCATTGAATTCAACTATTACAATGAACTTGTACAACAGGTAATAATATATATTTTGCAGATATAATAACTATCTTCTTCTTCTTGAAACTGTCAGGTAGAGTTGAGCCTTCGACTCTTGAAACTCTAGGTCAGCAAAAGTGAACAAGAGCTCTCTCTCACCAGCCTGAATGAGAACAATGTACACTGTTCTGTCTGGCGGGTGGGTCAGAGGCAAGAGGCTGCGTACACTAAGACCCCCGCCATTTTCCTTTTTCTTAACTAGGCTAACCGTGCAGGCACGCCATTTATGTAACGGCCCCTTGAGAAACAGCGCCTGGATTCTAACAAGGTTGTGGGAGCTTTTTTACAACTCCGCGCCCCCTTAGACACCCCCATGGGAGTCTTGTTTTGCTACCCTTTAGCCTAATCGTTTCTTCCTATGATCATTTCCACCCGGGCGCCACTATGAGGCAGGGTAGCATGCCCGGGATAATAACTATAAACTTTAAAAGAAAACAGCACACATACTGATCTTATATATATAAGATCTTATATATATAAGGAAAGTTAATGTCAAGTAGGTTCTATCTTAGCATCTATCTTATCTTATCTTATAAAATACAGACATTACTTCTATACCCAAAGACAATCTTTCAAAATAATATTAATGCCTTCTATTAAATACTTGACCATAGACTATGCCAGTTAATGGCTGGGTCCACTCTAATTGACATGCATAAATTAACCTGAATCACAAAAAGTAGTTAACAAACAGACCAGATACTACAAAATATGAACTTTTTAATCTTTTTTTTTTTTTAAATTATCCCAAAAGTGGGTAGAATTTTAAAAGATCAGATGACTGCAATTTGAAAAACTGAATGTTTTAAATATATATCAAATAATTAACCTAGATGTAAGTTTGTGATGCAAGTATAATAAATGTTTAGGGTTTTAATGTTGACTCTGGTATTTTAAGATTAATAAGTTTGTGCCTTTTATTGATAAGCAAACTAAAAAAAATTATTGTAAAATAAAAAAATAATAATAATTTTCAGAAAATCCATGTCTATCACTTAAAATCAATAGCATGGTGAGGGCTTTCAACTTTAAAGGTATAGTTTTAGGAAATAAGATTTACTTAGGGCTAACTTAAAAAAAAATATACAAACATGAATATCAATTTTGTCAGTTTTTATCTTTGTATAGTATCACCCAAATACACCAGTGACAATAGTGGACATGTTTGATTATTTGGTAAGTTTGACCAACATGTGGACTCAGGTAGAAAATATTTCTGCTGTGGTCAAGCCTATTATGACCAATACAACATCTGAAGGAACTATTCTGGTTTGCTTTTCACAAGGTAAAACTCGTAATCTTTTTTTCTGTTCTAACAAGAAATATTTTGGCTGTAGCTTTACATGTCCGCTAAACTGAAGCTCTCATGTTTGCATTTCAGAAAAGATTTTGATTTAGTAGCTCTGTTGTATTGAGTTTCCCCCATCGGCTCTATAGAACCTGACATTTGCTAGAGGAAATAAAAACATTTGTTTAAAGTACTGACTAAATGACACTCTTGTTCTGCTTGCCAAACTAAAAATTGAACCAACTTTACATGCTTTATAGACAATGAAATTTCATAAAGAGAAATTTAGTTTGAGGATAATAAACCTACAATAATATTCTACAGTATCAGTGCATCTCAATTTTGGCGGAAAGAAAATCTGTTTTTTTGTTTTTTAAAGAGATTTTATTGATCTGATGCCATTTTAATGACTTTGACTTTTTGAATACACATGCGTATATTGTAAATGTTTACTTTTATCATCTGCTCATTGTAGACTTGATTAGATTTAGGGCCAGCACTTTATCTTGTTGACTGATTGTTTTCATTTATGCATGTAATCTATATCCTTAGCTAAATTAGAGCTACATCTGTCAATCACAAGCTTATCCCTTATAGTCTTTGAGACAGTTGGTGCACCACACTGTTTTTCTCCATTCCTCTCTTCCTTAAGCCTTGGATAGAATCTCTTTCCATTATAGGCCCGTCCATTCTTTTATGTTGCCTTCTCATCAATTTTTCTGTCTTCTTTTTCCTGGTACCGTTTCATGAAGGAAGGTATTTGTGAGCCCTGAGGACATTGTGACATGGCCATAGAGTTTTAGTTTGCATTTTTTTGACAGTACTTAGCAGGTCATCATAGGGTCCAGTGGCTGTACTAATCCTTGTCTCTAATCTCTTCATTTATGATATTTAGGATCTTTCTGTACCATCTCGATTCCATAGCTAGGATCCTTCTCTCTAGTTCTGCAGTCAGCTTTCAAGATTTGCAAGCATATAAGAATGTGGCCATGACGGGAGCACATCAGTCTCATTTTAGAGTTGAGGGCAATGCCTTTGTCTTTCCATTTTGTTTTGAGTTTGCAAGTGCAGCTGTTGACTGTCCAAGTATAGTTCAGGTTTGGTTATTTCATCTGACTTGATAGGCTGACATGATTCAGGATTTTAAAGCCTTAAAAATGTACACAAGATTTTTCTGTTTTTATTTTCTTTATTTTTGTTTTAAATAGCCCTGAGTGTACTTATTGCAGCTTTGTTTGAAGAAAATATTGGTACAATACACATACATGATTACCATGATTACCAATTATGTTATAAATATATTTCACATTTTAAAAATATAAATATTATATTTGACGCCTGTAATTATATTCTACTTATAACACACAGATGTGTTTCATGTATAATTTCAATATTTCCAGGTGGGCTAATTTGTCGAGCATTACTCTCTGTCATACCTCACAATGTTGAAACGTTTGTTAGTCTAAGTGGACCTCTTTCTGGACAATTTGGAGGTAAATTCTTAGCACACAAAAAAATTCAGCTTGCTTCAGTTTCCATCAATCTTAATGTTAAGTTCAAATTAGAATACTCCACAGCAACATATATGATTAAATTTATGAAAAACATTTAAATTATACATTAAAAGACACACTTTTTTTTTTCAGATTCTGTCTTCTTGAAATATTTTTTTCCTAAATATCTGAAAGAAAATATCTACAAGTAAGTTGAAAATATTTTTTGAGCTTTGGATAGATTAATACTCTATCAATCAATGTCATTGATTTGCAACCATATAAGTTTTGCATTTCCTGTTTCAATTTATTGCGAGGGCTGCGTCTTTATTCGGTGTGAGAGATATTATGTTGACTCTATATAGTAATCAGACAACTGACTTCCTATTTTAATGGGTTATTTCTAGACACAAACTGTTGAATTCCTATTGAATTATCATGATTTTAGTTAAATATAAGTGAATACCCAAAACCAAAAACAGAAGTTTTCAATTTTTTAAAAATTGTATAGCACTCCTTTATTGTTCTAATTGTACAGGCTATTTTACACAGATTATGGACAGACTTATTCAATAGGGAATTACTGGAATGGTAAGTTTTAAAGTTGCATAAAAACAAAAAGCTTGAAAAAAAAAATTTAGTAAATAGAGCAATAATTAATTAATTTTTGGCAATGTCCTTAATTTAAAAAATTAAAGATGAGTGGAGTCTTTCACATGTCTACAGGTTATGCATGTCAACCTGCATATTTTTCTACACCTTATGCAGTCAAAGCTGGTGTCCATTGGGGGTCTATTTAAGTTTACTTTATGTCTTCTGTGCCTGTTGTCTACATGGGCTTTTCTTTGGGCCTCAAATGTGTGTCCAACTGCATTGATGAAAGTTCTCCAACTGTTTCTTTCTGAGGCCAACTGCTGCCAACTGCTTTTCTCTATGCCAGTGAGGGAAAAATGGTGCCTGACTTGAGCTTTATAGTGCTTACAGAGGGCATCTCTATCATGCCAACCTCTTTTAAGCTCGCCAAAAAAGATTGCCTTTGGCATGTGATCATCCCCCATGGAGCATCTAAGGCTCCTCAAATGCTTCCATCAAAGGTACCTTTGCTCCATAATGGGCAGTCACTGACAAGACTACCTTACAAATGTTCTGTTGGAGGCCAATGTGGACAGTATAGAGGCACTTACCATTTGATGGCTGCGTTGGGTTGGACACAGAGCAATAATAATAAAAATAACAGAAAACATTTATTTTCTTAAAATAGATATTTCTGGTTGTTTAAAACAATTATAAAAAATGTCTACAATAATTCAAACATTCAAATTATTTGTTATTGATATTAGAAATCATTTTAATAGAGACCCTTTTAATGTTTTATATCTTAGCTTACATCTTAGTTTATATTTGTATTTAAATCTGTGAAACTGCATGTTACTTAATTTAATTGATATACATTCAATAAAAAAATAAAGTTCCCCTTTCAGACCTTTCAATCTATGTTAAGGTAATCTGTTTCTATGGCCACTCATTAACTAGAAGGGTGTCATGTGGCCAGCACAACGACCAACCTCCTTTACTTTCCCCAACTTATTCAGGTACCCATTAGAGTTGGATAGACTCAGGGGTGCCCTAACAATTTAGAAATTCATAATCATAGTCTTCACTGACATTCAAACCCAGGACCCCATGTTCTGATGTAAAGTGTTTATCCACTACGACACCAATTCAATAGTTTAAATATTTTTTGCTGTTTTGTTTTTGTCATAATGTTTTTGTTTTGTTCTGTCTCACATGTTTCTGGGGTTCCATAATATTCTGAAGATAATTACATCCTAGCCAAAACCTCTTGCAGGACAACGGCGGATGGCAGTGCATAGGTTTGAACTCGGGACCTTCGAGGCCACCAAATGACAGTCCAGAGCTCGTAATGCACAACCATGCCCTAATTTAATATATAATAATTACTAATCTATACAGGTTCTTTAACTTGCAACTTTTAGACTTAATGTCACTCACTGATTCTTCTTTTTAAATATTAATTTATATTATAGCTGTTCTCTTTCATTGAAAACTAAGATTGTTCACAGATCCCCACCAGCAGACGTTATATAAAAAGTTCTCCACATTTCTGGCTGTTCTCAACAACCAATCAGTGAACCCAAGAAGTCAAGGTTTGTTCGGAGGTTTTATATGACACTTTCGTCATTATACTCTGCTATATCAAATTAGCTTATTACAAAGTTTTGCTTAGTTATAATTATATTTTACTAAACATAATAATTAAAAATCCTTTTCTTTTAAAAGACAATAGCAATGAAGTGTAGTGAAACATTGGGTGACACTAAAGTCAACCAAATACATACAAAAATGGAGTTATACAGGCTTTGATAATAACATTTTATTTGCATGTTGTTTTACAGAATACCGTCACAACTTTATGCTGTTAAAAAATCTTATTCTTGTTGGTGGTCCAGATGATGGTGTTATTACTCCATGGCAAGCTGGGTTTGTTGTTTTTTGAAAATTTGTCAGTTACTAAAAATTATCTGCTTTATCACATAATTTTACAAAATGTACTTTATGTGTGTGTGTGTATATATATATATGGATATGTATATATTGTTCTAAATGAACTAGCTGCAGTTAGAAGAGAGATGTGTATGACTTGATGCAAATGGAGTATAGTTACTTGGAGAGGACTATTTGGTACATTTGGGGTTACGACTCCAAAAAGTTGAATAGAGAGGAATACAATGGATACTGTTGAAGTAGTGTGAAGTGCAGATATTGTACAGCCTTCTACTTTTCTTGTGTACAGTGACAAATACCAAAAGCTGAAGTTGGAACTTTTACCATGCTTCTGTTTAAGTTCATAAAAGCCTTTGTATTGTCTGTAGATGAGAGGTTATAATGCTCATCTTTCATGTTATAAGCATGCTCCCTGTGCTCAGCTGTTTAAATCTCTTTTCTGGACGCAAAGGGGGTATCTGGGAAAAAGTTTCTGTGCTACCTTTAGGTGCTCAGTGACCACAAGTCAGCTTGAGTTGGGATTCAAACTTGAGCTCTTTCTTAGGTCCCTTTGTGTCCCATAAATACATAACTATCATACAACTTATACAATCTTTGCTGATTTGACATTTCACTTCAGTTCTTTAAAGTTAAAGATGTAAAAGAAAGAAAAGAATTTTCTTCAAATCTCTTTTTTGTTTTCTAGCACTTTTTATGCTAAGTGTGAAAAGTATACATATAATGTTCACACTATTTTATTGCCTTTTTAAAATGTTTTTTATCTTTATGATGGATTATTTCATTTTACAGTCATTTCGGCATGTACAATGAATCTGAAGCCATCTTACCAATGGAAGAACAGGAAGTAATAATTTTTTAAAAACATCTCTTTACTTATATTGTAGTTAGACCAAAATTCCATTCTTTTTATTCTAAAAAACTAAAAAAATAAGGATTTGTTTTCGGTTGTTTAGATGTGTAAAAAAAAATAATTATGTTATGCTATTCAGAACTGTAGATATCTCAAGATGTGATGATTGGATCTAATGGATTATTTTGTCAGAAATAAACACAAACTCAGCTCCTTAATGAAGAAAACACAAAGATAATCCACTACATGAAATTTTAGGATGCCCCTGAGTCCACCCAACTGACAGACCTGACTTAAGTTGGGAAAGTAAAGGGGGTTGGTCATTGTGCTGCCACATGACACCCTGCTTGTTAATTATAGCCTAAAGAAACATATGATATTAACATCATCTGCCCTAGAGATTGTAAGGTCTGAAAGTGGAACTGACTTGAAATTCTAACTCTTTTATCAAAGTCATTACAAGAAAACTTATATCTTTGAATTAGAATATTAGTTTCTTTTTTTTTTAGATTTATAAGGCCAAACTCATGATCTTAACTAAATATGAACCCCAAATCTTCACTTGCTGTGTTTTTTAAATCCTAGTCTTCCCCCTATCTTTCTTGGCAAGTATCTTGACATCACAGGATTCAGTTGTATGAGATAATAGTAGAACACGTAATTAGATAACATCATAGTAGTTACAAAATTTTCAATGTGAACAAAGCTCAAGGCTAATACTCTTATACTTGCCAAGTATTGGCTTGTGACAGTATATGTATAAATCATGAAATTACAAAAGCTGGTGGTATGATGAATGTATGACTTCAAACAAACAAAATTGATACATTGTGCTTGTATTTTTGCTAATGCTTTTAGTCATGTTTATATTTGTATTCCTACCATTTAAACAAAATAAATCGCACACAACTCCCCTTTGTAGACACTGTGCCCACCCTTATGAAACCATAAACCATATCCTCTTTGAATGCCCCTTCCTAATCCACCTTAGGCAGACCCTACTACCACTACAACTCAACATAACCAACACCCTGTACAACTGAAGAAGACAGCACACTATTTTTTCCATGGCACAGTCTGTAAAAGAGCTGACAGCTCAGCAGCAAAAAGCTGGCTAGAAGAAGAATAAGAATTATTCCTACTGGGACTGTGTAATTGTGTGTTACCTCTCTTTTGTGTTTTAATTAAAAGCATTGCTTATAAAGTAATATGTGGATTCAGTAAATTGCAAATGTGTCTTCTCTGTTGATTCAGTATATTACAAATGTGTCTTTTCAGTGGTATAAAAATGATGCATTTGGCCTGAAAACTTTAAATAGCCAAGGTCGTATTCACAGATTTACTTTCTCTGGGATCCCACATAGAAGTTGGCACTCCAACTTGACTGTTTTTGAAACATGCATCAAACCATGGCTCTGATAAAAGTAACAGTAAATAATACAGCTGAATGTGTACCTCTAACAATCAGTATGATTTGCTTTATTGTTTTTTTTAGTCAGTATTTAAGTTGGTAATTTTTTTATTGTTAATCAAAGTCTTTCAAAAGGATAAAAATGTATTTTACAATGATTGTTACTATAGTTGAGCTTACCACTACAAACTAAGCCATTTTGTGCTTCTTTTTTTTTTTTTTGTACAAACACTTCCTCAAAATGTTAAACCATACTTGTCAATGATTATTTGTATATTTTACATCTTATTCCATTATTAAAAATAATATTGAGTTGTTCTGTGAATTACACATTTGTAAAAAAAAATCTATTCAGTCTATTATTATTATTATTTTTATAAGGTTGGGGTGTGCGTAAAAAAGTATTTTAAATTTATTTTAATAGTTAATAAAAAAATCACTTTATGAATTATTGAACTACAGGGCGAAAATAATTTATTTTAGTAAGCAGAATCACTATAATATAGATCTATATGTTTTGTTAATATAATGTATTAAAATTATGTCTAATTAAATGTTATACTTAATTGTTCAAAGTTAACTATTTATATTTTAAAAATACATTTTGTAAATGTATTTTTCATTGGATATGGATTCTTTTTACTGCCATAAAAAATATTTTTTAATAGGATTTTGCTATTTCTTTGGATAATAAATAATAGGCCTAACTTTCTCAACCAATACATTTGTTTTATGTTTTTATGTAAATAGGTCTTGAGCTGCTAAAGCTAATAAAATTTAAAATTTTGTCAAATTTTTTAAAAAGTAAAATATGCATATTTTTTTATAATGAAACTTAAGAGCTTTGTAAATTTTAAAAATATACTTTATTCCAAATTATATACTGATTCCTTCCTAATTAATTATATTCCCTTTTCTGTACAAATTGTTCTTCTGACTTTGAGTTCTCTTGTTAAATCAGGTCACAGCAGTGGCTTTCTAACTTGTTTTCACAATGTTGTTAAATAATATAATTTTAGTCTTTCAATAATACAGTGATTTTAGTCATCATATGATTTATATTCTTATTATACTGTTGCAGAATGCGAAATGATTATTAAAGAAAATACTTAAGAAACTCATAGCTCTCATTATTTATTATGATTTTAAAGTTATTTGTTTTACATGTATATTATATATTGGAATATAAATACTCTTTTAACAATTCACACATAATTTCCTTTGCTGACAAAAAAAAAAAGAAAATTGATATATATATTTGTATAAAGTGTATTTTTTTTTTGCTTTAGTTTAGAAAAAAAAACAGTAATAGGAAAATACTAGGAAGGATAATTTGCAATAAAAACAATAACATTGTATTAATAAAAAGTGAAACCAAATTAAAATTAGAATAGCAGAGCTAGACAGTTCCATATTATATCTGTGATAGAATGTGAAAAGTGGATCAAATTGGAGCATGTCTTTCCACCCAGAAAAATGTCAGTTGTTAAGAGTAACAAAAAAACTAAAACAAATTAATTCCACTTATCTTATTCATAGCAAACCAGTAACACACACTAAAAATGCAAAATACCTAGGTGTTATAATAAATGAAAAACTGTCATGGAATCCACATATTGATGAAACTATAAAAAAATCAAACAAAGCATTAGGATTTATTAAAAGAAATTTCTATAAATCAAATAAGAACGTAAAACGAAAATGTTATTTAACCTTGGTTAGGCCAATAATAGAATATGCATCCTCCGTTTGGGACCCCTCAACTCAAGAAAACATTAAGAAACTGGAACAGACACAAAAAAGAGCAGTGAGATTCATAACAAATGAATATTCACATTTAACTAGAGTAACACCTATAGTAAAATCACTAAATTTAGAAAGCCTTCAGGACAGAAGACTCAAAAGTAAAGTAGCAATTATACATAAAACACTGAACCATAATCTTCAAATACAAAAACAAAATTTAATAAAATACTCTAAAAGACACAAAGATAAAGGCACATTCCTCGTCCCATATGCTAGGACAAATTTGTACAAATACTCCTTCTTCCCTATTGCTATTAGAGCATGGAATGGGTTGCCTGAGCTAGCCAGGAAAACCAGTGACTTGGCAGAATTTAAGTCATTGGTTAATATGCATGACTAAATGCATGACGCGTAGGACGTAATCATCTTCTCTTTTGAAGTAACGTCTGTATTATATAAGATAAGATAAGAAAGTGCTTTTGTTATACATGGTAAAAAGTAACTTTTCCCATTGCTATTGTTTTGTGTTTTCAAGATTAGTGTGTTTGTCAAAATATTATTATTAACTGCAAAGATTTTTTCAAGGATGATTTCTAAAAAGAAAAGTTGGTTAATTGGCATTAAAATAAATAGATCTTTGTTATGAAAAATCAAAACAAATAAAAATTTCTGATTTTATTCATGGTGAACAAGTTGCTCAGACTAAAAACATAAGTACAAAACACATAAAGACACTTGGATATAGGCCTGACTTATAAAGTCACATTTCATATTCTCTATGCTCTTTCTTTCCTACTGCCAAATGAGCATATGGGACGGGGTGCTTGAATCAGCCAGGAATACCAAAGATAATAGAGCTTATTAGATACCTAATTGACATGGACATATTTAGAGTGTATATTCTTTTATGAAGGAATGTCTGATTTTTACAAACACTTTTTATTTCTATGATAATTAAGTTGTTAAACGGAATTGGATATAAATAATTTGGATAGAAAACTATAGCTCTAGTTAGTGGTTAATACAAAATTCGAAACGGATTAAATGTCAATATAGAGAATTTAGCATCACTGACAAAAGCGTGGATATTCATCATGAGTCTTAGATTCTAGATCTAGATAACCATAGCATTACTAGGCATTAGATTAGAGTCTATCTATCACCATCAGATTCTATTTCTATTAATTATTATAATTCTAGATTTAGTTTTGTAATTTAGTCAATTTTATTCAAATATTTTAATTAAATACCCAAGTTACAAGTAACAAACAAGTAAATTTACTATAATTTAGTAAAGACTAAAGGTAAAACTAGTAAAAGTCTAAAGTAAAAGTCAAGTAGATTAAGTAGATCTAGAATCTAGTAGATGTAAATGTAGAGTAATCTAGATGATTAGAAATTTAGATCTATTTTTCTATTCTAGATCTATCTAGAAGTAGAATCTAGGACCTAGATAGGACTAGATTTCTAGATCTAGTATTCTAGTCACTTACTTAGTAGTGACTAGTTTGACTAGACTAGTGTAATAATTGTAATGTAATACTACTACTAATTATATTTAATAAGTCTAGATCTAATTATATTAATGATTAATTTATAAAATGTCATTAATTATTAATGTAACTGTAACTTCTAAACTCAGGCTCAACTCGACAGGTCACAGAAAATCGTAATTTAATTCAAACACCCTAGGCTAGTAGATATAAGTATATAATTTTTTTTGTATGGTATCAAACAACTTGGCTTATGAATCAAATAAATCAGCTCCAAAAACAGAATAAATATTGCCAGGCTCATTAGCATAGACTTAGCCAATAAAAAAAATATAGTCTTAACCCTAGGAAGAGGTATTTTAAAGTCATCCAGGTAACATAGGAAAAAACAACAACCTGACCTAGACATTTGAAATTCTTTTTTCTTACATAAGAAGACAACTAGACTAAATGGATGGAAATTGGGTCAGAATCATTGGAAAATGGACTTAAGCACATTATACTTGTCTATAAAGTTAAATGTAGATAATCTAAATATAATATATGTTTTATTGTATTATTACTGATTACTCATACTCATAATTAAAATTAGATTTGATGTTGAAGTGGGTCAGGTCGATACTTTCAAATGCTTAAAGTTAAAGTTATGAACATTCTTTTAACACTTCTATCAAGTATTGAACATCTCAAGAAACACATGAGAACTTAGTGTTTAAAAAATGTTATAATCTTAAAATTTTGTTATTTATAATAATCATTTTATTTTAACGCCATGTCAAGACAGACCTAGGTCTTAGTCATTTTACCATGCTCCATATTGCCCATCTCTGCCTAGAAACTTACATGAAATATAACTGTTAGATACTTTATATATATATATATATATATATATATATATATATATATATATATATATATATAAAGTATATATTTATATATATAATAATAATAATCTTCGAGTCCGTAGATAAGTGAGGAATACAGTATTTCCCGTGGCTGCGCAGTCCCAGCTGTGACCTACATATTTTGCCACATCCAGGGCAAACATAACCATTGTCCGCAGGAGGTCGATTTAGATTTTCTTTTCGCTGTCTGTGTTTGTCCTCGGCAGCAGATTTTCATTTTGGTCTCAAATGTGTATCCCGCATCCTTCGTGAGTGACCTCCAGCTGTCTCATTCTGAGGCCGCATGCAACCAGGTGCTCTCTTCTATGTCAGCCAAGGAAAGTTGACGCCTAAGCTGGTCTTTGAAGCGTTTCCGTGGGGCACCTCTGTTACGCCGGCCATCTTTTAGCTCACCAAAAAAGACTGCCTTTGGCTTACATTCGTCTCCCATATGGGATACGTGCCCAGCCCAGCGCAACTGTCTATAGATATATATAGAGAGAAAGTCCATGTATCTAGAGCAAGCTTAGTGTCTGTCACTAAAAAAAAGCTACAAATACTGTATCTACATATTACATCTATCACACTTTGTGTTTGTGACCTAATTAACAGCTTGACTGTTGGTACTTAGTCAATAATCAATAATTGGCTCCTCCACCTTTCCCCTCAACATAGTTCTTACTACTACTTGAACAATGTTTTGGGGCTGTGTTGATGGCCGGTTTACACCTGTGTGTTGTGCTATCATTGAACCTTTTCTGTTGTGTGTTGGTCTGATGGCTGCGCTTGGATTTAGTCTTGAAATGTTCTTCTTTGCACTGAAAGTGTGTGAATGTTGGAAAGTGTAATTGTGTAAGGAGAAAGAGATTGGGGAATAAGAGAGGAACAAATATTGTTTGAATAGCTGTGTTTGTGTGTTATTTTTTTTTATCCATTTGTTATCACATTATTACCTGTTTCAAAGGACTGTCTTCAGATGTAAATGAAACTAAATGTGTTGGAATCATTAACAAATTATTTAAGCTTGACTTGATGTTCTTAACTGACTCAGTATTTGATTTATTTCACTGTATCAGAAACTTGAGAAAGTGATGCCATTTTCTTAGGGCTTCTTTAATAACTTCCTTTTCAACTGCTGGGTGTTAGTTAGATTTTAAGTTCTTAATTCATGAGCAGGACTAAATTAACCCAATATGGATACCCATATAAATAACTTCATTTTTGAAGAGGTGTTTGTCATTTATAAGATATACATACTAAATAGAATATTCACATTCCATAAATTTAAAAACATAAAAATAATTTTGTATTTTTTCTCTTTCAGTGTTAATTATTCTTGACAGCTCCGGCAACTACTTAATAAGTAATGTCTCCTACTAACTAGTGCAGAGACTATCAGAGCTGTTGTTTTGTCATGGATCTGCTACCAACTAGTCACACAGAATTCAGTAATCCAGATTACTGGGATAATTTCTTTAAAAAAAGGGGAAAGATCCCTTTTGAATGGTAAACTATTGTTTATTTATGTTTGATAATATAAAGGACTTTGAACTCAAATTTTACTGTATCAAATGCCACTGTAAAAATGTGATAGATTTAGTTACTTTGGGGGCTGAAGTAATACTTACAGATATATGCATTAACCCAAGATTGGTTGTTAGGTAGACTCACCAAGAAAGAGTTTTTAAATAGTTATCTATCCTATTCTTTCTCTAAGTATTATTCCCTTTGATTTTTCTATGAATTAGTCTGCTGTTTCTGTCCTTGACTTGTCAGGTATGGAGAGTATCCCCAGTTACAGTTTGTTCTACACAAGTACATCTCACCTTCAAACATCGTTCTGGTCGTTGGTTGTGGCAACTCTGCCCTTAGTGAAACCATGTATGACAATGGTTTGCAGAAACTAGTGAACATTGACATTAGTGACACTGTCATCAGACAAATGTCAGAGAGAAACAAGCAGAAGAGGCCAAACATGGTATTTGAGAAGGTCGATGTCACTCAAGTGAGTTTATGGTTAGATAAAACTGGCATATATGTAAATGTGCACTGATATATAAAGATTTCTATAGTATCTGATGCTTTAATTTTTTTTTATAATACAGTCTCATAAAAATGTTCATTATGTGCTTTATACTCATCTCTTTGACAGTAAACAAAATAAGCCTCTTCAATGCATATCACTACTTACCTATGGCCCAATACTAAATGATGTCTACAAGCCAGACCTCTTAAATGCATATCACTAAATCACTTCACTATCATAACTATGGTACAATAATAAATGGTAGTATGTGACTGAGACACAAACTTTATTGATGTTTCCCATGTATCAAAAGTTGAGAATGGCTCTTCTCTTAATTGGCTTATTATTATTTTAGATAATATTTTAGATTTATAAATTTAGATTTCTATGTGACAAAGAAATAGAAGTTTCTATTTTAAATTGTTATATTCAGATAAAAGCAGTAGCCAATTCAAAACCCAAAAGAAAAATCTTACTCTGGAATAAATGTAAGCTAACACAACTACACCAAGCTGCATTAAACTTTCAACAAACATTCTTATTAAAAAAAGACATTAACCAACCAGTCGATGACCTCTGGAAGTTCATTAAAAACCATCTTAAAAGCATTATAGAAAATCATATACCAACTAAATACACATCAAACAAAATAAATAAATGCTGGTTTAATAATAGACTAAAGAAGCTTTGTAAACAGAAGGAAAACCTATAAAGAAAATTTAAAGAAACTAAAGCAGAAAGAGTTTACAAAAAGTATATAAAAATTAAACACTTAACCCAAAAAGTAAGCAGACAGCTGCAGAGTGAATACATAAACAATGTAATATCTAAAGATAACAACAAAAATCTATGGTCATGCATTAAGTCTAAGAAAATGGAAACAACAGGCATAGCGCCATTAAAAGATGAACATAACATAATACATAATGATAATGAAACTAAAGCAAACATCCTAAACAAATACTTTGCATCAGCATTCTCAGCCCCAGGAGACAAAGACATATTACTTAATTTGAACCAAGTAGACAACATAGAAGATATAGTAGTACAAGAAAATGGAATTCAAAAACTATTAGCCAACACCAAACCAAATAAAGCATCTGGACCTGATGGTATTTAAGCTAGATTACTCAAAGAACTAAGCAATGAGCTAGCTCTAGTGTTCAAAATACTCTTTCACGCATCGCTTAACCAGGGCAGAGTACCAAAGGACTGGAAAGAAGCTAATGTCACCCCCCTATTTAAAAAAGGAGAAAAATCTGACCCAGGAAACTACAGACCAGTATCACTTACCAGCATCACATGTAAAATCCTAGAACACATAATATGTAGCAACATCATAAACCATTTAGACAAACATAATGTCCTCACACCATACCAACATGGCTTTAGGAAATTTAGATCATGTGAAACACAACTAATAGGACTAATTGATGATTTTTCTAAAGGTTTAGATAATAGTGAACAAATATATGCTATCTTACTAGATTTTTCTAAGGCTTTTGACAAAGTTCACCACCATAGTTTGCTTAAAAAATTAAAATATTTTGGCATTAATGGTCCACTGCATCAGTGGATTAAAGATTTTCTGATAGGGAGAGAACAAACTGTAATAATAAATGGCTCTAAATAAACACCGATAACAGTTAACTCAGGTGTACCTCAAGGAACAGTCTTGGGTCCACTACTATTTTTAATTTACATAAATATTTACCAAATTGCATTACTTCAGGAACAAAAAGTCAGATTATTTGCAGACGATTGCATAATATATAGAACAATAAAAACAACACAAGACACATATATTTTACAAAGAGAATTAGATGAATTACAGAAATGGGAATCAAATTGGAGCATGTCTTTCCACCCAGAAAAATGTCAGTTGTAAAGAGTAACAAAAAAACTAAAACAAATTAATTCCACTTATCTTATTCATAGCAAACCAGTAACACACACTAAAAATTCACAAAATACCTAGGTTTTATAATAAATGAAAAACTGTCATGGAATCCACATATTGATGAAACTATAAAAAAATCAAACAAAGCATTAGGATTTATTAAAAGAAATTTCTATAAATCAAATAAGAACGTAAAACTAAAATGTTATTTAACCTTGGTTAGGCCAATAATAGAATATGCATCCTCCGTTTGAGACCCCTCAACTCAAGAAAACATTAAGAAACTGGAACAGACACAAAAAAGAGCAGTGAGATTCATAACAAATGAATATTCACATTTGACTAGAGTAACACCTATAGTAAAATCACTAAATTTAGAAAGCCTTCAGGACAGAAGACTCAAAAGTAAAGTAGCAATTATACATAAAACACTGAACCATAATCTTCAAATACAAAAACAAAATTTAATAAAATACTCTGAAAGACACAAAGATAAAGGCACATTCCTCGTCCCATATGCTAGGACAAATTTGTACAAATACTCCTTCTTCCCTAGTGCTATTAGAGCATGGAATGGGTTGCCTGAGCTTGTAAAATGTTTTACATATTTCGGATGTTCCTTCAGAGTTGAAGATAGTTTACTTTCTAGTCCAAACCTCCCGCAGGACGACGGGGGATGGGAGCGGGAAGGGTTTGAACCCTCGACCGTCGATAAATCCGAACGACAGTCCAGCGCGCAAACCGCACGACCAGGCAGCCAGGAAAACCAGTGACTTGGCAGAATTTAAGTCATTGGTTAATATGCATGACTAAATGCATGACGCGTAGGACTTAATCATCTTCTTTTTTGAAGTAACGTCTGTATTATATAAGATAAGAAGATATTCATGCATATCAAAGCATAATAGATTACTTCAAGCATATCTATATTATTAAAAAATTATTGGTGTGTTTCTAAAGTATTACAAGGTTAATCATATATCTCTATATTGCACAACATAGCCTAAAGTGTGCCAATGTGCCAGAAAACTCAAAAACCCTATATCTCTATAGTATTTTAAAGTTACTCATGTTTCTCTCAAATATTATAAAACTATTCATGTTTCTTTAAGTGTTAAAGTATTACAAACAAAAAGTGTACAAATAAAAAGGCTATAAAGATTCCTTTATAGTTTATTAAAGATACTCTAATCTTGAATATTTGCAGATGGGCTACCCAGATGGCCATTTCCATGTAGCTTTGGATAAAGGTACACTGGATGCTCTTTTGGTTTCAGAAGAAATGGAATTTGTTTCTAAAGTTCACTTGATGTTTGCACAAATCGTTAGATGTTTAAAGTTTGGTGGCCGCTACATTCTGGTATCTTTGTTACAAGACCATGTGCAAAGGGTACTACTTGAGTACTTCACAAACTTGTAAATAAATACTTTTTTTTTTAGTTGCATGTTTTATTTTCTT
This sequence comes from Biomphalaria sudanica, assembly GCA_036873155.1. NCBI lineage: Eukaryota > Metazoa > Mollusca > Gastropoda > Planorbidae > Biomphalaria > Biomphalaria sudanica. The sequence goes on along the minus strand of JAZGLO010000245.1, from coordinate 864,409 downwards.
GAATACATTTTTTTTTACAGTACAGAAACATTTAGATTGTGCTTCTTAATTAATTGCTTCATTATGGAAATGCTTTCTTGATGATAGGTAAAAATGCTTATAATTATGTTAAATATATGCATTTTGTTTTAGTTCTAATTATTGTATTCATGTTATTTACCTGTATAATCATGTCCAAGAATTATTTTAACTGATGCTTTTATGAATAAACTTCACAATATACTTTGTATTATAAAACATAAGATTTTTTACAATGTTTCTTTCTCATTGCACATCAGATGCATTCCTATTGAATATATGTTGTGCGTGTTCCCAGGGGTTGGCCTATAAGAATTCATAAAATACAATGTCAAGAAGACAGTGTCAAGCACTCTGCCCTATCTATGCCAGTTTTTGCTGTTGTTATCACAAAGTTAAAAAGTTCACCAAATATCCACCAGGTTAGTTTTGTAGAAAAAGAAACCCGATTCTAATTATAAATACTGCCATGCTACTAGTATTTAACACTGCTATAGTAGGATTAGTCTCACATGAGAAGTTGCTAAGAAAAAAAAGATCATCTCTTGAGAGGTAAAATGCCACAGATAGTAGAAAACTAAAAAATTTTAAGAGGGTCTTGTATTGGTTACCGGTTTGTTAAATCTTTTTTTGGTCACAAAAATTATAATTATTATAAAACAATTTATTTAAATGTATTCTTTTAAATGCTTTTCTGTTTCTGTTTAGTTTCTATTCTTTACCTCCATGAGTTTTAAATGCACTTATGAAATCTCTTATAGAAAATATTATTTTCAAATTATATATGCATGATTTTCATTACATTTTTTATATTTTATTTTAGCACAACAAAAATAAATGATATTGTGATTACTTTTTTTTATTAGTTCTAATATACTATTTATAGACATAAAAAAACAACTTAAAATAGTTGATATTATTGAAACTTAAACTTGTTTATAAACCAGATAGTAGAAGTATGCAGATTTGAAGATCAAATAGATCGCCTTGAAGACATCAAGTATTTATCAGCCATCATTAAAGATATGCAGTATTACCACATAGTCAGGCAGCAACTAAGTAAACAGTGAGTTGTCCTGGCTGTCCACATTTTTATGGTGCTACTATTTGTAACATAACATGCCATTTGTGTGGATACTTAAGAATAGATTGATTTGGCAAACAGATGAACACTTCTTTGACTTCTACCTCTTCAAGGAATTGTTCAACTTTACTGTTTGGCATAAAGTTTCTTTGACCTGAACCATAAGCTACTTTACTTATTTTTTAATCTTCAATTACTAATGGCTATTTTAGTTCTCTTGTGTACTTCAAGTTCAGTTAATTTTCTTCGTTAATTTTTCATTTGTATCCATCATTGCCATTTAATGAAATATGTTTTTTAAGAAAAATGTACAAAAAGTGGGTTTTCTGTACAAATTTATATTTCGTGCGCAAGAATTAGATCTATAAACGTAAGACTAAAATTTTCAGAATTTTGATTTCTCATTTACAATACTTTAATTTTTTTTAAAATTATTAATGATTCATTAAAACAAATATTTGTGTGTCAAAAACACTAAAGAAATCATATTAAATTATCATGTATAAATATTCTTATTCCTAAAGTGTATTCTACTCTCAGTTTGCCAGGGGATCAGCAAGTATCACTAGAATTACACTCCAGAGAGTCATTGACACCACGTTACAATCTGACTGTAGTAGATGCTCCCACTCAAATGTCCAATAAATTTGCAATTTTCATTGTGCCTCAAGGGAGGTAAGGCTATTTAAACTTTGCAAAAGTAGGAATTTCTAATACAGAAATCGTTGCAGCATCATTTGATGCAGATCTAATATTTTGTATAAGAAACTTTTATATATATATATATATATATATATATATATATTCTTTGATGTAAACAAAATTTTAAAGATAATAAGAATAAATATATATATATATATAAAACATGCATTGTTTTTTTAGAAACTAATTGTAGTACTTGTTTACATTTTTTTTCTCGCCCTGTCCATCATCAAGACTAGTGACAAACTAAGGGAACTAAACAAATTTCAAAAGTTGAACTAAAACTAAGTTTCAACTAAAATAAAGTAGTTCAACTAAAAGTTTATCACCAAAGAAATTATATCGTATCTTATGAAATACAGACGATGCTTAAAAAAAGATGATGATTACGTCCTACATAATATAAACACTGAACAAACCATTCATAATATTTTATAGAAGCTTTTGGCAAAAAAAGTGTAATAAAATTTTATAATACTGCTACTTCCAATTGCAGATATGGTCTCCCATAACCTACCAGCATCTTACTTTACCCTCTTTATATGCAGTCTTACAAAATAGTTGTTAGCTGCATCATTTTTTAATAATCAAAGTTGTTGATATCACATGACCATAAAACAGCTACCACATGTTGAAAAGTTTAAAAAATTTTAATTGAACTTTTAGTTTGTAGCTTAAAAAAGTTAATTAAACTACGATTTTAACTAAACTTTTTTTCTAATTAAACTTAATAATTTTTAAAAAATTAAACTAAAAGTTTCTAACTTTTTAGATCACTATTAGTAACTGAACATATTAACTGTCCATCATCATTATCACCTAACTCTATAGCAACATTTACTGTATAGACATGTGTTTTTATTGTTCTTTCTTCAATTCTGTGAATGAACACCAGAGAAACTGAGTGGTTGTTCTCAACTGACAAAGGTCGCTTACATCTACAAGAGAGTGCAGGCTTTCAACGACTAGTTGTTGTCACATTGAACAGAGGTCACGAGTATGAAAATATAGATGCCATCAAGGCAGAGTTATCCAACAAAGTCATGGAGTTAGCACCCTTAGATTGTCCACCTAAAGCACAGGTTGTCATTTAACACACACTAGTGGTTTTTTAATAACTTTATTATTATATTGCCTTACACACAATATGCAAAGTAATATTATAAATAGTATAAACTTCACATATTAAAACCTAAAGTCTACAAAATCTGGGTTTAAGTTTTTGGTTTAATTTGTCACATATGAGGATAATATATTTTATCTCTTGTTTTCATTGTTGAAGTGAAACTGTTTTTGGTATGTTTTTGTCTTGATCTCCTCTTGGTTTAATCCTGGTGACTTTAACCCAATAGCTTCTATTTCCAGTTAAGAAAAACCCTCCCCAGGCCCTAAGCAAAGAGGGATAACTCCGAATTTAAAAAATATTTAAAAAAAAAAAATTAAATTTAAGATCTAATGCTTATAAACAAACAAACAACTTTAAAAAATAGAACAATATGTCTAGTTTCAAAAAATATATACTTTTAATACCATTAGGATATAAAAAAGCTTCAAAATACCCATTTTCCCACGTGGGGGCTTATACACTGGGGCTATGGGTATGTTCGTTTGAAAAATTATTTTAACAATAAATATCTTCCCAATTTTATTAAAAATAGAATCGATAATCTCCAAATGATATGTAATCACGCTTGCAACAAGACTAGAAGAAAACTTCTTTTTAAAAAGTTTAAAGCAAGTATATTGAATAGGGGATTATAGAAACGTTCTACAACAGTTTAGGACAAAAACGGGAAAACGTTTCCAACTGCAGAAGGAGCTAATGGGTTAAGTAATCATTACATCTTCACAACAGTAGAGTAGCATTATTTCACAAAATTATTTTGATGGAGTTGAACCTAAATGAGATAAATGTGAATCAATTATTGTCTACCACAGATACCATTTTTATCTATTGGTGAAGACCTGGGAAAAAGATACCCTGTTGCCCAAGGTCACAGTGACATTAGTGGGGACTACCTGGTTGAAGATGTTGAGATTAATGGCAAGCAGGTGTTTCGAAGGTTGGTTTTCATGGCCAACAAAAATGTCGTCCAGTCTGAGGCTAGAATGTTATCAGGTAAACTCTTAGAAACAATTTTTTGTTAATCTCTGTTGTTAAGACACAAGACTGTTGACAAATAAGCAGACACGCTCAGGTTCTAATTTTAGAAACACTTTAATATTCTTACAACTAATGTCATCCGAATATTTTCAATTCACTTCATGTCCACATTTTCAATTCACTTCATGTCCACATTTTCAATTCACTTCATGTCCACATTTTCCAGCTTACTCCTTTTAACATCTCTTTCCATCAATAGCCACATTCGCACCATTTGTCATTCGCACCATTTGTCATTCGCACCATGCTGCGCTACGGCCGTAACATCTGTTTTTCCAAATTGGTTTCAGAAGTTGAAGATTGGCTTCATTTATTCATTTAAAATAAGATAGCTAAGCATTTGCTCTCTTGTCAGCATTCATTTCTCACAACAATTAAAAAGCAATCTACTGTAGTTTTATTAAGATTATTTCACAAAGCTGCTGGTATAAATTAAAGCTACATATTGTATGTCAATGTTATTTTCAATCAGGACAAAAACAAAATTCTGAAAAAAATGTTATGTTAATATTTTTGCCACTCTAAGACACAAAATATTGCTAGCATGCAAAAAAAATACAGGCTTTGAAAATCAGAGCAGTAGCAAATCAAGCTACTTATGCCTTGACTTAAAATGGCTTATGATTGGACTTCATAGCCATTTCTTAAGTACATAATAATTAAGATTAAGCTTCTTCTAATCATTTTAATTCTTCAGTGACATTTATTGTTGTTCTCCTTTAACTCTGTATTTTATTTTTTTAAAGCGAACATGAAAAAGAAGAGAAGACACAAAGCTCAAGATGATGGACAACCTGGCAATATGAAAGTAGACAAAGGTTATTTATCAAGTGATTACCTGATAGCAATGGTTGGTGGTCTCGGGTTTCTGCAATCTTTAGGTATATTATAATGTTTGCTTTGAATTCAGCTTATATTTACACTAACACAACTAATATGAGCATAAAGTTTAATTCTTTTAGCTAATGGAGCTTTTTTTTTTCTGTTTCTGTACAACATTACTATAAACTGAAATTCTTTTTATTAACCATCAGCCACAGAAAGGGCTTGAACATAGCATCCTCTGCATTATTGAGTTCTTTGTTAAAAACAATAACCTAACTTTCAATTTAATAAAATTGTTGCTGGTAAACATTGACAAATTATGCAATGATCAACATTTTGTTTTTCACGAGAAACTTTATAATTAACTGTATGTTGTCCTATAGATCAACCGTTGATTGGTGTTCTTATTGGACTTGGTGGCGGAGCCTTTCCCAGTTTTGTACATCAAGTGTACCCAGAAGTAAGTTTTGAGTGCATGATTTTAAAGTTTATATTTTAGTGAAAGTAGAACAAAGTTTTTGTAGAAAGTTGTCCTAAGTTACCTAAATTCCAAGCATCAGACAACATGCTAAGAAATTTGACGTGCTAGCAAGGGAGAATGACATCACCATATTGTTTGTGTTGTACTGTTGAGTTAGTCTCCCTTGACCATATAAAAAGGAGTGCTTATTTAGAAGTATATCAGTTTCAAAATTTATCAATTTGTCATCAGTAACTTTATTGCATAAAAATGTTTTCTATTACCCACTCAAATGTTAAATCTGAAATGGCTACCATATAAAATTTATTTTAAGCTTGACATAGTTAAAAGCACATAGAAACATGACACAAGAGAAACATTTGGAGCTAAGTTAAAAGCACATAGAAACATGACACAAGAGAAACATTTGGAGCTAAGTTAAAAGCACATAGAAACATGACACAAGAGAAACATTTGGAGCTAAGTTAAAAGCACATAGAAGCATGACACAATAGAAACATTTGGAGCTAAGTTAAAACACATAGAAACATGACACAAGAGAAACATTTGGAGCTAAGTTAAAAGCACATAGAAACATGACACAAGAGAAACATTTGGAGCTAAGTTAAAAGCACATAGAAACATGACACAAGAGAAACATTTGGAGCTAAGTTAAAAGCACATAGAAACATGACACAAGAGAAACATTTGGAGCTCAACTTTTTTTTTGTTCTTCTTATTTTCTTCCTTTAGAGTTTAATGTTACAATCCTGAGCATCTATCGTATTGAGTGCAAAATACTGTATTTATTTTTTTTTCCCAGTAAAAGTAAAGTTCCCCATTCAGTTCTTGTGGTTTATAGGGCAGATGATGTAAAGGTAATCTCTTTTTATGGCCTATGGTTAACGAGGGTATCATTTAGCCCGCACAATGACCAACAGCCTTTACTTTTCCCCAACTTATGTCAGTTACCCAGAGCTGGGTGGACTCAGACGCGTCTAAAGATCCCAAAATTAAAAGTCCCAGTCTTCACCAGGATTCAAACCATGTTTTCCATTAAATCAAAGTGAATGATTTTGATACCAATACTACTACTTTATAGTTTTTTTTTACCTTGATGTCATTGTATTCTGTAAGATCTATTTATAGTGTTTCATTCCAATTCATGTTGTAGATCAGCCTGGACTGTGTAGAACTTGACCCAACTGTTGCTGATGTTGCCCAGACGTGGTTTGAACTAACTTTAGATGCCAGACTTAGAGTTCACATAGCAGATGGCAGTCAGTTCCTTAGAGAACTTTCTACACAAGGTAGAATAGTTATAGTGCAATGCCCATAATTCTTAAACCTGCTATCTGACTTATGCAGGAAAAAAAATAGTGTGTCATCTTAACATCTTTTTAGTGTCATTCTTGATTTTTTTCCTAGAGCAACAGGGGCCTTAGAATTACTCACTCATGGGAGTTTTCTCAAAAATTTTCAAGCACTATATATGCTGTATCTGTTTTTATGAAAAATGCTTTGAACTGTGAAAAAATGCTACAGCTCAAGACAAAGATGAAAAAATACATTTAAATTTCAAGTATTGCACCTAGTTATACCTTATATGTTGCAACCAGAATTCAATTTTTTTTCTTCATGAACAGTTTCTTTGCTAGTAAAAAAAAAATTTTTTTAAACTCAAGTAAGTTGCTTCAATAATATTTCTGTTAACTTACTGAACTCATAATTGAAAGCCAGAACCTTGACTAAATATAGGACTTTTTAGACTTAGGTCCTCTCGCGCCATTGGACGGCAAGTTGTCTCCACAAAGATCTGTCACTGGCAATATCTGAAGTCTCCTCCCACCTGGTGTCCACTGTTCTGAGGTCATCCATGAAGGTGTGGGTGCCAAGTTATACGAGGACCCCCAGTTTGCGCTTTCCTCGTATTGGCCTCCATGTCATTGCAACTCTTGGTATGAGTAGTTTGTCGAAGAACATGTCCTGCAAACATTTTTTTTTTCATTCCAGGTGAAAAAAGGGATGTTATTTTTGTTGATGTGGACAGTAAAGATCACAGTGTTGGCTTGAGTTGTCCTCCTTTAGCATTCGTAGAAGTAGACTTTCTGCAGACCATTTCAAGTTTGCTATCAGATACTGGTATGTTAAATAAACATCTTATGTTTCCTGAGATTCTGTCTTTGCTTTTATCAACATGTCACTAGTGTCTGCGCGCGTGAAGTTTTCTTTGCATTTAATATTGGTGTTTTAGCGTATAGGAAGTAGTTTCTTTTTAAGTGCGTTTTGTTGTCTAGAATATTGTGTGTGTGTGTGTTTACGTCATCCTTAGTTTCCGCAAGAGAGAGAGAGCTGCTTTTGTGAGCTGGGTAGCTGGTTTTTTGGTTCCCCTCGTAAGGGTACGTAAGTACATAGTTTTATTAAGTAAGCTGATCTTTCGGTACGGGTGTCGCTATTGAAAACTTCTTTCTTGTAGCGGCATTGCTAGATCTTGGTTTTCTTAACATTTCAGGGTGTTAGGCTTTGGGCTATGGGAAAGTGTGTCGTCTTTCTGCCTTTGGAGTTGTGTAGTAACTATCGGTGTTGAGGTGTAGGGAGTTGAGATTCTGTTGGGCGCCGAGATGGAGTGTGAGCGTGAAGGTGTGTTACGGAAACTTGTTGGTGTGATACTAGACTAATTATTAATCAAATGCTAACTTCAATGATATTGATGTAAATATGTTTGAAAATTACAATAAAGTATAATTAAATATTGTTCCTGTTGACAACTGTTGTTATTCACTAAATGTTCAGTTGAATAACTGTTATTCAATGTTTGTATATTACATGCTATTACCTTTAGGTTCTTGTGTTACTCTGTTCAGGCTGGGGATACGGGACCATACTATCATACCCTACCTAAGCGACAAAACCCACCTGACAACTAGCTACATAATTATTTAGAAGTAAATAGAAGTTTCATTTACTTTATTACTTTTGTTTCAAGTGCGATATTTAAATGTTAACCTTTACTAGTACATTTGTTGTTTTGTTGTTTTGTATTTTCACATTCTTGACACTGAGAGAGAGAAAGACAAAATGAAATAGCTCTAAATTGTTTTATTGTTTTCAAGCAAGCTCAAGTACAATGAAATTTTATTAAATCTTCAATCCTAATTAAGTGTTTTGTTAGTAAACAGTTACCTTTATAACAAAATTATGAAGAAAATGAATGAATTAAAGTTAACTATAGGAAGTTGGGTTTTATTGAAGTTCTATTAGAAGTTGGTAGACAACCAAAAGACTCAGAAGTCTGCAAAGTTTATTTGTTCTCTGCATAAAAGAGTGAATATATATTTTTTTTTTAATTTTCTAAATTTTCACTTTGTGTGTTCTTGACTTTCAGGTGTGTTTGTTCTTAACCTGGCCAGCAGAGATGAAAGTATTAAGACAGACATTCTTAACAGGATACAGTCCATTTTCACATCCTGTGCATGTCTTCACTTAGAGGAAGACATTAATACCATTGTGTATGCCACTAACAGGACGTTAGATAATCCATCTCTAGATATGGAAAATCTAAATTCTGCATTTCACAAGATGGATTCTAAAGTAAAATCTACATGGAGGACTTCAAATGTAGAGATTGCAGATATGATGTCAGCACTGAAGTTTTTAGAATGATTGGTTCAATAAACACATTTTAGTAAACTTAAGTCTTGCTTTTAATTGTTATGTTTAAAATTTGTTACTATTTTAGAATTTTACAAAAGTTTAATTTCTGAAGAAAAAAAAAGGTTTGAGAGTTATCTTAGGAGTCAACGGTCAGTACTATTGTCTTGGCTTATCCATGCCCTTCAATGTCTTTCCTAAAAAGTTAGGATTTGATACTGTTTGGCTTGAGTCTACCTCAACAAATTTAAGAGGGTATATGTTTTGATCAATGGCAGGCCCGTCCATTCTTTTATGTTGTCTTCCCTGTGCTTTCTCTGTCTGCCTCTTCTTTTTCCTGGTACTGTTCCCTGAAAGAAGGTTTTTGCGAGCCCCAAAGACGTGATATGGCCATAGATTTTTGGTTTGCGATTTTTAAGATAGGTCATTATGAGGTCCAATCGATGCAGTAACCCTGTCTCTGATTTCATAGGGTCATCATGGGGTCCAATCGATGCAGTAACCCTGTCTCTGATTTCATGGTTTGTGATGCAGTGTTTAAATGTGATACCTAGGATCCTTTTGTAGCATCTCATTTCCATTGCTAGGATCCTCCTTTCTAGCTCTGCAGTCAGCGTCCAAGACTCACAAGCATATAAGAATGTGGCCTTGACCAGGGAGTGCATCAGTCTGATTTTGGTGCCAATGGCTATGCGTTTGTCTTCCCATATTATTTTAAGTTTTGAAAATATTTTAAGTTTTGAAAGTACTGCTGTGGACTATGCAATTCGGGCCAGTAGTTCAGGTTTTTACTGAGACAATAGCTGAGTATTTGAAACTACTGACACTAGTCAGCTTTTCACCTCCAATACTGATGCCCCTTGTAAAGTCCTGTTGGTCATAGTTTGTTTTTTTTGGCATTTATTTGCATACCATATGCTGCGGAAGTCTTGTCTATGCGCATCACCAAGTCAGCTAGTTCTGTCCCTGCTAAAAAGCGCAAGTTAGTAATTCAATGATTAAAGTACCTTCATAGCCCTAGAGAGCATCTTCCATTATTCTTTCAGAGAAGATTGAAACATGTTGGTCAAAGTAGGCAGCCTAATCTTACTCCAACTGTGGTTTTAAACCAGTCCTCAATATTATTGTTTGTATTTATAAGTAGCAAATAATTGCTAATACTGTGAGAAACCTGTTTGTTTGTACTTATAAGTAGCAAATAATTGCTAATACTGTGAGAAACCTGTTTGTTTGTACTTATAAATAGTGAATAATAACTACACTGTTAGAAATTCATTTTCATCACTTTATTATTCAAATAAAGTGACGCCAATTCAACGATTGAGTATATCAACAATCAAAACAAATATTTTTTTTACATGACAGCCACACATCATTCAGTGACTAAAAAAAAGCTTAGATTTGAATGGCAAAATAAATAAACAAATTTTAGCATTCAATATTTCCATAGTATTTCATTAACAAAGTCCATAAACTAAGTTACTTTATACATAAAATTCCTCAATGACATAAAATCCTATAAAGTTTACTAAAAAAAATAGAAACTATAATGGGAAAATGTTTTTTGCTATGTTGTTTTCCAGTTTGAAGACCTCAATAGTTGAGATAAGAGAAAAATGACTTTTCATCAATTATATATTGAATATCAATATTTCAATGAAGTAATCACAACGTTTAGACTGACCATGACTGAACACACTTATGTCCCTTTATTCTTCTGAGAAATATAAAATTTGGTAGCTGTGTTGAATTCAAACTGTGTTAATTGGTAACAATTTTTTTCATTAAAGAAGGAACATGTATCACTCATAAACACAAGCAACCGGTTCTATGACATTAATTGGTAACAGAAACATACAGTTGTTTCCAATTTATTAATATATCACATGATTAGGCACCATGTGACACACTCCACTCACCCTAAATCTTTGGGATCAAAGGCATTGCAATTAATATTTAATTTAAAAACTACTGAATTTTCTGCTGATCAAAATGTAAACAAATTCTGAAAGTGAAAACATTCTATAAATTTGTATAAATATATGCCACTTATAGTCATGTTTGGGTAAAAAATAGCCGTAAAACCATATGCCAGAACAAGTTAGCAGTCAATGTAGTTACTTTCTTCTGTGTGATTTCCAACATCAGTGTAGACTGAACTCTACAAGAGATCAAGAGGTTCAGTTTTATTGTGTGTATAAACTAGCAGCAAATACAATATCCCTCTTGATAAGATGCATAGTCTCTTCCATTTTTTGCTCTAGAGTTCTTTCCCCTATCATTCTCGCAGCATTGCGTACGTCACTCAGCAGCTCGTGTAGCCTCTGGATGCTTCGCACAATGATGCCTTCATGCACATCAGTCAGGACTATAATCTCAGAAAATGGCTGATGAAAAAGAGAAAATGTAATTCAAATGTTATCATAATCATTTCATTTTAGTGTTTTTGGTAAGCTCTCTAGAGACTGATTTAAGTATCGTAACATTTTGGCTGTTGAAGGTTGAAAGTTGTTTGTAGAATTATTGACATTATATTTCAATTAGATCTACATATTTTTAAAAAATCTACATTTCAATAGAACAGATATAGGAAAAATGATACAGTTACACTAGAAACAGTCAGTGCACTAATTCTATTTTATTTTGTTAACATGGATTTTATCGGTTACAAAATAAACATTTTTTTTTAAAGAAACTGATGTGTCAAAAAAGCAACCACAATTATTGAACATACTGATTTGATATATAATGTTATCGAGAACAGCCCTGCTGTAGTGTGAAATTTCAATCAATGAGTAGCAGACAAATCTATTAATAAATACAAGTGCCTGGCAGTGCTAAAATTAACACTATACCTCAATCATACACAGCAGCGCAAAAACTAACACTATACCTCAATCATATACAGCAGTGCTAAACCTAACACTATGCCTCAATCACACACAGCAGTGCTAAACCTAACACTATGTTTTGTCTTAGTCACCAAAGAACTCAATCTAGATCATATTAAAACTTTTTAAGAAAATCTTTTTGGTTAAAAAGTAATTGTCATTATTTAGAGAGAAATTAAGGGAACATTTAATTCAAAAACTTTTAAATATTCATGTTGTTGTCTACCAACAGTTCATTAGAAGTGAAAATTTTACTACCTGACATAAACAATCACATCACATTAAGAATATAAGCCGCCTATTACATAACATTAACAAGAAGTTTTTTTCAAATTATATTTCACAATAATAAGTTGTTTTAATGAAACAAAACATAAAAGAATTGCCCTAAATATATAGAAACAAAGAACAATGTTAGTTACCATTCCTCTGGCCCACTCAAAGACAACCTCCATCAGTCCAAAGTGATATTGTTCCACATAGTCTTGGACTGGCTCCAGCATTCCACACTGTTTTTGTATTGTGCCAATAAATTCTGCTATCTCAAGAATTTTCTTCTTACTCTGAAAGATAATAAGTTTAGTCAAGTCATTAGAAATGATTTTAAGTCTTGTTTTAAAAATAGTTTCAATTAGCTATTGACTACTATGCTGATTATTATTCTTAGGTCAATGAAATACAGTTTCTGTAGCTCATGATTTAAGTGTGTCTAATATATGTATTGTTACGATTGTCTCCCTTTTCTGGCCTTCTCTCTAAACACTGCTAAACACAACACCATACATCAACACATCAAGAACTTGACAACAAGGCTCCAAATAATCTGGTACTTTAATAATGAGTGAATAAGTAGATAACAGCCAATACTAGACAATTGGCGTCAAACACATCAACAACTAAAATGTCACTCTGTACATCAACAACTTAAAATCTACTGTCTCTGTTTCTCGACTTGTCCTACGCTTTTTTTACACACTGTGTCACTCGTACACGCAGGCTTTCGATCACATGACCATAACATTGGTCATATTTGCGTGTAATCATGTAATCGTAGTACTGTCCCTTGTCCATGGCCCCCGCTGACCTGAGTGATTCTCGTGTGTGTCAACTGAGCCTATAGTTAACCCTTTTGCGCCGCCAATAGGGTCATAACAGTATATTTTAGCCAGCACAATGGCCAGCTATCTTCCTCACAGCGGAGGCCAATTTTGAGATGGGTAATAAATTCTATGATGCTATGATGTGGCCTAGAAAGTAACAGAATCTTATTTTCATCCACTGATGGTAGTGAAGTTACAATTGCAAACCATCTTGTCTTCTTGGGTATGATTATGCACAGTCCACTAGACGCCACTTGTGAGGGAGAACCATTCAGAAACACACAGCCCAAGACATCAAAAAGTGAAAATACCAACTAGGAATGTTGCAAGGTGTTTGATTGGAACCCACAAGTAAAGAGGCAAGTGGGCAGGCCTAAACAAGCCTGGAGGAGTTCAGTTATCAACAAAGCTGAGGATACTGGAATGACATAGAAACAGATGAAGAAAGCTGCTTAGAATCAAGTTTGGCTGAGAGGTGTGGTTGCAGACCTATATTCCCTCAGTAGTACATAGGGTACAAGTCAGTTAAGTAAGTCACTAGATTCAGGCACACAAAGATAGTGTGAGCCTGAGTATAAAACAACAACAAAATAATAAAAACTAACTTGAAGTAAAGTGTCTGACAGCTGCGGCTCACTACATTTCTTCATTTCAAACACAAAGCAAGACAGAGAGGCGGCAATGTCAGCAGGGTGAAGATCATTCAAGACATTGTTTAACAGCAGCTCTGTGATCATGACTTCATGTGTGCTCATTTCACAGGCGACCTTGCCCTTGAGTTGAACTGTACACTTGCTATCTATACATTCCAAACGTTTCAAAACCTGACAGCAACAAATAAAGAATGACATAAATAGAAAACTAAGTCTGAATGAAAGATTTCTAGCAACAAGCAAAATAAAAGAAAAAAAAAAGGGCCAGTGTTGTATTGAGATTTCTGTTCATTAGTAGTGCATATTTTTTGTAATTCATGATATAAGAAAACATAATTGGATCAAGTCCCTTGACTTTTTACATTTTCACAATAATATTAACATAACCTTCAAACATACATTTGATAAAACTAATAAAAGTCTGAATGATGCCCAAGCTGTGACACATTAAAATATGTTGATTAACTTTACTAATTATGCAAATAGCCAGCGAGTTTGGTGGATGTGGGTTAGTAAATGGGGTTTAGATGGTAATAATGCATTAATTTGGCCATCTCAGAAATTACTCTGAACAATGACACTGGAATACTTCAGGTAACTAAATTTTGTTTGATATATTGTATCTATAAAGTGGTATTAAGAACTAATATTGCAGCAATGAAAGACTTATATTATTAAGTCTGATAAACAGAATAAATTTTTTAAAATGTCAATATAATACCTGATTATACCGAATCAATTAATCTAGTACTCATTTCTTCATATAACATTTATTCTATTTCCAACTTTATATGCAAGACCAGAGGATTCTGTCCCTAACCTCTACTCTCTGTGTACTACATAAGTATGATCTGAGAATTCTGTCCCTAGCCTCTACTCTCTGTGTACTACATAAGTATGATCTGAGAATTCTGTCCCTAACCTCTACTCTCTGTGTGTACTACATAAGTATGATCTGAGAATTCTGTCCCTAGCCTCTACTCTCTGTGTACTACATAAGTATGATCTGAGAATTCTGTCCCTTACCTCTACTCTCTGTGTGTACTACATAAGTATGATCTGAGGATTCTCTTTCTTACCTCTACTCTCTGTGTGTACTACATAAGTATGATCTGAGGATTATGACCCTTAACTCTACTCTGTGTGTGTACTACATAAGTATGATCTGAGGATTATGACCCTTAACTCTACTCTGTGTGTGTACTACCTAAGTATGATCTGAGAATTCTCTTCCTTATCTCTACTCTCTGTGTGTACTACATAAGTATGATCTGAGAATTCTGTTCCTTACCTCTACTCTCTGTGTGTACTCAGGCAGTAGCTGGAGACTTTCATCGGATAATAAAAACATTATCTTCTTGTATTCATCTCTTAATTTCATATTGCCATTGTGTTCTGAAAACTAGAATTGAACAAAAAGTCACATACCTCTTAATTATATTTTTTTTAAAGTTCCATAGAAAGTAGTTTGCAAAATAAAGTTATTCCTCTACATGCATAACCTTCCATCAATAATTGGGTTTGTGGCTGACTGCATAGAATAATTACAGCTTTAAAATATATGCAAGAAGAAGGTTCAACATTTAATATGATATAAAATTATATTTTTATCAGTGTATCAATAATACTGTAAAAAAAAAAGTTTTTACAAATATATTTAAAAATTCGTTTGGCTCGTGCTATAAATGACGTACATGTTCTAAAAACTGTGGACAATTTGGGCAATTGAATTTGGAAAACTCTTCCTCCATAAATTGAAGAGCTCTACAGTCCTCCACTAGTTCAATGTCTTTCAATTTAAGGTCATTTATTGGGTGCAGGCCAGGCAGACCAGATGGATTCATCTCTGTAAGACGAGCAAGTTCCTGTGTGACTACTGTAACACTTCTGTCAGGTGCATCATCTCTAGGAAGAATTCAAAGCAAAACATCATTAATATTGTGTTATGTTTAAAGAAGCTTACTGCAGGAGTGAAAACTATTCACAAAACAAGAGCTGAAAAGATGATCTGAAAAGCAAAAACTTATTTTCAGACTCATCCAAAAAAAATAAATTATCATAGAAATTAATCAGTAACAAAAAAAAATACTTTTAAATCTTAGTTTTCAATTTAGAATAAGTTTACTGAATGAAACTTTGAAAATTAAATGACAATGAAAATTTTTGCATATAATTTATAATTTGTTAAACTTGGCCTTAAAAAACAGATATAGTGACAGAAAAGAATATGACTTACTTAAACCTTGGAATTTCTCTCTTGCTACAATCTCGAATGATATCTTCAGCATCGACTTTTATCACTTTGGTTGTGATTCTACTAATATCATGACTAGTGATCTCAGTTACAATCTGGCTGCATGGGCCTTCAGGCAAGTACAAAGAACTAGACAAAACTGGTTCAATAGCTGAGAAACAATTTTTAAAAATATTAAAACAAAAACAGGAAGAAATGTGACACATCATATTCAAACCACTCTAGTCACTCCAGACCTAAACTAGATCTAGATCTAGGTCTAGACTTATAAAACAATACGATAACACAAGATTTTAAAAAATGGAACTGTAACTGTGTCAAAAGACCGGATGTGCGCATGTTCAAAACAAATCAAATATTATTTCGCATTCTTCCAAAAATGGAAAAATAATAAAATCGGATTTTTTTTTCCAAAAACAAAATTGAAAAAACTTTCGGGGAAAATTGCGGATTTTTATGTTACAAAATCGAATCAGAAGAAATTTTCAGAATTCCGAAAATTTTCGGAAAATTCCCATCACAGTATAAATAAGAAATTTAAAATTAATTAAATGAAAATTTTTAAAAAATAAAAAAATAACATAGATTTTACCTTCATTTGATAATAGTTTCATTTCTTCATTTTTCTCTGCGATTATCAAAGATTTAAACTTCCTTTCATTACTTGTACCCATACTTGAAGATAAGACAACACCCAAGACTGACTGACCTAGATGGCGCTTCACCATGATAACACGACCAGGAGACAAGGACTTGATGATCACAGACTGTAAGAGACAATATTCAAAGAAAAAAAAAAAAATTATCAAGAAACTGTATAAAACAAAACAACCTAAGAATGTTTTTGTACCAAAATTCCATTAACAAAGTATCTATATCTTTTTTGGAATTTGTTTGATAGAATCAACAAGCTTACCTGGTCATGCGGTTTGCGCGCTGGACTGTCGTTCGGATTTATCGACGGTCGAGGGTTCAAACCCTGCCCGCTCCCATCCCCCGTCGTCCTGCGGGAGGTTTGGACTAGGAAGTAAATTATCTTCAACTCTGAAGGAACATCCGAAATATGTAAAACATTTTACAAACATTTTTACTCTTGAAGTACGGAGTACCCCAAGGATCAGTTCTAGGCCCAGTACTGTTCACTATGTATACATATCCACTCAGCAGTGTCATACGGCCAACCGGCATCGTATACCATTTTTTTGCAGATGATTCACAGTTATATGATTCTTCAGTACCCTCAGGGGTGTCGCATCTGGTAAAGAAAATCAGTGGTACTGTTGCAAGGGTGAGCAATTGGGTGGTTGAGAATAAGCTCAAGATGAAATAAGACAAGAAAGAAATAATTAAGATTGGCACTCGGAACAACGTCTCAAAAGTCAAGAGCACAGATTCTCTTTTTATCACAAACTGCTAGGTTCCTTTTGTCAGTGTAGTGCGGAATCTTGGTGTTTTCTTCGACGCAACACTATCTTTCATTCCATACATAAGTCAGCTCTGCAAGGGTCTTTATCAGCAGCTGTGCAGATTAGGCCAGATCTGAGCATATTTAACAACGGAGTCAACAAAAAAGCTAGCTGAGACATTCATACTCTCCCGCCTTGACTACTGCAACACCGTGCTAGTAGGTATACCCGATGACAAAATAGCCAAGCTGCAACGTATTCAGAACAATGCCGCACACGAATAGTCCTTAGAAAAACAAAACGAGATTCTGCTACTACGCTCTTGCCCACGCTCCATTGGCTTCCTGTGAAAACTAGAATCGATTACAATGTCGCCACACTTTGTCATCAGTGTATATATAACAATGAGATGCCCTTTTACCTTAGCGAACTAATCACTCCATATGTCCCTCAGAGAGCCCTGTGCTCAATGGACTCATCGCTTCTAGTGGTGCCACGTTTCTCCTTCAAAAGCTAGAATTTTCAGTGCTCGGCCCAAAGGTTTGGAACTCACTACCCATTGATCTAAGACAGACAACATGCTACACTACTTTAAAAAAAACATTAAGACCTACCTGTTTAAAACGTTTTTAGATTAGTTTGTCATTTTAGCTCTCGTGTTTGCGTTTGTAATGTTATTACAGCGCCTTGAGCCTACATTTTGTTTGTTAACAGCGCTTTATAAAATTATTATTATTATTATCTTTCATAGACAGGAGGCATGGTGGCTGAGCGGTAAGGCACTTGGCTTTCGAACTGTGGTCCGGGGTTTGAATCCCGGTGAAGACTGGGATTTTTAATTTTGGGCTCTTTGGGCACCTCTGAGTCGACCCAGTTCTAATGGGTACCTGACATTAGTTGGGGAAAAGTAAAGAGGTTGGTCATTGTGCTTGGCCACATGACACTCTCGTTAACCGTAGGCCATAGAAACAGATGACCTTTTACATCATCTGCCCTACAGACCACAAGGTCTGAAAGGGGAACTTTTATTTCATAGACAAGATTTATTTGGCCATAAAACAATTCAAACTTGCATCAGCTAACAATTTCATAGACAAGATTTATTTCGCCATAAAACAATTCAAACTTGCACTCAGCTCACAACAAAACTACATGAACATCATGATGAGAAACAAAGACATTCTGAAAAGTAAAAATGACTGAAATAATCAGGAGTTAGAAAACTGGTAAAGACAGACATGAAGTATTTAAGAATATATTTAGTTTTGAAGTAGATGCAGGTGTTTGTTGTTCATTTGAATGACTAACATCTATTATGTCATTTATAAATATAGAGGCCAATATCTTTAGAAATAGAAAAAGTTTTATTAAAAGTAACTTACATACACAAAAATGATGTAAATAATTAATCTTCACATGCAAACCCCACATGCTGCAAGTGCAGGTGCAGATTCTTTTAGCCAAAAATCTCTTAAAAATTATCTTTAAAGCATCTACGCCCAATGTTAGAAATACATTCACTATAGACAACCTACACATTAGATATACTACCATTGTGTGTTAATTGGACACAAAACATTTTTCAATAGTCCTTGGGTCTAGATAAAAACCTGTACAAACCTGGAGATGTTTCTGAAGCTTTAGATAATCTCTACACGTTTCATAGTACTTCTCAAGGTCAAGGGAACACAGATAGCACTCAATATCTTTAACAGCTGCTATTTTTTTCTTCAACTTTTCCAGAGATTCAATGTGCTTTGATGTGTCTTTCTGGTTGTTGAACTCAGAGAAACTTCGTTTGATCATGTCCTGAACACGCAGCTGCTCAGCTCTCAGCAAATTTAATATCATGCTGTATGTCAGTCGGAAGTGAGACTCCAGGGATGTGGGTTTACCCTTAGAATTAAAAAAATATTTCAGTTAAGTCTTTTTGGTAGCTTTATCAATGATCATACATGAAAAAGTACTAGAAAAAAACATAGTAAAAAGAAAACAATGTGTAAGGTGCAGCTGATACATTTTCAAGTTATAAAGTAATACATGATTATGCTAGCCATCATCTTTTCTTTCATGTTTTTTTTTTTTTCATTTAAGCCCACTACTGCCAAACCTATCCATAGTACCAAAATGTGAAAATGGTCAAAACCTGTCTCAATGTAAAACTTCAGGCAGAACTTATTAAAATTGAGTATTCTAAGCGCAGACTACAATTTAAGCATGAAGAAGAGAGGCAAATCTTTAATAAATATCTGACATCAGGAAAGAAAGAAATGTGGTAGCATGGTACTGGTTATTAAAACTCTGGACTGGAAACAAAATTTAGATAGCGTAATTTTTTTGGGCAATATTTTCAAGCATCTGTTAAATTTGTTTTAGCTTTGCTCCAATAAGCATTTCAATAATTGAACTAACCTAAATAAATATTAGAAACACCAAAGTTACCAGCATCATCTTGTGTAGTTCTGAAGACTCTGGCACATCTCCTTTACACAATAAGATGACCGTTCCTGTGGTGTCCAGGCCTCTCCTACCAGCCCTACCTGCCATTTGTATGTATTCTCCTGGAAGCAAATTCCTGAAGTTGAGCCCATCGTGCTTACGTATACTGTCAAACACTACAGTCTTAGCTGGCATGTTCACACCCATTGCAAATGTTTCTGTAGCAAACAGAATCTGAAATGAAATATTTTAACTGGAATTTTAAATGCCAAGAAAATGCTACTGATGAGTTTTTTATTGAAAAGTCAAAGATGAATGTAGTATATAGTAATTTGTGTTGCCAAAAAGTTCTTTATTTCCCAAACAATTGTTCTATCCAAACACTAATGAATTTCTGAATCAAATGTAATTTATATTTATTTTGAATTTAAATGAAAACTATAGTCTTCTTACACTGATTTTTAATCTTTACATTTTCTTAAACTGACTTATTTTTAAGACAAACAAAACCTTGTAAAAAAAAATATCATATATCTTACTCAACAAATAAAGAACTCTTTTTAACTACAACATGTATGTCAGAATATCTAAATAAAAATTGGTTACATTTTATCACATTTGTAAAAATGATCAACTTTTGAAAATCTTAATAAAACAACTACCTTGACTAATCCTCTCTGAAACAGCATTTCCACCATTTCCTTAAGTATTGGTAATATACCGCTGTGGTGGACACCAAGGCCTCTCTTAAGTAGATCTGCTAACTGAAGGACCTAAAGAATATATTTGACAAGATAGTCTTTTAGTGCTCACTTGAAGATAACTACTTATTGTATACTCTTTATTTCTATGCTTAGGTTTTCAACAAAACTACGCTTAATTTGTTCTTAAAAAATTTAGCCGCAAAATGTAGCTATAATTATCAGCATGGTGAGATCACTGCAGTAACTAGCAACAAATGTTAGATGTTAAATAGTAAAAAAATTGTGAAGGTGAGATGGTTGCATCATGTCCCAGGCAGGGGGTTTAAAGAGTGCCATAAAAAAAATTTTTAAACACTGTGTTGCAGATCAGTCTTGATGGTGAACTTCAGAAAAAGAGATTTCTATATGGTCCCAGTAATTATGCTTAATAATTTAATTACATCCATAACTTTTTGTTAAATTCAAGGTATAAGATATAAGTTAATTGACTGGCTGTACCTGACAATAGTTGGGGAAAGTAAAGTGGTTGATCAATCTGCTAGCCACATGACATGGTCATTAACCACCATCCACCATAAAAACAGACGAACTTTACATATCTACTTTACATATCTACCCTATAGATAGCGAGGTCTGATAAAGTTGATTTTTTCTTTTATTTCTCACTCTTTTATAATGAACTCTTCTGTTATTACTTGATTAAAAAGTATTTTAAAAAGTGTTTAGAAGCTCAGAATGCAGGAAAACACTTGGGACCAAGGTTACAGCACTCCCCCAGACACCCTTGCTGGAAGTCAATATTAATTAGGTAATATATTCTATCATTAATTGTATTATTTTATTATTGAAAAAAATCTATTATAATATAATGTGTTATTTCTAAAAAAAACAAAATGCTGTGCACAGGGTCCCACTTATGCTTGCTACAACTCTGGAATGCAGAACACTATTTAGTTTTGTTTTCGAATAAACATTATTTCACAATTAGTAAATAAATATTTACTTTATCACAAAGTTATTATGTTATTTTAAGATATATATAAATGTGCTAATTCAAACAACTAGACATGTTTTTTTTTTGTTTAACATGTTTCATGTATTCCTTCCAAATTGAAAATTATTACATTTTAGCCCAAGCCTCCAATAGGAAGGGGTTGGATTGTGGCAGGTAGTTTTGAACCCTGAACCAGAGCATATACCACATGACACACATCCTACTAGAAAGAAATAAAAAACCAATCTTAAATAAATGAAACAAACCTGAGGTAATTCTTTGTCTGTACCTTTCAACCTAGAAATACATTTCTGGAAAAACACATGGATCTCACTTTTCTCTGAAGCAGTTGTCAGGTCAACAGTGTTCAAGTTTCCTGAAACTTCTTCAATTTTTTTCTTAGAGAAAGTAAATGCAACAGCTGGAAGAATTTCTTTCTTTTTCAGCATCTCTATCACAGACAGCCAAATATTTTTCTCCTAAAATAAAAGAAGGACTTTTGATTAAAAAATAAAACAAGAGCATATTAAAAACAAGAGACCTAAAGAAAGCAGTGAAAAGAAACATAGCTTCACAGGTCATACAAATGTCATGTGAACTTTATAAATTGTATCATGCATTTTTCAATGCTATCCTTTTTTAACACTCTTAGACTCACTCCATTTGTCAATAAAAACTAATATAATGTGTATATTATTTGCTTAACAAAAGATTTTTAAAAAATAAAAAAAATTCATAAATTAAAGAAGGCATTTGTATTTATTTAAACTCTAGATCCTTCCAAACTTTGCTGCTTATACACAAAAGAAGAAAAATTTATATAAAAAAATCAGAAATGCTTTGTCATAATGTTTTTCACCTTAATATTTTGTTAGTAGTCTGCACAGTAATTTTTAATTCAATATATGAATATAAAGGACGAATTAATACATCTGGAATAATTTTTTGGGTAATATTCTATTTTTTTTCTACAATAAAAAAAAAGGATTGTGGTCTATCACTGAAACAAAAATGTAAATAAATAATAAAATAATTTTTTTAAAGTGATTCAAATTAAAGATACCTTAAGTCATAACAAGGATTGTATTTGACACTTTCGAGATAAAGTGATGTACAATCAATGACTTCATAGATTCTAGGTAATTAATGACCACAAACCTGGTTTGGTGGAGCTGATCGGGTACCTTTTGCACCAAAACTTTGAGAACTCTTGCTGGCTCTTTCCTTTTTGGCTTCCTGCGCCTTATTGTATCTGTAGTGATTAACAGAAAATCTGAAATTTGGCTACAATTCACTACAGGCTATAATTAAATTTTATTTGTAAAGCTTGACACATTTAGAGCTCAACTTTAAAACATAGTTGAATTTCAACTAACACTTCAAAACTTAAAATTTACCCTGTAGTTAAAAAGCTGCCTTTAGAGTCTATCAACAAGAACAATTCATTACAAGTCTTGATACTGTTTCCTGTGTATAGATAATGTTCTAGAGGTACTGGCCTCTTCAATGTACTCACAACATAGATCTTCTTCTTCTTGATTTTCCTGTAAGTTAAAGCAAATAGAATGACTTGGGTAAGAGGTTTGAACCTTTTTCTTAAAATAAGTAGGAGTCATTATAATTTTTTTTTAAATACATAAAATGTTTAAGAACAGAAAAAGAAAAAAATCACAATTTTCTAATAATTTAGCATTTGTTTTCGAATCATTTGGATGGTGTTGGATAATTACAATTAGGATTTTACTAAAACAGTTTTTAAGCAGTCTTATATAGAGATGAAACAAATAGTCTAAACAACACAAAGTTATCCTAAATTTTTATCGATTATAAGATGTAGAACACTTCCACAAACTAAATACTTTTTTTTTTTCAAATTTCATATGACTACATATCGGTGCATCTATTCATCTAAAAATATTTTGTATGTCTACCTGGTCAAGTGGTATGTATCACAACTGCCCTATACCCTTATATCAATATTACCCAGTACTCTGAGAAGGTTTGATGAAAAACATTTACATAAAAATGGAACTAAAAATTGCTTTTTTTTTAATTTACATTTATTTAACATTTCATCGAGCCATCATCCATACAGGTGCAATAGATATCTTATCACATCACGCGAGCGAAGGTTAGACTGGTATACCTACCCTACCCAGTCAGCAAATTCCATACAGTTAGGTACAGTAGCACTGAGGAGGATGACACTGACATGTTTTGGGAGCATAATCAGCACCTCCTCCCACACCACGCCCCGTTCAGAGTCATTGATATAATGCACCTCGTCAAATATGACCCACTCTAAGTCCCTGATGATGTCTGAACCATTGTAAAGCATCGATCTGTGAATTAAAATTGAAAAGCATAAGATTTAGATTAAATAGATACTAAAGTTTGAGTAATTCAGAATTTTAAACTTATCCACTAGGTTAAAAAAAACACAAAATTGCAAAATATAAAAATTTTCCATTGGAGATTAAATTACTATAGAATAACAATTTATACAGACTTCACAGACATTTTAGGGGCCATGAATATAAGATTTTGGTTAACAGCCTGAGTCCAGTACTACCAAACTGCCATATTATTTCAGGTGTAGTTTATCACTTTAAAATTAGTGGTATAGCTAGTTTGTCTGTGTTACACAATACAATATATATCTAACAGAGATTTCAACATTTTGGTTTTATATTGCTAGGGCTATATCCAGAGCTAGATTAATCTAGAATATTTACAGAAGCTGAAAATGACACATAAAAAGAAAAGCCCCAAGTCTAACCTGAGAATTTCTGTGGTCATAATAAGGCAAGAGGCAGTTGCATTCAGCTGAACATCACCAGTCACAAGTCCAACATCAGAAAATGTATCTTTGAATTCTCTAAACTTTTGATTAGATAGGGCCTTTATTGGAGATGTGTATATAGTTCTGCAGAAAATATTGCATGATGATATCAAATCACAAACCAGATAAACCAAAACTTAAATTATTAGTTAGCTATAAATGGAGTTGAAAAGCTGAAACAAATTATGGATCGACATGACATGTTACATATAATAAAAGCAGCACTAAGGTACCAAGGTTTTTAAGAGAAGAAGGCGATGTTGAACCAAATTACTACTCATTGAATCTTCCTTTTTATGGAGAGCAGGATGGCAAAAGTTCATGTTAGCTAGGTACCTGGTTGCTGCTAGATGATGTCACTGGGTCAGGGTCAGTGATTTGATCCCTCATCTGGGCTTGTCTATGTTTCGACATATTTTCCTACTCTTCTTATTTGACAAGTGTACCTTTTTTCCTACCCACTACCATTTAACTTTTTTTTTTATTTCAAAGTATTGAAACTCTGTCCTGAGCACTGCCATCCCACTAGCATGCAATATATTATGCAGGACATTACTGTAATGCTTTGAAGAGGCAGAAGCAAGTTTCCAATGCAGTGAAAGAAGACTAATGTGTTTCAACCCATCAGTAAGAAGACAAACGACCACTGTAAAAACTTACTATTGCCAGAGGACTGGCAAGAATAACAAGTTTGTTTTACATGTTTCTGATGTTTCTTAAGTATTAAAGATTATTACATCCAAACCCAAACCTCCTACAGGAAAGTGGAGAGGGTGGATGGCAGGTTTTATACCTGGGACCATCACGGCAACAGTCCAGAGCACATGCCACAGGACCAGGCAGTCATCCAAGTAATGGAAGATTGTCCATGTTTAGTGAATAGAAAGGAGTGACTGGCATGAAGATTTTGGAAGTTATTCCAATTAAATGAAAGATGTTACTGGCATTTAGTATAGCAGTAGTGGCACTCTAATGTCCCTTGCTTGACGCACAGGCAAAATTTGTGATGCAGAGATAGCACCTGATGACAGTGTGCAGCACTAGAAACCTGCAAGTGACGAAGTGTTGTGTTTGTTATGATTGTTAAATTATTATCTCTATTTATAACATAAATATCTTCTAGTTTCCATGAGTTGAGTGGCCTCCCACAAGTTTAGATTGTCTTCCCTTCATCTATAAATGATACCTACAAAATTCAAATTTTTTTTCTTCAGAAATGGTAATGCTATAGGTGAAGATTATTGCCACTGTATTGAGTTTAAAAAAATTGGCAGTTTAAAATTAAGGTCTTTATAAATTAATTTCAACCTCACAAGGACAAAAAAAAACTTAAATGGCTTATAGGTCAATAACACAATCAGAACAAGAGCAATAATTCAAATCAAGACAGAGAACAAACAAGGGAGAGAAGCCAATATCAGACTTGTTGAACATTTCTGACAAAATAAGAAACAATGTAACAGAATACCTTGTCATATGTTTTATAGACAGTGCTATTGCATACTCTGCCACCACTGTCTTGCCAGCTGATGTATGGGCTGCAACAAACACACTGTCATGGTTCTCAATATGTAAGATGGCCTGTTTTTGGAATATGTCCAGCTCAAATGGCCACTGGAGACCAACAACAGACAGAAAACAAAAAGATTACAAACTGATTTTTTTTTTAATCAATGAAAAACAGGTGTTAAAAATTAATTAAATAAATGAACAAAAATTGATTTTCTCCACTGAGTCAAATGAGCTATTACTTATATATTTCACTTTATCTACTCTTCAAACAAGTTTAAAAATAATTTTTAAAAAGTAAATGTCTACTGTTTTTATCAAGGTTTATAAAATAATGGAGTAAAAATGAGAAAACAAGTTAACAGTATGTAAAAAAATATTTAGAAAGCTTAAAAGTTGTTCTTTGCACACACTGCAATAAACATTTTTTGTGAACCATTGTAGACATAAAATGATCTCCAGAAGAGTAATAAGGCATTGGGGCTAACATTTATTATCTATCTTAAACAAATACTATACAATTATATTCAAATACACTACTTCTTCTTCTAGACACCTTTTTGCTGCAGAGCTGTCAACTCTTTTGCAGAATGTGCCAAGGTAAAATAGTGTTCTGTTTTCTTAAGTTGTTCAGCACTGCCGTACAGGGTGTTGGTTATGTTGGGCTGTAGTGGAAGTTGGGTCAGTCTAAGGTGGATTAGGAATGGGCATTCAAAGAGGATATGGTTTACGGTTTCATAAGGGTAGGCGCAGTGTCTACAAAGGGGGAGTTGTGTGGAATTTATTTTGTTCAGATGGTAATTTAACAGACGTGTCCTATTCTTAGTTGGAACAAACAGCAAAATACACTACACAGTATGAAATACATGTAAATCTTTCCTTTTTTTTTCGGTTTGTATAACACTACCTTGTAAGCCATGTCAGGGATTCTCTTATGAAAGTCATCTACTGGTGCAGTAACATCAACTTGTACAGCCCATTGTTCCTTGACATGAGAACTTCTTTTTGGTAACTCAGAACTGGTGGCATCATTACTCTGGACATTAGAGTTGAAGATTTTTTAAAGAACATTTTTTTTTACTTTTATTCATGAAAGCATTTTCTTTGTTAGTGAATACTTTGGTTACTGCTGGAATTTCTTTACATGACAATAAAATAGTTTTACTTTTCTTACAACTAAAATATAATTATTTTATTTTGCATGTTAACTTTCTAGTTTTACGCAAGTTAAATTTAAGATAAGATAAGATAATTTTTATTGATCCAATCAAATGGAAATTCCTTTTTGACTACAATTGACACACCTCGGCGTAACTACTGTACAATAACAATACAGATGCAAATACGAACAACATTTACACAGGAAACACATACACTACTTTAAAAAATTTTTATGATATAATCAAGCAAAACTCTGATTTTGTTTTCAAAATGTAAATTTTGTGTTAATGATCAGTAATGATTAAGAAAAAAAAAGCAGTTTAAAACATTTATTTCATAATAAGAAAGAAATCATAGAGATCTATACATCTTAATTAATATAATACAAAATATATTGACAAATAATTAAGGATTAACAAAAAAACTTTCAACAACTAGATTAATAAACTTAGATTTTTTTTCAAATTTAAAAATAATACCTCCACCAGTTTCTCCAAGCTTTCACTTCTTGTCATTTGAGAGGTCACAGTCTAACAACAGATAAAATATATTTAAGATATTATGAATTGTAATAAATATTTTAGATAAAAGGCAACTAAATTCAAAGTTTGAACACAAAAGAACATATATATGCAATTTATTTTATCGTTGATGTAATACGTTATTACAAAGATGTTAATATAAACGTCTTTGTGTTGATTAGCTACACAAGGCAACTTTTAGAATCTATAAGAAGATGAAAAAAAATCAAGACATATAGCGAACTAAGTTAAGTAAGAGGATACTTGAAAGCAGCATGAATAATAAATATTTTTGGAACCATCTGCGGTCAAAACAAAAATTTAGTCAAGAAATTGTACTGTTGGTGAAATAGACCATTTAAAATATTACGTTTTCGGTTTTCCAGACAAAGGATTATCCAGACAGCCCCAAAAAATCCAGATAATCAATGTTCTACTGTATTTATAAGATAGAAAAATTGTTTGAGCATTCTTTCTATTGTCTCTAGCATGATTTATCTTGCTATTCCATAGCCTTCCAGATTTAGTTAGATACAATAAAAATGTCACTTTTTAAACTTTTAAGTGTAAACAGTTGTATAGTGTTTAATTTTTCTGACAATAATGTTGTTTGACAACTCATTTTAATAAAGTCTTCTTACTTATTCCAGGTACAAAGAAAGGTTTATAGAACTAAGTAGAATATTTTAACTCCATATAAAATGTTAATGTAAGGGGCCTTAATCTACACCAAGAATGTTTCCTTTTAATAATCATATCCTCCCACAAAGGCCAAGTGAATGTGTAAAACTGAAAGCCTAACCTGGTCAGTCTCTTGTTGTTTAGATTGCTCAATCTCCTCTCCATCACTGTCTCCAAGGTCTAATTCATCTGTCCCTGACATGATCTCCTCCAAACTGATAATACCTGGAGAAGAGTTGTCTTGGCTTGTGACATGTTTGGGTTTAGTGGCTCCCTTCTCTGACAACTTTTCAAATATCATTCCATCCTGAAACCCTGGAGGTGTGGTCAAGTATTGAGACTCTGACAAAAGAAAAAGTAAGGTACTAAAATATAAAGTAACTAAATTTCAAAATTATTTCAATTAAGACTTTCAATTAATATCTTAATAACAATGTTTAATCCTAATCATTACTCCTGTGTATGTATTATAATTCTGTTATTGGTCGGTGAATTATCTTATTATTATTTAACTGGTACTATTCATTGTCACACACACTGTATAAGAGATTTATTTCTACTTGAGCTAAGGTTTCATTCTACTCACTAAAGGCCACAAACAAAGAGATAGACTGACACAAAGCTGAGTAGTTAAGAAAAAGAAATAACTATTACCAAAATATACACAATATATTAAATAGAAAGCGGACCAGTTTTTCTACTAATGTGCAAATAAATATTTCTAGCCCATGTTCCATATTTCAAAAACCTTACACAAAAATTGCATTCCCATAGAGGACTATAGACAGGAAACATTTAGAATTCAATAGAATATAATCACAATGGGAAGTGATTGGCTGACATACCACAAAGAGAAGTATAAAACAGCAAATACAGCTAAGTAAAGACTACTCAAGAAAAATATGATTCTAGTTTCTTTTTGAAATACGATAAATATGTCATCTTGATGGTCAAAATAATTACAATAATTATCAACAAAATATTTTTTAAAAATTTTTGTTTATCATTAACCAAACTTTTTAAAAATTAAATTCTAGAATGACATCATATTGAACAACATGAGCTTACCATCTTCTAGGTCAAAGGCAGATGTTTTACTGTCACTAGGTGATGACTGTTCTTGTAAGGTGAACTCATCAAGACCACCTGGTCATGGAAAAAGAATATAATTATACTGTTAAAATAATAATAAATTAATGGTACATACAGTAAGCCCCCTATACAATGTTTAGTTATATTACAGTATTACATCACATGCATCTTTCAAAATACTGTATCATTAGTATCATAAAGTTGTTTGAAAAGTCTTGAGTAAGTTTACATTAAACTAGTTTCTAGAATTTTAATATCATACACACTATAAATAGTATTTGCAAAAACAATTTTAAAAATTTGAAAAATTCTAAAATGCATAGATATGCATGCATACAGATAATTATAGATAATTTTCTCAAGAAATTTGAATAAATTTTTTTTAATACTTCCAACTAAAAGTACCTGATACTGATGATTAAAACATTTGTAAGACAAAAATAGAATTTCTGAATAATAAACATATCGTGACCTGGCCAGAAAGGTAAATTAATATTTGACCCTCGGACATCTTGATAGGCTCGTTGGCTGTTTATATCAGGAGCTCTCCTCAATGACAAGGAATTTCTAGATGTTTCAGAACAATCTGGAATAATTTCCTGCAGGAAATGCAATAGAATATATAAATGTGTCTAATACTAATAATAACAAAAAATAAATAAAAAATAAAAATTATTCATTTATAAAAGTTTATTTGTAAAAAATGTAATGAAAAACAAGAAAGCTAGAACAACAGCATGCCACATTATATGCTGAGGACACAGGTACATATAATACTAGTCAAATTAAGGTTACAAATTTTATTTTCAAAGCCTAAAAAACAATGTTTCAACACTAAAATACAATCCCAAAAATTTTAGTCTCTAAAATCATTACTTTTAAAGGTAATATAGCTCAGCAAGTCAATGAAGGTAGATATATAACAAGGATCAATAAACATTTTTGAAAACCTGATTTCAATTAAGAAATACTTTTAATCAATCACTATCTTAAAAAAATGTTGTTTTTTTTCAAAATTTTTTAATTATTATCTTTTTAACATTTTTATTTAAAAAGAATGAAGGAAAGCATTTACAATATTTCTTATATCCTCTTAAAAATTAATTTAATTAGCATTAACACTACAACATTTAATACCTCTGTATAGCCAAGAAGCTCTCCTGTTGTCTGGTTACGCTCAACTTGCAATGTTGTTTCAGGTATGCATGTTTCAACATTTAACAATCTGTGATGCTGCAACTGTCTACTAATTAATCTAAAAGAAAAACAGCACTAATTAAAACCTAACTAGTCAACCGTTAATTTTTAAAACAAGGAGATTAGAATGTGCAAACTGAATTTCTAAAAAAAAAAAAAAGATCTAACTGGATATCAACAAAATTACTTTTGACCATCAGCAAATTTATGGACAGGCAGATTTTGTAGTTCAGTGACATAAGCTTCTACTTTCTGCTCTAAAGATTGAACAACAGGGGGAGTCCCAACTGGCAACTAGAAGAGAAAAGAAATAATTTTATATTTACACAAATTATTGAAGAATGTGGAAATTCTTTATTTAAGTTAGACAAGAGAAATGATTTCATATATATCCTATAGGCTGCCAGTCATTCATAGAATAGAAACCAAAGTTGTTCAACAATCTTGTACATTCTTGATTCAGTCAAGATATTAGAAAATAGTTATGGATGGACTTCACTTCCCCTTGTGAGTGAAAATTTAGAATAGTAAACTTGTATGAGCTTACATTGAGTTAATGTGTTTTCATACTTCCATTATTATATGGGCTGTGTGGCTGAATAGTTAAGCGCTTGGCATCCAAACCTGGGGTCCTGGGTTTAAATCTCGATGAAGACTGAGATTTTGAATTTCAGGATTTTTAGGACACCCCTGAATCTAACCAACTCTAATGGGTATCTGACTTTAGTTGGGAATAGCAAAAGTATTTAGTCATTGTGTTGGCCACATGATACACTGCTCGTTAACCGCTGGCTACAGAAACAGATGCCATTTACATCATCTGCCCTATAGATCGCAAGGTCTGAAAAGGGGAACTATAAAATTATAAACTCTCTACAAATTGTCTAGAAATTCACTCTTTTCAGTAAAGAGCAAGAAATTATATAAATTATAAATTATTCCGCTAGTTTTGACATCTTTAAATCTTAATGTTTCATCAACAGTCTGGACTGAATAGGCAGATAAGGTTTCTGTACTAATGATCAATTATTAATTTAAAATAATAATTTAAATTAGATAATGGGACTCACAGTAATTAGTGGAAATTTGAAATTGTCAGGATTCAGTAATGGGAGGAATTCAAGATGACCTAAGCATCCTGCTTCTAATAAATGAAAGTTGTGAACTGTAACATCACTCCCATCCATATCCCTTGTAGTCATGATGTCAATCTGTAGCAATTTAAATAAATAACAATTCATAGTTAGTTCATAATAAGATAATATAATATAGACATTAAATAAATAGTAATTTAATTTTGAAAATTTTAGCAGTACAGTGTATGTACAGTAATATTTAAACAGTCTAAAGCTGCATATTAACATCATAAAATAACTAAAAGACTAGGCCTATTCAGTGTATAAAATATAACTAAAATATAGACTATATGCCTAATAATAAATAAGGCTCCGTAAGTGCTACATTTGTCCTCTCCTTTAAGGTCTAGATCTATAGTATATATATATGGAAAATAGTATGGGGACTTTCTAGACCAACCTAATGCATAATTTGGAGATTGTGGCATGGCTACAGTAAAAGACTTTTAAAAATTAAATAGATATATAGATATACTGGTTTAGTTCTATGATGATATAGAATATAGATGATTAAACTTAATAATAATAGATCTAATCTATGCAGACTATGCTCCACAAGGACTTTCAGGCCAATCATAGTGCCTAACAATTTTTATGCCAAGACCACAAGAAATACAATATAGGCTAGATACTATAAGATCTCTACACTCTATAGATCTAAATAGTAGAATAAGTAGATGTATCTATTTTAGTTAGATTTTAGTCTACATCTACTTTTACAAGACTAGAATCTTATTATTATTAGTAGTTGTATTTCTAGTCTTGAAAGTTGACTACGATGTATAGAATTCTAGATATAGAAGATGATAGATTCAGATAGATTAGGTCAGTCTACACTCTGACTCTACATCTACAGACTAGATTCTTAGCATTCTAGAGTGTTAGAGGATTAAATGATTATTAAAATAAATTAGATCTAGAATCTAGATATATATTAGATCTACAGACGATTATCATCATTATTGATTATAATATTAATATTGTAATAATAACTAAAATTTAGATCTATACTCTATACTATAGTACTACAGACTGAGACTACACTACAGCCAAGGATACACACTTTAGACTTTAGTCTTTACACAGTGACAGTGTCACTACTCAGTTAACTCAGACTACTGTCAGTAGTGTCAGTGACCTGCCAGTCACTAAGTGTAAATTAGAGCTAATTAGACTTAGTGTCACTTAAAACACTTAGGTTAGACTCGCTACTTAGACTCTAGATCTATTTTCTAAGCCTTAAGTAAATTACTAGACTCCTAATAAACCTAATTAAATTCAGTGACTGTCACTGTGTCAGTGTGTGACTGTAATAAATACTGTAATCAGTGTTGAGGATTGCGTACTTTAAAATTGTCAAACTTAGATTGTAATGTAAAATTAATATTATTAATTCCTGGATCAGGATCTAGAATCTAAACATCAATGTAAATCTTGATAGGTATTTACTATTGAATTCGTACCACTCAGACTCAGTGAGTATAGTATATGCATAGAGTGGCATAGACTTATAGATCAATAATATAGATCTAGATAATTGTTCCGTCAATGGTTGCGTTTTTTGTTTTTAATAAAATACTACAGACATCCATACATAGGTCTGTGTAAAAGACATTCTAAATATATTTAGGTATGTGGTACAAATTTCATCACATACCTATGTTGACTCAGGTGGCCAGACAATTCCCCACATCAGTCAATTCCCCACATTCCCAACTCCCCACAATTACAATTCCCCACATCACAATTCCCCACATTGCAATTCCCCAAATTCACAATTCCCCACGTTTACAACTCCCCACATTGGGATAATATAAATTGCACTAAATTAATAATATAATGAAGGAATTCTAATATGCAAATAGTATTAATTAATCTCCAAAAGTTAATATCATGACAATTTATTGAAATGCATTACTGATTACAAAATACAAGTAACTGATATACACAAATGAACAAATGAGTTTAATACAAAATATGCTTGGTACAAAATAATGAATTAGATAAGGTCCTATTATCTAATAAAAGAAAAATCATTAAACTAAATGTACAGTACAAAAACTATTAATCATTGACAAGAATGACTAAAGTAAACAGAAACTACTAAACACAAAGGTTACTTTGGAAACTGCATGTTGGCCAATTTTGTAAGGCGCGAAAAGAATTTTATTTGATTTATTTCGTGTTTTTATTTTTACACCATAAGTAGAGTCTATTATTTTTGAGAACTTTAATTTTGGTAATTTAAAAAAAGATAAAAATCAAAAATGTTACGTTTTAGCATGTTTTAAGAAAGATTAAAAAAATAATCGAATTTAACTT
This sequence comes from Biomphalaria sudanica, assembly GCA_036873155.1. NCBI lineage: Eukaryota > Metazoa > Mollusca > Gastropoda > Planorbidae > Biomphalaria > Biomphalaria sudanica. Next base: position 830,603 of record JAZGLO010000245.1, on the reverse strand, counting down.
ACCTGTTTCAAATTTTTAAAAGGCAAATTGTATATAAAAATGCATGCTTGGATAATGTATTTTTACATATTTATTAACAAGTAGCGTTTTTAAATAAAATAATGCTCGATGTGGGGAAACGGAGGGCACGCTTTTGTATCATTATATGGACTGTCTTATATAGTACATTAGTCTATGGTTATAATAAATATTATCCCAATGTGGGGAGTTGTAAACGTGGGGAATTGTGAATTTGGGGAATTGCAATGTGGGGAATTGTGATGTGGGGAATTGTAATTGTGGGGAGTTGGGAATGTGGGGAATTGACTGATGTGGGGAATTGTCATGGAACCGTTGACTCAGGATATAGATCTAAATATTTGGACTCGGTTCTCAGCCTATTGGACGGGCCTTTCTAAAAAGCCATGGGTGGAAAGACATACTTCAATTTGATTCCCATTTCTGTAATTCATCTAATTCTCTTTGTACAATTTCTGTATCTTAAATTGTGTTGTTTTTATTGTTCTATATATTATGCAATCGTCTGCAAATAATCTGACTTTTGTTCCTGAACTTAAGCAATTTGGTAAATCATGTATGTAAATTAAAAATAGTTTTGGACATAAGACTGTTCCTTGAGGTACACCTGAGTTAACTGTTATTGGTGTTGATTTAGAGCCATTTATTATTACAGTTTGTTCTCTCCCTATCAGAAAACCTTTAATCCACTAATGCAATGGACCATCAATGCAAAAATGTTTTAATTTTTTAAGCAAACTATGGTGGTGAACTTTGTCAAAAGCCTTGGAAAAATCTTGTAAGATAGCACCATTTGCTCACTATTATCTAAAATAGTTGAAAAATCATCAATTAGTCCTATTAGTTTTGTTTCACATGATCTATATTTCCTAAAGTCATGTTGGCATGGAGTAAGGACATATTATGTTTGTCTAAGTGGTTTATTATGTTGCTACATATTATGTGTTCTAGGATTTTACATGTGATGCTGGTAAGTGATACTGGTCTTTATGTTCCTGGGTCAGATTTTTCTCCTTTTTTAAAAAGGGTAGGGTAGGTGACATTAGCTTCTTTACAGTCCCTTGGTACTCTGCCCTGGTTAAGAGATGCCTGAAAAAGTATTTTGAACAGTGGTGCTAACTCATTGCTTAGTTCTTTAAGTAATCTAGCTGGAATACCATCAGGTCCAGATGCTTTATTCGGTTTGATGTTGGCTAATAGTTTTTGGATTACCTTTTCTTGTACTTCTATATCTCCTATGTTGTCTACTTGGTTCAAATTAAATAATATGTATTTGTCTCCTGGGACTGAGAATGCTGATGCAAAGTATTTCTTTAGGATGTCAGCTTTAGTTTCATTATCATTGTGTGCTACGTTGCTTCTCCTTTTAATGGCGCTATACCTGTTGTTTCTATTTTCTAAGACTTAATGTATGACCATAGGTTTTTGATGTTATCTTTAGATATTACATTGTTTACGTATTCACTCTGTCTGACAACATGTAACTATTACTTTCGTCCAGAGAAAGCAGCTAATAATGGCAAAATGTAACTATTACTTTCGACCAGAGAAAGCAGCTAAAATTGGCAACATGTAGCTATTACTTTCGACCATAGAAAGCAGCTAAGATTGGCAACATGTAACTATTACTTTCGTCCAGAGAAAGCGGCTAAGATTGGCAACATGTAACTATTACTTTCGTCCAGAGAAAAGCAACTAATATTGGCAACATGTAACTATTACTTTTGTCCAAAGAAAGCAGCTAAGATTGGCAACATGTAACTATTACTTTCGACCAGAGAAAGCAGCTAAGATTGGCAACATGTAACTATTACTTTCGACCAGAGAAAGCAGCTAATATTGGCAACATGAAACTATTATTTTCGTCCAGAGAAGTACTATTTGAGCGGATAGTGGCAAATCTTTGATTTTTTTTTCAAGATTTCTGATTTGTTTTTGAAATCACGAAACAGTTGTTCAGATGCACGTAGGAAGCAGTCTTTGACATATTCACCATCTGTAAATGGTTTACCTTTTTGTGCAATTTCTAGTGGTACTGCAAAGCTGCCAGATTAGCATTACTTGTGGATTGCTTCTAACTTTGAGAAGATAATCGCTTTTAACTTATTTACTTGAAACAACAAACTATACGTCACATCAAAGCACGTGGTTGAAAGCAAATTAAAACTTACACAGGCGAAGAGCTTCCAAAGGACTGACAACAGTGACGACGCGTGAAATGAGGGAGGGGTGTGGTGAAAAGCGAGTACAAGTGGCTGAGAGATTTTGTTAAACGATTCAGAAATATTTCAAAAAATGTTTCGATGAAATAAATAATATTTGCGTTTGAAACTAAAGAGCCGCAACTTCACATCCAAAGAGCCGCATATGGCTCGCGAGCCGCAGGTTGCCGAACCCGGCCCTTAGGAATTGTAGCTTACAAATGATTTATTCACTACCGCTTGTCAGCCTGAACGTGGCCGAGACCAATCGTCCTAGAAGGCCGAACACAGACCTGTAACGTGGTACTCTGTGCGCACTTTAGACCAATAGCTCTTGGCAATGTCACAGACACAGGTTTGTATGACGTGGCAACGAGCTATTGGTCTCCACTGCCTAGAAAAACTCATTTCAACCACAGTCAAGTACACATTGTTATTCCTTGTTTGAGATACCAAAGACAATTATGTATTACCAACAGTTAATTAAGTAATTTTGGTTAATTTTTAAATTAATTGTTGTGTTGTCAGGTAAAAGAAATAATTGTGCAAAATTTCAGCTTGATCCGAGATTGCGTGTCAGAGAAATAAAAACTTTTGGCCAGACCATAGCCACTATGGGCCAGACAGACAGAGTTAATGAAAGCTTTGTAAAAAGTACAACATTATACTTCCTTTCCTTTTAATCTTTATTGGAACTCTTTTAGTGTGTAACTTTCAATAGATAGAGCGTTTCCACGCTAGAGTGATAACAAAAACAAAAAAAAAGGCAACGTAGAGCTTACGAAATACTTTTGTATTGAATTAAGGACGCAAAGAAAAGTCAGTGATTGTATGCAGGGCCGGCCCGCACTATTGCGTGGCCCTATGCAAAAAGGATTGCGCGGAGCCCAGTCTGTGTAGGGATATGTATAATACGTGTATAATAAGTGAAAATTAAGAGTTTGTATTGTATTATAAAATAAATTAGCCTTTGTATTTTATTAGTTATTTACTAAGTACAAAATCACGATCAAATTAACTTACGAATAGCGAACTCATACAGCATATCAGCTAAATTGTTTCCTAAATAGATCACGCTCATTAGCAAGAATTACCAAAAGTTTAAATCTATCTTAGAGAATTATTGACATCAAGTAATTCTGGATTAGTTTGATCCGCGAGAAGCTTCTTTCACCACATGCCACAGTTACGAATTTTGTATAATGTCGTTTTTTTGTATCATGCTTAGGATTAAAATTATACATATCGAATGACAATTCTGTGTATATTTCAGGAGACTTTTATGATTTCCAGGACTTTAAAGTATATTTTGCAATATAAAGAAATGTCCAGGAGCTCCTGGAAAATCAGAAGACCGCGGAAACCCTTCATAAGTTACAATGGTTTAATTTAATAATTTATGCATAGAATTAGTCAGTGCTTTTTTTTAAATTTGTTTTTTGTTGTTGTTTTTTTGGTGAAAAAAAATAGGTGCCGGTACTCAGTGGTGGATTGTCTAACTTTTAAGTACTAATGAATTAATTAATAATAAACGTTAAAATACAAGAAAAGTTACAATTTTTCCCCACATTGAAAAAGGTGCCGGTACGCCGTACCGGTGCGTACCGTCACAAAAAAAACAACAACAACACTTGAATTAGTGCGGGGCTTATAAAGTGCGAGGCCCACTGCGGTCGCACAGGTTGCGGTGGTCTAAGGTCGGCCCTGATTGTATCTAGGATGATTATTTGTATAGTGGGCAGGTCAGAAGTATATATTTGTGTGTGGGAGGTCAATATAAGTGGGCCGTGCCTATTTGACGTAACAAAACTACAAGTCATGAGCCACAATTAGGGTTAGGGGAACGTTCAAAGGAAGTAGACTTCGGACAAAATAGTCTGCGCGTGTTCGATGCAATAAAAAGAATTTAGAGGAAAAAAAAAACGGCTCCGGTCGAAAAGCGTCGAGTCTGGAGTCTTTCAAATTATTGTATAAAAAAAACTGAGAAGCCGAAGAATACTTAGAGATTATATGTAGGACTTTTAACAGATGCTAAAATGAATTTTTGTATTTTTCTAAGGGCGGAGAGGGAGGAGGGTTGGGGGCTGTAGATTGTAACATTTTTCATAAAGACGGGATGTGTTTCAAATCTGCCCTGACATAACCATGCAATACGGTTCTCAAACTGCGTTGCATTCATTTTCAACTGACCTACACATATTTGCTAATGCATTGGAAAACGATATGCATACATGAGTGATTTACGTAACGAATTATATTTCCAAAATGATAAAATATTTCGCACTGAAATAGTTATTGTAATATATTTTAAAAGACAATGGGTGAAAGGTGAAGTAAAAAGCTATAACCACAATGTACACATTAACTTTGACTAATGTGAAACGTTTACTAGTAACTCTGCCACTAGAGATAGATCTTACAGCCTTCCAGCTAAAAGTAGTCATCCTCAAACTCCATTTGAGGGAGGGCTTGAGAGGCTCTAACCCTCTCTTGGAAAAGCCCTGGACAGAATCCCTGCTGTCTTGCGTACCCTTCATATGAGGCACGGTTTCCTATTCTTCCTCGCAGCCGTGGCACCGAGAATCGAAATTTGGTCATAGCCGTGAGAAATATGAGCCAACAGGACAGTGGCCTGTCCTGCACTGTGCTATAATAACTTGCTCAGGCCTGGACAGCCTCTACCACGGAAAGGTGCGGCCAGGGCGCCTCATGCGCTCCCAGACTCCACGGGCTTTTTGTGATTTATTCCAGCACTTAAACCAAGTAGTAGCGTCAACTCCTTTAAAAGTGTTGGTAATATAAATGAGGTCTCGGTATTGTCTAAGTAACATTCACTTTTTAGTCCTTAAAATTTAAAACTGATTAAGAAAAACAATTCTTGAAATAAAAATTAAAATTATTAATTGGACACACAAAAAATCATTTTAACGATTGGTGGCTTTAAATAAAATGCCCTTTTAATTTAATTCGTTAAGCATTTATACATTTAATAGCCTCATAACTGCTCTCTCTCTCTCTCTCTCTCTCTCTCTGTCTTTCCCTCTCAACTTTAATGTTTTGTAAATGGTTCTATACAGCCAAATAATGAACAATATTTGTACAAAATCAAAGTGAACAATAAAGAAATAGATGAAAGAAGTTAATGAAAATAGCCGATAAGAAACGCCATTACAACCAGGCCAATTGTTGCATTTATATTGAGGAAACCTCTCCACTTGGATGTCTCTAACAGAAAGCTTCTCCGTTGGGCGATGCTGATTTCCGGAGCTTCCTTGATCTTTGCAGTGCTCGAGGGAATACCACATGCGAAGTTAAACCATCGTTGCCATCTACTAATGCCTGCTTCTGTCGTGGGCGTATGTTGCGAACTTTCTGACAGTGTGTCATCTGAAACAAAATATTGGTAACAAAATATATAAATATGAAACATTTATTAGAAACTTGGTGTCATGAACATATAAACATGCTAAATCTTCTCATTTCCAGAAAGACGACATAAATATTTTTGTTTCATCTAAAACAGTGATGTCCAACCTTTTCGGCCAGGGTGATGGGGGCATATACATTTCGGACACATTGTTGCGGGCCACCACAAAAAAATATCCTCCAGTGGACTCGATGTCTCGCGGGCTGGCACGGTGAAAAGACTTTTCGAGAGGACGGATAGCATTGCGTTCTGTGCCAGAAGTGGCGTGGGTTTGGTTTCCCTGGTCAATGCAATTTAATAGCGGCGTGCGATTGAATGAAATGACTGTGATATATAACTTCGGGGGATCTCTCTGGGTCTACTTAATTCTATTTGGTCCCGAACTGTAGGCCTAGTTGGTCAAATGACACTTTCATTAACAATTGGCTAAGGAAATAGATACGCTTTACATCATCTGTTCCGTGGAGTACAAGGTCTAATAGGGGAATTAAATTTTTAGTTTAAAAATAAATAAATTATTATTATTTTTGTGCGTTACTGAATCAAGGGCAAAAATGTACATCTGTTTCAGATCAAATTTATTATTCATTTAACCATCTACTTGGTTAGGGCTGTGGTGGCTGAGTGGTAAAGCGTATGACTAGAGATCTTGGGTTCGAATCCCTGTGGGGACAGGAGAGTTTGAATTTCGGGATTTCTAGGGCGCCTCTGAGTCCAACTCTAATGATTACCTGACATTACAACTCTAAATAATAACAATAACTCTTTTATACAACTTATAGGGCAATTTTTTTTTTACTTAATAACTAACGAATGTTAAAGTTTAAAAAAAAAACGAAAATTGTTTACCCCGCACTATACCCTCACCCTGAAAAAAATCCTGGTTAAGCGAATGTATAATTTTACTATACTACACTACATTCTAAATATAGGACTTTAGACCTAGACATAGAGGATGATGTGTAAAAAGTTCCTGAACATTAATTTATGAAGCTCTTGAATAATATAATGTATACATCTGGAAATACCCGAAGACTGTATAAGTCCGTTAATATAAATATTTGTTTCGTTCTCTGGCCAAATTTAAATTTCTTTCTTTTGTTTTTTTTTTTACTTTGTAAATTGCAAAAGTTCAAACTAAAGTTTTCCCTGTGTGGCCAAAGAGCTAGAAAATCTTTTTTTCAGCAGTATACATCAACTGTTAAATTTCTAAGAAAATCATCAGAGCCGTTTTCGAGATTCATGTCCAGGTTGCAGCTACGATAAAACGAGTAAACATGCCTTACATTACATTAATGGGTTTAATCTTCATCAAGTATCTAGTATTCGTTTTAAAACATTAACTTCAACATTTGACTTGTACGACCCCCAAGAGATAAGTCACACTTCTTGAGACTTAATGGAAAGAATAAATGTATGCAAAACAAAACGGGTGACACCATCTCACGTAATCATCACTCGAGCAAAATGAATGTAGATCAAATGTACCTTCCTGGAGTGTTAGATCTGTGTGTCTGTTTGTCTGACTCTTTCTGTCCACTCTTGTCCACCAGGTAACTGCATACAGCTGATCAAGACAAAGAACACATTGTGTAACAAGTTAAGTTCAGTATTAAAGTTCAGATGTTCTTTTCGTACTGGTATATTGTTCAGTTAAGTACATGTACAGTCAGTTCATTAGCAATGAATACCGTACAGTCAGCTAAATATCACTAAACACAAATACAGTCAGTTAATTAGGAATATCGGGGTCCTATTTAAGCGAATATGGAGGCACCAAACGAAATAGATAAGCAAAAAACAAAACAAACAAAAAGACCGTCCGTCCTCTATCTAGAGCTATATCAACCAATAGCGCCGATAGCACGAATAGAATGGGAAAACATTTTTATTGAATTATATTGTTTCACAATAAATACACAACAGTACAAAGTTGTTGTTTTTAAATTACATCTGAAAGTGTAAGGTCATTACCTGTTCCTCGTCTTGAGCAGGTGCTGTGTAAGAGAAGATGGCAATGGCCAGTGCTGTAACGATCAGGTTAATACTTCCAAAGTAAGTATAATGGACAGCGCTAAGTATAACTGGACGAGTGTCAACTTCTCCTTATAAGTACAATACAAGAGAAAATATCATAATGTAGAATATAACTGTCACCGTTAGTATTTAATCTTTATAAAAAGATGTAGACTGTAATATATACATTTCATTTTGCTACTTCTTACAAGAAAAGAAAGGATACAATAAAAGGGAAACCAAAATTTCGAACAAGTTGAAGAAAGAATGTAATCTCCACTGACAATGCTACTTGTATTCAGGCATGCAACGCCTTGGAACCCTCTGGATGAAAAGTTCATTTAGATGGGAGCACCAGATTACTAGTATGTATACATATAGACGATATAGTGATGAAAATGTCTCTTCTTTTTCTTAAGCTCATATCTTCTACTTTTTAAAATGAAATGTACTGCTAAATACATATTACACATTTGAAATATTCGACAACGCAAGTCGGCCTATATACTAATTTTAACTTATGCATTGGTACTAATATCATACCACACTGTGGGGCTGGATAGGCGAAATCGATGACCATTCGAATTACACCAGCTGCGTGTCCACTAAGAAGTCCAAAGAAAGCTCCCTAGAATGTAAACAAGAGAAACATGGTCATGCTAAGCGTTGATGAAATAAATGTATTTAGATGTTGGTTGGTTTGTTTAGTAACTAGTATGAATAGCCATCATTCATATTAGATATGTAGCATAGAGCGATTGGATCCCACGATGACCTGCTAACTACTGTCAAAAAAAAAAAAAAGAAAAAGAAAACTAAAACTCTATGCTCATATTATGTCTTCGGGGCACGCAAAGACTTTCCTGCAGTGAACAGTACCAGGAAGTGAAGAAGAGGCAGAAAGAGATAGCGATGGGAAGACAACTAAAAGAAATGGACGGGCCTGTCATTGAAAGATATTATATCCAAGGCAAAAGATTAAGAGGAATGGAGAAAGACGGTCGACAAATCTTATGTGGTGCCCCAACGGTCAAACATACTAAGGGATAGGTGAAGGTGAAGGAGAAGGTCTTTGCGAGCCCTGAAGACCTTGTGATATGGCCATAGAGTTTATGTTTGCATTCTTTTTCACAGTAGTTAACAGGAACTAGTTATTAAGTGCCAGTTAATTAAAATATGTCTATAACATTGAATGATTAAGTTCATTCATTGAGTTTGTGATTATCAATTTGTTAAGAACTATATGTAATGTAGCATCAGACCCGGACTTTTGATTGTTAAGGCCCTGCGCAAATAGACAATAGAGGTCCTATATAACGAATTGAGTGTCTCGTTAGGGTCCTGCTGTTGCAGCTAGTGGGCGTGGAGAGAGCCGTGAAAACTCTTTGCAGCAATATGATTTACTGAAATGCTGCGTTAGGCTGATCTGATGAGAGTCGAGACTATTTTCTTACATTTAGGCCAATGATAAGTCTCCCCTTCATCAACCAGGAACAAAAAATTGTTTGAGCTGATTCCAAGCAGCTACACATTTGTACTACCTTTTGTTTTCGAGAACTTTAATCCAACAACTAGAGAAAGAAGCAATTCTCATTTTCATTCTTTAGAAAGGGGGGGGGGATCTATTAGTGGGAAAAAGTCTCAATTGGCAATAGGTGTGGTGGATGGTGGATAGTAACTTTCTCAAGTGCAATGAGTTTGTTTGCATAAGACACCCTGTGGGGGCGTTCTTTTTTGTTTCCCTATTGACCGGGGGTCCAGGTTTCAATCCTGGTGAAGACTGGAATTTTTAATTTCTGGATCTTTGGGCGCCTCTGAATCCACCCAGCCCTAATGGGTACCTGACATTAGTTGGGGAAACGTAAAGGCGGTTGGTCGTTGTGCTGGTCACATAACACCCTCGTTAACTGTAGGCAACAGAAACAGATGACCTCTACATTATCTGCCCTAAAGACCACAAGGTCTGAAATGGAAACTTATTGACCTATCAGTTTTCTCTTCTTTGATGTTTCCAATCGGACATCAAGCTAAGACAAGGAAACGTGGCAACGTATTGAAAAAAAACTCATAGCACAAGTGTTGAAAGTCACAAAGCTCTCTTATCCTTGAGACCCAATGTAAGTCATACAATATTCCCCCCTAACACCGGGTCTGATAACATGCGTAACATCGGTTATTATATATTTAAAAAAAAACAAAAAACAAATACATTTTCATTAAGTCTGCAGAGTGCAGTACTTTCAGTATTTACCCTCTCATTCATTCGTTTCCATAGTATCGCTGCCAAAAACAGCGCTCCTATCGGTGTCCCTAGATAACCCTGCACAGCTTGTATATAATTAAATAGTTGCCCCCCTTGAGACGATTTCACCATAGGAATCCACAAGATTGCCACACCACAGAGCAGGAGAATAAATAGTCTGAAACATAAGGATGTCAACATAGTTCATATAAAAACACATTGTCTGATGCTAAGTGCCAAAATAACATGATCGCTACACAATTCTGATATACATCTTATATAACATATACATCTTGCATAAATTACTTTTCCATTAAATGTCTTGTATTGTTTATAAATAATATTCCATTGAAAATATATAATATAAACTTTGTAAAGTATCTCTTTCAAACGTTGTGATCAAAAGGGCAGCTGATTAAAGGTTATCTGTTTCTGAGGTCAACAGTTAATAAGGGTGTCATGTGGCCAGCACAACGACCAACCGTTTTTACTTTACCCAACTAATGAATGAAAATTACTCCAAATATAAATAGTAAAGATAAAAAGATCTTTGTGTAATATGAAATAGTATATACAAGCGTATGTATCATTAAAGCCATTCCAAACCATCTTTTTTTCCTTCAAAAATTCATCTCATGGAATGTCATTAGCATACAACCCAGGGCCAGTGGGCCATTTCCGGCCAGTGAAGCGGCGCTATGCGTTCCTCAAAACTTCTGCCAACATTTGTAAAGAGACTCGTTTCTATAAGCTTTGCAGTCGACCATTAGTTTTTCGGTGATGTGGTCCGTAACAAGTGAGTCGAAAATTAATTTGGCTATCAGGTAGAAATAAGTTGTGCACCACTGACCTAAATCATCACTGACCCTAATCATCACAATAATGAAAACCAAACATATGTCCCAATGTATGCTAGGCCTGGTTGAATTGATAATTTTTGCTAGTATAATGAGTTTATAAAATATTTTAGTCTTCACTTCCTATACAATTTTTAAAAATATTTTTTTTTATAAAAAAAAATTACCTGCCAACTATGAGTAATTCTCTTTCAGATGCATGCTTTCTGACTCTCCGCCAAAGATCCATGGTAAACAAAGTGGCAGACGAGTTAAAAATAGATGTTAAGGATGACATGATGGCAGATAACATAACCGCCATCAACAATCCACGTAGACCTTTTGGAAACAGCAAATTTGAGACCATGGTCATTCTAATGAAATAAGACCTCTTCGGTTTTTTTTATGCCTGGTCTAAAGTAGATCTTAATTTGCTTACCAACTGGAATGAGTTCCAGAACTAGTTTTGGGTAAGCAACGTTTGAACATCCTACTGGGTTCTCACAATATTCCTGGCACTTGACAGGATCAACACAAGCGATGACATCTACAGAGAAGTACAGTAAAAAGTAGCGATCAATAGTATGGACTGAATACAGCTTAGAACAGTTCAGAATTAAAGTCCTCAGTAAAACTTAACAGACGCGAGTGTGTTGTATGTAGGCCCTTGTAAACAAACAATTAGTCAATATCTATCTATATCTATATTACAATATCTATCTATCTACCTAGAATCAAAATCAACGGGCGTTGCCGGTAGGTAATGCTAGTTTCCAAATAAATAAATCTATCTAATTAAAATGAATTGTTCAAATTAAACTGGATGTGAACAAAATCTGTATTTCAAATAGTTAAATAACATTGTATAGTTTGTATTTGAGGTAAAGTAAAGTTCCTCTTTCAGGCCATGCGGTCTATAGGGCAGATGATGTAAAGGCCTTCTGGTTCTGTGGCACACGGTTTACGAATGTAACCAGCACAACGACCCACCGCCTTTACTTTTCCCCAACTAATGTCAGGTATCCATTAGAGTTGGGTGGCACCCTAAAGATTCCGAAATAAAAAATTCCTAGTCTTCAGCAGGATTCGAACTCCGGACCCCTGTTACGGAAGCCAAGCTCTTTACCGTTCAGCCACCGCGCCTCCAATTATATAATAATTTGTATTTAGTCTTAATAATAGTTATATACAACGCGGCCATTCTTGGAAATACCGAGAAAAAAATTAAGCACACAAAGGCTAACAGAAGGTTTGCGGTGAATCGCAAATTTCAGCACTTAGATTGAGAGTCTATTAAAAACATTTCTTAGTGAGCACCAATGAGGTACGAGAACCCTTGTAAATTATTTTGTATACAAATCCGTTCCAGAGATTTTGTAAAAATAATTCATTAAATCAATGACTGTATTAATAGTTCTACGTGTATATAGATTGAATTGATTTATTTTAAATATAACTATAACTAATAACTCAAATTTATTACACCTACAAATCTAGTCTACAAATCTAGTCTACTACTATAAGCAGTGATCCCAGCCTACCTGGATATAAAGCTCTGCTGATCATTCCTGGAAACACCATGAAGAATAATGGAGTAAGTTTCAAGTATCCTGCTAGTAAAGAGCCTCCTTTGGCATGGCTCAGATTTTTTGCTGCAAGTGACCTCTGAACTATGACCTGCGAAATAGCGATGTGTTCTAAATTATGAGTAATTACAACTAAATAAGTAGCTCAGCATGTCAATACTAGTTATTTACTTTTATCTTTCGTATAGCTTACGATTGTGTCTTTAAAAAAATAAAAGATTATATTGCCTTACACACATGAATATATTAACCTAGTTGTGTTAGCTCATTACAGGTAAACTCTCTTTAGTTTTCCTGGCTGATTAATTCAACCCGTTCCATGCTCTTATGACAAGACTGGGGAGTAATAATCTTCTCTTTTAACTCTTTCTCTCCGTAATTATTTTTCTCGTTTCGATTGTATTATTCGTTTTGCTCATTTGTATTTCACTATCTTGTTATGATTAAACTTCAAAAATGTTGTTGTTTGTTATCAGAAAATGTGATTTTTTGGTATCGAATTATATAGGGATGCACGTTCTTTGTTCTTTTTAAACAACACAAATTAAAGTTTATAAATCCAAAAATCAATGTAGTTTAATGGGGGGTTAAAACAACGTTGGCATCGTGAATTAGGAGAGAAAGAGTTAAACGAAAGTAGGTAATTTTGAAGATGAACCTGCTGTTGTGTAACGGCCTACCTGATCACAGCACCAGTACCACATGCAACCAATGCTCGACTGTAACAGAATGCCCGGCCAAGGATTGTCCGAGTTGACAGGGTCTCGAAACAAATGGAATGCGTCCTCCCTGGGTCTTCCACAACTTGATGTCACGTTAGTTGTGACTGACGGTACTGCCATCATGTACCTGTGAACCAGCTGTTTGTACCCACCGATTTTATTGAAGCCTTGGCAAGAGCAGAAAAAAACAAGCAATAGAAAAAAGAATACTTTTTAAAACCAAATTGAAACTTAAGAAATGTGTTTGTTATCGACATACAATAACACATTCAGGTGATCAATATCTTGAACATGATTCACAACACAATTATAGAAAAATGTTCATAAGTATTTAAGACTTTCTTAAATTTAAATAATAATAATAATCTTTATACTCCTTGAAATAATAAGAACGTCCCTACGGCGACTTACGGTCGCGAGACATTGAAGTCATCCACAAAAGTCGAACAGAAGATAAACGTGACTCAGTAAGGATACTCAGGACAGCAAGGATACTCAGGACAGCAAGGATACTCAGGATAGCAAGGATACTCAGGATAGCAAGAATACTCAAAATAGAAAGGATAGCAAGGATACTCAGGATAGCAAGGATACTCAGGATAACAAGGATAGCAAGGATACTCAGGATAGCAAGGATACTCAGGATAGAAAGGATTCATCAGGATAGAAAGGATAGTTGATAAGCAAACCGAAATCATTTCACCAATGAAGAAATCTCCTTACCACACCGGCACTCTCCCCCACGCAAAGTGGTGACCTAATATCTTATGAGTTTCACGGGGCATAGACTGTATCCTTAAGACTCTATCCTTAAGACTGTATCCTTAAGACTCTATCCTTAAGACTGTATCCTTAAGACTCTATCCTTAAGACTGTATCCTTAAGACTGTATCCTTAAGACTCTATCCTTAAGACTGTATCCTTAAGACTCTATCCTTAAGACTCTATCCTTAAGACTGTATCCTTAAGACTCTATCCTTAAGACTGTCTCCTTAAGACTCTATCCTTAAGACTCTATCCTTAAGACTCTATCCTTAAGACTGTATCCTTAAAACTCTATCCTTAAGACTGTATCCTTAAGACTGTATCCTAAAGACTCTATCCTTAAGACTGTATCCTTAAGACTCTATCCTTAAGACTCTATCCTTAAGACTGTATCCTTAAGACTCTATCATTAAGACTGTATCCTTAAGACTGTATCCTTAAGACTGTATCCTTAAGACTCTATCCTTAAGACTGTATCCTTAAGACTCTATCCTTAAGACTCTATCCTTAAAACTGTATCCTTAAGACTGTATCCTTAAGACTCTATCATTAAGACTCTATCCTTAAGACTGTATCCTTAAGACTCTATCCTTAAGACTCTATCCTTAAAACGAAACACGTTCCCCTTAGAAAAACAAACTGAAAAGAGGAAAACGAATACTGAGAGGAGTAAACATTGAAAAGCGTGTCGTAGACTGTCCAAAGTGAGGACATCAATTTATAGCTCAAGTAAATCAAAATATGCTTTGCCTTAGAAGTATTGCTGGAATGTAAACAAGAGATTTCATACATCATAACTATGAACATTAATTTCTATGCTGTCATATGATAAACTGTGTGTTATGGAATGTGTGTGTGTGTGTGTGTGTTTGCAAGATGATGCTGAGAGGGTTAGGCGATTCAAGTTATTTCATTAAAAATATATAAACGCCTACATCGGTTTAGTTGTACTAGCTGTCAAACCAAGGACCGAGTATTAACACCTTTCCAATTCATTTTGAACACTGCTGACCAACAAGAACTACAGATGTATTGACTTACTGATTATAGATAAAACCACAGCACCAACTGTCATTATAAACGTTTGAAATGTGTCAGTGTAGATCACTGCAGCCAGTCCTCCTGTCAATCAATACATTAGTTTGTTAACTCTTCAATTACTAAATGATACTATTGAACGTAACAGAGAAGTTTAGTCAGATTAAAGATCGATCACTAACCCATGACTGTATATATGCCAGTGATTAGGAGAAGTCCAGCTATGGAAATGTACATATCCCATCCTAACGCTAGTTTGATGAACAAACCTCCAGCATAGATGCTTACCTAGAATTGGTACAAGAGATGACTGGAAATGCATATTTTGTATACCAAATTGCTAACACAGCTTAGTCAAGCAATGTTTGCTGATTGTTTCTGAAATTATCAGAAGTATATCATAAAAGAAAAAAATATTGTTATACTTACAGCTAATTTGGTGACTATATAGAGTACTAGCGACAGACAACTCAAATAAATTCTGAGTCTCGCTCCACCAAATCTTTGAGCCATGAACTCTGGAAGTGTGTAGACCTATGAAATAAAGCAATTCAAAGTTTTAGTGTGATGACTCAATGTTGTAGGAACTTAAATATAACAAGAGTTTTGTTGTTAATACTTTATTTTTAAAAAAAACGCTTATACAAAGTGTAATTGTATCAATTAGTTTGGATCAGTTATGTCATTAAATTTGTTATAGATTTAGAATAATTGTATCTGTGCGATGAATAATATTTTAACTTATTGTTTTTGTTAAGCTCCATTTCATGCTGTTACATTTCTCATTATGCTATTGATTCAATCACTTATCTGGACCAGTTGGGAACACAAGGAAAAGAAGGAAAGGGAGATCTCGGTGGATCTTACCGTAATTAGTTTTTAAAAATATTTACAAAAAAAAAGGGGGGGGGAACTACCTGAATTCGAACAGGTGGCTCACGCCTCCTCGGGCCGACGTGCTAACCACTGTGCTAGTGAAATTCTTATGGGAAGATTGTACAGTTTTATATTGTTTTGTTTCAATTTAGAGCGGCGAATTTTAAGGGGGACTAATTCAGCTTATACCACCACTTCAGTCAGGTACAATTTCTTTCCCTTATTTGAGATACCAAACAAATTAATTAATTCCCAATAGTTAACAATTGTTGTTTTTTTTTAAATCGATTCCTGTGTTGTCAGGTAAAAGAAATAATTGTGCAAGATTTCAGCTTGATCCGAGATTGAATGTCGGAGAAATAACGTGTACAAACTTTTTACCAGACAGAGTGAGTTGATACAAGCTTTGTTAAAATACTTACACACTAAGTAACTAAAGCTATATGGTTATCAGTATTATTTTTGTATTTGTGTGTAGTGAATCACTATTTTACTGCTACTACTTTGATTCACTTTTTTATGGAGGGAGTGGTCCCCTGTAGATTCACCTTTAGGAGCTTAGAAAAAAGAAATAGCAGCTAATCGAAATGGGTATAGTAATTTTTATCCCCATATCAAGCTTTGAGTTCGAAATTCGAGACCCCATAATAGGTGCTAATCAACTTTTGACATTCAGTCACCAATAAGTCGATGACTAAGTGCTGTATCGACCCATTAAACCTCTTGGTCTTTTTGTATAATTAAACTCAAACCAGAAGTTTACAATTAAGAATAATATCAAGACTTACCTGTTCATGTATTTTATCATATTTTACAAAGCTCATATCAACTCACTCTGTCTGGTAAAAAGTTTGAACATGTTAATTCTCACACACCCATTCTCGGATCAAATTAAAACTTTGCACAATTATTTATTGGCGAAGACTATACCTGAATCAATTTAAAGAAATAACTAATTAGTCAATTAATTACTGCTAAGTACTATATTTAAAAACGTCAAGGGTAATTATTTCTTCAGTATTCCAGTATTTATGGCTAAATATTTACAGTTTGTTCCCTTAAATCGCACACGTGATTTCTCCCACACCGATTATCGGATGAAGTTGAAACTTTAAACAATTATTTATTGTACCTAACAAATCATGAATCTATAAAAAATTGACTAATTAGTCAAATAATTATTGATAAATAATTTTTTTTATCGAAATAACTTCTCCATTATTGAAATATATAGTTGTAAATGCGGAATTCTTCCCATTAGATAAGTAATTTTTTTTTTTATTTCTCCTTCTTCTTGTTTAGTTTACCGATACTTACCCCAGCTGAAACATAGACTGGGAGGAAAAACCAAGCCAGTACAATCACCAGCAACATCGACTGAAAAACACAAGCTTCTTAGTTCAAAGTTTTAATCATCTGTCTACTGCTCCTTAAACACATTAAACACAAACAAACAAACAAAACACATTAAAGAAGCATTTGAAGTTATGCGGAAGTGAAGAAAAGAAAAACTAGAGTGTCGTTTGCTTAAGGGAAATGAGCAGCTACCAGGGCTTGATTTAAGGAAGGGCAGTCGGGGCTAGAGCCCGGGGAAACCTCACAAGAAAGGGGCCTCCACAAAAGAGATAAAACATATCTCAGAAATTCGACAGGTCAGAAACTGTAAAGTTTTTTTTCCTAATTTTTCTTTTCAATATAACGGCTGGCATAGACCGATATGTCCATGAGTGTACGCTTGTAGCATGCTCGTAAAAGGTAAATACAGATTCCGATTTGTGACAGAGCGTCTACCAAAGGCCTTACTCTCCTCAAACGCAAAACTATACATGTTTTTAAACCTAAACATGCATTTAAAATATTTTTTTTAGGAAAGTTACAATAAATTTAAATATTCTTTTAAAATGTAGCATTCCTTAAGATATAAGTATTTTCATTCTTAAGTGGATCTTTATTAAAGCTTTCGAAAAAAATTGATCTGTTCCGACCTTACCTAATGCCCAGGCATTCATCTCATTTCTATGAAATCATTCATAGTCGCTTTACGACTGAAGGAGACAGTAGTAATATATATATATAAGTACTTTGTTAAAATTCGTATTAAATCCCCTTGAACTCAATCCACATAATGACTATCTTGAGGTAGTTGTAATTCACCAACTTATGCAAGAACCTGGATTACTTTAAATGTTTCTGGTGACCGTGACCGTATTAAATGTTTCTGGTGACCATGACCGTATTAAATGTTTCTGGTGACCATGACCGTATTAAATGTTTCTGGTGACCATGACCGTATTAAATGTTTCTGGTGACCATGACCGTATTAAATGTTTCTGGTGACCATGACCGTATTAAATGTTTCTGGTGACCATGACCGTATTAAATGTTTCTGGTGACCATGACCGTATTAAATGTTTCTGGTGACCATGACCGTATTAAATGTTTCTGGTGACCATGACCGTATTAAATGTTTCTGGTGACCATGACCGTATTAAATGTTTCTGGTGACCATGACCGTATTAAATGTTTCTGGTGACCATGACCGTATTAAATGTTTCTGGTGACCATGACCGTATTAAATGTTTCTGGTGACCATGACCGTATTAAATGTTTCTGGTGACCATGACCGTATTAAATGTTTCTGGTGACCATGACCGTATTAAATGTTTCTGGTGACCATGACCGTATTAAATGTTTCTGGTGACCATGACCGTATTAAATGTTTCTGGTGACCATGACCGTATTAAATGTTTCTGGTGACCATGACCGTATTAAATGTTTCTGGTGACCATGACCGTATTAAATGTTTCTGGTGACCATGACCGTATTAAATGTTTCTGGTGACCATGACCGTATTAAATGTTTCTGGTGACCATGACCGTATTAAATGTTTCTGGTGACCATGACCGTATTAAATGTTTCTGGTGACCATGACCGTATTAAATGTTTCTGGTGACCATGACCGTATTAAATGTTTCTGGTGACCATGACCGTATTAAATGTTTCTGGTGACCATGACCGTATTAAATGTTTCTGGTGACCATGACCGTATTAAATGTTTCTGGTGACCATGACCGTATTAAATGTTTCTGGTGACCATGACCGTATTAAATGTTTCTGGTGACCATGACCGTATTAAATGTTTCTGGTGACCATGACCGTATTGTTCTCAACGATGTCCATTTTTTGACGTGATCTCAAACACATCTTGGACAGGAAAATAAACCCAACACTCCCGGTCTTGTGGACTATAAATTGTTTTGAAACAATCTTCCATCGATTACTTTCATTTCTAAGCCGATTAGTGTCGAGATTGGACTCCCTGGGATAATTGATTAGTTTGGATGTAATGTTACGTTTAGATAGAGTTCTACAAGCTTTCATTTGAATAGATATTTAGAAGGAAAGATAACTATCACAGCTAAACTTTCTGAAATGATTATAGTAGTATTTGCACACTCCAGTTACTAGGATATGGATAGTTTATTTTCCGGTTGATATATCATTATGCCCTTAAATTTGATATAACATATTTAGTAATTATTTGAATCCATTTAAAACAATACAGAATCTACTCTATAAACACATTTTCCGATATGATGTAACAGCCTACATCCGTAGATAATACTACTAGTAGGCTTCATCTTAAATACCTAACAATTATACGGCAACATAAGGCCTATACTTCTTATCAAGATATGGAGTATGCGTACAGTTATCGATAAATTATCAAACTTGGCAATGATTTTGAATTCAGGTAGACCTGCCCAACATGATCTACAATTTGTGGGCCGGATTGAAGAGAAACGCCTGGGCCGATTTTGACACTCAGTCCGCCCATGAATTAAACCAGTACACTAAGACACACCAAGACATATGGAGACACTTCAAGAGACACCAATGGTTGTTTTCGTCCAGAAGGTGAAGGTCAAGTTACTTACATTCCACTCATAGAACACCATGGCAATCCCCGCCGCAGCACCAGTCCCAGCCAGACCCACGAAGTGCTCACTACCTATGTTACTGCTGAACAGAGAGGCACCAACCTGATAGACATACATTGGAGATACAGACGTTTCCTAAATACACTTAGGGCAGTGCTTCCCAAACTAGTGTTTCGCGAGGCCTGAATAGGGGTGCCATGAAGTATAGTAGGCCAACACGTGAATTCATCTCTCCAAAAATAAGCAGTGTTCCGCTAAATACTCAGAATGTGCGAAGTGTTTTGTTAACGAAAAAGTTTGGGAAACACTGACTTAGGGTATTGCAATTATGTATAGGGTATATTGAGATAGTGGAAATACATCTGGATATATAAATGTAAAAAAAGTAAAGTTTCCCTTTCAGACCTTGTGGTCTATAGGACAGATGATGTAAAGGTCATCTGATTCTGTGGCCTACGGTTAACGAGGGTGTCATGTGGCCAGCACAACGACCAACCTCCTTTACATTTCTCCAACTAATGTCAGGTACCCGAGCTGGGTGGACTCAGAGGCGCCCAAGGATCCCGAAATAAAAATCCCAGTCTTCACCAGAATTCGAACCCGGGACCCTCGGTTCAGAAGCCAAGCGCTTTACCGCTCAGCCACCTTGCCTCCATCTGGGTATATATGGTGTATAAAATATACATGAGGCAAAGGTCTCGGAACTAAATGTGCTGTATATCATTGTAGGCTATAGGTAATAGTTTGAAACGAACATAAAGAGTAAAGGAAATGCGAAAAGAAAAGAGAAAGATTTAAAAAGAGAATGAGAGAGGAAAGTGAAAAAAGGTTATAATTATAAACTTAAAAAAAAAAACAACTGGCAAGTAGATATATGAATTATATTACCTAAAATAAAAATAAATACAACTTATAACTAACAAGAAAAAAACAACAAATTGTGCTCCTTCAAGAAGAAATCAAGGTGACTCCTACCATTCTTTACCCACATAAATAGCTTAAACTGATTTTTCAATTTAAAATATTAAACAAAGCCCCTTTTACGACATTAACTCTTTCTATTTAGAATAAAATTAGCGTGCAACACTAAGACATTTACATCCAAAATTTGTAACAAAACTCTCCGATAACTGTTGTTGATTACTGTTATGAAACTAACAATGCTAACCTTAAGAATAAGATCTCTTGAATCAATACAACTCTGAAGTGCTTTCCTGTTTGCTAACATCTTAAACTAATATTAAATTTAATAGACTTAAAGTCACTAGAGCACTACATTAAACTGTTAGCAATACAAACAATGATGTCATTGTTATTGTTTTCCCAGTTGTTTTTTTCCACCTTTACAGACGTAATAAAGTTTGAAATGAACATTTGAGTTGTAGAAGTCTTTTATTGTTAGAATGTAGAAGGATTGAAGACAATAAAGGACGCAACCAGAAACTATTGTAAAGCTTCTTTGTCCAGGCCACAGTTGGCTTGTGAGTAATCAGAGCTTTTAGTTTGGTTTAGCTTTAAGTTCATCATTAACGGAAAGTACTGGAGTCCAATTTTGTATAGTTTAGTAAACTAAGCCAGTCAGTCCAATTTTGTATAGTTTAGTAAACTAAGCCAGTCAGTCCAATTTTGTATAGTTTAGTAAACTAAGCCAGTCAGTCCAATTTTGTATAGTTTAGTAAACTAAGCCAGTCAGTCCAATTTTGTATAGTTTAGTAAACTAAGCAAGTCAGTCCAATTTTGTATAGTTTAGTAAACTAAGCCAGTCAATCCAATACTATATAATTTAATGCACTTAGTGGGTCTAATACTGTATAGTTTCACTAAGTCAGTGGGTCAAATACTGTATAGTTTAATGCACTTAGACGGTGGGTTAAATACTATATAGTTTATTGCACTTAGTGGGTCTAATACTGTATAGTTTGCAATTTGGCAGTGGGTAAAATACTGTATAGTTAAATGCACTTAGACGGTGGGTTAAATAGTGTATCGTTTACTGCAATTAAACAGTAGGTTAATTATTGTGTTTTTTTTCAACATATTTTATCAATCCTTTTTATTGATTAAATAGAGTTTGAAATATATCTTATTTCATGATAACTATATTTGTACCCAATCGCCACGTTTGAAAAATTATTAAAAAACATTCTATACAATAGATACAAACAGTATGCCTATAGGCTTTAAAAGCAAAGGCATACAATCTTTTATGTTTGGCAGCCATTGAGAATGAGATGAAACTGGGTTGTTGGATAAAAAAATATTATTTTTGAGACCGTAATCTTTATGACCTATTTATTCAAATGCCTGCAGGCTATCGCAGATTTGAAAACTTTGCCGTTTTTTGTTGTTCATTATGTCTTAGAACAACAAGGGTTGTACTGTCATTTTTTTTAAATTGTATTTTAAAGTCACAAATACATCAAAACTGAAACTATAATTTCAGGA
This sequence comes from Biomphalaria sudanica, assembly GCA_036873155.1. Lineage (NCBI taxonomy): Eukaryota > Metazoa > Mollusca > Gastropoda > Planorbidae > Biomphalaria > Biomphalaria sudanica. The sequence continues at coordinate 808,490 of JAZGLO010000245.1, read as the reverse complement.
AGTCTGTCACTTCCTTTGAATAATTGCAGACGACGAAGCTTTACATTTTTGTGAACTTTGAAAAAAAGAGTTATTTATAGGGAAAGGGAAACAATTTGAAGATTTAAAAAATTGAATTCCCCCTTGGCAATATTTTTGCCTCTTAATCATTGTGTGACATTAAGCTTCAATAAAGAAGAAAAAAAAAGAATTGCGTACTTTGAAGTGTGTTCAAACGGTGGATCTAGTCCCAAAGAATTAAGAATGTTGTTAGCTGTAAAAAAAATCAAGAAGCTGTTATCCGGGGCATACCACTCGGTTTATTAAAAATTTCTCGAGGATAAAAAATATTAATATTATTAATTATACAATCTCTTTGTAATTTCACTTTTTTTACACGGAACAGTCATTATATTCAGTGGCCTAGTTAGGAATTCGCCATCATTTGAAGTGCAGGGGGGTTTGACTTTTTAGGGGGCCCCTGCATTTGCGTAATATTTAATATTTTAGGAGCCCGAGAGGATTTTCAAATTCAAATATATATATATATATATATAGTACCCCGTCATAGTAGCGCGGACAAAATAGCGACAACAAAATAGCGAAGAAAAAATATATTTGAGTCATTTTGAAAGAAATACTTTAGCTATCGTAAAATATGGATAGAGCCAATATTTTTTAAAATCTGTACAGGGAAGTTGTTTATAGACTTCATGTCCACACTGTCTTAATTTTATAAAAATATGTTTAAACGTTTTATACTCTCAGTGTGTAAAGTGAAACAAGAAACATTATCAATCACCAAACACAGAAGATCAGAATGTTAAATTAGATTCTACTTAGCGGGTAACATGATAATGTCAAGCGAGCCATTTCATCAAGTGCTTAGATTTCAACTAGGAGCATTACATTACCGCCTTGCATAAAGTTGTTAAGAACTTATTCCTTGTTGTTTTTGTTAAGGAGATTACAACTTTATACAGTAGCTCGTAGAATAAACAAGCATAATATAAAAAAAAATCCTTTAAAAAAAAAAAACAATGCTTATCTAAATGGGAATAACTATTAAAACTATTGGTTACTTTAAAAAAAAATTGATTCGTTATCTTGTCTATCTCAATGAATATTTGAGCGAAGTTTTAACTTGATCCAAGAATGGGTGTGGGAGAAATAACGTGTACACACTTTTACCAAACAAACAGAGTGAGTAGATAAAAGCTTTGTAAAAACAGAACAATAAATGTTTAGTTACTTCGTGTACACTTGCTTTTTTACCTTCTACTTTTCATTCCTATTAAAACATTTGATATTTACAATATAACAACTTCAGACCCTTGTGTTTTACTAATTATGTATTGTAACTGAAAGTAAGTAAGTGGGTCTTATTACTAAATAGTACTATTCCATATCGAACCTTTCACACGAGAGAAGAGACAGACAAAAGTAATATACGGGCCAAATCAAAATGCAGGCGATCCAAAGCCATGGGCATGAGGACAAAAAGCTCGAGAAATCTGAATGGAAGGATCTGTTGAAGCAGGCCGAGACCTCCATGGGCTGTAACTCCACTGGGGTGGAATGATGGAGTGTTACCTAATTTACTATAAACATTGGCGAAAGGCTGATGCAGGATACTTTAGAGCTGCCCCTTTTTTGGCGCCGCCGTTTTGGTGCTGGACATTTTAGTAAGCAGTTGTGTAGACACATTCTATCTGTTTATTGTATAAGTTGTGTAGACACATTCTATCTGTTTATTGTATAAGTTGTGTAGACACATTCTATCTGTTTATTGTATAAGTTGTGTAGACACATTCTATCTGTTTATTGTATAAGTTTTGTAGACACATTCTATCAGTTTATTTTAGAAGTTCTTTAAAAAGAAGGATATCTAAGTTTTGAATGTGTGTTTGTGTTCTAACTCAAAGGTACTTTTGTATTCTTATCTTCTATCTTATATATTACAGACGTCACTTCAAAAAAAAAAGATAATAACGTGCTAAGCATTTCATGTTTCAATCTAGTCATGCATGTTAGTCAATGACTTTAACTCTGCTAAGTCGTTGATTTTCCTGGCTGATTCAGGCAACCCATTCCATTCTCTAATGCCACTAGGGAAGAAGGAGCACTTGTACACGTTTGTTCTAGCACAAGGAATAAAAAAATTTTTGTGTGTCTTTCTGAGTATTTCATTAGATTTTGTTCTTCTATGGATTCAAGTTTGTAAAATAAAATAATGATTATTATGTCCCTTAACATCATAATGTTGAACTGTTTGTAATTGTGTCTAACCAAAAAAAAACGAAATGAAATAATCATGGCAGAATGCAGTATTGATTCTGCGGTGCTATTATGTGCACACAAACTATTAAATATCTTTTTAAAAAACTAAAAAACATAGCTTATCAGCACTTCCTTACATTGTACACCGGATACGCCAAAAACTATCCATTTATACTTTTTTTTAATCCGCCATAAATGAAAATCTCTACCAAATGTGAAGCGAACTCCGGAAGAAGAATTAACCTCTTGTTGTTTAGATGACAAATATATTTTAAAATATAAAAAAAGGACAAATATAAAATGTAGAAGTACTTTAATTTGTTTCTTCAAAAATATGACATTATATATAAATTATATCAATCAAATAAGAACATACAACTAAAATGTTATTTAACCTTGGTTACGCCAATAATAGAATATGTATCCTCTGCTTAGGACCCCTCAACTCAAGAAAACATATTATATCAATCAAATAAGAACATACAACTAAAATGTTATTTAACCTTGGTTACGCCAATAATAGAATATGTATCCTCTGCTTAGGACAAGAAAAAATAAAGAAACTGGAACAGACACAAAATAGAGCAGTGAGATTCATAACAAACGAATATTCACATTCGACTTGGCAGAATTTAGGTCATAGGTTAATATGCATGACTGAATGCATGACGCGTAGGACGTAATTATCTTCTTTTTTGAAGTAACGTCTGTATTATATAAGATAAGAAGACAAGAAGACACGCTTTTAGAGTTAGTCATAATATTAAGTGCATTTATAGAAAAGCTTGAAAAGTGTAGGGAACTCCTCAAAAATTTTGCCCAGGACAAATAGAAGCCTGAGTTATATCACATGGAATCACTCGGTTTATCTATGAGAAGCACAGTGAGCTGGTAGCTTATGTGTCTGAGAATCTTTAGTTTCATATTTATGAGAGCTACTGTGTTGGATCAACCTTAATGTTGGAGAACCACTGGGCTGGGTGAGACAATACACGTGAGAACCACTTTGGCGGACTAGCCTATATATCAGAAAACAAAACAAAAAAAGACCATGGTACAAGATTGGGTCAGCATAATTCTGGACACAGGGAAATGGAACAGGGGAATTTGATCTCTTATGTCTGTCTACAAAGCAAGGGACTTAACTTTGTTATCTGAACAGAAAGATAGAGAAAGAGTGTCCGAGAAAGAAAAGGAGGTGGATTAGACTAGAATTGACTAGATAGAGTTGGATTATCAAGGAGGCATTGAAAGTTTACACAATACAAACTGTGTCACCGTGTCAATGAAGCTTAGTCTCGCCTTGGTCCAAACAAATGGCAACATTTTTGTTTGTTTTGTTTAAGAATTAGAATTTATATGGTTATGATTTATTAGAATTTAGGGTCCACATAAAAAACGATTGGATCTTCTGTTTTAATGTAGAATGTTTATGGAGAGTGGAGTGTATTTATCCAATGGATAAACTATGTAAACACTGTTATGACACTATGTGACGGTATCTTACGACCATTGTGAGGACCTGTGCAATATTAAATGTAAAGATGAAATGTACAGTGAAATATGAAAACACCAAAAGTGTCTCAACAAGATTGGGTTATACGTGATATGTCTTGTATCAATCAGAATTTAATATGTAATTGCTCTTTAAAAAATGTCAACATAATGTAATCTCCATAGACCTATATCTCTTGTGGGGTGTATGGGGTATCTAGGAGGGGTAGCACCTTTAGTAGACACTCTTTTTGAGGGTAGCTTGGCTCACTCTTCGTCCCCACTCTGTACTCAACTCACACCTGTAACTCCCAGAAGCTATAGCATGCGCAACGGCCACACCCCGGAAACAGCTTTGACTTGCAGGCTAAACCAGGTAGAGGGTATCTGAGGTGTCCATGACACTCACCACACTGAGGTTCTGTCAAACCTAGCATGTGAAGTCTGGACTTGACGGCCTGTGCGAAACGTCACAAAATTAGACAAATCGGACAGAAAGGCAACTACCAGCGCAGTGGTGTGGAGCACTCTAGAGCAGGACAAGACACACAGAAAGTCTCTGGTCATCCACTGCACCCAAACTCGTCCCCGGACGTTTTGACCCAATCTTGCTTCCAGAAAAGGACGGGCTTTTGGGCGAGAGATTTGCTGCGCTAATCCTCCTCACTTTGATCAAAATTTCAGCGCAAGTCACTAGTCATACCCCCCCCCCCAAAGCCCTCAGCCCCCTGGATGACAAAAGTGGTCGTCATCGAACCACGATGGACGAACTATATATCTATTGTACAGGTAATAATTTTAGACAACAACAAAAATGGATTCAAGTTGAATGGATTGAGAAACGAAAATACATTAAAACGTCTGAATAGATGATTTCAAAATCACCACTTCACTTAAATACTTTAAGAATTCCTTATTGACGATTCTATCCATTTATAAAAAAAAAGTGAATTAAATTAAGAAAAAACAAGGTTACAAAGACAGTTTGTGTGGAAACACAAACTTAAAATCGGCCACCGAAGTGGTCCACCCAGGCAGGTAACAAGGCAGGTTCAATATTTTCAGAAAGAATATCAAAATGAAATTCTGTCAAAGGCAAATGACAGAGAAGAATGGAGAAAGAAGGTTAACAGATCTTGTGTGGTGCCCCAACTGCAAAGGCACCACCACAAGGGATAGGTGTAAGTGAAGAAGAGGTCTAATGTGAACCTGGCCTAACTAATGTCATATAATGATTATCTAATTAATCTAATTGTTCTGTAAAGGGTCAATCTCTTATTGAAAGCCTCAAGAAAAAAAAACATTTCGTAACATAAAAAAATGTCTCCTTCCTTTAGTTCATGTGAACAGTAGTATTACTGTGTCTGAGAGAATAACATGATTTATCTACTTTTTAATTGTTGTTTTAAATTACGTTCCACTTATATGCATTCTAAATAGATTTTTTCTTTTAAAAAAAAAGCAAACATTATTTTGTAAATATAGTTGTTCATCTGACAGAACGTACATAACTTAGCCATACAATTGTACAAAAAAAATATTTTTTTGACAAAATATCTAAAACCGTTTGCATAAATGTGTTAAAAATATTGTAAATAGTTATCTCCCTTACTAAATAGCCTCCCGTGTTTGTTACTTTTAATAATGAATAGTTGTAAAAATGGTGTAGTTTTATGAAAAAACTGCTTGCATACTTGATTATAAAAATTAAATTGTTCGTTTTCAGAAAAGAAAAAAAAGTAGCTGTTGCATCACAACTTTGAATGATCTAAAATATCATGATGTTGAATTATCAATATCTTTTCTAGTTTACGAGCTCTAAACGGGACAAACGGACGGACCGACAGACAGACAGATCACATAAAACTAATAGCGTCTATTCCCCTTTCGGGGGCCGCTAAAAATTAAGTCACTAAAAAAAACTAATACTTTTGTGTCCTTGAACAAAAAAAGTCTTTCACATCAGACAAACGACATTTCTGAACCAAATTTTTCTTGAAATGTAAGACTTAAAAAATTAGAGATAGACTCATGTCTTCCTTTAGGCGATGTGGCGTTCCTTTGGTCCTGTACAGATTACATTGAGGACTCGGCTCAGCAAAATGAAATTGAGATTTAGAAAAAAATTAATTTGAAAGTTTTTTTTTTTTTTGTTTGTTTGTATATATATATATCTATATCTATATCTATATATATATAGACATATATAGATAGATAGATAGATAGATAGAGAGAGAGAGAGAGAGAGAGAGAGAGAGAGAGAGAGAGAAACAGACAGAGAAAGCTATTAACAATGATAGTTCTGACAAAATGTTATGCATGATGTAGCCCTATTATTTAGCTATTAATCATAACAGGTTTCTTTCATAAATTTATGCTGTCAAAAGTCTGTATTCAAAAGTCTATATTCTCCTTATGCTGAAACATGGTAGGCATAACTAGTCTAATAGCTTTTGATCTAGTTTAAACAATCACCAAGGCTATGGAGATGACATACATTGTCCACTTACCGGCCACCAAGATAAATCTCTTCCTGCCAGGAAATAACTTTTGATACTTCCTCTGTTTGGTCGACATAGTGACTTCAGACAAAGACAATTTTAGTCATTAATAGAAACTACTAAAAAAAAAAAAGGATCCAGAACCAAGATAACGTTTTTAAAACTAAGTTTTTTAAAGTTCCTTCAGAACTAAAGATCACAATAACCTAGATCGAGCATCCTGCAAGATGGCACGGGATGGCAGTGGGCAGGGTTTCACCTCAGGACTATCATACTGACAGTCCGAAGCTTCCACATAACTGGACAAGGAGCCAGACTTACTAAAGAGCACAAACTTAGTTAAGTTTCTTCTATCGTATTTATTCTTTCCCTTTAAAAAATGTATATAATTTGTTATATTATGAAGCAATTACTAGATACATCTTTGTGTTAAAAATTTATCTTTTTTTTTAAAGAGCAAAATAATTTAGAGATGGTCAATTTGAGGGACGAGTTCCACACTAAAGGGGTATAACTTTTAGTCAACGCAATAGAAAACAATATGTTAGACTGTCCAGTTTGACAATTTTTATTCCCTTATTTTATTATGCTATATATGTTTGTGTGTTCAAATGCTATCACATGGTATTAGTGAATATGCGGGCCCGATTTTAAATGCACAGATATCTTGTGATTTTATAGTTTTTAAGCATCTGATTACAACGCTATTACAAAACTTCGTACCAATGGTACTAAAAAAATGAAACCATAATTCTACTAGTGTTGAAGAGGGCATATTATAAAATGTTTTACATAATTCGGATGTTCCTTCAAAGTTGAAGATAGTTTACTTCCTAGTCCAAACCTCCCGCAGGACGACGGGAGATGGGAGCGGGCAGGGTTTGAACCCTCGACCGTCGATAAATACGAATGACAGTCCAGCGCGCAAACCGCACGACCAGGCAGCCATCCATTACATTTACTTAGATTCTAATATGGGTGCCTTTTATCAGCTTCTAAAAATAAATTTATTTATAAGGTTTTCCTACATATAAAGCATAGGAAATAATTATCCAACTTTGGCATTATGTATTTCTTAAAGATGAACCTCACATTGCCCAATTTATTTATGGAAACAGCGCGACAATCGTTTCTGTATAATCAAATAGATTGCAAGCTAGATTTTACTGAACAAATAAATAATTGAGTTGTTTCTCTGCGTAATGGCGTCTACATTTGCAGAGCTACCAGACAATGTAAAGAAACTAACGGCACAATGCTAAAACTTCTTCCATAAAAGTCGCTTTGAAAACAAAATTCTTCCATAAAAGATGATAGCTTTGAAATAAAAATGTTACTTTTGTAATTTGAAACTGTCTTAGGCTCTTGAAACTCTAGGCCAGCAAAAGCGAACAAGAGCTCCCTCTCACCGGCGAGATTGAACAGAGTGTTCTGTCTGGAAGAGGGTTTTACTAGTGTCTATCTCCACACTGTCATTTCCAGTGACTCGGACGCTCGGACTAGAGAAGGCCGAGCGCAACCGGAAACCTTTGCCATTTTCCTTCTCCATATCATGGTAAATGTGCGGGGCTTGAGGAACGGCGCCTTGAGTGTTGTCATGGTTGTCGGAGCTCTTTCACAACCTGGGACAGTACATTGGGAATACTCTCGCACCCCCTTAGGAACTCCCTCGGGATTCTTGTTTCGCTACCAGTTTGGCATAATCTTCTCCTCCTACGACCGTTTCCACCCGGACGCCACTATGAGGCAGGGCAGCATGCCCGGGCGCCACTCTTAGGCAGGGTAGCATGCCCGGGCGTCACTATGTCGCAGTATAGCATGGCCGGGCGCCACCATGAGACAGGGTAGCATGCCCGGGCGTCACAAGAAGGCAGGACAGCATGCCCGGGCGCCACAAGAAGGCAGGACAGCATGCCCGGGCGCCACTATGAGGCAGGGTAGCATGCTCGGGCGTCGCATGCTCGAATGCCACCTAGGCAGACTAGTTAATTTCATATGTGTACTAGAATTTACTGTATAGAAATTTTGTAATTTTTAAAAGAAAGAAAATTAAAAACTTACCCACAAGCCAACAATAAGTACTGCTATAAAATAAAGAATGACTATCAAAATATCAGCCCAGTGGTCAAGACCTGGTGCAGAATTCATGCTGATTTAAACCTGTTGGTAGATCAGTGGATTGTTGATTCAGGTAGACTTTAGAAATCTATTTACATTTGGGTGGGATATTTCATTTGTTAATTTTATTTTCATAATTTTTGTTACAAAAACATTGTGTACATTATGATATATCTTTCACGTCAATAGAATTAACCTCATATTTCCAAGACGAACATAATAAAACGAGGTTTAATTACAATTTATTTACAATCATATTTTTTGTTTTTAGTTTGTTAAATTGTACATACCAGAGAGTTTTCTATCCAAGAATCAAGTGTCTTTAAACAAACTATTTCACAAAAACTTTAATCCCAAATTGTTTCTTAAAGAAACATAAAGCAAAGTTTGGATGGTAAATGAAATGTCAACTCGCTCCTCCTTAGTTAAACAAGAGTTATGGAACATTAATTTTTTGTAACATTATGTTTGCTGTAATGTTGGACACTAAATATTTAGTCCACACTATTTAGTTAACTAGAAACAAATACTAAGCTACTGTAGTCACATTTATAAAAATATTTTTACAATATTTAAACTAACTCTTAATTTCACTTTAACCGAAATTACATCAGCACCAAAGCCCCTGCTTATGCTAACAATATAAATGACAATTACAAAATTAATAATTATGATTTGAAGTTGCTTAACGAAATCCCCTGTACAAGTATAGAAGCACAATTATTTATAGTTTATGGTCCACGTCACTCTACAGAGACTGTTCAGGACAATTATATGGGTCACGAATGTAAACACACACAAAAACAACAACAACACAAAAATGATGCTATGAAAAGCTGGGACGCCACACAAGTGATGAGAGAGAACAAGACAGCACCAGGAGACAGGCGATACAGTGACACGGTCGTCTGAGGATAAACTCGCTGTCAGCCTAGTGTCACGTACTGATAGATAAAAACTGATATAACACATTTAATTCATGGGCGTAGCATCTGCAGAACCCCTCTTCTTTCTCTTCTTCCTCCTTATCTTTTTAATTACCTTCGCTTTCACCTTTTGTCTTGGAGCACAGCAAATGATTTGTTGACTGTCTTTATCCATTTCTCTTTTGACTTGGATAAAACCTCTTTCAAAGGCAGACCCGTCCATTCTTTCATGTTGTCTTTCCAGTGTTGCTCTTCTTCTTTTCCTGGTATTGTTCTTCGAAGGAAGGTCTTGGCGAGCCCTGAGGACCTTAAGATATAGCCAGAAAGTTTTAGTTTGTGTTTTTTTCCACATTGGTTAGCAGGTAATCCTGGGGCCCAAAAATTATGGTTGGAATCCTGCTGCTAATCTCTTCATCTGTGATGCAGTCTATGTGTTTGATACCTAGGATCTTTTCATAGTATCTAAATTATATTGCCATGACAGGATTCTCCTTTCTAGCCCTGCTGTCAGCGTCCAGGATTCGCAAGCATATGAGTGGCCAGGACCAGGGAGCGCATGTGTCTGATTTTAATCTCGAGGGCTATGCCTTTGTTTTTCCAGATTGTTTTGAGTTTTGCAAGTGTTCCGGTAGACTGTACAATTTCGGCCAGTAGTTCAGGTTTGGTTCCTTCATCTCAAACAATAGCTCTTAGGTATTTAAAACTACTGCCACTTGTCAGCTTTTCAGCTCCAATACTGATGTATCTTTTAAAGTCCTGTTGGCTATTGGTAATAATCTGTGTTTTATTCCTGCATTGATATATATATTAAGCATGGGCGTAGCCGGGGGGGGGGGAAGTTCAAACCCTCCTCCGAAATGAATTTAGTGACGGATTTTTTGCTTTGATTTTGTTTATTTAAGTGGGATTTTAATACTAAGCCATCACTTGCCCCAGCACAGCCAAGGGAGTTTTAAGTTTAAAACCCCCAACCTAAGGTTTTGCAGCAAAATCCCCCTCTTCTAAAAAATAAAACAAAAAATATGCAAACATAATCCCCAGATTCCAAGATCACAGCTAAGAAAGTTTTTTTATTTTAAAAACCCCCTCCGAAATTTGCGATAAAACCCCTCTTCAATATAAAACAAGGTTACAAAGACAGTTTGTGTGATCTAATTGCTTTGTAAATTATCAATCTCTAATTTCTTTAAAAAAAATAACATTTTTCCTTTAGTTAAGTATTCCTGTCTATGAGCTACAATGTAGTACCCTGCAGTTCAGGTGATAATATGAAAAATTACTTATTAATTGTTGTTTTAAATTATGTCCAACTCATATGCATACTAAATACATTTTTTCTCTTTTAAAAAAAGTAAACATTTTTTTTATAAATGTAGTAGTTAGTATAATTGACAGATCTTACTTAACTTAGCAATACAAATGAAAAAAAATAATTTACACAAAATAAACAACCGTTCGCATAAATGTATTACAAATATGGTAGGTAGCCATCTCCCCTACTAAAGAGATTCCAGTGTTTGTTAATATTAATAGTGAATAGTTGTATAAGTGCTGTATTTTTATGAAAAAAACAGCTTACATCAATAGCCTCTTCCGAAAGGGTCAGAATGTAATAAAGATTAATTATGTACACACACACATATATAATTTTTTTCCGCGGGGGGGGCGGGGGAAATTACCCCCTAAACCCCCCCCCCCGAAAAAAATCCTAGCTACGCCCATGATATATATATATATATATATATATATATATATATATATATATATATATATATATATATATATATATATATATATATATATATATATACAGAGAGAGAGAGACAGAGAGACAGAGAGAGATTATACATATGTATGAGTTAAAAGTATATGCTGTGGATGCCTTTATTATAGTTCGTCCATCGTGGTTCGATGATGACCACTTTGTCATCCAGGGGGCCGAGGGCTTTGCACTGGGGTTTTATGCCTCCTCATGTGGCTGGTGTGACCTATGTGAGACCAGAATGTTTGGCCGCACACTTGGCAGGTTATTCCAGCTGAAGCTAGTGTCGTGGGCCTTGCTTTTCTTTTCTGGCGTTTTTCTTTTTTCCTCAGCAACCTGTGCGCCAGTTTTCACAGCGCGACGCCATGATGCTCTGTCATGTGCCTCTGTCTCCCAGGTGCCTGGGTCTATGCTGAACGCCTTCAGAGAAGCTTTGAGGGTGTCCCTGAAGCGCTTTCTTTGACAACCTTGTGAGCGCTTTCCTTCGCTTAGTTGGCCATACAAGAGTCGTTTAGGGATGCGGTGGTCTTCCATTCTGTAGACGTGACCTGCCCATCGCAGCTGTGACTGCATCATGATTGTGTGGATGCTTTGCAGACACGCACTTCGAAAGAGTTCTGTATCTGGTATTTTGTCTTGCCATTTGACATTTAGTATTTTTCTCAGACATGTCATGTGGAAGTGGTTTAGTTTCTTTGCATGTTTACTGTACACTGTCCATGTTTCTGAGGCATAGAGCCAGGGCCGCCGCTACCTATTGTGCAATGTGTGCATTGCACGCAGGCGGCCGAAGTTAAGGGGCGGCCAAATCATTATTCATTATTATTTTTTAAATTTGTTTTTAAAAAAATACTTCAATGTTTAAATATTTTATATTAGTTCTAATTATTCCAATATATATAATAACTTAAAAAACAACAACAACAACAAAAAAAAACGATATTCGTGCATAAAAATCTTTTTGAAGAAAACATTGCAAAACATTTCGCTAGTGTGATTCATCCGGATTTTCTTGTCTCAGAATGGTCGAATCTATTCCGACCATAGCACTTTATTATAGTTTCGACTTTTGTGTGGAAAAAAATGTTCCGCGACAGAGATGTACTTAACACAAAGATGGTCTTAAAAAACATAACGCCCATTACAGACGTCCGTGCTCTATACGTAGCTAGAATGTCCCTCACATAACATTATTGACCAGGGCTGCCTCTTTATCATTAGATTTGATATGGCCCTCAACTTTTTACTAGGTTACGTTTCTGAAAGAAAACACATCAATAATGGCGTTTTCGATATATTCTCTTCTTACTACAAGAAAAAATTGAGCTGTAGACGCCAGGAGAAAGAATTTCTGAAGATGAAAACACAGGAATGCGAAGGGGCTCCGTCCCGACATCAGACGCCTTGCCAACTTTAGCGGAAACCCTCCGCATCTTCATTTCTATCTGCAGGAAGAACTTTTTACAACGCCTAAAACTTGTATAGGCAACACTATTTCTGAACACACAAAAGACAAGGTTACAAAAGACAGTTTGTGTGGAAACACAAACTCAAAATCGGCCCCCAAAGTGGTCCACCCAGGCAGGCTTCAATATTTTCAGAAAGAACATCCGAATGAAATTATATCAAAGACAATGAGAGATAAGAATGGAGAAAGAAGGTTAACAGATCTTGTGTAATGCCCCAACGGCCCGCAGATCAAAGGATAGGTGAAAGTGTATGTAAAGTTAGATGTGAACCTGGCCTAACTAGTTCCCCTTTCAGACCTTGTGGTCTTTAGGGCAGATGATGTAAAGTTCATCTGTTTTTGTGGCCTACGGTTTACGAGGGTGTCATGTAGCCAGCACAACGACCAACCGCCTTTACTTTTCCAGAACTAATGTCAGGTACCCATTAGAGCTGAGTGGACTCAGAGGCGCCCAAAGATTCCAAAGTTGTAAATCCCAGTCTTCACCAGGATTCGAACCCGGGACCCCTGGTTCGGAAGCCAAGCGCTTTACCGCTCAGCTACCGCGCCTCTCCTGACCTAACTGAAGTCTTATAATTGATGTAATTGTTTTGAAAAGGCTCAATCTCTTATTTTTTTATTATTTTTTTTTTTCCAAGAAATTACAATTCATTTCATTGCCACTAATTTGTAGACATTTAAAAAATATAATTGTGAATGTCTCGACATGAAAACAAAATAGGCGAATGAAGTTTACAAGATTACTATTCGTTTTAAACTAGGTCTAATTTATAATGCATACTAATTAGCTTTTTCACTTTAAAAAACTGCTTGCATAACTGATTTTAAAAATTAGATTTTTTTGCTTTCAGAAAAAAAAAGTAGCCGTTGCATCAGAACTTTGAATGGTCTAAAATATTGTGATTTCGGATTTTCAATATCTTTTCTAATTTACGAGATCTAAACGGGACGGACGGACAGACATTTCGCACAAAACTAATAGCGTCTTTTCCCCTTTCGGGGGCCGCTAAAAACCTACGACGGACTCTTTTTGTGAAATTCCATTATGTTAATTTCGATTCTAAACATAGCGTTAAATTACTATAAGTTGAAACAACAAAAAGAAATTATGAATAAGTTTCTTTTCTTTTTCCTTATTTCCTTTCAAAAAAATTCACGGACCTCACTGTGGGAGCCTACATCGCTGCTCTAGATCCCCAGCTTCTAAGGAAGGCTCGAGCGATAATTCTGTCATGTGGGGTCGCACCCGGCAATGTCCGAGAAACACTACCTTACTCTGTTTTATTTCAAATCATTGTATAAGTAACCTGTACTTTTGATGATTTATTTTCTATTAACGCAAGAAAAATATTCAGCTCTGTGTTGCTTCATTTTGTCCTTGTGGTGGTGTGTTGGATACATTTGTACGCACTTCCGAATCCGCGTAAGCCAGATGATTGTGGAGACAATGCACGTCTCTCCAAACTACAATCGTGATAATCATTATAAAAATTACGGAAAAAGAAAAAGATTCACTATCAATGACTTTTATATTACAAGGAATTTATTCTGCATTTTATGGTCCTTAATACCTAATGTTGAAATACATGAAATTTTTCTGCGGTTTCGCCCAATCAGGCCTAATTAGACAACTTGAGTCTGGAGAAGGACATCGTAAAAGAACAAAATCCAAGTTACAATTGGAAATAAAACATCCTAGAGGGCATGAGTGATACGACAACGGTGCGAATATGAAAGGAACGGTCTATAAAAAATGGATTTAAATCAAAGTTCGCTTTTAGTCTAGTGTCCAGCCCAGTATAATGAATTTCATTTTCTAGAAAAAAAAAAGGGGGGGGGGCGGCATTTTAAAATTTCGCACGCAGGCAGCCACAATCCTCGCGGCAGCCCTGCATAGAGCAATATAGGGAGGATGACGGCTCTATAGACCCCTAGCTTTGTGTTTGTGGTGATACCACGTCTGTTCCAGACATTTGTAGACAGTCTGCTAAAGGATGCACTGGCCTTGGCGATACGCAGGTCGATTTCACTATCGATTTTTCCATTTCTGGAGAGTGTGCTGCCAAGATATGTGAATTTGTCCACTGCGTTTATATCCTGTCCATTTATAGTGATGCTTGGATCCGAGTAGGCTTTCCCAGGAGCAGGTAGATATAAGACTTCAGTCTTGTTCGTATTGATGGTAAGGCCAAAGTCTGAGCATGCTCTTGAGAAGTCACTGACGATGCTCTGCAAATTGTTTTCAGAGCAGGCATTTAGGGCACAGTCGTCAGCAAATAGCAAGTCTCTGATTGCTTCTACATTTGTTTTTGATTTTGCTTTAAGCCGCCTCGGGTTGAATAGGCCACCATTAAATCTGTATGATATATTTATCCCGTTGTTTTCTCTATTTGTGAATGCATCTGTCAGCATAGCGGAGAACATGATACTGAACATTGTAGGTGCTAGGACACAGCCTTGTTTTACCCCGTTTGATACTTCGAAGGGCTCTGATGGTTCTCCACTTTCTTGGACACGAGCCTTCATGCCATCATGAAATAGTCTCACCATGGTTATGAATTTTTGTGGACAGCCTTACTTTGACATGATCTTCCAGAGTCCTTCTCTGCTAACAGTGTCGAATGCCTTTGTTAAGTCGACATATATTGAGAACAGGTCAGCATTTTGTTCTTGGCATTTTTCCTGGAGCTGCCTTGCTGCAAAGATCATGTGAATGCTTCCACGCTCTTTTCTGAATCCGCACTGGCTTTCTGGTAGTAGACCATATTATATGTGTTGCATGAGCCGATTTAGTAGGATGCGTGCAAGGATTTTCCCAGCAATAGAGAGAAGAGATATTCCTCTGTGGTTGTGGCAGATCTGGCGGTTTCCTTTTCGCTTATATAAATGAACAATTGTGGCATCTTTAAAGTCTTGTGGTATTGGCTCTTTTCCCCACATAATTAAGAAGAGCATATGAAGTATTTCAATCAGGGCTAATCCACCTTTTTTGTAGACCTCTGCGGGAATGGAGTCAGCTCCTGGGGCTTTTCCGCTTGCGAGCTGTTGAATGGCAAGATCGGTTTCCTTTAGCGTAGGGGGGTCATCCATTTTTCAATTATTGTTACTTGCTGTAGCCTGTCTATGGCCGCTTCATTTATGATGGAAGGTGCTCTGCCCAGCGTTTTAGGATTTCTTCCTTATCTGTCAATAGGATTGTCCCATCAGCATTTGTGGGTCCATAGATTTCGTTAATGGCATGGTAGAAGTTCTTCATATCGTGCTTGTCAGCAAATTCCTGTATTGTTTCCAGGTATCTTGCATTTGGCGTAGCTGTTTTTGCACATTTTTGCGGATGTTAGTGAATGCACCTTTAGTAGACTGGTAGTTTGGGTTGTTCAGATACAATTTGTGGAGCTTGTGCTTTTCGTCTAATAGTTTTCTGATCTCAGTACTGTTTTCATCAAACCAGTCCTGATGCTTTCTCTCCATAGGACCGAGTATGTTTAATGCTGTGCTATAGATAGCTTCTTTGAAGCATTCCCAGCTTTTATCTACATTTGATTCAGTTAGAAGGGTGGACTTGAGGCAGTTCTCTATCGCATCTGCAAGCGACTTTTCAGTTTTGTCATCAGCTAGTCTGGCCGTATTTAGCCTTTTTAGAGGTTTAGATTTTTGCGGACGTCTCTTTGGTTGAATACGGATGTTTAGTTTTGTGATGATGAGGCGGTGGTCTGTTCCACATTCTGCACCACAGCAAGATTTAGTGACACGAATGTCCTGACGGTCAGATTGTCTGGTGATGACGTAATCCATGAGGTGCCAGTGTCTTGAGCAGGGATGCATCCAGGAAGTTCGCTTTCTCGTTGGAAGACTGAAAATTGTGTTCGATATGAGCAGCTTCTGTTCAGCACAGGTATGGAGTAGTAATAATCCGTTGCTGTTGCATTGACCTATCCCAAATTTGCCTAAGACCCCTTTCCAGATGTGATGGTCAGAGACGACTCTTGCGTTGAAGTCACCGAGAATGAGTAGCTTTTCTGTTTTTGGAATATCAAGTAAGGAGGATAGTTCCTCTTACCATAGGCGTATGGAATGTGCGCACACTACTTGACAACGACACATCTGATAGACCACAAAGACGTACTGCACTAGTAGCCAGGGAGCTTCACAGATACAACATAGACATAGCAGCACTTAGCGAGACTCGGCTTGCAGAAGAAGGTGAACTCTGCGAAAGAGGAGCTGGATATACTTTCTTCTGGAGCGGTAGAAGCACTGAAGTACGACGTGAATCTGGAGTCGGCTTTGCCATAAAAACATCAATAGTATCTAAACTATTCAGGCCTCCCAAAGGAATTAGTGATAGGCTCATGACCCTAAAGCTGCCTTTACAAAACGGAAAGAAACATATTTCCATTGTTAGCTGTTACGCACCCACCATGACCAACCCAGATGATGTCATAGCAAAGTTCTACGAAGAACTAAACTCCACCTTACTTGGATACATAGAACTCAAAAGTTCTTGATCCGCTAGTGACTCGTGTCCGCATGGTTCGCAACCCAAGCGTCTTACCATTGAGCCATGTATTTCTGTTGAATTGAAGGTTTAAGGTTTACAGTTCCTTTTTGTTTATTTTTTGGTTTATGGTGTTTTCTTTTACAAAACTTCTATTCAAATCAAAACTACATGGAGGGAGGAACCTGGACACTAATCTCAAAATCGGCTCTAACAATATTCCTAGATCAGTTGATGTGTAGCGCTGAGAAAAGAATTACTAGTTCGTTGGCCGCACTTGGAAAAGTCTGGTTTGACCATTCTAATTTTGCTAAGTAAAAAAAGAAAGAAATTTAAATTTGGTCATAAATTTGTGAAAAAAAACTTAGCGTAGTCAGCCGTAGTGTACCCATGACTGTGTGGCTTAGTAAATTTAAAGTTGCTTAAAGTTTATCAAAAGATTATCTAAGTTTCGCTTCTATTTTACATAAATCACTTTAGATTACATCTAGATTCTAGATTGAGAAGTAGATCTAGAATCTAGACTAGATAAATTTTAAGAGTTCTAAATCAGTCTAAATTAGGGGTGCACCGGATAGTACTTTTTGATATCCGGCCGGAGCCGGATATGACCGGATAGTAAAATTTGATATTCGGCCGGTGCCGGTGCCGGAGCCGGATACCTAAGTGTTATGTAAATAGCTTGTATTGCTGAGCATTTTACGAAACTGTTAAATAACATACCTATATTTGTTGGTATTATTTTTTTTCCTTTTATATACTTTATTGTTTTAAACTCTTTTGCTGATTGATTTATTAAAGATTAACAGTATTTATAAACATAAATTAATCTGTGTAGCATGAGCGTGTCTGTGTGTATGTACGAGGCCACCAACTATAAAGGCTGTGTGTTGGAGGGTCAATGTAAAATATGTTAGTATATATTTAACTAGTTACTAATGTAAATCTCTCATCTGGCTTGTATGGTGGTTGGATGTATGTGTTCAATAATTTCTGACCAACAACTGGTCATCAGACTTGTAATTTTAAGTCCAAAGACTGCTTCTGGTTCTGGCTTCAAGGGCTTAATACTGATAGCTCTTAGTCAATAGTTGGAATCTGAAGCGTAGTAGGTCATATATTTATTAATCCATTTGCGGCAAACGATATTTTATTAACAGCAGGAACATCTATTATACCTACTCATAGACTGAGCTTTAAATGTTGCGAAGCATAGATTTAATTGTAGTCTGTAGGCCTATTATTGTTATCAATGTTTAGATCTACTGTTATATAGATCTAAGAGAATTGGGAAAACCAACTATAAAAGAAACAAAATCACCCACACCCTCCCTACCAAAAAAAAACACAACATAAATAGACTTTTTGTTCGACTGATTGTAACAACCTGGTCAGATAGACGTAGTGAGCCTACACATGTAGTCCTAGTGTAGTGTGTATAGTTGATGGTGTTGACCTTCACGCGTTTTTTTCCTTGGGCATACGCAATAGTGTTTAGTGTGCAGGCGAAGAAAGATAACACATTGGCATCATCAGTCAAGCATATAGATAAATTATCTCTGTACCTTTGTTACAGAGGTCAAGTGTTTCTTAACATTCCAGCATTTTTTTCTTTGTTTGCTAGATCTAATTGTGGTGCTTTAGATCAATTTATTTTCTGCGATGTTAAATTTTACTGTAAGGTTTTCCTTTATATATTAAGTCAATAGAATTAAACAATGAAATTGGTTTTCTTTCTAAAGGTTTTAATACAAGGGGAAAAATACATACACGCACACATGCACATATTTGTTTTATTTTATTGTGCAACGAACGTGTGTTCAGCGCCCTAAATGACATTTCTCTCCAAGTAAACAAACTTAGTGTCACCATCTAGTGACCTCTAGAGACAGTCTCAATATGTCTTAACAATTTGCGTTAATCCATGCTGGCTTAAGAATGGTCAATGTCTATATTCTCTATCAATACATTGTCATGGATTAAACAAATAAGAAGTTGGGGGTGTTAAGTCTGTTGAGCCCTCCCTTTAAAGATACCCTTGGTCAGTGTCTGTTTGGCTTGTAGTCCTGACTCATACGTGAGACTTAACTCAAAGTAAACAAACTTATTACCCGTCCAATAGTATAAAAGGTGTGGTTTGTGGTCCAGACCCTTGATTGACAACCTATCTCATAATAAACTAACTCATACCAAATTAACCTTATAGAGATTTGGCTTGTAGTCCCCCGCCTCTAATAAAAATTCTAATCCAAGTAAACAAACTCAGTTCCCTCATAAGATGTGACCCCTAGACAGTGTCGACACGTTGACATCTGGCTTAATGTGGTCAGCTGCCTATTTGTGAACTCAATGTTATGAACTAAACAAACAAAAGGAGGTGGGGGTAGCTCATCTATACCTCTGGAGAAATACCCGCACATCTAGACAGATTATCAGCGTGACGTAGTTAAGGAATATGACATGTTTACTAGACCACTCAAAGGTCAAGACAAGCCAGTGTGCCAGACATCGCTGCTACGTATGTAATACGAATTTATAATGTAAAGTCTAGTCCTCCCCCCCCCCCAATAACAAACCTAGTTCCCTCGTGTGACCTCTTGAGAGTGCTTACGTCCATCGTATCTGACTTGGGGTCACCTGTCAATCAATGAACTCAATGTGATGGGCTAAACAAATAAAAGGGGGAGGGAGTTGTTCATCTAGAAATATACCTGGTTACCTTAGAGGTGTGGCTCTTGCAGTCCAGCCCCCCCCCCCCCCAATAAAGATTAACTACTAAGTAAACAAACTCAGTTCCCTCGAAAGGTGTGACCACTAGAGATTGTCTATACGCTGACATTAAACCTACGTCCATCGTATTTAACTTGTGGTTACCTGCCTATAAAAAACTCAATGTGATGGACTAAACAAATAAAAGGGGGTGGGAGTTTTCATCTCTACCTCTGGAGATATACCCGCACAGCTAGACAGACGTCTGGTCAGCATGACGTAGTCAAGGAATGTAACATTTTAACTAACTTACTCAAAGGTCAAGACAAATTGAAAAAGGTGCCAGCCATTGCATCTCTGTATGTAAAGCGCATTTATGATGTAAAGTTTCATCTCTATTTATATTAAGTTATTAACATGCCTTGTCTTTATAATAAACGATGTTTGGTGCATATTTATAATGGCTCTATTTTTAAGCACATTGTTTTGTTTTCATATAAACATTAATACATTCTATAACAGACAGTAATGGAACGAGGTCCACTTTATGCATATTAAATAGGTATTTTTACTATCCGGTTTACTATCCGGTAGTGATATCCGACCGGAGCCGGATAGCACCGGATAGTAAAAAATGCCGGATATTCGCCAGAAGCCGGAGCCGGAGGGACTATCCGGTGCACCCCTAGTCTAAATCTAGTTCTTTCTGATATAATTAAGGTTGTAAAAAAACACACACAAAATACAAAACAATACTGGTATTGGACTTAAAGAAAATATTAAGATACAATGGTTATCAGTTTTACTTCAAGAGTACCTTTTGTAAAATATTCACATAAGTACATAAACACACACACACACACAACAATACCCACAACAAAAGTAGCCTACTTAAGACCTTCTTTAGCTTATCAACACAAAGACCAACTGCCGAGACCCTCCCCTGCATGCTTATCAGTCATGTTGACATTTCTAGTTACAATTAGTTATCATTAGTCCTGTGATCCTTGTTTTCAACTACTGTACTATACAAGTACTTGATCATGGGATATATGTTTCAATTAATTAATATAATTTATTTCGTTTCGAAATTTTTGAAATAACAATATTCTTTGAAAGTCCAGAATTGAATTGACCAATACGAGTCATATTAAGTTCATAGGAATTAATGGTGAATGTAACAGACTCACATAGCGCCACACTTTGAAAATGATTTACCTTCCGTTATTCTTAATGTTTTTCTTCTTCTTCCAATGTGTTCATCTTGAAGTGACGTTTATCGCTGAGAGATTGCCGATACAGGTAAGACTTAAAACATGACTGTGTTTGTACAAAAATGACCCCCCAAAACTTTAAGTATTTTATATCAATCAAATTCTTCCATGGAATGCAGACTAAGCACTATTACAAAATATTTTTTTTTCCTGAACTATGAAAATTATTTTCCTGCAACAAGCAAGCTGAATCTTCCGCTTTTTTAAAAATAACAATTACATATCATTAATTTTTTTTTACAGGGAAATCGACCAGACCCAGGTTCTCCATGGCCAATGCCGAAATACTGGAACAAAGATGCAAAAGTTAGAACATTTATTCCTGGAAATATCAGACTTACACAAAACAGGGAGTGTGACGTCACACAAGAGGCTTTCAACAGATTTGTTCATCGTTTACAGAAAGTTGGAGGCCTGGAGTCTAGTACAGATGACTCAACATGTTTTGTCCAGACAGAGGGCTCACTTCAAGAACTGAAAGTGGTCATTAACGATCAACTTTGCCCAGAATATCCTCAGCTTGGTGATTCTGAGAAATGTAGGTCAGAACTTTTCGAAGCTATAGATCTACTAGTACGCGGCGTTTTATCGCGGACCGTTTTGTTGCTGGACATTTTGGTGCGAGCAGTTGTAAAAATAATATATTATAGACTGGTCAAAAGGAAATGATTTCATTTGGTGAAAGAAAAAAAATTAAAGAATATAAAAACTACGAGATTCAATTTTGAAAATAAATTGTTGCACTCAATCTAGATCTATTTAGTATCAATACCAATGACCATGAAAGTTCTTAGCATGGGGTTTTTAGTTAGCGTTGGGCCATGCATATACCACTGGCCCAGGGCCCCACGAAGAGCTAAGGCGGCCTCTGTTAGATATTTGATTACTAGATACTATAGATACTCTACCAAGTTTGGTCCTTACTCAAGTAAATTTTTTTTTCAATCATGATAATTGAAAAATTAGTCTTTAAGAGGTTTTTATCTACATGGAAAAAAAGAGAAATGTATTTTTGTTTAAATTCCATTTGATTAATAATTTATTTTCTTCTTTCAACAGACGAGTTAAACATCACAGACACCATTACAATTAAAGCGCCACAAGTCTGGGGCGCTGTTTGGGGTAGGTATTGGGTGCTGTATGGGGTAGGTATTGTGCCCTGTATGGGGTTGGTATTGGATGCTGTATGCGGTAGGTATTGTGCGCTGAATGGGATAGGTATGGGATGCGGTATTGAATATGTTTAATTTGAGTTTACAATATCGAGTGTTTCAGACTTTTTTTTAATACGCAGAAACTATTTCAATGATTACTACCTTCTTTTCTTGGAAATAATTGTGTTTGTCCCTCTCTTTGTCTCATGTTTCAATGTCCATACCTATTCGTTTAAGTTGGTCTACCCTTTAACTTCAAGCCGTGTCGTCTGCGTGGTCTCTGTGTGTACTGTGTGACATCACAGTCTTTGTGTGTATGTGTTAATTTGTCTGTTTTTTGTTTGTTTGTGTGTGTTGATGTGTCTGTTTATATGTTTGTGTCTATGAGGAGAGGGCAACTTTTTTTTTCTAGGCAAGAAATATAATTAGACTAAATATTTCCAATATTTTGGTAAAGTCCCGTGATGTACGCGTCAAGGTCTCAACTCTCAATGGACCTCATTCACCAATCGTAAACAAACAACACTTAGTCACGTGATCATATTGATAAAACAAAGAAAAAACTGTCACGTGACAGCCACTGTGTATTAAAATTAGATCGTAATTTGTATAGAAGAGATAGAGAACCACATGGCAAAATGTTATTTGTTTACGATTGGTGAATGAGGTCCATTGAAGTGTAAACAGGAAGCTTATTTAGACAATGCCTTCTAGAAGACTCGATTATGTAATGAGAGTTTAACTAAAATTGAAACATAAACTTTCGATTTGAAAATCTACAAAAAAGAGAGAAGTTTATATACAGGGCGAATCAGTCACAAAGTTTCAAGCTTCACGTTAAACACTTTTGTGAATTTATCATTTAGATTTATTTGTAATGTGTGTTAATAGTGAGTGTTCTATATTTTTATGCTTCAAGACAAAACATGTTTAATTTTGTAAATTCGTATATGTAGATAGTTACATACTAACCCCAACCGTGCGCGCTACGGGGAGGGGGGTAAGTCTAGTTTGATATTTTTTTCAGCTAAACAAGGATTTTTTCGGAAATTACAGCGGAATTTGTTTTAGGGTTTGAATTTATATCAGACTTGTGAACATACCAAGACTTTTAAAACTACGAAGCTCAATTATAAAAGTCTTAGTGTTAATATTGAATTTATGATAGGAATATACTTTTTTTTTTTAATTTTACACATTACACACATTGTTAGACACACATCATACATACATCCTACGCTCATCATGCACACATAAGAAACAAACATTATACACACAAAATACAGACACCAAGCAGAAATCATATACCACATCGTGCACACATAATACAAACATCACACACGCACAAATCATTTACACATCAATAAACAATCTACACACATCAAACATGAAGGAATATAATTACACTTGTTTCCTAAATCACGTGTAAATGTGGTATCTTTTCAAATGATTGACAAAGATACAGGGGTGGGGGGGAGCACTAACAAGTATCTAAATTATCACTTCAGGTCTAGAGACATTGGGACAGTTGACCTACATGGTGGATGGGAAGGTGAGTACATTGGACAACTTTATAACATATTTTTAATCTGAAAAATACTTTGTTATATAAATACTTTTCATTTTGAACACTGTCTGTAAGTCTACAAAATATTGGAGTTGCACCTGTGACCAGCCAACAAACACTGTTTATTCTAACATCTACTTCAAGCTGTCTGCGTGCTTTTCTCTTTGCCTGGTAGTGTTCCTTGTAGGAAGGTTTTGAAACTCTTGAAAATAATGAGACAAAATCTCATCAACTGAATTTTGTGTTCTCTGGCAATGATCGGGAAATTCTCATGAGACCAATTTCACATTAAATGTATATAGTTCTATTTACAGCGGTAGCATTTCTGAAATAAATGAATATTAAGTTAATTAATGATTTAATATTATACTGTATATACGTATTCAACAGCTTTGTATAAAAACTTACTTTTGATGTAATTATAACTAAGTGTGTTTTATTTTCATTTAACAAATATTGTATCATGCTGTACATCTTATTTGTTTAACCTATATCTAGCTACAGTAAACCGATATAAGGCAACAAGGTGGCTAGGCCAAATGTTCTCAAGATGAGTTTATAGATATATTAAATAAGATGGTTGTATGATTCTATTTCAGTGGTTTGTGAATCAAACTTTCATTAGTGACGAGCCAAGGTTCTCACACCGTGGTCTACACTTAGACACAGCCAGACATTTCTACAGTGTAGACGTCATCAAGTTGAACTTGGTAAATAACGAGTCCCTAGGCTTGTCAAAATATGTGAACCTTTAATTCCAAATCTAGAGAGACATTTGACCTTAGTCTGGATATAACGGAATGGCTTTTAACTAATGCAGCAATAAAAATTATCAAATTAACACAACAGTGTCAGCAAGAACTTGACATTTAGTCAAAGAAGTTGGTTCTTAAGTTTTAATTGTCGGCAGGTACCATGATTTTATTTAAATTGTAGATCCAAAGTCTTAGCCCTATAATTGCCACTTGAGTATTCATTATTAAAACGTCACTATGAAATCAGAACAATATCTGCTAACTGGGACCATGCTAGACATACTTTGAGAATAAAATAAAGTTAGATCTTAATAAATAATGCTCTGTTTGGATACTTATTGGAGATTTTTGCCAACATTCCAACTGTCTGAGATTTGTTGTATTCAGTGTTTCTTATAAATGCTAACACACCTCAACAATGTAGACATAATGCATCTCCACAGGACGTCATGGCCATGCATAAGCTGAATGTTTTTCATTGGCACATTGTTGACGCTCAGTCATTTCCATACAGCAGTCGACGTTACCCGGAACTTGCCCAAAAGGTAAATTGACCAGCAGCTGTAACTACAAATTTAAATTGTTAGAGTGGTGTTTGGTTTATGTTATGTTAATGGTTAGTGTTACACCTACAGATTTGATTTATTACTTCTGCATAGTTTTTCGAAAAGCCAATCTACTTAATAACTGTCATAAAAACATGCATTATGAACCATGCCCATAAACTATAAACTCTCGATAAAACCTTTGATCGTTAAAAATAGCGTGTGTTGAAATTGACTAACAAAACAAATACAACAATTTGGTATTTTTATTTCCGTTTTACTAAGGGAGCCTATTCACCTGGTCATATCTACAGCCAATCTGATGTCCAGGATATTATCAACTTTGCCAGACTTCGTGGAATTCGAGTTCTGCCAGAGTTTGACACACCTGGACACGCCCAGTCATGGGGCAGAAGTCACCCAGGTGAGACCACAGGTTTTTTTTTCTTTATAGAAATATGTTTAGACTTTTTTCAGACGATTGAAACCTAATCTGTTAGTACACGTAGACCTACGTGATCAACTGAGACGAAGTGCTGAAAGAAACACACTATATCATAAACACGGGACTCAGAGACAGCACTATAAGACAAAAAGATTTTAAGACTGTGGCGAGGTTTTAATATTTTAAAATGATTTTTGGTTCGTTACTCTAGGGAAAGTAATTTTGAGTTTCCCCGCTCACATAAGTAAATATTGAACAGGCACACTACGTGCAACAATCAGAACAAATGAACTGATTATAGGTTGAATAATAAAATACATATTTATTTAACAACAACAATATCACTACTAGCTTGGGTAGTGAGTCAACAATGATTCAGGTGGATTAATTTCATCATTGATTGCATATGAAGGAGTGGATAAGTGTTTCTATTTTGTGTTCTTAACTTTCTTTGCTAGTCGGTTGGCCGCTGGGCTTGTCTGGTAGATGCAGGAAGGACTCGGAGCTGAATCTTCTTGTAGAGTGGTGAGGCTTGAGTTGAAAAGGAGTATGTCTGTAGCGAAAGGTGGGAAGGGTATTCTCAGGACCGTAGGTAGTGGGCAGTGGACAGCTGGAGCCTGGACTGGGCAGTTTAAGCTGGGCAGTAGGCGCTGAACACTGGGCAAGTATCTGGGCACTGGACCGTAGGCAATTGATAGTGGGCACTGGGCTTTAGGGCCGTTTGTAGTGGGCAATACTGAGATTCCTTCTCGCTGACAGAAAGGGGGGAGTTCAAACGTTGTAGGCTCAGGTTTGGTGACGCTGCTGATCCAGTCGAAGCTGATGATCTAACAGGTGTAGACAGTGCAGATCTAGTGATGAAAAGACTGCGAGTTTAGTGTGCGTGATATTGCAACACCAATAACAGCCAGGCTGAAAAGAAAGAAGCACTTAGAAACTTCCTCATGGCAATAGGTAGGAACTCTCTTATGCCATGCAATCAATCAGATTGTGCATGTGAGGCATAGAGCTCATTCCGTTCAATGAATACATTTAACAAAAGTAAAACAGGGGAAATAACTACATTAAGCAATACGTGAGGCCATAAGCCATGATGTTATGATCATATAAGTAAACAACAGGTTTAAACTTTGAACTTCAATATTATATAAAACAAAACAAAATAAGGGAGATAATCCAAGAAAATGTTTAAAAGTGAACAAGAATATATGGTAATAAACCAACAAAAAGGAGAGAGTGGCATAAATCTCTAGTAGGCAACGTAATATAAATTATTTAGGATTAACGGGATAAATATGTAGATATACAGGGGGAGGGAATGATATGATCTTAGATTAAAGCTTATTCACAACATAGCGGGATTGAATAGAAGTAAAATTATAAAGGCTGTAAATGCCATAGACAGATGTGGTATATCACATGCCGTCACTAAAATAAGCTGACATGTTATACAGCACAACATTTACATGGATCTAGGAAGAGAGTACACGATCCGGAATCTTGTAAAAGACCCTATCGCTACAGTAGATCTAGATTAGAACATCTCAACGCTAGGTTGAGGAAAATAATAAAATAATTAAAATAGGCGAGAACAGAGCCCATTGACAATAAAATGTGTTGAAGATAAAATAAAAGGTTACATATTTACATAGTATTAATAAATGTAAATAATGTAATACACATATAAAGATTTGTATAAATAAGATCAACCTACCACGGTTGTTTAAATTATAGGCGGCTTAATGAGAGAAACTAAGTTCCAGCCTCTCGCCTATTGAATATATATATCTGTCTGGCGGATGTAAGCGTGGGTTGGAGCCCGCGTCCCCTCTTATATAGACTGGGACTCGAACTCATTTGCATAGCCAGAGGTGCCGGGCCAATGGATTTGTGGGATTTTGAATTTTAAAATAATATTCGTGCTTGATCCAATGGGATTAAAGTTATTAAATTTCTAAAATTACCGCCGTCCCAAACCGATGTGCGCCAACACCTGTTTTGTGTATGCGTGTGTGTGTGTGTGGCGTAACGATCGCAGTCCCACGCGGGCCCGGTTTGAGGAATGCTGACCTACTGACCCTTAGCCCGCCATCCCGGTATGAGTCATAGTGGAAAGTTTTTCTTCCTTACATATCACGCGATCCTGTGACTCAGCCCATACCAAGGGCGGGGTGACCTGGGGGGGGGGAGAAATTTCGGACTGGCCTTCTGTCTCCTGTTCACTATACTATTCTAATTTAATAAGTTGAGACACTATATGTTGTAACTATTATTAGGGTGTTGAGTCCATTATGTCAACTGGGTCTAACTTCTCTCTCAAGCGTTTAAGCCCAAATGAAACTTTTATATGCAAGCGTTTGCGTATCGTCACAAAGACACATGCAATTATGCCAAATTATCCCACACCCTGATCAGGGGACGCATTCAGTTCGTCAATACAGCTTAGTAGTGAGACAGAGCCCAAGTAATTGCAAGTACATTCAGAGTCCATACTGCCCAACAAAAAGATTAATGAATCTTGACAGACCTTGTTTTTGGAAAGAGGTCAGTGTTGACTAATGCTGTTCCAAGAATGGCTCACCCCCCCCCCCCCCAGTGTTTTTAAACATTTATCTTTTAACTTTTTTTTTGGTTCTGTTTTACAGTTTCGAAGATTCTTTCAGAACCCTAGCCCAGATCTCCCTCAGGAAGGCGTCTCACAACGTATTTACAAGGGACCATCGACAAAACAGTCCAGAGTGCATACCACACAACCAGACTCCCATATCCATAACTATTGTTATCTAGTGCTGCTATACTATGTGGTACACATACAAATTGTTAAAAGAAGTAACGCTTCATTTTTATCTATTGGAGATTTTCAGGTTTGTTTTTTTTACCGGTCATTCTTTTCTTGAGGCCAAAACGTCTTTGAGATTTTGCACTAGTTCTTAAATCTAGGTACGTGCTTTCGGCAAAATTAATATTAGCTTCATAATGTCTTTAGTGTTTTCAGTTTAAGTGCGTAGTCTCAAATGGACAATTCTTGTTTTAGAAGGTAGACACGCACATCGTTTATTTCAGTTTAATCAGGGACCCAAAATCCCAGATATGTTAGAAAAGTAATAGCCTGCATCCAACTAACAATTAGCCAGCTTCAAATCACGTAGAAGAAGAATCTTCACATTTACTTGTCTGTGTCTACAGAGTTTCTATCATTTTTAGAATGTAACTTGGCGGCTTCCTTTCTGGCACTCCGGCGGATTTCCATCAAATGCTTAAGGCTAGAAGCAGTAAATTCTTTCCGAATCTAAATTTAGAGTCTTAAGTTAATTTATAAAATCTAGATCTAGATGAAACCAATGAAGTATCGTTTTAGCTTTGCCCCTCATAGAACCAGTACATTTAACAATTACGTAACAACATGTAACATGTGCCTCGGTAGAAAGTGGGGTGTGTATAAGTGCGTTGCCTCCAGAGATTTACAGAAATCTAGTAGATTTGTTTCAAGCCAGTCTACAGTTTTAAGTTAAGAAATAATATAAGAGATTAACAAAGTAGTTATTTGTGTTTGTTCGTATTTGTAAAATGTGAAGTTTTTATTAATAATCTCAGGGGAATAGGAACGTAATATATACTGAAGAAAGTGTTATGACCCACACCACTTGATGCCCATGTGGCCCGCACCCCCCCCCCCTTGCACATAGCTAGCATCGCCTCTGCTTCAGCGACCTAAGGATTCAGAAATCAACTACTTTTATCATTGAAATGAAGATGTAAAAATTGTATTTGTTCTGTTAGAACTTTTGACTACATGCTATGATGGTTACATTCCTGAGAGATCTGTGTACGGGAAACACTCTGAGAAGGAAATAATGGATCCGACAAAAAACTCAACCTTTGATTTTCTACGGAATTTTTTCGACGAAATAAAAGATGTTTTTAAAGATAATTTTCTGCACATGGGAATGGATGAAGTGCACTATATGTGTTGGTAAGACATCTCTTTACCTTGTTTACTTCACATTTGTCTATTAATGTTTAGTTTTATAACAAAGTAACAATGCCCTTTAGCTCCCACACATACACATTAGACTTTAAGTAGCATTGCTATCTCAAACTAGTAGCCACCCATTTATTACCAGTTGGCTACCTTCAGACGTTGGGATTGTCCTAATCGCATACAGACTTGTCTTTTGTCGACAAACTTTTTAAAAATGTCCACCAGTTTCTAACGTCTAAATATTCTATGCTAAAAAAAGTTGGTTTGCTTCATCTTCTCTTATAAGATTAAGACGTTCCTTTAAAAGAGAAGACAATTACGTCCTCTGGTATTATTATTGTTATAGCTTTTATATAGCGCTACTTTCATGCTCAGAGCGCTTTTGGTCAAATCTCATTTGTGGACCGGTGGGGGGAGGGGGATATCTAGGAGTTGGTTTTCCGTGCTGCCTTTAGGCGCTCAGTAAACACAACTCTGCCCGAGTCGGGTGTCGAACCTCGAGCCCCCTTCTAGGTAGCCAAGCCAAGCCAAGTTCAAGCGCACTTAGCCTCTCGACCACACTTCCCACCATAATTCTGTCTCTTCTATTACTTCTTTTACAATTTGTCTTCAATGTGCTTAGTATCTCTTTGTAACTGTGATGCGTAGCTAGGCATAACCTACAATCTGTCTTTAAAGTGCTTAGTATCTCTTTGTAACTGTGATGCGTAGCTAGGCATAACCTACAATCTGTCTTCAAAGTGCTTAGTATCTCTTTGTAACTGTGATGCGTAGCTAGGCATAACCTACAATCTGTCTTCAAAGTGCTTAGTATCTCTTTTTAACGTGGCATAACCTTCTTTGTGTCACTTACATAAACTTATCAACAAAAGACATGTTAATGTGTCGTCTCGCTCTATTAAAAGCTTAAGTTACATTATAGTTTTTTAAATTATCAACCACATATTTAGGGAATCAAGTCCCATAATTCAAGAGTTTTTGAAAGATCATGGAATCCCTGCTGGCCAGTACAGTGGACTTGAGACATACTACAGCAACAGATTGTTAGATATTATAAGACCAATGAACAAACGGGTGGTTATTTGGGAAGATCCAGTCAACCATGGGGCGCAGGTAAGAAACAACGTGAGAGCCACTTAAATAAGGATTGTGAAGGAAAGTAACATACGTGTCCACAGCTAGTTTGTAACATAGTTGTCTTCAGCTGGTATATAACATAGTTGTCCACAGCTGGTTTGTAACATAGTTGTCTTCAGCTGGTATACAACATAGTTGTCCACAGCTGGTTTGTAACATAGTTGTCCACAGCTGGTTTGTAACATAGTTGTCTTCAGCTGGTATACAACATAGTTGTCCACAGCTGGTTTGTAACAGAGTTGTCTTCAGCTGGTATATTACATAGTTGTCAAGCTGGTTTGTAACATAGTTGTCCACAGCTGGTATATAACATAGTTGTCCACAGCTGGTATGTGACAGTTGTTCACAGCTGGTTTGTAACATAGTTGTCCACAGCTGGTATATAACATAGTTGTCCACAGCTGGTATGTGACATAGTTGTCCACAACTGGTATGTGACATAGTTGTCACAACTGGTATGTAACATAGTTGTCCACAGCTGGTATGTGACATAGTTGTCGACAGCTGGTATGTGACATAGTTGTCCTTAGCTGGTATGTGACATAGTTGTCCACAGCTGGTATGTGACATAGTTGTCCACAACTGGTATGTGACATAGTTGTCCACAACTGGTAGGTAACATAGTTGTCCACAGCCGGTATGTAACATAGTTGTCCACAGCTGGTATATAACATAGTTGTCCACAGCTGGTATGTGACATAGTTGTTCACAGCTGGTTTGTAACATAGTTGTCCACAGATGGTATATAACATAGTTGTCCACAACTGGTATGTGACATAGTTGTCCACAACTGGTAGGTAACATAGTTGTCCACAGCTGGTATATAACATAGTTGTCCACAGCTGGTATGTGACATAGTTGTTCACAGCTGGTTTGTAACATAGTTGTCCACAGCTGGTATATAACATAGTTGTCCACAGCTGGTATGTGACATAGTTGTCCACAGCTGGTATATAACATAGTTGTCCTAACCCTGTGACATACGTGTTTACTCTTAATGATTCCACGAGTTTTCTCGTGAGAACATTGTGAAACTTTTGCAATTCAGGAGAGCGTAGCTTTGGAATCAGGGAAGGGGGGGGGGAGCAACTCTCACAAATAAATAACTTTATTAGACTGCTTAAAGTTCCTTGCTCTAGAGGTAAATCAGTCACCTTTATCCCTTCAGTAAAATCATTTTTCACTAGTTACTAGATGACCAGGTGCTAGATGTCAGAGGCTGTGATGGATATTTTAGTAGACGAATAACACGCATCTAATAAACACATTGAAACCAATGTCAACATAAAGTTGTTGACTTAATTCGAGATAATTAATATAAATGTTACACGTGAAATTCAGAAATTCTAAAATACAATGGTAGTAATTGTATACAGTGAAAATCTAAAAAATTGCAGGCTAAAAAGAAATAACTTCATCCAGGGCAGGCCAATTTGCCTGATTTCTCAAAATTAGGCCCCACGCTTGGCAGAGCTCGCTTTTACATTTAGCATATCACACTATCATGGCTTTTGTCACAGACATGATGTAGGACTTAAAGTTTAACATATTTAATGTATCAAATGATTGACGTAACTTTAATTAGCCCACTGGCGATTATGACATTTTAATTGCTTGTTCTATAATAAATGTTGATATAATGATCTAATTAATAGCAATGGTTGTTATTGTAAACAAAATTAGAAGAGAGGCCTCGCAAGCATCCATTAAATTGGGCCCCGCCTAAGCATTCTATAGAATGACTACATCTAGGCCTACGTCAGGCTAATTAGAATATGTCTTAGGTAAAAGATATTTATAAATAAAATAGATATAGATAAATGAAAAGAAAAGAACTGAACATCGGCATACCTTAAGATTACAAATACATGCCGAGGAGTTCTCTAGAATGTAATATTTCTTAATTTACTGGTAACATATGCAAGACACAACAAATAAAGATATGTAAGCTGATTGCACGTGACTAACAGGTTATAACTATCATGCTTTCACTCCTGCATGTTGATAGATATCAATTTTTTATGATAATTATAAGATCAAAGTATAATTTCAGTTCTTGAAGCTATTTGGTTTAATTCCAACAAATACGGTTCGGTCACTATTTGGTCAATGATTTAAATGCCGGTATGAATCAATATAACATAATGTTACTTATATGCCGGGAATCAATATAACATAATGTTACTTATATTTTGGTTATATCCTCTTTATCTCGTTACCATTATAGAAGTGGGAATGAAGCGCCTTTTACTTCAAATTTAATTCTCTAATTGTTTTTGTTTTTTTCAAAATCATGTTTAAAAAATATTTTCAAAACTTGTAAGATAAATGTCTTTAAAGTTTCCATTTGTTCACTAGATACGCAAGGATACATTGATACAAGTTTGGAAGAAGAAAGACTCGCCACCTGGAACTGATACTTGGGCAGTTCATCTTCAGGACGCCGTCAGAAAAGGTTTCCAGGTGATCTTCTCCTCTTGCTGGTACTTGAACTACATCTCTTATGGTCAAGACTGGAAAGACTATTACACTTGTGATCCATACCACATCAATGGTGAGTAGACAGCTTTGTGGTGTAGGGTGGCTGCGGGGGATCGTATTCATGTTGAAAGCACGAGGTCCTTGTCCTTTTGTCCGACAAACGGATAACTTGGACCTCAGTAAACAATCAGAGTTATCGATCCTTGAGTAAAATTTAATTATAATAAAATTCTTTAGATTTTCATTTTTTACAGATTATCTAAGTTACTTAAGTTACCTTTTAGTATTCTAAGGGGTAGAATATTTGATCACATCGTAAAATATTATTTCAATTCTTTCACTATTTAGGGACGTGGCGGCCAAATGTTAAAGCGCTTGGGTTCCCAATTGAGGGGTCCTGTGTCCGGGGAAGACTGTAAGCTTTGGTCTTTCAAGGACGCCTAGGTTGGGGAAGTGGGCAATAGAAACAGAGGAGCTTTACATCATCAGGGCGGAGATCATTTACTAGTGATTTAATTTAAATGAACAGGCTGAAACTTAGTTTGCAAGATATTCTATAAAGTTGTTTACTTGACAAAGGTACAAAAGTAAATTGCTTGAAAGTGTGACGTAAGATTGAAACAGATGGAGAGAAATGATCGTAAGTCGTTGCACTAAAAAAATGTTAAACAATTCTTTAAGAACTCAGCACATTGTTTATGGTCAATTTCCATAAGCGAATTTTGAAGTAGGCCTATCTTATCTTATCTTATATAATACAGACGTTACTTCAAAAAAGAAGATGATTACGTCCTACGCGTCATGCATTTAGTCATGCATATTAACCAATGACTTAAATTCTGCCAAGTCACTGGTTTTTCTGGCTAGCTCAGGCAACCCATTCCATGCTCTAATAGCACTAGGGAAGAAGGAGTATTTGTACAAATTTGTCCTAGCTTATGGGACGAGGAAATGTTCCTTTATTTTTGTGTCTTTCAGAGTATTTTATTAAATTTTGTTTTTGTATTTGAAGATTATGGTTCAGTGTTTTATGTATAATTGCTACTTTACTTTTGAGTCTTCTGTAATGAAGGCTTCCTAAATTTAGTGATTATACTAATGGTGTTACTGTAGTCAAATGTGAATATTCGTTTGTTATGAATCTCACTGCTCTATTTTGTGTTTGTTCCAGTTTCTTAATGTTTTCTTGAGTTGAGGGGTCCCAAACGGTGGATGCATATTCTATTATTGGCCTAACCAAGGTTAAACAACATTTAGATTTATGTTCTTATTTCATTTATAGAAATTTATTTTAATAAACCCTAATGCTTTGTTGGATTTTTTTTATAGTTTCATCAATATGTGGATTCCATGACAGTTTTTCATTTATTATAACACCTAAGTATTTTGCGTTTTTAGTCTGTGTTACTGGTTTGCCATGAATAAGATAAGTGGAATTAATTTGTTTTAGTTTTTTTGTTACTCTTAACAACTGACATTTTTCTGGGTGGAAAGACATGCTCCAATTTGATTCCCATTTCTGTAATTCATCTAATTCTCTTTGTAAAATATCTGTGTCTTGTGTTGTTTTTTATAGTTCTATATATTATGCAATCGTCTGCAAATAATCTGACTTTTGTTCCTGAACTAATGCAGTTTGGTAAATCATTTATGTAAATTAAAAATAGTAGTGGACCCAAGACTGTTCCTTGAGGTACACCTGAGTTTACTGTTATCGGTGTTGATTTAGAGCCATTTATCATTACAGTTTGTTCTCTCCCTATCAGAAAATCTTTAATCCACTGGACCATTAATGCCGAAATATTTTAATTTTTTAAGCAAACTATGGTGGTGAACTTTGTCAAAAGCCTTGGAAAAATCTAGTAAGATAGCATCTATTTGTTCACTATTATCTAAACCTTTTGAAAAATCATCAATTAGTCCTATTAGTTGTGTTTCACATGATCTATATTTCCTAAAGCCATGTTGGTATGGGGTGAGGACATTATGTTTGTCTAAGTGGTTTATGATGTTGCTACATATTATGTGTTCTAGTATTTTACATGTGATGCTGGTAAGTGATACTGGTCTGTAGTTTCCTGGATCAGATTTTTCTCCTTTTTTAAATAGGGGGGTGACATTAGCTTCTTTCCAGTCCTTTGGTACTCTGCCCTGGTTAAGCGATGCCTGAAAGATTATTTTGAACACTTGGGCTAGCTCATTGCTTAGTTCTTTGAGTAATCTAGCTGGAATACCATCAGGTCCAGACGCTTTTTTTGGTTTGGTGTTGGCTAATAGTTTTTGAATTCCATTTTCTTGTACTACTAAATCTTCTATGTTGTCTACTTGGTTCAAATTAAGAAATATGTCTTTGTCTCCTGGGGCTGAGAATGCTGATGCAAAGTATTTGTTCAGGATGTTTGCTTTAGTTTCATTATTATTATGTATTATGTTATGTTCATCTTTTAATGGCGCTATGCCTGTTGTTTCCCTTTTCTTAGACTTAATGTATGACCATAGGTTTTTGTTGTTATCTTTAGATACTACATTGTTTATGTATTCACTCTGCAGCTGTCTGCTTACTTTTTGGGTTAGGTGTTTAATTTTTATATACTTTTTGTAAACTCTTTTTGCCTTGGTTTCTTTAAATAACTACTACTACTAACTACTAAATAATAAGGCTTCTCTTCAAGTCCGAAGATTAATGAGGAATGCAGTATTTCCCGAGGATACGCAGCGCAGGCATAACTATTGTCGCTGTCTACGTCTGTCCTCGGCAGTTGATTTTCTTTTGGTCTCAAATGTGTTTCTTGCGGCCGATGTAAGTGACCACCAGGTGTCTCGTTCTGAAGCCGCCCGCAGCCATTTGCTCTCATCTATGTCAGTGAAAGCAAGTTGGCACCTAAGCTGGTCTTTAAAGCGTTTCCGTGTGGGTGCCTATGTTATGTCGACCACCTTTCAGCTCACCAAAAAAAGACTGTTTTTTTGCATTCGTTCGTCCCCCATACGGGATTAAATACTGTATTGCCTCCAGCCTGCGCTGAGTAATTTTAAGTTGATAATTGTCTTGCACTATCCAATACCACTCTTTATATTAAATGCAGTCCACGGTGGCAGATATGTCTTATTTTTCCGTAAATAGAAAAGTTTGCCAACAGACTATCTCTGCATAAATGCTTTTTTAATCGGGGAGGGGGGGGGGAACCAGCAGACTTAACTCTCGCAAAAATAGTTAGGTTTATTATGTGTTTTAACCATCAAATTAATTAAGAGATCATTATACTCGTCTCCAAGTTCTTTATGATTAATGATATAACGCTAAAGTTTTGAGATTGAGTTTAATTAAATATTCTCAGATTTAAATTGTGTTAAATTGTACAGACATGGATGTCAACCAATTTTAAGCATTTGAACATTCAAAAAAGTCAATGCACCAAAACATGTGTCGTTTTAATGTCTTTATTTCTAACTATTGTCAACATTAGACGCTAAAGTAAATTACTATTTTTTTTTAAATGTTTCTACAGCCACACAGCAAGAGTTGTCTCAAATACTTGGAGGGGAGGTTTGTCTCTGGAGTGAGTACATTGATGAAACCAACCTACTCTCTCTTGTCTGGTAGGTAATGGACTCAATGTACTGTTGGCTCTATAGTTATTAATTTTTTAAATTTAAAAATGACGTTTTTGGATGTTAAAATTTCAAAAATGCTAAATTCCCCAAGAAATCTAACGTATAATCATTTTTAGCTATGGATTACAGTTTAAATTATGCTGTCAAAAAAGGATCGGGAGTTATTTTCCAGATAAACAACTTTGACATTTATATCAAATGCACACAGTATATTGATTTGAAATAAACTGTTGCCTGAATCAGCCAGGAAAGCCAACGACTTAGCAGAGTTTAAGTCATTGATTGACATTCATGACTTGATTTATACATGAAATGCGTCGTTCATAATTATCTTATTTTTTAAGTAACGTCTGTAATATATAAGATAAGATAGGATAAGATAAATGGGGCATGGAAATGGACTCGCTACTGTAGAACAGAGACAACTCTTCGGAGTACTAAAATGACTAGATGCTGAATCAAAGTTGATGCTATTGGACTCTGACAAATAAGGCAAGGTGAAAGATAAGTGAGCTTTCTGTCTCTTGTCACCAGGCCAAGAGCTTCAGCAGTAGCCGAGAGACTATGGAGTGTCCAAAGTCTCAATGATACAGATGATGCTACATTCAGACTTGACCAGCACAGATGTAGGATGCTCAGGTAGAGATGGTGCCTTGTAGTTCAACGAAATTAATACATCATTAATCTATTAATATTTAGAATGTTTTCATTAGTATGAAATATAATAGTTAATTTTTTTAACAAGTTCATTAATCACACATAGTGAAGAGATTACTACGCCCTATTAGAGTCTGTCCTTATGTGACTTTGACAAGATGTACATAATAGAATCTATAATTTAGTAACTTGTTTATGTGAGATCGTTTCTCCTTCAGACACGGTATTCCTGCCAAACCAATACTTCCAGGCTACTGTAGAGATGATTACAATACTGACAACACGCTATTGAAGACATGTAGGACTGCATCAGCTTCCAAGAATCCTAATGCGGGATCCCAGATGACAGCCAAATTGTTTGCTATTATGATTGTTTATTCTGCTTTGAGGTTTCATTTTATTTGAAATGATGGGCAGTTACTAAGAATAATTCGACTTTTTTGGTATTTGAATTGTGTGTTAATTCCCAGAGTATAAAGTTTTTTTTCGGTTTAATTATTTTATTGTTCGGGTTTTATTTTGTTATTTAAAGATGCTACAGAAAATCCTGGGTATTACAAAGACCGTATCACAAACGAAGAGATCAGAAACAGGATTGATACAGCGACCTCCACTAAGACCTGCTAACTACTGTAAAAAAAAACGCAAACTAAAACTCTATGGTCATATCACAAGGTCCTCAGGGCTCGCAAAGACCTTCCTTCAGGGAACAGTACCAAGAAAAAAGAAGAGGCAGATAGAGAACGCGATGGGAAGACAACTTAAAAGAATGGACAGGCCTGTCTTTGAAAGAGAGTCTCTCAAAGCAAAAAGAATGGGGAAAGACGGTCAATAGATCTTGTGTGGTACCCAACAGACTAAGGGATAGGTGAAGGTGAAGTTAGTCCACTCAGATTTAGTTAGTAGAGTTTTAACTTAAACTAAAGCTTTTCTTTTTATTTGTTACTGCCGCTCGTGGGGACCACCAGTCACCTTTTCGAGTTCCCCTTTTTTATACTCTCATTCCTTCTTCTCCCAAAATGTATTCATGTGTGTGTGTGTGTGCATGTGTGTGGAGAGAGAGAGAGAGAGAGAGAGAGAGAGAGAGAAAACTAAACATGTGATTCTAATTGTCATCCAGAAGATCAAGTTACAGTAAAAATATTTTTTCTTGCACTTGGTCTGTAATAAGTATCGAATATAAAAACGCTACTGCGCTGAAATCACAGTTTCTTGTAGAGCAGGGGTGGGCAACCTTTTTGTATCGAGGGCCGCATTAAAAAAAGTTTTGAAATGGCGGGCCGCATATATATATATATCTTAAAAAGATACACTCGCCAACTGTGTAGAATGTCTTTTAACTCATATTTGCAGTGTAATATTCACGTTTCTTTCTTTTTTTCACACTCCGCGTTGAAAGATTACAACAAGAGTTAGCAGTTTTTGAAAAAATGTTTGCTCACTGAATGAGACAATAATATATGTTTCGGAAGCTAAATGTCGGGACGAGGGAAACCTGCCCTTATGGAGCATCACCAGAGAATGCTGACTATGTTCTTCGATGTTGCATACTAAATCGAGAGACCCGAACAAGACTCTCCAAAGACTATTCTCGGAGAACTGCCTGATCTGGAAACCACTTCGCGGTTCATCTCAGATATAGAGTTACTGATCTGAACCCTCCAACATGTAAAATGAGAGCGAAGAAGAAGAACAGATGTATGTGTACCCAAATAGTGTAAACAGCAGAAAAGTTTTTTTTTAATTTTGAAAATACAGATTCTGGCACCCATAAGACTCCCGTGGTAGTACTGACTGAAACTTCTCTTGGAGTTATGTCCTCTGGAGCTGAATCAGCTTCTGCGATAAATGGTGAGCTGATAATATTGAAAACTGGTTCTTGACGTTTTAAAATTTGCTTTTATAAATTGCACAATTAATTATTTCACTAGAAATAGTTTCACCTTTCAGCAAAGGAAAATGACAAAAGCTATTTTCTTTTGCTTGCCTGTGGAAATGGGAAAGCCTTGTTTGAAAAGATTTAGCATGCATTTATATTTCATATATAAACAACCAATTGCAATATCAGTTATAAAAGACATAAAATCTGTCTTTCACTGTTCATTAGAAATATTGGTATCAAAGTGACAGTCAATGTCCTTCAAGTAATATAACAATTTCTTCATTGAGATTTTATATTCTTCTCATTTGCCTTGCCCATGCTAAGCTAGCGTTACATTGGATTATTTTGTTCCTAAATCGGCACTAGCCGTGTGGTTACATCCTTAGCTCTAACAAGTTTGATTAATAAGAGATTCTGGCGTAACCATGACGACATTTTATGCAGCTTTGTGCAAACTTTCCTGTTTAGAGTTTATGGTTGGGATATTTAACAAAAAAAATTTTCTCAGTCGAAGATTAAGTTCCACTAGTTGTTACACTTGCCATCTTGTTCCAAGCCTACTCAGAGATTGTGTCTTGAATCCAGTGTATTGATGTATAGCCAATTAGCATAATCTTCGTTTACTTTAAACTTTTATAATGAGACAGTTTCAATAATTTATATAGATATTATTTTTAATATTGGCATTTTTGTATGTATATACCATGGGCACACCTGATTTCTATATGTGTCGCATGCGGCCCGCGGGTCGTAATTTGCCCACCCCTGTTGTAGAGTAGTAGACAGTTATAATGCACTTGTGTAACAATTTGTATAGCATTTGTAAGTTCTCTCACAGGAGTTTCTTTTAACAAAGAAATCAATTCAATAGGGAAATCATTTGACGACAATAATCAGCTTGCCTCGTAGTTTACATGAGATTTGTATAGAATACTGTCAAATAGTATCAAAGTGTTTTGACTTTAAGATCGATTATTGATTCTATTGTACTGTCAAAAGATATTGATTCAACCACTAAGTGATAGTGATCCACGATTAAAATATTATGATCTCTGAAATCCATTTCCAAATACATTCACCTGGTTCAGATTTCAATAAGAAAGTTTGACACCAAGATTTAATGTCAGACTTCGTTAACAGATCTTTTTTTTTTTATCTCTGGATACAATTTGTTCTGAGATTAAATCCTAGTCTTAGGTGTTAACTGAAGTTAAGTCATCAGTTACTGAAGTGATGTAATCAGTATGAGAAAGGAAATATTGATGTATTGATTGTCTCAAGTTTGTAGCTTTTCATAGCCTACATTTGTTTAATTTAAAAAATATCAGATTTAATGAACAGTTTTCATAGCATGCAA
The DNA here is from genome assembly GCA_036873155.1 of Biomphalaria sudanica. Classification (NCBI taxonomy): domain Eukaryota; kingdom Metazoa; phylum Mollusca; class Gastropoda; family Planorbidae; genus Biomphalaria; species Biomphalaria sudanica. Next base: position 767,907 of record JAZGLO010000245.1, on the reverse strand, counting down.
GCAACAACTCTGACTTGGACGTTGGAAGAATAGAAATAGGAAAGAAAATGTTTGCATTATTCATTGGCATAATATCTCGAGAAAATCTTGAATTGAAAACGTCCTAGACAATGCAAACGCTGCAGATTTTTAGGCTCTCAAGCTTGGACATGAAACTACACCAAATGTTCTGTCATCTTCTCCCTCATCTTCATTGGAAATATTTGAAATGTTTTTGTGTTTTTACAATACCTCTATTCAAATTAGAACTTCATGGATGGCGGGTGGGTGGAGGGTGGAACTTGGACGCTGATCTCAAAATCGGCTCTAAAGATTTTCCTAGAAACTTAACCGTTGATTTATATAGCTGAGAAAATAATTACCAGTTTGTTGGCCAGATGGGGGAAACTCTGGTTTGACTGTTTTTATAAATTTCAAGTAAAAAAAGAAATTAATTTAAAAAATGACAAGAGTACAGGATTAAGGTCTAGATCCAACATCGGTTTTGAAAGGACTATCGCGTTCTAGAAAGGAATATCGCGAACTAGAAAGGACTATCGGGTTCTAGAAAAGAATATCACGTTCTAGAAAGGACTATCGCGAACTAGAAAGGACTATCGCGAACTAGAAAGGAATATCGCGAACTAGAAAGGAATATCGCGAACTAGAAAGGAATATCGCGAACTAGAAAGGACTATCGCGAACTAGAAAGGACTATCGCGAACTAGAAAGGACTATCGCGAACTAGAAAGGACTATCGCATTCTAGAAAGGACTATCGCGAACTAGAAAGGACTATCGCAAACTAGAAAGGACTATCGCAAAATAGAAAGGACTATCGCGAAATAGAAAGGACTATATTAATATTATATTATTACTGCCTAACTGTCTGTCGCAGTTATTACTGTTGCCTTATAGCTGTTGTTTTATTGCTGCTGTACAGCTGTCATTATTTCTGTGTAGTAGCTTACGGCTGTAGTCCTGCCAAATAGCTGCTTTATTTGTTAGGTTCAGTTCGGTAGGGTTGATCAATCGTTTAGTAGTGAGTATATTTAGTTTTATTACTGTTGTTTTGGTTTCATGTAAATAAAGTATATATAAGTTCCTTTTATAATTTCAGTTTGTTATTTTATTTTTAGTTAGCTAGTTTAGTTTAGTTTAGTTTGATTGTACTGTCTGGTTGCTTAGGCGACTCTAGCCCCTTGGTCGCAGACCGAGGTGCACAGATTGGGCCCACCCAGTAGAGCTACCACCTGGCTACTTTTATAAATGAATAAATGTTGAGCAGCAGATAACAAAAAAGGCCCCACTCAGTAGCGCCAGCACCCTGACCTGCTCACAACTATATATCGTGTTCTAGAAAGGACTATCGTGTTCTAGAAAGGACTATCTTGTTCTAGAAAGGACGATCTTGTTCTAGAAAGGACTATCGCGAACTAGAATGGACTATCGTGTTCTAGAAAGGACTATCACGTTCTAGAAACCAGACATAATTGCAGGAACAGAAACTTGGCTACATCCTGATATTTATAATGCAGAAATTTTCAATATTAATTATGAAATTTTTAGAAAAGATAAGGCTGATAATCATGGAGGAGTTCTTTTAGCAATAAAAAACACTCTTATAGCAGAAGAAATTACCTTACCTAACTCAAAAAATATAGAATCTACATTTCGTAAAATTAATACCACCTCAACATCCCTAATAATAGGCAGCATTTACAGACCACCAAATTCTAGTTTAGAATACATGCAGGAACTATGTAATCAGATTACTACACTTAAAGAGACAAATAAAAATGCAGTTTTTCGGATTATGGGTGATTTCAACCTACCTGATATAAATTGGAAAACAATAACCATAGATAAACACCAAAACCTTAAGGACATAAATGAGCTTTTCATAAAAACTTTATAGAACCTAAGTTTAGATCAAATCATTAAAAAGCCAACTAGATTAAACAACACATTAGATATCTTCTTAACCAACAGACCTGGATTAGTAGTTGATTACGATATTATCCCTGGTCTATCAGACCATGAGATCATAAAAATACACAGTCAGATAAAAGCAGTAGCCAATACAAAACCCAAAAGAAAAAATCTTATTCTGGAATAAATGTAACCTAACACAACTACACCAAGCTGCATTAAACTTTCAACAAACATTCTTATTAGAAAAAGACATTAACCAAGCAGTCGATGACCTCTGGAATTTCATTAAAAACCATCTTAAAAGCATTATAGAAAATCATATACCAACTAAATACACATCAAACAAAATAAACAAATGCTGGTTTAATAATAGACTAAAGAAGCTTTGTTAACAGAAAGAAAACCTATATAGAAAATTTAAAGAAACCAAGGCAAAAAGAGTTTACAAAAAGTATATAAAAATTAAACACCTAACCCAAAAAGTAAGCAGACAGCTGCAGAGTGAATACATAAACAATGTAGTATCTAAAGATAACAACAAAAACCTATGGTCATACATTAAGTCTAAGAAAAGGGAAACAACAGGCATAGCGCCATTAAAAGATGAACATAACATAATACATAATGATAATGAAACTAAAGCAAACATCCTAAACAAATACTTTGCATCAGCATTCTCAGCCCCAGGAGACAAAGACATATTTCTTAATTTGAACCAAGTAGACAACATAGAAGATTTAGTAGTACAAGAAAATGGAATTCAAAAACTATTAGCCAACACCAAACCAAAAAAAGCGTCTGGACCTGATGGTATTCCAGCTAGATTACTCAAAGAACTAAGCAATGAGCTAGCCCAAGTGTTCAAAATAATCTTTCAGGCATCGCTTAACCAGGGCAGAGTACCAAAGGACTGGAAAGAAGCTAATGTCACCCCCCTATTTAAAAAAGGAGAAAAATCTGATCCAGGAAACTACAGACCAGTATCACTTACCAGCATCACATGTAAAATACTAGAACACATAATATGTAGCAACATCATAAACCACTTAGACAAACATAATGTCCTCACCCCATACCAACATGGCTTTAGGAAATATAGATCATGTGAAACACAACTAATAGGACTAATTGATGATTTTTCAAAAGGTTTAGATAATAGTGAACAAATAGATGCTATCTTACTAGATTTTTCCAAGGCTTTTGACAAAGTTCACCACCATAGTGACAGCAAGCTTGTGTGGGTTATGGCCTTATGTAACGTATGTTGGCTGGAAGTCTAAATAAAATCTAAATATGTACATAAATAATTTAGAATCTTCTTATCTTTTCTTATAAAATACAGACGTTACTTCAAAATAGAAGATGATGCATCTATTTGATATTACTCAAGGAGTAATGAAAAGCGAACATACTGGAAATTTTCCCCAATGCCCACATTGACAGTCCGCCCCTGAAGAGAAGGACTAAGGATTAACCTGATCGAACACCTGCATATCGAATATAATACAAGCATTGATCAAATCAATAGATAAGAAAGGAGAAATTCAATCTCTGACAAAGTCTACAATTACACACAATATGTTTCACGCAGGTCTGATTCGCACTAAAGCTTATTGACTGTTCACCTCAATGTTAAATGTTTTTATTTGTTTGAGTTTCAAGTGGTCTCAGGGTAAGGGGAGGGGGTGCAGTTGGTTTACTGGGATAGGCTAAAAGCGTTGAGCTGGAACGAATAAATATAGACCCTTCACTCCCACAATTCGTTTCATTCGTGTTTGAAGGAAAGAGACAGACAGATCTTGCTTGCTTACTTCCCCGCACCGAATTCTTCACATCTAACATTTCAATGGTTGCAACGTTCACGTGGATACGTTCATTCGTTTCGTTTCTTACCAACAGCACACGCACACATACACACGGAGTCCCATCAGTTTAAAATGCCCTAACTAGGAACGGATTACGTTTATTGTGTTTTTAAATGGGCATTACTAAATAGGTCAAAGAGCATAGGTGAAAAGTTCATGAACTAGCATAAGTCGTCAGTTAGCAGACGATTCCAGTGAAGAAGTCTGAAGACAAGTTCCTGCTGTACTCGACTCAGTAAGTACTCTCAGTAATAAAACTTTAAACAAATTGTAATGTATAAGAATTCATAATTATTTCAAAGTCTTATAGTCTAGTCATAATTAACTTAAATAATTTTACATAATTTTTGACACATCTTGCAGTAATGAGCTTTACGCTTGTTTTCTTTTTATTCTAACAAAGACACAGCATTTCATGATACACAACAAACACAAGGCTAGTGGGAACACTTAGGTCGCGTGCATTTCTATAGTTTAAAAAGGTAATGGAAAGACTGGCCAAACGTTGGTTGTTACACGTCTGCCAAAATGTTAGGCCTGTGTACAAATCAACGTTTGGGAGAATGAAGGTGTAAATTGACAGATATGTACAGATCCACGCAGAAGTCCCTGTCAATAGAAGGCAGGAATAAGTCTTACGGTCACAAGTTAGATATTTTTAATTACTAATCCACTGACTCATTTTGTATTCCATTCTCAACTATATGGGGGCGCGGTGGCTGAGTTGTTAAGCACTTGGCTTCCGAACCTGGAGTCCTGGGTTTGAATCTCGGTGAAGACTGGGGTTTCGCATTTCGATATTTTTATTGCGCCCCTGAGTCCATCCATCTCTAATGGGTACCTGACTTTAGTTGGAAAAAAAATGACCTTAGCATCATCAGCCCTCTAGATCCCACGGTCTGAAAGGGGGAACTCTCAGATATATGAAGAAAAAAAGTAGGACAAAATATTACATTTTTTTTATAAACTAGCTAATAAGTTGTACATACCTCATACGAAAACACATAACAGTTCTAGCTCTACATCGTGGACATAGAATTGAACAAATTCGTTCGAAATGAATCAGGAAAAGTTCATGCAAAGACAAATTCATATAAATTCTCTCTGTTTTCCATTGCAATTAAAGCACAGGCCGAGTTGTCTGAATCAGTCAGAAAAAAACACTAAAGTGGCAGAAATTAAATATCTAAATAACACATGGGTACAAAATAATGTTGTTTAGAAAAAAAAACGTCAGTAAGTTAAAAGATAAGATCAAACATGACGTGATGTTTAAAAGTACTATTTGGTTTACCCAGGGACGGCCTTAGACTGATTTTACCAATTGCTCCAAATTTGGCCCCGCACCTAGTAGGGGCCCCGAAATTTACATTTAACACATCACTACCTGTCATGGCTCTTGTTACAGGTGTTTAAAGATGTAGGACTTAAAGGGTTAACATATTTAGTGTATCGTAGGATTGACGTAACTTTAATTAACCCGCTACCGCCTGCTGCATTGAACTGCTTCCTATGCATGATGTATAATAAATGGTGATAAAATTATAAAAATAGGATCTAATTTGTAGAGATTTATAGTTTATAATTTATAGAGATTTATAGTTTATAATTTATATTACTATTGTAAAAAAAATAGAAGAGGGCCTAGTGAGCATCCTTTAAATTAGGCCCCGCAATTTGTAAGGCCGGCCCTGGGTTGAGTTACACTCTAAATTTCACATACATAACTATTTATAGAACATTATAATCATTTCACATTGAATCATTTCTTTCCTATAAGTATTTTGCCCATTACTTTCTTACAAAACTGGACCAAATGTTTCACAGGACTGGCGTGACGCTTCAGTGCAACTAAAATCTCAAAGATGGCGAGAAGCGTGTGTCCTGGGTCTAAGAAGAATGTCCTGCGCGAGGCTGTGAAACATAACGACATTCGTCTGATCACTGACATGCTATCGTCTTTACACAGAATGGATGGCTCGCACACACCATTAGGTGTTGAAGAAGAAATATCTCTGGATGACCTTCTAGCTGAAGCTATTACTTTGAAGTCTCACCATATAGTGAGCGTATTGGTACGTTGTTTGCTCTTGAAATCAATACAGTTGTTACATAAATAAAAAATAAATATTGATGTTTAAAAAAGAAATGTGGTTTTGCAAAATGTTTGACATGTTTTGGATGTTCCTTCAGGGTTGAAGATAATCTACTTCCTAGTCCAAACCTCCCGCAGGAGATGGGGGATGGTAACGGGCAGGACCAGAACTGGGAACCATCGAGAGACGACAGTCCAGTGCTTACCACACGACCATGTGTTGAAAATATATATCTTATCACTTAGCAGCCAAAAAGAGTTCATTGACAGAAGTTTTCTCCTAAAATATCTAGACCAACAAAAATTGTGTTGATAGGAAAAACACTAAGAGACACTTTTTGTTTAATAATTTTATTTTTGTTTATTGGCCCTACCCTTAATTCTCATCATTGTATCTCACAGTATTTTTCATCCGTAAGATAAAATAAGTTTTTAAAATGTATACAATTTTCATGGAGTAAGATTATAGACAATTATAAATTATAGTAAACTTCTGGACTCAATTACATTCATTATTTTAAATTCAGTGCCTACAGAAATGGTCTTGCATGGTTATTGCATTATTTAGCCCTTACAGTACTTTTAATTTCTTTTGTGACCAAATAATTTTGACGTCGATCAATCTACTATCAATATAATATCAATATACAATCAATATACTATAAATATGATATCAAAATAAAATAAAAACTAACATATTATCCTTTTAATTTCAATATTATCTATATAATATTACTTAAATATCAATTGACTATCATTATTGTTCTACTTACAATATAATAACAAAACTTTATTTCCCAGCTAAATAATGGCGCCAATGCAAATTCAACTTACAAAGAGAAGGCTCAACTGTTCAGAGCTGTGTCTTCAGGAGACAATGACCTCATCAAAACTGTCTTACACTTTGGAGCAGATGTCAGAGCCAGAGAACCGAATGGCAAAACAATACTTCATCTAGCAGCGACGCAGTCGAGTCGAGAGATCATTTCTCTATTCATGAACTCTGGCCCTGACATTGAAGCCAGAGACACAGTTCAAGGCAACACCGCCATGCACGTGGCTTGCACGTATTGCAACAGGGACGCCATCTTGGTTCTCTTTGAACACGGGGCCAGCGTAAACGCTCTCAATGATCTATGTGAGACTCCGTTAGTTAAAGTTCTTGGCGTCGTCAAAAGAAAAGCAGATTTTCACGACAATTCTCGACTAACTCTAGCAAAAGAACTCATTCTGTTGGGTTTCGTGGTACCCAGTTACAACTTATATTCTTCAAAACTCAGATCCCCAAATAGAATCAGTCAAAGTACACATTTACAATCACATACAAAACAATATAAAAAAAAGATCTCTTCAAGACATGAAAGATTACAGTCATTGTATTTCCAGTTAGTCCACAGTCTGTCTAAATGCTTGACTTTAGAAGGTCTCTGTAGACTGGTCATCGTTCAATGCTTATGTCACAAGCCACTACATACCAGCGTTGGCCAACTTGGACTTCCTAATATTATGCAGCAATACATCATCAGAGGGGAAAAGCACAAACATTAATAAGTTTTAAACCCAGGACTTAGAACTAAGCATGCGCTCTAGCTTGTTGAACATAGAACAATCAAAATTTAACTTAAATCAATTTTTTTAAAACTGTTGCTTTGTCATTTTATTTAAATTGATCCAACTCAAAAACATGAACACAACCTTGGAAATAAACAAAGTAAACTAAATTAGGTAAGGTGTACAGTGTAATTAACAGTACATGGCAATGTGCTGTAGGAAGATATGTGTGTAGTCGGTATTTAAATGTGTTTGTATTGTTGAAAGATATCTGTAACAGGCCTACCAATAAAAAAAAAAATAAGCACGAGATTGGCATTGAAATATATAATTAAAACTTAAACCATTAGACGTAGCTACATTTGAAATAGTTAATAATAATTGCCCTCAGAGGCGTAGCTAGGATGGGGAGAATTTTAAAATCCCCCCGGGCCCCCAAAGGATGACAAATTCCTAGCTACGCCACTGATTGCCCTGCACTCTTTTCTTTAAGAAAATTAATGTTTAACTAGCCATAGAAGTGTGAGTAAATTAAGTAAATAACCAAAAAACAACCTAGCAAACGAATACACATCATGACCCATTTATTCGATTTATCCATTGTCTTTGTGAAATTCAGTTTCAAATTACGTAGATTCTATCTGTGAATTTTTTAAACATTTTTTTTATTTATGTTACACATAGCAATGTTTTGGATTGGATAGGTCATTGGAGAATCGATCATTTAAGCAATGTCAATGTAAAAAATAAAAGCTATAATAGGTTATAGTGTCACTGTATACCATGAATTTGAAGCGGTCTCTTTATTTAATATAAAGAACATTGTGATTGGAGTATTTACAGGTTCGTAAAATAACATTTATAGAATCCTAAATGCTGCTGATAAAATCATTGGCAAAAAACAAACCCCATTTGGGCAGCTGTTTGAGACAAACATCTATAAAAAAAAAAGCTAACAAGATCCTAGAAATAAAGAATCACCTTTTGTGTCAGGATTTTGTGATTATACCATCACAAAAGAGATACAAGTCACTGATAGCAAAGACAAACAGACACAAACACTCTTTTGTTCCCCTGGCAATCAAATCATTAAATAGGAACAATCTGAAATAAACTTTGTCACATGTAAATTATGAGTGAGTCTGGGGTGAATGTACACTGGTTTCTCATAGTTATAATGTTTTTTGTTCGGTGTAATGCACAAATTGTAAGACAAATTTTCATACGGACAGCAAAAATTATTATTATTATTATTATTATTATTTATTGCTTGCACATTTATTTATGAAAAGAAACTGTTTGATGAGTTGAAAAAATGGTACAGGGCTCTTCTCACAGTGAGGCTGCTGCAGTAGATGATCGGGTTGAGTGTAGAGCTCAGGAGAGGCAACCAGCCCATTAGAGTCGCCAACCACATGGGCATTTTCAGAGTGTCATAGCGGTATACACTGGTTACCATGACTACCGGAAGGTAACATGTAGACAAGCAGAGGAGAATACATCCGATGGTTCTATACGCTTTACCACTTTCAAGAGAGCTGGAACGTTTGGCGTGCCTTTCTGTAATAACATTGTCTTGAACTGTAGTTAGAGCTTCAGAAGTAGATATGGTGAACTTTGGATTGACGGTGCAGCTGTTGCTGCTAGATGTTGTCGAGATTAATTCAACCATTTTTACGTCTGCCCCCACTTTTGTTTTGCTTTTGTTGTGGAGAGTACCGACAGTAAGCAACGATTTTCTTTTCTTCACATTTTTTATTATTTGAACCAAAATGGCGGCGTATAAAATGTAGGTCGCCGCTAGGGGCGCATACAGCGAGATTGAAATAGTAGTGATAAGAAATGTGCGGTTGAAAAATCTCGTGCAGGTAGTGCTGTTCTCTAATGAAGTCAAAACATCTTGGAGCCCCTGCTGGTGCCAATGGTTTATCGTGGGTAGAATCGCTACCGCAATCGGGATTATCCATGACGCACAAAGCAGCAGGATTCCAAATCTCTTCTTATAAGTTCGATACTGAAACGGTTTTGTGACAGCAAGGAATCGATCCAATGCCATGCAGGTCACGTGCAGGACGGAGGCGATGCTCAAGAGATGACTCACTTCATATCTAGCAGTGCACATGAGCTTGGACAGTGTCCACTTGCCGTTGTAAACCATTTCCACCACGTTGAATGGCATGACGCACACAGCAATGAGCAAGTCCGTACAGGCCAGTGAGTTCATTAACAAAATGGGGATTGCATTACCTTTCCTTGTCCACTGGTGGTCAATGGCGTAAAACTTGACCAAGGACAAGACAATAACACTATTTGAAATCAAGGTGAAAAGGTTCACAACGATGAGTACAACAGAAGTAGCCACTAGAGCCTTTAGATTGTAGGTGATAGAAACATCTAGAAGCACATGTTGATCTGAAGTGTTCGGATTCATGTTCACAGCAACGTCTTACCATTGCCTTCCATACAATTTGTAATCAAATATAAACACAATCCACAAAATTTATTGAAGACATTCGTCCATAGCGGAAACAATAAAAAGCTAGCTATTTGGTGTATCCGGTGTACAGAAAATAGGAAGTGTTGATTACCTGTGTAATATAGAAGGCTTACACTAAATTTTAAAGCCATTTTAGCACTTTAAAATAAATGTTATCAAAGTTATTCACTTGCAGCACAATAATTTTTACTTGTACTGTTTAGTTGCCAACAGTGATGGTTTAATATTTCGTCCTTGACATTGTTTAGAATTTTTTAACAAATATTGTGAAAATCCCTAATACGTCATCCCAAATCAGAACTTTCATGTTTTGGCCATTTCTATTTATATATACGTATAGTACAGCGTCTATTGCGGCAGAACGTCACATATAGTTACAATGTTGTTATCAGTGATAGTTCTAGTCTTATTGTTTCCATCCAGCAGATAGTAGCATTGTTCTTGAATCACAGAAACAAAATATGTTTACACACACACACACACATATCCATGTACACATAAATACATTCACAAACGTAGGAGAAAAAGATATGATGTATGCACCATGCTACGTCAGAAGCTAAAAATAGTTCCTTGTTGTCTCCCTTGTACTCACCCCTCCACACAGTCACGTGACAACTTTTACCATTCAAACAATCAACTTGTGTCATTAACGTCAACAATTAATCGACACTAAGTAGATCTATATTGTTAAATGGATAATCGATTTTTCACTTGATGGTTGCTAAGGAAACGTTTTGGGCTAGTGACGTTTAAACAATGACGGCAATGTCAAGGTTTCAAGACTAATGCAAGCATTACATCGATACGCATGACTGGACATGAACAGAACAAGTCTCATTAACAATGTGTTTTTAAATGTGTATCTTATCAGGGCTTGCCTTAGATAATTGGAGGCCCAAGACGAAGTGAATTTGGTGACCCCTTAAATGAAATAGAAAAATAACAAATAAATAGCAAAAAAAATTAAAAAATATGCACTTTACTAAAAATCGATTGTAGTCCAAAAATAAAATTGGGCACAAGTTTCGCTATTTCGTTAAAAAAATATTGTGAGAACTGCGTAAGGCCCGAAACAATCGAAGACCCTAGGCGGCTGTCTAGTTCGCCTATGCCAAGGCCGGTCCTGACCTTATACTAGAGAAAGTTGACTGCCTTGACCACCCTTCAAATGGCGCTTGAAATATGAAATTGAACCAGATAGTTTAAACAATTAATTACAAATAACAAAACCCCACCACTTTCAGCTACAAAGTAGCTCTTTCTTCCGAATGATCTTTGAAAAGTTACATCAGCGTTTCTCAAAGTGCGGGGCGGCCAAATCATTATTCCAAGGTTACTTTTTTAAAAAAAATTATTAAATAGAAAAAAAAACTTAAATATTTTAAATTCTAATTATTCCATTATTCTTAGAAAATATAAATAATATTCGTACATGAGAAATTATTTTGGAAGCTAGAACAAATAAAATAGAGCAGCGTTTGAGGGATTGCCACGAGTTTTTCCATAAGTGCCTACTCATTTCTAGCCTTGAATTTTCGCGGGTTGTTTGTCATATTTGTTTGAAGTCGAATAGCCCGCTTTGTAAGTAGATCTATTTCCGGTGATTAAAAGGTAAATTTTAAAAACATTTTCACTGAGGGAGGGGGGCGCTAGTTCCTCTGATATGGAGGGGGAGGGCACAACGTCCTGACAAAAAGAAGTGTTATGTAGTGTTTGGTGAGAAGAGGTGAAGCGATTGATTGGTTGGTTATGCAGTGACAATGATGAAATTAACGTGCCTAGTGCTAATGTGAGACGATCTTAAGACATAAAAAGTAAAGACTTTATTTTTGTTGTGAGCTAGATTTGGTTTAAATATCAGTTTATTTCATTACTCTTAGATCTATATCTCAAGTTTAATCTGTGAATAACAGAAATTATATTAAGTCTTTTTTCACAAAGAAGTTTATTCAAGTTATTTAAAGTTTATTTATGAAAAAATCTAAAATGCCTTCATAGGTTCAGTTGTACTAGTTATTCGGAGGGGGGGGAGGGGCGGCAAAAGAATGTTTAGACCTCTTGACGATTTGAGCGGGAACCTGCCGTATCTTCAATTCTACCTCCAGCCTCCAGTAAGACCTTGCTTACCAAATGATGTAGACTGGACAATTCGACCTCCAGCCTCCAGTAAGACCTTGCATACCAAATGATGTAGACTGGACAATTCTGCCTCCAGCCTCCAGTAAGACCTTGCTTACCAAATGATGTAGACTGGACAATTCTGCCTCCAGCCTCCAGTAAGACCTTGCTTACCAAATGATGTAGACTGGACAATTCTGCCTCCAACCTCCAGTAAGACCTTGCTTACTAAATGATGTTGACTGGACAATTCTACCTTCAGCCTCCAGTAAGACCTTGCTTACCAAATGATGTAGACTGGACAATTCTACCTCCAGCCTCCAGTAAGACCTTGCTTACCAAATGATGTAGACTGGACAATTCTGCCTCCAGTAAGACCTTGCTTACCAAATGATGTAGACTGGACAATTCTACCTCCAGCCTCCAGTAAGACCTTGCTTACCAAATGATGTAGACTGAACAGTTCTACCTCCAGCCTCCAGTAAGACCTTGCTTACCAAATGATGTAGACTGAACAATTCGACCTCCAGCCTCCAGTAAGACCTTGCTTACCAAATGATGTAGACTGGACAATTCGACCTCCAGCCTCCAGTAAGACCTTGCTTACCAAATGATGTAGACTGGACAATTCTACCTCCAGCCTCCAGTAAGACCTTGCTTACCAAATGATGTAGACTGGACAGTTCGACCTCCAGCCTCCAGTAAGACCTTGCTAACCAAATGATGTAGACTGGACAATTCTACCTCCAGCCTCCAGTAAGACCTTGCTTACCAAATGATGTAGACTGGACAATTCTACCTTCAGCATCCAGTAAGACCTTGCTTACCAAATGATGTAGACTGGACAATTCGACCTCCAGCCTCCAGTAAGACCTTGCTTACCAAATGATGTAGACTGGACAATTCTGCCTACAGCCTCCAGTAAGACCTTGCTTACCAAATGATGTAGACTGGACAATTCTACCTCCAGCCTCCAGTAAGACCTTGCTTACCAAATGATGTAGACTGGACAATTCTACATCCAGCCTCCAGTAAGACCTTCCTTACCAAATGATGTATACTGGACAATTCGACCTCCAGCCTCCAGTAAGACCTTGCTTACCAAATGATGTAGACTGGACAATTCTGCCTCCAACCTCCAGTAAGACCTTGCTTACTAAATGATGTTGACTGGATAATTCTACCTTCAGCCTCCAGTAAGACCTTGCTTACCAAATGATGTAGACTGGACAATTCTACCTCCAGCCTCCAGTAAGACCTTGCTTACCAAATGATGTAGACTGGACAATTCTACCTCCAGCCTCCAGTAAGACCTGTGCTTACCAAATGATGTAGACTGGGCACTTTTCGAAAACAACAACAACGTTTGAGTGAAGTTTCATGACGTCACTTTGACATCTTTACAAAGTGTTAAATTAATATAAATGAAAAATCAAACCTAAAAATTGTGACTATATTTTCTTTTCTATTGTATTACATTCTTTAAAAAAAACTCACGAACCTCACTGTGGAAGCCTACATCGCTCCTCTGGGCTCCAGCTTCTAAATGTTATCTAGGGAGTCGCCACCCCGGAATGTGAGAAACACTGCCTGACTATGTTTTATTTTAAGTCATTGTTTAAGTGACTTGTACTTTGGATTGTTTACTTTGTATTAAACTTATGAAAAAATATAAAATACAATCGTGATAATTATTATGAAAGTGTACGGAACGTTGAAAAAGTTCTACTGTCAATGACTTTTGTATTTCGAGCTTTTGTTTCGGATATTACTTGAGCTTACAATAACAAACAAGTGAACATGTCCACGTCCAGATCATGTAACACTGTTGAGCAGTCAAAGTTATCGAGAAACTGTATATAGATCATAATCATTTAAATTGTTCATTGTAATATACCCACCACAGCTCATCTATTATAATCGTTGAAAATACAGGAGCATAAGCGAGTAGTCAGAACAAGATCAGTTTTTTAAGTTTTTGTAACAAAGAACCAAAATGTCTTATTTCTGAAGGCACGTATTTCCGAAATAGTTGCAGGATTCCTTGTTGTACTTCAGGGCTACAACAACTGGGCAACTATGAACGGGAAAAATGGAATGGTCTACAAAAGATGGATTCAAAGGGAAATTTAGGAATAGTGTCCAGTTGTCTAAATGGGGGCGGCATTTTTTATTTCGCACGCAGGCGGCCACAACCCTCGCGGCGGCCCTGACGACATTATTTGAGGATTTTCACACTAAAAGTTAATCACAGTAACTTGCTCTTTGTTGTTTCTGTGGATCTTACATCTAAAGTAGTAATGGTCGTTTACATATTACACAAATATGATCTAGCCCAATCCATCACTATCAAGTGCACCATACATTTCACAGCCCCTCCCCACTCAGGCCTATTTAAAGGCAATATTTGGCCATATCTTTTTTTAGATTAGCTTTTGTTTTTTTGTAGCTCTCGTGTTTCTGTTTGTAATGTTATCCCGCCTTGAGCTTACATTTTGTTGAACAGCGCTGTATACATACAATTATTGTTATGATTATCTTCTCCAGTTTAAAACATTCAAGGGAGATAATTCCAAGTTTTCTTTACAGTTTGTGCATAATATTTTTTTATTGTTTAAACAAGAATAAGTAAAATATAACAAAACAAAATGTTTTTAAAATAAGAAAGCTGTATCTAAGGGAAAGAACTCCAATTTACAACAATGTCTATCAAAACATTAAGAATCATTTCCCATTTTCTCAATCAAACAAAATCATAAAGTATTTAGAAACAGAATTAATAACCACTATTTAATCAACGAATTGTGTCAATTTTTCTTATATTTTAAAATGTGCTGCCATACATTAGTAGGGTTAGGGTTAGGGTTAGGGTCCTAGAATGGAAAGTAGGAGAAATAACGTGTTCAAAACTTCAGTTGGTGTAGGCCTACCTAAGCTTTCTAACAGTGTGATTGTATTAAGTGAAATTGTATGTGGATAATGATGGATCATGTAATTAACTTTTAATAGGTCTAGACTACCAATAATATATTTGTGCAAACTAAAGCTATACAGCCTCTATGATAAAAGGCTGATGTTGTTAAGCTATGGACACTACACTTAATAAACAACACCAACGCTCTAGTACCTGATCCATGAGTGAATTTATTTACACACTTTGTCAACACACATGACACATAACATTCAAACATTCACTCCCTTAGTCACGGGGAATCATTCAAGCTACTCATATAAACAATGTCAACATTCATTACAATTTCTCTTTTCTTTTTCTCACTCATTCTTACTTTCAACTTTAAAGGCAAATATCCAGAATCAGAAAGAAATTTAGGAAAATCAACCGAGAAATACAAGTACATATTATATTAACAAGTATTTATACGTGACAATAGTATAATGTAAAATAACTCAAAAATCAAACAAAGTAAAAAAATCTGTTTTATTCACGTTTTTTTTTTTCAATTTTTTTTTTTTTTTCCACATTTTTTTTTTTAAACATACTATTAGAACTACAAGACAAGTATGGTGAATAACAAAATGAAATTGTAGGCATATTCACATAACTAAGAAAGATGATATATTCAAACAAAAAATATGGCAGGGCCACAGGTATATTTACATTACTAGAAATAGAAATTTGGTGAATAAAGAAAAAAAATGAAATAACAGTGCTGCTTACACAAACTCATCCGGGAGTCTTCCTTCTTGCAGTATGGTCAGAAGTAGAAGTCCCGATGCGCCTCGTTTGGTCATCACATTAGCTAGTTGCGCTCTCCCAGGACACCAGCGAATTTCAATTCTTTCAGTCCTGTGCATCTCATTGATGGAAGCAATGTCAATACGCAGTCTTTTGTCTTCCACTAGCTTGGTGGTTTGCAGCGCTTCAATGACACTTTTGTTGTAAATGAAAACTGTGATAGGCAACAACTTTTACCACAGAGTTCTTCTATTACAGTTCTGTAAAAGATGGCAGACTCTAGGCCTTCTTGCAAGCCTAATGCCTCAGCAGCTATGGTAGATCTCACTACCCTTTTGATCTTCGAGGCTCGCCAAAAAAATGGACAGCAATGCCCGTCTTTGTCTTTAATCCATACAATATGGGCACTTGTACTTCCTGTACTACCACTAAGATTACCCAAGGCGGCATCGCAGAACAGAAGCAGCTCCCAGTCGTCTTCGGGTTTTCCATTTAGACCTCTATACAATTGTATGGGTCTTAAGTCTTTTAGCTTTCCGATGACTTTTATTGCTCGAATTAGGTCTGTAACCACAGGTTTGTTTAACTTTGTGCTAAGATCAACTAACTCAAATGCCATATCAGGTCTGGAGCCTGGAACGACCCAATTTAACTGGCCAATGAGTTTTCTATACAAAGACTGTTCTGTATCATTCAACTGCAAATCCTTTTGCAAACATCTTGCTGGGTCTAACTTTGGGCGATCAAGTTTTTCGATGTACACTGTGTGGTCCAGGATGATCCCATCTGTGACTTGTCTGATGTCGAATCCGATGTAATAAAAATTTCGCTCTTCTATTTTTCCTGCCACAAATCGGTGACGCAATTCACACATAGTCTTCTCAAAAACGTCATTGCCAGCATGAAGAAAATCGTCGACGTGGCAACAAATGATGCCACATACAACTTCATCAGTCATTAATGTGAACAGTGCTGGATCAAGGCTTGACTGTTTGCAACCAAGTTCAATAAGCTCTTCTTTGACACTTAAATAAAACTGTCTTGCACCATCCTTGAGTCCATATAGCCCATACTTCAGTTTCCAAATAACTTTATTTGGAGTATTACTCTCTTTTGGAGGTATAATATGTACATCTCTATCCAGGGGTTTTCCTTGTAAGAATGCAGATTCGATGTCTGTTGTTTTAATCTGCCACTGTCTTCTAGCCACTATTGACAAGAATATTCTCACGGAACATTTGGCAACAGGACTATCTTTTGGTATTAAGTCTTGCTCTTCAAATCCTCTTACAACAAGACGTGCTTTTGGTGAACCATTTTTCATTGTTATAACCCAACGTGTAGAAATAGCATTTTGTCCACAGTCTTCAACCTCTTCATATGTTTCAAACTGTTTTAATTTCAATAACTCCAATTGTTTGGCTTCATCTATCTCCTTGCTTGATTCAACCATTGATAAACATACATTGTCGCTATTGCCTCCCCTTGAATATTTCCACTCAATTCGTTCAAGGTCAACACTTTTTCTTTCTTTGTCCACATTATTTTCTATGTTATACCAATACTTATACTTTCCTGTGGCTTTGCCTGCTCTTCCGAGAATGGTAGCTTTTGTCCATTGTTCTGATTCGTCCATTCTGTATTCTATTTGTTCATTTGGCTTCAAACAAGTTACAGAATGAATGTCTGTCTTTGTGTTACTTTCATCTCTAATAAATTCACGATCTCCATCAAATATTTCGCTTACACCACTCTTGACGCCGTCATGAATCGTTTTTGTGTTCTCCTCATTATCTTCTGTACTCTCTTCCTCCTCCACGCTTGCTTTATAAAGTCTGTTTGGTGCCACTCTGACAAATACACCGCCATGTCTCACAAAAACAACTTTTCCATCTTAAAATACCACCTTTCCGGGTCCTAACCATCTCTCTTCGCCTTCACGCTTGTAAAATACTTTGTCACCATTTTGAAACACCTGCTCTGATGCTCGAACTTTAGAACGCAGGACTCGTCGTATTCTTTCACTTGACTCTGATTGAATGTAAGCTTTACGTGCCTCGTGGAGAGCGGTCAGGTGCTTATGGAAGACTTCACTTGTTGTGCTGCCCTCTAAAGCTGGTAATTTTGCCTGCAGAATGTTAGGTAATTTAGGGCTTCTCCCAAACACAAGCTGATGGCTACTATAACCATTTCTCATTTGCAAAGAGTTTTTAGCCATATTAGCCCAGAATAAGAGAGTTTCAAGATTTACATCTGAATTTTCAGCCTCAAGTTTCATTAGCATGTGATCGGTAATAGCGTGGACTCGTTCACACAAGCCATTCTGATATGGACTGAAAGCTGCAGTTGTACCAACTGGAATGTTCAGGATTGATGCTACTTCTCGAAGCTCATCAGAATTGAACTCGCCGCCATTATCCGTCATCAACGCCTTCATCACTCCAAATATTCCTACCCAGTTTGTCATCAAGGCATCAATGACATTAGACGTTTTTTTCCGGTTGATTAGTACAGAAACACTGTACCTTGACCACATATCAACCTTGTGCAGTATCCATTGACCTTTGTATTGTTTGAGATCCATTGCAACTTTTTCATTAAAGTCTCTGGCCATAGGGCAGGCCACTACAGGTCTAGATGGTGTCTTGGCAAATACTTTGCATAGTTCACAGCATCTTTCTATATCTGTTAATTCCTCTTCAAAACCCTCACACCAACTGTTAGCGTCTTGAAGTAAAGCCTTAAGTCTATCCTTCGGAGGGTGTGCGAACTGCCTGTGTAATTTTCTAATTGTTGCCTTGCGTTTTTCAGGGGATTCGTCGAATGCTTTTACTGTGTTGACCTCTTCTATTTGACTCATTTCTGTCTTGCCAATTGGAATGCAATAATGGCCAGATATTAAGTTTAAGGCAATCTCTTTTCCAAATATAACAGCTTTATCATTTTCCAGATCCATTTTTACTCCTGCTGTTTTCATAGCAGATCTGGAAAGTAACAATGGTATGTCTGTTTCTACAGCATCAGTCAAAGGTTTAACCTTCTTTCCAGCCACTGTGACAGGTAACTCATATTCACCTTTTGATTTTATGATTGTTCCACCACCAAACTTAAACATTCCGTGACCTTCTCTTAACTTCACTTTGTTGCGGTCCTCTTCATCTAAAGAGCTCAACAATGCCTCCAACCATGTCATTCCACACACTGTACTACTGCATGCGCTGTCCAATACGGCACAGTTAAAAGCTTCGACCCCTAATTGGGAAGTTTCATCTTTGTGATTTCCTGTGAACAAAAAGGTTTCTTCTTCCTGGTCAACGATATTGACCCTCTTAGACATGTTTTTCCAACTGTCGGGGCACTTGGGCAAAAGATGTCTGTATGATCCACATGATTTACATGTTAAGACATTTCCGTCGGGACCAACTGGGTTTATATTTTTCGAACTTCGTTGAACTTTTGGGAATCCAAAACCTCGGGTGCCGCCCCTTCCTTGTCCTCCACCTCTTACTTGATGTCCGACTTCAGGCTTAAAATTACATTTTGTCTGATCTTCTCGTTTTCCAAAGCTACTGAAGTTTTCACGTCTTTGGTATTCCGCTGCCCATAAAGCTTCTTCATTTTCAGCCAAAAACGTTGGCTCAAGTTTAATACATGCCTCTTGGTCCTTCAGTTTACTTTGTTCTCCCTTAAACTTTTTCAGAGATGACTTAGCTTCTTCGTACAAGGTGTCACGATTGGCGTAATTCATTCTAGTCAAAACTAGCATCTTTTCGTTTCGAGTTATTCTTGCCTTCCTTAGTAGCTTGATGGCCAGAATCTCAGGTAACAGCTTCATCTTTTTCTTCTCTATTCTTCTTTTGTATCAAATTCTGCTATGAAATCCTGTATGGACTGGTTTTCCCCCTGTTTAAAATCTTCAAACTCGTCAAATTTGTGAATGCTGTCTGCCAGGTCATCTTTGGCCAAGTTCTTGTCAAGAAACTGCAAAAGTCTCTCAAAGCCTTCCCGACACTTAAGCTCTGATAGGTCTAATTGTTCGAACACTTTCTCTCTGATCCATGATTCACTGTTTTGTGGTAGTGAAAGGGCTGTGGCTATAGCTCTTTTCTCTTCTTTCAGGTCAGTTATTTCATTCCATGCGAGTAACTCTTGTTTATACAACTCGTATGGCTTTTCTTTAATAAATGATGGAATTTCTATCCTAGTAGCCATTACCGCTTCAAATAGGATGAACTAAGTACATTCGTTTACTTATACGCTCCGCTACCACTTGTTAAGCTATGGACACTACACTTAATAAACAACACCAACGCTCTAGTACCTGATTCATGAGTGAATTTATTTACACACTTTGTCAACACACGACACATAACATTCAAACATTCACTCCCTTAGTCAAGCGGAATCATTCAAGCTACTCATATAAACAATGGCAACAGGTACAGCATGTGCCACTGAGCTATTCAAGTACTTATAAAAATAAGTTTTTAAGTTATCTATTGCTAGTTTACAAATGTTCCAAAACGACCTAATTCTGTACATAAGGCTTATCTCCCCTTAGCTCAGTACATTTTCTTTATAAGATAAAATTATTTAAGAAATTGATTAGTTGTTTTTTTTTTGTGTGCAAAGTTTCAACTTGATTGAGAATGGCAAGTGGGAGAAATAATGTGTATAAGATGTTTTTGATCATGATTGTGGCAACTAACATGTTTATTTCTCTAGTCCAGTGATGCACAAAATAAGGCCCGCGATGTGGTTCCATCCAGCCCACCAAAATGCTGGCACAAAGTGTAGAAAATCCACCATACAAAAGAAATGTTGACTTATGTATCTTTA
The DNA here is from genome assembly GCA_036873155.1 of Biomphalaria sudanica. Lineage (NCBI taxonomy): Eukaryota > Metazoa > Mollusca > Gastropoda > Planorbidae > Biomphalaria > Biomphalaria sudanica. Next base: position 747,329 of record JAZGLO010000245.1, on the reverse strand, counting down.
CCTATGTTTGGGCCCTCAATTTTTCTTTAATGAATTGGTACCATGACCTTTAATATTTGTATGCTTATTTAATGTAGAATCTACCAGAAAAAGTTAACGAATCTTGACTTTGTGTGGAACATGATAATAAGCCAACATATTTGATTTGTACAGAAAATGTGTCTGTTTTAAGAAGAAAAACATGAAAACCACGTTAGAAAACAAATATGGCGACAATCTTGATTTAAGCCGCGAATAAAAGATAGTTTAACTATGCCTACAGATTGGAGGATCAATGGGAATATTTACTCAAAAGAGAAAATGAGTCTTTGTAAAGCTCGTGAAAAAAAAAGATAAGTTCAAATTTCTAATTCATTAATGTAAGTACTAGACCCAATGGTTTCAAATCAAATAGTTTCAAATTCAAGTCAATTTCAATTCGTTTTGGTACCTTTTGTTCATGTGGCCCGCAACATGAGTGTCGGAAATTAAAATGGCCCGCAGGTCAAATTAGGTTGAGCATCACTGCTCTAGTCTGTAACTAATCATAGGACATCAACGTGCGATGTTTCTAAAAATGATTGTAGGATATATCAGTGTATTATGTTTGTACTCTTAATTCTGGAACAGACAAAACAGCATGTAATGTTTCTAGTCTAGATACAATTTTAGTTGCAGCCTAGGTTGAGTCTCCATTTCAAGTGTCAATGATTACGTACTAGCGCCTATAACATTTTTCTGGTGTCGCACCAAAAAGTGCAAAAAAAAAAAAGAAAGATACATTTTTAGGTGTTGGTCTTTTGAGGGACTATGTCACTAGCACCTAGTGAAATCAAAGATAAAACAAGTGAAGAAAACTGGCAGAATGACAATAAATGACATGAATGAAGATTTTGTTTGTAAAAAAATATCACAGTTTATTAAATATTGTCCATTCCACCTTTAGAATGATAATCACAGTTGATATTAATACAAAAACATTTACTTCAAAGCAATATAAAACAAAGGACCATATATAAAATCATTGTAGATCTTAATTAAAAAATATGTATCTTGGCCAAGAATAATGTTTATTACAAATCTGTTTATGTTGTTGACATTAGTGAGGGAATATAATTGATTGTGCTTTATCGTTAATATTTCATAAAACTGTATTATTGACTATTATGTTTGTTTTGTTCCCTGTTGCCTTGAAAGAGAGGTATCAAATGTTCTCAGATGTAATTTGGTTACTAAATAACATGTAGAATTAACTGACAGTGGCTACTATACTAGATTAGTAATAATTATTGAATTTAAAAAAATGAACATCAATAATTTAAACTATTTTGGTTAACTTCACAGAAGACATTGTTTCCGATCTTAACAGATTGTTCACTGTATTATTTTTTTTTATTGCTCCAAATTCTCAGAGCCTATGCCTATGACCTCAACAACCAAGTTAAGCCAGCAACATGTAAGGTTGGGGAGAACTTTCTGAAACTTTTCTTTAGCATACTACAAAGAATCTAAAGCTGACTATCAAAAACATGGATTGAAAAATATGTTGTGTAAATACAAGTTTCAATGTAGACATCACAAAAAAGATCAAAGTCATACCAGTCAAATATTTGTGTCCAAAGCAATGCCTTGACATTTATCTTATAGTGAAAATAACTTTTTTTTTTGGAGCAAAATTTCTACTAAATTAAGAAATTGATAAAAAGACTTTAGCTAATAAGACAAGTTCACATACAAAAATTTGGTAATTCTCTATATTGTTAGAAAATAACCAATAGTTCCTTGTTCTTCATCAATACTTCATTGAGTAAAAACTCTCAAGAGTAAACATTGTGATATATCTTTCATCATAAGCAAACAGCTTTTCACATTTTGTTTTTCTCAGATGTTCCTTTAAAACACAATTATTATTTCTCTCTTTTTTTTTTAAATACCTCTCCACTATACACACACATAAAGTTTACTAAATATTGTTACAAAAAGTGTCTTCTGTTTCTCTCATACCCCATAATAAAACTGCTAAAACAAATTTCAGATTTAAAGAACATGTCAAAGTAACTAATGTTACCAAAAAGATTGTACATTTTGTCCACTATTTCCTGAGAAGTATAGATACCAGTACAGATTATTGTATATAAAGACTAGCAGCAAAAATAATGTCTCGCCTGATAGAAGTTTGAGCTACTTTACATTTCTCAGACAGTATTGTGTTTCCTATAAAGTCTGCAGCCTCTTGGACTCGTTGAAGAACTTCATGCAGCGCCTGGATACATTTAACAATAATACCTTCTTCTAAGTCTGTCAGTTGGGTCACCTCTGAGAAACTCTGCAATGGTAAAAAATGGGGCCTTAATCTTCAATGATTTTCCATTGTGAAATAGAAAGCATATCATATAGAAAGCTAGGGTGAATGCAAAGCTAAACAATGTTCAGAAATTAATATTTTAAAAACAGCATAGAGTCTTACAAATGAGGAGACTAAACTTCATTAGTTTAAACCATCTTGAAGGTTTGGCCTATGGCATAAGTATCGTCATTTCTCAAAAAGGTCTGAATTCTTAACAAATGAGCTTTAAAAGATTGGTTCTAATGTCGTGTGACACTTTCAAAATCTCTGGCTTACAGACAAAAGTTATAGATAAGTTTTATAAAGGTTAAATTATGCTATAAGGTGAAAAAAAAGTAAAGAAAACAATTACAAAAAAGTAATCTTCATATACTGCTACCAAGCTACAAATAGTTCTCTTGTCATTTTTGCTTATTCAATGTTATAGCTATCAAAACAATATATTTAATCTTAAGCTCTATGATGACATTTTAAGGCTTAATGAAAAAAATCTTTGTTGTTGGAATACAACAAACATAAAACTTTTAGAAACATTTCAAGGGACAGTACTGAAACCAAAAGGAGATGAGGCAGAACATCAAAGAACGCATAAACCTGGAGGAAACTTTGTTCTTCAATGGTCTACCAAACAACTGAATATGGGACAGGTCTCTTACATCTAGATCTTAGTCAATTAGGTATTTTACACTTTTTTGTTATGATGCAGCTGTCTAGATGTCACCTAACTACTTTGCCTTATGTGTTACATAATAAAATGTGTCAATAGTTGGTAATAAAACTGAAAGTTATTTTGTAGACAATTTTATCCAGACAACATTTCAATCATGTTATAGAATATGGACATTATCCATTAAGTTCCAATGGCACTAAAAATTAAACACTAAACACGAGTTTTTCACACTACACAGAAAATGGATGTTTTTTTTAAATTTAAACTTAGTTTCAAAGTAGGCCTATATATAAAGTTAGACATGGATTTAAGTCAGTCATTAAGTACATTGTGCTTTATTTCAGTACTATCACAGTTGCCTTATTATTTTGGTTCATTTTTATTTTATGTTGTCCCATTAAAGCAGAAATATTCTATGTGTATATTTATTTTACAATTCAAGTGGTATTAGCTGTAGGCCATTCTAAATCGGATATGTATATCAGTAAATTCTATACCATAATAGCCACATAACAGCAGAGGTTACAGCCTGATGGTTACATTTTACTGTGTAGGATTACCAGCTACTAGTGTTAGACTTACTTTGCCTAATGCCCAGCTGTGTACAACTTGAGTCATCCCAAAATGTAAAGTGTTGACAAACACATCAACAGGAATAAACATCCCAGCCTCTCTCTGTTGATTACCAACATAACTTGCTATTGACAGAATTTTTTTCTTGCCCTAGTAAATACAACAATAAAACAGTGCTAAGAAATACAAAGTTTAGTACACTAAATAAGTGGACACCATTCTCTTAGAATAGTACTGTACAGTTGGGTAGACTGCATTGGCCCTGGCATAATCATATGATAAGCCAACTAATTGCATGCCATACGATAATGAAGAATATCCATTTGTAAAGGTCCTCAACTGAACTCAAGCATCCCTGGGCTTACATATTTTATAGTATTTCTACATGTAGGTAGACTAGATATATGTAATCTCAATGCAGACATGCACTACCAGAATTATTTTTAATTTAATTTTTTTTTTTCATCTGACTCTATTCAAACTTAAATTTTACTATGAATCTACAAAAAAAATGGCCTTAAGTTGTTTAATCATTTTGTACAGGGGATTGATTGGTTTGGAAAAAAAAATGAATTGAAAGCAATTTAAATATTCAAAATAGTTCAATCTGAGAATTATTGTTAGTATTTAATGATAAGTAGCATCAGAAATTCAAGACTACTTCACAATGTTAAAATAACTATTATACTGTGAAATACAACTACATTGACCTATTTTTAAAAAGTTCTTGGATTTAGAGATTAGTATTTCTGTTAAATTTAATTACATTTTTTAAAGGCCTGCAAGAAAATGAAAGAGAATTTTTGAAAGTATATAAGCCCACAAAAAAAAATATTAAATAACATTTAAAAACAAATTCATTTCAGCTTTGTTCATAAGACCCACATCAGAGGCAAGTTGCCAGACAGATCAAAGACACACATACACACCTCTAGCAAGTTGCCAGACAGATCAAAGACACACATACACACCTCTAGCAAGTTGCCAGACAGCTTGGGCTGTTTACATTTATTTGTCTCTAACACAAAACAACTCAGCAGTGCTGCTGTCTCTGCTGGACTGGTGTACTGAAATACATTTTCCATAATGACCTCAGTGAGCAGGACCTCGTGTTTAGAGAAGTAACAGGCGACTCTCCCTTTTAGCTCAACTCTCTCCTGAACATTGATGTAACTCAGATTCTTCAAAACCTTAATAAGACAAAATAAAAATGATTAAAACACTGATGACAATGACATGTAATCTTAAATTCTTTTTTTTTACCTGTAAATGAATGTAAAGCTAAATAATTTATTTATGATGTTTTGATTGTCATGAGTGTCACAATTGTAACAAATGAATCCAAAGATAGCATCATGGGATAGAAGGTAACAGCAGCTTTTTAAACTTTTTTATAAAAAGAACTATTTTTTCAGTTTCAAACAAAACAAGAAATAAGACTTTTTTTGTTTTTAATGAAAACTAGATTTCTACAGCTACTTTTATTTCATCATTGTTTCAAATAAGGAGCATCCATACCTCAGGATATAAGGCCAACCATTTTGATGGAGTAATTTGTGAATTTGAAAACCTCGAAAGGGGATCTAATAGATAGTTTTTTGGTTTGTGAACCTAATGTCAACAATATTGGTAAAGGATGTAATAAGTGGGTCATTTAAAAATGTTCAAAGTTAAATAGAACATGAGAAAGGAGGAGGGTAGGGCCTACCAAGTCCTACGTGTCAAAGGACTATCAGACCATTGTTGTCTTGACTGGCTGAGAATTTCAGGATAGCTAGACTGTATCAACATTGTTATGTTGTAGAAAAAGGTGTATTTAGAAGACATGGCCATCCAGACTGATTTTCATGTCTACTTACTGTGTTCATCTGTTGGTATTCAGGTAAGAGTGTCAGGTATTCATCTGATAATAAGTGTTGAAGTTCTTTATGTCTCTCACGTATGTTAATATTGCTGTCATGGGCATAAAACTGAGAAAAAAGCAAAGATATAACTGTAAAATGTAATAAATGACCAACTCTCTTGTCATGATGTGTCATTAAATGTCAAGTCATTAAATAAAACAAGTTTAATGTTGGATTTGTCTTTAATAAGACATGGAGTCTGGTTATGTCAATATAGAATTTAAAATTAGACAATTGACTTTTTTTCACATTTTATAAAACAGATGTGTCATCTTCTTCCTCTCAATCTACAGAAGAAAATATAAAACATTCTATTGCAATGAAATTGTTTAGGAAAAAAAAAAAGTGGCTCTGTGTTTATTGAATTGTATCCCTGGCATACACTCTGGGCGACAATGGAAAAGTACAACATTAATAAAAACATAATCAAAGTTATCCAGAACCTCTACAAGGATGCCACCAGTGCGGTGTACTTCAACAATAAAATTGGGGACTGGTTTAAAACCACAGTTGGAGTAAGACAAGGTTGCCTACTGTCACCAACACTCTTCAATATCTTCTTTGAAAGGATAATGGAAGATGCCCTTGAGGGCTCTGAAGGTACTGTTAGCATTGGAGGAAGAAGAATTACTAACTTGTGCTTCGCAGATGACATTGACGGCCTAGCAGGGACAGAAGAAGAACTAGCTGACCTGGTGATGCGCATTGACAAGACTTCCGCAGCATATGGCATGCAAATAAATGCAGAAAAAACTCAAATAATGACCAATAGCCATCAGGGCTTTAAAAGAGGCATCAGTATTGGAGGTGAAAAGCTAACTAGTGTTAACAGTTTCAAATACCTCGGAGCTATTGTCTCAGATGAGGGAACAAAACCCGAACTATTGGCCCAAATAGCTCAGTCCACAGCAGCCCTTTCAATACTTTAAATAATATGGAAAGATAAGGGCTTAGCCCTCGGCACCAAAATCAGACTGATGTGCTCACTGGTCATGGCCACATTTTTATATGCTTGCGAGTCATGGACGTTGAATGCAGAGCTTGAGAGGAGGATCCTAGCAATGGAATTGAGATGCTAAAGAAGGATCCTAGGCATCACATTCAAAGACCGCATCACAAACCAAGAAATCAGAGACAGGGTTACTGTAGCGATCGGAGCCCATGAGGACCTGCTAACTATTGTAAAAAGATGAAAGCTTAAAACCTTTGGCCACATTACAAGATCTACGGGGCTCGCAAAGACCTTCCTTCAGGGAACAGTGCCAGGGAAAAGAACAAGAGGCAGACAGAAAAAGCAATGGGATGACAACATTAAAGAATGGACGGGCCTGCCATGGAGAGAGGTTCTAAACAAGGCAAAAAAAAGGGAGGAATGGAGAAAGACGGTCAACAAATCTTGCATGGTGCCCCAATGGTCCAACAGACTAAGGGATAGGTAGAGGTAAAAAATCCCTGGCATACACTTGAATGTCACTAATTACTACAACCTAGTGACCACACAACATCAGCAGTTAAACTCAATTTAAAAAATGTTTTGTTAAAACATCAGAAACAGGATACACTAAACAAAAAGTAAGCATCTGACAAAAAGTGAATTCTCTTTTTTTTTTGTATACAGAAATTGGTTATGTTGGGTGTAAACTTATTTCATTTTACATTAAAGATTCAAACTTCATACTTAAAATCTGAGTCGCTGCAACCTTATACAAATTTTTTAAAAAAAAAGTGAACTTCATTACAACTTAAAACAATGAGATGAACAGGTCCCTCATTAACTTAACAAAATGATCTTCCTGTCCTTAGAGAAATATTAACATTTTAAATAGGACACACACATTTTAATCTCTTTCCAGATAAATTTACAAACACTTAGCTCACAGAAGATATTGTTACCACCTCATTAATCATTTAAATTTAGCAAAGATATATGTCTTTTTTCAACTACTGTCAAAGAGAAATAAAATAGATAGGTACATTGCAATAGACATTCAACTTACATGCTGTATAAATTCAGGACATCTGATACAGTCAAATTTTTCACTGAATGAGGTAAATAGTAATGTCAGAGCTTTACAGTTTTCCTCCAGTTCTATATTTTGAATGTGCAAATCTAGAATGGGATGATAGCCTATTAACCCAGTCGGATTTGCAACACTAAGGAACATTAAATTTTTAATCAGGTATTCAATGCATGGAGGTATGTGTGTAATTCTCCTGAAATGATAATACAGGCTTATAAAAGTAGAAAATAATGTCTGTACTATAGAATTCATGATAAAACAAATAAACTTTTAAACTAAACTTCTGCTACCTCTGCTTTATTTTCAAGTTAATTATGAATAGTCTTAGTACATTTACTTAAGTGCTTGGCTGTAACTGCAAGAACATTTAACCCTTTGTTAAATAGATAGGATTTCTTATTATAGAATATTAACATTCTCAAAGGAAATAATTACCAAAAACCATTTCACAACAAAATCTTTTCATTTATATTGTACATTTTCCTTGAGGTTTAAAACAGTGACATGAAGGAAAACTATTCTTAAATATATGTCCACATAACAAAAATGATTGCTAAAACTTTTAAAGACAAAGTCATTCAACACTTCAAGAATGATACAATTTATTTAACAATGTATTCAGTTGCATTGACATTTATAAAAAAGGCTACAGGCTACTACATCAGAAAAGGTAAATACAAATGTGAAGTATACATATTAGTGCTGCCTTTATGTCATGCGTATGCATGCTTCACACATTTGGAGATATTTGAAACTGTGAAAAGAATGTTATATATGTTTCTCAAATCACTGAGTCAATAATGGTAAGTTCTATTCGAATAAAGTATTTGACTTACCGTTTTCCTTGCTTTAATATTTCTATAAAAGTCATCACATCATTGGAGTTTATTTGCAGAATATTTTTTGTGACTCTAATAATTTGTTCAGCATTGACTATAAGCATTGTCATTTGAACTTCTTGTGGAACATATAGATAGTTGTCATTCATTTCTACTGGATGGATACCTTTATGAAAAAAGAGTAAGCCATTTACATTAACATTTTTAATTACTTACATTTTCAAATGAAGTACATGAATAGCAGGCAAAATATAAAAAAAATACTTTTAAAACAATAAATTATCTAATGTGAAGAACTAAACAATTATAGCCATATAAACTCAATAATGTAAGATTTATTTACCATATATATGATATAATTCAATTAGTGATTATAAAGGCATTTTATGATATAGTATAGCCAGACATTACCCGCGACCTGCAGGCCTTAGTTTGTGTATTAATAATCTAGTGGATTGGATTTTTATATATGTCAAACTACGATAATGTTCCTTTCAAGTTTTTCTTTTTCACCACGAAAATAAAAGTAGTTTTGCAAAAATGGGCTTACCCATTAAGCTGATACATCCAGATCTATTAAAAAACTAAAGTAGCACGAGAAGAATGAAATATAAAGTACAATTTAAACGGGTTTACCCAATTTGTTAAATAAATGGGATTTTTACGCACCTCACCCTAACCCTAGATATAAGGAACAGATTTATGTAAAAATGCGTTTGAAACACAAATTTGAAGGTTAATTTTATTAAATAATGAAATCAATAGACTATATTTTGTATTTTCATGTGTCAAAGTAAAAACCTATCTGTTCAAAGTGTAGCTGTAGTTCTTAAAGTTAGATCTTGATCATTTTGATCTATTTCATGTAAAAATCCATGAAATAGTAATACTTTCATAGAGTTAAGCAACTTTTTTTTTGTGGGGGTCTTAAGTTTATTTTAGGGCTATTATACACTTGGCACGGTTGCAGTTAGTACCCAAGGAAAATTTATGTCAAGTTTTATCAAGATTGGTCAAATGGTTTTGATTTCCCTGCGTAACATACATGAGTGGAACAGACACAACATACAGAGAAGTTTATTGAGTCACACAGACAGACGTCTTCATCCTTTTCATGTCCCCAAGTCAAGGAATAGTGATTGAGTATGACAGAGTAATGAATAAAGTTTTTGTACCATTCAGTTCTAGTCTTAATGGACAGAATTTACCCACAATGCGACAATGTGAGGTAGTTATAATGGAGCATGTGGCGTATTTATGTGGCCATTGTTTTTAAAGATTTTTTTTTCAACTTTGCTGAGACATTTTTGTTTAATAAGTTCATATAAATATGGAAATCTTTTGCATGTAATTTTTTATGCTCATTTTATAAGACTGCACAGCTTATCAAAGGATATCTGAAAATCTTTAAACATTTATCTATGAACCTGATTCTGTTTCATCCTTGAATGGGTCACAAAGTAGCAATGTATAAAGCTGTGGTGGAGCATTCTCGGCTAGAATTTTCAAGACAACACCCAGCACAGCTTGACTTCCTGGGCCCTTTACCATAATGACTCGTCCCGGAACTACAAGATTACTGGGATGATTAATGATTGCACTCTGAAAATGTATATAAAACAAACTACAGATATAATATTAGCAAAGGTGTCTATCTGATGGCCTGTATGGGAATCTTAAATTAAACAAATTTACGCTCTTTACGAGTACAAATTTAAATAGCTTAAAAAAATCAAATGTGGGCCACACAGAGCCCTAATAAATTGTAGGTCGCAGAAACAGATAAGTTCATTCTCATTAACCATTGCAAAACGTTAGAACAATTTCTGCTCCAAGAAATCAATGATATCTTAACAAGTTATCTTTCCCTTAACATGTGACTGCCTGGTTGAGTGGCATGCCTTTCAGTCTGTCATCATGAACTCTGCTGCTGCCATCACCTGCTGTCCTGCAGGTCATGGCTAGGATGTAATAATCTTTATTTTAAATCAAACAAACAATTTTAATGACATTGGAGAAGACCATTTTCTAAAGGAGCATATCCTATTGTAAGGAAACAAACATTCCAATTGTCCACTCTCATTTCTCTTAAGAATAAGAAATATTTTATATGCATAAGGTATATTGTAAGTCAAAACTAATAAGCATTTTCACAAAAATGCAAACAAATTAATTTCATGATATCGTTTAGATATTTTGATAGATATCCATACAAAATAAAAAACTAGTCTTAAAAATTTTAATACTTGGTAAAAAAGTAGTTTAAAAAATAAACTATTCAAATTGAAAATGTAAAGAATCATCCCCAACACTAAAAGAATTGTTAACTGGTCATGAGACCAATGAAGAAAATATTCCCACTTTTTTTAACATTTCCTTGTCTTTTATACTTTGTTGTCTAAAATAAATAATTAATCTCAATTATATTAAATGTTATATTTAATTTGGGTCATTCATTTCTTATCATATTTATATTAATCACTTTCAGTTTTCTTTAGCATTTTAATTTTGTCACAAATAAATGAGTATTAGTTTTTAAAAGATTTCTGTACCTGAATGTTGCCCAATAATCGATAAAACTCTTTACAGCTGTCATAGTAAGAACTTAAGTCTAGAGAGCAGAGGAAACAATCCACTTTCTTCAGGGTAGACAATTGAACTTTAATCTTCTCCAACATCTCGGCTGATTCCTTCTTGTTGTTGAAGGTGGAGAAACTTCTTTTCATCATGTCCTGAACCTGAAGCTGTTCAACTTTCAGCAGGTGCAGTATCATGGAGTAACTCAATCTGAACCGTGACTCCAGACTGGTTGGCTTGCCCTGGATTTATACACAAATAGGAAGCTTTTAGGAATGGCATTACAGATTTTCAAGTTCATTGACAATAAAACAGAGTCTAATGCTGAAGATTAACAATGATTCTAAAATAGACAAAATATATAACTTTAACATGTATCCTTAAGTAAAAATCATAAAATAAACAATAGGACAAACTTTTTTGTGCCCAAAGAGTCTGGTTTGTTTTCAACTCAGGAAGTAAAAATAAACATAAGAGTTCAGATGGCAAAATTTTTTATTACAAATTCAGACCACAATGTAACAGTGAAATAACCATCATTTCACACACCATCATGAAGAATGTGATGCAATATCCACAAGAAATTCTTTATACAAATTGATAAAGCTTGTTTTACATTAATAAATATATGAGGACAACATCTCTTTGAAGAACTTGCAATTGTCTAAAATGATTCTGTTTGCAAGGTTGTTTCATTATTATTTCTACAATTTTTGTATGAACTAAGAACTATTAGTACCACACGATGAGCTGTGGCTAGGTAATAAAATTTAGCACAACATGCTTTAGTATTAGAATGATTATCAAAGTGGCTTTGTATGCTGTGAAACACATACTGTCAATATCTAGAATATCTAATAATCATAAAGAGTTTGTGCTGTTTACTAAGAATAATAATCATTTCAATCAATACCAGAGTAACTGCATTCTAGACTACAAGTAAAGACCCTAAACAAATAATGAGTAGTAACAGTTATAAGCAGCTGTTTACCAAAACCATTCTGTGTAGATCTCCTTTGTTTGGTGCATCTGCTTTACACAAGATAATGATTGAGCCTACACTGTCCAGTCCACGCCGTCCAGCTCGACCAGACATCTGGACATACTCTCCAGTATGTAGTGGGCGAAATGATTTTCCATCATGTTTGATCACATCATCAAAGATGACTGTCTTGGCTGGCATATTCACACCCATTGCAAAGGTTTCAGTTGCAAATAATACCTATTTTGAAAATAGCAAAGAAAACCATCTGCTAATAGTATATATTATTTTTTTATAACAAGAAATTGTGGACTTTATAGAGATTTTATGAAATTTATTCCTAGCAAACTTAAAATATAATATGAATACACTGGTTAATGCAATAGGAAATTCAATCTGAACATATGTTAACAAAAATAATGATAAAATTGTGCTCTGTGTAATTTTGGCAAATTATAAAATATATTTCATTTAAATTTGCTGTTTTTTTTTCAGAGCCTCTAAGAATTTTTCTTAACTTTGTTCTTGATTTTTAAAAGATGTTTGGATTCGGAGATCTTTTTCTTTGTCAAACTTTGATTTTAAATATGAGAAAAGGAAAGAAAGAAAAAAATATTTAAAAATAATCTATAACTATGTCCTTACCTTAATTAGACCTTTCTGAAACAAGATTTCTACCAGTTCTCTAAGTATCGGTAGTATTCCAGAATGATGGACACCAAACCCTCTAGTCAATAGGTTTTCGAACTGTTGAATCTAAATATTTATAGACTAGCATATAAATAGTAGCAGACATTTTCTTCTAGCAAAGATTACAAAATTTAGCACACAAAATAATTTTAAAAAACAAAAAAAAATCAATAGTTTATGTGTAAGAAAATGCTTTTAATATGAGATTTCTAAAACGATTCATTAAGCTTTTACTGATAATCTATTTTTTTAATCAGTTTTCTAGTAAGCTTGTAATTTGCTTCATTTATTTCTTGTAGGTTACGTTGTAGATTGTGTAGCATGTAAATTGTTTTTCATTTTAAGTCTATGTAACATGCATATTGTTAAGCTTTTCATAAATTGCATAAGACTTCAAACAGTAACCTTGGTTAGGCCAATAATAGAATATGCAACCTCTGTTTGGGACCCCTCAACTCAAGAAAACATTAAGAAACTAGAACAGACACAAAATAGAGCAGTGAGATTCATAACAAACGAATATTCACATTTGACTAAGAGTAACACCTTTTGTAAAATCACTAAATTTAGAAAGCCTTCAGGACAGCAGAATCAAAAGTAAAGTAGCAATTATACATAAAACACTGAACCATAATCTTCAAATACAAAAACAAAATTTAATAAAATACTCAGAAAGACACAAAGATAAAGGCACGTTCCTCATCCAATATGCTAGGACAAATTTGTACAAATACTCCTTCTTCATTAGTGCTATTAGAGCATGGAATGGGTTGCCTGAGCTAGCCAGGAAAACCAGTGACTTGGCAGAATTTAAGTCATTGACTAAATGCATGACGCGTAGGACGTAATCATCTTCTTTTTTGAAGTAACGTCTGTATTATATAAGATAAGAAGTAGCTTGTTAACTCCTCACAATAAATGAAACCAAATAAATGCTATTGACCTGGGCAGACAAAGGTAGAACACAGTTTTCCTTTGTAAAAAAACATTTTCCTAGATGACAACAATGGATTTCACCAACACAAAACAAAAACAAACAAACAAAAACAATTTCACTAAACCAACTAATATTTACCACTCTCTAATGCTATGTGAAATGAAACAATAAGTTTAAAAAAAAAAACTGTCTTGACTTTTTTTGTTTTCAATTAATATACTAAAACACACATACATTACAAATATGACTTAAAATAAATGTTGCATCTATTTATAATTATTTTCTTCTTTCGTTACTAATTGTTTGCTTTGAGTCTGGATGCATAAATACTCTTTAAACCATCAATGTCTACTCATTTAGCTTGTATGAAAAATGATAAAACGCTTGTCAATATATTAATATGCAAGAATCAGAATTGATCTGATTCGCACAGCATTCCCCTCATGTTAGACTTTGCCATTTACCTGATTTAAGCGTCGATCCTCATCATTTAATTTGTTGATACACTTGGTAAAAAAAACTTTGATCTCTGCCTTTTCAGTGGAAGATGTTAATACAGTGTTATTAAAATATTTACAGTTCTTATTAATTTTTTTCTTGGAGAATGAAAAGGATACAGCAGGAAGTTTGTCTTCTTTGTTTAGCATCTGAACAATTGCTGTCCATAAATTTTTATCCTACATGGATGTAAAAATTTTTTTAAATGTTTAAAATAAAGAAATAATAACAAGGGTGTATGAAAAATCAATTATCAGTTGTTGCTTTTATTCACAACAAATGTGAGTCTCTAATATTGTAAAATGTAGCTTTTAGTTTTGCTAAATATTTATTTATTGATTCCTTTGAAAATTTTTAAATGTTTACCCGTTCATTTGAACTGAGATTACTTTGATAGTTTTTTAGACTGTTCACTGCCCTGGCATACCTGTAATTATATTTTAGTAATGAATAACACTTATAGCACATATTAAGCTTATTAAATATATTAAATATTAAACAAATTTAGATTTAAGAATATTTTTTTTTACATTTATTTGTTAAAATACTTTTCAAAACATCTTACTCGTGATCTAGAAACTGTCCTTGTTCATTGCAGAACAGAAAGAGCCCCTTGCAAGAAGGTGTGGTGTATCCAGTATAAAGATAATGGGTAAGTGGCACTGGACGCTCTTTTGTTGTTATTACATACACAGGATTTTTTTTCAGCTTTCTACAAAGTTCAAACAACAGTTAACAAAGAGTTAACTTTCATGATAAAGAAAGCATGGATATAAATTGGAACTAAAATTATAATAAAGTTTAAATTGCATTTTAGTTTGACTCCTAATGAGACTACAATATTTCTCAGTATTAGTCATACAGTCAAACTGGCGAACATAGTGACTTTCAGAGAAATAAAATATACATAGTCTGCCAGATGGACCCATTTCTTTCAAGGAAAAACTTTTTACTTTTTGTTTTGCTTCTTACCCCCCTTAAGTTCTATGAGATGTAGAAATGAAAGAACAACATTGTTCAACCTCTTCATTTTGTCTCCATTTTCCCAGATAAACAGTATACAAGATATTTTTAAGGTCATGTCTTCTTTTGTTGGACAAGGCAGAGTTCTAAAAGAAACAAAAATTTATTTTTTTTTGTTTCTTTTTAAGTATAAATAGTATAGTATAGTATAAATAAGTGCTCAAAAACAAAATGTTCAAAATGAAATAAAAATAAGTTCAGATATTTTTATTCCTTTATTTAGTATTCTATTATTTCAATTTCCTTTTTTTTTTAGGTAAAAAACAAATTCTTTTGGGTTTGTGGAATGAACTATCCAGGTTAGAAAAAAATTTCAGCATTTACTGCGTTTGAAACTCAATTCCAAATTTTAAAAATCATGTCACAGGATTTGTAATTTAATGCTAACATATTTTTTTTATATATAACAGTAAAAATAAGAATATATTATATTTTAAAACTATAAAAAAATAAAACAAATAAACTAGCTAAAATTGTGATTTTTGTTTTTTCCTAAATTCTACTATGAGAGCACACTTTGTACTAACCCAACCCATTCTGCTAGTTCCATTGTGTTAGGTACTGTAGCACTCAACAGGACAAGCTTCACATGATCAGGCAACAGTATAAGTACCTCCTCCCAAACTACACCCCTGGCTGCGTCATCAATATAATGAACTTCATCGATGATAACCCACTCCAGCTCTCTAAGGATTTCAGAGCCATCATAAAGCATCAATCTAAAACACAAGAGCAAAAGAATGCTTTTTAAATCTTAACAAAATCTATATTACTTTTAGTACTTAACAGGTGTGGAAATATTTTTAGGCATCATTTTTATTTTATTGCTACCATCTTTATGTCATAGTCTCATTATGGCAGTGACAGGTGGTCACTAAAACAGTGTCCAGGAAACGCACAAGAAGTGCATTTATATTTTGTGTCACTAGCAGCCAGCTTATGGTTGGAATGATTCTTATTTGATTATCTCTTCTTGTTATATAAGTTATTGTCAGCTGATATGTATATTACTCAGTGTATTTTAATCTTATTTGTGATATCAAGCATGACTCCATCTTAAGAACACAAAACTAAACACATCCTAGAACTGAGGTAACATCTAAGAAATATATGGTGTTACATAATAACGTCCTCAACAAACAGACATTACATTTTATCATATAATTAGATCTATATAAAAAAAATGTATCTTTAAAAAAAAAAAGATCTGATTTAATTATAACTTATTTTAATCAAACAAGAGAGTGAAAACATTTCATTTAATTGATATTGGATAATAAATAATAGAACATTATGTAATTGAAATTTATTTATCTTTTAATAATTATAAAAAATTGGTAAAAGAATATATATTTATTGATATACCTTAGTATCTCTGTGGTTACAATAAGGCATGATGCAGTGTCATTGATCTGAATATCTCCAGTGACCAGACCCACATCATCAAAGGTAACTGTAAGCTCACGATATTTCTGATTTGACAAAGCCTTTACAGGTGATGTGTAGATTGTTCTAGACATTCATCAAGAAAATTGAACAGATGAGATTTAATTCATTAAAAGTTTGTGAAAAAAGCATTTTATGTAATTTTAAAATTAAGATTAAAAGAAAAAGTTTTTTTTACACTAACATGCTTTTGACATGACAAGAAAGATAAGGTTTAAAAGTTAAAAAAAAGTTCTCTGGTACACTTCAAAAATACAAGTATCAGCATTAATAAACTTAGATGTTGAAAATAAGCATCCAGATTATTTGTTAATTGAACTTCTTTTATTGTCTCAATACATAGTTTTGAACTTAATGTACCATGCAATAATTCTTTCATTTGCAGAAACATTTAAAGCCTATAAACCTTGATGTACAAAGACATTCACTGCCTACCATTCCATCCATATCCATTTTCTACCATGCCATACATATCTATACATTTTCTACCATCCCATACATGTTCATTCATTTTCTACCAATCCATACATATCCATTCATTTTCTACCATCCCATATATATCCATTCATTTTCTACCAACCCATACATATCCATTCATTTTCTACCAACCCATATATATCCATTCAGTTTCTACCATCCCATGCATATCTATTCATTTTCTACCAACCCATATATATCCATTCATTTTCTACCATCCCATGCATATCTATTCATTTTCTACCAACCCATATATATCCATCCAATTTACTTCAACCTAACTCTATTCCTTCCTCTAATAAATGGGCAGTTCCAAATATAAATATTGCTGTATAACTGTATGCTTTCCTTTTATAGTATATAAAATGTATATATGTAAAAGGCAGAAAAACTTGTTTGATTCCCTTACCTGGTGGCATGTTTTAATGATAAAGCAATTGCATATTCTGCAACTACAGTTTTCCCTGCTGATGTGTGGGCAGCCACCAACACACTTTTGTTCTCTTCTAAACACAAGATGGCTTGCTTTTGGAATACATCCAACTCAAATCGCCACTGTAAAATGTTTGGGATAATTATATCAGCAAAATAATATACATAATATAAATAACAATTACCCCCTCCCTGATATTTGTAAAATTCATCATGCTGTGTGTTTTTATATCTATTATACCTAAGCTCACAACATGATGCCTAGGTACTTTAAACTTACACCTGGCAGTCCTTTCTTTTCAATCAATGGTATTTCACTTCTATTATAGATTATCAAAGATACTATGCTATAAAAACATTTTGCCTCCTAAAATTTTTTTCATGATTACTTAAAGCTATGCACAAACATAAAATAGAAATGATGAGCAAGAAATTAGTTCTCACACTATGCACTCTTGATTTGTAAACCAGATGACCAGATGTCTCCAGTCCTTATTACCTCAAATAATCAAATGATTCAAAAACTGAATATGATTTGAGAGCTTCCAAAATATTAAGGGACTTAAAATACAGATTCTTTCCTACTACCTTGTTGGTATGAAAGTGTTCAGCCATCTCTACATCCGCTATTAAAGATAATATTGATAATGATCCAATTAAAAGACAGTATATTTTTATTTATTGTATGTTATATAACTCAAAGCACTTTCATTCCAACAAATTACAAATTACACTGAACACCCCAATGAAGCAGAAGAGGAAATAGAAAATATATACCACTCTATAAACTGAGTCAATTAGAAATATATGGCAAGTTATTACAGTTAGATTAGGTCTTCAAAATCTGAATAATTTTTTTTACAATAGTTTGATTAGGAAATATTTTTAGGAACACACATCAGTGCCTCAATCATTATTACAAGGTTATCAAGTCCAATACAAGGATATAAAAGAATGTATGCATAACTAAGGTTAAGACGACCTAATAATAAGTATACACATTAAAACAGATTAAGTAAAAAACATTTCGAATCAAAAGTTTCGATAATTTAAAAAAAAATATTTAATAATGTCTGCCTCGTTTTTATAAGACAACTGACCAGACATTTTAAATTTCTCTTTCTCTTAAAAACAATACTCATCTAAAGAGATAATTTTTAATACAGCATAAAATCCTTGTAGACTTATAACCTTTTTATTTGAGACTTACTGATTCAACCATGATTGAGATACCAAACTTGTGCACACCTAATCACTCATCAAGTTTGACTGTGATATAAACTTCTGCATACGTAATCACACATCAACATTGACTGAGATACAAACTTATGACCACAAAACAAAAACTCGGATGGTGCTACCTCAAACGCCATGTTAGGTATGCGTTCTCGAAAGTTGTCTAATGTTTCATTTGGATCAAGTTGCACTGCCCAATGTTTTGGTTCTGACAAGCTCGTATTTCTCAAAAGGCATGTCTGTATTTGCTTTTTCTTGGATTGTTGACTTATTGAACTGTCCATTTGTTCATTTGTTAAGCTTTCATTTACAGACATCAACTGTTCACCAATCTCAGTCAAGTCAAAGGCACCAAATAGATCTGCATCATCAATCTCAGCAATAAACTGTTAGATGTTAGAGGAATCATAGTCAAAACAAATGTATAAACTTCATAAATTAGTATTTACATACACATAGATATATTTAAAACAGATAATGCCAAGTAAAAAGCTTGCTTGTTTTTTAATTGTAATAAATATTTTATGTTCACCAGGTAAATGGAGATGAACTATGAGATGAAATGTAACTCAAGTCACATATTAAAGATATTAACCTAAGCTGAGCTCATAATTTTACAGACATGTAAAAATAAAACCAAAAAATTTCATTTCAAATGTATTCAAGGCAACTAACTGCTTATACTTCTCATTGATCTGATAGTCCTGATCCCCTTCCACTCACTGATATTTCCCTAGCATGTTGTATAGAATACAGAGATACATCTTTTGGTTGAACAAACAATTGTAATGTAAAACTATTGTATATGCTAATTAAAAATATGACAAAGATCATATCTTTTCAAATGCTCTGCTCTATAACTGATCATTTAAAGCTATATTCAAGTGTTTAAATCAAAGTAGAAATTTACAGAACAGGCAGTTTCTGCAGAGCTTGTTTGCACATCAACATGAAAAAGATCTGTGATGTCAACTATAACATCTGAGAGATCATCCAATGTCATAGCTGGTTTATCTTCTTTCTTTTCTTCATCAAATGTCATACCATTCTGGAAACCTGGAGGCACGGTAGTTAAATGAAAATCTAAAAAAAAAGAAAGTACATAATAATTAAATTATTAATTATCAAATTATTGTTATATTATGTAAGATTCCCTGCAGAAATAATTAATTATTATTTTGTCTTAAGATAATATTGTGGATAGAAGCAAGGAGATAGAAAAAAAATGTATATATTTGTGTAATTATATTTTTTTCCCAAAAAGTTTATTAAAGATAACTGCATTTATCAAGATGGTATTAAAGCCATATCTACCATCTCAAAAACCTGATAAATAAGTAAGATTGGGGAGAGGGAGAACTATTGATTGGAATCTTATAGAGTCAAAGTCATATAACCTATAATTATTTTGTGCCTTTTTATGTATGGCAGCATAGTCATCTGGTATGCACTCTGGGTTGGTTCTTCCCTAGTGCTATTAGAGCATGGAATGGCCTGAGCTAGCCAGGAAAACCAGTGACTTGGCAGAATTTAGGTCATTGGTTAATATGCATGACACCTAGGAGGTAATCATTTTCTTTTTTTAAAGTAATGTCTGTATAAGATAAGATAAGGTTGTTGTCTCTAATTGTCTTGGATTATTCCACCCTGAATGCCAAAATACCCCCCCCCCTGTTTGGTGTGAGATTTGGGCTATGATGTAATAGTCTTCAATTCTGAAAAAACATCTAAAACATGTAAAACAAAACAAAAAAAACAAATAATCTAAAAAATAATAATAATAATAATAATTAAACATTCAAAATAGTACAAATAAAAATAATCATTAATTTTGTTTAAGAATAGCTATTATTAGTTTTATGATATAAGCCTTTACAATCACCTAAGTCTGCAGCCTCATTTCATAAAAAACAAAAATAAAAAGCTATAGTTTTTATTATATAGAAGATATCCATACAATTTTAGCCATAGTCTAATGTAGCCTAAATATAAACATAGTCGAAATTTAAAGTGTAGTCTAAATCAGACCAAACAATATCACATTTGAAGAAAGTTTGTTTTTGTTGTTTTTTTCATATTGCACTAAAAGTTAATTAAAATTTGCAACTAGGGGCACGTTTTGCAAACTGTTACATAAAAAAATAGAGTCTATGACCAATCACCCAAAAATATTCTCAGAGCTCCACTCAAATATCTAGACTGTAGATCTAGGCCAGAAGTTCTCAAACCTTTTAGTTCCACCATTCCCTAGCACAATCCTCCAATAGGTGTCGACCCCAACTGTAAAATGTATTTTAGTTCATGGACCTAGGTAAATGAGATTTTGCTAATAAAGTATCATAATCAAAATGTGTATATCTGATATCCATGATATAGGCCTATTTTATTTGTTAGAAACTGAACATAGCTAAAATTTTTATTTAATTTAGTGTAAAAAAAACAAACCCTCTGGGGATCCTGCTGTACTTCCAATATCTCCAGATTTCTAGTATACTAAACACTTAAAAATTACATATCCTACAGAACTTTCTCAGCTGACTAAATATAGAACAACATTTGTTTTCCGGGGGGGGGGGGGGGGGGGGACCATCAGAAAAAGTTTGAAAAACACTGCAGCAAGCTTCATTACTACAAAAATATTGTTGATATACATGCATATAGTTATATACTAGTCTAATGTAATTGGTTTGATTTGATTTGATTTTGATTTTAGGCACATCTGCGCAATTTAGGCCATGTCCTGCCTGAATTTGATGAACAGTATTTTCAACTATTGAATATATTTATGCAGTGTCAATAAAAAGATCTGTTGCATTTATTTTGAATGACAACTATACTTTTTTTAAAAAGGAACTACAAATGAAAAAACATGTCAGTCTTCAAACAATGATGTTACACTCACTGTTTCAAAGCACCAACTGTATTCTCTGGCAATATGTCAGTGTGCTTAAATATTGCCCCCCCCCCCCCCCCCCCCCATCTTCCCTACTTTATTTTATTCAACTGATATGTGACGCTTGTTTCATAATTGGTTTGATGCTAGTTCAATCTCAGTAATGTCACTATGCCATGTAACTACAAAATTAGATGTAGCCTATAACAACTAAGGTAAAAAGATGAACAGACAAAAAACCTATGGCTATGGTCTTTGCATTTTTTGTTTTGTTTTGAATGCTTCGTGTGTTCTTTCAGATTTTGAAGATTATAGATCTATATATGTTCTAGCCCAAATCTGCTGAATGATAGAGGGGGTGGCAGTGTGCAAGGTTCCAGCCAGAGGAGGGGTCACTGTGATCATCGATGTTAAATGTTAACTGCTAAACTAGATATACTGATATACATGCATATAGTTATAAACTAGTCTAATGTAATGATTATGATATATCTAGATCTACTACTAGACCTAGATCTAGGTTCTCGAATCTACCATTATTATATTATCTACTAGAGGGTTTATATCTAGGGCTAGATTGTTAAAGGATTTGTGGCATAGCTAGGAATTAGCCATCATTTGGGGTCTGGAAGGGCTTGGCCTCTTTGGGGGCCCCTGCATTTTGTGTAATATTTAATATGTAATGTAAAAAAACACTCTTTTGGGGGCCCCACAAGTGGGTGCCCAGGGGGATTTTCTAATTCTCCCCTTCCCTCCACCACCCTAGCTATTCCTCTGCTTAGAATTAGATCTAAATTCTAGATTAGATCTAAAATTTCTTTTGAAAACTAGACAATGGATGTGCCCAGGTGAGTCACTTGCTTTGGTTTTGTCTTGATACAAGGCAGAATCTCGTGTAACTGATCAAGCCAATTCTGGAGTGGTAGAGTTTGCCACAGTTCGTGCATGTAGATTCTATACTAGACCTATATGATTGAGTATAGTATATACTATAGTATATGCATCTGTCCTAGGGGTAGCTGACAGGGCAGCTTTCTTCTTCTTTCTCTTGACTGATGTATTACTAATTATAATTCTAATAATATACTAAATTACTATGACAGAATAAGAATAGTAATAATAGTATAAATCATGAATAATTATGAAATAAAGAGTATAAAATAATAATTTGAATAGAATTAGATGATCAAGATGAAATAGATCTACTACTAGTACTTAGTACTACTACTTCATACTACTTGAGTACTAGATTCTAAATCTAGTAGATAATCTGAGTTGATATAGTTGTTTTTTTAAATCGAGAAATCTCTCTCTCTCTATATATATATATAGAGAGAGAGAGAGAGCTAATACAAGAATCTGGGTCTAGATGACTAGATCTAGATCCAATGTAGCAATAAAGGCCTACAATAATATAGTAGAGTCTATATCATTCTTAAGACTGACTCAATAGCTCAATGGTTGACTTGAAAGAAAGTTTACAAAAGCGTTTTCCTTTTGGGGATCTTTCGTTTAGAGATTACGGCAATACGATTTAATGGATCTACACACCCAGTTTAAAAATAAAATTAGAGATATTTATGTCAAGATCTATAATTTTAAAAAATCTCACACTTGAAAACACATGTAGGCCCTATCATTATTAATCTACAATTTATTGATTGAGGGACGTAACCGGCTAGGCCAGACTTGGAAACGGGATCTGGGCGGGATTAATTTCCACCCCCTTTGCCCCTATAACTTTTTATTAATTTGCAAAAACAAATTGAATTTGAAAAAAATAGATAATATCGAATATTATATTATAACGTGTTTGAGTTGGTGTTTAACAAATGTGGAGAGAACCCTTGATGCGCTTTATTACTTAAGCCTTCCCTTTTTGATAATACTGAAAAATACTAACCTACCTTATCTTATCTTATCTTATATAATACAGACGTTACTTCAAAAAAGAAGATGATTACGTCCTACGCGTCATGCATTTAGTCATGCATATTAACCAATGACTTAAATTCTGCCAAGTCACTGGTTTTTCTGGCTAGCTCAGGCAACCCATTCCATGCTCTAATAGCACTAGGGAAGAAGGAGTATTTGTACAAATTTGTCCTAGCATATGGGACGAGGAATGTGCCTTTATTTTTGTGTCTTTCAGAGTATTTTATTAAATTTTGTTTTTGTATTTGAAGATTATGGTTCAGTGTTTTATGTATAATTGCTACTTTACTTTTGAGTCTTCTGTCCTGAAGGCTTTCTAAATTTAGTGATTTTACTAATGGTGTTACCCTAGTCAAATGTGAATATTCGTTTGTTATGAATCTCACTGCTCTATTTTGTGTTTGTTCCAGTTTCTTAATGTTTTCTTGAGTTGAGGGGTCCCACACGGTGGATGCATATTCTATTATTGGCCTAACCAAGGTTAAATAACATTTTAGTTTTATGTTCTTATTTGATTTATAGAAATTTCTTTTAATAAACCCTAATGCTTTGTTGGATTTTTTTATAGTTTCATCAATATGTGGATTCCATGACAGTTTTTCATTTATTATAACACCTAGGTATTTTGAGTTTTTAGTCTGTGTTACTGGTTTGCCATGAATAAGATAAGTGGAATTAATTTGTTTTAGTTTTTTTGTTACTCTTAACAACTGACATTTTTCTGGGTGGAAAGACATGCTCCAATTTGATTCCCATTTCTGTAATTCATCTAATTCTCTTTGTAAAATATCTGTGTCTTGTTTTGTTTTTATTGTTCTATATATTATGCAATCGTCTGCAAATAATCTGACTTTTGTTCCTGAACTAATGCAATTTGGTAAATCATTTATTTAAATTAAAAATAGTCATTCCCCTGACATGCATTTCCTGAGCAGGTATTGAAAATACAAATCGTTGCCACTATCGTTTTTGACAAGACTAGCAATTATTGTTGTGTAATCCTTCCTTTGTAATCTTTCTAAGTTCGATAATCTTTTTCAGTGTTTTGCTTCAATGGAAAAGTGTAGGCCTATAATAAAATAAGACTTATAGCTGATGCGGCCTTAGGGGGTGGAAAGTGAGGCCACCACACCAGGCCAGGACAACAAGGGGGACCCGCATTAAAGAGAATCTTTTGTCACCGTCAGCCCATCTAATAAATATTTGTGGCTCTGATATGACACTAGCCGAGGGGTCCGCGTATTTCTACGGCCGTCTATAGTTATAGCTTAATATTGTTGGAGTAGGTATTCGTAAGCAACAAGGGAGAAATAAAATGGTTTATCCACCTTGTAAAAAGGCCACCCAATGAATCCTCCTCCGAGAGAACTGCCAGATGCACAGGGGAACAAATAAGAGAAAAACTACAAAAAGGAATGGATGGAATGGAAGCAATGCAAGGGCCCCACACATCGTCGTTTCTCAACGCAACCCCGATGCAAGAGTAGGGACCTTTTCATCATCTGCCATATCATAGGCGTAACCGGAGGGGATGGGTGGTTGAACCCCGCACCCACCAGAAATGAGACCTCCCTCCCCCGCACGGCGGGGGTGGAATTTAATGACTGATTTTTTGCTTTGATTTTGTTAATTTTAGTCGAGATTTTAATACTAAACCATCACTTGCCCCAGCACAGCCAAAGGGGTTTTGAGTTTAAAACCCCATACCAGAGGGTTTTGCAGTTAAATACCCCTCTTGTATAAACCAAAATTTAAAAAAAATGTAAACGACAATCCTCAAATTCCTAGATCACAGCTAAGGAAGATTTTTATTTTAAAACCCCTCCCAAAATTTAAGATAAAACCCCTTCTTCAATATAAAAAAAGCAAATTATACACTCAAAATGCCATGAACATAGTCTAAAGGGTTTTGAGTTTAAACCCCCTTTTACCTTTTCAATATTAAAAAAAGCAAAACTACACACTCTAAAATCTATGAGCGTAGCCAAAGGGGTTTTTAGTTTAACCCCCCCCCCCAATTAGGCTGGGTTCGATGCTAAAAAAAACCTCTTCAATATAAAAGAAATGCAATTTACATATTAAAATTCTTTTAGCGTAGCCAAGCTAATGGGGGGGGGGGGGGGTTGAGTTTAAACCCATCTCCTCCAGACGGCTTTTTAAAAAGTTTATAACCCCTCCAGATGGTTTTGAGTTTAAAATCCCCCTACAGAGAGTTTTGAGGTTGAAAACCTCTCTCTTCAATATTATTCTAAAGCAAACTACAGTCACCAAATTCTATGAGTCTATCAGCGTAGCTAAATAGGGTTTTCAATTAAAAAAAAACAAACTACATTTCAAAGCGCTATAGAGTACACATTTCATTCGTCTACCTTGTGCACGTGCTTCATTTGTACTTATGGGAAATTCTTTCTCTGTTTCAGTTTGATCCTTTGCTGCCGAGACTGTCCTTGATAAAACCTTAAATCAGACATTCAAAAATGAGAGAAAGTACACGTTCTATGTTCTAAGCTTACAACGTATCAGCATGACATTTCAAACTTGGGGCTCAAGAGGTTTTATTAGCCAAACTTCTGATAGTCCGTACAAACTACAATATTGTCTATAAATCTTATTTCACAAGTAAAGCAAGTAAAAATGAAACTTAAAATCACCTCGTAGAAACGACTTTCGTTTTCTGCATCTCTTTCTATTCTAAATTCGGGAAGTGTGTTTGAACTGTTTGACTCAAGAGTTAACAAGCTGTCATAATTGTGTTGTCTTGGTAACAACCTTGATAACGAAAACGGAAGTATAGCAGTTGACAGATATATTTAAACAAAAGGAGAGAAGAGTGTATCTGTTGATGTTTAAAAAAAAACACAAAAAAACAAGAAACAACAGACAAAAAAAAAAGGTTAGGTAATGAAATTGTAAACATGTCATAGGTGTAGTGAAAAAGGGGGTGGGCGCATCATGTCCAGGGCGCCACTCTCAGAGAGTTTGTTTACAATTTTTAAAAAATCAAGTTATGTAAAAAATTGTTTTTACTAACAAATATTTTAAGCTCAATAAGAACGAACATGCTTAACTTTCTCGGATGAATCTCACAATTCAACATTGTCCCGACAGACGCTTTTCTTACTAAGAGTAATAGTGTGGTACCGGTATAGGCCAAAGGAAAATGAATTTCGGAAGTTCAAAATGGAAACAAACGCTTGGCCCCGGAGCTAACAGACCCAGTAGTTCGATAAGACGCCTAGTTAATTTAGGGGGGATGTGGAGCTTAGATGAAAGCCGCAATCAAAAGTTTTAGAAACACTGTTTAAGGCCTGCGCCTGCAATGAAATTTGATTGGAAATGTAATTTTCTTCCTAAAATTGAGGATGCATGACTAACGTGTATTTCAATAACACCCCCCCCCCCCAAAAAAAAATTTTTTGATGGAGACATTCTGTTTGTGAAAGCAATATCTGCAAACCTAAAAACTTGAAACATTTGTTCTCGGTGAGAAATAACAGAAGTCGACGAATCAAATAAAAGCTCATAATATTTATTCTATTTGGTCTCCTTCATTTGGTTAATCAGGTCACTTCACAGCGTATACGTTTGTACGCTGTTTACAAAATTTGAAAGTGATGACGAGTTTATATTTCAGTGAAAACATTTTGTCCATAAAGGAAAACATTGACATTAGCTGCAGCTAGTTTATCTTGGACTAGTGTACTTATATAGAGGTAGTGACATTAGCTGCAGCTAGTTTACCTTGGACTTATGTAGAGGTAGTGACATTAGCTGCAGCTAGTTTACCTTGGACTGATTTACTTATGTAGAGGTAGTGACATTAGCTGCAGCTAGTTTACTTTGGACTGATGTACTTATGTAGAGGTAGTGACATTAGCTGCAGCTAGTTTACTTTGGACTGATGTACTTATGTAGAGGTAGTGACATTAGCTGCAGCTAGTTTACCTTGGACTGATGTACGTATGTAGAGGTAGATAGGACGGGTCAACGATGCAGTTTTCTACCAGTTGCTCTATGATGTCTAGAATTGGAGGAAGTCCCACAGGAAGCTGGGAATGTAAAAAAAAAATACACATACATTGAAATTCAATTTATGGACATCTCTGGTCAGCTTTAATAAGTCTATTTAGATTTTAGTAAATCTCCAGGTCTGAAAGTTATTGTGGGACGCAATCGGTAGAGTAATATTAAGTTTTAAATGGTTTAACTTGGTTTTAGAAGGGTTCACTAGTTTCTCTAAGCTCTCAAATATTTTTTTTTAATTTATAGACGTCAACGTAGCCTTTTCTTTATTTGCCAATATAGATGAGCCTACAGTACGCATAGCAATATTTGGCTAAATTAGGTATTGTAATGTACCCCAGGTAGAAAAAAAACTGTTTTGAAGAAATAAGCATCTCTCTCTTATCCACACTCCTGCATATATGTTAATAACCTTTTCAATTTTCTTTGAGTTTGAATCTTTGGTAATTAATGGTTTATTACTAATTTCGCTCGTAAAATGTGTAAGGCAAATAAATATCAACACAACCTGATGGTATCGAAACATAGGCTTGACGTCACGTAGAAATGAGCTTAACTTGGGCCGCCGAAACTTTTTTGCTTTGCAGTAACTTTACATTGATGTGTTTGTAGGATGGATAATGCAAGAAACTTGGTAGGAAGGAGTAATGCAAGGAAGTTTGTAGGAAAGGTTATGCAATGAATTTTGTAGGAAAGGGTAATCTAAGGAAGTTTGTAGGACGGGTAATATAAGGAAGTATGTAGAAAGAGTAATCTAAGGAAGATTGTAGGATGGGTAATATAAGGAAGTTTGTAGGATGGGTAATATAAGGAAGTTTGTAGGATGGATAATATAAGGAAGTTTGTAGGATGGGTAATATAAGGAAGTTTGTAGGAAAGGTAATGCAATGAAGTTTGTAGGAAAGGGTATTTTAAGGAAGTTTGTAGGATGGGTAATATAAGGAAGTTTGTAGGAAAGGTAATGCAATGAAGTTTGTAGGAAAGGGTATTTTAAGGAATTTTTTAGGATGGGTAATATAAGGAAGTTTGTAGAAAGGATAATATAAGGAAGTTTGTAGGATGGGTAATATAAGGAAGTTTGTAGAAAGAGTAATCTAAGGAAGTTTGTAGGATGGGTAATATAAGGAAGTTTGTGGAAATGGTTATCTAAGGACGTTTGTAAAAAGGGTAATATAAAAAGTTTGTAGGAAAGGGTAATTTAAGGAAGTTTGTAGGTTGGATAATATAAGGAAGTTTGTAGAAAGAGTAATCTAAGGAAGTTTGTAGAAAGGGTAATATAAGGAAGTTTGTAAGATGGGTAATATAAGGAAGTTTGTAGAAATGGTTATCTAAGGAAGTTTGTAGAAAGGGTAATATAAGGCAGTTTGTAGGATGGGTAATATAAAGAAGTTTGTAGGAAAAAGTAATTTAAGGAAGTTTGTAGGTTGGATAATCTAAGGAAGTTTGTGGAAAGAGTAATCTAAGGAAGTTTGTAGGATGGGTAATATAAGGAAGTTTGTAGAAAAGGTAATGCAAGGAAGCTCGTAGGAAAGGTATTGCAAGTTTTTTTTTTAGAACTATGAACTAGATCCTCCTTTAGGAAAAACCACAGATACACAAAATAAACTATTTTGAATCAACTTACTGTTAGTCTTGGAAAATCCGGGCTCTTGTCATTTCTCACTTTGTCGGTGAAATCAAGTTCAAGATGACCTATCCCACCAGTTTCAAGCGTCACAAGAGTCATTTCTTCACTTCGTTCAGTTAATTGGACATTTTTATATATGGCGAAAAAACTATAATTAGGTAGTTGTTTTTTGGTGTATCCGGTGTGCAAAATAAACGTTTGATAAGCTACGTTCTTTGGAGCTATATAATAATCAATATTTTGCACTTTTCAGTAGTGAAGAATCAAATTTTTCTAAACTCTTTCAATTGTAAATTTCAATACAGAGAAAATATTGTGTTTTCACTCAATGACTTTAAAACTTATTTAAAAACCTAGCACTAGTAAAGGAGAGTTTTTTTTTAAAAAAAAGATAAAACTTCTACGAATTGAGATATTGCCAAAATAGTTTTTCAATTCTTTTATTTTTATTTAGTTGGCAAGTGAGACATTCAATTTAGCATCCTTGACATTGTTTAGTTTATTGTTCTCAAAGTCTTTCAACATCTTACTCGTTTTTATTGTACAACTAGAAAAAAAATAAGAAAGACAAAAAAGTTAGGCCTTGCAACATAATGAAATTTATATGAAAGCTAAACAATAATAAGGCGAATGTCTTCCAGTCCGAATATTATGGAAGAATATACAGTATTACTATTACTTGTGGATACGTGGAGCCAACTATGAATCACAACGCTGTTATCAGTCTATTCATGGTCTATTTAATCCTATTAAGTTGTTTTTTTTTTATCGCCGTCTGCGTCCACATTCAATGAACTCACTGAACGTAATAGAAACAAAAAAAAATGATTTTTTATTATTTTTTAAATGGTTATAGATATTGTAAATACTCAACAAATGAAATTGTACAGAATGAAGACTTTGTTGAGACCTACGCGACAATGGTGATGTCTGGGAGCCACGGGAAATTTAGAATTAGTCTAGTCTTGTCTTCTCAATTCGCTATGATCCACCCTGGCAGAGCTCAACAAAGCCATGGACAATATTGCTGCCCGCAAAGCACCATAATGCGATGGTATCCCCTCCAGATATTCTAAAACAATGCAAAACTACTCTAGTCCAACCTCTACACGAACTGCTTTGCAAATCTTGGCAAGAAGGTGCTGTGCCACAAGACCTGCGGGATGCTAAAATCGTTACACTGTATAAGAACAAAGGTGACAGAAGCGACTGCAACAATTACAGGGAAATCTAACTCCTAAGTATTGTAGACAAAGTCTGATACTTCCCAGGCTACAAAAACTCGCTGATCGGGTCTATCCAGAATCACAGAATCGCTCAGGGAGATCCACGATTGACATGATTTTCTCCATCCGCCAACTCCAGGAAAAGTGCAGAGAACAAAGGATACCTTTGTATATTGTGTTCATTGACCTGACAAAGGCCTTCAATCTAGTCAGCAGAGATGGCCTCTTTAAAATTTTACAGATAATAGGCTGTCCACCCAAGCTACTAAATGTAATCGTATCTTTCCACCAAAATGTGAGCTTGCGCTCTCTGAGCTAGTTTTATATGTATTTTTGTTGTATAGCTCAGATCTATTTTTATATATTTTATTTTTAAAGGTTAGTGTCAGATTTTATAGTTGTACTCCCGCATATTTATATAGGTTTGTGCGGGATAGTATAAAAGTGATGTACTACATGCTGTCTTAAAACAGTTGAGTGTACATTTGACCAGTGGTCAGTACCATATCTGTTTGTGTGACAGCTGAAGATCTTTGTGGTCTGTCGTCTAATTATTTTATTATTCTGTACCTGGGACAGCCTGTAAGTTTGTAACTATTTCATATTTTCTATGGCACACTGTGTGTAAATATGCTAGATATATTCTAATTTAGTTTCATTTTCTAGTTGGCAGTTTATGTTTTGAGCATGTGATTTAAAGATGGCGACGTCCATCTTTGAGTTTTCTAGATCTAATAGAATATATGATTTTATGTATTGCACTTTTGCAGGCTATTATTGCTGCTGAAAGTAACTGCTGATTATAACTGCTATTACTCTGCTGTAACCTCTTGGTGTAGATCCAGAATCTAGTGTTATTTTGTTTTTGTAGTGTAGCCTTAGTGGCTTGGTAAACTTAGTTATAGTCTGTTTCTGTTCTTAGTGAATACTAATAATAAGGTACTAAGACTAAGGTGTTCTTGTTTTAGTGTTAGTGTTATGGGTTGGTTGTAGTAGTGTATATATTATTTTATTATTGATTTATTTTGTATATGTAAATAAAGTTTTGTTTTGTTTATTTATCCTAAACTAAAGTTTGTTTGTGCTTTCATTTAGTTCAGGTTAGTATGTCTGGTTACTTAGGCGACTCTAGCCCCTTGGTCGTAGACTGAGGTGTCACAGATGAGCCCACCCAGTAGCGCTAACATCTGCCTACTGTAATAATTTAATGTTGAGCAGAAGAGAATAGGTATCTCCCACTCGCGCCTGCCTGACCTGCTCACAAAAATATGATGGGTTCACTGCAATTCAACGGTGCCAGCTCCGAAAGTTTCAGTATAAAGAAGGTGGGAAGAGGCTTCAGACATTACCAGTGACAGTTTACGCGTTTGATAAAACCAACAAAGGCATCTATCTCCATTCAAGATTTGATGGCAAACTCCTAAATATTGCCAGACTGAGGGCCAAAACTAAAATCAGAACCCCCCTCGTAAGAGATTTGTTATTTGGGGGATGACGCAGCGGTAGTGACACACACGCAAGAGGAATTTTAGTCACTAATGTCCCGCTTCTCTCAGGCTTGTAAAGAATATGGCTTGACTGTAAGCACGAAGAAAACAAATGTTATGGGACCACCTGCTACAGCACCACCCTCCATCCTCATAGACGATAACAAGCTGGACGCCGTAAACGAATTCTGCTATAAGTGTGCAAGATGAACCATAGTCGTTCTATGACTGAAGGAGGCCAATATAAATATATAATATATATGATCCATGGGCGTAGCCAGGATTTTTTTTTTTGAGGGGGGGTTGTTGGGGGGGATTTTTCCCGCCCCCCCCCCCGGCCGCGGAAAAAATTATATATATGTGTGTGTGTACATAATTAATCTTTATTACATTCTGACCCTTTCGGAAGACGTTTATTGTGCCCTAGAATAGATTCTTCCTGGAATTTGTTGAAAACTTGTAAACTTTCCACCCTTGCTGGCATGGGGGTCTGGGGAAGCTCGCAGCGCTCCCCCAGCGCGGGGCGAAGCCCCGCCGCCAAGCACTATTTCAAGTATTGAATGCCAACAAAATGCATATTCTGAGGTATCTACAGTGCATTTTCTTCCTATTATAAAGTTTTATTTCAAAAACCTAATGTGCTATTCTTATTGACTTAGACCCTCCCGCGCCGTTCGGCGCATTTGTCGTCAAGCTGTTTCCACAAAAAATCTGTCACTGGTAATGTCTGAAGCCTCTTCCCACCTTCTCTGAGGACCTCCATGAATGTGTGGCGCCAAGTTGTACTAAGATGTCATCGCAACTCTTATTATGCATAATTCATTTTGTTGGAGAACATGTCCCGCAAACCTCATGCGACGCTCTGTCACAACCTTACTAAGGGGTCGACTCCCATTTCGGCATAGGAATTCCTTGATTTAGACCCGATCTCTATAACTGACTCCTAAAATCTATCTTAGCCATCTTTGTTGAGCCACATTTAGTGTTTTACAATTTCGGCAGATGACTATTTACTGCACTTTATTAATGGAGCCCAGCCACTGGTTGAAATTTGTAACCTCTCTTGACTACGATCTTGGAATTACATGCCTGTATTTCGCTTTAGATATTATATCGAAAAGGGAAGTTTTATCGTCAAAATCATCTGTTGAGAGGTTTTAAATTAAAAAATCTCTGGAGTTGTTTTTTTTATTCAAAACCCCATTTAGCTACGGTCATAGAATTTAGTGACTGTAGTTTGATTTAGAGAGAGGTTTTCAACTCAAAACGATTTGTAGGGGAATTTTTTTACTCAAAACCCCTCATTAGCGTAGCAACGCTCAAAGAATTTTAGTGTGTAATTTGCTTTTTTATATTGAAGAGGTATTTTTTTAGCATCAGAACCCTCTTAATGGGGATTTAAACTCAAAACCCCCTTTGTGCGTATTTTTTTTTTAATATTGAAGAGGTATTTTTCAGCTTCAAACCCCGGTGGCAGGTTATTTTTTTTAACTCAAAACCCCTTTGGCTACGCTCATAGATTTTATTGAGTGTAATTTGCTTTTTTTTTGTATTGAAGAGGTACTTTTTAGCTTCAAACCCCAACTGGAGGAGGGGGGGGGTTAAACTCAAAACCCCTTTGGCTACGCTCATAGAATTTTGAGTGTTTAATTTCTTTTTTTTATATTGAGAGGGGGTTTATCGTAATTATTGGAAGGGTTTTAAAATCAAAATCTTCCTTAGCTGTTTTCTTGGAATTTGGGGATTGTCGTTTGCATTCTTTTTAGTTTTGTTTATAGAAGAGGGGGATTTAACTGCAAAACCCCTGGTAAGGGCTTTTCATCTCAAACCCCCTGGTAGGTTTTTTTTAATCTCAAAACCCCCTCTCACCTAAAATAAACAAAATGAAACCAAAAAATCAGCCACTGAGTTCCGTCAGGGGGGCGGGGGATTTCATTTCGGGGGGGGGGAACCCCACCCCCCCCCCCCCCCCCTCGGGTTACGCCCATGAATATGATCCTAGCATTCTATCAATTGTATGGACCCGTTTGGAAAGAAAGGAGGAAGAAGTTAGTCTCAGTGAATGTTTTACTTTGATCACTTGCTAATCTTAGAAAGGATCATCTAACCTGCTATATGACCTATATAGGATATTTAGTCTTAAAAAGTTTTTAAAGTACCCTATGGACACTGATAAGACCCGGATCTCAGACTAATGTTTGTAATCAAAATACTTTATATTAATTTATATATAGAGAGAGACAGACAGACAGACAGGCAGACAGACAGCTATTACCTGAACATTAGTAAAGATTACCAATAACTCAATGATACGACTACACCAGAGAACTGAAACTATATAACCTATATATTGATAAGACCCGGATTTCAGACTAATGTTTATAATCAAAATACTTTATATTAATTTATTTATATTTATTTACATACTTATTTATATATATATATATAAATAGAGAGAGAACAGACAGACAGAGAGAGAGATATTACCTTAACATTAGTAAAGATTACCAATAACTCACTGATACGACTACACCAGAGAACTGAAACTATATTATCTTAGACATTAAGTAATGTATATAGATTTGAATGACTACGCAACATCAGCTAAATCTGGTTTTCAACCAATTTTAGTTTTGTTTTCAATACAAAGAAACTTTGGTATTCTATTTCTCGGAATTCACTACGCCTAGTGGTTTTAAAACTATATTTAGAACTCTTGGCTTTTGTTGACACTTCTTATCATTAGCTACATTGATTGGAAACAGCTGCGACTAATAGGCTAAAGCAGAATTTAAAAAAAACAATGGAAACTAATCCTCACTAGGCTCATTCATTTATAAGTGAATAATTGAAAGTTTGTTTGTTTGTTTTTTCGAAAAAAAATACACATTTAAATCATTTAAGTTATTTTTATAAAGACAATAGTTAGGTTTTGAGAAGCGTTTATTTATGAGGAGAGAGAGGGATGAATCATTCAAACAGATAAGTATGATGTAAGAGGAGTCAACATCCCGCCCAAGAAGAGTACGATGTAAGAGGAGACAACATCTTCCAAAGACAAGTATGATGAAACTGGAGTCAACCCCCCTCAGACACGTATGATATAAGAGGAGTTGCACATAGACAAGTATAATGTAAGAAGATCAACATCTCCCCCAGACAAAAATATTGTAAGAGAACTCACCCCCCCTTCAGACGGGTATGATGTAAGAGAACTCACACCCCCTTCAGACGGGTATGATGTAAGAGAACTCACACCCCCTTCAGACGGGTATGATGTAAGAGAACTCACCCCCCCCTTCAGACGGGTATGATGTAAGAGAACTCACCCCCCCTTCAGACGGGTATGATGTAAGAGAACTCACCCCCCTTCAGACGGGTATGATGTAAGAGAACTCACCCCCCCTTCAGACGGGTATGATGTAAGAGAACTCACCCCCCCTTCAGACGGGTATGATGTAAGAGAACTCACACCCCCTTCAGACGGGTATGATGTAAGAGAACTCACCCCCCCCCATTTTCAGACAGGTATGATGTAAGAGAACTCACCCCCTTTCAGACAGGTATAATGTAAGAGAACTCACCCCCCCCCATTTTCAGACAGGTATGATGTAAGAGAACTCACCCCCTTTCAGACAGGTATGATGTAAGAGAACTCAACCCCCTCAGACAGGTACGATGTAAGTGAACTCACCCCCCACACACCATTTCAGACAGGTATGATGTAAGAGAACTCACCCCCTTTCAGACAGGTATGATGTAAGAGAACTCAACCCCCTCAGACAGGTACGATGTAAGTGAACTCACCCCCTCCTTTCCAGACAGGTACGATGTAAGTGAACTCACCCCCCACACACCATTTCAGACAGGTATGATGTAAGAGAACTCACCCACCCCCTTTCAGACAGGTATGATTGAAGAGAACTCACCCCCATCAGACAGGTATGATTGAAGAGAACTCACCCCCCTTCAGATAGGTATGATGTAAGAGAACTCAACCCCCCCCCTTTTTTTTAGACAGGTATGATGTAAGAGAACTCATCCCCCTCAGACAGGTATGATGTAAGAGAACTCACTCCCCCTCAGACAGGTATGATGTAAGAGAACTCAACCCCCCCCCCTCTTTTCAGACAGGTATGATGTAGCTAAAGAGTGGAATGGAACGAGAGAAAAAGTCATACCCTGAGGAAAATGTTACGAGAAGGAAATAGGCTTAACATCATCCACTGACGTGTGTGAATCATCCTCCACAAACAAGTGTATTAATCTTTATCCCAAGGCAAGTGTATGATAGACGAGGTACCGACATCAAGACCTCTGGAGTCATGAAAACAAAGACGACTAACAACCAATGGGCTCTAGACTGTTGCTAAGTTTCACCAAAAACTATACTGACTTTCGTCACTGATATATTCACTCCCAGTTCATTAATAATAATATATACAATTGATCCGTTGTATTTTAAAGGGATATACTCATTGGAATAGATCGATCAAATCAATCATCAGCAAAATTTGTTCAGCATACGCTCGCTTCTATGTAACGGCTACTATTGAACAACGCTCGACGGCCTAAAATCTAAAGTCTTTCCACTACACCCTCAAACTTTGTTTATTGCTTCTTAATCTTTTCCTGTTCGTGTTTTTTGTAAATGTAAGTTTAATTGGCTACATGCCAGAAATATCTTCATATCGATACCTTGGCTTATAATATGATACACCCAAATGTAGTCTAATAATAACCCAAGCTGAGATTCAGGACTACAGTCCACTTCTTTAGGCAAGCAAACTAAGTATAATGTCTACAAACTAATACACACACAGTATATATATGCACCATACATACATACATACATATATACACCATGCAATCATACACAATACATATATACACCATGCAATCATACACACACAATACATATATACACCATGCAATCATACACACACAATACATATATACACCATGCATACATGTATCAAGGATTGGCCTCTTTGGTCACACAAGAAGCTACAAAGGGAAAAGAACGTCTCTCGAGGCGTAAAGTGCCAAAGACGTGCACACACACATAATATATATATATATATACACTATGTATCTATACACACACAATACCTATATACACCATGCATACATACTAAGTTGTGCCACAAGAACATCGTTTCTTTACACAACAGTAACTTTGATGGGGAGCAACTAGATAGTCCTATGTATTTAATGAGGTTTATAGTGGTCTCCGTGGAGTTGTAAACTGATTCAACTGATCGAGATGGTTAAACATGTTATATAATGTTGGACATAGTCACCATTGTCTGGAGTCGTTCTGTAAGACCATGATCTACATGTGAGGGAGCTCGTCGTGCTGACAAGGAAGACACAATGACTTATCTTTGTATTTTAATGTTCTTCTGTCTCAATGAAATCAGATTACATTGTCTAATAGAAACTAAACAAAGTGCAAGCTTGTCATTTACATAACTGAATTTGTTTTTTAATTCATGTTTTTGTTCGAATTCTTCATTGTGACCGCATCCACTCCTACTGTATGTGTCTTGACTGAAAGAGTGTGTCTTCATTGAAAGTATATGTGTTTCCATGTCTTCACTGAAAGTGTATGTGTCTTAACTGAAAGTGTTTTTGTTTTGACTGAAAGTGTAAGTGTCTTGCTTGAAAGTGTATGTGTGTTGTATGAAAGTGTATGTCTTTACTGAAAGTGAATGTGTCTTGACTGAAAGAATGTATCATGACTGTTTGTGCATGTCTGCTGTCTGCTGACTGAAAATGCATGTTTCTGCCTGAATGTTTCACATAAACTTTGTGTGTAAAGAATGTTCCTAACAGCCAAAAGAAACTCCAAATCTGTCGTGCGCACTAGTCCATAATTTTTCATGTCACTTGGTCATCTTCAAAACGGTCTTAGATAGTATCAAACTGCTGATCAGCTTAAGAATACCAATTTCAATTATTTTCGCTTAAGAAAAGAAAGAAAGAAAGGGGGAAAAGGCATAAACCCTATACCGGCTGTTTTGTTTCAGGAGCACATAGCGAAAGAATCTTTTTCATCCTTGAATTTCCCTGTTCTCTCCCTGTAACTAAAAGAAATCAAAACAAGTGTAAACAAACGTACTTTTTTAGTTTATATTCGTTGAAATTACATCAAATGTGTTCGATTGGAAATATTTGTACTTATTGTTTTTGTTTCAGTTGAGCGTAACGTCCATCCCTGTGGTCCAATCACTTTTGTGTTGTGTGGTGAGGGGGGGGGGGAAGGAGGGTTTCTGGGAGAACGTTTTCGTGCTGCCGTTTCAAAAGCTATTTATGAACAAAAAAAATTCTCGACTCTGAATTCAATTTGAGGTCTCGAGCAGAGCCAGCATTAGGCATATATAAAGTAGAATGTAAGGAATATGTATGTATGTATGTATGTATGCAGGGCCGCCGCTACCTATTGTGCAATGTGTGCATTGCACGCAGGCGGCCGAAGTTAAGGGGCGGCCAAATCATTATTCATTATTAGTTTTTAAATTTTTAGTTTTTAAAAGTACTTCAATATTTAAATTTTGTGTATTCGTTCTAATTTTTCTATTATTCTTTAATAACTTTAAAAAAAAAAACGATATTCGTGCATAAAAAGTTATTATCAAAGAAAAAAACAACAATAGGGCGGCTCGGCAGGGCGGAATTTTCCATAGGCGCCTGCTCATTTTCGCGGGTTTGTAATATTTGTTTTGAATGACACTAAAAGAAGCAGATCAGTCAACACATTTTTTCTTTTTCTTAGTAGGCCTATCTACTTACTACATAGATGTATAACTACTATTGTTTAGTCGAATGGCTGTTCAATCTCTGTGTTAAGATTAAGAGTTATACAGAGTTTTTGTTCACAAGAGAACTTTGTTCAAGTTATTTAAAAAATTTTTAGTAAAAATATAATACGCCTACATCGGTTCAGCTTTATTAGTTATTTGGTGCTACAAGCCTTCTACCGACTAACAACAAGGTAAGGGAGGGGACGGTAATCCTGTCTGAATATTATTAAAGCTAGGGTACATAATTACCAATGTTTTAAAAATCAAAATATCTTCAGTAAGAGACGTCGTTTCATTTTGTAATAACACCTTGTCAAGTGTAGACCATTTTCTCGAGAGGCTTTTGCAAAGATATGGGTCAAATCTTTTTGAAGAAAACATTGCAAGACGTTTCCGCGAGTGTGATTCAACCGGATTTCCTTGTCTCAGAATGGTCGAATCTATTCCGACCATAGCACTTTATTATAGTTTCGACTTTTGTGTGGAAAAAAATGTTCCACGACAGAGATGTACTTAACACAAAGATGGTCTTAAAAAACATAACGCCCATTACAGACGTCCGTGCGCTATACGTAGCTAGAATGTCCCTCACATAACATTATTGACCAGGGCTGCCTCTTTATCATTAGATTTGATATCGCCCTCAACTTTTTTGTACAAGGTTGAATAGTGCGTTCTGGATAAAAACACATCAATATTGGCGTTTTCGATAGACTCTCTTCTTATTACAAGAAAAAATGAGTTGTAGACGCCAGGAGAAGGAATTTCTGAAGATGAAAACGCTGAAATGCGCCGGGGCCCCGTTCCGACATCAGACCCCTTGTCGACTTTAGCGCAAACCCTTCGCATCTTCACTTCTATATCCAGGGACTCGTTTTGTGAAAATCATTCTGTAAATTTCGATTCTAAACATAGTGTTAAATTAATACAAGTGAAAAAAAAAAAAAACAAGAAGAAATTATCTTAAAATTATGAATATGTTTCTTCTCCTTTTCATTACTTTAAAACAATTCACGGACCTCACTGTGGGAGCGCTGCTCATTGTATAAGTAACCTGTACTTTTGTTTATTTATTTTCTATTAACGCAAGAAAAATATTCAGCTCTGTGTTGCTTCATTTTGTCCTGGTGGTGGTGTGTTGGATACATTTGTACGCACTTCCGAATCCGCGTATGTCAGAGTGATTGTGGAGACAATGCACGTCTCTCCAAACTACAATCGTGATGATCATTATAAAAAGTTACGGAACCTTGAAAAAGATTCACTATCAATGACTTTTATATTTCAAGGAATTTATTCTGCATGTTATGGTCCTTATAAACTATTATTGAAATACATGAAAATTTTCGAGGGTTTCGCCCAATTACTTAACAACTGGAGAAAGTTACCATGACATCGTTGCAGAAAAAGTTAAAGTTAAAATTGGAAATAAAACATCTTCGAGGGCATGAGGGTGCGAATATGAAAAGAATGGTCTACAAAAATGGATTTAAATCAAAGGGCGCTTTTGGTACAGTGTCCAGCTCAATCTAATGATTTTTTTTCTAGAAAAAAAGGGAGGGGGAGGGGGCATTTTAAAATTTCGCACGCAGGCGGCCACAACCCTCGCGGCGGCCCTGTATGTATGTATGTATGTATGTATGTATGTATGTATGTATGTATGTATGTATGTATGTATGTATGTATGTATGTATGTATGTATGTATGTGTGTATGCATGTATGTCCTGCATAGAAATAAAAACGTTTGACCAATATTGATAAAACTTGGCATAAATGCTCTATAGATCATGATGGTGACCGTAGTTTATGTTTAATGTCCCTGAAGGCCCCTAAAAATACCTAAATTTATCTATATTGAAGAACAAAACTTTACATTTTTTAAGAAATCGGGCAAATCTGTTTTCAGAGTATTTTATTTTTGGATATCGATAAGTCGGCTAAGTTGTTAAACTCATTTTCAAATATACTTTCATTTTCTTGGCAAAATATTTTTTTAAAAAATTACGGGAACATTCTCCGTGTTTGGCTTAGATCTAAATCTAATCTACTACATTAGTCATACCCAAACTAAGGCCCACAGGCTTCGGGCGGGTCATATCCAGCTAGTTTTCTATATAGCCTAAAACAAAATTAATTAGTTACGACTAAATGATTATCTATTGTTAATTTTTTTTTTATTTATGTGTTGTTATCAACTAAATAATCGCAGAACTAATATTACAAACATTGAACTGTATTGTAAGTAAACAAAAGCCTTCACACGACCAATATATAGACGTTATTGATCTGAAGTTGACTGATGAAGATAATGATGAAACAAGGACAGTATGAACAATCTTAACACAAACATATGTAGTGTAACTGTCACTAGTGAAAAAACCTTGTGGAATATACAGAGGAGATTTTATTAGGCGTCTGTTTATCTCCCCTTCACCTCAAGTATAGCTACACCAAATGTATAAGTCTACCTTTCCGACCATCTGAGTATTTATTTTTATCAGGGAGAGAATTGTGATGTATTCAGTATAGCAACGAAATTTATTTTCTTGGACAATCTGGCCCGCCGGTTATTTACCTTGTTGCCAATTTAAAAAAAAAACTCCTTAGCACCAGACATCCTTCAACAAGACCATACGAAGTGGCATTTTTCCACTCGGCATCAATAAGTGTTCACATCACGCCATCTTTAAACGCTATATCATTTTCTGGATTGTTTTCTGCACTATTGTTTTCCTCAAGAGCGTATTGATTTAATCAATTTAATCTCTGCTTATTGGTATTTGAAACATTCTCTGATTCTGTGTGCTGTGAAGTCTGACGGCTGTGCTCAAAGAAAATGCAATGCCCTTTTGAGTGGTGAAAGTATTTGAAGCCGGTGTTTTTTTCTCTCAGCCTGAACGCGGCTACACACTAACAGCGTCTGGTCCTTGCATTCCTTTCTTTGTCTCACCTATTACAATCTAATTGTGACGATTATAAAGATTTGCGTCGACCGACAAAGTGATGTATGATTTTACTCTAGGATTTAGGATTGTGTTGACATCACTAGGCTTAGTTTTTATTTTTATTTATAATGGCAAAAACAAAACCAAATCTTCCTCTACAGTGTTTTGAGTTTAAGAGAGTTTTACGGTTACAAATCCCCTGTTCAATATTGAACTTATGCAAGCAACTACTGTCGCCACATTCTATTAGCTTAGCTAAGGAGGTTTTGAGTTTAAAACCCCCCAACAGATGGCTTTGACAATAAAACTTCTCTTTTTGATAAAAAGTCTAAAGCAAACTACAGTTTCCGAATTTCACAAGCGTAGCCAAGAGGAGTCTTATGATTACCCCCTCCCCCCTTTGCCAATAAAAAGAAAAGCAACGATACAATTATTAAATTTCATGAGTGTAGCCGAAAAAATAAAAGCTCTAGTTACCAATGCAATTTTTACTAGTCACTTGGCTCCATTCATAAAGTGCAGTGAATATCAGATTTTGTTGTTGAACCATAGTTGTGAATACAAGGCTATCAGGAGAATGCACTGTAGATACCTCTGAATAGGCTTGGCGCCGAAGCGATAGCGCTCCCCCAGACCCCTAACTAGCAATGACTAGGTGTCTACTGTCTTTCCACTAACTTCAGGAAGAGCCTATTTTTGAGTACAAAAAACATCAGAAAGAATGAAGGATCAGAATGCAATGAAGATTAATTATGCACACACACAAACACACACGCATATGAGGTGAAGAAAAAAATCCTCCCCCCAAACTCCTCTCGAAATAAAAATTTTGCTACATTCATGCTTAAATAGATAACTAATTAATTTATTTAACTTAATTACACCAGCGTCAATAGCAGCCCTTTCAGTGTATTGCAATCTAAAGACGCAAATGATGTAAATCTCATCTATTTATGTGGCCGACTGTTAACGAGGGTGTCATGTATCCAGCACAACAACCAGCTGCCTTCACACAGTGGCGTCCTAGACATCCCGACTAAAAATCCAAGTTTTTACCTGGATAAGAACTCCAGATTCCTCGTTTTGGAATCCAATCTCTTTATTACTCATTCACCACACCACACAACAAAAACAAGACTGCATACAATAACAATAGGTCGTCGTGGACGCATTTTGTAAACAATTTTCAATAAGTGATTACCGCTTCTGTGACTTGTAAGAAATGAAACCCATAGGATACAATTTTTTGCTTTTTTTCATGTACGCAGTGGTCACGTGAGTTATAATTAGATATACGCGATTTTTTTAAAATATATCTTTTAGTTCTTTATAAGTTTTACGTAGATGATGTTAGATAAGAAGAAGAAATCTGTCATTTAAACTTGTTATTATCAGCAGCTATCAACACTCTAGTCTGTGCAAAACTAACCAGTCAAGATAACACAATCACATTCAAATGAAGGGACAATATTTTCATTTGTCCTTCTAGTACAATCTAAATCTAGTTCATCAACTCAGTGAGTTGTTTGTAGTGGACGAATAGAGTAGTGTGTTATATATATGAGATAATAGATCCTTAGTGTAAGTAACATCTCTCTCTCTCTCTATATATATATATGTATCCATAATATTATGATGAGAGTTACTTCATCATTTTCAACTCATTCTGTCTGTCTGTCTGGTAAAGAGTTTGTACACTTTATATCTCCCACACCCATTTTCGTGTCAGGTAGACACTTTCAACAATTATTTATTGCCGTACTGCGGTAGCTGAAGTAGCTCAGCGCTTGGCTTCCGAACTTAGGGTCCTGTTATATTGAATTTCGGGATTTTCAGGGCCCCACTTGAGTCCAGCCAACTCTAATGGCTACCTGACTTTAGTTGGGGAAAGAAAAGAAGGTTGGTGGTTGTGCTAGACACATGACACCCTGCTCGATAACCTTTGGTTAAAGAAACAGATGACTTTAACATTATCTGCCTTATAGATCCCAAGATCTGAAAGGGGAACTTTACTCTACTTTATAGACATGACACGAATCAACAGCAAAAATTAACCAATTAGTCAATTAATTATTGGTAATTAATTATATTGTTTGATAACATAAGGGAAATGAATCCTTCAGGCTAAATATGTAGGTTTTTGTCCCTCTTAAATGATTGAACACGTTATTTCTCCCAAACTCATTCTTGAATTAAGTTGAAACAAACCAATAATCAATTAATTATTTTGTTTGATATCGAATATCTACATAATTGAAAGATATAAATGTAAGTGCTGAGTTATTTCCTTTATATAAGTTTTGTTCTTTTTAAATGATTTTTATTTTGCTTGTTAAGTGTTGTAATCACTTTAAAAGTTTTATGATCCAGACTCTCTGAAGTACTTTATTGGTTTGGTCACGTCAATCTGTAAACGTAGAGGTATAATCCGGATAATAAGCCCTTATTGCACTCGTTATTAAATAGGA
Source organism: Biomphalaria sudanica (assembly GCA_036873155.1). Lineage (NCBI taxonomy): Eukaryota > Metazoa > Mollusca > Gastropoda > Planorbidae > Biomphalaria > Biomphalaria sudanica. The sequence goes on along the minus strand of JAZGLO010000245.1, from coordinate 703,287 downwards.
CTTCAATATTTGTTGGCAACAAATGTTTCCAAATGAAATATCTTGTACATAATTAAGCATTTTAAGTCCATTTTGGAAATTCCTTTTTCGATTTCGTCTTTAATTATCATTTAAAAAATAATGAAAAGATATTTTAGTTAATTTTTGCGTAAACTTCAATTGTTTCAACTTGCCCTACTTACAAACTAAAAGTAAACAAAGAAAGTTAAAATTTGAATTGTCTTTATATTGATGAGCTTTTTCTTGCTATGATTCAATGAAAGATTTTACTACACTCCATTTACATGAGGTCCTGTGATAAGATGACATTGACCTGGCTGAATTTCCTTTGAATTAATACATATCAATGATGTCCAAAGTAGAAGTCATTTCCCTTTCTGTCTTTGTTTGCTTACAAATAAAAGGAAATCTATACACAGCATTGTAGGTCACTGTAGTATACTTGTGACATTGGGTATTAACAAACAATAATTGTTTCAGCATGAATCCAGATATCGAACATAGGGAATCGACTATAGAAGGTATTGTGACATTACTTATAACATAATTATTCTTTCATAGTTTTAGACAACTTTTTACAAAGTTATATCTAGGAGCGGACTGGGTGTCAAAACCGGGCATTTCTATGTAATCCGGCCACCAAAATGCTATATGATGGACTTTGAATTATACATCTCCTAAAAATCATTATGCTAAGTTTGATAATGTGACGAAAACTGGGTTTACGTAACAAAATGCATTTCTATTAATAGGCAGCCTGCATGATTAGCTACGTGGACATTTATTTCATGATTTTTTAAAACTATTAGGTATTACTAAATGACTATATTCGATTGTATATAACTTGAAAAAAATCATGCTATCATATAGGCCAATATTAACATAACCATGTACCGGTACTTGATATGTGCATGATCTTTTTATATAAGACAAAGTAAAGTTTATAAAATCAAACATTAATTTAATTTAATGAGTTCAAATCAACGATGGTATCGTCAATTAGGAGAGTAAAAGGTTAAAAAAGTTTTTTGTTTTTCTTATTAACTGACTTGCTTAGGGTGATAAGCTTGCCTACACAGACCGATAACGTTTGAACTAAATAGTTGTTAGTTAGGGACATGTTCATACATGCACACACACTTTTCTGTTCATTTTATTTTCAGATTTTCACCGAAAATTTGAAAAACTGTTCACTTACGATGACAGTGATGTAACTTTTGGTAAATGTTTTGATTTTCTCAATTCCAATGTAACATTCTATAGAACGAATGTTCACTGTTAAGTGCAATCAATCAAACAATCGGCACAAAATTAATTTAAGTTTCTAAAGAACGTTAAACTATAAATTCTCAATGAATTATCAATACATTTTCAAACTTCAGTGAAAGACTTTTATGAAACTCTTAATCTTAGTGTGAGCAGGTCAGGCAGGCGCGAGTGGGAGAGACCTATTCTCTTCTGCTCAACATTAAAATTTACCAACAGTAGGCAGATGTTAGCCCTACTGGGTGGGCTCAATCTGTGCACCTCGGTATGGTGACCAAGGGGCTAGAGTCGCCTAAGTAACTAGACAACTAGCTATACTAACCTAAACTAAATGAAAGCAAGATAACGAAACTTTAGTTTAGGATAAATAAACAAACCGAAACTTTATTTACATAAAAATAAATGAATCAATAATAAAATATATACACTAAAATGACTAACCACTACTACTGAACCCATCAACTAACTAAAACCCTCTAAATCTACACCACTATAAACACTAACAAACTAACCAACTATCTAATACCAACTGATCAACCCAACTATCTAGCTAAATCACTACAACTACTACACTAATCTAAACCTAGATCTACACTAACAAACTACAATAAACTAGTCTAGATCTACAATATTCTACTACTACAACCAACTCATAAATAAAACTAAAACAAGAACACCTTAGTTAGTACCTTACTATAGTATTAGTAGATCTATTCACTAAGAACAGAAACAGACTATAACTAAGTTTACTAATAGAACTCTAAGGCAACACTACACTAGTATCTACAGAAACAAAATAAATCTAGAACAGCAGCTTAGAACAGTTAAAATCAACAGTTAAAACAGCAGTTATTTTATGCAGCTAAAAGCAGTAACACAGCAGTAACAATAGCAAACTTACAGGCCGTCCCAGGTACAGGAATAAAAATAAGTACACGACAGACCACAAAGATCTTCGGCTGTCACACAGACATACTATACTGACCACTGGTCAACTGTACACTGAACTGTTTTTAAAACAGCGTGGCACACTTTTTATCGACCCCACCCTAACTTACACAAAAAGCGGAAGTACAAATAATAAATTTGGCACTAGTCTATAAAAAAAATAGAATACTCAAAAATATAGCTCTGGGAGCGCAAGCTCACATTAGTTTTCGTCTTTTTGAGTTATGATGACGTAGTTTCATTTCATAAATTATTACTGATACAAAATTTTCCAGGGGGCCTATCAATTTCGTATCAATATCTTGTTTTTTTTACCAGACAGAGTTCTACCTCGTGTGTCAGAAGATGATGAAGGTGGCCAATGCTTTCAAAATGTTTCTTGCCAAAGGAGCCCCAATCATTCAAAGTTCATCCCCCTTGAAATGTTCCGAATAGCGCACCTTCCCGAGAACCACCGCGACTACGACCTTTACGAACTGCTCAAAGTTGTGGCAGACTTGACCGTGAAGGTCAAGGCTAAAGCAGACAGGACTTACAGATCCAGAATGCGATACACCAGAATGCACACAGGCTGTGGAAGGTTATGGAACATGATCAAATACACAGACGGTGTCAATCAGCTCGGGCAGCCGCACAGGGGCAGCTTGAAGACATGCAGATGCTTCCGGTGCAGGTACTCGGATAAGCCCAGCCACATCTGGTGGGAGATCTATGTCGAGACTGCAGCGAACTTGGCTCTTGACGACAGAGACAGGAATCTCAGCACTTGCACCTTCTTCTACAACTCCTCCGACAGCCCAAAGTTCGTCGTTGACGATGTGACGGTGCACAGCGTACATAGGGACATCAACACCTGCATGCTGAAATGCATGACGTGTAAGCCAAGGCTCGCGGAGAAGATTGAGCAGTTGTGGCGGAGGTTTGACGACGTCTGGCACAGGGTCCACAAGAAGTACGCCGGCTCTGCGGAGAAGCTCGCCTTCCTCGTGTCTCACCCTCTCGGCAGCTCAAAGCACGTCAGTGTCGGCGTCTGGGGTGGGACGTACCAGTCGGAGAATGATATAATTGATGATAGCCAAAGTTTGACGTATTCCCCTTGTACGTGCAGTGACAGCTATGGGGCGTACATCTACATAGTCGGCTACGAGTGGGGGCTCGGTGGCTGGCACCAACTAAACAAAAATATTGAGGAGGTGTTTCAACAAAAATCTGCTAGACTACTTAATTTCTCTTAGTATTACAGATATCAGTGGTGGATTTTTTTTCTTAATGTAGTCTTCCGTGTATCTTGTTTCCAGAATGTTCACGTTTTCATTAGCTGTGTATTTTAAAAAAGCACAATTTTTGTGTTATTTTAGCCTAGCAGAAACAAATGTCGAATGTTTTTCTTTTGTAGCACAAATAATGTGTAAATAATTACTGTGTAACAGACATCTTCCAATGTAAAGTTATTGACAATGTTTATTTTGTCTATTTAGTTATTAAAACCTCTGACCTTTTTGTTTGTTTACATTTTTCTTTTGAATCTTTAATATCGCTTCCACTTCTTTTTTTTTATTTGACTGCATTTTATTAATTAAAGAATGTAAAATGGATTTAAAAAAGCAAAACGTCAATAAGAACAGATTATAAACTGGGATGAACGTATGTAGAAACAGTCCATATAGTGTGTACAAAGAGTATTGTGTCCTACGGAGTGTACGTTATTTTGTTACGTACGCTCCAGTTGACTCGTGTCAGCTAGTGTTGACTATGTGTGGGCTACTGTTAATTCTCTATTTCAGTTAGTGTTGACTCTGTGTGATATAGTAAGTAAGTAAAGCTCCACTTTCAGACCTTGCGATGATGTAAAGGTCACCTGTGTGACCTGTGTGATATGTTCTGTGATATTTGTATATCCCTGTCGCCATTCCATGATATGTGGATCCCTGAATTATTTCAAATAAGTCTTTCATTGTTTTTATTTTGCCCATTTGTCTTGATAGATAATGGTTGTTTTAATTTCAACCCTATACATCCGTCAAGTAAGTGTAGACTGAAATTAGAATAGATAGTACTGAGATACCGTGGCACAGTTATCAAGAAATTATATCTATAATTCTATACAAGTCAATATTTTCTCTCGGTTTCTCAAGCTGTGGTACAAGTCTTGTCTGTAGATGGCTCGTCTTACTTTTTTTTTATGCTCAAAGTAAACATAAACATGAACACTTGTTTGTACCTCACAATAGCGTGAAGGAGATTGATTCATCTTTGTATTATTTTTGTTCATCTTATTCGTTCAAACAATTTTTTTTTAATTTTATTTTTTTTTTAATATTGAAAAAACTAGTTAAAATAAACATATATATGTATTTATCAAAAGAAAAGAATGGCCAGTATGGTTATCAAACCCACGACATTCGCTCAACGGTTTATCAACTTCGCTTATCTGCATAAAAAATATATAGATTTTAATATCATGTAAAGGTTTTATTTCTTATTTAATTTTAACCAATTATATATTTTTATTCACCAAGTTCTAGCTTACCTTTTGAGTACTTTTAAAGTATTTTAATAAAATCACAAAATGTTTACAATTTTTCAAATCAACAATTTTTTCTCCTCTAAGTTTAAACCTTTGCACAACTTCCTCCGTGAGGAGAGTATACATGAAACGTGGGGCATTGTAAATATGTGAGACTAAACTGTCTAAATAGCTAGTGGGGTACGTGGCTATCACTGATTAAAACTAAGTTGTGACTATTGTAAATATCTTTTGTTGTTATTTTTTAAAAATCATAATTTTGTGAAATACTACACGATTTAAGGCTGTAAGGCCAACTTGCCTTAGCTGACATAGAAGAGAGCACCTGGTTGCATGCGGCTTCAGAATGAGACAGCTGGAGGTCACTCATAAAGGCCGCGGGATACACATTTGAGACCAAAAGAAAATCCGCTGCCGAGGACAGACGTAGACGGCGAAAAGAACATCTAAATCGACCACTTGCGGACAATGGTTATGCTTGCCCTGGATGTGGCAAAATATGTAGGTCACAGCTGGGGCTGAGCAGCCGCGGGAAATACTACACTCCCATTAATCTTTGGACTCGAAGACAAGCCTTATTAAAGCTGTAAAATATGTGTTCATTTTCTTTTAAATTACTTAACTAGTAATTAAATCAATAAAGGGTTTAAAGCTTTAAAAACTAGATCAGATTGCTGGCAGTAGGTGACTTCCTAAACAGACATCTGGAAATCTCTTACAAAGGCTGCGTGATACACATTTCAGACCTAATGGAAACCTACTGCCGAGAAAAGATGGCTAGAAGGGAATCTAACCTGTCCCCCAGAGGACAAAGGTTACGTCTGCTCTGAATGTGACAAAATATGTACACGAATCATACAGCTGGGACTTCAGAGCCACTAACAACATTACACTCAAGGAACTCAAAGTCAAGCCTTATTATTCTACATTAAATCCATCGTTTGTCGCATACAAGTGGGGATCCAGAAAGTTTTTCAAAGGGAAAGAGGGTTACACACACACAAACACATGCACACATATATATCGCCTACTTGAGATCTTTAATAATCACTCTTTCTCAAACAACAGTAAATGACAAATTATATTTGATGGAAACATTGAAGTTCATTCAAATTAAATTCAACTTTAATAAAAAAAAAGTCTCGTATATTTGAAATTCCAAGCATTCTTAATGATCATATCAAAAAGCATTTAAGCCAAAAGTCATGAAGAAAACTCTATTATTATGTAAATTGTGTATTTAGGAAGCTAGAGTGCGGCTCTCCTTTGAGAGCGGGACACAAAGCGCCCCCCCCCACACACACACAGACTTACGATCCCCCCCCCCCCACTTTCTGCTGCTGAAAGTCCTGTTTCTGTTCTCATCCTATGCCCTGCACATAGTGCTCTAAGCGTGGCGATCGTAAATAAAACGCGACACATCTATCATAGATACAACCAAATGTTTATATTTGGTTGTGGAAAATTCTCCGGGTGAGACATCTTGGACCTGGCCAACTAGATCAAGTGAAACTGAAACCAGAGAATATCGAGGGGCTGAGTTTCTTGTCTACGAAACTCTTGTGCAATGACTGGTTTTACTATCAATTTTAATTAGACATAAAATTAAATCAAAATTAGAAATAGAGAGAGAGAGTGGGGGGGGGGGACTTAAAAGAACGAGAGAAAATAATATTAAAAAAGAACAAAGACAGAAGAAAAATTTTTTTAAAAAGAATAAAAAAAAAAAAAAAAGATTTCAATGAAAGAAAAATGTGTACAATTGACAACAAATGACGTAATGATACGAAGAAACAAAAACAAAAAGGAACAAGAAAATGAAAGAAAAATGCTTTTTAAAAAATTAACTTAAAAAATGATAATTCTCCCACAGTGGCGTAGATAGGGGCTTGGAGTCTCGGGGGCCTGACCTTTTTGGAGGTATTTGCATTTGACATTCGACTTCATGACATGAGATAATATGCTTAGTGCTTCATAAATGTATTTCTAAATTCAAATTGGTACAAATTAACAAAAAAATAATCATTATGACTCTTATAATGAATAATACCGTTGTTTATTGGTGAGATAATGCACAAGTGACAGATCTCAATTCGTATCGCCTCACGTAGTGCTTTCTGTGCAGCAAAGATCAAAGGCATCTAAAACATCATCTAGATCAATGTGCTCTAGTATTTTGACTTTCCATGAATAACAAGAGTACATGACAGTGACGAAATAGTTAATATTTCTAGTAAAATAAAATTTAGGACATTCATTTGGGGGACCCCTTAAGTGGAATTAGGACCTCCCTCTTCCCCCACCCTAGCTACGCCACTGCTCTCTTATTACGAAATTTATGATGTTTTAAAAGAGCGATTACTTCTCTCTTCATAACTAATGAATGATAAATAAAAAAAAAAAAAAGATAGGGCTTCCTACGTTTTGAAATACAAACTGCAGTTTTGTAAATAGTAACTTTATCTTCAATACTGTATGGGAAAAAAACTATTTTGTAAAGCCATAGTATTCATTGAAATAATCACAGAAAATGGAATTTGTGTTTTCTTGAGTCTTTGAATCAGAGACCCTTTACAAAACACTTAGACTATTTATATAATCATTTTATGACATCATTTAGGCCAGGCTCATATCTTATTCCTCCATTCTTTGATAGAATTTCATTCTACATTCTTTCTGAAAATATTGAAACCTGCCTTTTGACCTGGCTGGGTGGACCACATCGGGGGGAGGGGAAGCCGATTTTGAGTTTAAACTGTCGTTGTAAACTTGTTCTTTTTTTTAGATTTGACTCCTGCAGAGTTTTGTTTGCTGCCTTTAGGAGACCTTCGTACGTCAAGAGACTGAATAGAAGCGCATGGAGCAAGCACTAGAAACGTGGAAGATGCTACTAACAGTAAAAATGTGAATGTTTCTCTTTACTCGTAACAATTCTTAGCATTCTTTTATGCTAACAGATTTTTCTTTATAGGATCATCAGCCATTTTACTTTCTATAAACAATCTCGTCTGTTTTTTAATAACAAACGAAATCCCAAGTATTTTATTTAAACGTTCGACTGTCTTTTTAATCACAAGCGTAATTAATTTTTGGTGGTGGTTGAGTAGTAATGCCTCGAATCTCAGTGTAGACTCGAATTTTGAATTTCGGGATATTTAGGACGCCCCTGAATCCACCCCTGAACTCTAATGTGCACATGACATTATTTGAGGAAGTAAAGGCGGTTAGTCTTGTGCTGGCCACATGAGACCCTTCGTTAATGTTTGACCACAGAAACAGAGGACTTTTGCATCATCTGGCAAATAAATCGCAAAGGTGTAAAAGGGGTACTTTACTAAATTAATTATTGAGGCTCAATGTTCGCTTCTTCTCTAATTAAGTCAATTAACTTACGTCAGAACTCTCGAAGAAGGCTATCCAAGTGCACAGAAACTAGAGACGGATTTTAGTGAGTGGGGTCCCACTGCGAAAGACACATTTCTCAACAAAAACAACAGGCACAGACGATTTCAAAGTACAAGAAGTAATTAGGCCAACTTAAGATGTGTGTGTGTGTTGTGTGTCTATTACATGTATTGTCTGTTGCTCAAAGTTCGATTTATTTAAGAAGGGATTAAAATAGCAGTGACCCCCCTTGTCGTCAACCCAAACAGGAAATGAATTGATTTTTTTAACTCTTACAACTTACCTCACCCCCGCATTTTTTTCTTAGAACTTTTTTTTTTCATCGTGTGGGTGAGTGTGGGAAAAAACTAATCAATACTGAAAGAATTAGGTCAATAACAGTTACTATATAATTAGCCGTATTGTCAATGTATTTGACAATATCACAAGTCTAAGATCAAAGCAGTGAACCACAAAACTAAAAGACAAATACGTTGGATTCTTGCAGACTTGGTCTAGACACTGTCCTAAGAATATAAATCATGGGGGCTATGCTCTACTTCATTAGAGGTAAACTGTCTCTAGAACATTCAAAATACAATATAATTTTTTATATTTATTTACGTTTTGTTTTTTAGAATGAGGCTTGCAATGCACCAACAGGAGCTTTGGCCAATCACAATAAAGTATGTGCATATAGACCACGAAACTATTTTGTGCCACCGCGGCCACGTCCGCGAATTTAAAAAAAAAAAAGAGAGAAAATTTACAATGACCACATATAAGCCGTGAAATGATTTACAGCTGCAAAAAATGCGCGACGTGTTTCAAGAACTGGAAGCTTGTATTGACAGGTGTGGGCTACAGTGGGAAAAACTTGTTTCAGTGGCTACGGACGGTGCACCAGCAATGTGTTCAGAGAAGGTTGGTGTTGTTGGATTAATGGTAGAGAAACGGAATAAGCTCCGCTTGGCGGGACCTTTTGCAGCTATACACTGTATTCTGCACCTAGAAGCACTCTGTGGCAAGAGTCTACAAATGAAGTACGTGATGGATGTTGTCGTGAAGACGGTGAACTTCATACGTGCACGGGGTCTCAACCACAGACAGTTTGTGTCATTTCTAGCTGATTTAGAAACGGAATGTGGAGAGTTGCTTTATCATACGGAAGTCAGATGGTTGAGTCGTGAAAAAGTGCTGCAGAGATTTTTTGAACTGAGACGGGAAATAGCATTGTTCATGGCAATGAAAGACGGAGACATACCTCAGCTCAGTGACCCAATGTTTTGTCGGATCTTGCTTTTTTTACTGACATCACCCAACATCTCAATGCACTCAATTCACAACTACAGGGCACAAAGCAGCTGATTACCCTGATGTTTGACCGCATTAATCATTCATATGCAAGCTGACTTTGTGGGCCACTCAGCTGACAGATACCTGGCTCATTTGTCTTTTCTACAGAGCATAACGGTTGAACCACAGCGCCTGAGAGACTACGTAGACATCCTCTCCAGACTACTGGAAGATTTTGAACACCGCTTTCAACAATTCACTGCTCTCGAACCAAAGTTTTTCCTTGTTGCCACTCCGTTCTCAGTTGACGTGAAAAACGTTCCAGAGGAAGTCCAGATGGAACTACTGGACCTGCAGTGTGACACTGTTCTGAAGCAAAAATACGCTGATGTTGGTGTTCCAGATTTCTACCAGTTTCTTCCCAGAGAGAAGTTTCCAAACTTATTCTGCACAGATGCTAGAATTCTAGCGATGTTTGGGAGTACGTACGTTTGCGAACAGTTTTTTTTTCAGAATGAAGATTAACAAAACAGCATTACGATCAAGACTGACTGATGAGCATCTGAGAGCAATCTTGTGGCTGGCCACTACACGCGACTTCAGGCCTAACGTCGATGGTCTGGTCTCTGCCAATCGCTCTCAGCTGAGTGGACAGAAACATGAGTGACGAGCCAACTGCAGTAGGCCTAGTAATTATAGTTGTCTCTTTTTGGGAACTACATTTTCTGCTTTTTTATTAGTGACAGAGACAACGTCAACTTATTTAAGTAAACTAAACTGCCTGTGCATGAAATAAACTACATTAAATGTAATTAAGAATTCTAAAAACTTTATTTTAGCATTTAACTGCAGCGACAGTAGTGTTCGTAAAATTTAATGAAAAAACATTCTATTTTCGTGGTGCAGCCAGCTGAATGGTTGTTACTTTCCACTGCGGCCCACATGATGATATGAGTTTGAGACCCCTGATATAGACTATCAGTAGGGTTACCTGACTATGGTACGCCAATAGGGGGACAAAAAGAAGGACGAATCCTTACAAAGAAGGACACACAAAAAAAAACAACGTACAATAAATGTATTAGCTGACACATGTCAGAGCTTCAAATGAGACAGAACTACTGAATTTAAGATGTAGATCTTTTCAGATGAAGCGCCTTTTTGAAGAAGTTCACCAGTGAAATATACATCAGTGAAAACATCATCAGTGAAAACATCATCAGTGAAAACATCATCAGTGAAAACATGCATCAGTGAAAACATACATCAGTGAAAACACACATCAGTGAAAACATGCATCAGTGAAAACATCATCAGTGAAAACATGCATCAGTGAAAACATACATCAGTGAAAACATGCATCAGTGAAAACATGCATAAGTGAAAACATCATCAGTGAAAACATGCATCAGTGAAAACATGCATAAGTGAAAACATCATCAGTGAAAACATGCATCAGTGAAAACATACATCAGTGAAAACATGCATCAGTGAAAACATGCATAAGTGAAAACATCATCAGTGAAAACATGCATCAGTGAAAACATGCATAAGTGAAAACATCATCAGTGAAAACATGCATAAGTGAAAACATCATCAGTGAAAACATGCATAAGTGAAAACATCATCAGTGAAAACATGCATCAGTGAAAACATGCATCAGTGAAAACATACATTAAAAAAATATTTATGAGTGAGTTTGCTTGAACCAGAAGATCTGAAATATGCCCAACTGCGCACACCATCACCCGCACATTTCTAGCTACGCCTCTGCTGTGATATTACCAAAAACATTAAAGAGGCTTATATCTCCAGATAGTCTCATAACTGTCAAAAGCCCGTGTTTTGTTAAGTAATCTATAGATTTTATATAACAACCAATCGTAACAAGTAAATTTATTTCTAAGACAACCAAAAAATTAATTTAATTAATTAATTCTGTTTCATATATTTACAGGTTTTCTAATTGTCGCCATTGTGAGCGCATGCGCAGATCATCTAAGACAAAGTCTAAATGAGACCAATAAAAAAAAATTCTGCTCTTCTGTGTCCAAGTTTACAAACTGTATGGTATCTACCCACATTGCAATGGGGTCTCCTTTTGGCGCCAACTTGACGAACTTCATTGGCCCCGCCATCTACAAGAGCGTCCAACAGGTTTGCGCCATTCGTTGCTCGACGACGGTCAACGGCAAGCTCGACACGAAACCACCCAAAAATCTCTTGAAGGCGGGGAATAAATTGAGACTCTGCGCTTTTGATTTCATCCTTTCGAATAAATTTGATAAGAAGAGATCCTGTGAACACTTGCAGGAAGCGGTGAAGGGCTTCATATTTGCGTCTACAAAGAAAAGTTACCTCTTGCGAACAGACGAGTTACAGGCAGGGACATATATTTTGGCTGAAATACTGAGAATGTCCTTTCAAATCAACTGTCTTGATGATTTAGTGAAAGAACGCCTTATTCAGACTTGTCGCAGCAGATATAGCATTAAAAACTAAGAAAATATGTATACATAGCATCTAACGACATTAAATCACCTGATAGTCTTTTGACTCGGTATATAGAGATTTTCATAACATTTGAGGCAAACCCACAAATGGCTAGCTTTTGATGTATCCGGTGTACAGAATCCTGACGTATTAAACCAAAAACTATACATTTTTTAAACCATTTAAAAGTGTTCATTTTTAGCAATGTGGAATGGAATAGTTTAGTCAATATTTTCTATAATTTGTAGAGTTTTTATTATTTGTGTGTTCGCTGCTTATCAAATTAATCTTAGTTTTACGTTTGTGATCGCCCTACGATTTTAAATATTTTAGAGGCTATATCTCTTGTCTCTTCGATGTAGACCATATCTTCTGTATTGTCATAGCATGCTTTAAGACCACATCTTCTGTATTGACATAGCATGCTTTAATTAAGACCATTATATTTCCTGCCTTTTCTTTGCGTGCTTTACAGATTATATCTCTTGTAATTTCAATGCACACTTAAAGACTATGCATGCTATATCTCCTGGCTTTTCTATGTAGGCATACTCTCGACAATGTATTTTGTCTGTCTAGTAAAAGCTTAAAGTCTATACCTCCTGCCTTTTCAATGCACGCTTAAAGACTGTACCTTTTGTCTTTTTAATTAAGTCTAACTTTTCTATTAGTTGTATTTTTAAACCAGGCTAGGCGCTGATAGTAGTTACTGTCTAAAGTGGCATTATCTCTGTATATTCAACTTAGGTTAGTAGCCTATAGACTGTAGACTTAACAGTGTTGACATAAGGGCAGAAACGTTTAGTTAGTGAGCAGCGTGTTATGGAGTATGTGTGTGTGTATTTCTATATTGACGGTTGGACGACGTTAGCGTTAAGTCGAGGCCATGTAGTGTGAATGATACAAGATAAGCGGCATTGTCGTCGGCTGTCTTATGTACTAGAGACGACTTCGGAATGCCAGAGTGAAAAGACGTGTTTTTTGTAGTGAGTTAGATTTGATTCAAATACTATTTTATATTATTACTAATGTCTAATACATTTATTTAATGTTATCTCAAATTGAATTTGTCTATATTGTAATAAAAGTTATAATTAGTTTTGCTCACAAAGATGTTACTCAATTATTTCAAGTTTTCTAAGTTGAGATAATAGGCCTGCAGTGGCTTAGTTGTCTACTAGCATATTGGTGCTACAAGTCAACGACAGTCTACATCACAGCGACTAATCATGCAATGTTCAAGATGGATGGTATAAGAGACGGCCTCATACATTGGATGTGAGCGATTGCAAACAGGGCCGGTCTTAGGCCACTGCAACCTATGCGGCCGCAGTGGGCCCCGCACTTTCATAGGCCCTGCGCGAATTCTGGGTGTAAATTATTAAAGTATACCATTTTAACTTATGGGTTTCGGGAATTCTCCTGAAATTGTAAAATACACGAAAAAGTCATGAAGATCTCCTGAAATTATTAAAATCTTCTGAAGACTGATGCAAATCTCCTTAAAAACAGACAAAATTGTCTTTTCTGGGTGTCATTCAATATGGAAAACGCAAATAAATAATAAATATTAATGCGAATTTTAACCAAAACAAAAAGTTCAAATTCTTAATTTACTTTAATAGTCACTGGCCTACAAATATAGATCTAAATTTATCTCGACCTCTTAAAAAAAAAAAGCGATATTTTGCTAGTCAATAGTAAATCTAAAAGGCAGATCTGAATGTTTATCAGCTTTTTGTTGGAAAAATTACTATCTACTGTAGATGGCTCCTAAAGCTAATTGACAGTGATTTAGTACTTAGTAAAGTATGATACAATAGTTGACCAACTAAAAAGTATGTAAGGGGGGTCTTAAAAACGTTGCCCATTTATTGAAATTTCAAAAAAAAAAAAGGTACGCTATGATAAAAAATATAGAGCCTGTGAACAAATCAACGGGCGTAGCCGGTGTGTACTGCTAAGTGCCAATCTACATCTTGTTTGACCGCTGCTCCTACACAATGCTGCGTACCAGCGCACTGTTAGACGCAAGACATGAACACAGTGGAGAGATGACTGTGGACATAAGAGAAGAAACGCCCAAGTCTGGAGCTTGTGGAGAAGCTATGTGCTAAAGACCTTGTTATTCTATACCTCTGTTATGTCACATTAATAAAGACATGTATTGGTCGAGTTGCCTATATAGTAGAATAGTAAGCCTACAATAGAAATATGAGACACAAAAGTTGACTAGTCTATAAATAACGTTCCACTAAAAGCAAGCACGTGACTATGTTTTCAAATACATCAGCTGACTTGAATTCGTGTGACTCGCTCTAATTTCCTTGGCATAGTTATTTACTGACTTCCATTTAAACTACAAAGCTAAAATGTTTAACCTTGACATTAGCGCAGCAAAAGAATACCCACTTCAACTAAATCGACTTCAGAAACCACATGTCTACTTAAGACGACAGGGAGAGAGGAAGTGTGTCAACTGCAAGTCATAGGGAAACGCCAATACTTACATTTCTCTCCTTTTTAAAAATCTGTTTAAGTGTTATCTTACGCTAAAGTTTACAAAGACAGTTTGTGTGGAAACACAAACTCAAAATCGGCCCCCCGAATTGGTCCACCCTGGCAGGGAAAAATGCAGGTTTCAATATTTTCAGAAAGAATATCAAAATGAAATTCTATCAAAGACAAATGGCAGAGAAGAAAGGAGAAAGACGGTTGACATATCTAGTGTGATGCCCCAGCGGTCCAGCAGACTAAAGGATAGGTGAAAGTGAATGTGAAGTTAGAAGTGAACCTTGCCTAACTGATGTCTTATAATGATTAAATAATTGGTCTAAAAGTTTTGTAAAAGGTCAATCTCTTATTCAAAGCTTCAAAGAAAAAAAAATTCGTAAATAAAATAAATCCTAAAGTTCTAGTAATTAGTTCATCCTACAGCATCGGGAACATGCTGCAGTTAACGCGATAATATGAAAACTTTGTATTAATTGTTGTTTTACATTATGTTTCACTTATATGCAAACTAAATAGATTTTTTCTCTTTAAAAATAAAAGTACACTTTTTTTTGTAAATGTAGTAGTTATTATGACAGAACTTACTTAACTTTGTAATACAATTGTTAAAAAAAAAAATTTTGACAATTGTTAAAAAAAAAAATTTTGACAAAAAATTTAAAACGGTTTGCATAAATGTGTTAGAAATATGGTAAATGGTTATCTCCCTTACTAAATCGCCTCCAGTGTTTGTTACTATTAATAGTGAATAGTTGTAAAAATGGTGTATTTTTACGAACAAAAAGCTTGCATACTTGATTTTAAAAATTAGATTTTTCGCTTTCAAAAAAGTAGCCGTTGCATCAGAACTTTGAATGGTCTAAAATATTATAATGTCGAATTTTCCCTTTCTTTACAAGTTTATGAGATCCAAACGGGACGGACGGAAGCTAAAAAACTTGTCTGGTTGCTCTCAATATTATTTAGGTTTAAATACACATGTACATGTACCGGTATATAAATGGGTACCTTACAAATAAACTTGTTCTGCTGAAGGCTGGTGTAGAAGAACTACTCTGACCTTTCGACATCTGGGCTGGAACGGACACCTATCCCGTAAGGAGGATGGCCACATACCAATCGCGATTTTTTTTTTTTTTTTGTCGTGCTTAATGGAAGCGCTGTCACGCGCCATTTCGCTCTCACTGGTATAGTGGAAAACAGTTGGCAGCGGATCCTTAAACTTTCCGAATCAAAGAAAATTGTTTATATATAAAAAGGTGTAGACATCAATATAAATATGCTATTCTTGATGGGCTATCATTTTTAATTGTTTAGTAACATTCGATACCATCGTATAATTAATTCTTGATATCGGAAATGAAGTCATCAAGTCGACAGTCCGGAAAGCAAACCAAACTATTAGGAAACTTTTCATCAAACTTTTTTTCGTGATACCTGAAAACACAGGCACAAGTTTTATACATGAAACAAAGCGTTATTCGGTCAACGCTGAAAACAAGAAATAAGGAGGTATGAGGACCGACCAGCTGAAAACAAGAAATAAGGAGGTACGAGGACCGACCAGCTGAAAACAAGAAATAAGGAGGTACGAGGACCGACCAGCTGAAAACAAGAAATAAGGAGGTATGAGGACCGACCTGCTAAAAAACAAGAAATAAGGAGGTATGAGGCCGACCTGCTGAAAACAAGAAATAAGGAGGTATGAGGACCGACCTGCTGAAAACAAGAAATAAGGAGGTATGAGGACCGACCTGCTGAAAACAAGAAATAAGGAGGTATGAGGACCGACCTGCTGAAAACAAGAAATAAGGAGATATGAGGACCGACCTGCTGAAAACAAGAAATAAGGAGGTATGAGGACCGACCTGCTGAAAACAAGAAATAAGGAGGTACGAGGACCGACCTGCTGAAAACAAGAAATAAGGAGGTATGAGGACCGACCTGCTGAAAACAAGAAAAAAGGAGGTATGAGGACCGACCTGCTGAAAACAAGAAATAAGGAGGTACGAGGACCGACCTGCTGAAAACAAGAAATAAGGAGGTACGAGGACCGACCTGCTGAAAACACAGAAAAAAAATACAAAGTTCTATGCGGGGATGTTATCATGCAGGTCAAACAAAACAAAACAATGACGAAGTCGTCCAGAAAGTGATTAGTATCAAACTTGTTTACGGTTAACAACAACAACAACAAAAATGGTTTCCCCCCCCACACACACACACACAGACAGGCGAGTCAGCTAAGCTCCAGTAAACACAGACAGGCGAGTCAGCTAAGCTCCAGTAAACACAGACAGGCGAGTCAGCTAAGCTCCAGTCAAACACAGACAGGCGAGTCAGCTAAGCTCCAGTCAAACACAGACAGGCGAGTCAGCTAAGCTCCAGTAAACACAGACAGGCGAGTCAGCTAAGCTCCAGTAAACACAGACAGGCGAGTCAGCTAAGCTCCAGTCAAACACAGACAGGCGAGTCAGCTAAGCTCCCGTAAACACAGACAGGCGAGTCAGCTAAGCTCCAGTCAAACACAGACAGGCGAGTCAGCTAAGCTCCTGTCAAACACAGACAGGCGAGTCAGCTAAGCTCCAGTAAACACAGACAGGCGAGTCAGCTAAGCCCCAGTAAACACAGACAGGCGAGTCAGCTAAGCTCCAGTCAAACACAGACAGGCGAGTCAGCTAAGCTCCAGTCAAACACAGACAGGCGAGTCATCTAAGCTCCAGTCAAACACAGACAGGCGAGTCAGCTAAGCTCCAGTAAACACAGACAGGCGAGTCAGCTAAGCCCCAGTAAACACAGACAGGCGAGTCAGCTAAGCTCCAGTCAAACACAGACAGGCGAGTCAGCTAAGCTCCAGTCAAACACAGACAGGCGAGTCATCTAAGCTCCAGTCAAACACAGACAGGCGAGTCATCTCAGCTCCAGTAAACACAGACAGGGGAGTCAGCTAAGCTCCAGTAAACACAGACAGGCGAGTCAGCTAAGCTCCAGTCAAACGTAAATGAAAACATCCCAAGTTTCTACAATTTTTTCGCAGCCCACCTCTTGAAACAATTAGAAATAAGATTAATGGTTCATGGTCTAAGGAAAACTCAACAGCCAGAGTTCAACCATGTAAAACATTTGAGAGCCCAACACGGAATCAGAAAACAAGACAATGAGACCCTAGTGTGAAACAGTTTCTCAACATAGACAATGACCCTAGAGCAGGGGTGGGCAACCTTTTTCTACCGAGGGTCGCATAAAAAAAATGTGGGGACTGGCGGGCCGCATACATTTTTTTTTACTCCCAATTGAGGAATTACAACAATAGTTAGCAATCTCTTGAGCTAATTTTACGAATAACTTTTAAAATTTTGTTATTGTCTTTTTACATTACAACATTTCACAACAAATGTACAATAAACCTTAATGTGAAACATAACTGTTTACATTCGTGCATAATGTTCTCTAACTGTAGAACTAACTTACTAGTTGTTTTGTTCTTGCGACTGCTGTCAAATTACAGTCAGGGAGCATCGAGCTGTTCTAACACTTGATAATTTTGAAACAAACGAAATAAAGCGTGTTTACAGCAAAGCATTCTTAAGTATGGGAATACAGCTTCTGGAGTCATGAGACTTCTTTGGAAGAACTAACTGGAATTACTCTTTCAGGTCATATTTTGCTTTGAGGTATGTCATCTGGGGCTAAATCATTAAATGGTAAGCTGATGGTATTGGAAACTAGCTCCAAGTTCTTAACGTCTCAAAATTTGCTTTCAAATTCCACAATCAAGGAATCCAAATAGGTCCTCTAATTTCATCCATTTCACTAGAAGGAAGCTAAGGAAAATGATAAAACCTGATTTCACTCGCTGGCTCGAGAAGTAGAATAACTTTGTTTGAAAAGATTTAAGATGCACATACATTTCATTTACAAACAAAACATTGCAATGTCTCCAACTCCAAGTCTGTCTTCAACTCTTCATTAGAAATAGTAGTAACAAAGTCACAATCAACGTCCTTCAATGAACCTATTTCTTCCTTGAGATTTCATATTCTTCTAGGCCAGCGGATACTACTGTGTTACCGAACATCGGAATTTTTTGTTTTGTTTCCAAATCTTCAAGTACTTCTCGGAACTGCCATGGCCGGCAGATAATTGGAGGCCCTTGGCAAAGTGAATTTGGTGGCCTCAAATTTAAAAAAAAGCGACAACAGTAAAACTATTCAATTTATTACAACCCTATTGTACTTCAACAATAACTTTGAGGACAAGTTTCCATATTTCTTCTCTAAAATAATCAAAAATAAGTTAGTGCAAGGCCCTCACCAATTGGTGACCCTAAGCACTTTGTCTATGCCTAAGGCTGGCCCTGTGCCAATAATAAGATCATTGAGAATTCAATTCCAACAATATATTTGATATTCAATGCTTTATTTTATTAAAATGCCTGTTTTTCTTAGTCAAAGCAAGAGCTCCATTAGTTGTTACACTTGCCATCTTGTACACGCCGACTCATCACTTTCAACACAGTTTTTGATAGAATTGAATAAATACTTGCTTGTGTTTGTCTTTGACTGAATGTTTCGAAATATTGCCTTTTTAAATAATCTTCGTTTATTTAAAACTTTTTAGAATGACGTTTAAAGACAATGTTTATTTAGCCTCTTCATGATAAGTGACAAGAATCAAAAGTTTCAATAATTTCTAGATCTATAGATAGTTACAATTATTTATTAAAATATATTTCCATTTTTATATGTGTAATGTGTGGGAACACCTGATTTCTTTAGGCGTCGGCGGGCCGCATGTGGGGCCGTAATCTGCCCACCCCTGCCCTAGAGGGTTGTAAAGATAACAGGAAAAAGCTAGTCAACTGTCATTTCAAGAATTTGTATTGCTTGTGTTGCTACGATATTTTGTTGGGGTGGACATGTTTACATGAATGTCATTAAAATACTCCTTTTATCTCACGTTAGTCACATCACAACACATAAGATAAGATAAAAAAAAAAACAATGTGTGTGTGTGTACAGTTCAACAGGTTTTTATTCCAGTTTCATTACATTCAATTGTTTTGATTCAATTTTTTCTTTTCCTTAAAGCAGACATTAATTTTGTACTAAATAAACAAAATACACACTGGAATACTTTATTTCAAAGACTCAAAATACAGACATCTCTACTTGTCGTTTAAAAACTGCAAGGGGGATTCCTTTTTTTTAATTAGCTACACAAATAAAATAAATGAAAATGTTCAAATTACTAGATGACTTCAACTGAAATGAACACAAAAGTTTCATCCAAGTTTGTATCAATGTGACCCGTTCCACCAATGAAAATTCATATCTAAGAATGTCTATTTTAAATACAAATTTAAAAAACTTTTTCTAAATGTAGCTCCAGTCATCAGCTTGAATTTAACAAGTGCATCAAATATTTAAAACAGAAATTGAGTCTTTAAATGTATTCATTATTTGCAATGTCTCCACACAGCCTGTGAAGATTTTTAGAAACGTCTGCAAGTTGTAGTCAAAGAAAGTTAAGCAGCACATTTACCTTGGAAAAAACTCTGGATCAATGTAGTTCAAAATACACTTTTATAAAGGAGCTCCTTTTAGTGACATTTTCCACTAGATTTCTTTTATTTTTGAATATATATCAATAAGTGAATGAGATGGGACTTCTTTGCATTGTCACTCCTTTCATTGACACTAAGGAAACTTTCTCTAAGCTTTTGAAATGGCTGTCAGAAAGTGATCAGCTCAAAGCAACATTATTTAACAATGTGACTGACCTCATATTACTTAGTCTACCTTTTAGATTTGTGAACATAGTTATTTCTTACTTGAACATTGCTAGCAATTAGTCACGACGGATAAATGAAAGTTTTCCTTATCCTTGGAGTGCTTTTTAACATACCACCAATACATTTCTGTGCGTATAATTGCATAGCCCTTTACAAGGTAATCTGGTTTTGAAATATTTCTTTTTATCATTTTAAAAATCAATTGAAACTTCTGTGCTTCAAGAAAACAAAATAAACTTTGGTATTTTAGTTTTCTAGATTTCATTCCAAGAAGCCATTCTCACACATATGTAATAATTTAAAAAAAAATCTTTGAAGATTGATAGAATTTAAATTTTCATTGTTTCCAAATATACATGATAAGATTTTGATATTAATACTTGGCATTAATTTAAATAAACAACTATTTATAGTTTCAAGACAAATAGGAACAAAACAAAAATCACTGAAAGAATGTACAAAGTTTGTGTACATTCTCTTACCACTTGGAAGTACAAGGTATTGGGTTGAGAGTGTTTCTTCACTGATACAATGTGCCCACATTGGAGTTTATAGTTCTACATCAACACTGACATGGTATACAAAGTGAACTATTTTGTTGAAGATGTACATTCTATTCTACTGACATATTGTTTTGTTGTTGTTTTTTTTTCTTCATATAAACATTCCCAATCAAACATACAAGTTCAATGTAAACAACAATCTTACTTGCAGACCTAAGTTAATATCTTTGAATATGAAATACTGTCATCTCTCTCTCAGTATTCTCATGACATACTGAATAGATCAGGGCCCATAGGCTTACACTTTATCAATTTCAAAAGTTTGCATTTTAATTTAAAGAGATCTGATTTTTTTTCAGGTAATTTATTTTTTTGTTACCAATAAATAAATAATTATGGCTTCTTTTATTGGTTCATTATTTCAACTTTTTAGACCATCAAGATAAAACTACATAATAGCTTTCATTCATAAACTACATAATGGCTTTCATGAATACATTTCAAACAATTCTATTAAAATAATTTTGATTTTCAATTATTTTATACGATTTTTACGATGATTAAGCTTTTTTCTTTTTTAAAGGCAATGTTAAGTTTAAAAAAAATAACTGGATAGAAAGAAAAGTGTTTATTTTGAGGACAAATGTGTACAGGTCTTAATTTTCAAAAGTAAATGACAATAATAAAACTGACCAAAGATATGAGGTTCCAATGTAAGTATCATTACATATAGTAAACTTTCACTACACACACATATATATATATATATAATATTTTATAAAATTTAAAAAGTATAATTAACACTAAAAATGTTGGTTTTAATGTTCACAAAAAGTACACAACTAAATTTTCATTTCACAAATAATCTACTTTTTTCCCCAATGTTTTTAATTTTATTCTTCTTTTAGATACAAGATACATATATCACCACTCAACAAGATGTTTATTGACTACACCAACATGAAATAAAAAAAAAAAAATTGATACAACTTCCCTTTCAATGATATGCATCAGTGCTCATCCCTTATCACCTTGGAGGACATATCTGACACAGAGCGTTGCCTCAGAGGGACCTATCTGCACTGTGTCATGGGCAGGACGTGGTTGGGCATCACAACACTACAGATACTCAGCATGTCATACAACAGAACAAACAAAAAAAAACTATCATTGCATGGAGACACACACTTGTTTAATTCTTACAAAGACTAAATAGTTGAGAAAAAAAAAAAGCCCTTTTCCTGTTGGTTAATATAAAAGTTGAAACCTCCAAAGAGAGGAATAAAAATGTCTTGACTTCATTTGAACACCCAGAGCATTAGAAAGTTGACAAGAAACGAAGACAAAAGAAAATTGTGGACTGTTACAGTATCAGGGGATCAAAGTACTATACGGTCCAACACAATGATGGACAAGACATTTAACTTAGATGTCAACACAAGAAGACACAAACACACACATTACACAAACTATGGAAGAAAGGTTGAAGGTCACGTTGTAGCCTGGGCAGAGGCTGCAGCAGCGTGGGCAATGTTCTCTCCAAGTGCTTCCAGCAACTCTCGCCTGTAGTCATCAAAGTCTCCATCAATCTCATTGATTGTTTTATTCTCTACCACCCATAGCTGACAGTCTGTTTCTCTGATCAGCCTCTCGTCATGGCTGACAATGATTACACCTGCCAGGCGATAAAAAGAGGGGAGTTAAAAACAGATGAAGGTGGGGAATCAACAACAAACAGGGATGAAAGAGGTCAGTTAACAACAAACAGGTTAATAATATGAGAGATGTGTTTCCTATTCTCATTACCACTGTGTCAGTTAAAAAAAAAAGACTTCAAAATTAAACAAAATTAGGTCAAAACATGTCATTCAATTAGGTCATGATGATTGCTCCAGGGGAAATCTGACAGTTCAATGTCATGAACAAAAATTAAAAACCTTTTGAAGGTGGAAATTCCAATAACACATTGAAGTCTTCTAGTTTTGAAGAGAAAAATGGTTGAACTACTTAAACTACTTAAGTTACAAAAACAAATGTTTCATAATTATTTTGTCACAGTAGGAATTTCTGTTTTACATCCAGATAGATGTTTTAGAATTAGTTTCAATTTGAAATTGCCTAGGGAGGCTTTTTTGTCTTTTTTTTTTACCCCCAGTGTATTTAAAGAGCTTGCCTCAATGAATACTTTTGTTGGAAAAAAAAGGTTGCTGGTTGGTGTGATGGCCTCATGAGATCAGTGTTCACTACTGTTCATAGAAACTTTACAAACTGCCTTATTAACTGGTAGGTTTCTAAGTAAAACACCAATACAAATTGTAAAAAAAAATACTGTTATCACATTACATTATTTTATTTTGCTTTTAACAAGAAATTAACTTGGTCAATTTTTGTGTCATTTTATGGGCCACTATCACACCATCCCAAAAGCATTAAAAAAAACATACTAGCAAATCATAAACTTTGGTTGACAAAAGGCTTACCACCAGTAAATTCTCTAATAGCATCAGCTAAAGCATCAATGGATTCTATATCTAGATTATTGGTAGGCTCATCCTGTCCAAACAGAGAAAGTGTGTATTAGTAAATGTACAAAAAGATGGAAGAGAAATGACATGAAGTTCAATCAATAACCTTAAATTAGTTCATGGAGGCTTATAATGACATTGGTTCTCATAGGTGGCTGGACGCTTTTGACAATGTCCCTGCAACGTTTTCTTTGACCGCCTTGCAAGCACTTTCCTTCCCTTCATTGGCCATACAGGAGTAGTTTAGGGATGTTGTGGTCTTCCATTCTGCAGACGTGTCCTGCCCATCGCAGCTGGGACTGCATCAGGATTGTGTGGATGCTTTGCAGAGCCGCTCTTTGAAGGACTTCAGTATGTGGTATTTTTTCTTGCCATTTGACAGTATTTTTCTTAGACATGTCATGTGGAAGTGGTTTAGTTTCTTTGCATGTTTTCTGTACACTGTCCATGTTTCTGAGGCATCTAGCAATGTAGGAAGGATGACAGCTCGCTGGACTCCTAGCTTTGTATTTGTGGCGACACCTCATCTGTTCCAGACATTTATTTAAAACTTGTGTAGGTAATGGTGTGTCCTGCGTGGCATTATTTAAATTAATTAAAGCTGTATTTTTTAAAGGCAGTAATGATTACTATTACTGTTAGGGAACAAAACTGTTAACTAATACTGTTAGAATTACTGTGTGTGTGTTGGGGGGGGGGGGGGGGGGCATGTGAGTGAAGTGAGTAAAGTGAAATGGTTTAATCCTAGAATATATATATATAGGTCGTCCATCGTGGTTGGATGATGACCACTTTGTCATCCAGGGGGCTGAGGGCTTTGCACTGGGGTTTTATGCATTCTCATGTGGCTGGTGAGACCTATGTGAGCCCGGAATGTTCGGCCGCACACTGGGCAGGTTATTCCAGCTAGAGCTAGTGTCGTTTGCCTTGCTTTTCTTGCGTTTTTCTTCTGCCAGCGTTGTTCTTTTTTCCTCAGCAACCTGTGCGCCAGTTTTCACAGCGGGACGCCATGATGCTCTGTCATGTGCCTCTGTCTCCCAGGTGCCTGGGTCTATGCTGAACGCCTTCAGAGAAGCTTTGAGGGTGTCCCTGAAGCGCTTTCTTTGACCACCTTGCGAGCGCGTTCCTTAGCTTAGTTGGCCATACAAGAGTCGTTTAGGGATGCGGTGGTCTTCCATTCTGTAGACGTGACCTGCCCATCGCAGCTGGGAACAAAATGCTGACCTGTTCTCAATATATGTCGACTTAACAAAGGCATTCGACACTGTTAGCAGAGAAGGACTCTGGAAGATCATGTCAAAGTATGTCTGTCCACAAAAATTCATAACCATGGTGAGACTATTTCATGATGGCATGAAGGCTCGTGTCCAAAAAAGTGGAGAACCATCAGAGCCCTTCGAAGTATCAAATGGGGTAAAACAAGGCTGTGTCGTAGCACCTACACTGTTCAGTATCATGTTCTCCGCTATGCTGACAGATGCATTCACAAATAGAGAAAACAACGGGATAAATATATCATACAGATTTGATGGTGGCCTATTCAACTCGAGGCGGCTTAAAGCAAAATAAAAAACAAATGCAGCAGTAATCAGAGACTTGCTAGTGCTGATGACTGTGCCCTAAATGCCTGCTCTGAAAACGATCTGCAGAGCATCGTCAGTGACTTCTCAAGAGCATGCTCAGACTTTGGCCTTAACATCAATATGAACAAGACTGAAGTCTTATATCTACCTGCTCCTAGGAAAGACTACTCGGATCCAAGCATCACTATAAATGGACAGGATATAAACGCAGTGGACAAATTCACATATCTTGGCAGCACACTCTCCAGAAATGGAAAAATCGATAGTGAAATCGACCTGCGTATAGCCAAGGCCAGTGCATCCTATGGCAGACTGTCTAAAACTGTCTGGAACAGACGTGGCATCACCACAAACACAAAGCTAGGGGTCTATAGAGCCATCATCCTCCATACATTGCTCTATGCCTCAGAAACATGGACAGTGTACAGTAAACATGCAAAGAAACTGAACCACTTCCACATGACATGTCTGAGAAAAATACTAAATGTCAAATGGCAAGACAAAATACCAGATACAGAAGTTCTTTGAAGAGCGTGTCTGCAAAGCATCCACACAATCCTAGAATACTACACTACATAATGATGCAAGGCCCAACGATCAGCAAAAAAAAAAAATCAAACTTCCTTGAACTAGCTTGACTTCTTTAAAGTCCATTAAAATAAAAACGCCTCTACTTTCACATTTCTTACCAAGATGAGAACATCAGGAGCTCTACATGAGAGGTCAGCCAAGGCTACTCTTGATTTCTGACCTCCAGACAGATCTCGTATGGGGATAGTGTGGGCATGACCTGCAAGTCCAAACTGACCAAGTTTTTTCCGTGCGTCTTGATATTGAAGATTGAATGTATCCTGGAAGAAACACAATTCACAAAAATTAGAAAACTAGATTTTCAAAGACTAAGCAGGATTATTTATAAGAACACTTACTGGTATGCAGAGATGCTGGGCATAATTTATGCCTTTTGAGAAATCATGATTTTTTTTTAGAGAAAGAAATTAAAATTGTTTGTATAGAATATTTTCAACCATATTCTCCTTTGTTTGTAAGCCAACCCTCCGAATTTATCTTTTGGAGCAGGAAAATAGAAGTGTACAACTTTTATTAAAATGAAAAGTTGACCACAATATGACTTAATAGTAAAACACGTAGAAGTTAGGTTTAATTGGGTATTTCCTTATTGAAACAACAGTACATTTAAAAGTTAGAACGGAAATAGGTTAGAAATTAACATATGAATGACGATGATGGAGACGGCTTGTAGCGCATTGATACGACGTAGACTGTGCCCTTATTTTCTAAAATAAACTGTATTATTTAAAAGGGTGGACTATCTCATTTTATAGAGTTTGTTCTGTGGTGAGTTGTATGATACTTAGAACTGGTGCACATCTACAATTAATCAACATCTACACTACATTCAACTAGATTTAACAGCCACTCAACAACAAAATGCTTTTATGCCAGCATATATAGCTTAGAATAGTTTATAGTGGATAGTTTATATTGAATAGTTTATAGTGAATAGTTTATAGTGAATAGTAAATAGTGGATAGTTTATGGTGAATATTTATAGTGAATAGTTTATAGTAAGTAGCGGAGAGTTTACAATTTATTGTGGCACAGAAAACCCCCAAAGAGCGGACTTGCAAAGTACAAACACACAACCTTGATGCATCCTCAAATGTGGTGAGCAGGTCACATCAGCAAAATGTAAGATTCCTGCATCCATAAGAGGCCACTTTTTGGCCAGCTAACAAATGGAAAGTGATCTCAAAGTAGGCATAAGGAAAAGATGCAGGGACACTGGAAACATCTTTGAGAGTTTTCCATATTGGCACTACACCTGACACTACAACAAAGAACAAAACATCACAGCACTGTAAGCATGGGTCACACAAGAAAAGTAACAAAACAGAAAGTTACATCAATCCTCATTGGTTCCAGCTACAATACAATACAATGTAGCTTGAGATGAATTCTGATTGGGTTCAGAGCACAAACATTCTGGGCACAGGCTGGCCTCACCAGTCAGATGCTGAGACAGAAATGTACAACCAAGCATTCAGCCACCTGGATGACAGGTGAGCTTTCTAAGAACAAAGTTTACTTGTAGAATTTTGTGTATGGGATGCTTTTGTATAATACTGCACAATGGATCCTTTTGTATAATACTGCCCATGAGATGCTTTTGTATAATACTGCCCATGGGATGCTTTTGTATAATACTGCCCATGGGATGCTTTTGTATAATACTGCCCATGGGATGCTTTTGTATAGTACTGCCCATGGGATGCTTTTGTATAATACTGCCCATGGGATGCTTTTGTATAATACTGCACAATGGATCCTTTTGTATAATACTGCCCATGGGATGCTTTTGTATAATACTGCCCATGAGATGCTTTTGTATAATACTGCCCATGGGATGCTTTTGTATAATACTGCCCATGGGATGCTTTTGTATAATACTGCCCATGGGATGCTTTTGTATAATACTGCCCATAGGATGCTTTTGTATAATGCTGCACAATGGATCTTATTGTATAATACTGCCCATGGGATGCTTTTGTATAGTACTGCCCATGAGATGCTTTTGTATAATACTGCCCATGGGATGCTTTTGTATAATACTGCCCATGGGATGCTTTTGTATAATACTGCCCATGGGATGCTTTTGTATAATACTGCCCATAGGATGCTTTTGTATAATACTGCACAATGGATCCTTTTGTATAATACTGCCCATGGGATGCTTTTGTATAATACTGCCCATGGGATGCTTTTGTATAATACTGCCCATGGGATTCTTTTGTATAATACTGCCCATGGGATTCTTTTGTATAATACTGCCCATGGGATGCTTTTGTATAATACTGCACAAGGGATCCTTTTGTATAATACTGCCCATGGGATGCTTTTGTATAGTACTGCCCATGGGATGCTTTTGTATAATACTGCCCATGGGATGCTTTTGTATAATACTGCCCATGGGATGCTTTTGTATAGTACTGCCCATGGGATGCTTTTGTATATTACTGCCCATGGGATGCTTTTGTATAATACTGCTCATTGGATGCTTTTGTATAATACTGCCCATGGGATGCTTTTGTATAATACTACCGAAAGGATGCTTTTGTATAAGCTATAATTTTTACATTTGAAAATACCGAATTGAAAGTGAACAAAAAATTTTTTAGAATACAAATCTAAATTAAATATATAAAATTAATGTAAAAGACTACAATGTAAACCGTAAGCACATGAAAAGAAAAGCATGTCAGGTACTTACAATCAAATACTGAGCTGCTGATTTTTCCAATGTGAGCTGGTCAGCTGAATGTTGATCATATTTGCCTATACGCTAAATGCGTGAATACAAATGCTTATCAGTATCAGTATATCCAATCACTACTAAATTTGTTAGTGTAACTGTCATCAATCTAGTAGACATCAATCTAATATATCAGTATCAGTTCATCCAATCACTACTAAATTTGTTAGTGTAACTGTCATCAATCTAATAGACATCAAACTAATATAATGTAGGACAAATTACCAAGCGATGATTTTTTCTCCTTTCTCCAATGGTCTGAAAAAAAAAACAGCGATGTTTTTAAACAATAATTAAAATTCTGTTAAACAAGAAAATTTAATCAACATCGAAAGCAAATAAAGTTTATTTTATATTAACAGGAAGTTGTTTTTTTATATATTGAACCACTTGGACTTTCTTTAATGAAGCTGCAAAGTACAAGAGAATAAGCTAGTGACTTGAACAATTGAAGGAGGCATGGTTACTGAATTGTAAAACACTTGGCTTTAGAATTAAAGAGTCCCAGGTTTGAATCTGTGAAGACTGGGATTTTTAATTTCAGGAATTTAAGGTGTCCCCAAGTCCTCCCAATTCTAATGGGTACCTGACATTAGTTGGTTAGTTAGTTAAATAAAGTGGTTGGTCATGGTGCTGGCCACTTGACAGCCTTGATAAACATCAGCCATAGAAACAGATGACCTTTAGATCATCTGCACTATAGACCACAAAGTCTGAAAGAAAACTTTTACTTTTTCAGCAAATCAAGTCCTATTAGCATCACTATCTAGGTCAAATATCGCTGTATTGGTTTGGAGTGCAGAGGAAGACAGTGCTGCCCTATTGTCCCATTCTAAATAAATAAACATATTAACATGGCTGTCACTGTTTCAAGTTCATTAAAGACAAAGAAAAACCCTTAACTTATAGTGATGAGATTGTCTTGAAAAACAACTTGGTTTCTGTTTGACAAAATAGACTAAAATAATGCGAAGGAGATAATATAACATCTACATGAACTTTTTCTTTCCCAATTACAATTCAGTGTTAATCTTATCAGGGGTTATAAGAATCTAAATGCATTACAAAAACTCCAGCATTAGTAAAACAAATTAGTATTTGCATGTATTAAGCTTAAATAGTGTTTTGATTTAAACAAATGAAGAAATGTTTAAACTTGTTCATAAAATAAAATCTGACTACAGTCCAACAAAGCTAAAGGAAATAGTGAACTGTTTTCTACAAACCAATTATCCTAGCAATCAGTGGATCAGAGTTTACACGGATGGCTCATCCCATAAAGCCACCACAAATGAAGGAGCTGGAATACTCACTAAATGGCCAGATGGAGAAAAACTAGAAAAATCCATTGCAACTGGAGAGCTCTCTGACAGTCACAGAGCAGAAAGGGAAGCACTAGCAATAGCTGCTACCATGCTAGCAAATCATCCAAGTACCCACACAGTCAGATTGTCTTTCTAACCGATGTGAAAACAACCCTCCAAAGCTTGCAAAACTCTGATTCCTCATATAAATAATCTGAGAACAGCACTTACAAAGCTCAACGATTCAATGGATACCAGCTCATATAGAACTAGAAGGAAATGAGAAAGCCAAGAGTGGGAGAACTAACTAACAATTAAACTCTGCACTCTATGCAGAAGAAATTAATTGTGAATAAAATAAATGAGAAATGGACGAGCTCTCATCCAAATCACAAGAAAGATGATGCTTACTATAAGCTATCCTGTTAAGATCAACATCTAATCTTTTGACTCAGGACCAGACACAACAGAATGCGACAACACATGTACCGGAAGCTCAAAATTGGAAACAGCGAAATCTGCCCATTTACCAAGAGGCCCGTACAAGACACTGGCACCAAAACACCCCAATAGAAAGAAAACTATATGGAGAGCTCCCTGATTTGGAAACCACTGCGCAGTTCATCTCATGTATTGGTCTAGTCATCTGAACACTCCAACATAATAAATGAGAACAAAGAAGAAGAAGAAGAAGTTCTCTTCATTTTTCCTGAGAACATTTTATTATTTCATTCCCCAATAAGTTAGAACTACTTACAGGTACTATGTCCCCAGTGAGTAGCTTAAGGAATGTACTTTTACCAACACCGTTGGGACCAACAATGGCAACTGAAAAAAAAAATGTATAAGATATACTTCAGAATGGTAAATGCGTCCTAAATTACATGCTTTTTTTTTCTTTATAAGATCAAAATTTAAACTTGGCCGAGGGTAAGGTCTGATACAATCCTAAAAAGTATAGACTTGTACAATTTTAAACCATTTCTTTTTTTTTTTAAACAAAATATATGTGATGTAAGCAAATAAAATAACAGTTGAAACCTAACACTGACCTCTTGATGACATATCAATACCAAAGTCTAAATCTTTAAATAAGACATTCTGTCCAGGGTAACCAAAGGTTACAGCTGAGGAGTAAACAAATGATAAGTCAAACCTGATACAAGCCCTATAGTTACAAAATTTTAATTGAATAGAAAGTACACCAGTTTCTCACTCCTCGTCAGGGCGTCCCTCGGGTTCAGCTGTACATATAAAACACAATACCTTGATCATCACGAACACAACACTTAATATTTACACTTCCGATTGTTAGTGCATAGTTTCAAAAATAGATTATTCACATATACACACATTCATCTGTGACATCTATGATAACAATAAAATTTGAAATACCACACACATTCATCCGTGACATCTATGATAACAATAAAATTTGAAATACCTTGGTACCAGAATCACAACTCTCAACTTCAACAATTCCATGTTCAAACAAAATATTCAAGTCCAAAAATGTTTTTAAACTTAAAACATATCAGAAGAACTGCTAACAATCGCTGAATATAAAGAGAGAGAGTGTGTTTGGCTTTCTAGTATGACATGCCAACATCAGTGACTTCAATGAGTTTCAAGAATAAATAAAGTGACTCCAATGAGTATCAAGAATAAATAAAGTGACTCCAATGAGGTTCAAGAATAAATAAAGTGAATTTACTGAGTTTCAAGAATAAATAAAAAGACTTTAGTGAGTTTCAAAAATAAATAAAGTGACTTTAGTAAGTTCAAGAATAAATAAGAATAAATAAAGTGACTCCAATGAGTTTCAAGAATAAATTAAGTGACTTTAGTGAGTTTCAAGAATAAATAAAGTGACTTTAGAGAGTTTAAACAATAAATAAAGTCAGATAATGGAGGAAATAGAAGTGATGTTGCTTATAAATGGAAGTAAAAAAGTTATTTGGAGATGCTACTAGTGAAGCTATTATTTGTAAAGTTTTAAAAAAAAAGGAAATTTAAACAAAAACAGCATATTTATGGTGTCATGAATGTTTTGTGTTTTACCCACTAGAGTTAAGTACAATTGAACTTCAATATTTAAGAGCTAATTATATATACCAATAAAAAAAAGTATTGCTAGCATTGACTTATATTACATATATGTACAAGTTCCAGCTTAATAGTTAGTGTACACAAAAAATGTGGGCTTAAAGGCTAGACTCACAGTATACTCCCAATATAGGCGGGTTTAAAGGTGCAGGTGCAGGAAAAGAGAATTTCACAACATAGTCCTTCGGTCTAGATAAAAGTTCTGTCTTGGTTTCAGTTTCCTCAAACATGCTTGGTTTCTTTAGATTTTTTCCTTTGCGATTTATACCATCTTTTGCCTTGGCTTCCTAGCTCACCATTTAGAAATAAAATATTAGCAATATATAAAACGCATACATTATTTAAAGTTCAATTTCATTACAGATAAAATGATTTTAAAAAATGTGCACCAAAAAGAAAAAAAGTTAGCATGTAATTGGCAAAAACATTTGCTAATTATAAAACACTTAATTACCACTACAATACAAATGTATTACTTACTGCTGTCTTGGTGGACTTGCCAGATGCTTTCAAATCTTTAATTTTTTTCTCTTGCTTTTCAAAGTCACGCAACTGTTCTTTTCTTTTCTGTACAAACATCTTTTTGAAAGTAGCTGTTTGTCAAACATAAAAAACAACAACACTAAAATGTTTCTTTAATATTGTTACGTATGCAGGGTTGTGTGAAAGTGGAATGGTGTGAATGCCTGTGGAAAGAGGAAGAAGACAGAAAAAGGGAAAACTTTGAATGAGGAGATTATTGACATTATTATTTGTTAAACCAGGATTAAAGTTCTCTAAATCTACTACTTGTTGTTCTGAGTAGGAGTATGATTAAAAGAGTCTTATCTGCTCGTAACAAATATCCTTAGTCACATAATAATCTGAACGCCTATAAGGTAGAATTTCATACTTTGGAATAAAAGGGGATATGATAAAGAGGTTGGTATAAATCCTTTTGTGCCTGTATAGACAGAACAAAAAAGGTAACAATACTAAAAGAAATGGCTGACTCAATATAATAACAAGACTATTTACCATAGTTTCCCCTGTAGTAGAAAAGCTTCTGCTGGTCAAGGTGAATAATATCTGTGCAGACATTGTCTAAAAAGCTTTGATCGTGAGATACAACTAGTAATGTCTTCTTCCACTGCTGGAGATAACTAAAGAAAAAAAAAACAATTGTGTTTCTAAAAGAATGTTGCATTGATGATGTTTAAAATGGTAATAAAATCCATAAAATATATTTTAACAAAACTCACTGAACTAGAAGCAAGTAGAACATATTATAATATATCTTTTACTTGCATTCAATTTCAATGACAACACACTTAGTTAGAATCTTATTCTTTGTTAAAGATAAAATATTTAAAATCTCAAAATATTGAAATTATCTTCTGTTTTGAAGTAACTTCTGCACTTTACAAGATTGAAACTTGAATGTTTATTACCCTAACTGCCTCAAACATTTTTCATTATTTTGTTTTGTTCATTCCTAAATTATTTTCAAATTAAATGTTTTTTAATATGGGTGAAGTCACATATGTAATTTAACATATTAACATACTAATGATAGATTATGATATTAATAGAATATGTTGGCAATGACCAGCATGAGTTTTTTTTTATACAAAAACAATCACTACATCAGGTTCAGTAGCTAAACAGCTTCTTGTCATGTACACATTATGTTGTGAAATAAATCATAATAATCATGTAGATATACCAAGGTATATTTTATTTTGACCTTTCTAAAAGGCTTAAACCATTGGTACATAACAGTCTAGATACTTACTTATCTAACCAAATAACAGCATTGAGATCGAGATGGTTGGTAGGCTCATCAAGCATAAGTAATGTGGGCTCCATGAACAAAGCTCTGTGAACAAAGAGAAGTCATTTGAAAATATTAAAATAATGCTACAATAAAAATTCAAATTAAATGTCATTCGAGTAGTTTGGTCTTAAAATTGCAAACCAATCCAGTACCTGGCCAGAGAGACTCTCATTCTCCAACCACCAGACAAGTCTTTAGTGGCTCTGTTCATCATCTCTTTAGTAAAACCCAGACCAGCCAAGATTCTTCTTGCCTTTGGTTCAGCAGCATCAGCATTGATTGCTCTCAATTCTTCATAAACCTTAACACAAGGACAATTTAGGTTTCAAGTCATTTGTGCAGTTTTGGTTAAACACAATACGTCTATGTATTTTTTAATTCAAAACATTATTATACTAATGTAATTCAATAATTTTGCTCTACCAACCAGACAGTTCCAACTCTTCTCTGATTATTCAAAAAAATTAAATATATATAAATGTTATGATGCTAGATTTTGTTCTACTAAGCAGACAAACCCAGATTTCAATTCTGCCCTGAATTCCACTTTTAATAATATAAGGAAATAGGAATGTGAAGCTAAGTGCCGACTGATGCCTACATAAAAAAAAAAAAAGTTCCCCTTTCAGACCTTGTGGTCTATAAGGCAGATGATGTAAGAGTTATCTGTTTCTGTGGCCTGCGGTTAACGAGGGTGCCATGTGGCCAGCACAACGACCAACCGCCTATACTTTTCCCCAACTAATGTCAGGTACCCATTTAGAGCTGGGTGGACTCAGTGGCACCCAAAGATCCCGAAATGAAAATCCCAGTCTTCACCGGGATTCTAACCCCTGACTTTCGGTTCGGGAGTCAAGCGCTTTACCACTCAGCCACAGCGCCTCCAATGCCTACATATTACATATATATAAAAGAAAAACTTAGATGAACTTACATCTTTCAATCGATCAGTAATCTCTCGCCCCCCTTCTGTTATTTTAGACATCAACTCTTTCTCCTCCTGTAGTAGTGCTGTTCTCTTTTTGTCTGCTTTAAGGACAGCATCAATAGCTTTAGTATCATCAGCGGAAACTTCTTGCTCACAGTACAGAACATCAATGTTGGCAGGAATATTTAAAGCTCGGCTAGCCATATGCTTCAACAAGGTTGTTTTGCCATGGCTGTGAACAAATATGTATGTGATAAAGATACTAAAAAAAAAAAAAACAACATACCAGACCATAAATGGTTTGTCTAAGAACAAAATGTTGACAACTAGTGCGCAAATAAATGTTTGTGAAAAAATGATAAGATTCTTAATGAAATGTTTGTTAAAAAAATTAGCTGATAAATTAGTAACTTTTTAACAAATAGTTTTGTTTGCCTATTCATATACAATGCAACCTAAAATAAAATTCAATAAATGACAACAAAATTTAAGATAATTACAAAAATCTAATTACGATCTCTTGCTAAATGTGAAAAATGATACTTACCCATTGGGTCCAACTAGACCATATCTACGTCCATGTGTAATAAACAAATCAGCATTTACAAACAATTCTTTTCCTCGAGCAGAAATACTAAACCTTTCCACCTGAAAGAACCATGTAAATATGTAGGGGAAAAAAAACTATAAACATAGGAATAATTATACAAATGCAAAGATTATTTCATTTATGTGTACCTTGATGTCCAACTGGTTGTCCATTACAGCATCTTTTTTAGACTTCTCAGCTTGGGAAACAGAAAACTGACCATCTTCTTCAATTTCTTCTAATGCTTTAGCATGTTCCATCTTAATAATAAAAAAAAAATATTTGTTTGAACTGATATCATTTAAATAAGGACAAAGTATTGCCAACTATTCTGACAAAATTTCAAACCTTCTTTTTTAGCTTCTTGAGATCTTTCCTGGACAGTTTTGGCTTGTCTTTGTCATCTTCTGCTCAAGTTAAAAGAAGAAAAAAAAAAGAATTTGAACACTTAATAAATATATAAACTCTCTAAGAGAGTTCATAAATTAAATATAATATAAACACACACACACACACACAAACATTAATATGATCATTTTATCTTATGGAGTCAACCAAAAAAAAAAATGTTTTGACAGATAAATAATTCAAACATTGACCAACTAACTTACATCCTCTAGTCAAAATGTTTTGCACAAAATAAAATTTATAGAATAATAATACCTCTTTCTTTAAAATGGAGTCTTACCAAGTTTTTAAACAAAAATGGGAAAAAAAGTTGGAAGTAAAAAAAAAAAAAAATTTTATTTATGGAGTGTGTGGTCTTCCAAAATAAAAGTTTTTATTTAACAAAAAAAAAAAAAATACCAATTGGAAAGAAACATTATAAATGAAAAACTAAATCAGAAAACCACGGCAAGAAAAAGACATTTAAAAAAAAAAGGCTACAGAAATGTCTCTGAAACTTGGATAATGGATTAGCTAACTTGAACATGGATACATTCCTGAACATTTCCAGTTCTTAGTAATAAAATATATTTTTTAATGTTGTTTGCATATTGCTTGTGCCACTGGATTGAGTAAGAACATTCAAAATCAACAGCACAACAATAACAACATATCAGTCGAACCTTCTGTAGATTTAGCACTCTCTTCTGGCTCTACCAAAGCATCTCTGTTTTCTTCCTCCTCCTCCTCCTCGTCATCCATTACATCATCATCATCTTGCAAAGCTTGAAATTTGTTGGCTGCCACTTTTACTTCAGCTTTTTGTTTCTTCTGTTGTTCCTCTGCTGCCAACTTTTCTTTTTCCCCTGCAACCAAATCTTCCTTCAACTTATCCATCTTGCTTTTTTTCTTTTTGTCCTGATGAGTTACAGTTAAGTACGAAAAATTAGAAGAAAAACAATAGTTTCAGAAACAGAAAACCTAGCATCACACATCAGTAAGATATAAACATATAAGCCAGTTATTTTAAGTCTTTACAAGTGAAGCTTCTCTAACTTGAAAAGTAAGCAAATGTCTAAACTACACAAATAGACATACGTTGTTAACTTAGGGGAAAGTAAGATCAAAAGTAACACATAACAGCAAACCTTTTTCTTGGATTTTTTCACAGTTTCAAAATCATCATCATCATCTTTTATTGCCAATTTGCCAATATCATTTGCAACATCATCATCATCATCATCCTTCCACTCTTCTTTTTCTGGTTTATTTTTCTTTAAATAAGAACATGTGAAATGTGTAAAAATTAGTTGCAATTAGACTTAAGTGTTTAAACAAAGTTTTAGTTACAATTAGACTTAAGTGTTTAAACAAAGTTTTAGTTACAATTAGACTTAAGTGTTTAAACAAAGTTTTAGTTACAATTAGACTTAAGTGTTTAAACAAAGTTTTAGTTGCAATTAGACTTAAGTGTTTAAACAAAGATTTAAGTCAATTATTATAATCCATTTAATTAATTCATTAACATTTTATCTCTTTATTCTTTCTCTCAAATTCCCTAAGAAAAGGTGTAGAAAATCAGACATTCAAATCTCAGCCTCAGTGGTCTAAAAATGGTAAATTGTGAGTACAGTTGTAGAAAATGTTCCTCAGAATGTTGGGATTCCTAACTAAACAGAATAGACCTTAAATTTTCATGAATATTGCTGTAAACCTGCCCCCTCCCTAACTAACCATTTTTTTCACATGCAAAGTAGAGTGATTTTCATTATGCTGTCGGGCGTAAATAACCTGAGCTAGCGGCTTAGTGTGTTAAGAAACTTTAGTGAAGATTTTTTAGTTCTCGAATGAGGATAGTTTTCTTTAATTTGTGTTAGTGAATCAAGATATGTAAATTTCAATTGTAGTAGTGGGAAATTATTTCTTTTTACCAGAAGTATTGACTAATTCATGGATGCAAGCAACAGAACCCCATTTTGCCTGCAGGGGGGGGGGGGGGGGGGGGGGGGGGGGGTCAGCAACCCCGAAAAACCTGCAAGCATGATGCCTCTTATATCTTCACGACATAAATAAAACATTTACTGATATATATATATATATATCTTTCAATACAAACTATTAATTCTATGCTTTTACTTAGATTACTATAATCTACTTAAATGTATGTTTAAACATTTCTTTTTTTTATATATATTTAATATGCACATTGATAGGCCTACTACTACTATATTAGTATAAAGCAAACTTTGTTGCACCTATGAGAATGTTAAAAGTTATCTTTATTTTAAATTAAAGATCTAATAGATCTATTTATATAAATATTTATTGGCTGACAGAGTAATCAGACAATAGATATTATGAAATCTAGAACTAGATCTTCTAATTCTAACTAATAGAGTTTAGCTTAGACTGATTTACTAGATTATCAGTTACCTAGATCTAGAATCTAGTCAAGATGTCATTCATATTCTATGATAACAGTAGCAGAGTACTAGAGTAGATCCATCAATTTACACCTATCTAAATCTAGGTCTAATAAAGAAACTAATAAGTATTACAGATCTAGACATATAGTATATGTATATGATATACTCACAATAGTCTCTGAATCTAAGTCTAGACTTTCAACTTTTCTATTTCTAGGAATAGAGTGTCACTAGACTCTCACTAGAGTTGACTAGGACTAGAGTCTCCTACTCCTAGAGCTACTAGTTAACTAGCCTAGACCTATATCCAAATTATTATTTATATACAAGATTTAGATTTAGTTCAATATCTTTTTTTATTAGATTTAATTAGAATCTAGAGTAGACAAGAGTAATCTAGACTTTACTTGAACTACTTGAAGATAATTGATACGATCTACGCTGCTTCTGCTCAAGTTGAAGTTAGGCAAGTATTAGGACTAGACTTGACTAGACTAGACCTAGATCTAGTGGTAGATTGTAACTGTAAGATTCTAACTAATTATTCTAATTTTATCTAGAATTCTAGATCTAATAGTTAAAAGTTAATATTCATTGATAATCGATCTATCATCTAAGATTCTAGACAATTAAAATTAAATTATTTAGCTAGGCTAGATTCTAGTGCCGCCTAGGGTCTAGATCTATCAGAAATTAATCATTAGACTTGATCTAGCCTCAAGGTCTGTTTTCATTTTTTTAAAAGAAGATAAGTTCTTATGCCGGCAGACCAAACTTATTAGAATTAGATCTAGATCTACTTACTAACTTAATTAATTAAGCGTTTCAGGCCGGCGCCTTACAGATTTGTTTCTAGCTTTTGTTTACGTTTTTGATAAAAAGTGAAAGTACGGAAATAAGCGCAGGCGCCGTAACTTCCTGTCTTTCTTTGAATTCGACTTATTAATATTTTTTTTGTTTGAAAGACCAAAACATAATCGCAAATGTAAAAAAAAAAAGTCAGATAACGAGCCTGCAATCAGCAGGAATGGCGTTTGCCGGCAGGCTTTTTTTAAAATTGATTTTGCCAGCTATAGCCGGCGATCTTGCATCCATGGACTAATTATAGTTGGATTGTGCTTCTGCAAGAAAGTTACCAGTGACCTGAGCATCTGGGAGTTATTTTCTTTAGTTCACTCCTATGTCCTAACAATATATTCTTTTTATTTTGCCTCACCTTTTTATTTGCCTTCTTTCCAGTTTCTGAGCTCTTCACACTGTTTTCAGAAGCTTTGCTTATCTGACTCACTGCATCATCATCGTCATCATCATCCCCTTTGGATTTTTCTTTATTCTGATCAAAGAACAATTGTAGAAAAGGTTTTATTGCTGTCTTCAAGTCACAGTAATATTTATAACTAGTTAATACAGGCTGCATCAAGTTGAAGAAGGATCATTTGGTCTAAACAACTGAATGAGATATCAAATAAATAGAAAAGTGAGTTGTTTTTTCAAACAAAGCTTTTAAATATTAACTCACTCCAACTGCCAGTCTGGGAGGATTCTTGTACACATTTCTCTCTCCCCCCCTTCCTATTCTGGGATCAAGTCAAAATTGTATACATGGACGAGCTCTCATCCAAATCACAAGAAAGATGACGCTTACTATAAGCTATCCCGACAAGACCAACGTCTAATCTTTCGACTCAGGACCGGACACAACAGAATGCGACAACACATGTACCGGAAACTCAAAATTGGAACCAGTGAAATCTGCCCATGTGGAGAATCACCAGAGAATACAGACCACGTCCTCCAAAACTGCTCTCTATACCAAGAGGCTCGTATAAGACATTGGCCCCAAATCACCCCAATAGAAAAGAAACTATATGGAGAGCTCCCTGATCTGGAAACCACTGCGCATTTCATCTCATGTATTGGTCTACTCATCTGAACACTCCAACATAATCAATGAGAACGAAGAAGAAGAAGAAGAAATTCATAACCAAAGACAATGCACAAATCTATCAAAAAATTAACCCATCAGGTAATCAATTAGTGGTAGTTAGTTAATTATGTTTTATATTTATAAAGAAAAAAGTGAGATAAATACTTGTATTATTGAGAGATGTGACAATGATTGTGTGGTGCTTCCCCCCCCCCCCCCCCCCCCACAAACCTTTTTTTAAAACTAGTATTTCTTTATATTTTGCTTGTTTTTTAAATTATAATGACAACCTTCTTAGCATTTTATGAATAACATCAGGATGATAAAAAAAAAACAGCCCACAAAAATAAACAATACAGTCATTTATCATCTTTCAGAATTACATAGCAACAAGATGCATCCTGCATTGCCATTTGAGTAGGCAACTGCTTTTATGTGTAAAGAAACATATTTAGCATTGTCAGTTTTAAATATTGATTTTAATTGATATTTAACAAATAGAAGAAAAATAAATTGTAATCAAACATATGCATTCCTGTCTTTTTTAAAGAAAAACTGTCTTTAAAAACTAAAAGCAAAATTGTAAAAGTTTTTACCTTTTTCTTTGACTTTTTTTTTGTATCTGAATCTTTTTCATCATTCACAGTTGGTTTAACAGTGTCATCAAAATCATCCTCATCACCTTTCTTTTTATTCTAAATTAGTAAAGGAAAAAAAAACAATAAGCTTTTTAGAGGTGAATACATTAAAATTAAATGCAATAAAACATAACCTTTAATTGGTAGACTCAACTGCTTTGGGCTGTATTTGTATTCTTTGTAATAATTTAGATACGACATAATGCAGTTTTTAAATTATTATTTTATTGAAAAGTAGAGGATGTAAAATGATAGTAAGTAGAGTAAGTTCTCCAAATTGTTTTAGTTTTTATCTTTATACACTCTTGTAGCTTACAAAACTTCTAATAAGTAAAAAAAAACAATATTGAAAAAATGGCTAACTCAAAATATACAAATCAAATAAGTTTTGTGCAGTACTGCAAGAGTTATAAGCTGCAATCTAAAGGAATTCATTTTGAATAGTAGATGATAAAATGATATTTACAGCCAAAATAATACAATGGTCTATTGAATTAACTCTTTCTCTCCTAATCATTGTAATCAATGATACCATGTTGATTTGACCCTATTCTTTCAGCTGAATCAATAATGTTATCATCGATGCTTAAAAGACAGTTGTTTTATTTTCTTTCCTCACAAAATATTTTTAATGGCTTATAATGTAATCTTCAATAGTTTCCTTTTGGAAAACATACAGATTTGTTTCATTTTCAATTTGTTAATTCTATAAATACCAAATAAAAGAATTTCTGATTACAAACAAAAAAGTTATTGCAGTTTAATCATAATAGGTAGTGAAATATACAAATTATCAGAATGGATAATTCCATAGGAAAGTGGAAAATATATACGGAAAGATAACTTTAAGCAGTTAGTAATTTAACACAAATAAAAAATAAAAAAAGTGTTTTTGAAACAGAAAAAAAAAAGTGACATTTTTGTAGGACAACTGTAAACATTACATCAAATGTTCTGAAGAGATTTTCAAAATGTTTGGCGAATTCACTATACTGCCCCAATAGAAGACTATAGTAATTGCTCTACTAATAAGTTAAGTTGGCCACCTGTACAGAGGTGGAAATAATAAAAAATTATCAAAATACAAACCTTTTTTTTCCCTTTCTTTAAACTTTCTGAATCTTTCTGATCATTGGCTACAGGTGCCACATCAAGATCATCGTCTTTGGCCTTGCCTTTCTTAGGCATCTTAAATAAAATATTTTAAACATTTTTGGTGTAATTTTACAATTATTGTAATTATAGTGGTTTGAGCTTAAATCTAATGTGAACAAACTTTAAATAAGAATACCAGCTTTAGAGTTCAATCACTGACACATTTTAAAGAGTGTTAGAAATGTGATTAACACAAAATTATCTCATATCAAAACATAAGAATGTCACTGCTGACACTTTAAGACCTTTACTGAAAGATATTTTTAGCAATTAAAATATTCATCAATAACTCTAGAAAGTCTTTGTGCTTTAGTTACAATGTCTATTTTAAGTGTGTTTTGCGGAGGATTTTTTATTTGCTACGGTTTATGGGGGTGTTGACCAAAATATAAAATAGAGCCTTTTTAAATATTTCCATATTAAATTTGACAAAAGTCAGACATTGTATTTAAGACTTAACCTTTTTGCCTGGAATGTGAGGTGGGAGTGATGCCAGAATTTACGGGCCAAAGTTACATGTGCATGTCTTTAACTGTGGTTAGGGGGATATTACAATGTGGGTCATTCCAGTTTAATTTTAACATCTATGTCTTGAGACCATTACAAAATGTAGGGTGCAAAAACATGGGGAGTGGGCACCAGAGAAAGCAGAAAAAGAAGACAGGAGAGGAAGGAGACTATAAGGGTGAGCATTATGATGCGCAGGGTGAAAAAAAAAAGGGTGGGGGGTCCAGAGAAGAGAGGAGATATGGAAAGAAGAAAAGTGAGAGAAAGACAAAGCAGACTTACATTTTAAGTTTAAAGTCTAACTGGGACAGCATTATGATGCACATGGTACAAAATAGGGGAGAGAGAGAGAGAGAAAGGGAGGGATACAGAAAAGAGAAGGAAAGGGAGAGATACAGAAAGACAGAATAAGGGGATAGAGAGAGAAAGAACAGGCTGTTTAATATCTCGATTAACTTTAAGCTAAGTCAAGTGGTCATGGACAAAGGCCAGCGTATTGTTTAAATTCCTTTATGTTTCAACTGCTAATTTTAAAAGATCTAAACTTTCTCTAACATAAGTCTAAATAGATTCAAGAAGAGTTCAATAATTTATGTAGGTCAACAGTTGTTAAAAACAGTTTAGCTTAAGTAACTTAAGTTTATCTTTATGTAACATACTATGCAAACACATATAGATATAGATCTATAGGCCTATTACTACTAGTCATCTATGATGCAACAAACAATGTTTTTATTTGGTCTCCACCAAGCTAATCTACATGAAGGCCTACTGTTCAATCAAATTCTTTTATCATTCAAGAAATCCTTATCTTCATTAAAAAATTACATCAGTAATGATCTTGAATGATAAAATATAAAAATAAAAGGATGTCTTTTGGTTTAATAAAGAAATATGTGTATCTATGACTTTTATGTGTAAATGTGTATTTTTGCCTTGAATTAAAATTTCAAGACAAGAAGACTACTTTCATTTTTTGGTCTAATGACTTACGAAGACCTTACAATAAAGTTTAAAATCTTGTAAAAAAAAATATTAGACCTCTGCCTCTGCATTTAGAGTTAACTATAATTATAATATATATAAAATATGTAGTTTTGCAGAGAAAAAAAAATTGCATGAGTCTTACAAAGAGTGTCAAGAACATTTAAATTTAACCTTAACTTGTAAGTTGTGAATGGGTAGATCTACTATCTATATAGTACTATATAGTATAGAGAATATATATACTTAATATACATATGTGACAAGTACACTTGCCGGGGATTATATTATCAAACTTGACAATTCAATGAAATGAAGAAAAAAAACATATCTCTGTATTTTCTTAAAACTTCTTTAATAATACTTCTTCAACTTTCACATCAAATTAACTTCTCAATTCAATAACAACTTGACTTGATACTTCATAAATAAAACTTAAAGATACATGAAACTTAACTTAGTATAACTTCAACTAATAAAACTTTAACTAATGGACCCGCTAATATCACAAAACTTATAAGCATTACTAATCGAGGACTCTGTCTAACTGACTTTCCCTTAATTTATACCTTTCTTAATCGTACTTTCTAGAATCATGGAAACTTCTCCCCTAATTATTTTAGTAACTTTGACCTTCTAGAAGCTGACGTGTGCTATTTTTTCCCTTAACCTCTTTCTTTGATTGGATACCTAAAATTAACTTGTTT
This sequence comes from Biomphalaria sudanica, assembly GCA_036873155.1. Taxonomy (NCBI): domain Eukaryota; kingdom Metazoa; phylum Mollusca; class Gastropoda; family Planorbidae; genus Biomphalaria; species Biomphalaria sudanica. The sequence continues at coordinate 659,646 of JAZGLO010000245.1, read as the reverse complement.
ACGCTGGACATTTGCACTGGTTTGACCTCAAGCTTCTAGAAACTGGTCGAAATAGGTTACAGACTCAACTCGTGACAACATATACATGCTGACCAATGTCAATGATGCTAGTGCAAGCTGTCACCAAACCACTCAACAATTATTCAGTAACAACAAACACTGTGACTAGACTATTCACTGAATAGACTATATATATATAATATACTAATATAGTATATAAATAATAAATATATATATTATAATATATAAATATATATTGGAGTATTGCATAAATAAACATTACACATAGATAAATTGATAAAAGAAAAAATGCATGCCATGATGATGGTTGTTATTCAATTGTTTCAACCTCCACTTATACAGTCATAAAATTAATGTTTGTAGTGAGTGAAGTGTAGACTGTCACTGTTGACAGTGTTGAGTGTAGAAGTAGAAGTATACTCATAATACTGTATATAGACTCTATCTAGACTAAGCAATAGACTAAGTACTAAAGTCTAAGTCACTAAGTACCATCACTAAGACTGTTAGTCACATTCAATCAAAATCAAGTCAGTGTCAATTCACTGATTCACTGACTGACTGAGTGATAAGTGATACGGTAACGATAGTCACTGATTTTGACTGAATAGTTACAGTAGACTCTAAGACTGAGTAGAGGTAGTGACACTGACTCACTCACTCACTGAAGTCACTGAGTGACTGACTGACACTTGTACTATTTTCTGTCTGACAGTGAATCATGAATGAGACCGTAGCGTACATCTAGTAGCCGTAGTTTAAGTTAGTGTAGATGACTTGATCTAGACACTAGAAAAAAGATCTATATCAAAAAATTAATTACCTTCTCTGTTTATCAATAACAAGAATTTATATATGTTTAATCACGGTATTGCGTACTAATGGAGCAACAAACAATGTGTTAAAAATTGTGAAACCGGAAGCTGCAGTACGTCATTTCACTCTCTTGAAATAAAAATTATTTTAGTGATAATTTCACTTTGTGAATCTTAATAGATATTATATATGGGAAAGGACCAATGGCGAACGCTTTTGTGCCAGTTTTTAGTTTAGAATTTATAACTCCGCAATGGTTAAACTTATTTTTAAAAAATGAAAACATCTGCGGACTCCTCAGCTATTGGGCGATAAAACTAAATTTGACTCTTTTTTCCATATCAGTTATCAAATTTATAATTTAAGTCAACTTGCGGTAGGGGTCGGACCTAATCAGCGAACGCAATTTTCGCAGAAGTCATAATGAGCGAAAGGCCGTAAAAGAAATAGCATGTTAAAATATAGGAAATTATGCTTCAGTTAGTTCTATCATCTAACTTCTTCCATGAAGCATTATAACTATTGTCCTCCTTGTGGCATTAGGCCTAAATTTGTCTATATATAGCCTACAAAACTTGCGATCAATTATTTTTTTTAAAGAAAGAAAGAAACTACAAAATTCTATCTCGCCACCTTCCTATAAGCTAGTCCACGTCGTAGGCCTATTACTCTCCATTTCATAAACTCTCGTTACTGCAACTACTTTTGTTAAAAAAGAACTTATGTTCAGTGCACTTAATCACCATCAACTCGATTTCCCCCCCCCCCCACTGATTGACCCAAAGGCAGATCCCGAATGCGATGGATTGAGGATGTATGGAGACATCTACAACAGCTTGGGTTTAGAGCATGGAGACGAAAGGCTTAGAAGAGATCTTGTAATTTTATACATGTATATTTTATGGTAATTCTTATATTTATTACTAAATATATAGTTCGCATTTTTTCCGATCCTGAAATCGAATATTTTCTCCTGGATAACTCCCCCCCCCCCCCCCCCGTATAAACGCTGTTAAGATCAACTGAAGCGTCATTTCACCCTCACTGGCATAGAGAAACGTAACTGCCAGCATATGACCTGTGAGAGACTGTTGGAGAGCTGCGAGTCAAACATTTTAGACGGAAAGAAAATGCGGGAAAATAGGCTGGTCGTAACTGTGTGTAGTCACGTGCAACACGTAGTACTGCACTCATCCTGAATCTTTGAAATGGAAGACATTGGGTTAAGGTTAAAAATAGGCCTATTATTTTAATATTTCAGTTTAAAAACAATAACAATAGATAAGACAAACAGATTAAATCAGTAACTAAATTATTATTAATGGCTTTTTAAGCTTATAAATATAAGGTCTAGAGATCTAGAATTTGAACTGTTAGATAAAATCTATAATCTATAGACTCTATCTAGATCTAAACCTCTAGTTCTTTAAGAATATAGGTATAAATTTTACAAAAACAAAAATCTAGACTACTTAACTTTATTTCCTTATGTAATCTTTCTTCAAAGACATTTTAATCACTGTTTTTATGGGGGGGGGGGGGAATTTTTTGTTTTCCACGCGCCAATTTTTTTTTCATTCCAATGCACAAACTTTTATCCCCGTCCTTTGAAATTTAGGTAGGCCTAATTTTGGACATATTTGGCAGTTATGATTACCTTATATATAATTATATAACATAATCTAGAAAAAGCATGTAGGCCTTCTCCTTCAGTTTCCAAAATCTTCTAAGACGTTCTTTAGAAATCCAACGCACCTCGCAATGAAGCATGAGATCGCCTTATTCCATATCTAACAGATCACAATATTCTCCTGATTCTCTTTTGTTTAATAGTTTTGATTAAGTTGTAATTTTAAACACACATTTTATAATTTAATTATTTTGTTCATACAGTGCCTCCTGGTGTATAATGCAATGTCTTGCCTTGGCTTGATGTTCCCTGATTCGATTCGAACCTCGCCCGTCACCATCCGCCGCCGTCCTGTATAAGATGTAATAAACTTTCTTTTGAAGGAACGTACGTCTATAACTTTTTCAAAAGAGGATGTCCTAAAAATCTATTAATTTAAGCTATGTTACAACTCCAGCATCTTTCGGCTACCTGAGCGCTAAGACCGTTGGCGGCCTTAATTATTGCATTTAGGTGGTATTGTGTGCATAAGGGCCTGCAAGAGGGTCCGAATCTCGAGAGTGGAAAATCAGCTCTGCTCATCACTTCCACTGTAGGCTAGAGTTACCCGAAGAATTTGAATAAGATTTTTTGACATCCCCAGTATCAGAACTGCCACTGAGTCGACGCGCTCCTCTACTACGACTTAGGGGGACGGACTAGATAGAGCCTAGCTCATGAGCGCAAAAGAGCCACCCTACACAGCCAGCGAGGGCCGCGCCAGTCAGACCAATTTTGCCCATTGGAGAGACCCGCGAATCAGCCAGGACCCAGGAGATCCCGACCAACTCTCGAGTTGGTATCCAGCGCTATTCACTTTTCGGAGAACCCGTGGGTCTCTTACTCACCGTTGCCCCGGGTCCCCACGGGTGCGAGGAAGGGGGGAGTTGGACATAGCCCCTTTAGAGTCAGTTTTATACTCGCTGACTGCTCATTCATCAGTAGCGAGCAACCAGTACCTTTCGCCACGCTTCTGTGGATCAGGGTGTTAACGCGGCGACCACGATGAGGTGGTACTGGAGCGCCGCGCTTTCGACTACCAGTCATTGGCGGCTCTTTATCACACAGACGTTTAAGAGTTAACTAACACTAATTTGGTATACTTCTAGAATCTAGACATAACTTTACTTTCTCAAATACGCCTCTGACCGTCTGATTTTGTTTCATCATGGGACTCAAAGCTGTTGAAAGTAATGCTGATTTCTCTTACAAAACTTTTTCACTTGCTGCCATAAATAACGGCAAGGCTAATGTCAGAAAGAGCATGCATGGACAGTGATTGTATTTCAGCCGTTTCCAGAGATTCACTGGTTAGTCGGTGGTGCCCCACCCCTACACCCAATAAGACAAATTTAGTGTGTGACGAAAATGAGTAATCTAAATGCAAAGACATTCCAATGTAAAGATCGTACCTTTTTAAAAATAATAAGTTATTGGAATGAATGGTTTTAAGGTCATACGATGTGAATAAGTGGGCATTGCACAGTATTGGTTTCAAAATCAACCACCGCAAAGAAAAAAAAAAAAAAAAAAAACTTCAAATAGATGGTTTTGACGACATACGGTGAGAATGTATGGGCATTGGCATCGTATTGGTTTCAAAATCAACCACCGCAAGAATACAAACAAAACAAACAAACTTCGAATGGATTCTTTTGAGGTCATACGATGAGAATGTATGGGCATTGGCATCGTATTGGTTTCAAAATCAACCACCGCTGGAATCCGCTATCGGAATAATTGAAATAGTCACTCGCTGAACCTCCAAGAAAACATTTAACATCTATATTTCATTTAGTATGGAGATCCATCCCAGGACTTGTGTGACAGGCTCGAGCTAAATGGGAGATGGCATAAACACGGCTTGGTGTTGGACCGAATTGATGTTGGAAATCAAGTGCCAGTGCTTCTTGTGACTGAATTAGAGACAGTATTATAAGCGCACATTCTTAAAAGCACAATATAAAACGATATTATTAATTAATATCTATTCGTTTTAAGCATATGTTTTTAAGACACATAGGAAGTAATATGTAAGCATGAAGTTTAAATATTGGACTATTAGTGTTAAGTTAAATTTTAATTTAGGTGATGGCCAGAGACTGTAGATGTATACGACGTAACCACTGCCTGCTACACAAGTAAATATCACACCAGTACTGCGAGGACTATAGGACGTAACTACTACCTGCTACACAAATAATATCACACCAGTAGCAGGTGGTAGTAGTAAATATCACACTAGTACTGCGAGGACTATAGGACGTAACTACTACTGCTACACAACTAAATATCACACCAGTACTGCGAGGACTATAGGACGTAACCACTACTTGCTACACAAGTAAATATCACACTAGTACTGCGAGGACTATAGGACCTAACCACTGCCTGCTACACAAGTAAATATCACACCAGTACTGCGAGGACTATAGGACGTAACAACTACGTGCTACACATGTAAATATCACACCAGTACTGCGATGACTATAGGACGTAACTACTACCTGCTACACAAGTAAATATCACACCAGTACTGTGATTACTATAGGACGTAACCACTGCCTGCTACACAAGTAAATATCACACCATTACTGTGAGGACTATAGGTCGTAACTACTACCTGCTACACAAGTAAATATCACACCAGTACTGCGAGGTCTATAGGACGTAACCACTACCTCCTACACAAGTAAATATCACACCAGTACTGCGAGGACTATAGGACGTAACCACTGCCTGCTGTACAAGTAAATATCACACCAGTACTGCGAGGACTACAGGACTTAACCACTACCTCCTACACAAGTAAATATCACACCAGTACTGCGAGGTCTATAGGACGTAACCACTACCTCCTACACAAGTAAATATCACACCAGTACTGCGAGGACTATAGGACGTAACCACTGCCTGCTGTACAAGTAAATATCACACCAGTACTGCGAGGACTACAGGACTTAACCACTACCTCCTACACAAGTAAATATCACACTAGTACTGCGAGGACTACAGGACGTAACCACTACTTGCTACACAAGTAAATATCACACTAGTACTGCGGGTTCAAGAACATCTTGGTGCCCCCCCCCCCTCCAGCCAATAAGACAAATTTAGTGTGTGACAAAAATGAGTAATCTAAATGCAAAGATATTCCAATGTAAAGATCGTACTTTTTTATTGGAATGGATGGTTTTAAGGTCATACGATGTAAATGTTTGGGCATTGCACCGATTGGTTTCAAAATCAACCTCCGCAAGAAAACAAAGAAACAAACAAACTTCGAATGGATGGTTTTGAGGTCATACGATGAGAATGTATGGGCATTGGCATCATATTGGTTTCAAAATCAACCACCGCTGGAATCCGCTATCGGAATAATTGAAATAGTCACTCGCTGAACCTCCAAGAAAACATTTAACATCTATATTTCATTTAGTATGGAGATCCATCCCAGGACTTGTGTGACAGGCTAGAGCTAAATGGGAGATGGCATAAACACGGCTTGGTGTTGGACCGAATTGATGTTGGAAATCAAGTGCCAGTGCTTCTTGTGACTGAATTAGAGACAGTATTATAAGTGCACATTCTTAAAAGCACGGGATAAAACGATATTATTAATTAATATCTATTCGTTTTAAGACACATAGGAAGTTATATGTAAGCATGTAGTTTAAATAATGGACTATTAGTGTTAAGTTAAATTTTAATTTAGGTGATGGCCAGAGACTGTAGATGTATACGACGTAACCACTGCCTGCTACACAAGTAAATATCACACCAGTACTGCGAGAACTATAGGACGTAACCACTGCCTGCTACACAAGTAAATATCACACCAGTACTGCTAGGACTATAGGACGTAACCACTACCTGCTACACAAGTAAATATCACACTAGTACTGCGAGGACTATAGGACGTAACCACTGCCTGCTACACAAGTAAATATCACACCAGTACTGCGAGGACTATAGGACGTAACCACTACTTGCTACACAAGTAAATATCACACTAGTACTGCGAGGACTATAGGACCTAACCACTGCCTGCTACACAAGTAAATATCACACCAGTACTGCGAGGACTATAGGACGTAACAACTACCTGCTACACATGTAAATATCACACCAGTACTGCGATGACTATAGGACGTAACTACTACCTGCTACACAAGTAAATATCACATCAGTACTGTGAGGACTATAGGACGTAACCACTGCCTGCTACACAAGTAAATATCACACCATTACTGTGAGGACTATAGGTCGTAACTACTACCTGCTACACAAGTAAATATCACACTAGTACTGCGAGGACTATAGGACGTAACCACTGCCTGCTACACAAGTAAATATCACACCAGTACTGCGAGGACTATAATACGTAACCACTGCCTGCTACACAAGTAAATATCACACCAGTACTGCGAGGTCTATAGGACGTAACCACTACCTCCTACACAAGTAAATATCACACCAGTACTGCGAGGACTATAGGACGTAACCACTGCCTGCTGTACAAGTAAATATCACACCAGTACTGCGAGGACTACAGGACTTAACCACTACCTCCTACACAAGTAAATATCACACCAGTACTGCGAGGTCTATAGGACGTAACCACTACCTCCAACACAAGTAAATATCACACCAGTACTGCGAGGACTATAGGACGTAACCACTGCCTGCTGTACAAGTAAATATCACACCAGTACTGCGAGGACTACAGGACTTAAGCACTACCTCCTACACAAGTAAATATCACACTAGTACTGCGAGGACTACAGGACGTAACCACTACTTGCTACACAAGTAAATATCACACTAGTACTGCGGGTTCAAGAACATCTTGGTGCCCCCCCCCCTCCAGCCAATAAGACAAATTTAGTGTGTGACAAAAATGAGTAATCTAAATGCAAAGATATTCCAATGTAAAGATCGTACTTTTTTATTGGAATGGATGGTTTTAAGGTCATACGATGTAAATGTGTGGGCATTGCACCAATTGGTTTCAAAATCAACCTCCGCAAGAAAACAAAGAAACAAACAAACTTCGAATGGATGGTTTTGAGGTCATACGATGAGAATGTATGGGCATTGGCATCGTATTGGTTTCAAAATCAGCCACCGCTGGAATCCGCTATCGGAATAATTGAAATAGTCACTCGCTGAACCTCCAAGAAAACATTTAACATCTATATTTCATTTAGTATGGAGATCCATCCCAGGACTTGTTAGACAGGCTCGAGCTAAATGGGAGATGGCATAAACACGGCTTGGTGTTATACCGAATTGATGTTGGAAATCAAGTGCCAGTGCTTCTTGTGACTGAATTAGAGACAGTATTATAAGCGCACATTCTTAAAAGCACAAGATAAAACGATATTATTAATTAATATCTATTCGTTTTAAGCATATGTTTTTAAGACACATAGGAAGTAATATGTAAGCATGAAGTTTAAATATTGGACTATTAGTGTTAAGTTAAATTTTAATTTAGGTGATGGTCAGAGACTGTAGATGTATACTACGTAACCACTGCCTGCTACACAAGTAAATATCACACTAGTACTGCGAGAACTATAGGACGTAACCACTGCCTGCTACACAAGTAAATATCACACCAGTACTGCGAGGACTATAGGACGTAACTACTACCTGCTACACAAATAAATATCACACCAGTAGCAGGTGGTAGTAGTAAATATCACACCAGTACTGCGAGGACTATAGGACGTAACTACTACCTGCTACACAAGTAAATATCACACCAGTAATGCGAGGACTATAGGACCTAACCACTGCCTGCTACACAAGTAAATATCGCACCAATACTGCGAGGACTATAGGACGTAACTACTACCTGCTACACATGTAAATATCACACCAGTACTGTGAGGACTATAGGACGTAACCACTGCCTGCTACACAAGTAAATATCACACCATTACTGTGAGGACTATAGGTCGTAACTACTACCTGCTACACAAGTAAATATCACACTAGTACTGCGAGGACTATAGGACGTAACTACTGCCTGCTACACAAGTAAATATCACACCAGTACTGCGAGGACTATAGGACGTAACAACTACCTGCTACACATGTAAATATCACACCAGTACTGCGATGACTATAGGACGTAACTACTACCTGCTACACAAGTAAATATCACACCAGTACTGTGATTACTATAGGACGTAACCACTGCCTGCTACACAAGTAAATATCACACCATTACTGTGAGGACTATAGGTCGTAACTACTACCTGCTACACAAGTAAATATCACACCAGTACTGCGAGGTCTATAGGACGTAACCACTACCTCCTACACAAGTAAATATCACACCAGTACTGCGAGGACTATAGGACGTAACCACTGCCTGCTGTACAAGTAAATATCACACCAGTACTGCGAGGACTACAGGACTTAACCACTACCTTCTACACAAGTAAATATCACACCAGTACTGCGAGGTCTATAGGACGTAACCACTACCTCCTACACAAGTAAATATCACACCAGTACTGCGAGGACTATAGGACGTAACCACTGCCTGCTGTACAAGTAAATATCACACCAGTACTGCGAGGACTACAGGACTTAACCACTACCTCCTACACAAGTAAATATCACACTAGTACTGCGAGGACTACAGGACGTAACCACTACTTGCTACACAAGTAAATATCACACTAGTACTGCGGGTTCAAGAACATCTTGGTGCCCCCCCTCCTCCAGCCAATAAGACAAATTTAGTGTGTGACAAAAATGAGTAATCTAAATGCAAAGATATTCCAATGTAAAGATCGTACTTTTTTATTGGAATGGATGGTTTTAAGGTCATACGATGTAAATGTGTGGGCATTGCACCAATTGGTTTCAAAATCAACCTCCGCAAGAAAACAAAGAAACAAACAAACTTCGAATGGATGGTTTTGAGGTCATACGATGAGAATGTATGGGCATTGGCATCGTATTGGTTTCAAAATCAGCCACCGCTGGAATCCGCTATCGGAATAATTGAAATAGTCACTCGCTGAACCTCCAAGAAAACATTTAACATCTATATTTCATTTAGTATGAAGATCCATCCCAGGACTTGTGTGACAGGCTCGAGCTAAATGGGAGATGGCATAAACACGGCTTGGTGTTGGACCGAATTGATGTTGGAAATCAAGTGCCAGTGCTTCTTGTGACTGAATTAGAGACAGTATTATAAGCGCACATTCTTAAAAGCACAAGATAAAACGATATTATTAATTAATATCTATTCGTTTTAAGCATATGTTTTTAAGACACATAGGAAGTAATATGTAAGCATGAAGTTTAAATATTGGACTATTAGTGTTAAGTTAAATTTTAATTTAGGTGATGGTCAGAGACTGTAGATGTATACTACGTAACCACTGCCTGCTACACAAGTAAATATCACACTAGTACTGCGAGAACTATAGGACGTAACCACTGCCTGCTACACAAGTAAATATCACACCAGTACTGCGAGGACTATAGGACGTAACTACTACCTGCTACACAAAATGTAAATATCACACCAGTACTGTGAGGACTATAGGACGTAACCACTGCCTGCTACACAAGTAAATATCACACCATTACTGTGAGGACTATAAGTCGTAACTACTACCTGCTACACAAGTAAATATCACACTAGTACTGCGAGGACTATAGGACGTAACTACTGCCTGCTACACAAGTAAATATCACACCAGTACTGCGAGGACTATAATACGTAACCACTGCCTGCTACACAAGTAAATATCACACCAGTACTGCGAGGTCTATAGGACGTAACCACTACCTGCTACACAAGTAAATATCACACCAGTACTGCGAGGACTATAGGACGTAACCACTACCTCCTACACAAGTAAATATCACACCAGTACTGCGAGGACTATAGGACGTAACCACTGCCTGCTGTACAAGTAAATATCACACCAGTACTGCGAGGACTACAGGACTTAACCACTACCTCCTACACAAGTAAATATCACACTAGTACTGCGAGGACTACAGGACGTAACCACTACTTGCTACACAAGTAAATATCACACTAGTACTGCGGGTTCAAGAACATCCCTGTGCCCCCCCCCCTCCAGCCAATAAGACAAATTTAGTGTGTGACAAAAATGAGTAATCTAAATGCAAAAATATTCCAATGTAAAGATCGTACTTTTTTATTGGAATGGATGGTTTTAAGGTCATACGATGTAAATGTTTGGGCATTGGCATCATATTGGTTTCAAAATCAACCTCTGCAAGAAAACAAAGAAACAAACAAACTTCGAATGGATGGTTTTGAGGTCATACGATGAGAATGTATGGGCATTGGCATCGTATTGGTTTTAAAATCAGCCACCGCTGGAATCCGCTATCGAAATAATTGAAATAGTCACTCGCTGAACCTCCAAGAAAACATTTAACATCTATATTTCATTTAGTATGGAGATCCATCCCAGGACTTGTGTGACAGGCTCGAGCTAAATGGGAGATGGCATAAACACGGCTTGGTGTTGGACCGAATTGATGTTGGAAATCAAGTGCCAGTGCTTCTTGTGACTGAATTAGAGACAGTATTATAAGTGCACATTCTTAAAAGCACGGGATAAAACGATATTATTAATTAATATCTATTCGTTTTAAGACACATAGGAAGTTATATGTAAGCATGTAGTTTAAATAATGGACTATTAGTGTTAAGTTAAATTTTAATTTAGGTGATGGCCAGAGACTGTAGATGTATACGACGTAACCACTGCCTGCTACACAAGTAAATATCACACCAGTACTGCGAGAACTATAGGACGTAACCACTGCCTGCTACACAAGTAAATATCACACCAGTACTGCTAGGACTATAGGACGTAACCACTACCTGCTACACAAGTAAATATCACACTAGTACTGCGAGGACTATAGGACGTAACCACTGCCTGCTACACAAGTAAATATCACACCAGTACTGCGAGGACTATAGGACGTAACCACTACTTGCTACACAAGTAAATATCACACTAGTACTGCGAGGACTATAGGACCTAACCACTGCCTGCTACACAAGTAAATATCACACCAGTACTGCGAGGACTATAGGACGTAACAACTACCTGCTACACATGTAAATATCACACCAGTACTGCGATGACTATAGGACGTAACTACTACCTGCTACACAAGTAAATATCACATCAGTACTGTGAGGACTATAGGACGTAACCACTGCCTGCTACACAAGTAAATATCACACCATTACTGTGAGGACTATAGGTCGTAACTACTACCTGCTACACAAGTAAATACCACACTAGTACTGCAAGGACTATAGGACGTAACCACTGCCTGCTACACAACTAAATATCACACCAGTACTGCGAGGACTATAGGACGTAACCACTACTTGCTACACAAGTAAATATCACACTAGTACTGCGAGGACTATAGGACCTAACCACTGCCTGCTACACAAGTAAATATCACACCAGTACTGCGAGGACTATAGGACGTAACAACTACGTGCTACACATGTAAATATCACACCAGTACTGCGATGACTATAGGACGTAACTACTACCTGCTACACAAGTAAATATCACACCAGTACTGTGATTACTATAGGACGTAACCACTGCCTGCTACACAAGTAAATATCACACCATTACTGTGAGGACTATAGGTCGTAACTACTACCTGCTACACAAGTAAATATCACACCAGTACTGCGAGGTCTATAGGACGTAACCACTACCTCCTACACAAGTAAATATCACACCAGTACTGCGAGGACTATAGGTCGTAACTACTACCTGCTACACAAGTAAATATCACACTAGTACTGCGAGGACTACAGGACTTAACCACTACCTCCTACACAAGTAAATATCACACCAGTACTGCGAGGACTATAATACGTAACCACTGCCTGCTACACAAGTAAATATCACACCAGTACTGCGAGGTCTATAGGACGTAACCACTACCTGCTACACAAGTAAATATCACACCAGTACTGCGAGGACTATAGGACGTAACCACTACCTCCTACACAAGTAAATATCACACCAGTACTGCGAGGACTATAGGACGTAACCACTGCCTGCTGTACAAGTAAATATCACACCAGTACTGCGAGGACTACAGGACTTAACCACTACCTCCTACACAAGTAAATATCACACTAGTACTGCGAGGACTACAGGACGTAACCACTACTTGCTACACAAGTAAATATCACACTAGTACTGCGGGTTCAAGAACATCCCTGTGCCCCCCCCCCCTCCAGCCAATAAGACAAATTTAGTGTGTGACAAAAATGAGTAATCTAAATGCAAAAATATTCCAATGTAAAGATCGTACTTTTTTATTGGAATGGATGGTTTTAAGGTCATACGATGTAAATGTTTGGGCATTGGCATCATATTGGTTTCAAAATCAACCTCTGCAAGAAAACAAAGAAACAAACAAACTTCGAATGGATGGTTTTGAGGTCATACGATGAGAATGTATGGGCATTGGCATCGTATTGGTTTTAAAATCAGCCACCGCTGGAATCCGCTATCGAAATAATTGAAATAGTCACTCGCTGAACCTCCAAGAAAACATTTAACATCTATATTTCATTTAGTATGGAGATCCATCCCAGGACTTGTGTGACAGGCTCGAGCTAAATGGGAGATGGCATAAACACGGCTTGGTGTTGGACCGAATTGATGTTGGAAATCAAGTGCCAGTGCTTCTTGTGACTGAATTAGAGACAGTATTATAAGTGCACATTCTTAAAAGCACGGGATAAAACGATATTATTAATTAATATCTATTCGTTTTAAGACACATAGGAAGTTATATGTAAGCATGTAGTTTAAATAATGGACTATTAGTGTTAAGTTAAATTTTAATTTAGGTGATGGCCAGAGACTGTAGATGTATACGACGTAACCACTGCCTGCTACACAAGTAAATATCACACCAGTACTGCGAGAACTATAGGACGTAACCACTGCCTGCTACACAAGTAAATATCACACCAGTACTGCTAGGACTATAGGACGTAACCACTACCTGCTACACAAGTAAATATCACACTAGTACTGCGAGGACTATAGGACGTAACCACTGCCTGCTACACAAGTAAATATCACACCAGTACTGCGAGGACTATAGGACGTAACCACTACTTGCTACACAAGTAAATATCACACTAGTACTGCGAGGACTATAGGACCTAACCACTGCCTGCTACACAAGTAAATATCACACCAGTACTGCGAGGACTATAGGACGTAACAACTACCTGCTACACATGTAAATATCACACCAGTACTGCGATGACTATAGGACGTAACTACTACCTGCTACACAAGTAAATATCACATCAGTACTGTGAGGACTATAGGACGTAACCACTGCCTGCTACACAAGTAAATATCACACCATTACTGTGAGGACTATAGGTCGTAACTACTACCTGCTACACAAGTAAATACCACACTAGTACTGCAAGGACTATAGGACGTAACCACTGCCTGCTACACAACTAAATATCACACCAGTACTGCGAGGACTATAGGACGTAACCACTACTTGCTACACAAGTAAATATCACACTAGTACTGCGAGGACTATAGGACCTAACCACTGCCTGCTACACAAGTAAATATCACACCAGTACTGCGAGGACTATAGGACGTAACAACTACGTGCTACACATGTAAATATCACACCAGTACTGCGATGACTATAGGACGTAACTACTACCTGCTACACAAGTAAATATCACACCAGTACTGTGATTACTATAGGACGTAACCACTGCCTGCTACACAAGTAAATATCACACCATTACTGTGAGGACTATAGGTCGTAACTACTACCTGCTACACAAGTAAATATCACACCAGTACTGCGAGGTCTATAGGACGTAACCACTACCTCCTACACAAGTAAATATCACACCAGTACTGCGAGGACTATAGGACGTAACCACTGCCTGCTGTACAAGTAAATATCACACCAGTACTGCGAGGACTACAGGACTTAACCACTACCTCCTACACAAGTAAATATCACACCAGTACTGCGAGGTCTATAGGACGTAACCACTACCTCCTACACAAGTAAATATCACACCAGTACTGCGAGGACTATAGGACGTAACCACTGCCTGCTGTACAAGTAAATATCACACCAGTACTGCGAGGACTACAGGACTTAACCACTACCTCCTACACAAGTAAATATCACACTAGTACTGCGAGGACTACAGGACGTAACCACTACTTGCTACACAAGTAAATATCACACTAGTACTGCGGGTTCAAGAACATCTTGGTGCCCCCCCCCCTCCAGCCAATAAGACAAATTTAGTGTGTGACAAAAATGAGTAATCTAAATGCAAAGATATTCCAATGTAAAGATCGTACTTTTTTATTGGAATGGATGGTTTTAAGGTCATACGATGTAAATGTTTGGGCATTGCACCGATTGGTTTCAAAATCAACCTCCGCAAGAAAACAAAGAAACAAACAAACTTCGAATGGATGGTTTTGAGGTCATACGATGAGAATGTATGGGCATTGGCATCATATTGGTTTCAAAATCAACCACCGCTGGAATCCGCTATCGGAATAATTGAAATAGTCACTCGCTGAACCTCCAAGAAAACATTTAACATCTATATTTCATTTAGTATGGAGATCCATCCCAGGACTTGTGTGACAGGCTAGAGCTAAATGGGAGATGGCATAAACACGGCTTGGTGTTGGACCGAATTGATGTTGGAAATCAAGTGCCAGTGCTTCTTGTGACTGAATTAGAGACAGTATTATAAGTGCACATTCTTAAAAGCACGGGATAAAACGATATTATTAATTAATATCTATTCGTTTTAAGACACATAGGAAGTTATATGTAAGCATGTAGTTTAAATAATGGACTATTAGTGTTAAGTTAAATTTTAATTTAGGTGATGGCCAGAGACTGTAGATGTATACGACGTAACCACTGCCTGCTACACAAGTAAATATCACACCAGTACTGCGAGAACTATAGGACGTAACCACTGCCTGCTACACAAGTAAATATCACACCAGTACTGCTAGGACTATAGGACGTAACCACTACCTGCTACACAAGTAAATATCACACTAGTACTGCGAGGACTATAGGACGTAACCACTGCCTGCTACACAAGTAAATATCACACCAGTACTGCGAGGACTATAGGACGTAACCACTACTTGCTACACAAGTAAATATCACACTAGTACTGCGAGGACTATAGGACCTAACCACTGCCTGCTACACAAGTAAATATCACACCAGTACTGCGAGGACTATAGGACGTAACAACTACCTGCTACACATGTAAATATCACACCAGTACTGCGATGACTATAGGACGTAACTACTACCTGCTACACAAGTAAATATCACACCATTACTGTGAGGACTATAGGTCGTAACTACTACCTGCTACACAAGTAAATATCACACTAGTACTGCGAGGACTATAGGACGTAACCACTGCCTGCTACACAAGTAAATATCACACCAGTACTGCGAGGACTATAATACGTAACCACTGCCTGCTACACAAGTAAATATCACACCAGTACTGCGAGGTCTATAGGACGTAACCACTACCTCCTACACAAGTAAATATCACACCAGTACTGCGAGGACTATAGGACGTAACCACTGCCTGCTGTACAAGTAAATATCACACCAGTACTGCGAGGACTACAGGACTTAACCACTACCTCCTACACAAGTAAATATCACACCAGTACTGCGAGGTCTATAGGACGTAACCACTACCTCCTACACAAGTAAATATCACACCAGTACTGCGAGGACTATAGGACGTAACCACTGCCTGCTGTACAAGTAAATATCACACCAGTACTGCGAGGACTACAGGACTTAAGCACTACCTCCTACACAAGTAAATATCACACTAGTACTGCGAGGACTACAGGACGTAACCACTACTTGCTACACAAGTAAATATCACACTAGTACTGCGGGTTCAAGAACATCCCTGTGCCCCCCCCCCTCCAGCCAATAAGACAAATTTAGTGTGTGACAAAAATGAGTAATCTAAATGCAAAAATATTCCAATGTAAAGATCGTACTTTTTTATTGGAATGGATGGTTTTAAGGTCATACGATGTAAATGTTTGGGCATTGGCATCATATTGGTTTCAAAATCAACCTCTGCAAGAAAACAAAGAAACAAACAAACTTCGAATGGATGGTTTTGAGGTCATACGATGAGAATGTATGGGCATTGGCATCGTATTGGTTTTAAAATCAGCCACCGCTGGAATCCGCTATCGAAATAATTGAAATAGTCACTCGCTGAACCTCCAAGAAAACATTTAACATCTATATTTCATTTAGTATGGAGATCCATCCCAGGACTTGTGTGACAGGCTCGAGCTAAATGGGAGATGGCATAAACACGGCTTGGTGTTGGACCGAATTGATGTTGGAAATCAAGTGCCAGTGCTTCTTGTGACTGAATTAGAGACAGTATTATAAGTGCACATTCTTAAAAGCACGGGATAAAACGATATTATTAATTAATATCTATTCGTTTTAAGACACATAGGAAGTTATATGTAAGCATGTAGTTTAAATAATGGACTATTAGTGTTAAGTTAAATTTTAATTTAGGTGATGGCCAGAGACTGTAGATGTATACGACGTAACCACTGCCTGCTACACAAGTAAATATCACACCAGTACTGCGAGAACTATAGGACGTAACCACTGCCTGCTACACAAGTAAATATCACACCAGTACTGCTAGGACTATAGGACGTAACCACTACCTGCTACACAAGTAAATATCACACTAGTACTGCGAGGACTATAGGACGTAACCACTGCCTGCTACACAAGTAAATATCACACCAGTACTGCGAGGACTATAGGACGTAACCACTACTTGCTACACAAGTAAATATCACACTAGTACTGCGAGGACTATAGGACCTAACCACTGCCTGCTACACAAGTAAATATCACACCAGTACTGCGAGGACTATAGGACGTAACAACTACCTGCTACACATGTAAATATCACACCAGTACTGCGATGACTATAGGACGTAACTACTACCTGCTACACAAGTAAATATCACATCAGTACTGTGAGGACTATAGGACGTAACCACTGCCTGCTACACAAGTAAATATCACACCATTACTGTGAGGACTATAGGTCGTAACTACTACCTGCTACACAAGTAAATACCACACTAGTACTGCAAGGACTATAGGACGTAACCACTGCCTGCTACACAACTAAATATCACACCAGTACTGCGAGGACTATAGGACGTAACCACTACTTGCTACACAAGTAAATATCACACTAGTACTGCGAGGACTATAGGACCTAACCACTGCCTGCTACACAAGTAAATATCACACCAGTACTGCGAGGACTATAGGACGTAACAACTACGTGCTACACATGTAAATATCACACCAGTACTGCGATGACTATAGGACGTAACTACTACCTGCTACACAAGTAAATATCACACCAGTACTGTGATTACTATAGGACGTAACCACTGCCTGCTACACAAGTAAATATCACACCATACTGTGAGGACTATAGGTCGTAACTACTACCTGCTACACAAGTAAATATCACACCAGTACTGCGAGGTCTATAGGACGTAACCACTACCTCCTACACAAGTAAATATCACACCAGTACTGCGAGGACTATAGGACGTAACCACTGCCTGCTGTACAAGTAAATATCACACAGTACTGCGAGGACTACAGGACTTAACCACTACCTCCTACACAAGTAAATATCACACCAGTACTGCGAGGTCTATAGGACGTAACCACTACCTCCTACACAAGTAAATATCACACCAGTACTGCGAGGACTATAGGACGTAACCACTGCCTGCTGTACAAGTAAATATCACACCAGTACTGCGAGGACTACAGGAGTTAACCACTACCTCCTACACAAGTAAATATCACACTAGTACTGCGAGGACTACAGGACGTAACCACTACTTGCTACACAAGTAAAATATCACACTAGTACTGCGGGTTCCAAGAACATCTTGGTGCCCCCCCCCCCTCCAGCCAATAAGACAAATTTAGTGTGTGACAAAAATGAGTAATCTAAATGCAAAGATATTCCAATGTAAAGATCGTACTTTTTTATTGGAATGGATGGTTTTAAGGTCATACGATGTAAATGTTTGGGCATTGCACCGATTGGTTTCAAAATCAACCTCCGCAAGAAAACAAAGAAACAAACAAACTTCGAATGGATGGTTTTGAGGTCATACGATGAGAATGTATGGGCATTGGCATCATATTGGTTTCAAAATCAACCACCGCTGGAATCCGCTATCGGAATAATTGAAATAGTCACTCGCTGAACCTCCAAGAAAACATTTAACATCTATATTTCATTTAGTATGGAGATCCATCCCAGGACTTGTGTGACAGGCTAGAGCTAAATGGGAGATGGCATAAACACGGCTTGGTGTTGGACCGAATTGATGTTGGAAATCAAGTGCCAGTGCTTCTTGTGACTGAATTAGAGACAGTATTATAAGTGCACATTCTTAAAAGCACGGGATAAAACGATATTATTAATTAATATCTATTCGTTTTAAGACACATAGGAAGTTATATGTAAGCATGTAGTTTAAATAATGGACTATTAGTGTTAAGTTAAATTTTAATTTAGGTGATGGCCAGAGACTGTAGATGTATACGACGTAACCACTGCCTGCTACACAAGTAAATATCACACCAGTACTGCGAGAACTATAGGACGTAACCACTGCCTGCTACACAAGTAAATATCACACCAGTACTGCTAGGACTATAGGACGTAACCACTACCTGCTACACAAGTAAATATCACACTAGTACTGCGAGGACTATAGGACGTAACCACTGCCTGCTACACAAGTAAATATCACACCAGTACTGCGAGGACTATAGGACGTAACCACTACTTGCTACACAAGTAAATATCACACTAGTACTCGCGAGGACTATAGGACCTAACCACTGCCTGCTACACAAGTAAATATCACACCAGTACTGCGAGGACTATAGGACGTAACAACTACCTGCTACACATGTAAATATCACACCAGTACTGCGATGACTATAGGACGTAACTACTACCTGCTACACAAGTAAATATCACATCAGTACTGTGAGGACTATAGGACGTAACCACTGCCTGCTACACAAGTAAATATCACACCATTACTGTGAGGACTATAGGTCGTAACTACTACCTGCTACACAAGTAAATATCACACTAGTACTGCGAGGACTATAGGACGTAACCACTGCCTGCTACACAAGTAAATATCACACCAGTACTGCGAGGACTATAATACGTAACCACTGCCTGCTACACAAGTAAATATCACACCAGTACTGCGAGGTCTATAGGACGTAACCACTACCTCCTACACAAGTAAATATCACACCAGTACTGCGAGGACTATAGGACGTAACCACTGCCTGCTGTACAAGTAAATATCACACCAGTACTGCGAGGACTACAGGACTTAACCACTACCTCCTACACAAGTAAATATCACACCAGTACTGCGAGGTCTATAGGACGTAACCACTACCTCCAACACAAGTAAATATCACACCAGTACTGCGAGGACTATAGGACGTAACCACTGCCTGCTGTACAAGTAAATATCACACCAGTACTGCGAGGACTACAGGACTTAAGCACTACCTCCTACACAAGTAAATATCACACTAGTACTGCGAGGACTACAGGACGTAACCACTACTTGCTACACAAGTAAATATCACACTAGTACTGCGGGTTCAAGAACATCTTGGTGCCCCCCCCCCCTCCAGCCAATAAGACAAATTTAGTGTGTGACAAAAATGAGTAATCTAAATGCAAAGATATTCCAATGTAAAGATCGTACTTTTTTATTGGAATGGATGGTTTTAAGGTCATACGATGTAAATGTGTGGGCATTGCACCAATTGGTTTCAAAATCAACCTCCGCAAGAAAACAAAGAAACAAACAAACTTCGAATGGATGGTTTTGAGGTCATACGATGAGAATGTATGGGCATTGGCATCGTATTGGTTTCAAAATCAGCCACCGCTGGAATCCGCTATCGGAATAATTGAAATAGTCACTCGCTGAACCTCCAAGAAAACATTTAACATCTATATTTCATTTAGTATGGAGATCCATCCCAGGACTTGTTAGACAGGCTCGAGCTAAATGGGAGATGGCATAAACACGGCTTGGTGTTATACCGAATTGATGTTGGAAATCAAGTGCCAGTGCTTCTTGTGACTGAATTAGAGACAGTATTATAAGCGCACATTCTTAAAAGCACAAGATAAAACGATATTATTAATTAATATCTATTCGTTTTAAGCATATGTTTTTAAGACACATAGGAAGTAATATGTAAGCATGAAGTTTAAATATTGGACTATTAGTGTTAAGTTAAATTTTAATTTAGGTGATGGTCAGAGACTGTAGATGTATACTACGTAACCACTGCCTGCTACACAAGTAAATATCACACTAGTACTGCGAGAACTATAGGACGTAACCACTGCCTGCTACACAAGTAAATATCACACCAGTACTGCGAGGACTATAGGACGTAACTACTACCTGCTACACAAATAAATATCACACCAGTAGCAGGTGGTAGTAGTAAATATCACACCAGTACTGCGAGGACTATAGGACGTAACTACTACCTGCTACACAAGTAAATATCACACCAGTAATGCGAGGACTATAGGACCTAACCACTGCCTGCTACACAAGTAAATATCGCACCAATACTGCGAGGACTATAGGACGTAACTACTACCTGCTACACATGTAAATATCACACCAGTACTGTGAGGACTATAGGACGTAACCCACTGCCTGCTACACAAGTAAATATCACACCATTACTGTGAGGACTATAGGTCGTAACTACTACCTGCTACACAAGTAAATATCACACTAGTACTGCGAGGACTATAGGACGTAACTACTGCCTGCTACACAAGTAAATATCACACCAGTACTGCGAGGACTATAGGACGTAACAACTACCTGCTACACATGTAAATATCACACCAGTACTGCGATGACTATAGGACGTAACTACTACCTGCTACACAAGTAAATATCACACCAGTACTGTGATTACTATAGGACGTAACCACTGCCTGCTACACAAGTAAATATCACACCATTACTGTGAGGACTATAGGTCGTAACTACTACCTGCTACACAAGTAAATATCACACCAGTACTGCGAGGTCTATAGGACGTAACCACTACCTCCTACACAAGTAAATATCACACCAGTACTGCGAGGACTATAGGACGTAACCACTGCCTGCTGTACAAGTAAATATCACACCAGTACTGCGAGGGACTACAGGACTTAACCACTACCTTCTACACAAGTAAATATCACACCAGTACTGCGAGGTCTATAGGACGTAACCACTACCTCCTACACAAGTAAATATCACACCAGTACTGCGAGGACTATAGGACGTAACCACTGCCTGCTGTACAAGTAAATATCACACCAGTACTGCGAGGACTACAGGACTTAACCACTACCTCCTACACAAGTAAATATCACACTAGTACTGCGAGGACTACAGGACGTAACCACTACTTGCTACACAAGTAAATATCACACTAGTACTGCGGGTTCAAGAACATCTTGGTGCCCCCCCTCCTCCAGCCAATAAGACAAATTTAGTGTGTGACAAAAATGAGTAATCTAAATGCAAAGATATTCCAATGTAAAGATCGTACTTTTTATTGGAATGGATGGTTTTAAGGTCATACGATGTAAATGTGTGGGCATTGCACCAATTGGTTTCAAAATCAACCTCCGCAAGAAAACAAAGAAACAAACAAACTTCGAATGGATGGTTTTGAGGTCATACGATGAGAATGTATGGGCATTGGCATCGTATTGGTTTCAAAATCAGCCACCGCTGGAATCCGCTATCGGAATAATTGAAATAGTCACTCGCTGAACCTCCAAGAAAACATTTAACATCTATATTTCATTTAGTATGAAGATCCATCCCAGGACTTGTGTGACAGGCTCGAGCTAAATGGGAGATGGCATAAACACGGCTTGGTGTTGGACCGAATTGATGTTGGAAATCAAGTGCCAGTGCTTCTTGTGACTGAATTAGAGACAGTATTATAAGCGCACATTCTTAAAAGCACAAGATAAAACGATATTATTAATTAATATCTATTCGTTTTTAAGCATATGTTTTTAAGACACATAGGAAGTAATATGTAAGCATGAAGTTTAAATATTGGACTATTAGTGTTAAGTTAAATTTTAATTTAGGTGATGGTCAGAGACTGTAGATGTATACTACGTAACCACTGCCTGCTACACAAGTAAATATCACACTAGTACTGCGAGAACTATAGGACGTAACCACTGCCTGCTACACAAGTAATATCACACCAGTACTGCGAGGACTATAGGACGTAACTACTACCTGCTACACAAATAAATATCACACCAGTAGCAGGTGGTAGTAGTAAATATCACACCAGTACTGCGAGGACTATAGGACGTAACTACTACCTGCTACACAAGTAAATATCACACCAGTAATGCGAGGACTATAGGACCTAACCACTGCCTGCTACACAAGTAAATATCGCACCAATACTGCGAGGACTATAGGACGTAACTACTACCTGCTACACATGTAAATATCACACCAGTACTGTGAGGACTATAGGACGTAACCACTGCCTGCTACACAAGTAAATATCACACCATTACTGTGAAGACTATAGGTCGTAACTACTACCTGCTACACAAGTAAATATCACACTAGTACTGCGAGGACTATAGGACGTAACTACTGCCTGCTACACAAGTAAATATCACACCAGTACTGCGAGGACTATAATACGTAACCACTGCCTGCTACACAAGTAAATATCACACCAGTACTGCGAGGTCTATAGGACGTAACCACTACCTGCTACACAAGTAAATATCACACCAGTACTGTGAGGACTATAGGACGTAACCACTACCTCCTACACAAGTAAATATCACACCAGTACTGCGAGGACTATAGGACGTAACCACTGCCTGCTGTACAAGTAAATATCACACCAGTACTGCGAGGACTACAGGACTTAACCACTACCTCCTACACAAGTAAATATCACACTAGTACTGCTAGGACTATAGGACGTAACCACTACCTGCTACACAAGTAAATATCACACTAGTACTGCGAGGACTATAGGACGTAACCACTGCCTGCTACACAAGTAAATATCGCACCAATACTGCGAGGACTATAGGACGTAACCACTACCTGCTACACAAGTAAATATCACACTAGTACTGCGAGGACTATAGGACGTAACCACTGCCTGCTACACAAGTAAATATCGCACCAATACTGCGAGGACTATAGGACGTAACCACTACTTGCTACACAAGTAAATATCACACTAGTACTGCGAGGACTATAGGACCTAACCACTGCCTGCTACACAAGTAAATATCACACTAGTACTGCGAGGTCTATAGGACGTAACCACTACCTCCTACACAAGTAAATATCACACCAGTACTGCGAGGACTATAGGACGTAACCACTGCCTGCTGTACAAGTAAATATCACACCAGTACTGCGAGGACTACAGGACTTAACCACTACCTCCTACACAAGTAAATATCACACCAGTACTGCGAGGTTTATAGGACGTAACCACTACCTCCTACACAAGTAAATATCACACCAGTACTGCGAGGACTATAGGATGTAACCACTACCTGCTACACAAGTAAATATCACACCAGTACTGCGAGGACTACAGGACTTAACCACTACCTCCTACACAAGTAAATATCACACTAGTACTGCGAGGACTACAGGACGTAACCACTACTTGCTACACAAGTAAATATCACACTAGTACTGCGGGTTCAAGAACATCTTGGTGCCAACCCCCTCCAGCCAATAAGACAAATTTAGTGTGTGACAAAAAAAATGAGTTAACTAAATGTAAAGACATTCCAAAGACATTCCTGCATGTAAGTAATAATGTCTTAAAAGTCAATATTTTTACAACTTCTTAACAGAGTCAAACTACTTAAAGTGTTTCAAATGAAAAAACAAATGTTCTTTTTAAGTTCTAATGTGGGCACTAACTGGCCTTGAGGCATTGGTGTAATGAGCTCCTTCGCGCCATAGTTGCTACGCCACAGCTGTGGGCCCCTATTGGTTGTGGGCCATGGATGCTACGCCACTGCCACCCAGGCAGGTAAATATGCAGGTTTCAATATTTTCAGAAAGAATATCAGAATGAAACTATCAAAGGTAAATGACAAAGAAGAATGGATAAAGAAGGTTGACATCTTTCGTGGAGTTAAATATGAACTTGGCCTGATGTCTTTTAAGGGGCCGTCCATAAAGTACGTCACGCTATTTTAGGCCATTTTTGACCCCCCCCCTCCCCCCTGTCACAAAGTGTCACAAATCTCGGGACCCCCCCCCCCTAAAGTACGTCACACTTTAAAAAAAATTTAATTAACAACTAATTAAAATTTAATCGAAAACTTAAAACGCACTTCACTATTAAACTGCCTTAAAATATAAATATTAAAAGAACTATCAGATTATTAAATGACTTTAATAGTAGAATAACTATTGTCAACAGTTGTCACAGTTATTCTTTGAAACAATAACCCAATCAATTGAATTTGAAAAAAAATTGCAAAAATTAGACTTGACAATTATATAATAAACATCAATTTATATCTGCTACCTTTTCATTTAAAATGGGTGAGGTCAACTTTTAGATAATCTTCCGATTATGGATTCTATTGACACAGGATAAGAAATAGATTAGCGAAACTTGACCTCAACCAGTGATTAAATAATAAAAATGATTAAATAATAAAAATGGAAACAAAACAATGTGACTAAAAAAAGGACTAGATTGACAAATTATGTGAGCAGCTCTTGTGCTATATTGAATATGTTTATATAGTGGGCCAGTGAATTATGTTTAATTAAAAAAATATTCACTAGACATCATCCATCCATGGTGAAGTGAAGTGTTCATCCATAGTTACGACTGGCATATATCTTTCCCCATCATCGTTTTCTGGAAGGATAATTGCAGACAGATCAACTTCATCCTCATCTAGCCACTCAACATCCTCTGAATGTGCATTTTCCATTCTGCCAATAATTGCCATGAGTTCTCTTTGCAAATTCCGAATTTCTTGATCAGTGATATAATTATGCAGCAGACAACAAAGAAATAAAACCACTTCCGGTAAGGCTACCGTCACATAAAACAAGGCTTCGCAACAGTATATACTAGCGCTCCTAACTAGCATGAGGAATTGGGAACAACACATTGAAAGATACGCATTTCATGCTATTTTGACATAAAACAAATTCAAGTGTTTCACAAAATTTTTGAAAGTTATTTTTGAAACTATTAGTTTTACTAAAAAAATAAAAAATAAAATTAGTAATAAAATTAAAAATATATAAAATGTGACGTCACACTTGGCCTGACCCCCCCCCCCTCCCCCTGTCACAAACTGTCACACTTTCTTACACCCCCTCCCCCCCTTGGAGCGTGACGTACTTTATGGACGGCCCCTAAAGAGTATTTACTTGTTTTGAAAAGGGTCAATCTCTTATTCAAAGCCTCATGAAAAAAAAAATCGTAAACAATATAAGGACGCAGTAGAGATGTGTACCACGTATGCCACGCGCTATGAAAACCTACTTATTAATTGTTGTTTTACATATGGTCCACTTATTTGCATACTAAATAGACTTTTTTTATTTTAAAAAAATATAACCATTTTTTTTTTTGTAAATATACTTGTTAGTATGAACAGAAATGACTAAACTTAGCAATAGAATTTAAAAGAAAATAGTTTTTTGACAAAAAGTCTAAAACCGTTTGCATAAATGTGTTAAAAAAATGGTAAATGGTGACTCCCCTTACTAAAAAGCTTCCAGTGTTTGTTACTATTAATAGTGAATCGTTGTAAAAATGGTGTATTTTTATGAAAATACTGCTTCCATAATTGATTTTTAAAAATAGATCTTTCGCATTCAGAAAAGAAAAAAGTAGCCGTTGCATCAGAACTTTGAATGGTCTAAAATACTAGGATGTCGGATTTTCACTCTCTTTGATATTTTACGAGATCTAAACGGGACGAACGAACGGACGGACAGAAACACCACACAAAACTAATAGCGTCTTTTCCCCTTTCGGGGGCCGCTAATAAATACCAAAAAAAAAGTGACTTTTGTGAAGACTTAGTATTAATATTAGGCCAATTATTATCGTCTTCAATGCTCCTATGGCATAGCTTAGTGCGATCGCTTTTGTGGACATATAAAGCGAGGGGGGGAGGGTATCTGGGAGAATGTTTTTGTGCTGTCTTTTGGCGCTCAGAACAAACATCAGAAATAAAATATCCCTAGTCTACATGGCGAGTCCAATATAGGTTTTAGCCGGTGATAGAGGAGCTGGCCATTTTTTGCATTGTACATTTTTCTTCCAGAGCTGAGGCCCATGTTCTTTCGCTGTCCATAGCTTTCTTGGTCACCGTCTCTCTCCATTTGGTGCGGTCTAGTGCTATGTCTTCCCAATGGTCAGTATTGATGTTCACTGATTTGAGGTCCCGTTCTACGTAACGGAGGTGGGGGCGACCAGTTTTTCTTGAGCCATTCGCAAGTTGTCCGTAGAGGAGGACTTTCGGGATGCGATTGTCCTCCATCCGGCGAGCATGTCCAAACCAGCGCAAGCGGCGTTGTCTGAGAGCTGTAAAGATGCTGAGAATTCCTGCTCACGCAAGGATCTCAGTATTGCATACTTTTTCTTTCCAAGTGATTTTCAAGATCCTTCGGAGACATCGCAAATGGAATGAGTTTAGTTTTCTCTCTTGCTTTGCGTAGGTGGTCCACGATTCACTGCTATACAGTAGTGTAATCATAACGCATGCCTTGCAGACTCCCATTTTGGTCACTGTAGTGAGCTCTAGGTTTTCCCAAACTCTTGACCTGAGTCTAGCGAAGGTTGAGGCAGCCTTCTCAATGCGTTTTTTAATCTCGAGAGCCTCTTCTAGAGACAGGTTATCTTGAATTGTGGATCCCAGATAGCAGAATTCATTTAGGGCATCCAGCTTGTTATCATCTATGAGGATGGAGGGTGGTGCTGTAGCAGCTGGTCCCATAACATTTGTTTTCTTTGTGCTAATAGTCAAGCCATATTCTTTACAGGCCTGAGAGAAGAGTGATATTAGTGACTGAAGTTCCCCTTATGAGTGTGCCACTACCGCTGCATCATCTAAATGGTACTTTGCAACAAAAACTGGATCTCAGAAATCTTTTCCTTCTCTTTATATATATATATATATACGTAAGTGACATAAACAAAAGAAAGCCAGACATTTTTGCAGTTTAAGCCAATGCCTGACACAGATGGAAGCTTGCAAATAAATGAGTCTTATTTAGAGCTAGATAAATAAGATAAATATGCCACTTAGATAAATATGCCACTAAGATAAATATGCCACTAAGCTGAATATTTTGAATGATTGTAATTGATAACGTAATTTTTTTTTTTCAAAAACAAAGTTAAACTAAAATGATTCTTTGTGCCCATTTTGTTTCAATTTGTGTTCTAAAAAAAATACTTATATATATACAGACACAAAATAGTTGCAGTTATTTAATATTTTTAATTTAATTTTTATTCGCAGGCAGCTTCAGAATGAGACAGCTGGAGGCCACTTACAAAGGTTGTGGGATACACATTTAAGACCAAGAGAAAATCCGCTACAGAGGACAGATGTAGACAGTAAAAAGAAAATCTAAATCGACCACCAGTAGACAATGGTTATGCCTGTGCTGGATGGGGAAAAATATGCTATGTCACAGCTGGGGCTGCATAGCCATGGGAAATACTGCATTCCTCTTTAATCTTTAGACTCGAAGACAAGCCTTATTAGCTTTACTCTAGAGAGTATCATGCCAATAACATTTGAATAGTGGAAATAACTAACAGAGTTTTTCTTTTAAAAGGTAAACATTGTGACATCCTTCAGCTATATATTCAATCCGATGTACAATAAAAACTTTTTTTTATAATTTGGTTACCAAACTCAAATATTTTATAGCTAATTTGTATTGTTTATATGTTTAAATTTTATATCTGAAATAATGCTTGTTAACTAATTAAAATTTACAAAAGTGATTAAATTTCAATATGTGTAACTTTTATTATATGATTTGCACTAAAAAAAAAGGTTTTTTATTTAGATTTCCCTTAACTTCATGAAAGTTATAGATATTTTTTTTTAAGAAGGAAAAAAACAGCAGACTATAGAACAATGTACATTATGAATGAAACAATAACAAAATGATCAATTAAAAGAAATACATTCTTTTAAAAATGTAATTGAAAAAAAAAAAGATTTATTATAATTTTCTATAATTTAACACATTAAAGGTGGTAGTACTGATGATCAATGTCAAATTTTCAAAAAGTCAACATTGAAATAACAGATGTTCTCAAAATTTAGTCAAAATAATAATCATCTTTTTTGAATAAGTAAAACTTATATTTATATAGAAAAAGCAATAATTCATTTAGAAAGGTACAGGAGTTATTAAAACAGTAGTATAAAAGCAATACTCTTTTTTTGTATAAACCAATTGAAACTAATTAAAGTTTTTAGGCAAAGGTTTGCAAATCATGCTCTCTAAACACTCAAACACTGTATGTGGGTCTTGGTCTGAATTGACGTGTTGACCTTCTGTATAGTAATCCAATAACTCTTCAGAGAAAGCAACAAACTGAGACAAATTTTTCTGTACATTCTCAACACTGTCTTTTTCATTTTTCCACAATCTGTCTTTGACCTAATGTGTAATAAAAACATTGATATTAAGAAGAGTTATTTCCCATTATTAATAGACAGTATCATGAAGTGTTGGGTCACTCCAATATCTCTTTACACTGTCATTAAAAGGAGAGACAAGCTATTAATCCCACGCCTTTCGTTTTTAGGAATGAGGAAGACTGTGATCAACAAAGCATTTGCCCATTAAAAAAAAGCATACTGAAGCTGATTGCAATGGGGTTTTTTTTTGGCAAAGATCTATAATCCTGTCCACTGAATCTAGAAAATAATGATGATGATATTTGTTTGGATGACATGAGCATTAGAAAATAATGATGTTGATATTTGTTTGGATGACATGAGCATTAGAAAATAATGATGTTGATATTTGTTTGGATGACATGAGCATTAGAAAATAATGATGATGATATTTGTTTGGATGACATGAGCATTAGAAAATAATGATGATGATATTTGTTTGGATGACATGAGCATTAGAAAATAATGATGTTGATATTTGTTAGGATGACATGAGCATTAGAAAATAATGATGATGATATTTGTTTGGATGACATGAGCATTAGAAAATAATGATGATGATATTTGTTTGGATGACATGAGCATTAGAAAATAAAGATTTTGATATTTGTTTGGATGACATGAGCATTAGAAAATAAAGATTTTGATATTTGTTTGGATGACATGAGCATTAGAAAATAAAGATTTTGATATTTGTTTGGATGACATGAGCATTAGAAAATAAAGATTTTGATATTTGTTAGATGAAAAGAGCGGATAGAAAACAAAAAGGAGTGACTCTCATTTTTTCCTTCATTCATTAAGTTTTAAAATATTTTTGTGCTAAATGAGCTAAGAGTCCAATGCTCTTTGGATTAGTTTATTACCTCTTGACTAATTGGTGGGTTGTACAACAGGTGATACTTCTCTCCAGTCACAGGGTCCATTGCACGCAGTGTTAATCTCTCAATGACAGAATCATTAGGAATGTCAAGAAAAAATACCCTAGAGCAAAGATTTTTAAAAAGTTAAAATGAAATGGAAACAAAACAAAACAAAAATGTACTGCTAGGGGTGAACAGCTGTACAGAAATCAACATACATGAAGAAACCATGCTTGATCAAAGTAAAAAAAAACAAAGGACCTTTAGGCCATATGACCTAAAACAAATGAAAAAGACAAACTATAAATGCAAAATAGACTTCAATTTCAGGATCTTCTGAGTCCACCCAGCTCTACTTGGGTAGCTGACATTAGTTGGGGGAAAAGTAAAGGCGGTTGGTCGTTGTGCTGGCCACATTACACTTTTGTTAACCGTAGGCCACATAAACAGATGACCTTTACATCATCTGCCCTATAGACCACAAGGTCTGAAAGGGGAACTTTACTTTTACTTTACGGTACTTAGACTTTATTTACTTATCTGCCTGATGTTGTTTTCTATCAAAGCAAAAAAAAAAAAAGGCAGAAAAGAAATGAGTTCCGCTGGTGTACAAAAGCTTGAAATTGGGAAGAGGGGGGGTGCTGTCTAAAATAAACAGACAAAATGTTTTTCCTTATCTCATTTCAAACAAAAGTGTGTTGGTTGTTGATAAGTTTATTTTCAATATGCAGACAGGGTATTTTTGTCATTGAATTGTTGTATTGCAATAATGAGGACATCAGAGGTACTTATATGTTGTGAACTATTAAAATGAATTGAAACAATTTTTAATGTTTTTACGGTGTTCTTAGGGATGTGTTTTTAATGTCCAGCCTGTGTTTCCAATGTGAATCATTTGGCACCTTGAGCATATTTATTGCATATACCATCCCACTGCTGTTACAGTTAAATTTACTACTGATCTTATGGGTCATTTTAGGACAAAGATAATGTGAACAGCAAGCATCCATTAGCAGGTGTTTGAAGGTCTGACTGTTATGTCTCTCCCATGGCTGAGTGTCACGTTCATTCATTTTGTATGGAGTTCTGTGCGCACTAATAGTTCCTGTAAATTATTCTCATGAGAACCATTTAAGATTTGCAAATGTTAAGCTCTAAGAAACCCATGAATAGGCAAGTATAGGATGGACTGGATGCCTTACCCATGGCTACTCCAATCATTTGTAAAAAAAAAAATTGTCCAATGTATTCAAAAAGTTGAGAGTAAGTACAAGATCCATTAAGTGAGCTAGAATGTCAGTAGATTTGTGCTTATTTTGAAAAAAACGTATCAAATGGCTCTGAAAGAGGATTAATCAATTAAATTTGAGTACACAAATTACTTCAAAGATGCCATCTGTTTTACATACATCAACTGTAGCGTTACTTTGAATTTTTTTACTTTAATCTAGCAGGGTTTCCTAAGTGTATGTTTATTGTATTTGGAAACAAAACAGTTATAGCCATGTAAACAAAAAAAGTTTTACTTTATGAAGTCACTGTCAAGATTGTGAATTTATTGCAATGATAACTTACCTATTAGGCCTGAGTCCTGCCTTGTCTAGTTGTTCTGCTTGTTCACGGCTGCGAGGGTATTCATGCAGAACCCAACCTCTTGTTACACAGTCCAAACGACACAACCTGTCCTTCAAAATATCCAGCACAATGTTGTCTGGAACTTAAAAAAAAAAGTTTTTTTTTTCAATGCTAGATAAATTGTTAAAAAAAAATTCTTAAAAAGACTATAATTCTAATGTGCATAATCTTCAGAAGGACTTAGATTCTATTTATGTCTCATTTCACTAACTAATCACAAAATTTGTTTTTAGCTACATTGACCAACTTACTGATTAAATTTTTCTCAACGTAAGGCTTAGCGGCTAGTCCAGATGGTGTTTCTTGGGCTATTGACTGCTTGATTAATTGACCGCAGTGAACTAAATGAATCAAAGAGAAAAAATAAGTTTAGACAAAACAAATGCTAAAAATCATAAAATATACTGACTCTCTCTTTCTCTGTTTAACAGTTTAAAATTAAATTTTATTTTAAGTGAAAAATAGTTAAATTTTTCTCTTCTTCCTTTATCAAATACTTTGCATTGAGTAAATGGCTGCCTATCATTCAGTGCCACTGAAAATTGCATACACTATTTTTTTTTAAATAAGTTTATATCCCAACCATTTACGAAGAGTATTTTGTCATGTACTCCTATTCTGACAGAAATAAGTAGTGAAATCAGATAGATGATCTATAGGTTATGGTAAGTTGGCTTTTGTGGTTATGGTTATTTGGCACATTAGCGCATATCAAGCCATGTCATTCCTATTAATGCTCATCAGGATTATCTTTTAATGTACCCCAAAAATCCTAAAAGGAATGCTAATAAGCAAAATATAAAAAAATCCTTTAAAAAAAAAAAACAAAAAAAACAAGCTTATCTAAGAGAAAGAACTCTGCACTTACAACTTTATCTCTCAATAATGTGCATGTTATTTTCATTAATTTATATCAATAATAACAATAATTAATTGGCTAATTGAAATTTTTTGTTGACATATATATATATTTATATAGCTAGTATAAGGCTTATTTATTCAACAAGCATTTCCTAGGATTTTTAAAAGATGAACTCCTTCTTTGTAAGAAGTAAAACAGTAGAGAATTCAGCTAGCATATTCCTGCTATAAGGTTGACAAGACAAGAAACTGCTAACAATTATATAAAAGTTCTCAGGAAAAAAATTGATGTAGGAGCCCATTATTGCTAGCTATCTTTTATAACATACAAGTTGTTAAAAAACATTGGACTTATACTTGATAAATTACAATAACCTTAAATGGGATAGATGTAATACCTTAACTAGAAATTGAGATGTCTTTCAGATATTGACTAGTACTTTTTTAATCTGATTAAAAGAATAACCAACCGTTAACAAGATTGTATTTATTTGCTAACAGAGCTGCTTGCACTCCCTTCCCGCTGCCTTTACATCCAATCAAAATGATGCGAGGTGTATGAGGAGCAGAAGACCTGGGTTGGCAACACAGGAAGGAAAAGGCTGAAGATGAAAAAAAGTAAAATTGTATTTTTGAGAAACAACATATGTGCTGAGTAATGCTCACAAATAAATTACCATAGTCATGATCAGTTTCAAAATCATTGCTTATAATTTATTTATATAGTTATTCTTCTTTCTTACAGTGCACAATATAACATTTTTTAAAATGCATTCTTATAAATGATCAACAAAAACCCATATTCTAAGTGATGTGTTAAATTTCAAATAAAAAAAAATAGCACATCATATAAAAAAGAAAAAAAGTACAGACAGAAGGTAAATAAACATTGCCATGACATGAATCATTTTTGCTAATTAACTGTTTTCAACATGATATATCCAATATATTTTTATCTTTATATGAAATATTAATCTCAAATCTATGTAGTAAAAATTAAAGGTCAATCTTACTTTATTTAGTATTAAAATTATTCATTTTTTTTGTAGAATCCATTATACTATAGCAAGTTGAGTCTGGGAACATTTGTGGAACGTTTGTTCTCTTCATAAACTTGACAAACAAAACTTAGCTCATATTATATCTCAAATTTAAAATACCTTGCCTAAGTAAAAAATTCAAACTGCACAAATCTTAAGGCAAAATGAACTACCTTGTGAGAAAACATCTGCTTTGGGTTGATCGGCATTAACTTTTTTGACTACCTGCTCATAGCAACGCAGAATTCCATCAATATGGCGATGGTAGACAACAAGCTTGTTAAACATGTCCACTTCTTTATATCCTTTGGGCTCTTTCAGTCGGTACTGTACCTCCGGATTACCAGGCCAATCAAATGTTGTGTGGTACACATCTAGCAAAAAAATCACAAGGAAAATTCTATTGCATATAGTAAAAAAGTTTATGTACTTATTTTTGTAATGCCTAGCTAATATGAAACTAGTACTGTATTACAGTAATTTTTAAAGTAATCTCTCAGAGTAAAAGTAAATTACTTTAAAAAAAAAATTGTTCTAAAAATTATCATACAATTTGATTTTCCTACCTCCTGTCTTTTTGTCGATTCTTTTACCAGCGGCTCTTTCAACCAGCACAGTGTCAGGGGCTTCTAAGACAACTAGATCATGTGTAAGAAAATGAAAAAAAAAGAAAAAAACTTTAACATCATTTCATAAGTAATTTTATTTGATTTCTTGTAGCATAAGAATTTTTTAGTTTTTTGTATTCAAGAAGGTATAATGCTTCAAAAAAAAAAGGCTGAATAAGGCAAAATTAATACAAATTATTTTTGCAAAGAATTTTTTTTTTTTTTTAATATTTTGAATGAAACCAACATAAAAAAGTGCACAGATTTAAATTCCTTACTGCAGTGTTTAGGAAATAGTCCATTTTCTTGCATGGCTAGAGCTTGCCCTCTGGTTTGTGGAAATCCCTCTAGTATCCATCCTTTTTTTACACAATCTGCCAAATCAAACCGGGCTCTAAGAATTCTTACTAATAAATCAGGTGGAATCTTGGGAAGCTGTTCCCATAAAGTGGTGTTTTCACTTCTCTGGAATTATGAAGTGATGGTAAGACATAAACATTGTACTTTTTAAGTGACTCTATTGATTCATTTTAAAATTGCTTAAAAGAAAATTTGCTGCTAAAGGCTCGATACCCTAGGCCATCAAAAGAATGAAATGTACAAATAGTAAATTTAAAGAGTCCAAGTATTTGTCTTAAATATACACTTCATGTGCCTGGTTGAAATACAACCATTTCGGACCCTGTTTATATTTTCTAATTCCCTGCAAGTGCATTTGTTTAGCTGATTTATTCTTATATCTCCAACATTTGCGATGAGTGTACAAAATTAGAAATCTCATAAAACTCTGATAGTAGTTAGATAAACTAAGAATGTAATTATCTTCTCTTTTGAAGGAATGTCTGTCATTTATAGGATAAGATAGTTCATGACATTGTATTGTCAGTCATTTTTAATTCACCACTTTTAATCATACTAAAATGTTACTTCAAAAATAAAAATAATTAATTAGTGCATGAAATACTTGAGACTATACTTACTTCTTTGTTAAACACTTTCAAAATTTTTTTCTTGATTTCATTGTCAGTTTCCTCCAGTAAAGTTTTAGGGGTTAGAAGTGCACATCTCATTTTACTGCTAATTAACTTTGCAATAGAATGCTTTCCGGAACATGGTGGGCCCAAAATGCAGATTTGAGGAACTGTAGAAACATACATTAGATATAAGGTTTCATCAACATTATTAATTTAAAAAGTATCAAAATATAAAAATGCTTTTTGAGTTTTAAAAAAAATTATCTAAGGAGAAGAAATCTATGTTTACAACTATATCATTAATGTAAAATGTATTTCCCTTTTTTGATACCAAACAAAATAATTAATTACCAAAAATTAAAAAACTAATTGGTTAAATTTATAATGAATAAATGTTTTGTTAGATAAAATGAATAATTGTGAAAAGTTTTGATTTAATCCAAGAATGGGTGTGGGAGAAATAATGTGCACAATTATCCAAGGGAACAAAAGCCAAAATTTTTAGCCATATCTCTTAATACTGAAGTATTAATTTTCCTTGTTGGTATCAAACAAAATAATTGCCCAATAGATAATTTTTTTCATTATATTTTGGTATTTACAATAAATAATTGTGCAAAGTTTCAACTTCATTTAAGAATGCATTCTGGAGAAAGAACTTGATCACATTTTTTACCAGACAGACAGACTGAGTTGATATAAGCTTTGTAATTAATCATCAGTCAAAGCGTAGTATTTGTCGCAATCAAATTTTTATTCAGAATGTTTAGATACTGCCTGAGTTCATCAATCTGAATGGATACCAATGCAAGAAATTTATTGTAAAAAAAGAATGTTTACTGTAATGACCAAAGGACATGCAAGTAGCATATAAACTAGTAATTTTTTTTCTCTTTTGCACAGACCCTAAAGACTTTAAGGGAAAATTATTTACAAGAATGGATACCAATGCAAGAAATTTATTGTAAAAAAGAATGTTTACTGTTATGACCAAAGGACATGTAAGTAGCATATAAACTAGTAAGTTTTTTTCTCTTTTGCACAGACCCTAAAGGCTTTAAGGGAAAATTATTTACAAGAATTAATGATAAATAAATCAATATTATCATAGAAAAAAATCTAATTTATGAAGGTTTAAGAATAACAAATATTTGAAGTTTTAAATAATAAAAAATAAACAAGATGACAAAAGGATTTTGTGTCACACAAACTTGTAGGCTAGCTTCATGGGTCTGTTATACTGACATTACATGGTGAATAATTAAAAAAAAACATTGACTTTCTCATCTTCAGGTGTAAAACATACAAACTGCCTTTTCCTTTTTTTTAAATATGGTTTGTACATAATATAAGCATATAGGCCTACTTCATTTAAAAAACAATGCAGCATACTTATGGAAAGCCATAAATAATTGTAATTTAAGCATGATGGAAATGATCTTCAGATTAGATTTTAAATTAAACAGTTTATTATCAAGATAAAAACAGGCATAGTGTAATATAATCAACCTTTTTTCACCTTGTTTTTAAAATGTTTTGATGTATGTGCATATTCTATGGGAACATAAATTGAAAAATAAAAAGATATTATTTCAGAGGACCAAAAGTAGTCGTATCAGGTTAACATGATGGTAAAATTGAATTTTCAACATTACTTTTGAGTTTTTCAGAATTCAACAGCACAAACAAACATCACAAAAACAATAGCAGCTTTACTAGGATCTCTTAAAATACTACAATTATCTTACAAGGGTCTCTAAAAACACTACAAATATCTGTGCAAATATAATTCTCAACATTAAAAATGTTATTTACCATCATCATTTTCTTTTTTTAGCAGGTGAATGAGGTATCCTATAGGCTCCTCTGGTTTAGCTATTATTAATTGTTCTATTAGTCTCTGCAAATAAAATCAGAATTTAAAAAATGCAACACTTAAAATAATGCTTTAAAAGTTATTTGTATAAATTGTAATTTAATTACTTATATGCTGCATAAGATTTACAAATTATTGAAAAAATAAAACCCAAACATAAAAATAGAGTTAATTGTTGTTTTATTAACCTTTAGTCAATAGCTACAATGTTGTGTTACATTAAGACCACGCATGCATAACTTAATAATTTATTTTACAAACTTGTACATGTCTTGCAAGTAATGAGATGCAGAAAATGTGTTAGTAACACTTATATTTTACAAATATCTGAATACTGAAGAATTTTTTTCTATGATAAAAACAGTTTTTATTTTAAGACAGTTTTTTTAGAAAATTAAATACTAAATATTTTTTCAAAATTTGTTCTTGCTCCAAAGACATCTTACTGATGCTTTAAATGTTTCTGTCTAAACAAAATTTAACATTAAGTCAGCATCATAGCCTTCAATATACAAAACAAAATGGATCTACATGCAAACCATATGACATCAGTAGAGTAAATTTAAAAAAAAAAACAACTTAAAAGAAAACTATAACAGAAGCATGTGAATGGCACTGATATGGATAAGATACTATGGTTAAATAAAGTGATCAACCTTGTTTTGCATTACTTGTTTACTTACAAGATCTAGTCTAAATTTGTAAAAGTTTTACTGTAAAATTTATAAAAAAAGGTTTTAAAATAGAACTGGAAAGAGCTGGATATAGCATGACTATATGTAACTTATATAAAGTAGACTTCAAATAAGTGAACATGCTATAGAAAATTTTTGGCCACTCATTTTGTGTGTGTTTAATCTTTACCAAGCATCAACACTCTCCTTTTGAGCTTATGGGATGGTTGGCACTTTAGTGGTCGAGAGGCTAAGTGCGCTTGAATTTGGCTACCTAGAAGGGGGCTCGAGGTTTGACACCCAACTCGGGCAAGTTGTGTTTACTGAGCGCCCATAGGCAGCACGGAAAACCAACTCCTAGATACCCCCCCCCCCACTGGTCCACAAATGAGATTGGACCAAAGCGCTCTGAGCATGCTATAAGCATGAAAGTAGCGCTATAAAAAAAAAAAAAGCTATAAATATAGTATACAGGGTTATATAATTAGCGCTTTTTCGTGACAAAATATTAGGAGATTTTAGGATACAATGAAAAAAGATAGAAAGCTATATGGTTATATACTAACAATTAAATGTCACTTGGTTTTGAACACTGAACAAAACTATATATTTATCTAGGCTAAATTCATCGCTATACATTTTTAAAATCAATAATTGCATGTGGAGATCATAAAAAATTATTTGCCAAAATCCCACCCAGATCAGAAAGAAAGTCATCAGCCACAGAATTATGTACACAGAAAAAGATATTTTAGAATCAAGTTGTTATCTCAAATCCTCAAACATCCTTTTTTCAATTCAAAGATTTAATGAAGAGCATTTTTTATATCTAGATCTAAGTCCCTTAACTTCATCGATTTTTCATAGTTATCAGGTTATGTGTGAAGGATTCACTAGAGTGACAAGATCTAGACACTATTAGATCACTATAATCAGTAGACCTATGCAAAAGCAGAGGGGTGTACATTATATTTGGCTAGTAAATCTAGCTCATCCTCAGTGAAAAAAATGACAGGTCTATCAATAATTCATCCTGTTCTCATGCATCAATTCTTAGATTATAATTACTGTCTTCATTGGGGTAAAACCCATGCATGTGATTATCTTCCCTCATCTTCCCTCAAACTCAAAGTGTCTAAATCATTGAAAACCATGTTCCATAATAAGTCAGCCAATGTTGATTTGTAACTTCTACATTGGTGACATACGTAGCTTCTCCCCCTTCCAGAAACAAGCATATCAAGTTAGTCATGGCTTGAAGTGGGGAGCAGGAGTTCAAACATCATAACGTTGTTGCAGTTTGTTTTTTATGCAGTTTTTCTTTTTCTATTATGGTTTTCTCAACCAGTATGAGGGTAATAGTATAAATTATACTATATACTGCCTATGCCCAATCCAGTTCTTTCTGTGGTATACTGTCAGTCATATATATATTATTTCTAGTATTGATAAATACTAATAAGTATTAAACTCCTTCTTTAAAAATTACTTCTGGGTCAAAAAGCTGTGAGATTTTTACTCAGTTATTGTTCGACCTAAACATTAAGTCAATTAGTAGATCTACAACACACAAAGAGCTGTAATTATGACTATGAGTAAGATTATACTATATATAGATAATCTAGCTCTAGACCATAGACTAGATTAGGATTCTAAAAAGTATATTAGGCCTTTATATATTGACTCTAGATCTACATGATGTGATAGTGATGAGTAGGCCTAGGCTAGATCTTTTTTTTCAATCAATGAATCATTCAAAATTCAAATCAATTGTGTATATCTCTATATTTTCCTGGATTGAACGAGATTCGACTTACCAATATAAAACTGTTATACTTATATTTATAGTATATTATAGTTATAGTAAACCTTTTGACATGATTGGTCAATCATTTGAAGCAATGAACTTTAAATTTTAATGAAGTTTATCATACTACTTTAATGAGAGATTGTCTAGACTCGTTTTTCACACCGCCAGAAAGTTCGCCATCAGTGGGGCGACTTGATGCATTGTCGTACATTTGGGAACGTACCTTCTGAATCATAGTTTTAGTTTATGAAGCCAATGAAGGCATTTATTATGATTTATTATTTATATATGTCAAAATGCTTTTCAATAAAATTAAATACCTTATACATATCAAAGATTCCATGTTTTTCTGCATATAAAGCAAATTCTGGAGGAATCCTAAGAGGTCGTTTTGTCTGATCCATTTAGAGCTCTTATTGGATTACTCCATATGTCGATATGTTACGCTACTTGTTCAAGTTGTAGTCCGCGAAGGTTGCTATGACGCTTAAACTCTACTATAAATATTTAATTCCCATTTTTTAACTGTTTGTTAAAAAGTTATACTTTTCGCTATGAACGAAAAGGCGAATAAAATGTAACGATTTAAAATATGTGCATATCAAGACTAGATCTTGTTTTTTTTTTGTTTTTTT
The DNA here is from genome assembly GCA_036873155.1 of Biomphalaria sudanica. Classification (NCBI taxonomy): domain Eukaryota; kingdom Metazoa; phylum Mollusca; class Gastropoda; family Planorbidae; genus Biomphalaria; species Biomphalaria sudanica. Next base: position 619,127 of record JAZGLO010000245.1, on the reverse strand, counting down.
GTGCGTTCTTTAGATCTAAATCTAGACTCTTTTTTTTTTGCTTTCATTTTTTTTAGCATAAATACATGGATCTAGATCTATATCTGGGTCTAGATCTATTTATAATCTAGATCTATCTGTTCGTGCGGTATCTTGCCGCGCGCTGGACAGTTGTTTGGACTAACAGATTAGCTTCTATAAACATTCATATTATCTTATCTTATATAATACAGACGTTACTTCAAAAAAAGAAGATGATTACGTCCTACGCGTCATGCATTTAGTCATGCATATTAACCAATGACTTAAATTCTGCCAAGTCACTGGTTTTTCTGGCTAGCTCAGGCAACCCATTCCATGCTCTAATAGCACTAGGGAAGGAGTATTTGTACAAATTTGTCCTAGCATATGGGACGAGGAATGTGCCTTTATTTTTGTGTCTTTCAGAGTATTTTATTAAATTTTGTTTTTGTATTTGAAGATTATGGTTCAGTGTTTTATGTATAATTGCTATTTTACTTTTGAGTCTTCTGTCCTGAAGGCTTTCTAAATTTAGTGATTTTACTAATGGTGTTACCCTAGTCAAATGTGAATATTCGTTTGTTATGAATCTCACTGCTCTATTTTGTGTTTGTTCCAGTTTCTTAATGTTTTCTTGAGTTGAGGGGTCCCACACGGTGGATGCATATTCTATTATTGGCCTAACCAAGGTTAAATAACATTTTAGTTTTATGTTCTTATTTGATTTATAGAAATTTCTTTTAATAAACCCTAATGCTTTGTTGGATTTTTTTATAGTTTCATCAATATGTGGATTCCATGACAGTTTTTCATTTATTATAACACCTAGGTATTTTGAGTTTTTAGTCTGTGTTACTGGTTTGCCATGAATAAGATAAGTGGAATTAATTTGTTTTAGTTTTTTTGTTACTCTTAACAACTGACATTTTTCTGGGTGGAAAGACATGCTCCAATTTGATTCCCATTTCTGTAATTCATCTAATTCTCTTTGTAAAATATCTGTGTCTTGTTTTGTTTTTATTGTTCTATATATTATGCAATCGTCTGCAAATAATCTGACTTTTGTTCCTGAACTAATGCAATTTGGTAAATCATTTATGTAAATTAAAAATAGTAGTGGACCCAAGACTGTTCCTTGAGGTACACCTGAGTTTACTGTTATTGGTGTTGATTTAGAGCCATTTATTATTACAGTTTGTTCTCTCCCTATCAGAAAATCTTTAATCCACTGATGCAGTGGACCGTTAATGCCGAAATATTTTAATTTTTTAAGCAAACTATGGTGGTGAACTTTGTCAAAAGCCTTGGAAAAATCTAGTAAGATAGCATCTATTTGTTCACTATTATCTAAACCTTTTGAATAATCATCAATTAGTCCTATTAGTTGTGTTTCACATGATCTATATTTCCTAAAGCCATGTTGGTATGGGGTGAGGACATTATGTTTGTGTGAATTTGTATGTCGAACGTAAAAATATAGACAACGAGAAACCAAAAATTGCGTTAAAATTAAATAACAGTAAGTTCACTTTATTTTATTAAATTACGTTCCTTATATCTATCGGGCGTCACTGGTAAAATTTTGAGAAACACTGGCTTGCTAGCAACCGTATATTTTTTCTACTTCATTGGATCAAAATGAGTGATCGGCCTTGACTTTTTTTCAGTCAGTGAATGTTTTTATCTTTCAGTCTATGGATGTTCGTCTCTGAGCAGTAACGAAAGCAGACCTCATAGAAAAGACAGACTGATCTGTCTAGCTAGACTACATTCAGTCAGTCTAGACAGTAATTACACAAATGAAATTCTAGATCTACAATCTATCATCATGTAAGTTAATTATATAGACTAATTTTCTAGGCAGTCTAAGAATACCAAGAGAGTATTTTACACTACAGACTTTTAATTTTTGTCTTTTGACACACAGGAGGAAAAGGCAACTTGTGAGACCAGATTTTTCACCAGTAGTGCAAAGCAAAACTGAAACCGAAATGATATTTATAGTCTACAGCCTATAACTATAGGGATCTATATTTTATAGAGATCTAATATTATAAATATATATATATATATATAATATAATTTTATATTATATATATATATATATATATAATATATATATAGAGAGATCTAGATCAGTAGATTTAGATTCTAGAATGTAGATAGACATTCATTTAAATTTCTTATCGGGACCAAAAGACAGTCAATAGTGACAATAGGCTGTTAATATTTTTTACCTTGAGCTGAAATTGGTCAGAAATACTTTTATTAAGTTTTCAGGCTAAGTTAAGGTGTTGAGTTGTAAATTTAATCTAGATCAAGTTCTTGTATGTTTCAATGTCAACAACAGTCATCATGAAATTGCTCTGGCTATTTATCCTAATAATTACTAAATACACACTAGCTGAACACAGAACTAGATCTACCTCAGTCAACACTAAACTTAAAAATGAAGCAACAGTCATAATCAATCATCACACTTTAGATCAATGCAACTTCAAAAATAACCTAACATACACATCAATAACATTAAAGAAGATTACCCATCACAAATGGAAGTTCTCAATCAGACACAGTAGAAATAAATACCTTTCACTGTTAATATTAATAGCAGGAGATGTAGAGTCAAATCCAGGGCCTAGATCTAAAGATAGATGCAACATCTGCAAAAAAGTATGCACCATGAAACAGAAAGCCATTCAATGTGACACCTGCGATGAATGGTACCATGCATCATGTCTCCATATGAATACACCTGTGTATTATGCCTTAGGCAACAAAGATGCATCATGGCACTGTGTACCGTGTGGGTTACCTCAGTTTACATCAGGACTGTTTGATTCCTTTGATGCGGACACTTCTAACCCATACAACATCTTAAACACCATCCCAAAACCAACTCACCAACCACTAGCCAGATCCACTCCTGTTAAACCTAAATCTACTAAAATTAATACAACAGCCTCACTAAACAAACCTCCTAAAGAAGTAATACCAAAATACCTTAAAACCTTAGTAATAAATTTTCAAAGTATTAGGAACAAAACAGCAGACTTAGAAATTTTATTAGAATGTGAGAAACCAGACATAATTGCAGGAACAGAAACTTGGCTACATCCTGAAATTTATAATGCAGAAATTTTCAATAGTAATTATGAAATTTTTAGAAAAGATAGGGCTGATAATCATGGAGGAGTTCTTTTAGCAATAAAAAACACTCTTATAGCTGAAGAAATTACCTTACCTAACTCAAAAAACATAGAATCTACATTTTGTAAAATTAATACCACCTCAACATCCCTTATAATAGGCAGCATTTACAGACCACCAAATTCTAGTTTAGAATACATGCAGGAACTATGTAATCAGATTACTACACTTAAAGAGACAAATAAAAATGCAGTTTTTTGGATTATGGGTGACTTCAACCTACCTGATATAAATTGGAAAACACTAACCATAGATAAACACCAAAACCTTAAGGACATAAATGAGCTTTTCATAGAAACTTTACACAACCTAAGTTTAGATCAAATCATTAAAAAGCCAACTAGATTAAACAACACATTAGATCTCTTCTTAACCAACAGACCTGGATTAGTAGTTGATTATGATATTATCCCTGGTCTATCAGACCATGAGATCATAAAAATACACAGTCAGATAAAAGCAGTAGCCAATACAAAAACCAAAAGAAAAATCTTACTCTGGAATAAATGTAACCTAACACAACTACACCAAGCTGCATTAAACTTTCAACAAACATTCTTATTAGAAAAAGACATTAACCAACCAGTCGATGACCTCTGGAATTTCATTAAAAACCATCTTAAAAGCATTATAGAAAATCATATACCAACTAAATACACATCAAACAAAATAAATAAATGCTGGTTTAATAATAGACTAAAGAAGCTTTGTAAACAGAAGGAAAACCTATATAGAAAATTTAAAGAAACCAAGGCAGAAAGAGTTTACAAAAAGTATATAAAAATTAAACACCTAACCCAAAAAGTAAGCAGACAGCTGCAGAGTGAATACATAAACAATGTAATATCTAAAGATAACAACAAAAACCTATGGTCATACATTAAGTCTAAGAAAATGGAAACAACAGGCATAGCGCCATTAAAAGATGAACATAACATAATACATAATGATAATGAAACTAAAGCAAACATCCTAAACAAATACTTTGCATCAGCATTCTCAGCCCCAGGAGACAAAGACATATTTCTTAATTTGAACCAAGTAGACAACATAGAAGATTTAGTAGTACAAGAAAATGGAATTAAAAAACTATTAGCCAACACCAAACCAAATAAAGCGTCTGGACCTGATGGTATTCCAGCTAGATTACTCAAAGAACTAAGCAATGAGCTAGCCCCAGTGTTCAAAATACTCTTTCAGGCATCGCTTAACCAGGGCAGAGTACCAAAGGACTGGAAAGAAGCTAATGTCACCCCCCTATTTAAAAAAGGAGAAAAATCTGATCCAGGAAACTACAGACCAGTATCACTTACCAGCATCACATGTAAAATACTAGAACACATAATATGTAGCAACATCATAAACCACTTAGACAAACATAATGTCCTCACCCCATACCAACATGGCTTTAGGAAATATAGATCATGTGAAACACAACTAATAGGACTAATTGATGATTTCTCAAAAGGTTTAGATAATAGTGAACAAATAGATGCTATCTTACTAGACTTTTCCAAGGCTTTTGACAAAGTTCACCACCATAGTTTGCTTAAAAAATTAAAATATTTCGGCATTAACGGTCCACTGCATCAGTGGATTAAAGATTTTCTGATAGGGAGAGAACAAACTGTAATAATAAATGGCTCTAAATCAACACCAATAACAGTAAACTCAGGTGTACCTCAAGGAACAGTCTTGGGTCCACTACTATTTTTAATTTACATAAATGATTTACCAAATTGCATTAGTTCAGGAACAAAAGTCAGATTATTTGCAGACGATTGCATAATATATAGAACAATAAAAACAAAACAAGACACAGATATTTTACAAAGAGAATTAGATGAATTACAGAAATGGGAATCAAATTGGAGCATGTCTTTCCACCCAGAAAAATGTCAGTTGTTAAGAGTAACAAAAAAACTAAAACAAATTAATTCCACTTATCTTATTCATGGCAAACCAGTAACACAGACTAAAAACTCAAAATACCTAGGTGTTATAATAAATGAAAAACTGTCATGGAATCCACATATTGATGAAACTATAAAAAAATCCAACAAAGCATTAGGGTTTATTAAAAGAAATTTCTATAAATCAAATAAGAACATAAAACTAAAATGTTATTTAACCTTGGTTAGGCCAATAATAGAATATGCATCCACCGTGTGGGACCCCTCAACTCAAGAAAACATTAAGAAACTGGAACAAACACAAAATAGAGCAGTGAGATTCATAACAAACGAATATTCACATTTGACTAGGGTAACACCATTAGTAAAATCACTAAATTTAGAAAGCCTTCAGGACAGAAGACTCAAAAGTAAAGTAGCAATTATACATAAAACACTGAACCATAATCTTCAAATACAAAAACAAAATTTAATAAAATACTCTGAAAGACACAAAAATAAAGGCACATTCCTCGTCCCATATGCTAGGACAAATTTGTACAAATACTCCTTCTTCCCTAGTGCTATTAGAGCATGGAATGGGTTGCCTGAGCTAGCCAGAAAAACCAGTGACTTGGCAGAATTTAAGTCATTGGTTAATATGCATGACTAAATGCATGACGCGTAGGACGTAATCATCTTCTTTTTTGAAGTAACGTCTGTATTATATAAGATAAGAAGATAAGATAATATTTCCAAAGTGATACTTATATGGGTTAACCAAAGCGTTGACAAAACAGAGCCAACTGTATGTATGATATAAAATAATATGTGTTATAATCTTGTCAGAAGTCTTTTGTCTCACTAATCCTTATAATTATATTTAATATTATTTAGTCTATATTTATTATTATATCCTTAGATTTTAGATCTAGTCAGTCTTAGACTTAGACTTTAATTAAGGCCTTAGATCTACTAATCATCTACTAATACTACTAATAATAACTAATAGTAATATTCTATATATAGTTAGTTAAACACATAAATATATTGATCTAGAATTAGACCTAGATCTAGATCTAGAATTAGATCTAGTCTAGGTCTATATTTTGAATAAACCATTTGATTGTCATTGTAAATTAGCTTTCACTTTAGACTTAGACTTAACTTAGGCCATTTTTAACCTTAAAGTAGAATTAGACTAGACCTTTAAAAACTAAAATTAGCAACAGTCATCATGAAATTGCTCTGGCTATTTATCCTAATAATTACTAAATACACACTAGCTGAACACAGAACTAGATCTACCTCAGTCAACACTAAACTTAAAAAGGAAAAAACAGACATAATCAATCATCACACTTTAGATCAATGCAACTTCAAAAATAACCTAACATACACATCCATAACATTAAAGAAGATTACCCATCACAAATGGAAGTTCTCAATCAGACACAGTAGAAATAAATACCTATCACTTTTAATATTAATAGCAGGAGATGTAGAGTCAAATCCAGGGCCTAGATCTAAAGATAGATGCAACATCTGCAAAAAAATATGCACCATGAAACAGAAAGCCATTCAATGTGACACCTGTGATGAATGGTACCATGCATCATGTCTCCATATGAATACACCTGTGTATTATGCCTTAGGCAACAAAGATGCATCATGGCATTGTGTACCGTGTGGGTTACCTCAGTTTACATCAGGACTGTTTGATTCCTTTGATGCGGACACTTCTAACCCATACAACATCCTAAACACCATCACAAAACAAACTCACCAACCACTAGCCAGATCCACTCCTGTTAAACCTAAATCTACTAAAATTAATACAGCAGCCTCACTAGACAGACTTGCTAAAGAAGTAATACCAAAATACCTTAAAACCTTAGTAATAAATTTTCAAAGCATTAGGAACAAAACAGCAGACTTAGAAATTTTATTAGAATGTGAGAAACCAGACATAATTGCAGGAACAGAAACTTGGCTACATCCTGAAATTTATAATGCAGAAATTTTCAATAGTGATTATGAAATTTTTAGAAAAGATAGGGCTGATAATCATGGAGGAGTTCTTATAGCAATAAAAAACACTCTTATAGCAGAAGAAATTACCTTACCTAACTCAAAAAATATAGAATCTACATTTTGTAAAATTAATACAACCTCAACATCCCTAATAATAGGCAGCATTTACAGATCATCAAATTCTAGTTTAGAATACATGCAGGAACTATGTAATCAGATTACTACACTTAAAGAGACAAATAAAAATGCAGTTTTTTGGATCATGGGGGATTTCAACCTACCTGATATAAATTGGAAAACACTAACCATAGATAAACACCAAAACCTTAAGGACATAAATGAGCTTTTCATAGAAACTTTACACAACCTAAGTTTAGATCAAATCATTAAAAAGCCAACTAGATTAAACAACACATTAGATATCTTCTTAACCAACAGACCTGGATTAGTAGTTGATTACGATATTATCCCTGGTCTATCAGACCATCAGATCATAAAAATACACAGTCAGATAAAAGCAGTAGCCAATACAAAACCCAAAAGAAAAAATCTTATTCTGGAATAAATGTAACCTAACACAACTACACCAAGCTGCATTAAACTTTCAACAAACATTCTTATTAGAAAAAGACATTAACCAAGCAGTCGATGACCTCTGGAATTTCATTAAAAACCATCTTAAAAGCATTATAGAAAATCATATACCAACTAAATACACATCAAACAAAATAAATAAATGCTGAGTAATTCAATCCAATTTTACAAAGACTATATAGGAACTTCTTATCTTCCAGGTAGGCTACGTGTTATTACTTAATGCATGTCATGATATAGTCTAACGCAGGTTTATATCAGCCCTTTACCTATATTTAACTTTTGGATTTAGATCAAGTTAAAGTATGAACAGTTGAACATTTCATCTTAAATAGGGGGCGTAGCTAAACGTAGAAAGTAGCTTCAGTTCAACTGTGTACCAACAGTGCAGTCAATGAAATCTCCAGACGCCACACTTAGTTGAAGGAAGACTCAAAGGAATGCCAACCCCCTCGTCCCTTTGTTTCTAGAGCTGTGGGATGTCTCGCTGAGTGGAAGTAACTGCTTGGCTACCTATCAAGTGTTTGTTGGGCGCCTAAAGATACCATGGAAGCCTTCTTCCAGATATCCCCTGACGGCGCAAGTCCTAAATTGTGTGTGGGAGAAGTATAATTTGCGAGACCCGCTTTTAGCACAAATTATATTTATCATAAAATAATAGCCACGGAAATGTTCTAATTATATTGAACAAGATCAGATCGGATCTGCAAATTGGCAAGGAATATTCAAGCTATGAATTGTTTTTTAATTATCTAATTTTTCTATAGTAATAGGATTTCAAAAAATCATTTGGCGTTACTTCTAACTTAAAAACAAAATAAATAACCTAAAATCTACAGACATTTTGGTAAGAAAACTAAATATAATATATTTTGTTTGATTTTAGATAAGGTTTTGGTACTGTTGTTTTATTTATTTTTTAATGAACATCCTAGTATCCATTATGAGATTTCTGCTTATTGTACATTTTTTTTTTTTTTTTTATGAAACTAGAAATCAGCTTTTTAATTTTATTATCTCATATTATTTTAAAATCAGATTATGACATGTGAAATACAAAATACAAAGCTAATAGAGACCCTACATCATACGAGGGCCCGTTGAAATGAGCTAGGAATTCTTTCCGCAACGATATACATCAACTGTCAAATTTCTAGGGAAATCGTTGGAGCCGTTTTCGAGATCCGTGTCCACCCAGGTTTATCCCACGAATGTGTGACCAGATAAGGACTTTGTCAAAAGGGAGACAAACTGGCCTCAAATCAACTTGAACACCATTGCTTAATAATGTGGGGGGGGGGGGGGGGGGGGGCTAGCCGCAGTTATTTGTGTCTCGTTGACAAGAGCTCTTCACGTTCAAGCAATGTTCGTATCAATGCGACTGATACAAAGCTGGCAGTATCGTGCGACGATTTGTTATCTTATCTTATATAATACAGACGTTACTTCAAAAAAGAAGATGATTACGCATATTAACCAATGACCTAAATTCTGCCAAGTCACTGGTTTTCCTGGCTAGCTCAGGCAACCCATTTCATGCTCTAATAGCGCTAGGAAAGAAGGAGCATTTGTACACATATGTCCAAGCATGCTCCAGTTTTATTCCCATGTCTGTAATTCATCTAATTCTTTTTGTAATATGTCTGTATCTTGTATTGTTTATAAATAAAAGTTACATTATATTAATTTTTATTCCAATCTTTTTGTTTCTGTTACAGATAAAGTCTACAATTGAAATCAATGGTGATATTTGGAATCGAATGTGAAATTAAGATATCGATCTAATTTCATTGAGCCCAATATATCATGTCAAGCATCCGTTTGGAGATACATTTACAAGAAAGCGGTGGCAGGGGGTCTCATGGTAGCAACTGTGGAGCTGGTTTAAGTAAGCCAAATCATTCCGTTCCCTTCCGTCACTTCAAGCCAGCCTCATCGGGGCCTAGAGGAAGGGGCCATATGGGACATCCTCAAGGTCATCGACAGGAGCGACATGGTTCTCGTCATCTAGACGGGCCTACATTTTCAGATGCTCCACCTTCGTACCAGTCTGTGATGTCAGACGACCAAAATAAATATTCCACCAAAACAAAAGCAGGAGCAAATGGACATTTTGCTAACACAGCACAGGGCAGACCTGAGCAGACACATTTCAGAAGAGGCCGAGGAACAATGGGACACAACCAGAACCAGCGACAGGCACCCAGAAATAGACATTTCAACGCTGTTGACAGGGAAAGTCAAGGCAACCGTTCGATACCATTTGAACAACTGAAAGCATTGAGCCCTGATACCACCTCAATTAATATATGTTTTACTTCTATGAATATCAGCGCCACAGGGTGTAGTGATTCTAGAAAATATACAGAACAAACAGGAAGGGGCAGGGGTCAGCCAGGTAGGGGCAGAGGCCAGCCAGGTAGGGGCAGAGGCCAGGCTGAAAAAGGTCGTGGTAGAGGCTCACGTTGTTAAATTAAAGAGAAATGCTCTACCCCTGGCTAAAAGCGACACAGATCAGGACAATCAACACAAAACAAACAAATATAAATATGAAGCTGTTGGCGGCTACCACCAACCGTTTAATTGTTTAAATCTAAATCAAAATGTAAATATCTAATATACATGATGTAGGGTTATTGTTAAAAACTGAACGTAACCAAAGTTTTATGTTAAATCAGGAAGCAATATTGATTATTTATATTATGTGCAAAATATATTTCTGTGCATTATTACAATGAAAACAAGATTTATAAAAAAATACTTTAAAAAAAAAACAAATCTTATATTAAGTGTATCAATTAGTTTGGATCAGTCATGTAATTAAATTTGTAATAGATCTAGACTAACAATAATAAATCTGTGCGAGTAGAAATATTTTTTTTACCAATTGTTTTTGTTTAGTGCAATTTCATGCTTTTAGCGTTCATCTTAACTTATCTTATATGATACAGACGTTACTTCAAAAGAGAAGATGATTACGTCCTATGCATCATGCATTTAGTCATGCATATTAACCAATGGCTTTCACTTGTCTGGACCAGCTGGAAAGGGGTAGGGGGAGAAAGAACAGGGTATCTGGGTGATCACTTTTTAAATGTATTTTAAAAAAAAGATAACGACCTGAATTCAAACGTGTGGGCTAAAGCTTTCTCAAGCTAACGCTGCTAGTGAATAGTCCATAAATATGGAAGATTGTATAGTTATCTATTGACGATAGTTATATGGGATGTAAATAAATAATGTATTGAATAATACTGCAAATAAAATAGCATGTATTGCCTAACTAAAATATCCATGGTATACATGCATTAAGAATAATCACTACACTTTAGTTCCTGCTTAAAAGAGACACCGATGTTCCGTTGTGTTTCAGATTTACATTTAACGGTTTTGTTTAAATCAATTTTTCAAAATTCAATCTCGGTACAGTGTAGTGGCGTAGCTAGGAATTCGCCATCATTTGGGGGCCGTTGGCTTGACCTCTTAGGGGGCCCCTGCATTTTGCGTAATATTTAATAATTAATGTAAACAACAACAACATTCATTTAGGAGCCTCCTTCAAGTGGGGGCCAGCGGGGATTTTAAAATTCCCCCTCCCTCCCCCACCCTAGCTACGAGTCTGGTACAGTGGCCAAATCTATTGCAACGAATATTAACCAGCATAAAGTATATGAATATTATTTTGAATATGCACAATATTCCTCTACGTTGACATTAAAACTGTATAACTTCAAGATGATAGCCCTACTGTCACGTAATTTAAAGCAGTGATTGTGCTAAGTTTATTTTAGATGTACATTTCGCATGCAATGTTAAAGAGAAACTGGGTCATGAACGTAAATCGATTTTTCATAATTCCATCTCGGTAGAGTGTAGTGGCGTGTGCTATTGTACAAATGTTTGCTTTAATCATGTACTGTTGTTTTTTTTTTCTAATGCACAACTGTAAACTAAATTTCCTCACGGATAATAAAAATTATTATTATTATTATATTTGCATCGAATGGTTTAATATTGTTGACAAGTAAAGTTTATTTTAAGCGATGACGATTTTTCCGTAATCTTTAAAAATAGTTTGGACGTTACTAGAACGGGACAAGAGCTAGTATCTAAAGACTTGCATTCATTTTTAGAGAATCAGAGCTGCGACTAGAGTCAAATCTTATACATTGAATAGTATTGTACGTATATGTAGTGTGTATTTGGTGTGAGTATTAGAACATGAAAATACAAAGGAGCACTTACACTGATGACGTCTGACAAAACTCGAGTGCAAGTGTCTTGTACAATTTAACCCTTAAAATGCTGAGCAATTTTACAATTAGTGCATACAAAATGGAATTACAATTTTGATGTTTAGATGCTAAACTATCACACGCGTTTTAAGGGTATTGTTTTGAAAATCTTTTGGCATCGCCTTGTGTGGCGTTCCTCTGACAGTGGCTCCCGGGGCAGGACGCAACCCTAAGCCAAAATTTTAATGTCTGGTTCACAGACCAACATACATATATAGGCATGTAGTCTACTCTCACTGAAAGGAAGTTTCTATTTCTCTAGAAAATAATGATGTCTATGTCTTCGCTTCCGAAGATTGAAGATGGTTGCAGTGTTTCACGTGACTTGAACTTGTGGTCACCAACACCATTTTCCAACAAAGAAAAAAAACAACGTCTCAATACAACATGGAGGCACCTGCGCTCTAAATATTGGCATCTACTTGACTATTGAAGCGATGTGATGTTGGTGAAATAATGATGTTCTATCCTCGTGAACCCCAACAGTACTGAAAAAAAGTCAATGTACAAAGCTTTGTGCCATACTTAGCAGTCGTGAAAAAAAACATCAACAAATGGTGGCTGGAGACAAAACTTTTTATTTCCCTCAGTTCCATACATACCAGACAATAGCGGCTCTAAGAACTGCCGACGATCTCGTCATGTTAAACAAAAAGGCTGACTATAATTAACCGGTGGAGAGAGCATTATAATTTCATTTTGCCGACAAAAGGGTTGTCTTCGAAGAGGCTCTTGCTAAAATCCCACAATGCACAATGAAAACGGAAGTCGACGACTATCCAAAAGTCGAAGTGGAAAAAGGCGGGAAGCTGGAAAGACACAAAGAGCCTGACAGTCTTCCAGTAGAAATTTTGCACTGGTGTAATAGACGCATTGGTAGTCTCAATTCCTGCTTTTATTATTGAAGTAAAACAACTCTTTAGAAATCTTCATAATATTTTTTTCTCTTAACATTCAATGCCCGTAATGAAAGAAAAAACATGCAATAAAGGTCTTAGCTATTAAATCCCACACACCATTTTAATGGTACGTAACATAACAATAAGAAAACAAATAAATTTGGTATCAAAATCAAATAGACAATAAAACTAATATAGGAATGGTCTTATGTCACAGTAGGCCTTCTAACCTTGATACATTATTCTTTTAAAGACCTATTAAAATGAACATAATGTAATAAGTTAAGTGAGGCAACTCAACGAGGCACATCGATGTTTATGCACAGGACATCACAAATACATGTAGAACAACATGTCTTGAGCACAGCATCTGTATCTAGGTTCTCCACTTGGCCGGAAATCGTTTGTCTCTTTCTAATGTTGACATCCTTCTCCGTCTAGTTTATCACAGTGCGCACCTTCTAGCTTAGATGGTGGTGCGCATGGCAGTCATAACAATAACAAGCGCCAAAATGTCAAAACGGCGGAACCAAAACGTCATGCTTCGTCTGAAGACACCAACGCTAGAAATTTGCTCCATAAACTCTACAAGTACAAATTGGAACATACAGAAACAATAAAAAACAAAAAAAAATTATACTTTCTTTTTGTGTGTGTGTGGGGGGGGGGAGAGCTACTCCCCCTTACTACAATATAACGTACCAAAAGTTTATTATCATTTCGCTTTACAGATATAATAACATTCATTTCGAATTTTTAGTTTAAAAAAAATGCATTGAAGATCTCGTAAATTTAATAACTTGTACTATTCATTTTAATTTTCAGTAAGCAAATTTTCTTTCAAGTTGTTGATATTGTTTAAGTTTGCCAAAACTGAACTTACAATCCAGACAAGCTCCAGGCTTTCACCGACAAATGCTTGCGTCATATAATTGGTGTTAGATGTCCGAACAAAATTTAAAACTACATCTTGGGGGAAACAGCTCAGTAAACACCAAAAGAGCAAGACATTTAGTGACACAAACGAGGCTGAATTTGCAGACAATGCGAAGAACAGCAGACAACAACATTGCAAGACAGAATCTAGAATAGACTGGAACCCACAGGGAAAGAGAAATGGAGGACAAGACGACAGGATAAACATGGCGGTCTGATCTGAAGGGAATAGCGCAGTACAATAGAGTAGGACTGCAGCAGTCCTAAGCTCCACTGGGAGTCAAAAGGACCTAGTACTGTTGCAGTCCTAAGCTCCACTGGGAGTCAAAAGGACCTAGCACTGTTGCAGTCCTAAGTTCCACTGGGAGTCAAATGGACCTAGTACTGTTGCAGTCCTAAGCTCCACTAGGAGTCAAATTGACCTAGTACTGCAGCAGTCCTAAGCTCCACTGAGAGTCAAAAGGACTAAGTCAAGTCAGGACAAAAGACTAAAAAGTAAAAGTAGCAATAATACACTGAACCATAATTTACAAATAATAAAAACCGAATTGAAATTGTCTTTTTTTTTTTAGAGAATGCGATGCAAAAATAAATAAAATAAATGAAGTGGGGGGGGGGGGACAGTGTGTGTGTGGGGGGGGGAGGGGGTCATTTATTTGAGCCCTTTAGGCTTGAACCTAATACCGTACATTCTTTATAAATGGAGGAATAAAAAAAAGTAAAAGTAACCAGAGGTGCTATTCTAGAATTCAAAAGCAGAAAAGTGTGTGGAGGGAGGGTGGGGCTCGATTCATTGGAAGCTTTCAAAAAAGAGCAGATGTTCGCTCTAAGAAAAGAAAGAATAGAATATAGCGTAGAAACAAACTGTGGGGCCGGTGTTTATAAATATATAACTTTAGGTTTATAATTTATTTTATGTTTTTAGATTTTTTTTTAAATTGACATTTTTTTTAAAGTAGCTAGCTGGACAATAAATAAGCATGTAGCTCTATAGACCATGATCTGTAGGAGCAGTGGCGTAGCTTGGGTGGGGGAGAATTTGAAAATCCCCCCGGGCCCCCACTTGTTTTTTTACATTAAAAATTAAATATTACACAAAATGCAGGGGCCCCAAAAGAAGTCAAGCCACCCTGGCTCCCAAAACGCTAGAAAATTTCTAGCTACGCCCCTGTGTAGCATATGAAAAAAAAATGACCAGAGAGGGCCGATTTGTTTTTCAAGGGATAAAAAATAAAATCAATAGAAGTTCTAAATCAATGTATGGGTATTAACCATCAAAAAATAATTTTATTATCAATATCTCAAAAACTAAAATATTTTAAATATGCACGTCGTCCTTTAAAAAAACATGTGCGAGAGGTGCATGTAACAATAGTGGTCTCTAGATTGTTCAAGAAATGATCTCAAAACGTCTTCACTAAAGCGATTCTTCTCGACTTTTTTTAAATGTCAGAACGGTCCTTTCCAACTGTCGTTTATTTTTTTTTCTGTTGACGACTTTTAACAAAACAAGAGCTGCTTACTTTATGGGACTTAATTTTACCCGCGTAGTTGTTTTTCGTTTACTAGAATGAAAAGTACTCGCCGGAAGAATGTATTTCTCAGTTAATATGACAAAGGAACACTTCAATCTCGGCAGCTGTCACACCCCTTTTATTTTGTATTTCTGACCACGTCCTTACACTCAACTGTGAAAAAAAAAGAATCTGATACTGTCTGCGCATTTATCTTGACATCTAAGAAACAATACATAGCCTACGTTATTCAAATCCTGCCCGCTCCAAACCCCTATCCGAAACTTGTAAAACATTTGTAAAAATATATTTTCTATAGTCCCTTTCAAAAAGGCCTGATTATACTAGCCTGACTTTACCCGCGGCCTGCGGGTCTAATTCTGTGTTTACTAATGTAGTGGATTGGATTTAGATGTATTTTAAACTTAGCTAATGATCCTTTCACGTTATTTCTCTTTCGCTAAGAAAATAAAATTAGTTTTGCGAAAATGGGTTTACCCGGAGCCGATACATTCATATCTATTAAAAACGAAAAGAGCGATAGCTTTGTTAAATGAATTGGATTATAAAGTGAACAATTAAAGGAAATAATTTTTAGTACACGATTCATGAATGAATAAAGATCTAGGCCTATCTCAACTCGCTCGGCTTTGCAGCTTTCGTAAATGAATGTAGTCTTATCTTATCTTATATAATACAGACGTTACTTCAAAAAGAAGATGATTACGTCCTACGCGTCATGCATTTAGTCATGCATATTAACCAATGACTTAAATTCTGCCAAGTCTTATCTTTCATACTTTTATTCTTTCTTTCTACTCTAGAATACTCTCTTTCTATAATTAGTGAAAGGTAGTACACACCGCCAAGGGACAGCTACAGCTAGGAAGTCTGGGGGAGCGTCGCTTTATTTCCGTTATTTTAAGCTCTAAAAAATGCATATTCTGAGGTATCATAGTGCAATTAGCCTGCTACTCTTCCGCTAAAAAAAATCAAAAACTAAATCTTCTATTCACTGGAGTCCAGCGACTGGTAGAAAATGGTAAAATGCTTTACTTTTGTATTGGAAGGGGGGGGGGTAACCACAAAACCACTTTTGGCTACGCTCATGAAATTTGGTGACAGTAGTTTGCTTAAGTTGGCTGCACTGGGGAAGTAAGTAAAGTTTCCCTTTCAGACAATGAGATCTGAGGCCAGTGATGGTTTGAAGTCCTCCTCTCTCGGCTACGCCCATGTGTTTTATCATAGGTGTAAACTTAATTCTATTCAAAATATATAAAGTTTGATAACGCATCTAAAACTGGATGTATGCTTTCGTAGGCTTACATAATGTATTCTATTTATAGATCTACATGTATGTAGTCTGAAAACTATAAACACTACAATAGCAGCCTTAATGAGTTTCAAACTTTTTGAGATTACTTATAGATTTCAGAGGTTTCTACAAAAAAAAATAATAATTAGGTCCTACGCATTTCACGTGTCAATCTAGTCATGCATGTTGATCTGTGACTTAAAATATGCTAAACCATTGGTTTTCCAGTCTGACAACCCATTCCTTTAAAGTGGTATCACCACAAATACAAAACTAGGGGTCTATCGAGCCGTCATCCTCCTCTACATTGCTCTATGCCTCAGAAACATGGGTAGTGTACAGTTAACATGCAAAGAAACTGAATCACTTCCTCATGACATGTCTGTGAAAAATACTGAATGTCAAATGGCAAACAAAATACCAGATACTGAAGTCCTTCACAGAGCTGGTCTGCAAAGCATCCACGCACCCTGATGCAGTCCCAGCTGCGATCGACAGGACACGTATGCAGAATGGAAGACCACCGCATCCCTAAACGACTCTTGTATGGCCAACTAAGCGAAGGAAAGCGCTCTTAAGGTGGTCAAAGAAAACGCTTCAGGACACCCTCAAAGCTTCTCTGAAGGCGTTCAGCATAGACCCATCCACCTGGGAGACAGAGGCACATCACAGAGCATCATGACGTCGCGCTGTGAAAACCGGCGCACATGTTGCTGAGGAAAAGAGAACAAAGCTGGCAGAAGAAAAAACGCCTGAGAAGAAAAGCAAGGCCAATGACACTAGCTCCAGCTTGAATCAATGAATAGCCTGCCTAGTGTGCGGCCGAACATTCCGGGCTCACATAGGTCTCACTTGCCACACGAGGAGACATAAAACCCCAGTGCAAAGCCCTCAGCCCCCTGGATGACAAAGTGGTCATAATCGAACTATGATGGACGAACTATATATATTCCTTTAAAAGATAAGAGAAAGCAGAACGGTTAGAGTGGTACTTCTAAATGTGTAAAGCTCTTGCTTCGTCCTAGTACATTCTCAAAAACGAGATTTGTATATGAATATATTATTTAAAATATAAATGATTCTAAATCTCCTTTCACTAAATATCGGATGTGACAGCGCTATATAAATTATTGTAATTATTGTAATAATATTCATCATCAATGACTTCATACTAAGCATAAGTTAATCACAACGGTATAACATTGATTTAGATTTATGTTTTAATTCAATAATATTTTTTTTTTGTAAGGCTTAAGTGTAGTATTTTTAGATCTATGTTATTATAAATAAACAAGAAACTTACTTTTTCTTTTCAAATTGCAGAAAGTAGAACTTTATACCCATATTGAGCTATGAATAAGTTGGGTGGTTTGCAATTTCGCGGCTGTATGTATGTGTTTTGTTAAAGAGCTAATTGTCTCCCCTTTTGCCGCTTTATATAAATGTTTTCTAACTTAACCTCTCTCATCCCTCTTTTTCGTCAACTTTCATGGAACCATCAAAAAACGGGTGTGGGAAGGAGCAAAACAAAAATAGGAGTACCATCAAAGGCCCATGCCGACCAGCAAAATGATCAGGCCAAACACAGTCTCGAAGACATCATGCATAGCAGAAAGTACGGTCTAACGTTTTACAAATGATAATACCTACAGTGTATAGTGTAATTCTTAAAATTATATTCTTGTTGAATTTCAAACAAAATTAATTGTAATAATGATTTAAAAAAACAAGAAAACTTGTTCGGGCCTTTGTGTCTTGTTGCTGTCACTTTTTTTTAAAGTTGTCTGCATTGATTTTTTTCTTTGGTCGCTACCAGACCGGCCCATTTGGTACCGGCCCACCGGGCATTTGCCCGTTTGTCCATATAGCCAGTCCGCCCCTGGTCACATCTTCTCATAAATTTTAATCTCTGCATTTTGGTTGTGGGTAAATAGTTTTGATGAGAATCCTGTGATCATAAGGAAATGCACACATTTAAATTGGAAACAATGTAGATATTTATTATAAAATAGTTTTTTGTTGTCATTCTTGTGCAAAAGCAGCTAAGACTTTTAAGTCAATAGGTCACACGCAAAAACAATAGCAAATTTGAGTAATCAACTGAACTAGTTGAAGTAATCAAATTATCTCAAATGTTATTGCATTTAAAATGTTGAAAGTAAAAAGCCGATCATCAGAAATAAATATATTTTGGTGTAAGAGCTGAGTTAAATATTAGTATACATGCTGCCTTTCTACAGATGTTTTTTCTTAACAGAAGATAATTGCATCTTATGCATATCCATGTGTCATTCTAGTCAGTTTGTTAATTAGAAGACAAAGTTATTTTCCTGTCTGATTCCGGCAATCCATTACAAGCTCAAATGACACTTGGGGAAAAAGTAGGACTTGAACAAATGGTTCTAGTATATGGAATAAGAAATGTATTTGTGTCTTTCAGAGAATTTTATTAAGTTGTATTTTTAGTATTTGTACAACTTATAACACAGTACAAGAGTTAAAGAGATACAAATATGGAAGCAAACAATTTAAGTGAACATAGGAACAAAAACAAAATTCAATTTTCAGAATAAGTACAAACTTTTAATATTACAAACAAATCATACATTTTTTTAACAAGTGTAACAATTTTATTATTTTTATTTCATTGTCTTTTAGTAATATCAACATTATTAATATAATGTTAGCCATGTAGCAAAAGCTCTTGAAACAAAAAAAAAAGTAAATCTACATAACATTTAAAAAAAATAATTTTTTAACCCATTCTGGTTTTTAAAAGTAGTGTTTTACTCATAAGCAAAGAGATTACTGAAAAGAAATTAAAAGAAAAATAAATTAAATTTTACTTTCAATACCTGTAGAAAAAGAAAAAACCTCATATCAACACTCAACTTTATATTGGCCTAATACAATGGGACATCAGCACATTAAATTGAAAAATTAGTAGAAAAAAATGGAAAGGGCTATCTACATTCAGTTTTCACTGGGAAAAACTAAGTAAATCTTCTTAGGAGTGAAAGGAGGAGCTCTTGTTATATAACAGGAAAAAAAAAATGTTAGTAACTTCCAAATTGCATTTATTATTTCAACATGAGAGAATATGTTAAAGTACAATAGATCTTAAATCCACAAACATTTATATTTTAATACAACTTCAAGGAATACTAAGAAGTTATCAAGATTTAATAAAATGTAAAAAAAAATTGATCATATAATTTTCAAACCTGCAATGAACACTTTAAAAAGGACTTTTATGGAATTATTTGTTTTTGAACAGCTAACTCTTTTTGCTAATCTCCTTCCATAGCAACTTCTGACTGGGCAAAAACAAAGAATGGACCTTGCTTATAATACTCAATTAATTTCAGTTGGTACGGTCGTCCAAAGTTTTCCACTGCTGTTGGAGAATGCGCCAAAATATCAATTAAATAAAATTTTTCTTCTTTTCCTTCCTTACTATTTTCTGTAGCTCTGTCCAGAGCATACTCTTTGAACCCAGCAGCATTGTTCATCAATGACTGACCCCATGGAAGCATGGCCAGGTTTTGAAGCAAGCGCAATGCAGGCAGACGATGATCCAGAAATGGTTGCTGAGCTAAGGACCAGACAGTTTTGAAAGAGTCTGAAGTGCAAGACTTGAACCATTTCTCAGTAAGGGATAGTAGCTCTACTGTTTGATCCTCTACCTGAAAGTAGATAAGATTATCTGAAAAATATAATTAGGCCTATTGAATCAAATAAGTGCAATTTAAACAAGAGGAATGTGTATCAAACAAACAAAAAATAAACTAAAAAAAACAAACAGATGTCCCTGCCAAACCTATGTTCTCCGCAAATCGAAAGCTAGTAATTCTTCTTCCTCCAATGCTTACAATACCTTCATAGCCTTCAAGAGCATCTTTCATTATCTTTTTAAGGAAGATACTGAAAAAAGTTGGCAGCCTTGTCTCACTCCTGTTATGGCACAATTAGGAATTAGGTGTGAAAAGTTATTTGTTAAATAAAAAGGGAAATTTTGACTTTGATGTATTAAAAAACATGACTATGATTGGAGGAAGAATAGCCAAAAGCAAACAGACTACTTTTGACAGCTTAAGGGAGAAGCAGGTTTATGAAGGTAGAGATTTATTTAGCATGACAACATTCGACGGTTGACATTATTATTATTAAACTTGTTAATCAATATCATTCATCTGCATTGAGCACCTATGTATTGTTAGCCTTTCGCCTGTGTTTTTTCGCTAGTTGATTGTTACTTTTAATTCGACAAGTTCACACACGACAGAAAACAGAGGCGCCTAACACTCCAACTGTGGTTTTAAACCAATCCCTAATGTTGTAGTTGAAGTACATCACACTAGTGGCCTGCTTATAGAGGTTCTGGATTATTTTTATTATGTACTTATTTACATTGTACTTTTCCATTGTTGCCCATTTCAAATATATATGCTGATTAATAAACCATCATACTGCCAAACTAAGAGAACTTGTTGTAGATGCTGGAGAAGAATATTTTGATTAAGAAAACTTATGAGTTCATTTGGTTGTAAAATACGTGTATATTACATATAATGAAAAGGAGAGAAAAGTCTTTGACTACCTACTGCAACAGCATTGGGTGGAATTTACTTCACTTGTACTGTTCGTCTCAAAATTTAAGTATTATGTCTACTTATTTTAAACTTGTTTCAATGTACAAAATCTGTTAAACACCTAATTTAATATGTAATGTTATGACTTTTATGCATGTCTAAAAATATAACTTAAATTTCCTTACAATATATTCATAACTGGAAGCACTGTGGCTGAGCAGTAACGCGCTTGGTTTCCAAACCAAGGTCCGGGGAATCAAATCCTGAAGAAGAGTGGGATATTTAATTTCGGAATCTTCGGGCACCTCTCAGTCCATCCAACTCTAATGGGTCCTGACATTAGTTGTGGAAAAGTAAATGTGGTTGGTTGTTGTGCTGGCCACATGACACCCTTGTTAACCGCAGGCCACAGAAACAGATGACCTTTACATCATCTGCCTTATAGACCACAAGGTCTGAAAGGGGAACATATTCATAACTACATTTCTCTACCAGGTGTATCCTTACCTTCAAATATACAAGATTAGCTAGAGCATGCAGGGCTCTGATTTTGAGGTCAGAAGTACCAGTTTTAAGCAAGCTACCAATGCTGCTAATGCACTCTGTCATAGGATTTCCTGTAAGATGAAATGTTTATGTTAAAAACAAATTGAAAAAGGAAATTCACAGATGTTTAAAAATAAAGACAAAAAAAAAAAAACACAAGAAAACACTTAAACAAATCTTTTAGTAATTTATGTAGTAAAATGGTCTTTTTTTTTAACATGTTGGTCTAAAATTATTTTTTTTCTTAACATACAAGGTAAAAAAAATGATATAAAGGCTTTGTTTCCGAAATACCTATTTTCTCAAGTGCTGATTTTCCTTCTGGTTTAAGAGCTATAAATCCAACTGTGTCAAGAGAAACTGCTTTAAGAGTGGGATCATTGCCATCTATACTACTTAGCACCATCCTCACAAAACTATCAAACTTGGATAACACTTCTTTAGGATCATTTTTGGCAATGCTACCAAAAAACTTAATAAAACCTGTGAGAGTAAAATGAAAAATTTATAATGAAGGAACAAAAAAAGTAAATTAATCTATAAAGGACAAATGTACTTTAATAAAACTCTGAAAAGATTATGAAAAGCAAACTATTACTTTTCCCATCAAGTTGTCCCTGGTATTACTCACCAGGCAAGAGAAGTCCCATCATGGGATTGTTGGTCAGTCCTATCATCATTTCTTCTAGACGTGAGAGCACGCCCTGTTGATCAAGAAAGATGAGTCCATGTGGACTCAGTGCAAAGTCTGACACCATCTCAATGGCATTTAGCTGCACAAGTATGTCTTCTGACTGTACCTCATTAACAATCTGCTGAATGAGACCTGTAGCCACTGAAGCTTCCAATGCAGCTGGATTAGCTTTGCTGAGATCAATAACTATCTGAATTAGAGAAAAAAAAAGGTATTGAATAAAATATGATTTAATATTAAGCTTATCTATGTATAATTAAAAATAAAGTAACTTGGTAAAGTGCTTTCTGAGATGAAGAAGAGCAACGTTCATTTATTCATTGACCAATAGTACATGAAAGTATATAGCCAATAACCAATGTTATGGTTAATGGTACGAAAACTTGAATACCTGAATTAAAAACTTAACAAGCAAACATAAATATAATACTGAATAATTCACCATACAAGATGCGTATTGTTGGTTTTTATTGGTAATGTGCAAATATTAGTGAGCATCAATATCCACAGGTAGAAAATAAAACAACAGATAATTAGTTTATTAGCTTCTATAGACATCTTTTAACAAGGGCATTATTTGGTAAACAAATTTTCCAAGACTCCCAAACTTGTAAGGTATAACTTTGTGTCTTGATTGACTGAGTATATAATCCATTATGAGAATATATTTTAGTAGATCTTTTGTTCTCCTATAAACATAAGAAAAACTCAGCACAGGTAATGCAAGAATTGATTAAGTCCCTTTTCTATTGACCAGGTCTTGAAATAGGAATAAGGCATTTTTTAAATAAGCTGTATGAACTGAAATCTGTTGTGAAGCAAATTAAGAAAAAGATTTTAAGTTGACCAAACTTTTATAAATATATATGGCTTCTTCTGTCTTGGAAGACAATAGATGCGCCCAGATGAGTCACTGGTTTTGGTTTCGTCTTGAGACAGGACAAAATCTAATGTGAATAATTATGCCAATTCTGGAGGGGTAGAGCTTGACAAAGTTCATGCATGTATATGCATCTGTTATAGGGCAGCTTACTTTTTCTTTCTCTTGACTAAGGTAGCTTTAATTCTTTTTCTCTCAGTGAGGTTTGTACCAGCATGCACAGACTGTCTCCATGCTGTCCATCTTGGGCTATCTCCTCCCACATACTTTGGTTAATGGCTGTGGTTCTCATGTCTTGTTTGCAGACATCTCTATAGTCTTGGACAGCCCTTGGTTGTGACTCCCTCCACAAGATCTGCATATAGTATGTCTTTAGGGATTCTTCAGCCTGGCAAGCGGGTGGCATGTCCAAGCCAGCTTAGTCTTCACTGTGTAAGAAAAGCATAGATGCTGTGCATATTGACCAGTTTCAAAACGTCCTGATCGGGGACATGATCCCTCCAGAAGACAAACATTATGCATTGCAGACATCACAAGTGAAAGTTATTTAATCTACGCTCTTGTTACATGTATGTTGACCAGCTCTCACTCTCAGAATAGAAGAGTGCTCACAACACAGGCATTGTAGACTAGGACTTTGGTTGCTGTAGTCAGTTTGGCTTTTCCCAGATGTATTAGGAGAGTTTTGCAATTGCTGCAGAAGCCTTTCCTATTCTATTTGTCAGCTCAGTGTCTAAATCTAGGTTGCTGGTGATTGTTGATTTCTGCACCACCATAAGGATGAGATTTCCAATATGTATTGCAGGTATTTCTGCAATGCCTTGTGCCAGGATTTTGGTCTTGGAGAGGCTTATTGTAAGGCTAAACTTTTGACAAGCAGCTGCCGAAGCATTCACTTTGTAATCCTTCTTGTGAATGAGATATGAGTACCACAAATTTCGGCGAACAGCAGTTCCCTAATCAAGACACCCCATCTCTTTGTTTTGGCTTTAAGACATGCCAGGTTAAAAAAGCTTTCCATCAGATCTACTGTAGATATATACTCCATCTTTCAGGGATTTAAAAGCGCCGGTGAGTACAACTGAGAAGATGCCAAATAGTGTTGGAGCCAGAACACATCCTTGTTTTACTCCGCTCTTGATGGAGCATTGCCTTAAGACTTTTATAACTATCTTTAAAGAACAGGAGAATGAATTTCAACTAGCTTAATGGGGCACTAGGATAAAGTTACTTTTCTGAGTAAAATTGTTGATGATAACCAGATATTGAACCTGTAATTATCATACCTAATGCTATACCATTCAGTCAACACTAGACATATTCTAAGGGAATAACTGTAGTAATTAAAATCAAGACCCAACCTGTAATTGCATGCTATAAATTGTTCAGTCATAAAAAGATTTGTAGCTGAAAAGCATAAAAAACTTGCCTGATAAATTCTAAATCTTGTGACATCATTTTTTCTCATGACAAAAGCAAACTTATTCAGTATTGTTTCACTGTAAAGCAATAGCAAGCCACTTGAATCTTGACCTATTAATAGTAGTTTAACATACCAATACTAAACACAAATATAATTAAAAAAAAAAAAACAAGTGTTTCTCAGGGTAGACACTAAGGATTAAAAAATGCTTGCAGGGTTGTCATGGACAATATTCAGGAACAATGTTCATAAAGGAAGTTGTACTAAAAAAAAAAAAACTTGTTATCTTTCAGATATTTATAAACGACTGAATTTGAGTGACAGACAATATGCTGTAAGAGCAAGAGATGGATATTTTACAGCTTTTAGGCCTAGGTCTGCCATATGGGAGGTACAAACTTATATAGAGGAATGTGACCATCTTTTGCTGAACATCTGGTACTGGTAAACCTAAACTTGACAACATTTGGCCTATGGAATGGTAGGCATCAAACAAAAGCAATTTCAACCACAATAACCAACCACTTATACTATGCCCAGTAAATGTCAAGCTTACATGAAAACCTATTTGACTTTAATTACATCCTCAAAAACAAGTTAAAAAACTTAACTGCACACATAGTAAACCAGGACTTTTTAATAAGCAAACAAGTGAGCATTTTTTTAGACACAATATCCTATCAAAAAATATAGTTACAACTGCTAAATACATGGAATATTTAGTTGAATAATGATGAATTTACTATACTAAATTTAAAATATATTTTGATTGCAATAAACAAATATTAAACCTATTTGAATTAGAATCGACGTTGCCGCTGGGCCAATATTCAGACTGTCTGCTCCAACCTCGTCCACAATGGCTTCTACAAGCTCTTTATAATGACTGAACTCAGATGGCTGTTCTTTACTAAGTCTTGAAAGCTTTTAATAGAGTTGTCAAATACAAAAATAAAATTTATCAGTGTGAGATTTTAATATTTAAAAAAAAATAATATTTAAAATAACAACTATGGAATCTACTAAATTAGCGTTATTTGTCCAATAATTATATTTCAGTTTATTTAAACTTCTATATCTACCTGGTGCAGGCACAAAGCTTTGAGAGTTTCATCTGGTAAGTGTAGCCAAGTTAAAAGTTGAGAATGAAAGTTTTCAAGGACTGCAGGGACAGTTAAATTGGTGAGCATTTTGTCCAATATCTCACCACATATCTGCTGTTGTGATCTAAAAGTTCATAGAAAATTAGAAGGTGGTTAAATAAAAAAAAAGAAAGAGAAAAAAAAGATTTATTTATTATATAGAGCTGTTAAAAAACATAATGAAGATTCAAGAACATACTTACTAAACATTATCAAAGCTAAAAAGAAAAACCAATGGGAATAGTTTTGATAAGGTAGGTCTTAATTCTCTTTTGAATAAAGTGAATCATGTCGGTGCGTTTTGCTGTCTATATACTTCAGTTTTCAATATCTCTTTGAAGACTGGACTTGTCCTCGCAAGATCCAGTTAGGGGGAGAGGGGGGAAGCCGTGCGCACGCGAAGTTTTCTTTGTATTTAATATTGGTGTTTTAGCGTATAGGAAGTAGTTTCTTTTAGGTGTGTTTTGTTGTCTAGAATATTGTGTATGTTGTGTTTACGCAAGAGAGAGAGCTTCTGTTGTTGGCTGATTAGCTAGTTTTCTGCTTACATGTTGTAACGGTACATAAGTACATTGTTTTATTAAGGAGGATGATCTTTTGGTACGGGTGTCGCTATTGAAAAGTTCTTTGTTGTAGCGGCATTGCTAGATCTAGGTTTTCTTTTCATTTCGGGGTATTAGGTTTGGGCTATGGCAGCGGTTCTCAACCTTTTAAGCTCAGTGACCCCTTTTTACAATCCCCCACTCTGCTATGACACACCCCCCCCATTACACAAATACAGAATTGTAGGGTAGAATAACAATCCATATTTTCTATGGTCTTAGGCGACCCCTGACAAATGGTCAATCGACCCCCAAAGGGGTCATGACCCACAGGTTGAGAACCCCTGGGCTATGGGAAAGATTGTCACCTTTCTGCCCTTGGAGCCGATCGTAACTATCGTGTTGAGGTGTAGGAAGTGATTGGTCTGTAGCGCGTTGCGAACCATGCTTGACTGTGGCACTGCATTCTGAGGTGTGCTATCGCTATTGTAAATAGTTTGATTATGTGTAATTGCTTTGTGAATACCATTAAGACTTCATCATTTTTATCATAATATGTTATCTGTTCATTAAATTGTTAAATTTCTGCTTGATTACTGTTATTACTATTATTATGTTGAATAACAATAAATTGCAGATAAATAAGTTGACATTTTTCTTCTATTATACTTCTATTACACTTTTACCATAGTAAAAACAAAACAAAGCAAGGCTACAAAAGACCTTTTGTGTGGAAGCACAAACTCAAAATCGTTCCCCGAAGAGGTCCACCCAGGCGGGTTTCAATTTGTTTGGAAAGAACATCCAAATGAAATTATATCAAAGACAAATGAGAGATAAGAATGGAGAAAGAAGGTTAACAGATCTTGTGTAGTGCCCCAACGGTCCCACAGATCAAAGGATAGGTGTGAACCTGGCCTAACTAGTTCCCCTTTTAGACCTTGTGGTTTAGTGTAAGTTCACTTATTGTTAACATGAATAGTGTTCGTGTTGAACAATTGCTGTTTATTTACTACTGTTTAGTTGACTAACGTTTATTTGGTGCTCGTAGTTCTGTATGTTATTACCTGTTGGTTCTTGCTTTATACTGTTTATGGTGGGGTTACGGGACCGTAATATCATATACCCTATCTAAGCGACTAACCCACCTGACAAATGATGTGATCTGTCTGAGAATTTAGGGGTAAGTGAAGGGGCAGGTTGAGCTGTAAATAATTATATTGTGTGTTAGAGGTTAGGGGAAAATGGAATGAATAGCACAACACTATGAAGTAGTACAGCAAGAAAACAAATAGCTGTCAACTTGTTAACCTCAGCCAAAACTTTGCAACTAATTAGAAACTTGCATGATTACTGTTATTACTATTATTATGTTGAATAATAATAAATTGCAGATAAATAAGTTGACATTTTTCTTCTATTATACTTCTATTACACTTTTACCATAGTAAAAACAAAACAAAACAAGGTTACAAAAGACATTTTGTGTGGAAACACAAACTCAAAATAGTCCCCCCGAAGAGGTCAACCCAGGCAGGTTTCAATTTGTTCGGAAAGAACATCCAAATGAAATTATATCAAAGACAAATGAGAGATAAGAATGGAGAAAGAAGGTTAACAGATATTGTGTAGTGCCCCAATGGTCCCACAGATCAAAGGATAGGTGTGAACCTGGCCTAACTAGTTCCCCTTTTAGACCTTGTGGTCTATAGGGCAGATGATGTAAAGTTCATCTGTTTTTGTGGCCTACGGTTAACGAGGGTGTCATGTAGCCAGCACAACGACCAACCGCCTATACTTTTCCCCAACTAATGTCAGGTACCCATTAGAGCTGAGTGGACTAATAGGCGCCCAAGGATTCCGAAGTTGAAAATCCCAGTCTTGGACACAATCCGAACCCGGGACCCCCGGTTCAATAGCCAAGCGCTGTACCGCTCAATCTTTTATTCCAATCCTCAAAAAAAAAAAAAAATAATATCCGCAATAAAAAATAGTTCATAAAAATGAAGTTTACAAGATTACTATTCATTTTAACGTAGGTTTAACTTATAATGCATACTAATTAGCTTTTTCACTTTTAAAAACTGCTTGCATAACTGATTTTAAAAATTAGATTTTTCGCTTTGAGGAAAAAAAAGTAGAAAGAGCTGAGTGGACTCAGAGGCGCCCAAAGATTCCAACGTTGAAAATCCCAGTCTTCACCAGGATTCGAACCCGGGACCTCCGGTTCAGAAGCCAAGCACTTTACCGCTTAGCCACCGTGCCTCCCCTGGCCTAACTGATGTCTTATAATTGATCTAATTGTTTTGAAAAGGCTCAATCTCTTATTTAATCCTCAAAAAAAATTAAAAAATTTCCGCAATAAAAAAAATGTTCAAAAAAAAAAGAAGTTTATAAGATTAGTATTCATTTTAAATTAGGTCTAACTTATAATGCATACTAATTATCTTTTTCTCTTTAAAAAACTGCTTGCATAACTGATTTTAAAAATTAGATTTTTTGCTTTCAGAAAAAAAAAAGTAGCCGTTGCATCAGAACTTTGAATGGTCTAAAATATTGTGATGTCGGATTTTCAATATCTTTTCTAGTTTACGAGATCTAAACGGGACGGACGGACAGACATTTCGCACAAAACTAATAGCGTCTTTTCCCCTTTTGCGGGCCGCTAAAAAAGCAAAAATTAAAAAATTTGAATAAATTATTTTGGAAACTTTTCATTATTCAATAGAAATTTCACACATAAGCTTCTGCTGTGTGACAACACATTTTAATAAATTTCAAAAAGATCAGTGCAATTATTATTAAATTTAAATAAAAAATTTTTTTTACATTATAGGGACATTTTTTGACATTTTTATTTCCATTATGTAGGTGTCATTTATAGAGCTAGATATAATATACATATAAATATGTTTGACCACATTTGTTATATAGCTGATTAGCCTAGTTGGCTAGAGCATTACTTGTGCTAATAACGCAAATATATGTTGTTGGTTTATTTTCCCATACTGGACAATCTTTTTTTCTTTATTTTTCAATCATGTGAAAAGGAAAATTGAAAATGCAAGGAAAATAATTGCTTTCTATTTTCCCATTTGAGTGTATGAAAAATAAAAAAATGAATGTTTAATTTACTACATTAGTCTATATAGATATGTGAACATTTAATAAAGTAAAAATTTATTTTTTTCTAAAATTAGTTTTATATTACTTATTTTTGTAAAGTCATTGGTGAATACAGGTTAATAAAGGCCAGGTCAGCTATATAGATAACATAAAAAATAATGCTGGAAAGAATATGTTTACGACTCTACCTACCTAGAGACACTAGAGTGGCTAGAGTCCTAGACTAGTAGTAGAATGTAGAAATATTAAAATTAAAAATTGAAGTATAAATTATATACAACACTGTACATGAACATTAAAATTAAATAGTAAACTTAAAACTTAAACTAAAAATCCATATATTATATTATAAAATATCTTGATGAATCAATCTACAATACTACAAGTCTAATCTATCTACAGTAACAGTAATCTACTTATCTAATAGACTCTTATCTATCTACTATCTAGCATTCATTTCATAATTAAGTTTAACTTAGTTTAAGAGTTAGACTAGTCACTAGACTAGTCACTAGTGACTAGCTAGAATCTATGTTATGTTCTAGATCTATATTAAGTTTTATTAACTATGTAGATCTAGAATCTAGATAATATTATAATAGTATATATAGATATAGATCTAATGCTAGTTACTAGTCAAATAATATATCATGACAATGCTAATTTGAAAGCGAAAGTAGAAATAACATAACATTCATAATAATTAATAAGGAATTACTTGTCTTGCGTGTTTAAACAGTTAAAAATACTTGTAATTGAAATGCTGGTAATAATCCTTTTTAAATCGTTAGAAGGAAGTGTTGCAATTGCTGTTTTCAGCTCATTTAGAATTTCTGTTTTACTTTCGATACTAATGTTACCAAGTCTTTGAACAAGAGAATTTATTGTTGTTTCAACATCCATTTCGAAAAAGTTACAAACTTATCAAGATATAGGCAAGTGATATTATCTTCCCTTGGGTGTTTGGATTCATTCGTAAAAAAAATAAACAAATTAAAATGCGAATATTATTATCAGCTGTTGGTTTCTCATGGTAACGCTTAGGCCTATATAATTTAATTATAGATCTAGAATTATTTAATAATTATTATAATTTAGAGTATATAGAGATTTACTTCTGAAAGACGACAATCATTGCATTTTCGATTTTAAATTTTAACAATAGATCTAGACTCGAGGTAGAAGCTATCTAGGTCTAGCTAGATCTAAATGTTTCATGAAATAATTTTAATCATTATGACAAAGTTATAAAATTAAATATTAATAAAATCTTTTGCCAAATACTTTTACATCTAGAATAAACTTAGATTTCATTTATCCTCTCATTATGATTTAAATTTACTAATCATCTAGAAACCATCTAAAAAATATGATGATATTATTAATTTTGATCTATTATTATTTATATCATTTATCTAACCCTAGGCCTAGGTCCCTAGCTACACTTAAGTAAGTTAGTAAGTAACACAGGTAGAGAGGTAAATCTTGTCAATTTTGAATTGATATAGATCTAGAATTAGCAATATATATTCATTCTAGAATCCTTTAAATTTAGATATACCTTGTTACAATCTTGATTCTTGTATAATCTAGATCTATTATATAATAATAATATATAATAACATATAATATTAATATTAGTATAATATATAGAGATAGGTCCTAGTCCTATGGCCTCCTTCAGTCGCGAAGAGACTATGAATCATCTCATGGAAATGGGATGAATGCCTGGGGATTATCTTTGGTCGGAACAATGTCGCCCACACATCAGCTGATGTATACAAAGGAACGGCAGTGCTGATACAGTTTGGGGTCAGTGGCGTCGCAGATTCTGCCAAAGTGTAGCACTGGGTGTTTCGCAGATTCTGCCAAGGTGTAGCACTGGGTGCTGTAAACTGCTTTAGGGTTGCCAGCTCCTGATTTTTCCTCAGGGTTGACTCCCGAAGCCTTTTCCATGATTTGGTATAGCTGCAAGGCAGCAGAGGTTTGAATTCAGAGTTTTCCTTCTCCTAGCCATGGCTAACGAGCCCCTCCTGCCCGAAGCTTACTGGTTTAGGCGCCAATTACTCACCTTTGCCCCTTCTCCTGTTAGTGAGAACAGTTCCGCCTGACTCAATATCTGAGCAACACGTGAAGGCCAGGAGTTGGACTGGTTGTCGAGGCTATTTTAGATGCATGCCATTAGGAAGCATTTTATAGGTACCGGAGTGCTTACATCCATTACCACTTCTGGCAATGACAACCTTGTGGAACCAGCCCTAGTAAGACCTATTATAACTATATAATATAGGATAGGGACTCTGGTACTTTATATTTTATACTGTAGTTACACTCTATATAATATCGACTTTACTCTACTCTAGATCTAGGGGGTAAATCTAGCTAATACTTGTACTAGAAGTAGGCCTTATTACAAGGGGCCCCATATCTCAAATAGCTGATGGTATTCCAGCTAGATTACTCAAAGAACTAAGCAATGAGTTAGCACCTTTGTTCAAAATATTTTTTCAGGCATCATTTCATAAGGGTAGAGTACCAAGGGATGGAAAGAAACTAATGTCACTCCCCTATTTAAAAAAGGAGAAAAATCTGATCCTGGAAATTACAGACCAGTATCAGTAACCAGCATGACATGAAAATCCTAGAACACTTAATATGTAGCAACATCATTAACCACTTAGACAAACAAAATGTCTTTACTCCATGCCAACATGGCTTTAGGAAACTCAACTAATAAGAATAATGGATGATTTTTCAAAGGGGTTAGATAATGATAAGCAAAAAGATGCCTTTTTTTATAGATTTTTATAAGGCATTTGACAAAGTTCACCACCATAGCTTGCATAAAAAACTAAAACATTTTTGCATTGCATTATATGGCATTTATGAATCGCTTTTAATTGGACCAGCTGCTTATTCAGACCATATGCTGAGTAATGAATCATATCTTTTTATTGAATTATATTGAGTAATCAGAACAGCCATTTATTAGGACACATCCTGATATGGTCCAGTTAACCAGATTGGACTGTATACATCTAATTAGTTTTATCATAATAATAAATGTTATAACTAATCAAGTTGTTTGTTTTGTCGTTTGTTTCTAGCAAAGAGCCAGAGATTATTAGCTCTTATTATTATGTTCTTGACGCCAAGTGATTTCACTAAGCAAACCTTTACTGAATTTATAGGACATAAAGATGAGGTAAGCTTAAGAGTATTTAGGTAAACTTTTTAAGCTGAAGATTAATTATTACTAAAATTAATCAATAATTGTTTTCTGTTAAACTTTCTAATACATTATGTTGGTTCAGTTTTAAGCTGTGTTTTTTTTTTCTATTTTAATTTTGCACCCTTGTAACAAAAAATCATGCACCATAATATTTTGGGTATATATTTAAATTTCTTACAATGTACTAAAAGGACATCTCATCTCACCTGTCCCTTAACTTTTGACGGAGGGATTCTGTGACAGTTCGCGCAACTGAATCCCTCCACCCTTTTTGGTCAGCAGCTCTTTTTAGCAGGATATCAAGAGAGGTCCTTTTATTTTATGTTATCCAGCCAGCTTTTCTTTGGACGACCTTTTCTTCATGCTACCTCCTCTGTACCTTGAAGAATGACTTTTGATAGTGTGTCATGTCTTGCAATATGACCTAACCAGCTCAGCTTTCATCTCTTCACAATATTGAGGAGTTCTTCCTTTTTGCCAGCCAGAATGTTGTCTTGTAAAAATACAAACTTGTTTGTTTTCTTTTCCTGGTAGATGATACCTATCATTTTTCTACACTTAAAGGCTTGGGTTCTTCTTTCAGCCTCAGCGTTCAGTGTCCAACTTTCATAATCATACAGGATGACAGAGACCACTAGAGAGGATTAGAGTTTCAATTTTACTGGAAAGCTTATGTTACTCTTTCAGATTTTCTACAGTTTGCTCATGGCAGCGGATGCCTAAATGGTTTTTATCTCTTTTATTGACCATCCATCTCTTGTTATGTTTGACCCTAGGTATTTAAATGAGTCAATTTCTTCTAATGTATGGCCAACAGTATGCAACATCTTGTACTTTCTCCACCACAAAACAATACTTTGCTCTTTTCAACACTGATTTCATGCCAAATGCTCTAGCTGCAGCATCCAATTTTTAAGTAAGAGTGTACCTGGTCTGCATTTTCTCCAATCTGCAAACCAGAGATTTGAATAGGCTACCTATTTACAGTCAAACTAGGAGTAAATGCTTCTAGAGTTTCGATCATAATATGCTCCAGAAAAGAGCTGGAGAGAGAATGCATCCTTTCCGCACTTCTATGGATGTCCTAAAACTTTCTCAAATTTGGTTCAGAAGTACTGAGCTATTGACATTTTGATATTGTGCTTTGATAACACCAATCATGTTTTTATCTATGTTGAACTCCCTTATCACCACATATGCCATCATGACAAATCTGGTCAAAAGCTTTTTTCCAATTTGGTTCAGAAGTACTGAGCTATTGACATTTTGATATTGTGCTTTGATAACACCAATCATGTTTTTATCTATGTTGAACTCCCTTATCACCACATATGCCATCATGACAAATCTGGTCAAAAGCTTTTTTCCAATTCTCTGAAGCTGTATACCTGTTTCTTTTGGTGTTGAAAGCCTTTTTTATTTAACAGTCTGATATTAAATATTACCTAGATTAAATCATTAATTTTTGTTAGAGCTAATATTTGTATTCAAATATTGGGGGATTTTATTTATTTTATTTTCTAAGGTATTGTGGGTAATTATCTCTGCTCATGTACTCATAGAGGATGGAAGTAGAGAGAGCATTGATTATAAACAGTAGCTCATTGTTCAATCTGAGTGATATCCCTTTCATTACATTATTAGAAGTTTAAATATATACCCAAATATTATGGTACATTTTTCTGTGCTACACTTATTCAGAAATTATGTTCTATAAATAATTAATGCTTTGAAATTCATTTAGTACTAAAATACTCTACGGTCAAGAATGATTTAGCCTTTAAAAAAAATCTGGTTGTTTGATAATATCAAGAACTATTAAAGCAAAGTTTAGATTTAATTATATCCGTGAGGTCATTTCTGGATGTCATACATTTAGGTATTTATAAAAATAATGTAATAAAATATAATGTGATAAAAAGATTGAAGAAACTTAAATTGTTTACAGGTGAACTGTGTGAGCTACTCCCCTGACTTTCAGTTTGTAGTTACTGGAAGTGATGACCATAGAGTCAGAGTTTTTAATGTTAAGACCAAACAGTGCATCATAAAACTAAAAGGGCACAATGGTAACAACACCTAATTTATTAATTTTGTATCTTGTTATTATAAACTATTAATGTAAAGACCAAAAAAAAACCCACATTTTCTTTAATGTCAACATAATTTCTTTTTCCTGTTTCTTGACATCTGTTAAAACTTTTAGGCACCATATTAGATCTTCTAACCAGATCCTTCAAAACAAAATTTTCTTGTGTTTCATCTAGCGAAAATCCAATTATCCTTTGACTTTATATTTCCATCATTTCTTTTGTCTACATCTTAGCCTGTTTCCTGTTCCTCAAAGGTTTGCACAAGCCTGAGAATATTTGAAAATGGTCAGGTGGTCCCAATTATCCATTCTTGAATATCATTATTAGTTATGACTTGAAGTTATCTTTGCAAGTCTGCTTCTTGTCCAAGGCTTACAGGCATGTGTGCATGCATGTGTGTATATATATATACAAGACTAATCTATAGAGATGTCTCCTAGCAAGAACCACAGGCATTAACGAAAGTATGTGGGAGGAGACTGGACAGCATGGAGACTGTCTGTGCATGCTGGTACAAACGTCACAGATAGCAAAAGAAACAAAGCTGCCTTAGTCAAGAGAAAGAAAGCTGCCCTAACAGCTAGCCCTATCATAGATGCATATACATGCACAAACTGTGTCAAAATCTGCTGCTCCAGAATTGACTTATTAGTCACATCATGACCAATCTGATCAAAATTTTCACAAGACTTTGTGAGTGCTTCTTTGGAATAGATAATTCTAGCTTTCTAGCAAGCTGTTATGGTCTTTATCCTTCATCTAAATTGCAGCTTAAGACACTTTCATTTGTTCAAGCATTTTAAACTAAGGCCATAATAAGTACATTTTGGAAGCAAATCAAGACAATATTTTAAATTAGTTGACATGAGTCTTTCTAATGCTTATAGCCGTACCAAATCATTTGTTCGTAATACTTGTTTTTTTAATTTGAAACTATGACTTACAATAACTCTAATTTATACTTATTTTAATTTTATTTTGATATTATAGGTGCTATTAAATGTGTAGCTGTATCCCAATGTAGCAGATATTTAGCCAGTGGATCTTATGATAAGTCTGCTAGAATATGGAAGACAGCTAGTGGAGAGTGTCTCCATGTTCTCAGTGGTAAATCATCACTTTATAAATGCTAACATAGCCTATTGAGTTTTGTTACTATAAAATACTTATACCTGTTCTAGCAGTTGGATGGTAAAATATTTTTACTTTTTAGATTGAGTTTTTGTAACCAATCAGTGGCATAGCTGGGGGGGGGGGGAGAAGGGGGGAGAATTTGAAAATCCCCCAGGACCCCATTGAGGGGGGGGGCCCAAATGAGTGTCTGAAATTTGTTTTTAAATAAATTAAATAATATGTCACTGCCATGTAATCTTGCTTCTCACGTTGTTATATAAGTTAGTGACCCCATTGTATGTATTCCACACAGATTATTAACACTTTCTGTGTGGGTTACTCTCAATTTCAAGGAGTAACTTCCATAATGCTGACTAGTGCCATGCCACTCTCAGGAAGAAACCTGACAAGAGCACTAAAAACAAAGGAGACCATGAACGTGTAGAAGAAAAGTATCACTATTCAGATGATTCATACAAAGATACAGCAGTCTAAGAAGTGACAATGTCTCTTGATGAGAGAAGTAGTGCTGAAGAAACTCCAGAGGAATACCTTTTTACCACAGTCAGAGAAAACATCTGAAGTAAGTGATACAGAGGATGAGTCAAGTGATGGTCTTCCAAAATCACTTTCTCCAGATGTGGAAGAAGCTGTAGCTAAGTACAAAGACCTGATATATCCAGCCTGGAATTTTATCTGAATATTGAGAAAGTCAAGCAAGTTTGTTACTTTTCTCTGATGCTTGATTCCACCCCAGATGTTTCTCATCAAGAACAAGTATCCCTAATAGTGCATTACTTGGATGTCAATAATTTCGAAATAAAAGAGTCATTCATTGGTTACTTTAAAATTTAAAAACCTGATGAACAACGTTATGAAGAACTTGTTCTGAAAACTCTTAAAAACATTGGACTGGACTTTGATCTGTGCAGAGGTCAAACCTATGATAACGCAGCCACAATCAGTGGCCGTTTGTCTCTTAGATATAAATCAAAAGGCAACATTTCTGAACTGTGATAATCATTCTCTCAACATGGTAGCTCTTCATTCTGCTGAGATAGATCCAGCAATTGTCACCTTTTTTTGGAACTGTACATGAATTGTTCAACTTTTTTTCCCAATTCACCCCAGAGATGGGCCAAACTGAAAAAACCTGGAACTGGGAGTTTTAAAAAGGAGAGTAATACAAGGTGGTCTGCAAGAGAAGAAGCTATGTCGGCAGTTTCCTTGCATCTCGACAAAATCATCAAGCTGTTGAAGAAACTTTCTGAATCAACTGAAAGAATGGACACTAGAAGCAATGCACAGATTCTTCATGAACGTTTTGCTTAACTGGAATTCTGGTCAAATCTACTGCACCAAATCAACCTAGTTCAGACGAAACTACAAAAGTCTGGACTGCACATACGGAAAGCTGCTTTCTGCAAAATGATGTGAAACTGATGAAACTGATCACCCAATCCTTTGAAAGAGCAAACGAAGGTAGTGAATGCTATGGATTTCCTATAATGAAAACAACTAGAAGAAAGAAAAGACTTGGGGAGTTGAGTTCTGATGCAGAACTGTCAATAGAACTACAATTCTAATGTGTTGCGACAGAAGTGCTGGACAGACTTCATATGGAGATGAAGTTCAGATTCCAAAGGCTGGAAATCCATGTGGACACCTTTTGGTTTCTTCTTGAACCAGACACGTCTTGAAGTCTATGGATGATGACACGCTGATGGAAAACTGTGCTACTTTTTCCTGTTTGATGAAATAGCTGGCTTCATATGGTTATGATGTGTTCTCAAACCTTGCAACATTCATTCGAATACTTCTAACTCAGACCACTTCCATTGCGTCATGTGAGAGATCATTCTCTAAGCTCAAGTTCATCAAAAACTATCTCAGAAGCACAAAGACACAAGAAAGGCTAAGCATGGCTTTAATGTCAGTGAAGTACAAATTACTAGACAGTATAGATGTAGATGATGTTATAGATGCTTTTGCTTCACAGAAAGCACAATGTGAAGTGATATGAATTGAGATTTGTCAATTGTGCGTTATTTCACCAATAAACAGCAGTATTATTCATTAAAAGAGTCTTAATGATTATTTCTTATTAATTTTACTGATATACTGTACCAATTTGAAGGTAGGGTTATATATTTATTAAGTACATAATCTCAAGTCATGATGTCTAATGTCAACATGTAAGGGGCCCCCTAAGAGGTCAATCCCCCCAGGCCCCCAAATCCCTAGCTACGCCCCTGTAACCAAATTTCATTTTTAAATGTGTAGGTCATCATAAAAGTATTGAGAGCATTGCATTTTCTCCTGGAGCTGTTTATGTATGCACTGGCTCATGGGATAGAACAGCTAGACTCTGGTGTGTCCAGGCAAGTAATAATACATACTATAAAAACTTTTTAATTGTATGTTTAAGTTTCTAAATATATTCCTATTCTATTAAGTTGACTATCATTCACTTTCATGTTTGTTTTTAATAGACAGGAATGGTATTGCAGATTTTTCATGGTCATGGTTCACTGGTCCAGTCAATGGCATTTTCTTATGATTCACACATGTTGGTGAGTTATTACATTTTAAAATTATAATTGGGAATAAATAATTTCTACTAGTGGTGTAGAATATTAAGATGATATTCTTGGCAAAAGAAATAATGCATGCCTATCTTACAATAGTGTAGATTTTGATAGACATGAAAAAAACAACTCTGAATTAAATCTCAACATTCTTTTTTTTTTAATCTTTTTAGTTGGTTTTGGAATCTAAGACTTTAACAAATCTTTATCTAAATTGATGTGTTCTGCTTTAAACTGATCATGATTATTCACCACATAAGATTGTAACATTTATTTACTGTGATCTTCAAAGAGATTTACTCTTATGAGAATGTAAAGCAATTAGTCAACAAAAAATAAAAATAAAAAATCAAGTCTTCTTTATGGAAGAATACTTTAAGATATTTTTTTCTTTTTTGTAGGCTTCTGGATCTTGGGATTTTACTGTTCGAGTTTGGTCTCTAAATCATAAACATTATAAAAAAATCAGAGCCAATGTAAACCAATGCTCTAGTGAAAAGATCACTTCAGATAGGAAAGATAATACACTCACTCAAACTCTACATTTACATAATATAAGTGAGACTGAAGAAGAAAATTTTGACCATCAAAATGAAACTACAAGTGATTCAAAAGAAAACCATGATGATAAAGAAAATGAAATAGAGTACAGAAGTTTAATTGGCCACACAGGAAATGTTCATTCAGTCACTTTTTCATTGATTGGAATGTTAGTAAGTACATCTTATTCTTAATTGACAACTCTTAAATTTTATTTATCTGAAGAAGAAAAACTTAAATATAAAACTGCTGCAGAAATCAATTGCATTTTTTTAAAAATATGTTTTAATGGTCATTCCCAGTTGTGAGGTCTAATGGAAGAATTTCAAAATTTCATCTGAGATTGCCTTTTTGTCAATATGTCATTAAGCTAACATGGAAATAGTTCAACGCTGTATATTATTTAATAGATCTAGGTGCTATGCTATCATAGCTGGTTGAATTACTAACATTCTTTTTAAATATACAAAACTAGTTTCTCCTGATGTCATTATTTCCTTAACAATCTTTTCTGTTTTTTTCATTTGTCATAAACATCATCTATAGTTTTAATGTTTTTTTTTAAATATTTTTTTTTATACAAGATAAAAGATTTCAAATGAATTTTTCCTTTTTTTTTTTTAGATTCGTTTACCAAGTATG
The DNA here is from genome assembly GCA_036873155.1 of Biomphalaria sudanica. NCBI lineage: Eukaryota > Metazoa > Mollusca > Gastropoda > Planorbidae > Biomphalaria > Biomphalaria sudanica. Next base: position 579,285 of record JAZGLO010000245.1, on the reverse strand, counting down.
TGTAGAATTCAAACAGTGTATTTATGATAGTTATTCCAATATTTGGAAAGATTATTAAAAGAAACTTTTATAAAGAAGATTTGTTTAAAAATCAAAATATCAGTAAGAATTCATGTTAGAGGTTCATTTCATGGATGCTTTTAATATATATGTATACGTAAATCCTCTCATGACATTTATATACATGTCAGAAGTCATATTATTAAGACAACAAGAGAACTCACTAGGTATCTCTAAGTATCTAATTATAAGTTAGAGGAAGCTGATACGTATATTTCATATATTCTTTTTGTTTGTGTCAATTTAATTACTGTACCTCATTAAATTTTATTTAGTTTGCTTTTCTAGTCCACATTTTCTCTAACTATTGACTTTTTTTAAGGCATCAGGATCCTGGGACAGAACTGTGAGACTATGGAATCCTTGGAAAGGTATCTGTTTGAGACTCCTTGTTGGTCACATTGGCTGGGTACAAGCTGTTAGTTTTTCACCAGATTCTACGTTTATTGCAAGTGCTGCTGATGATGACTATGTTAAAATCTGGGACATTGTTTCTGGTGATTGTGTTAAAACATTAGAGGTAATATAGAGAACAGATTAAAACATTGAGTAAAAATTCTGTTTACTTAGCAAAGATGAAAGAAAACTTTTTTTTGGCCATATATGTCTAGATTTATCTTATTGATAATCCTGAGAAGATGCTAAATTTAAAAAAAGAAAAAAAAAAGCAATTATTTCTTTTAATAAAAATTAATACAATTTGCATTAAAATGTTTATGTATAGTTTACCCAAATATATATATATATATAAATAGCAATGTGAGCTATTGATGATGGAATGGCATACTTCTGAAGCTTTTTAAAATACTTCTCTTATCTTTGACTTTAGGGCGATACAGACATGGTACAGTTTTGTGCTTTTACTCCAGATGGTGAGGTTATAGCTTCAGGTGCTGCTGTGGTACAAGGGAAGCATCTACCCAAAAGGAAAAATGAAGAGGAAATAAAAGATGCAGAAGATCAACTTCTGGCCATGTTAAACTGTGATTGATGAAGTTTAGTCTTCAAAGGTAAATATAAATGATTTCTACAGACTTAAGTTTTAATCTGTAAATATAAATGAAAAGCACACAAAAAACTAGTATATGCACTTAATATCTCATTGTAAATATTGCCTCAAACAACATCTCTATAAGCTCTTATTAAACTGATGTATATCTTTTATAAGACTATCTAAAATATTACTTACGAACACGACATAATGAAATGAATACATCGTTACATATTATATTAAGTTAACACATCACAATGTGCTAAAATTGATGATATTTGAGGCTTTTAACTTTTCAACTTCTTGTTTCGGATTATCAAATTATTGTTTTAATTTGTGTAAGTTTTAAGTGGTTTTGTTGGCATGCCACTTAGAATAATGTTTAATGTTTGATAGCATTATTTCCTTTAATAAGTCTGGCAATGTATTTTGTTCTAAAAATAGTTTTCATCTGTCAGTAAAACTTTCATGAACAACATCACATTTAAAGACTAAGGTGGTTATTTAAAAAGTTTTCTCTTAATCAAATTTAAAAATAAAAAAAAAATAAAAAGGTTTGGCTTGACATTTTTATTAATGATAATTGTACAGTTTCTATTTTATGTCCTACTGTTGTACTAAAATAGTATTGTTATGTCACTTATTTCTTTAGAATTATTTCATTTTTTTTCTCTCATAACCTACAAATTTCTGCAATTTAGAATGGCACATTTCTAGTTCCATACGCTAGAACAAATTTGTACAAATACTCCTTCTTTTCTAGTGCTATTAGATCATGGAATGAGTGGCCTAGATCAACCAGAAAAACCAACGATTTGGCAGAATAAGTCATTATTAACAGGCACAGGTCACGGGTAGGACATAATCATCTTCTTTTTTGAAGTAACATCTGTATTTTATAAAAATAAGATGTGGTATTTTTTTGATAAAATTGTTAGGTCCAAATTTCCTGTACTAATAAATTGGGTCTTTTTTCTAATATTTTTTTTTTTTTTGGATTGCTTTACTTTTGACCTAACTTTGACTATATCATGTATAAATGAAATATAACTCCATACAGTATTATTATTGTTTAACAATATACATTACAATATAATGTATCCATTTTTGTTATGTTTCTATGATTTATTAATTCTTGTTATGTTTCATTATATCTTGTATTTTTAAATTTAAAAAAGAATATCAATGAATGAAAATTCTGTTTGATGAATAAAATGGTATTATCAGAAGAAACTTCTTACTTTGTTCCTATCTTAGTTTCTACACATCAACTATCATACAATGTCAAGATAACATTTGTGTTTTTCTATCTAACTCCTTGAACTCTGAAGGAACATCCGAAACATATATATACATTTTTACAAACTGCAAACAAAACAATCTCTTGATTTAAGATGAATTGTTTGAATTTCAGAATGACTACGCTGGGTGTGAATTATTTCAAGAACAATTAGAATCTAGTGGGTTAATTTTATATGCAATTTTACCAATTATACCTAAAATGTCCATCCTTGCATTTTAGTTTGTACTCTATATTTAATTCATATTCTTATATAATACAGACGTTACTTCAAAAAAGATGATGATTACGTCCTACGCATGCATATTAACCAATGACCTAAATTCTGCCAAGTCACTGGTTTTCCTGGTTAGATCAGGCAACCCATTCCATGCTCTAATAGCGCTAGGGAAGAAGGAGCATTTGTACACATTAGTCCTAGCATATGGAAAGAGGAATGTGCAGATTTATATCACTAAAAAAAAGAATTGGGTAGTTCCTTTGTTATACAAAATGGAAAATTAACTTAGAACAAAACATAATAAATGCTCTCCATATTAAATAGCAGGTTGCTGAATCAAAAACGCCTGTCAATACTATTTCAATCACTTTTAATAGCCTGAGCTCATATGCAGTTAGTTTTAACTTTAGCCGTATTTCTGTGAAAAGAAAGCTAGATTGATCATTGGCACATGAACTGCGTGGGACGTAATTATCTTCTCTTTTGAAATAACGTTTGTTATTTATAAGATAAGATCAATAAGATTAAGTAAGCCCTAATTTGATTATGGGAGTGGCTGAATGGTTCCGGGTTCAAATCCACGTGAAGGTGGTTGGTCGTTGTGCTGGCCACATGATACCCTCGTTTGCCGTAGGCCACAGAAACAGGGGACATTTAAATCATCGGCCTGAATGAAAAGGAAACTTGATTATATCATATCAAAAGAAATCACATTAGTAATATACCAAAAAGATAGTCAACTTCTATAGATCTACGCTTAGCCTATATATCTTTACAAATGACTTATTTACTCAGCGTATTTCACTGTAATGTTTAGAGTAGGAGTAAGGTTGAGTAACTGACAAATAAAATATAATGGCTCTCGCTTTGTAAACGAAGTATTTGTCATTCGAACTTACACAAAACATCACGTTACATATCAACAGTGGGCTACTTATAAGGGAGGAAATCATGTGAGTTGTATCGTCGTATATATATTTATGTTTATGGTCGTATCTAAGTATTGGATTTGATTTCTCTCTCGTCTAGGATATGACATATCTATCATCCTCTTTTGTTTGAGAACGTGTATTATAAGCACAGATCTCTGACGTACTTGTTATCAAAAGTAAAAGATAATAGAATACGTGTATTCACAGATGTACATGAGTCATGAGCTATTGCTGGCCTTATTGAAATTAGTTGTAGTTGAAATAGGTTTTGTATTGATAAAATAAAAATAGGTTTTGTATTGATAAAATAATTCTATACTGAATTGGCAAAACACTTTTCAATAAATTGGTAAATTACTTTTTTTTTTCTATAGGTGTAATTACTTTAAAAAAAAAATATTATTTATTATATGGTATCGACTACTTGATGAGCTTAAAGCCAAAAAAAAAAAAACAAGTAAAAAATTATTTCATTTTATTACAAATATTTTCAGTCAAAGTTTAAACTTGACAAGTGGCTGTTAACATTAAACTTATTTATTTCGACTAACCTCATTCATTCATTTTTTAACAGCATTCTAGTAACATTTTTATTTTAAAATATCTTTGGAAGACATAGATCTATATTTATTTAGCTATCACAAACAAATATCAATAAACAATTTAGATAAAGCGTCTGTAATTTATAGGAAAACATATGAAGGCAACAAAAATGGAGATGTAACATTACTGGTAAAGCTAGTGTGATCTTGCAGAGTTACTGAGAAATAAGATAATTATAGAAACACGTCAAATAAAAAACAAACTTGTAAGTACAGCGATTGTGAACATAAGATTATGAAGTAGGCGTGACAATGCTTATAATTCACGATAACAAAGTCAAGATAGATCAAACCACATGTAATATAAACATGTATTGTGGATGTGGATCAAACATCATTATATATAGTAGCCAACAAAAGAATTTGATGGAAACGATATCTCCTTTTAACTCAATATTCAGTTGTAATAAAAATAGGCATATTTCTCAAGGGAAATCACTATTTCAATTTTTTTTTTAAACTAGAAGTTCATCTATTTGTTTAAACACGGCCGGATTTAAGTATGTGGAGGCCCTTGGGCAGAATTTTAGTGGACGCCCCTACACTTTTTAATTGCTTTAATAAAAGTCCACTTATAAATAATAATACAAATATTTAAAAGCATGCCAAATTTTAGAAGAAAAAAAATAAAAATTTGCATATTTTAATTTTAAAAAAGTATATTTTTGAGTTTGTGGAAAGTAAAATAATTGGTAGAAGCACTGGCGTAAATTCGGAGATGCATTTACATATTCCGAGCATGCTAGCGGACACTTCACTATCACGACAGTGTTGCCAGCCAACATAGGATTTAAAGTGTTAGCTGTAAAAATGTTAGGAAAAAAAAATTTGGGTATATTTTTATCTCTTTTGAAAATAAATATCACGTAAATTTTAAAATGAATAAAAAAAAAATAGGCATAGGAAACAAGAAAATAATTTCAATAAAGATAGGTTACAAACTGACACTGAGAGACATTAGAAGTGCAGAAAACAAAGAGGAAATGAATGAATTGTATACAAGAAAACGTATATGCTACTTAACTGGCAGTGACACTATGGGATGTCTAGTGCAATACAACACACTATTTATCTGTGAATGGGATGCACAGTAAGATGCAATCCAATCCAATATTTATTTCCGTTTTAAATCAAAGTATATGTACACTTGTACAGTCTAGGTGTTTATCGTATTTCGATTTTGAATATCTTCAAATAATTAAAAGTAGGCTTAATCGTAAAATGGAGAAATGTTGTAATAATTTTTTTTTCTAATCTAGCGATTTAGATATTGTGAAAACAAAATGCTTGTGTTTTTTAAAGTAGTTACTTTTGTTTAATTTACAAAAGTAATTAAAAGAAAATAAGACTTACATTTTTATTGCATCATTTTTCTAAGCATCAGCATCCTAAGTCATTTCAAGGCCCACAGTTTATTTGGTTGAAGTCATAAATAGTTCTAGCATCCTAAGTCATTTCAAGGCCCACAGTATATTTAGATGAAGTCATAAATAATCTTAGCATCCTAAATCCTAGGTCATTTCAAGGCCTACAGCTTATTTAGTCGTAAAGAATCTAAACACTGCCGTTATTCTGCTACATTTAAAAAATATTAACGATTTAATGCTGTAAAAAGTATGTGCTTAATGCGCTGAAAATGTATTTGAACCATAAATTATATATATATATATTTATATATATATATATATATATATATATATATATACAGTCTATGATTTGAACATATCAATTTTTAAAGGCCAGTAATCCCATTTCTTAAATTCTGAGATCTGTTTTGAAACTTGATTCTTTCCCTGTATAGATAATTGACACATTCACATTGTTTAATAATATACAGTAGAGAACTAAAACTTCAAGAATTCAAGTGGAATGTTCAGTATTTTTCAGTTGTTTTTTCTTTAATTTGCTCACAACCAGAAATACAACTTGATAAACTTACATTTTTTTCCCCTGAACATCATGTAAAATATTGATGATAATGATGGTCATGATTGAGATCTCAGTTCAAAAGTTTGAATAACATTGTCATTTTGTATTGGACATTCTCTGACTAGTTGCATCACATTCATCTTCTCTTCGTCTACAGTTGGATTTGTTAATTGCACACACATCGCTGTTAAAATATAAAGTGTATCACTAGTTCTGTAATCTCTACACGTGATACAGCTTGCTATTTGTGGGTTTTCTTTCATTTTATCAAAATCTCCAATCTAATAATGTGAATTCTCTTCTAAGTTCTGAAGAAAGTCAGTGCTTAGACCGTTGTATAAGTGCGAGGCACTTTTCCCGAAGATTGAGCACGAGTCTCGGGTTGTTACATTTGACTCCCATGGCAGTTCTCAAAGTTTCAATCATGATGTAAGCTGATACATCCAGCACTTCTCTAGTCAACATGTAGGAGTTCTCTGAAGCAGATAAAAGGACGCACTTGACCATTTCCTCAATCTGCTCGCAGACTTTCTTCTTCTTGGCGCCGACTTTCACGATGATGTCAAAGGCGCAGACTTTGAGCTTGTTGCCTGTGTCCTCTAAGTCTTTTATTGGTGTGGTTAAGGTGGAAATGACCACTGGGCAGTCCTTCAGACACAGCTGCTTGACGGTATTTCGCACGGCTACACCAATGCTTTTGTCTACGCTTTCTCCAAATGGTGATCCCATAGACCTGTGACTAGAGACCAGACAGTTGGCAAACAGAGAAACGTGAGGACAGATGTTCTTCTTCCTCAGGCCATCTCTTAGGTACTTCTCACATGACTCTACGCAAATGATTAGCATGACAGCTGTAAAAAAAAAAGAATTTATTTACAAATATTTAACAAGTAACAATGGACTATGTTGATACAAGTTACATTATATATGTGTCAGTCGCAAATTTTCTATAAAAGAAGTTACAAAAGTTATATAATATAAAACCACATACCTATATATACTATAAATAGGTATTTGAGTTCTATATAAAATTTATTTAGGTAGGTGGTGTTTTATTATTACACACCAATTATCGGATTGGAATTTAGAAAAAGCAAGGTTCGTAGAAATATATATATATATATATATATATATATATATATATATATATATATATATATATATATATATATATATATATATATATATATATATGCTTAATTTATAAGACAATGTGCAAGAAAGCCTTTATAAGGCAACAAGGGGAAAAAATAATACAGATCTAGATCTATTCTTGCGTAACGCTAACACCGAATAAATTACATCTAAATCTATACTTATATGCCTATCAGCTATATACTGTAATATACAATAGATCTAGATCTAGCCTTTATGTAATGCGTTTGTTTTTATAACACGCATAATTCATATATTATATTGTTACAAATCTATGACAGATAACGCAACGACGCAGATTTATTATAAGATTAAACACACAAATTCGACTATCCGCTTTCGTTATATATCAGCGTATTTTCAGGCGACATACTAGCGTAAGTAAAGTTAAGTAAGCAAAGCCACGGAAGTACATGGCTAAACATTACGGCATCGCGCTAGGAAAACTGGCGCGAAAAAAAAAAAATGCTGAGGACAAGAGAACAACGCTGGCAGAAGAAAAGCGACAGAGAAAAAAAGTCAAGGCAAACGACCACAAGCTCAAGCTGAAATAACCTGTCCAGTGTGCAGCCCAACATTCCGGGCTCACATAGATCTCAACAGCCAAACGAGGAGATGAAAGTGCTCATCATCGAACCACGAAGGACGAACTATATGTCTACAATACAGTCATCATGGGTTATGTCCTTGTTTCCTGTGGAATTGTGCACTGATGCGCACTATAAGCGGTTAGCTTCGAACCGGCAACGCATTCCTTAACTTAATAGTATTCATATATTATTAGCTTTTACACTACTATTACTAATGTACAGAGATATAAGTCATTTATTTTCGTATTCGTCTATTTCTAGATTCATTCGATCAAAATTACCGCCCTTATTCAAAACAGACAACCCTATAGTCTATAATTCAGTTATATGTGCACTTGAGAAGTTATTAATGAACTTTTAAAAAGTATCGTATCTTACTATTATTGACAAAACAATTATTATTTCTTTTATCGAACACATCGTAGTCGTAGACATAATGCTTCAAACAAGTACAGCAACTATTCTTTTAAACAATGTTGATGATGTATCATGTATGTCCTCAACATATGGCTCAGTCATGCTCTTGTTATATTTAATTTAAAAAAAATTGATGTGCGAGTCTTTATCTTACCGCCAAAATAAAGTTGAACATTCATGCTTAATCTACTTTCTTGTAGATCTAAATAAAAAGGTTGCAATAGCTAATCAGAGGCTTACCAAAATTCATGTCGCATGGAACCTTTATATGCATTATTACGTGGCATTGTGTGTTTAAAATAGCCAAAAGGTTCCAAGTTAATCCCAAAAAATATTACTACTCCTAAAAGTTAAATAGAATATTTAACATGCTATAAAATCAAATTATATTTTGTTTTGATTTTTCTCTGAGTTGTCAAGCTAAGGGAATTTCCCGTTGATCGGGAATCTCCTATCTTAAAATTAACATTGAATAAAATGACATTCATGATTGAGTTTGTAGTTGTTGTGGACGATGGTTGGATTATTTTTAGCGATTAGTATTTATGAGGTCTATCCGTCCGTCCATTCCATTGAGATCTCAAGAGTTAGAAAAGATACATCCGATTTCAAGATATTTTGCAGTTTGCAAAAGTTATGCTTCTTATTAATACTAAAAAAAAATGGAGGCTAAATCACAATTAAGTTTTTTTTTGTTTTTTTTGTAGCCTATATTTTTACCTGTCAAAAGTGATGTTCTTCGGTGAGCTTAAAGAAGGACGGCGTAACAGAGGTGCCTCACGTAAGCGCTACAAAGATCAACTCAGGCGCCATTTCACCCTCACTGGCAGCAGATGTCATCGGAAAGAGACGGAGAGCTCCCAAAAAGGCTGCGGGACAAACTTTTGAGACTCAAAGAAAAGCCATTATTGAAGACAGGTGCAGAAGACGGAAAGAAAACTTAATTAGACCGCCAGCGGACAAAGGCTTTGTCTGCACGAAATGCGGTAAAATATGCAACTGGGTTTGCTTAGACATGTGAAACACTGCACTCAACCTTAATCTTCGGAATCAAAAACATTGCCATTATTTATTTTTTTAACTATACGTATTCTAAGTGAACAAACAATATTTGCACAAGCATATAGTTATTAATACAATAATTATACTAATAGTAAATTAGTTGGATCATTTTCTTGTTTTGCTTTAGATGGACATCACATGTTGAAATTGTTAACATATTTTTGAATTGCCAGGTGGTATAGGCCTAAATAGAGTTTAATTTAATTTCTTCCATTAGATTAAAAAAAATATGTGTCCATAACATACTTTTCAAAAGTGAAAGGCACTCAAAAATGTCCTAGAGAGGTTATGCTCTTTAAACAGGTTCGTGTAGGACTCATCTTTCTACGAGAATAAACAACAAATAACAACGAACTAAAACAGACTTCCGCTCGAGACGTTGAGTTGTTATTCTGTAAACTCTGGCCTACGTGTTTTAATGTATTGGATGTAGATGACGGGATTGTTTTAAAGCTATGTATGAAGGTTATAGATATGTATGTAGGATGAGGGTTACGCGTAGGGCTAGCTAGCCTACCCTGTTGAAAAACCACCAGTTACAGAAGCACCAAATAGCAAACCAACAGATGTCGCGCAGATGAGAGAAGATGGACGCCGGTCGGTGAAAGTCAGAGTCGTGTGTATGTATGTATGTGTGTGTGTTTTACTATGTATTTATGTTTGATTGTGCGTATTGGTATGTATATTTATGTGTATTTGTATGTTTGTGTATGTATGTAAGTATATATGTATGTATGTTTGTGTGTGTATGTATAAATGTATGTTTGTGTGTGTAGTTATGTATGAATGCATGTGTGTATGTGCGTGCGTATTATAATTGGTTTGCCTTCATTATTTTTTTTCTATTTTAAAATGAAAGGTACTTAATTTTGGGCTAAACTTAATTACTAAATCATTAAAGTAATCATTATTTACAAACTCAGCGATAGTACGTGTCTTGGGATCAACACATCCATATGTACACAGACACACCCACGCACAACACTTGCAACATACACACCAGTTCAGGCCTTCAATGTGTAAACACGTTTCTATCCAAACTACTTACACACTACATTATAATAAATCAACATTGGCTAAGCAAATTGTAATTATTGGTGTTTTTTTTCATTTTGAGTTTAACCGTTCTGAGCTATTAGTTTACTTCCCGATTACTTATGTATTACCCCCTCCCACGCAGACAGCAGAATATATTAACCCATTTTTTTTTATGCCATATCATCGTTTTATGTCTAAAGAATAAGAGTAGATCTAGAATTTTTTTTATCTAGGGCCTACCGACCTGTCAAGACGGGAAGCCTTTATTTTAAATTTCAAGACTCATGTTTAAAATATTTATAGACTCAAGACATTTTATAGTTTTAAAAAAACAGCATTATTTGTGTTGCCAAATATATCTCCACGAAAGGTGATTTTTTGGTGATTGTCTAAATTAATCTTTGGGTATTCTTAAGTTCATAATTATATTTTTGTTAATTTTATAGATTACATGAATGGAGGGTTTGTATTTAGTACATTTTTTAAATTCTTCTCTTAACACAGGAGTGACCAACCTTTTTGCCTTAGTGCGTCAATTTTTTATCATTTCTAATTCAGACGCGCCACTAAAAATTTTACAATTTTCAGTCCTTTCAAAGTTGGTCGGTTGTAAATATGAGTGTGTTGTAGGGGAAGGGAATGAACAACAAAAAAAGCTAGATTAATTTGTACTTACTAAGCACGTCTTTGTAAACATGTTAACAGTTTTAAATAAAAGAACAGTTTCACATACAGTCAAAATATATATAACTAGCATTAGCAAGATTCCTGAGATTGCTTTCACCAAATCTGAGATATTAAGAGTTAATTTTGTGACCTGAGTTTGCAGTTTTACATTTAGGTCATTGAGATGTCTAGAATCATCAACTACAAATGCTTAATGAAACATCCATTTTCATCACGCAAACGACCTATTTTCCTCTGGTTACACATCTTTCTTTTCTCGGAAATCATTTGCAATATTTTTCAGTTTCCAAAATTTTCTGAGACCTTTTTCTTAAGAAAGTTAACGCACCTCACAATAAAGGATCTAACAAATCATTTTTTTTTTCTGAATTCTCTTCTTATTTATCCTACTTTTTCTTAGTTTTATTCAAACATTTCTCAACTGGTATTCTTAACATGCTGCGAATTCAAACTTTTTCCACACTCAGAGCGTCTTGGTGTTTAAAGCTATGCTATCTCGGAAGAGGGCTATCCGAAATTCTTTTAAGCAAGATTACAGTTCCAGTAACTCTCATTAACGGTTTTAAGTTAGGCCTAGTAAAAATAAATTGATGATTTCCTAGACATAACATTCTGTTTCAACATATCCTTTAAACTTTAAAGTCTTGTGTGGCTATCATGGTCTGTCAGTTTGATTAAGGATGTTCCTGCCCTTATTTTGCTAATAACCTTCTCTGAATGGTGGCTGCCAAGATAGTGCCCAAATAGGCCCGTATATCTACTTGGCTCCTTACTTGATTTATAGTCGCTTCAAGACGCATTTTTTCACGTAGGCATATGTTTCTTTAAATACAAACTAAACCTACATTAAACACAAACTAGATGTACATTAAACACAAACTAGATGTACATTAAACACAAACTAGATGTGCATTAAACACAAACTAGATGTACATTAAACACAAACTAGATGTACATTAAACACAAACTAGATGTACATTAAACACAAACTAGATGTACATTAAACACAAACTAGATGTGCATTAAACACAACCTAGATGTACATTAAACACAAACTAGATGTACATTAAACACAAACTAGACGTAAATTAAACACAAACGACGTAAATCAAACACAAACTAGACGTAAATCAAACACAAACAAGACGTAAATTAAACACAAACTGGACGTAAATCAAACACAAACTAGACGTAAATTAAACACAAACTAGATGTACATTAAACACAAACTACATCTAGTACATTAAACACAAACTAGACGCACATTAAATACAAACACTTGCAAAACAAAGACTCTAATCCCTTGACCATGCTCTTATTTATAAGACATATTTACACACAATTTACAACAATAGGACATAATAAAAACGTCATTGTCTTCGATTTCGAAGATTAAGGGTGAATAATTAAATACATAACTAATAAGCTATGCGACGAAACATGTTTACACGCATTCAAAAGACATAGTGCACTAATAATTACAAATATTTTAAAGTAATGGGAAATATTTTAGTAATATTTTTTTTACCAAACGTATTTGGCCAATACCAGCACGCATTGCCAGGTAAGACGGTCATGCGACACCTTCGGTGGACACACTACCAGCTCAACAATAGTTTACATTGGTTCCCAAGCTGTCTGAACCGGAAATAGCCCCAACCCACTGACGTCACATAGGACAAAGCCCTTGCCAATGTTAGTCAATGATCTATCTATCTATCTAAACGATTTTATTTGTTTCATCCAGGGGGCGCCACTAGTAAAACAAATGACGTTCAATGTTGGAAGATGGATGAGGGGGTAACGAGAGACGCAGCCCCGAGCGCTAAGTACCTGGATACCCTACTGTAGATCTGATGCAGTGGCGTAGATAGGATGTGGGGTAGGAGGGAGGAGAATGTGAAAATCCCTCCGGGCCCCCACTTGAGGGGGCCCCAAATGAGTTTTTTTTACATTAAAAATTAAATAGGCCTATTAAATTAAATGCAGGGCCCCCAAACGATGGAAAATTCCTAGCTAAGCCCCTGGCCTGGAGTAAACTAGAATGAAAACTTTCGTAGATAAGATGTCAACTCACTATTGGTATGAACATTGTTTTTTTAATTTAAAAAGTGTTTACGCCTAAATTACTATATTGGTAGGAAAACTTCATGAGTATAGAGTGTTGGGTTTTGATTCATTATGCAATTTTAGATTATAGGATGCAATGCTCCATCATCAAGCATTGTGCTTTCATTGTATTCTTTTGTTAATATTACAATAGTGTATTGAATGTCTTGTCTTGTGTCTATTGTGATTTCATTCATAGCGATTTGAGCTTAAAGTATGTTTGCTGATAATGTTGTATGAATCATAGTATAACAATTATAGAAATTAACCATTGTTCATTCTCTGAAACTAATACAGTTGAGATTTGTTAGAGTTCCCGTGAACTCACTGTGGAATTTTTTGATGATGTGACAGGTCAGCAGCAGTCCCGCCCTCTGAGGTTGAGGAATCTTCTTAGCAATGTTTAGGACTAAAGAGATATCTGCGAGATCAGTTGCCACTAGCCATTCAGCTGTTGAGTAGTTTGTAACTTTATCGCTTTATCTCCAAACTTAGGTTTCTATATTTTATCTTTTTTTTTTCATTTTTAATGTGTGTGTTTTTAGAGGTCCCCGAAAGGGGAATACCCGCTATTAGTTTTGTGTAGTCTGTCCGTCCGTACCATTTAGATCTCGTAAACTAGAATAAGATATTGAAAATCCGACATCATAATATTTTAGACCTTTCAGAGTTCTGATGCAATGACTAATTTTTCTTTTCATTTTATACACGTGAACTATAGCATAGTAATATATATCTAGAACATTTAACTATAGAGAAGAGTGTTATTTGTTAAGTCTCCAAATGGGAGATTGGTCCTTTACAAAACAATTAGATAATCATTCAATAACATCAGTTATACCAGTTTAAGATTTAAATTCACCTTCACTTTCTCCAATTTTTTTTCTGTTAGACCGTTGGGGCACAACATTAGATCTTTTAACCGTCTTTCTCCATTCCTCTCAGTTCTTTGCATTTGATAGAATTTCATTCACTGACAGGCTTGGATGTTGTCTTTGTCGTGCGATCTAGAGTTGCTTCTATCTTGATGTTTTCTTTTATGAACCATAATGGTTTGCGCGGTAGATTCTAAGGACGCATTATGTTGATGTCATAGCTCTGTTTGTTTTTGCTGGTTAGCAGTCACTCTGCTGTTGTTTTCTTCCCCAGTGATGGGTAAGTTTGTTTATTTTGCTTTATTTTTTCGCGTTGTAGTTTTGTTATGGTTTGGTCTTTACATCCATGGCATTGGGTTGTGGGCTGCGAGACCTGATCGAATTGTGGCACTGAGCTTAAGGTGTGCTATATCTCATTTTAATAATATGTATTACTTGTATTTGCCCTTGTAAATACTATTAATATTTATTCGTCGTTCATGCCACATCACTAATCCATTAAACCTTTGCTTTGTTATATGCCATCTCGTTATTGACTAGAATACGTTACTATTTGTATTATTCGTTCTTGGTAATTATTTCATTAATTGATTGCTTGACTGTTAGGGGTGTCCCGGCAGACGAACTTCGACTAAAGTACAACCCCCCACGCCCCTTGACAGGAAGTTAATAATCAGCGTTGAGGTGGAGAACCCGGGCATAGCAAGTCATACCCGAGACCTGTAAACCTATCTGACAGTCTTCCCATTGCTTTCTCTGACTTCCTCTTCATCTTCTTCCTGGTACTGTTCCCTGAAGAAAAAGTCTTTGCGAGCCCTGAGCACTGTGTGATATGGCCATAGAGTTTGAGTTTACATTTTTGACAGTGGTTAGCAGGTCATCGTGGGGTCTAATTGCTGTGTCAATCCTGTTTCTAAACTTTTCATTAGTAAGTCTTTTCTGGGGCCGATAATGAGTTTGTGTTTCTTGTCTCTTTAACCTTGTTTATATAATGAAATTATGATACTGCAATGTCAATGATAATTCCCAATTTTTCTTTTAAAATATGCAGTTGATCTTTTGATTAAAATCCACTGTCTTGTCAGTTAAAACAATTCTAAACCAAAATAATAGCTAATTAATTCATGCATTTAGTCATGCATATTAACCAAATGACTTAAATTCTGCTTAGTCACTGGTTTTCCTGGCTAGCTCAGGCAACCCATTCCATGCTCTAATAGCACTAGGGAAGAAGGAGCATTTGTACAAATTTGTCCTAGCATAAAGAACGAGCAATGCGTCTTTATCTTTGTGTCTTTCTGAGTGTTATATTAGATTTTGTTTTCTTGTATTTGAAGATTGTGGTTCAGTGTTTTATTTTATTTAAGTACTGATAGCTCGGTGTGTGAAGCAGGTCAATAGCTTATCAATAAATTAAAGTTATTAGTAAATAAAAGGGTAGAGGGTATCAATTCTAATGTGTCCTCACGGCCATCCCTCCCCTACTTTTAACAGTGAACATCCGTTGGAACGTAAAGCTTTCGTGCCCAAAAAGGCCTGCCCCCCCCCTTCTCCCACCTCTCTTTAAAAACAGGACTGTGTTTAATATAAAGAGGCAAGTTGTGTGTACATTCGAAGGTTATAAAATAATTATCTTTTGTCATCTAGACTTATTAGTTGTGGTTATCCTAAAGACTGTTGCGCGCTTCCGCGGTGATGAGTACTTGAACTATAATCAAACTGAAAGGAGGTAATGCCGAACTCAATACTGGAACAGCAACACCAACGAAAGGCCAACAATCGATAAAAGGAGTCGACGCTAGTGTTGAAACAACAAACACCTTTATTACTCAAGAAGGGACCGTCGAATGTCCTCTAGTACTAGCCATCTATATATTACTTCGTATTCCTACTGTCCTAAACAAAGCGTCATGTTTATAGCGTATCTAAGAGCGTTCTTCTTTTTAACAAACTTTACGTCAGCGTCGCTAAGTAAAACTTTCCCCTTATTCCCGAAACAAAACCTAATTCCTAATCATGTCATAATAGATAGACTTGATTCTGTACAATGTTGATTGTATCTTGAAGTTCAGTTGAAAGAAACAAATGTTATTAGATTTGATTTTTTCCCCAGAATGAGAAAATGGCACAAAATCAATTTAATGAGAGTCTTATTATTCATCTAGAATTGCTGAGCTGATTGATTTAGACACACTAGTCGACCGGCGGCGTAGCATACGCCGCTATTTTGCACGGCCGGCTTAGGCCACTGCAACCTATACGACCGCTGTGTTAATCTAAATATACTTTAATATTATCACAAATTACGTAACATCATATTTTCCAACTCTCTTCATATCCATCCCTTCCGGCTTCCACCTGTTTCATCCCACTTCCTTTCAATATCCAAATTCGCACCATTTTCATTCACACCATGCTGCGCTACGACAGTAACACAGAAATAAGTGAGAGATCTTTCCTTTACTCCTTACTACTCGTTTAAACTGTTGAGGGAAGAAGAGAATTATATATATATATAGATAATGGAGGTTCGGATTCAGTTTTTCTCCTCCTATATATGACATACATTGTCAAGGTTTACTTGCTCCATTCAGCACTACGCAAACCTTGGTTTTGAGACTCCTTTTATCTCTTTCTCTGACAGGAGCTGGCATTTAGAGACGTAACGACTTTGGAGCAGTTCTTGGAAACTGGAAGCTTATCCCCTAGTCGTAATTGAAGCTATATTCCGAGGTTACTCCTTAGACCAGGGGTAACCAATCTTTTTCTTCCGTGCGCCATAGATTGGCCACTCCTGCCCTAGACAGTTGATTTTCAACTTGAATTCTTTTCGTTCAACACACACATACAGCTAGTTTTATACAAGTCATTAAAAGTCTTCCAGGGCAAACGGCCTTTTCTTTAAATTCTATCAAATGTGAACTTGAGATTAAAATAAAAATTCTCATGGTGTAATTAGATAATCAGCGGTCTCTCAAACCTCCTAGCTAGTTAATACGGAGAGGACGCTTTTGTTTTGTATGGAAGAGTGTCACAAAAAAAAATGTTTGAGAAACACTGAAATCTGAAATACACTCTGTTTTGAACAAAAGAAAACGTTTTGTCTTTTTATTTCGTATGTCAAAAAAGAAGTTTCAGGCGTTGGCACACATACCATCAAGCTCAAAATGATAGCTCTATCTACCGTTTAACTAAATTATATTTATATTGATAATGAAACTCTAGACAAATTAATAACTTTATCTACTCTTCCCCCCCCCCCACACACTAAAACTTTTAGCTATTACTCACTGTTTACGGCTGGTTTCTTACAAAAGATTTATTTTGTAGTGATCTAAATACCAGTCAGTCGAAACAGCAAACAAAATATAATAGTCTAGTTGCCAGGAACAACATTCTACTTTAAACTGGAAGAGACAGACAGTGAAAGTTCACTAGATAAATCTCTCCCGGATAAAACTTAATTACACCTACATCACGGGTTTTCAACAAGAGTTAATTATACACATCGTAAGTGTCAAGTGATAAAAACAAATTATATCAAGATCCAGTAACAGTAGCAATCAAACGATCAGTATAGCCCTGTGCGTAGAACTGCACCTACTTCATTTAAAATGGCTTTTTATGAAAATAAAATTGGTAAGTAATTGTTTAAGAATTTTGTGATTGGAGCTTTTTTAAACTAACCTGTTTTTGTTTTCTTTTTTATGTAGCCAATAAAATAATAATTCGCAAAATGAAAGTATCTTTACGTTAATATTATAGGGCATTAGCAGTATTAGACTTCTTCTCCTTATATGATACACTATAAAACCATGATATCTCTCATTAGGTTTTCTTCTTTAATAAGTAGAAACATCATCTCCGCATATAGAAATAGAAAAATGTAGGCTATCATGTGTAATCAGAGACAAGAACAATGTGGATAATACTTTTAAAAACAACATTACCTTGACTGTACTGTTTGTTTAGATGAAGACTAACACTGAGACATGAGTACACGATTGGACGTCTAGTTTTGTTGGTTTTGTTTTACGTAGCTGTCATGCCCACAGCATTAATATGCTCCATGCACAATGGTCCAATCAGT
This sequence comes from Biomphalaria sudanica, assembly GCA_036873155.1. Lineage (NCBI taxonomy): Eukaryota > Metazoa > Mollusca > Gastropoda > Planorbidae > Biomphalaria > Biomphalaria sudanica. The sequence goes on along the minus strand of JAZGLO010000245.1, from coordinate 561,228 downwards.
GGACCATTTGGGGGGGGGGGGCGGGGGGTGCATCTGCGTAACGTTTCCGTTCTTTTTTTTTAAAAGCTTTTTTTTTTTTTGAATGGCTTGAGCGTCCATGATAGAAGGTCAGCGTGCTAACAACTGCGCTATTCAAGTGCTTGTAAATATTGAAGGTGTTATAGTCTTTTTAGTTACATTTCTATATCAAACAACCTAATTCTCTACACAAGGCTGATCTCCTCTCGGCTTGGTATATTTTCTATATACAAAAAAAAAGTGTTAATTAAGACTAATTGATTAATTGTTTGGTTGATCCATTTGTTGTCATCGACAATGAATAATTTTGCAAATTTCAACTTGACCCGAGAATGAGACGTGTAAAATAACATTTGTACCAGACAGGCAAGAGTTAATATAAGCTCTGATGAAAGAGAGAAACAGGAACGAAGATTTTGTAAAATTTGTATTAAAGAGTGTTAAAGTATTACTGAAGTTAACTTCTTCAGTACCAAGTAACAACAAATAGACTATCTATTGTTTTTTCCCAAATTTACCGGAATAGCAGTAACAGGCTGGCGTTAAGAAAGTCCACATTGAGAAGTCTTTGTTGTTTTTATGGTAGTTTTAGTTTAACTTTATCAAAACTAATTGCAGTTCGAAGATCACAGTTGAGAGGAACGGTGGCTGAGCGCTAAAGCGCTTGGCTTCCGAACAGAGTCACAGTGAAGACTGGGATTTTTAGTTTCGGGATCTTTGGGCGTCTCTGAGTCCACTCCAACTCTGACATTAATTGGAGAAAACTAAAGGCGGTTGGTCGTTGTGCTGGCCACATAACACCCTCATTAACCTTAGGACATTACTTTTGTCTTTTTGTAGTTTTGTGAAACTGAAAGTTAATTGAATTTTTTATTTCCTGTAAATAATGGTATCTCTATTTAGAGTCTTACATACGATCACTTATAACTGGTTAATCGCAAACAACTCGAAAAAGGGCACATAATCTTTTCTTTTTCAGATTTCATTTTTGAAGTGTACGGAACACTTCGCACATTCTGAGTATTTAGCAGAACACTTTGCTTATTTTTTTAGAAAGATTAAATCACGTGGTGGCCTACTAGTTAATTATTCCAGTACTTCGTGGAACACTAGGGTTTCGTAAAACACAGTTTGGGAAACACTCTTTCTAGATATTTATTAATATTGAACATAGCAAAGGTGGGAAGATCGTTTCAAGTGGTACAACACATTGTCTCAGGCTAGCCTTATTCATCCGTAGCAAACTTTAACGCTTTCTCTCCGTAATTAATGTCCTCATTCCGATAGTTTATTCATTTTGCTCATGTGTATTTCACTATCCTGTTCAGATCAAACCTCAATAACTTTTTTGTTAGGTCTTGGAGAATATATGTTCTATTTGGTATCGAATTATAGGAGAATGCATGCTCTTTTTTTTGTAAATCCAAAAATCCTTTTAGTTTAATGCGTTCAAATCAGCGTTGGTATTGTCAATTAGGAAAGAAGAGATAATTTCGGAGAAGTATCTAAGTAAAAAAAAGTACAGTTTAATCATCCTTGGTAAAAGATAGAAGTGGATTTTTTTTAAAACTCGATCTGAGCCTTGTGATGAGGCAGCAATAACATTGTTACAAAGTCAAGAGTTTTACTGATGAGGCGCTCATTACAATGGCGTTGATAATTTATCAGTATGATTCTTCTTCGTTTGTTATGTTCTGCACAATGATGTGCATAAAGTTTGTTTTTTCTCGTTTTAATGTACTTTACTTGTTTGTACCGTATCAGTTCACATATATAAACGTTTTCTTGCCTCGTTTATCCATCTGTCTGTCACGTGGAGATTAAAAAGAAAACACGATTTCACTGTTGGCTGTACGATACTTACAATAGAAGCAACAACTTTTTTTTTTGTTCTTCTGCACATTGCACTCTTGCGTTGTGATCACAGACTTATATACATTATATCTAAACTGAAAAACGGAAACAAATTCTTATCTGCGATTGATTAACTCACATATGTATAGATTGTTATTATTAGTCATCTTATGTACATTTAAATAGATTGATTACCTAGATCTTTTTAGATTATGTATATAAAAATTGCAAAATAATAATTATGAGACGAGGGTGCTCTTTTTCGATGTTTAATTACTAGATCTAGATCATGTCTATGATCTAGATTCTAGCTATAAACATTAAATTATATTTTACATAGGTTAGGGTTGAAAAAAAAACACAACAACTTTACTTCTTATAACTACAACAACGCATTGTTTTAACTTTAAAAAAAAAATCTCGACATTTTTTTGTAGTGTTAAAAGATCTCCATGTCCACTCTAGGTAAAATATGTATAGATCTGTGGTTGTGGCAATGAATGTGGTTGTGACAATGAAATAAACACAATTTTATTTTATTGTTTCGTATTTTAAAGTCTTGTCTAGGAATCAAAGATCAGAGAAGAACCATTTCGACTATTGCTCACGAGACACACGTACGACTCTTTTATGCCCCCCCCCTGCGTCCTTTAATTCTTTTATCACACTGCTTTAGTATTATGGAGTGTGTGTGTGTTTCTATGGTGACAGTGAGAAGAAGTTAGTGATTGGTTGGTAGCTATGCAGTGTGAATGATGCAAGTTAAGCGGCACTATCGTAAGCTGTCTTGGGTACGCCAGACGAATTCAGAATGCCAGAGTGAAAAGACGTGTTTTTTTTTGTTTTTTTTTGTAAAAAGTCAAATTTAAAAAAAAGCAAATCATTTTATAATATTTCTTATATATACTATACTTATTTCATTCAATTTCTAGTTGTATTTGTCTATATTTTAATAAAATTTATATTTAGTTTTGTTAAAAAAAAAAGAAGTTCATTTAAGTTATTTCAAGTTAACTCTTTCTCTCCTAATTGACGTTGATTTGACCTCATTAAATTAAATTAATATTTTGATTGTATAAAATTTAGATTGTGTTCTATAAAAAGCGCAAGCATTCCCCTTTAATTCTATACGAAATAAAACACTTTCTGATAAGTAATTTAAAAAGTTATTCAATCTTAATCATAAAATGGTAGAAAAATACTAATGAGCAAAATGTAGGATTTCGTCGGAACGTGAAAAATAATTACGGAGAGAAAGAGTTAAGTTGAGATACACCTACAGCGGTTTAGTTGTCTACCAGCAGTTGGTGCTTTAAGTCAACAACCTTCAACAAAATTTAGACATCTTCAGCCTACTGGCATAAATAGACAGCTTCAGCCTACTGACATAAATATACAGCTTTAGCCAACTGACATAAATATACAGTGTCACGTATTACGAATTGAATTCTAATTTTTAAAATGGCTTGCCTAGGGGAACGTGACAATAGAAAAGCAGTTGTGTCACTTATCTTAAGTCTGAATTTAATCAAAGACTTACAATGAATAACAAAAAAAAATGACACAAGAAATCGGAAGGTAAACTATCAACTTAATGTTTAATCAAATATAAAGTTACAAGAAAGAAACATAAACATTTACTCAATACAGACTTGATGTGTTGACCAAAACCCTTTTACAAAAATGGCATGTAAAAATATTACAATACAAGAGTTTGAAAATGTAATTACAAATACAAGCAAGCAAGGCCTTAAAAAAAATATTAACTTACACGATCAAGTGGTATACCACGCACGGGTCACGCAATGTCTCCGCTATTCTGTCTCACGGCTGTCTCCGTATGTCTGTCTGTCAACGTTACGCGAGCGGTCTTATATAATCTACCGCGCGTCGATATCTCGTAATTTCTAGAATAGAAAGTCATAAACACCCAGATCTAGAACGCTCTTCAAAGAGACAGAAAAAAAAACACCCTCCTTTCAACCAGAGGTACACACACAGGTCAAGGACCGGTCACTGTCTGTGTGGCTTGACGAATAAAATAAAAAAAAACTTATTACACAAGGGGCAGACAACCTACCCGTCTCTTGACCGCAACAGGTCAAAGAAAGAAAAAAACAACGCCTAGATACGTAACACCTCCCCCCTAAAAATAAAAAGTTTACATTTCCACGAAATGGAAATCTTTTTAGAACTACAAAAAAAATATTTACATTACAGAATGTATTTATCATGATATATATAAAAAAATATATACATCAAAATACTTTTTACAATCTAGACAAGGCATCGGCGATAACATTTTCGCTGCCTTTTATGTGTTTAAGATCTAGGTTGTACTCTTGTAAAAATAAACTCCACCTGAGAAGTCGTTGGTTCTTGCCAGACATTTTGTGGATAAATGTAAGGGGATTGTGGTCAGTAAATACAACCAGTGGCCATCTGGACCCACTGATATAAAAATCAAAGTGTTGTATAGAAAGAATCAACCCAAGACATTCTTTTTCCACAGTAGAATAATTTCTTTGATGTCTATTAAATTTCTTGGAAAAGAAACAAATAGGATGCTCTACTTGGAAATTATCTTCTTGGTAAAGGACTGACCCAACACCTGTGTCACTGGCGTCAATAGCTAACCTAAAAGGTTTTCCGAAGTCAGGAGCCATCAAAATGGGGGAGCTAGATAATATCTGCTTGATTTGGTTAAAGGCTTTCTGACATTCATCCGTCCAAGTAAATCGGACGTTCTTTCTCAGGAGGTTTGTTAAAGGACTGGCAATGACAGAAAAATTTTCGCAAAATTTTCTATAATATCCAGACATTCCCAAAAATCTTCGGAGTTGTTTCCGATCAGCAGGGATAGGGAAAGCTTGGATAGCTTCTACTTTGGCCATTACAGGTTTCACCTGGCCTTGTCCTACAATATGGCCTAAGTATTGGACGGAAGCCTGGCAAAAATCACTCTTACTCAGGTTTACAGTAATTTTTGCATGTAACAGTTTAGTAAAAAGACAATGCAGTTGTTTACAATGGCTAGAAAAATCTTGGCTAAAAATTACTACATCGTCTATGTATGCGTGGCAATTCTCCATGTCAGCAAGCAGGGCATTTATCATTCTCTGGAAAGTGGCAGGAGCATTCTTCATGCCAAATGGCATCACTTTGTATTGGTACAGACCATCAGGGGTGACAAAGGCGGAGATTTCCTTTGCCCTATCAGTCAGGGGAACCTGCCAATAACCTGAAAGTAGGTCTATTTTGGTGATGTACTTAGCGTCACCAATACGATCTATGAGATCGTCTATCCTAGGGATAGGAAACGAATCGGTCTTTGTTACAGCATTTACCTTACGGTAGTCTGTACAAAAACGATAAGTCTTGTCCTGTTTAGGTATCAAGACACATGGGGAGCTCCAGCTACTGGAACTTGGTTCAATGAGGTCATTTTCAAGCATATACTTGATTTCTGACCTAAGTATGGCAAGTTTTTCAGGGTTGACCCTGTAAGGATGCTGCTTGACTGGAGTAGCCTCGCCAACATCTACATCATGCATTATAACATTAGTCTGTTTTGGTACATCAGAAAAAATGTCATTAAATTCATTAATGAGTTTCATGATAACTGGCCTTTCTGTCGAAGACAGATGAGACAGTTTTACATCCAAATTCTGTAATACAAAAGAATAAGGTATTTTGTATTGTCCAAATTTCTCCTTTACAATATCATCATCAATAGGAGAAACATGGCTATTTGAACAACTTTTGACTGTATTTAAAACACAATTACTCTTCTCTGAGTGATCTGGCCGAGATACATAAGGCTTCAGCATGTTTATGTGACATAGCTGAGTCTTTTTCCTACGGTCAGGAGTTTTGATTGTGTAATTGAGGTCACTAATTTTGGTCTCAATTTCATAGGGACCAAAGTATCTGGCTTGCAAGGGTTGACCTGGTATGGGCAAAAATACAAGCACCTTATCCCCGGGAGAAAATTCTCTAACACGGGCCTTTCTATCATACCAGCGTTTCATGCTAGATTGGGTGTTTTGTAAATTATTTTTGGCCAGAACACAAGCATCATAAAGTCTAGTTTTAAACTTACTTACATAGTCTAAAAGTCCTTCAGTGGCTGTTGGTGACAACAAAGTCTCTTTTATACATTTCAAGGGACCGCGCACCGAATGGCCAAAGACTAAGTCAAAAGGGCTGAATCCCAACGATTCCTGGACGGATTCACGGGTTGCAAACAGCAGCATGTGGATTCCTTCGTCCCAGCAATAGGTTCGGATCATGTTCTTGAGAGTCTGATGGAATCGTTCAAGAGCCTTGCGACTCGGCATGATACGCACTCGACATGCAGTGTTTGATGCCCAACTGAGTCATGACTTGCTTGAAAAGATTGGCCGTGAAATTCGTTCCTTGGTCCGATTGGATGGACTTTGGTAGACCAAATAGAGTAAAGAACTTGATTAAGGCCTTCACAATGTTTGATGCTTTTATGTTCCTTAGAGGAATAGCCTCAGGAAAACGAGTTGAAGCACACATAATGGTCAACAGGTATTGGTTGCCAGCTTTTGTCCTTGGGAGAGGACCAACACAGTCAATAAGTACTCTGCTGAAAGGTTCTTCAAAGGCTGGAATCGGCTTCAGAGGAGCAACAGGGATCTTTTGATTTGGCTTGCCAACCATCTGACAGGCATGACAGGATCGGCAGTACTGGATGACATCTTTCTTCAAACGTGGCCAGAAAAAGTGTGACATAATCTTGTGGTATGTCTTGTGGATGCCGAGATGACCTGACATTGGTGTGTCATGAGCCAGATTCATGATGTACGCTCGGTATCTTTCTGGTAACACGATTTGATGGCATATTCTCCATTCTTCTTCGTTGGATGCGTCTGGAGGTTTCCATTTCCTGAAGAGCATATCATCTTGGATGTAGTAGCATGTTGATGCTAGCTCTGCCTCTTGTGATGTCATTGCGGTTTCTCGGAGTTTGGCGAGCTCTGGATCCTTCTTTTGGTCCTCAATCAACTGTTTTCGAGTTGATGCCGGCTTTTCAGAATTTGGCGTTGGTTCTTCTTCAAGAGAAGCAAAGAATGTGGTGCTCAAGTCCACATCATCTTGGTTACTGTTGGCCTTGACGACGTTCTCTTCTTGAGATGCTTTCAACCTCATTGCCCTTGTTACTGCACACGCTGGATATAACTCTAGGTCTTCCTCGGGTGTGGCAGATAAGTCGGGTGTTTGAGTGACGATGGGTTCGGCTATCACCTTTCCACCTGCTAAGTCATTGCCTAACAGCAATGAGATGCCTTCCAATGGTAATGTTGGTCGGACACCTACAACAACCGGTCCAGTAATGAGATTTGACTTTATGTCGATTAGATGTAGAGGCACATCTATACATCCAAGCTCTACGCCTCGTAACAGGATGCTCTTCCCAGTCGATGATGATTTAGACAAGGGCAAGATACCCTCTAAAAGTAACGATTGTGAGGCACCTGTGTCTCTCAAAATGGTGATAGGTCGTAGACTTGTAGAATCACCGGGTAGTGATACGAATCCTTCCGAAATGAAAGGCTTAAAATCCTCTAATAAAACATCAATTTTGGTTGATGCAGACTGGACTTGGGTCGAACTCTCGCTGGAGTCATTGACATCTTTAGGAGACGCAGTGGAGAAACTCTTTCTTGAGTCAGTAGAACATCTTTTGGATGTATTTGGAGAACTCTTGATGGAGTCATTGGAACATCGGGGTGATGTCTTATGGGAACTCTTGATAGAGTCATGGGAACATCGGGATGATGTATTATGGGAACTCTGGATAGAGTCATTGGAACATCGGGGTGATGTCTTATGGGAACTCTGGATAGAGTCATTGGAACATCGGGGTGATGTATTATGGGAACTCTGGATAGAGTCATGGGAACATCGGGATGATGTATTATGGGAACTCTGGATAGAGTCATTGGAACATCGGCTTGATGTATTTGAAAAACTCTTGGTTGAGTCATTGGAACATCGGCTTGATGTATTTGAAAAACTCTTGGTTGAGTCATTGGAACATCGTAAAGATGAATTTGAAGAACTCGCTGTTGAGTCATTGGAACATCGTAAAGATGAATTTGAAGAACTCGCTGTTGAGTCATTTGAACACCGTGGAGACATTTTCGGAGAGTCTTGTACAGTCAATACATTTGAAACAGGTGGTGTCGAGGTATTCTTGATATGACTTGATGATGATGAAGTAAACCTCGCCGACCACTGTACTGTGCAAGCGCTGACTTTTGAAGGAGCTTTTTCGTTTCTCTTCCTCAATTTCCAGCAATCGTCAATTTTATGGCCTTCTCGTTTGCAGTAGGAACAAGTAGCTTTACTTGTAGTAGGTTTTCTGTCGTTTGTACTGCTGTTCTTGATGGAGTTGCTAGCAATGGACTCAGGCTGTTTGACTTGTTTTGGCTTGACATCCGTCGTATACTTGGCAAATTGATGTGATATTATATAATCGTCTGCCAACACTGCAGCCTTGTGCACATCTTCCTCGCCACGATCAGCTATATGCGTACGGACGTCCAGCCGCACACAACTCTTGAACTCTTCCATCAGCATTAGGTTCTTGAATTTGGCAAAGTCGGTGCCGATTTCCTTGGAAGTGAGCCATTTCTCAAAGCGTCGCTCCTTTTCCCGCAGGAATTCTACATGGGTTTGGTCATCCGATTTGCGACAATCCCTGAACTGCTTTCGGTAAGCTTCCGGAACAAGTTCATATGCCTTAAGAATTAAGGCCTTAACAACATTATAATCTTTTTGTTGTTCAATGGTCAAAGAACAAAATACCTCTGCAGCTCTACCAGTCAAAACTGTTTGCAGCAAAGTGGGCCACAAAGTTTCAGGTACATTAAAATTTTTCACAGCAAGTTCAAATTGTGGAAAATAATTGTCAATTGTGGCTTCATTAAAGCGTGGAATTATTTTCAAAAATTTTGTTGCTTCAGCAGTATGACTGGCAGGGGAAGAATCTGGTCTTACATTAGCAGCTAACTCTAATTTTTTAAACTCTATTTGTAATTTCATTTCCATTTCTTTCTGCTCTAATTCTTTTTGTTTAATTTCCTTCTGGGCTTCTATTTCCATTTCTTTCTGCTCTCTAGCCGCTGCAAGCTCTAATTCTTTTTGTGCGGCCTGTTGTTTAATTTCCTTCTCTTTTAAAGCTAACTGGGCTTCTATTTCCATTTGTTTTAATTTTATCTGAAGTTCTAAATCTGATTTACCCTCATCGGGTCTAAGGGTTTCTAAAAGGTCTTCAGAAAATACTTCCTCGTCTACATAATGGATTACAATGTTATCTCTGATTTCTTGTTTAAGGGCATTTGATTTTATTTTTAACCCTAAATGTTTAGAAATAAGGACCAGTTCCTTCCTAGTAAAAGCATCAAGCTCTTCCACAGAGGGATTTGCAAGAAAAACCTGAATATCCATGACTAACTAACAACTATTACAAGCAAAAAAAAATGTATACAATGTAAATATACAGTACAAAATCATTACAACAAAAAACCTTAAGAGAGTTTGGTCAATACTATTGATACTTTACTTCCGACTCTTTGACACAAAAATTTTTTTGTTAAAGTCAACTTCGCCTTTACAAAATTACTCAAGTAAGACGAAAATAGGTTCAGAAAAATATCCCGGACGAGCCCCCAAACTTCTTTTGTCACGTATTACGAATTGAATTCTAATTTTTAAAATGGCTTGCCTAGGGGAACGTGACAATAGAAAAGCAGTTGTGTCACTTATCTTAAGTCTGAATTTAATCAAAGACTTACAATGAATAACAAAAAAAAATGACACAAGAAATCGGAAGGTAAACTATCAACTTAATGTTTAATCAAATATAAAGTTACAAGAAAGAAACATAAACATTTACTCAATACAGACTTGATGTGTTGACCAAAACCCTTTTACAAAAATGGCATGTAAAAATATTACAATACAAGAGTTTGAAAATGTAATTACAAATACAAGCAAGCAAGGCCTTAAAAAAAATATTAACTTACACGATCAAGTGGTATACCACGCACGGGTCACGCAATGTCTCCGCTATTCTGTCTCACGGCTGTCTCCGTATGTCTGTCTGTCAACGTTACGCGAGCGGTCTTATATAATCTACCGCGCGTCGATATCTCGTAATTTCTAGAATAGAAAGTCATAAACACCCAGATCTAGAACGCTCTTCAAAGAGACAGAAAAAAAAACACCCTCCTTTCAACCAGAGGTACACACACAGGTCAAGGACCGGTCACTGTCTGTGTGGCTTGACGAATAAAATAAAAAAAAACTTATTACACAAGGGGCAGACAACCTACCCGTCTCTTGACCGCAACAGGTCAAAGAAAGAAAAAAACAACGCCTAGATACGTAACAACAGCTTCAACCAACTGACATGATAGACAGCTTCAGCCTACAGACATAAATATACAGCTTCAGCCTACTTACATAAATAGACCGCTTCATCCAACTGACATAAATAGACAGCTTCAGCCTACGGAAATAATTAGACAGCTTCAGCCTACTGACATAAATATACAGCTTTATCCAACTGACACAAATAGACAGCTCCAGCCTACTGACATAAATAGACCGCTTCACCCTGCTGACACTAATAGATAGCTTTAGCCTACTAACATAAATAGACTGCTTCAACCCACGGAAATAATTAGACAGCTTCAGCCTACTGACATAAATAGACCGCTTCACCCTGCTGACACAAATAGACAGCTTCAGGGAACAGAGCTGGCGTTGACAATTCTCTTTCCGCACTGTCTATATATTGAGCCTCTCCCACACAAAAAATAAACTACTGGCGGAAAAAAATCTCTCTAATATAAGCCTGCTTTGATCGCAACAAACAAATAACCATTATCTACATGTTTTCTTTAGTAATCCTAATAAATAGATGTGATATTTGCTAATACGGATAAGTTGAGATTAAATAAAGTTTTAAAAAAAGATTATGATACAAATTAAATATGATCATTGATCTTAATGGTTCAAGAGCAACAACTTTTGTTTTCGTGCTATATTTCAAACTTAATATTAATAGTACGTTTTAAAATCTCTCCTTAGGATTTCATGAAACTCATGTGCTGGGGGACGAAGAAGAGGCCGATCAAAACAGACTTTTACTGAACTGCAAGAAGAATCCTGGCCATGGAGTATTCACACCTGTGGAGTCGTTTAGTTTGTACGACCTACCCAGAAATTATCGTGACAATGATCTGTTAGATCTCATCAAAGCTGCAGCTGACATGACGGTCAGAGTCGATGTCAAGATGACCAGTCCAGACAGGCCTCAGTTCTGGCCAGGCACTTACGGGACATACCCTTTCTATACTATGAGAGGGAAGACAAATTTGCGGATGGGAAGTGGAAGAGTGAAGTGGGTCTATAAGCATACGGACGTAAATAGTATCCGGGTCAAGGACGAGGACATCAAATGTTTATGCGTGAAATGTCAACACAAGCCTAGCAACGTGGTGTGGGAGCTAATTGTGGATACAGCCACACATGTGGTATTTGATGATGTGGAGGCTAGGCATACCACATTGAGATTGTTTTACGACAGCGACGACGACAGCTCGCAAATCGTCCTTGACAGCCCCCAGGCGTTCATAGTGAATGTTGAGAGAGATTGGTGCAGTCTGAGATACGTGACCTGCGCAAAGGAACTAGGGGAGAAGCTGTACCAAATCAAAGAAAACTTAGTTAACGTCTGGAGTAAAGTCTATTACAAATACAGGCTATCCAGGGAAGATGACAGGCTGGCCTTTATAGTGTCACATCCTCATGGATGTCCTAAGCAGATCAGCTTTGGTCAATGGATCCAGAAACGTCGAGTGGGGGATAATTTTGTTCAGTTTACCTATACAGTAGCTACTTGTCCCGGAAGCAGCGGGGCTACTGTTTACTGTCTTGGATTCAGACGGTGGTCTTATCTTCTAATACATAGTGGTGCAACACTCTATGGACTTAATTTTAGTGGTAATGGTTATGTTAAATAATACGTGACACTTTAAAAAAAGTGATTCTCTTCATCAAACATGCTATATTAGTAACCACTAGAAAAACGGGAAAATACCATGTTGAATAGGACAACCTACTATATATAGTTTAATCTCATAGGCAGCAGATTACCCGGATTTAAATATATCTTCATATTAACAGGATGGGGGAAATACCTAGATACCATATAGAAAATTAATCATGGTTAGAAATATAAGCTTCGTGTTTCGTTTTTTTTTTTAAACTGATCTTAGTGTTTTGTTTTTTTCCCAAACTAGATGAGATCTACACGCTTATGATATTAGTGACTGAGCTGACTGTCGTGCGCGCGTGGAGATTTCTTTGCATTTAATATTGGTGTTTTAGTGTATAGGAAGTAGTTTCTTTTAAGTGCGTTTTGTTGTCTAGAATATTGTGTGTGTGTGTGTTTACGTCATCCTTAGTTCCCGCAAGAGAGAGAGAGCTTCTTTTGTGAGCTAGGTAGCTGGTTTTTTGGTTCCCCCTTGTAAGGGTACGTAAGTACATAGTTTTATTAAGTAAAACTGATCTTTCGGTACGGGTGTCGCTATTGAAAAGTTCTTTCTTGTAGCGGCATCGCTAGATCTAGGTTTTCTTTTCGTTTCAGGGTGTTAGGTTTTGGGCTATGGGAAAGTGTGTCGTCTTTCCGCCCTTGGAGTTGTGTATGGAGTTGAGATTCTGTTGGGCGCCGAGATGGAGTGTGAGCGTGAAGGTGTGTTACGGAAACTTATTGGTGTGATACTAGACTAATTATTAACCCAATGCTAACTTCAATGATATTGATGTACATGTAAATATGTTGGAAACTTACAATTAAGTATAATTAAATATTGTTCCTGTTGACAACTGTTGTTATTCACTAAATTTTTAGTTGAATAACTGTTATTCATTGTTTGTATTTTACATGCTATTACCTTTAGGTTCTTGTGTTACTCTGTTCAGGCTGGGGATACGGGACCATAATATCATACCCGACCTAAGCGACAAAACCCACCTGACACTGACCACATATTTAGCCGACTTTGTATACACAAAACACAAAAGAGATTTGATATAATAGTCATAGAAGGATTTAGTCTTGACCCTAATAGAAATGTAGGGCCCTTTATAAGTTAGTACCAAATAGGATTTCCTGATACCTAGAGGGTTAAACTTATATACAATTAAAAAGATTTTTTTTCTAAAATCATTATTTGTCCACTTGGACGATTTAAAAAAAAAGGATGGGGCAAAAAAAGTGGAGCCCCCAAAAGCTATAGTTTATGTAGCTTATAGGTCTATGTAAATCTTGCACTGGTAATGGTAGAGGTATGGGGGAACAGGCAGTGCTCGATTTAGGAAAAAACCAGTGCCGGGGATGAAACATTTTTCTGCAGAGCCGGGGATAAATACCATCCCCGGCGGGGATGGTTAAAGTTAAAGCACAGCCGCGTGTGGAGCCTCACAGTGCCGGGACTTATCCCGGTTTCGCAACAATCTGAGCCCATCTACTAATCCTGCTACTCCCACTACTACTATTATTATTACTAACACTTCAACTACTAGTGCTACTACAATATAACATGACACAACATGCGAAAACAAACTATTTACAATACAACACTTAAAAACAAATGATATACAACAGGTTCTAATGTTGAAATTTATTTTAATTTTAATTTGTTTGTTTCATTTTTACAAATAACTTGGTTGAATTTACAGTTTTTAATAAAAACTAGCTTGTTGTTGAGATGAAATTTACTTTTAAATGGAAAGTGTGTTGTTTTCATTTTTTAGCTAATAGATGTTGTTGATGTTGATGCAGTAGATGATGTTGTTGTTGATGCAGTAGTTGATGTTGTAGATGAAATTGTTGTAGATGTTGTTGTTGCGTTTGTTCATGTTATTGATGATGTTGTTGTCGTTGTTGTTGTATATATGGTTGAATTTACAGTTTTTAGTAGCTTGTGTTGTTGTTGGTGGTACTGCAGAAGATGATGTTGGTGTTGCTGCATAAGATGATGTTGTTGTTGATGCAGTAGTTGATGTTGTAGATGAAATTGTTTATGATGTAGTTGTTGCTGATGGCGTTTGTTGTTCATGTTATTGATGATGTTGTTGTTGATGACGTTGTTTATGTTATTGTCGTTGTTGTTGTATATTTGAAATTGGTCTAATCAATTCTAAACAATTTTTTGCTAAAAATCCAAACTATTTAAACAAATTATGGCGCTGTTCCATAACTTCTTCTTTTGTTGGTTTGCCAGAAGGTAGGTCGCTAGCAGAATGCCTTCCGTCTTTCATCCACTTTGTGGCATACAACATATAACATCAGATGTATCTTAGCCTATTAATTCTATCTTTCTTTACAGCTTATATAACATTGTTTACTAGCTAATAGATTTTTTAAACTTATTATTTTATATATTATATTAATTAATAACAATATCAATCAATATATATTCAACTGCTTATGAATTTTTATTTTTATTTCAAATCAAACTTATTAAAGCCAAAATAAATAAACTTATAATATTTTATTGGTTTATTTTATTTATAAATTATTAATAATTAATGAGTTACTACAAGACGTTTTCTGAAGAAGTTGAAGATCATCACTGTGAGATTTCACTCTTTGGATTATAGTATTTTTCGTAAAAGACAATTTTTGTTGGGTTAATGTTTAAATTTTTTACAAGACGGCTCTTTAGACATTTCAATTAAAACAAAATTTAAAAATATTTATTTTAAATAGGCTCTAATTCTGATCAACCGCGCTTTGTGACAAACGAAAAGTGAACTTAAAATTGAAACCAAAGAATATAAGAAAACGAAACACTTAGAATTATTTTTACTTCCGTTTATTTCGATTAATTCGGTAGATGGACGTACCAAATTTTTCCATTTAACTAAACATTTCCTGATTGCACTTATTCGACTTAAAAAACCAGTGCCGGGGATGAAAACTTTTTTCTGCAGAGCCGGGGATAAATACCATCCCCGGCGGGGATGGTAAAAGTTAAAGCAGAGCCGGGGTTATCCCGTTAAGTCGTGATTGTGTTAAATGGTTGGCACAGAGCTAAAGTAAAAATATACATAGACTTAGTTGCAGTGCTGAGTTGAACTTGCTTATAGACGTTTCACTCTTCTCGTTTAGCAAAAACTCCAAGACATCCAACAGCCCTGCACTCAGTAACGTAGCTAGGAATTAATCATCATTTTGGGGGTCCGGGGGGGAGCTTGCATTTTGTGTAATATTTAATGTAAAAAACCCTCGTTTGGGGGCTCCCCTCAAGTGGGGGCCCGGGGGATTTTCAAATTCCCCCCCCCACCCTAGTTAGGCATCTGCCTGCATTCTTGTTGTTGCTTTTTTTTTCAGAAAAATTTTCATTTGTTTATTTTTTTTCAAAACTATAGAAATATAAGCTTACACCACAGACTGTATATAAAGTGTATGGCCTACACTTAAAGGCCTGGAAATATGTCTATCTCAATGATGTGATTAGCTGTCTATACGGCATCAAACTCTGAAGAAGCACGTGAGAAGAACAATTCAAAGGTCAACTTTAAATTAGAGGTCACATAATACTTACTTCAATTATATTGTAAATAAATACAATCAAGAAAGATAAATAGTGGTTTAATATAAGCGTGTGTAAAGCCGAAAGTGAAGTAAGGGAACATGGTGTTGGTTTTGCAGTTAAGAACACACTGCTGAACACAGTAGAGCTGAAGTGCAACGGTTCAGAAAGACTCCTATCACTACGCCTTAACACATCTATTGGACATGTGACTTTGATATGTGCCTACGCTCCTCCAAAGATATGTTTTATGACAACCTTTCGTCTGCTCTTAGCGAGATCCCAACCACGGAACAGGTTATCATCCTCGGCGACCTCAATGCACGCGTTGGATCTGACAACTCTGCATGGGACAGTTGTATTGGGCGTTTTGGTGTCGGAAAAGTAAATGAAAACGGACAAAAGGCTCCTCGAGGTTTGCTCACTACACTCCCTCTGCGTCACTAATACCTATTTCAAGACTAAACCGCAGCACAGAGTATCTTGGCGGCACCCTCGCTCCAAACACTGGCACCAACTAGACCTAATCATGGTAAGACAAAAGTGCTTAAAATTTGTCAAGCTTACCAGGTCCTACCACAGTGCAGACTGCGACACAGATCACTCCTTGGTATGTTGTAAGATCAATCTCCTCCCCCCAAAAATCCACCATACCAAGCAGATTGGAAGACCCCAATCGGATGTAAGCAAGATGTGTCACCCTGATCGCCAGATACAGTTTGCGGAATCTTTTGAACGCGAGTATAAAAATATCTCTGAGAATACAGCAACTGAAAAATGGGAACACCTCAAGTCCACCATACAAAAGACTTCCCTGGAAATCTTTGGAAGAAAAATTACAAAACAAAATGATTGGTTCGACTCTAAAGCAGTTATTTTAGCACCTGTCATCAGAGCAAAGAGAGATGCACTCGCTACTTACAAGGCAAAACCTACCCATCGCAACCTGCTAAACCTGAAAGAAGCTAGAGCCAAAGCACAGAGGACAGCAAGGATCTGTGCCAATGAATACCAGGTAGAGCTCAGTGAGAGTATTCAGCTCGCAGCCCAAGTGGGCAACATAAGAGGGATGTACGAAAGAATCAACAAGGCTCTCGGACCCTCCCAAAACAAGACAGCACCTCTGAAATCAACCACTGGGGAAATTATCACAGACAAGTGCCAACAAATGCACAGATGGGTGGAACATTACTCTGAGCTCTACGCCACAACAAGCTCAGTCTCTGACTCAGCCCTTAAAGCCATCATACAATTACCCACAATGAACGAGCTAGATGAAACACCCACCCTTTCAGAGCTCAACAAAGCCATAGACAACATTGCTGCCCGCAAAGCACCCGGATGCGATGGTATCCCCCCAGATCTTCTAAAACAATGCAAAACTACTCTAATCCAACCTCTACACGAACTGCTTTGTAAATGTTGGCAAGAAGGTGCTGTGCCACAAGACCTGCGGGATGCTAAAATCATTACACTGTATAAGAACAAAGGTGACAGAAGCGACTGCAACAATTACAGGGGAATCTCCCTCTTAAGTATTGTAGGCAAAGTCTTTGCTCGAGTGATACTTCCCAGGCTACAAAAACTCGCTGATCGGGTCTATCCAGAATCACAATGCGGCTTCCGCTCAGGGAGATCCACGATTGACATGATTTTCTCCATCCGCCAACTCCAGGAAAAGTGCAGAGAACAAAGGATGCCTTTGTACATTGCGTTTATTGACCTGATAAAGGCCTTCGATCTAGTTAGCAGAGATGGCCTCTTTAAAATTTTACAGTTAATAGGCTGTCCACCCAAGCTACTAAATGTAATCATATCTTTCCACCAAAATATCATGGGCACAGTGCAATTCAACGGTGCCAGCTCTGAAAGTTTCAGTATAAACAGCGGAGTTAAACAAGGATGTGTTCTGGCCCCAACTTTCTTTGGAATACTATTTTCACTGCTAATCCACAACGCGTTTGACAAATCCACTGAAGGCATCTATCTCCATTCCAGATTTGATGGCAAACTCCTAAATATTGCCAGACTGAGGGCCAAAACTAAAATCAGAGTCACCCTCGTAAGAGATATGCTATTCGCGGATGACGCAGCGGTAGTGGCACACACACAAGAGGAACTTCAGTCACTAATGTCCCGCTTCTCTCAGGCCTGTAAAGAATATGGCTTGACTATTAGCACGAAGAAAACACATGTTATGGGACCACCTACTACAGCACCACCCTCCATCCTCATTGACGATAAAAAGCTGGACGCCGTAAACGAATTCTGCTATCTGGGATCCATAATTACAGATGACCTGTCCCTAGAAGAGGGGATGAAAAAACGCATAGGGAAGGCTGCCTCGTCAATCGCTAGACTCAGACTAAGAGTTTGGGAAAACCATAAGCTAACTACGGTGACCAAAATGGAAGTCTACAAGGCATGCGTTATGAGTACACTGCTGTATGGCAGTGAATCATGGACCACCTACGCAAAGCAAGAGAGAAAACTAAACTCATTCCATTTGAGATGTCTCCGTAGGATCTTGAATGTCACATGGAAAGAAAAAGTGTGCAATACTGAGATCCTTGCGCGATCAGGTATTCCCAGCATCTTTACAGCCCTCAGACAACGCCGTTTGCGCTGGCTTGGACATGTTCGCCGGATGGAGGACAAGCGCATCCCGAAAGTCATCCTCTATGGTCAACTCGCGACTGGCACAAGAAAAACTGGTCGCCCCCACCTCCGTTACATAAATGTAATAAAACGTGACCTCAAATCAGTGAACATCAATACTGACAATTGGGAAGACATAGCTCTAGACCGCAACAGGTGGAGACAGTGACAAAGAAAGCTATGGACAGTGAAAGTACATGGGTCTCAGCCCAGGAAGAAAAACGCACAAACCGAAAAACGGCCAGCTCCTCTACCACCGAAGCAAAAGCCAAGGGGACCCTAACCTGCGCTATCTGTGGACGGGAGTGACTCTCCAAAATAGGGCTCCACAGCCACATTTGGAAGTGTGCTCTGAGATGAACCATAGCCGTCCTACGACTGAAGGAGGCCAATGGTGTAAATAAATAAAAACCCTACTAACTAAATATATTTTCGTTAATTTAATTCAAAGATATAAAGGTTCGGCTTCAAACATAATGTCATTTACTACTTTCTGTATTTTAATTCCTAGTATTTAATTGGTCTTAAAAAGCCATATTTAAACATACCTATTAATTTGATGTGCATATTGTAATGATTACAGTTCATTGCCATTCATATGACACTTATATGTCTGGGATTATGTTTACAATGCAATGCATAAGTCCCTTGGAGTATATCCAAATGCACAAACATAATCGGTTGCCGGGGAATTATAAAATGATTAAAACACACTGAAAAGATTTCTTTTTTTCCCCTTTCTTCAAACACATAAATTCGATAAATGCATTTAATCCAAAATTCAGAATCAACTTGACATAAAATTCTTGCAAATTCACCGAAGTAATAAACCCACAAATTAATACTTCTTAGTTATAGTATACTGTTACAACTTTAGTGGGATGCCACTACGCATTGCATTGAGACAACTTCGTACCGATATAATCCCGTAATGATACATCTGTCAACTGTATGCTGATACAACTCTCTACTGATAACTTTACCTTGACTCTTTAACAACTCAAGGACCCGGACTAATTAACTTTCTCCCAATTGAAACCTTTTTAAAATCGTTTTCTCTTGAATCGGGAATCTTTCTATTTCAACTAGCTGCCTTTGCTACCACATTCTAGAAACTGATGCTCGCGACTTTTTTTTTTACTTGACCTCTTCGTCTGATTGGTTCAAAGCTAATTAGCACGTGATTACTAAGTGACCCACTTTTCTAGAACTCGCAATATCGATCCGTGACAAATATTTAAAACAAAAATCAAATTGATTCGTTCATTCATTTATTCTGAATAACAATGTATACACTTTTTATATGAGAATGTTAATACGTTGAAAAAGAAAAGTTTATCTAATGATGATTGATTCAATTAAAAAAAAAGTGAAAATAATGTAATTATTGTATGTATTTAAAAAAAAAAAAAAGAAGACAAAAGTGTCCAGTCCTTAGTAAACATGGTCTCCTAAGAAATAAAATAAAAAAAATAGATGTACATAGTTGACCTTGAATGTTACTACTTTTGCTCTAATCATAGAACACTATTCAGTGACTATACCATTTGTTAATACACACAACATCGATATCTAAAATCCAAATAGCTAATGCAATCACACATATAAAAAAATTTGCACCGGAGCTTTAGTAGGATGCTGTGTGTATATTACTATTTAAAAAAATATATCAAGTTTTATTCAAATTGGTGGAGTTACGAGAGTGTATATCCAATTATAGCTTATGTTTGACTTTGCTTTGTAACAACCAGGGCCGGGTTGCGACTTGATAAGGCCCTAAGCTATTCGAGATATTAGCCTTTTATGAGGCTCTTGTTATCAATATAAGGCAATTTATTTCTTTGCTTTTTCTTCAAAACAATTTTTGAGGGGCCCACAGGCAAGTGGTGGCCCTAAGCTATAGCTTTATATGTTGCCGATTGGTAAATCCTAAACTGGTAATAACATCACTTAAATTGCTTACACATTAATTGTGTAGTTATTTATGATAAAAACATATAAAGAGGTATTAAGATATAGTGTATTTTATGAAATATATCTGACTGAAATGCGCCTGTTACAATATGACAATTATCGTATTATTAAAAAACAAAATAATTAAAAAATTAATTCCAACTTTGTGTTCAAATAATATAGATCTAGATTCTAGATCATTGAAAAATAGGCCTAAAGAGAAAACATAGCCAGATCAAACCCTCGACATTCACCTCATTAGCACAATGCTAAAAACGAAGCTAACCAGATTTACTATATAAGATAAAACTGTAAAAACATAAATATGCCTACCTAGCTCTAGATCAGTGTTTTCCAAAGTGGGGTACGCGTACCTCAGGGGGTACACGTTGCACCTCATTAACTTTGCTGATTTCGATGAGTCTGGTTGGCTTCTTTGAAGCTCTTTGTTACTGCATGCCCACACGAGACAGCTGAGGCACACTTGATATTCACAAGCAATATGCCTGGATGTAAGTGAACAACAAGGAAAAGATTTTTTTTTAAAATCCTCATTAAAAAGCAAATCTCATCTAAGGGGAAGAACTCTGCATTTACAACTATGTCTCTCAATAATTTAGAAGTTATTTCCCTTATTCAATATCAAAACATTTGTTTGATTTTAAAAAAAAAATTATTCATGTTGTGTAAGGTACAATAGATAATTGTTTAAAATTTCAACTTGATCCGAGAAAGGGTGTGGGAGAAATAATGTGAACAATTATATAAGGTGACAAAACCCTACATATTTAGCCATATATGTAAATACTAAAGGATCAATTTCCATTGCCAGTATCAAATAAAATAATTAATTACCATCAGTTAATTGACAAATTAGTTATATTATTTTATTGTCCATGCCAATGAATATTTGAGCTGTTTCAACTTGATCCGATAGTGGGTGTAGGTGAAATAACGTGTACAAACTTTTTACAAGATTTACAAGATGAGTAAGTTTATATCATGGGCGTAGCCGTGAGGAGGGGGGGGGGGTTTAACCACCCCTCCCCGAAATGAAATCCCTCTCTGCGGGGGGGGGGGGATCGGAATTTAGTGACTGAATTTTTGCTTTGATTTCGTTTATTTAAGGAGAGATTTTCATACTAAACCATCACTTGTCCCAGCACAACCAATGGGGTTTTGAGTTTAAAATCCCCTATCAGGGGAGGGGTCGAGTTTAAATCCCCCTAACAGAGGGTTTGAGTTTAAAACCCCCTGCCATGGGTTTTTGCAATTAAAGCCCCCTTTTCTATAAAACAAAACAAAAAAAATGCAAACGACAAAGTTATGGAAGTTTTTGATTTCAAACCCCCCTCCAAAATTTACGATAAACCCCATCTTTAATATAAAAACAAAAAAATAACACACAAAAAAATTCTATGAGCATAGCCAAAGGGTTTTGAGTTTAATTCCCCCTATCTTCAGTAGGGTTTGAAGCTAAAAAATACCTCTTCAATATAAAAAAAAACTAATTACGCACTCAAAATGTTTTGAGCGTAGCTAAATGGGTTTTGACTCAGTTTTGAGTTTAAACCCCCGCAAATTATACACTCAAAATGTTATGAGTGTAATCAAAGGGGTTTTGAGTTTAAATCCCCCGCCTGTGGGGCTTGAAGCTAAAAAATACATCTTCAGTGTAAGAAAAAAAGCAAATTACGCACTCAAAATGCTATGAGCGTTGCCAAAAGGGGTTTTGAGTTTAAACCCCCCTTCAGAGGGGTTTGATGCTAAAAATACCTCTTCAATATAAAAAACAAACAAATTACACACCAAAATTATTTGAGCGTAGCCAATCCTATTGGGGTTTTAAGGGTTTAAACCCCTCTCCTACAGATGGCTTTTAAAAAAAAGTTTAAAACCCCTCCAGATGGTTTTGAGTTTAAAATTCCCCTACAGAGTGTTTTGAGGTGGAAAACCTCTATCCTCAATATTATTCTAAAGCAAACTACAGTTACTTAGTTCTATTACCGTAGCTAAATGAGGTTTTAAATTAAAACTCCAGAGATTTTTTAGTTTAAAACCCCCAACAGATGATTTGGACGATAAAACTTCCCTTTTCGATTTAAAATCTAAAAAGCAAACTACAGTCACTTAATTCCAAGAACGTATTCAAGATAGGTTACACATTTTTACTAGTGGCGGGGCTCCATTAATAAAGTGCAGCGAATAGTCATCTGCCGAAATTGAAAAACACTAAATGTGGCTCAACAAAGATGGCTAAGACAGATTTTAGGAGTGAGTTATAGAGATCGGATCTAAATCAAGGAAATCCTATGCCGAAGTGTGAGTAAGATTGTGATAAAGCGTCGCATGAGGTTTGCGGGGCATGTTCTCCGACAAAATGAATTACGCATAAGAAGAGTTGCGATGACATCCTAGTACAACTTGGCGCCACACATTCATAGAGGTCCTCAGAGCAGGTGGGAAGAAGCTTCAGACATTACCAGTGACAGGAAAATGCACTGTAGATACCTCAGAATATGCATTTTGTTGGCTTTCAATACCAGAAATAGTGCTTGGCGGCTCCGCCCCGCGATGGGAGAGCTCCTAGCGCTCCCCCAGAACCCCTTGCTGGCAATGGCGGGGAATCTACAATTTTTCGACTAACTCCTAGAAGAACATATTCTAGGGCACAATAAACGTCTTCCAAAAGAATGAAGGGTCAGAATGTAATAAAGACTATGTACACACACACACACGTAAATACAATAATTTTTTTTTGCGGGGGGGGGGGGGGGATGGGAATCCCTCCAACCCCCCCCCCCTTCCCGAAAAAAATCCTGGCTACGCCCATGGTTTATATACACATTGTAAAAATATAAAAATATAATCCTGGGCGAAATAGAATCTAAATGCAGTTAGCTAATTAACTTGGTTCAATTACAGTCACGCATCGAATATATTTAACACATTAAATCAATCTATCCACTTTCCTACCTATCATATATATATATATATATATATATATATATATATATATATATATATATATATATATATATATATATATATATATATATATATATATATATATATATATATATATATATATAAATAGATCCTATTGTGCTAGGTGTCAAAAACCTATACATAGAATAATTATAATTTAAATTGTGTGAGTGCTATGATTTTATTTTTCAATTGGATCCATAACAAAACAGCTACTTACATAAAATGATGAGCTGGCTAAAGTAAATAAACATGATTTCGATTTATTGAGAATATGTAGAGGTAAATGTTTTTAATATTCAAAACACAAAACAAAAAAAGTTCTTTCGACTGTCACTCTCTGTGTTAAAAATGTTTTGATCTGTAAATATTTTTGTACTTATTTTATAGGGCTTGAAGCTAATTACATGTCATTTTGGTTTAAAATCAACTCTTTTGGTTCAGACTTTGTTAAAGTGGCACTTTCATTATTCAGTAATCTAGACGTGTAAAAAGCTGGTCCGCAACAGGTCAGGAAATCTAGACGTGTAAAAAGCTGGTCCGCAACAGGTCAGGAAATCTAGAGGTGTGGAAAGCTGGCCCGCAACAGGTCAGGAAATCTAGCCGCGTGGAAAGCTGGTCCGCAACAGGTCAGGAAATCTAGACGCTTGGAATGCGTGTCTAAAACAGGTCAAGAAATATCAGCTTGTTAAAGTCAATATAAAATGAAGGTGAAAAACAAGGGGGGGGGTATATAACAAAACGTTTACATTCGATCACCCTTCCTTTCCAACGCTAGCCAAAGAGTAAGCCTATAATTGTAGTAAGCCTATAATTGTAGTAAGCCTATAATTGTAGTAAGCCTATAATTGTAGGAGTTGCGAGTACTCCTCCCTACCTCTTTTAGGCTTATGTGACTTTTAAAACAATAGAGTATACACAAAAAGAAAGCTCTCGGTCACTTGAAAGACTTCGGTTTATTAAAATGTAGATTTGTATTGTCTGGTAAAAGAAATAATTGTGCGTAATTTTAGCTTGATCCGAAATTGGGTGTGTGAGAAATGACATGTACACATTTTTTTTACCAGATAAACAGAGTAAGTTGATGTAAACACGCTAAATAAAAACAAGATTACAAAGAGAGTTTGTGTGGAAACACAAACTCAAAATCGGCCCCCGAAGTGGTCCACCCAGGCAGGCTTCAATATTTTCAGAAAGAAAATCCAAATGAAATTATATCAAAGACAAATGAGAGATAAGAATGGAGAAAGAAGGTTGACAGATCTTGTGTAGTGCCAGCACAACGACCAACCGCCATTACTTTTCCCCAACTAATATCAGGTACCCATTGGAGCTGAGTGGATTCAGGGGCGCCTACAGATTCGGAAGTTGAAAATCACAGTCTTCACCAGGATTCGAACCCGGGGCCCCTGGTTCGGTAGCCAAGCGCTTTACCGCTCAGCTACCGCGCCTCTCCTGGCCTAACTGATGTCTTATAATTGATGTAATTGTTTTGAAAAGGCTCAATCTCTTTTTTTTTTTTTTTTTTTTTAAAAAGGAAACCTCAGAATTTGCGCTATTCAATTTTAGCTTTATCATCATAGGAATCCTTGGGCCTTAGGCCTCTTTTCTTCTCTTTGCCTCTTTTTTGGGCTTAATGTGCCTCTTGTATGGGCCATCTTGCATACTAATTAGCGTTTTCTCTTTAAAAAACTGCTTGAATAACTGATTTTAAAAATTAGATTTTTCTCTTTCAGAAAAAAAAAAGTAACCGTTGCATCAGAACTTTGAATGGTCTAAATTATTGTGATGTCGGATTTTCAATATCTTTTCTAGTTTACGAGATCTAAACGGGACAGACGGACAGACATTTCGCACAAAACTAATAGCGTCTTTCCCTTTTTCGGGGGCCGCTAAAAAAGAATACAAAGCTTATATTAAGTGTATCAATTAGATCAGTCATGTAATTAAATTCGTAATTATATTCAACTTATACCGCCACTTCAGTCAAATACTATTTGTTTCCCATGGAAAGGGGACTTATTTAGCTTATACCACCGCTTCAGTCAAGTACTGTTTCTTTCCCTTGTTTGAGATACCAAACAAAGTAATTTATTACCAATAGTTAATTAGCTAATTT
Source organism: Biomphalaria sudanica (assembly GCA_036873155.1). Lineage (NCBI taxonomy): Eukaryota > Metazoa > Mollusca > Gastropoda > Planorbidae > Biomphalaria > Biomphalaria sudanica. The sequence goes on along the minus strand of JAZGLO010000245.1, from coordinate 535,995 downwards.
GTTGGTTTTTTTATAAATTGATTATTGTGTTGTCAGGTAATAGAAATAATTAATCATGAAATAATCATGGTTTAAAGGGTGTAATGTGGCCAGCACAACGATCAACTGCCTTTACTTTACCCCAACAAATGTCAAGTGCCCATATTTTACCTTAGAGGCCTACCTATCCTTTAGTCTGTTGGACCATTGGGGCACTATGCAAGATTTGTCGACCGTCTTTCTCCATAAAAGTAACCATTAGAACTGGGTGAAATCATAGGCGCCCTAAAGATCCCGAAATTAAAAATACCAGACTTCACCAGCCAGTATAAGCGGCCTTAGGGGGTGGCAAGTGATGTAACCGCACCAGGCCCCGTGCCTGAAAGGGGGGGGGGGGGCGATAGAAGATTCCCTTGTCACAGTCAGGTTAAAAAAAACAGACCAGTTCTCATAAACTATGACATGTTACTCAATATTTTGGAAGCCTTTCCTGGCATCTAATTACCATGTAAGCTCTTAACATACATTTTTGGTTTCGAAATACAGTTCAGTTTCGCTAACGACAGCATCGTATGACCATTCCATTCTAAGCAGCTATCACTTTTCACAGTTATCATAGTTTACCTTGATAAAAAAAAAAAGCATGTAGCCGGAAGCAACCAATCAAAATGATGTATTTCGTAAGTAAGAGTCATACGGTAATGTAATGTCACATTACAGTATAAAGGAAATTAGTACGTGTAAAATAAATATAATGTTACTTTAGTCGTGACCTCCGTGACCCCAGGGCGTAAGACTGGTTCGTGACGTAGTAGGTCAGCGACCATTGTTTTTTATCGTAACCAGAGCCTGACTCCGTGTTAGCATTAGCGCTTAGGCTAAGTGTTGTAAAATGTAACACAACCAACGTGAAGTTGTTGTCCTCATAACTATAAACAGATGTATTATTAAAGTAGACAAATTACTAGATCTAGACTTAGATCCTCATAACTATAAACAGACGTATTATTAAAGTAGACAAATTACTAGGTCTAGACTTTATGTATTTACTTAATATACACACTTTTGATTGAAGACTACTTTGTGAGTGTGTTGTAAACTATAGTGTGTTGTAAACTGAACTATAGCAGACCTGGCTGAATGTTTGCATTAGTGCATAGGCTAAGTGGTATAGTCTGTAACTCATTAACGTGTAGTCATGTATGTTATGACTTTTCTATAAACAGTATTACACCTACATATGTTATTAGATTATAAAATTGATAAGTTGTTTTACAACTTAATGTACACACTATATATATATATATATGATAACAAGTCGAAGTCAATGTCGAAGGCGCCGCTTTAGTCCGCCATAGGAGAAAAAAAAGGATGTGAAGGATTCCTTGTTTTGTTCTGTGGCCTAGCTCGTATAGTTATTTCGGCCAATCAGAAAGTTTGATGATGCCGTATCAATTTGTTCCCCAAAAGGCTACTGTGCTTATACATCGGGAGTCAATGGACCACTGTAGATCCTATCGGTATTTTCTTTTCCTGGTAAGTTGTTTGGCACAAGAGCTACTGGAGGCCAATTAGCAAACGAAAGTTGTGACTGGAAACATCTTGATAATCCAATTGAGCAGCACGACGTTTCTATCACGTCAAGTTGTTTGTAAATCACGTCAAGTTGTTTGTAAATCACGTCAAGTTGTTTGTAAATCACGTCAAGTTGTTTGTAAATCACGTCAAGTTGTTTGTAAATCACGTCAAGTTGTTTGTAAATCACGTCAAGTTGTTTGTAAATCACGTCAAGTTGTTTGTAAATCACAAGTTGTTTGTAAAATGTTTTCAATGTTTCAGATGTTTCTTCAGAGATGAAGATAATCTACTTCCTAGTTCCAATCTCCCGCAAGACGTTTGGGGGGGGGGGTAGGTGTCAGCGGGCAGGGTAAGAAGTATGAACCCTAGACCTTAGAGACGACCGAACAACAGTGCAGCACGCATACCGCACGACCTTGCAGCCATCCATGCTTATAAGTATGTTTCAGCGTGGTTGGATTAATTTGTGCGGATGTGCAATTGTAGCGTAATGAATAACTTGATGGTAGAACAAATTAGAAAAGAAAAACTGCACTGGCGCGCAATTTTAGCAATAATTCTATCTATCGCTCAGTACCTTGCCAAAAAAAAAAAAACAGCGCATATCGTGGGAGAACAGAGGAACTTAATGCGCCAAGCAACGGTCAGTTTTTATGCTTGGTTGAAATGCTTGACACGTTCGATATGCGAACATGCAGCAAGAACATCTTCGACTTATTAAGAACGCCGAGACTCAGGGATATAGGATTCAAAAACGAGCTTTTATACCTGATGGCATATTTTCCCGCCATCCTTGTCTACACGCTTGATGTTAGCTACATAAGAGCACATGTCTTTTACATAGCGTATTGTGGACGTATCAGATCCAAAGGTTAAGGTGGAGAACACTTCTAGCTTTTGTAGTTAAAAGGCTAATAGTACAATACTTACCTAGGGTAGTATGTTTTGTAATAAAAATAAGGCCTTCAGCGTTAGATGCGGGCGATCCCGTTAGCGCGACGCGGAACGATATATATAGTCTTCCCTTGCTGCTCAGTGCCCCGCATATGACATTTGCGTAGGGCCCCGCGCATTGATTCAAACCAGGGACCCTTTGGTAGCCAAGCGCTTTACAACTAAGCTACCGCGCTTCCGCATCCATTTGTACCTGTCTGCAAAAATAGGCTAAATAATCAAAAATGCATTTTAAAAAATCAAAACACACGTATCAATGACAAAACAATATGGCATAAAAAGTTACACAATGAAATGAATGAAGAATACTTAGTTCGGCACATTGCTCTACCCTACACTGCACTGCGTTGCGTATTGCGTAGGGCCTATTTGTTTACATGTGGTAGGCTGGTGAGCAAATATGAAAAATATATACAATTTCTGTAATAAAAGGTTTAGTAAAGGTCAATCACGACCTTCAGTGTGTCTCTTTTACAATAATTGGCATATATATATATCCTAAAGAGATAGATAGATAGATAGATAGATAGATAGATAGATAGATAGATAGATAGATAGATAGATAGATAGATAGATAGATAGATAGATAGATAGATTAGATAGATAGATAGATAGATAGATAGATAGATAGATAGATAGATAGATAGATAGATAGATAGATAGATAGATAGATAGATAGATAGATAGATAGATAGATAGATAGATAGATAGATAGATAGATAGATAGATAGATAGAGATTTCTCTCAACCCTTCTGTATGGCTCTGAGACATGGACACTATACAGGAAACATCTAAGACTTCTTGAGCGCTTCCATCAAGATGCTTGCGCTTCATCATGGACATACGGTGGCAAGACCGCACTACAAACAGCGATGTCCTTGCGACTTCTTTTGGTCCGACAGTTACGCTAGGTAGGGCACGTATCCCGTATGGGAGACGAACGTATGCCAAAGGCAGTCTTTTTTGGTGAGCTTAAAGGTGGTCGACGTACAGAGGCGCCCCACGGAAACGCTTCAAAGACCAGCTTAGGCGCCAACTTTCATTGACATATAAGAGAGCACCTGGTTGCATGCGGCCTCAGAACGAGACAGCTGGAGGTCACTCACATAAGCCGCAGGATACACATTTGAGACCAAAAGAAAATCTGCTGCCGAGGACAAACGCAGACGGCGAAAAGAAAATCTAAATCGACTACCTGCGAACAATGGTTATGCTTGCCCTGGATGTGGCAAAATATGTAGGTCACAGCTGGGACTGCGCAGGTACGGGAAATACTGCATTCCTCACTAATCTTCGGACTCAAGACTAGCTTTATTATCATTAGGCCTATTATATATATATATTTACTACCAATCAAAGCTCCCATTCTACTGTGCCTCCACTGGGCCCATGGGTGCAGTTCTCATTTATGTCCCATGGAGAGTCTAGTTTAGATCTCTCTTATGTCAAATAGACAGTCTATTTCTCTCTTGTGTTCAATGGAGAGTGTAGTTCTTATGTTCTTATGTCTAATCTGCATTGCATAATGCTCATTCAATGTTAAAATAATGTTTATTTATTTATGAAGTTTGTTTATTTCACATGTTTCGGATGGGGACACGACAAATCGTTAACTGAGATTTCGTTCACCCGATAATTCGTTAACTCGACATTTTGTTTGCGACAATTCGTTCACCGACAAATCGCTCACCGGCAAATGGCTCACAGACAACTTGTTCACCGACTACTTGACATACCATGTTAGCGAACCCCCGAAACTCACCTCAACCGTGTGTGAACATTGTGGCTATCGCCTTTGTACGGTAGAAATTTGAACTGTCAATATTCAAGAGCATATTTACGAAATTTTGCTTTACGTGGTGTGGCCTTTTGTGGTACAACCTCTGTTACGGAATCGTGTCTCAGTTCAATGTCCCTATTTCCTTTACACTCTAGCTCTTCTTCAAATGTCTGCTTACGCTTCAAATATTTTTCCATAATCTAAAGGTTAGATGAATGTGCGAAAAACAATTTAACTAACACGAATTACCACTGTAGCCTATAGCGTAATTGTTATCATAAAATGTGCAAGATTTAAAACCAGACTGATGTCGGTGTCATGGAGTTTTACGGTGGTTGGTAAGAACCAGTTTGACTTTCCTCTTTCAATGGTATGATAAAGCAAAGAAATAGTAAGAGCGACGTCGATTAGTTTGTAAATAAGTAAGTTTTAATATTCATGCATAAAATATTATTGTTTTTTAAGTTGCGGTAATAATAATAATAATAATAGTCATTATAGAACAGTTAAACAGTAGTGAAGGGAGAGTTATTATTCAAACTATTCGATCTGGTTAAACTGGCATTTAGCGAAGAAGTTATTATATTATTATTAAAAATGTATACAATTTTCATCTTTCTGTGGACCCATACGGTTCGCGGATCACAGTTTGAGAACCACTGGCTTAGAGTAGTTATTCTCTTTGAAAAAAAGTTATTAAAAGTTCAATATAGATAAGGGAGATCAATACGCTTATTAAAAACAACATGGTAGCTGGTGTAAGTATCTGACGGTTCTTCTGACCTCCTAAACTAATAATTATCCGATCTAAATCTATGAATTTCAAATAAGAAATTATTTGATGTGGTGTGATTTAGTTTTAGTAGTAAGTAGGATCGAAATCAAGAGTGCACACATCACTTACTGAATATGATTACTCACGGTCACAGTCTGAGTCTGTCACAGACACAGTGACAGTCAGTCTGAGTCAGTGAGTTGAGACTGAGTGACGAGTGAGTAGAGTATCGTATGGCAGTATGACATACTAGTATAGTACTATTTTACGATAGTTATAGTACTCAGTTATTTACTAATTATTTATTTCAGGGTTCGTAGCCACCTTGAAAACACCTTGAATTTCATATTAAATTCAAGGTCTTGAAAAAGCCTTGAATTTCGTAAAAAACGGTGAAAAAACCTTGAAACTGGACCTTGAGTTTTTGCCCTGGTGAATATTTTTGCTATTTATCACTGTGGTAACCTTCGTTTTTTTTTTTCGCTTACATCAAGCGAGCTTTTCACCTGTTTGTTTTTTAAGGCAGTGCTAGATTTAGTGTGTTGTGTGAATATTGTCTAATTAGATCAATTACCAGCCTTGTGTGTAGGCTACACCCCTCCGGCCCTCCCTCACCTAAAATCTTTTTGTAACAGAAAGAGTGACTTCGCATGGAAAGTCCGTAAATCATCTAGATCTAGTAAAATAGTAGCCCATCTAGAGTTAGATCTAGTGAAGATAACCTGAAAGCTCCGTGAATTTTAGTCAATTTTATTATCTCGATACCGGTACATCTAATGTGACAGATCAAGAGTCTAGATCTACTGTAAATTTACTGAAAATATTTCGCACACAGGTGTGAAAAGTCCGTAAAAGTTATTTCGGTCGTAAAAGCCAGGGAAACTACATATAGATAGATCTAGGAAAAAAACACACAAATAGGTCTAATACCCCCCGCCCCCTCCAAAAGCCATTACTTAGTAAGCAAATGTCAAATAAACAACCAAATAGGCCTATATATTACATTCTCTGTTTATGAGGAGGATTTAAGTTCAGTTAATACAAGAATAAAACATTACTCTAATGCCCTCCATGACTCTACGGTACACATAGGAACTAAGAATGTACATTTCCATCACAGAGAATACACATTATGAACGCATCTCTAAGAATGTTTGTTATTTTTAAGATAAAATATGGAATAGTAGCCGCTTGTAATGTTGTTTAATAAATCTTTGAAAAAAAAAAGGTTGTTTGACAGTCAAGTTGTTACTTGATTAAAAGATAACTTTCATTACATTTTCTGTGGACATACCAGCTGATGACGTTGTTTATGTTCTGAGTGGGATGTTGGCAAGATATTTTTAAAAACTATCACACACACACTTACATATATATATATATATATACTTTTTATCAGTACTAAATACATATATATTTTGATCTTGTTACATATTTATGTCATCTGTATGTAAATATGTTTACATATATTGCTTGCTATAGTGCGATGCATACCTTGAAAATCTAAAATTCTACCTTGAAAACCTGGAAAATCATTCATGAAATTGGCTATGAACCCTGTTATTTTTTATAATACACAGTAGTCTATATAGATAGAATAAAATAATAATTTATTTAATAATCTTTAATAATAATTTATATAAACTAGAGTAGATATCTAGAGCTAGAGTGCTAGAATAGGTTCTTATATTTTGAACACTTAATCAAATTCTCCTTCCTTAAACGCGTTGCTTTTTTTGTTTATAATTCTTTTTTTTTTTTTTATGTTTGGAGCAAAAATCGACGATTCGGGACTGCGCATGTCCATTTTTAGATAAGTTCCGGTAATTTTGTTCCGTTTTTTCAATGCAGAGATGGCAGTTTTTTAGATTCTCAGATGGGCATATCAAAAAAAGCTTCCAAACATCTTTAGAAAGACATTCCAATCACATTTATACCATTAGCTGTTAAATAAAATTTAAAAAGGATGTGTCCAAACAAATAATAATGAATTCAGCTCATTCTCCTTCATTTGAACAAGCAAAATCATAATAAAAAATATTATTGGGATTAATAAATCTATGATTTTTTCAATGAATAAACATGACCTAGATCGAGATATCTAGAATATATAATTTATTAATAAAAGAAAAAGTGCAGGCTGCTAATTTGAAGCCAGAGACCATGCCCACTGCAGGTGATCACGCCAGATGAGCTGGCGGTGAGGAGAGGTATACAATAAACGTGTAGTGTCACAACCTATCAAACAGGCAGTGGAGGGAAGGGAGAGAGAGTCATGAAAAGAATTATAAGCATCTATGGGAGGGAGTGGTTTTAAGGGGTAACAAAACGAACATCCAAATTATGAAAACAAGAAGAGGGTCCTTGGATGGGAATTAAAAGAAAGACAGAGAGAAAATTCATATATATATATATATATATAGATAGATAGATAGATAGATAGATAGATAGATAGATAGATAGATATAAATGTGAAGTATTGTCATAAAAGGAGTGGTCATTTGTAGATGTTTTGAATAGTTCAAGCTTAGCCAAAGATTGTTCTCTAGGAATTGGTGTTTAAAATAAAAGAGCTTTGATATGCAATTTAGCATCAGAGGATGGAGAATGTTGAGCATTAGTTCAAAATACCTCATTTCTTTTATCATCTCAAGTTATGGATTTATTTTGAGTGATTTTTTTAGGAACATGAAATATTTCAAGACCTGGACTGTAATAGAAGCATGTTTGCTTGATGATTATACCCCAACCACTAAATGGGACAGCACAAATGACAAAATCTTTGTATTTTTGTAAATATTTGCAGTTTCTGACAGCTTTAGCAAATTCAAATTTTGTGATCTATAACCTATTACCTTGAAAAGCTTGAGGTCTTCAATTATATGGATAAAACCTTAAGGCTATGTTATTTTTGTGACACCTTACAAATTTCATTAAAAATTATTTTTTTTTTATAAACATACTTGCCTAGATGTTAACTATTACATTTGAATTTTTTGTTACAGGGTGAACCATTGTTTTAATTGCATAACCACACAATTATGACAAATTTTATTCAAAAATTAAAAAAAAAAAGTTAATAGTTGCTTATAGAGGCACTGAGAAACATAGTTCCTACCATGGATGACATGAACTTAGACTCAACAAATAAGCTTAAAAAAATCATGAAAATTGAGAAGATAGAAAGGTCTTTAGACTCAGAGATGACAGAAAATAGTTATATGTCTTCAAAAGCAAAAACTTCAAAAGCAATTTTAGCAGAACAGACACAGGTAATAATTTTTTTTTATCTAATGGACAAGACTAAATTAAATTATTCTTTGAGTATTAAATTTTTAAAGTTATTTTTTGCCATTAAAATATAAAAATTTAGAAATGAATAAAGAAAAGTTGATACTTTTTTTTTCCTGTTTTTCTACATAGAGGAGAAGAACTAACATGTGTATTTTATGCACGAATAACCCTGACGTTTTCTGCTACATTTGCGGAGAGTACACACTGTCAGCTGATAGGATGAACATCACAAAATTTGTGAAACATGCCTACCAGGCTTACTTTGAAATCAAGCTGGGTGACCAAGACAAGTCTTGGGCACCGCACACGGTGTGCAAAACATGCGTGGAATACCTCCGGCGGTGGACGAAAGGCGAGAAAACATCACTAAAGTTTGGAATTCTGATGGTATGGAGGGAGCCATTTGACCACGCATCGGATTGTTATTTCTGTGCCATCAATACTGCAGGCATCAACCGAAAAAATCGGCGCAGCCTCCAGTACCCCGACCTTCCATCTGCTCGTCGTCCAGTTCCTCATTGCGAAGAAATACCCGTGCCAACCCTCCGAGAGATTCCAGGCAGCGACGACGAGGCCACTACTTCAGACGAGAAATGTGGTACAGAAGAGGAGTATGAAGCACAATATGGTCCGCAGCCCTTCACACAATGTGAGCTCAATGATCTAGTTCGGGACCTAAGCCTGTCGAAGAATTCCTCCGAGCTGTTGGCTTCCAGGCTCAAAGAGAAAAACCTGCTTCACAAGGACGCGCGTATTACCTTCTTTCGTAGAAGGCATGAGGAGTACATGGACTACTTCTGCCAGGAGGAAAACCTTGTGTACTGCCGAGATGTCGCCGGTCTTCTTGATAAACTGGGCGGTCCTCAATACCATGCGAGAAATTGGCGACTCTTTATTGACAGTTGCAAGCGTTCTTTGAAGTGTGTGCTCCTCCACAATGGGAACCAGTTTGCCTCAATCCCGCTTGCGCACTCCACGACTCTCAAAGAGAAATATGAAGCAGTGAAGTATGTGCTCGAAAAAATCCAATATCAGCAACACCAATGGATCTGCGTCGACTTGAAAATGGTGAACTTTTTACTTGGTCAGCAGTCTGGGTTCACGAAGTACCCATGCTATATGTGTATGTGGGACAGTCGAGACAGAGCCCAGCACTATGTAAAGAAAGAGTGGCCGGCTCGAGAGCAGTTAGTACCTGGGGCGAGAAACATCATAAACGAACCTCTTGTTGACCGGGAGAAGATATTGATCCCACCACTACACTTGAAGTTGGGTTTAATGAAACAGTTCACGCGCGCTCTGGACAAGGATGGGAGGTGCTTCAACTACATGTGCCAAGCATTTCCTCAACTGACTATTGAGAAGCTGAAGGCCGGCATTTTCGACGGCCCACAGATACGGCAGCTCATAAACGATGCAGAGTTCTGTAGCTCCATGAACTCACTTGAGTGCGCCGCCTGGGAATCCTTTGTGCAGGTGATGAACAACTTCCTGGGGAACACTAAGGCAGCAAACCACGCAAGGCTCATCAGCACCATGATTGAGGATTTTCAAGAACTCGGGTGTTTGATGAGCATAAAGATGCATTTCTTCTTTTCGCACTTGGATAAGTTTCCGGAAAACCTTGGGGCGATGAGCAGGGAGAAAGATTCCATCAGGACATGCACCAAATGGAGGAAAGGTACCAGGGGAGGTGGGATGCAGTCATGCTGGCGGACTACTGCTGGTCGCTGAAGAGAGACAACCCAGCAGCTGCTCACACACGGGAATCTAAGAAACGCAGATTTATGCCCTGAACTTTTTCTTCATATTATGTCAATTATGCTAATAAAATTTGATAAACTAAACAAAAACTGAATTAATTGAATTGTGTTGACTTTAATTATTGAGGAATACCGAAAAAATCGGCAGGGGTTTATCGACTGGTGAGCCGCAAAAATTTTGTTTTTTACAAAAAACGATTTTTAAAAAGTTTCTGTAGCAAAACATTCTGACCTGATTGAGCGAAACCAAGCTCATTTTCGAACTCAGGGCATCAACATTAGTCTAATTCAGCTGAAAAACCCTGGACGATTTTCCAAAAAATTTTTTTTGTTGCCCAGTGTTATAAGTGAATATCTTAATAACTGTATATGAGACACTTAAAATATAGCTTCTCAACATCTTTTAAGATTTTAAAATAGAACTTTAATTCTTTTTACAAAGACAACTGAAGAACAAATTCAATCAGTATTAATGGTGGATGACATGAAACAAGATTGTACTGATGATATCAGCAGTGTCACAAAAATGGAGAATATAGAATCCTCTTTACATATCAAGACACCTGAATATAGATCCATTGGTCAAACCTTTGATTCATTTTTATCAGAAGAGACTGAGGTAATATAATTTTTATATAATTAATTCACTAAAAACCCCATATCAGACGACTTAAAAGCCAGCAACAAACTATAATAAACTCTTTTTTATCCAAGTCTGAAAAAGATGTTACTCTTTTAGAAATACTTGTTAATCTTGTAGTGAACTTAAAATATCAGTAACTTTTTAAAATCATAACACATTTCCAATTAGGATCAATAAAACAGCCTTTTGGTATTTTTACCATTACCTATTACTTAGTCTGTTGGACCATTGGGGCACAAGCAAGACTCGTCATCCATCTTTCTCCTTTCCTCCCTGTCATTTGCCTTGTTTATGTTGTCCTCCCATCGCTTTCTCTGCCTGTTTTTCTTTTTCCTGGTACTGTTCCCTGAAGGAAGGTTTTGCGAGCCCCTAAGATCTTGAAATGTGGCCATAGATTTTAAGCTTGCGTTTCTGTACTATAGTGTATACTATATATTGTGGGAAGCGTGGTCGAGATTAAGTACGCTTCAACTTAGCTTGGCTTGGCTACCTATGAAGGGGGCTCGAGGTTCGACACCCAACTCTGGCAGAGTTGTGTTTACTTAGCGCCTAAAGGCAGCATGGAAAACATACTCCTAGATACCCCCTCCCCCCACTGGTCCACAACTGAGATTGGACCAAAGCGCTATAAGCATGAAAGTAGCGCTATGTAAAAGCTATAATAATAATACTTTAGCCTTTTAGTGTAGAGAACAATAAAGAAGAATCACCTTAAAAAATCTAAAGAAACCATGTAGATCTGAATGCATTTTAAAGAATTATGTGAAATAAAGGGAAATTGGCACCTCAATCAAAGTATTTTAAGCATTTGGAATTTTCAAAAGGCCATGTACCCTAAACTTAACATTTTTATTATGATGGTATAGTATTAATTCTTTCTCTCCTAAATGGTCTCCCTTTTTTTATTGATGCTCCCATTGTCAATGCTTTAAAACATGTTAGTTTCATTTTCATTATTATATGCTAAATGTTTTAATTTAATCTTGAATTGTTTCCTTTTGCTAAACATTCAGAATTTTTTCTTTAACATATTTTCTCTGTGTAGGAGGTGTTAAATTTTCACTTAGAAGGGGGGTGTTTAAACCGATTACATAAATTGATCTTTTTTTTTCTCTCTCTGTGCTTGTTTTAGAAAACAGAACCTCATCCCGGCCCTTCTGATGATCAATCTACTAAAGCTTGTAAATCTAAAGCTAGAGGAATTGTTATTGAAGATAATTCAGATGACAGTGATTTTGTTTTATCTGATGGTGATGCCGATTCAGATGAAACATCCAGTGAATCTAGTTATAGTAATGATGAAAGTTTATCAGCCCCATCCCCAGCTAAAGTTCCACGTAGAATGTATTTAGTTGTCCCTACATGTTCTTCTGATTGGAAAAAGGCAGAACCAGGCACTAGAACAGAGAATACTTTTAAATTTGTTCCTGCAAAAAAAGTAGGAGTGAACCTGGATTTAGTCAGTGCTGCATCAGATGATCTAGATTGTTTTTTTGCTCTGATTGACAGTTCAGTTGTGGATAGTCTTGTCATCACAATAAATAATTATGCCAACCATAGGACTAAGTTAAATACCCCTGCACGTAGGAGGTCAATGTTTAGAGCATGGAAACCGGTTACAAGCTATGAAATATACAAATTTCTGGCTGTGACTACAATGATGGGATTGAACTCTCGTCCATTTATGCGAGACTACTGGTCAACGCATCAAGGCTTGTACACACCATGGTTTACCCAAATGTTCCAGAGAGAAAGATTTGAAGTTCTCTACCACTGCTTTTTACATGCTTTTGAGGTGGATGCAGAAGATAAATGCAAGATTAAGCCTTTCATTGAGTCGTTAGTTACTAGATTTAAAAAGGCTTTTACTCCAGGCCAACATTTAACTGTTAATGAAATGATTGTAGGGCTTAATGGAAAATGGGCTTATAAACAAATTAATCAAAGCAAACCACCTAAGTATAGTATCAAGAGCTTTGGACTTGCGGATAGTGCAACTGGCTATGTGTATAATCTCTTGATATACTATGATGATGTCAATGCATCTTATAATCCATCAATGGATGAAGATGGTGGCATTGCTAAAAAAATATTCAAACAACTTCTGAAGAATATTGGCAGAGGATATCACATCTTTGCTGATAGGTGGTACACATCCCAATTGTTGTTGGATTTCTTGCAGAAGAAAAAAATGTATTTCACTGGAACACTGCAAGTCAACAGGGTTGGATTTCCACCAGAAGTCAAGTGGTTGAAGATGGCAACTATGGAGTCCAAGTACTGGATTAATTATGACAATTCTTTATTGTGCATGGCCTTTAAAGACAAAAAAGCCAAAAGACATATTAATATTGTATCCAACAATGCAGCTGCTGAAAATACTCAAGAGAAACACCCTAACAAGCCAAGAATTTGGAACGAATACAATCAGTACATGAACAGTTGTGGTCGAACTGATCAGCTCCTTAGACACTATGGTTATCACAATCAAAAGTCAAAGGAATGGTGGAAAAAGCTTTTTTTCTGGATCATAGAAATCAGCACCATAAATGCCTTTATACTATTTAAACAAACAAGGTCAGAAGACCAGAGAAACTCAGCAAGATTTTCACTTAGAAATTTTAAACTGAATCTTGTGGACAGACTTACCGAATATGCCGCCTCAGTTATTCCTGAGGGTGAGAAGTGTAGGATATCAAAATCAAGCAGAGGACGTCCATGTCCCCTAGAAAGACTTGTTGGGGCTAAACATGTGCCCATGAACGTAAAAAAGGACAGAGTGTGTAAACACTGTAGGTCAGGAAGAACAGTTTATGTTTGTGCTGGTTGTGATTCTAATCCACACATTCATATGGATTGCTTTAAAGCTTATCATAGCTAAGCCAAGCAATTTTTTTTATCTATAAATATAAATACTTAATAACATTAGATATAAATATATACTGTTGTTAGACACCTTATTTAGAGTATTAGTTATTTAGCGACGCACCATAGAAGACGTATATTGAACGGGACTAGTGACGTTTGGGATATGTTGGGTTAGAGACCGGAAAATCAGTTAGCGATAGAATTCTCTAGGGTAAAGACGTATTTATTTTGACAGAGACTTTTACTGCGGCCTTTTCATGAAATAAATATCTGTTACATTGTTCATCAGTGTTGACCACATCTCTTCACTAGTTAAATCGATGTCTTGTTTTAGTTTGCTTGATCAACTACACGGAATACACCCGAACAATAAAACTCAAACGCTTGCAGAGGAATTGGTTGAAATTCAACAGTCATCGTTAGTTGACCTCAAGGCAGTCTGAACAAGCACATCACAGTGGCGACCCCGAACCTCGAAACCGAACCTCGAAACCGAACCTCGAAACCGAACCTTGAACCGGACCTCGAAGCTGAACGTTTACTCAGGTGAGGGTCGTGCACTCGAAGATCTAAAGTTTCATCGCAGTACGGCTGAATACAGCATCGTTGCAGAGTGACTTTGTCTAGATTTTGTCGTCAGTTTCACGTTGGACGAGCCGTTAACTCAGGGTGACCTTCGTCAGGACAGTGACCATCTCAACGTCTGGTCTACTCAACAAGTGTATCACCAACGCCTGATCTTCGTATGCTGTATCAACCTGAAGCCAGAGGAACCGTTCATTCATAACGGGTGAGAGTTTGTCAGTAAACCTGTTGGACATATTTTTTCTTCGTCGTAGGAGCCACATAGGCATATCAAGTTTACCTAGGCAGTTGAAAAGGACAGTTTGCCCGCTGTAAGAAGTATTGTGAGTACTACAAGTTTGTTAGCTAACTAAATCGCTCTGTCTTACCCTTTGAGAGATTCGTGTGGAGCAGTTTGCTCATTGAACCGGTTGATTGCCACTTGTCAACGGTCACTGCGTTTAACCTTTGGAAGGTTAGTGAAGTCACATTATTCGTTGCTGAATGTTGGTCTATTGATTATAAGTTGATCTAGACCATATCGAGACTTGTTAGTGTTATAGTGGAAACAGCTACGTCCACTTGTTTTTTTTGTGAAACCGTTAATCGTATAACGGAACGTCGTCGGAGGTGACCTTGGTCTCACCTAGTCTACATTGGACACTACGGACATTTTGGTCTAGTGAAGTAGCATACAACAGCAAACTTCGTCGTACTACCATATTAGCAGCAGAAGCAGTGAACTATTTTGGAGAATCATTATTCGTCAGCCCAGATCAAGTCATCGTCAAGAAAGTCGTTATTCGCTCGCCCAGATCAAGTCATCAAGAAATTCGTTATTCGTCAGTCGCCCAGATCAAGTTGCCGTCAAGAGACTGTTATTTGCCAGTAGTCGTCTACGCAAATCAAGTCGTCGTCAGGAGAACCGTTAACATATTCGCCAGTAACTGTTTACACAAAGTCGTCGGAACTTTACATACGGTCATCAACAGTCGTCAAAGAAACTGAAACATTTTGCTGTGGCATATCAAGACATCTGGGGCATTACGTGGGATACTCAACACGGATTGTATCCAGTGGCAGTACCGGAGAACAGAGTCAGAACTGGAAGAGAGGCAGTGGAATTTGCTGTAGATCTATTATATTCGGGATTCGGAACATAGGAAACTTTCTTATCAAAGCTAAGTGCCATTTTTCTTATTAGTATATGTTTAGATTGCCCTTAGAAATAGATTTCGTCTAAATTTGGTACGTTAGCCTGAGTAAAATCAGGTGGTGCGCCTTAAACCGTCGTGGAAAAGACGTAATTTAGATGAAAAGCTATATTATACGTTTAGGATAGTGATTGTTTTTGTTTGTGTAAACGTCATATCCGTTGTTGCTTGGTTACTTCGTGACGTTATCAATGTGTGCCATATTGTCATATCCCAACCCATAGCGATAGTCTCATTTAATTATTTCATTTGTGTATATTATATTATATTATTTATTTTTATTACTTTAATTAGATCTGTTGATTTTTCACTTAATGATAGAAAGTGCAGGTACGATTCTTTTATTGTGAATCAGACTAAAATACATTTTTAGTTTGAGCGGTTAAAATCAAATATGATTTTGCCATGAGAATAATGCCGAAACTGGCATAATAGTCAAACATTGTCGTCTGGCTAATCTAGATCCACAAATTTACATTTACTAATCTAGACTCTGATTTTGATTATTAATTTCAAAGATAAATGAAGGTAGTACATTCTAGACATATATCTTATTAAAGATATATTTGATACATATTGTATGGGCATATTTATTTCATATGGTTAAATAGAACCATAATTTATGGATTAGATCTAGATCTATCTAATCTAGACTCTAGACACTTCAGTCATATCAAATTTAAAATTGGTCAGTTATTTATACTCATAGTCATAGTGTTCTTGGTAACTCTGGATCTAAATGGTACTATTATATATAATATAATATATTAGATCTAAATTTGTGTGACATTAATATACAGATTTGAATATAACTCAGACTAGATTTACTCGTTTACTGAATCTATAGAGACATAAACTTAAAACTTGTATAAAATTGTGAAAAAACTAAAATAAGTTTTAGTATAGCCATAACCAATATAGGCTAAGTAAAAATATATATAAGTTTGAGGTGAAAATATAATACAATGGCTACATCCTCATATGTGGACCTTAAGGAGGTTAAGGAAGCAGCTATGCAGGATGGAAAGGCCATGGAGTTAAAAGGAAAGGACTTGGCAGCTTATGTACAGCAAGTTGTGAGGGAAGAAAAAGAACGTCAAAAAGAAGAGATAGAAAGACAAGATAGGATCAGAAAGGAAGAATATGCGAAGCAAAAAGAGGACCAAGAAAGGCAGAGAGAGCATGAGGCTAAAATGGAGAAGATGAGATTGGATGCAGCACAAGCCAGAGCTCAAACTGCACAGACAACTCAAGAAAATAACACAAATAATTCAAATAATGCTACCACACAAAGAGACAACCCTAATTCGCAAACATGGCTAAAGAGGAAGATACAAAGTTTTGATGAACAGAAGGATGACATTGGTGATTTTCTGAAAAGATATGAGGCAAAAATGTCTACATTTAATATGCCAGAAGAAGAATGGTCTGAAATACTGATAGACTTTGTTCATGGTCAAGCTTTAACAATATGCCAAAATCATGACCATCATATTGATGATAGCTATCAAGTTTTGAAAAGAGAGTTGTTGAATGCCTATGGTCATAATGCTACAACTTTCAGAAAGAAATACTTTGACAATATACCATCATTAGAAGTAGAACCTCAAACTACCATTAATATGGAGAAAGATTTTTTCAATAAATGGGTAAAATTAGAAAAAGTGGGAAATTCTTATGAGGGATTAAAAAATTTTATTCTAGTAGATAACTTTGTGAATAAATGTGATCCCCAATTACAATCTTTTATTAGAGAACGAAACCCAAAAACTATAGATGAAATAACAGAGATAATGAGAATATACAAAAATGCATATCCAAATAAACCATGAATTGCAAATGCCCTTGTAAGACTTGACAGTAGTAGAAAAATATTGACATATTTTTTTTTTCAAGGGGGGGAGGAATCTGTTAGACACCTTATTTAGAGTATTAGTTATTTAGCGACGCACCATAGAAGACGTATATTGAACGGGACTAGTGACGTTTGGGATATGTTGGGTTAGAGACCGGAAAATCAGTTAGCGATAGAATTCTCTAGGGTAAAGACGTATTTATTTTGACAGAGACTTTTACTGCGGCCTTTTCATGAAATAAATATCTGTTACATTGTTCATCAGTGTTGACCACATCTCTTCACTAGTTAAATCGATGTCTTGTTTTAGTTTGCTTGATCAACTACACGGAATACACCCGAACAATAAAACTCAAACGCTTGCAGAGGAATTGGTTGAAATTCAACAGTCATCGTTAGTTGACCTCAAGGCAGTCTGAACAAGCACATCACACTGTTCAGTGTAAATTTTTGCAAGTTAAAAAAGCAAGATTTAGGGTTATAAGCATCAGTTACCATTTTATGTGTTTTGTTTTTGTTTTTTTTATGTATACTAGTATAGAATTTTATGAATATAATAATAGAAAAATATATTTCTTTTTATGTAGATTAGGATGGGCATTTTTCTTAACTGCTTGGGAGTATTTAATTTTTAACACTTGACTGCAATGCCAAAAATGACACTACCAGTGTCAAGTGCCATGAGCACCTTACCGAAATGACACTACCAGCGTCCGATCAACTTTGCCCTCTTTACTCCTTTTTTCTTTTCTAGTGCACATTTTAAATGACTTGATTGGTTTATGGGACCGATATTTTTTCCCTTCTGAAACATTGTGGATCTAAGCTGTTTTTATTTCTAAATATTTTTTAGCCAAAGTGACTAGTGACTTTTTCATTTGTTTGCATGGCTGACAAGCCTTCTTGTTCTTTGTCTGGCTCTAGGCCTCCTTGCCGTTTCACTGCTGATAAGGCTCTAAATATCTCTTTAGATATGAATAATAGTTACATGAGTGACATAAGAAAGTTGTCCTGTAAGCTCTGAAAGTGATTTTCAGCCATCAGATTCAAGCAAGTCAGATAGTGAAATATATCTACATTTAGACACCCTTAGATCTAGTTAACCAAATGGGCGTCACCCCATCCAGGCCCTAGTAGAAAGTCTAAAAGGGTCACTAAAAGTCTAAATAATGATCGTTTGACAGTGTTATGTTTTTTTTTGTATACTCTTGGATATAGTTTGTTTTTGTTTTTTACTATAATAATGAATAAGGACTGTTGGGATATTCTTTTTTTTTTCTTGGGTAAGTCAATTTTTAAAAGAAATCAAATCTTTTTTTTTTTGTCTCTCATATTACCTAATTTTTTTCCTGTGACTATTTATAACAATAAAGTATAAATTATCTTGTAGTACATTCAAGTTCCAACAAAATTTTATAAACAAATCTATGTTTCAACAAACAGAAAAACCAGTATGACATTTATAAATAGGCATATGTGATAAAAATGAAAGAAATAAAATGGTTTTCAAGAGTTAAAGATTAAATTCAAAAGCGAAAATTTTAATACCGGTATATAATTTTTTAGCATGCTTACAATTAAGATTATACTCTCATCTCCAATTCTACATAACATCTATCTTTTTCTGATAAAAACAAAAAAGTTAATGTATATAATTTTAATCAAAACATTGTAATGCACTGTGAATGTGGGCAAAAAGACTTTTCACCAGAATTTGGAAAATACTTATGGAGATAAAGGAGTTGAAGCTTTGAAAGACTCTATACTCTTGTGTTGTACAGGAAATGTATGTAATAATGGTTGTGCTTGCCCTAGATGTGGCAAAATATGTAGGTCACAGCTGGGACTGCGCAGTACTGCATTCCTCTCTAATCTTCGGGCTCGAAGACTAGCCTTTTTTTTTTTCGTTAGTTATTTAATGTGGTTTCTAAAATTTAGAACGACTAGATATTAAAACCTTAGGCATTAAACGGTTGTTCTATATCGTAGACAGATATTTGAAGCACTAAAAGTAGGACAAGTTAGACACTAAGTAGCAACATTGATAGCATTCAACTTGAGACGTTGACCACTTATATTATTAAGTTAGTTTGTAAGTTAATCTCCTTTTGAAATTTTGTTTTCTTATTGTTCAAGAGAAGGACATTTACGTATTCAATGCTTATTGTTTCCTAGTTTTGAATTATTTTTTAGTGCATCACTATCTCTTTCTCTCGCACTAACCCCCAAAGGGAGATAACTAAAAAAAAAAAATAATTAAAATTAAAACAGTATGTCAAGTTTAAAAAATATTTACTTTGAACTTTACAACAGAAAAAAGGCCTCATAAATAATTTCTTAGGATGTCCAAGCAACTGTGGTATCATCACTTTCAGTTGAAAATTTTAAAATAAAAAGATATAAACACATACTGAATTTCACTTAAAAAAAAAAAATTAGCTTAGTTCTGAATGAAAAATGGAGTGCTAATGATACCAATATACAAAACTTTAGTGCACTGCAGGTACTTTCTATCACATTGATTTGACCTACATTTGGAGTCTAAAGTTGACTCTACATTCATCAGAATTCGAGTTATTTGGGTTTAAAAAAGATTTTTTTTTGTAGTAATATTTTAAAAATATACCAATTGCAATAGTCAGCTATTTATTTATTTCATTTTGCAGAAAGGAATAATGAATTTGAGTCAAGAAATGAGTTTAAATCTAGATATGTTTGCAAGAAACACTCCTAACAAAGATGTGCATGCTGGACCAAATCAGTCCAATGAAAATGGAACTCACCAGCTAGTTAATGCAGATTCAACATTTCCATTATGTAAAGAAAGTACCAGTACTTTATCAATTTTAAAGAAATGTGATTTTGTTAATAGTGCTAGAAAATTTTTTAAATGTGACTTGTGTCAAAAGCAAATGTTAAAAATAAATGACTTAGAAGTTCACTTGGCAAACCATTTTGGAATAAAACTGTTCAAATGTCATAGTTGTCTTAAAGAATTCTGTCATGCCTCAAGCTTAATTGAACATGAAAAGAGTCATTCAGGTAAAAATGCTTTTAAATGCAAAATTTGTCTAAAAAAATTCACTCGGCACTCAAACTTAAAGAACCATACGAAAATTCATTCTGGTAAGAAGCTATTTAAATGTCTTATTTGTAGGAAAGAATTTATTACGTCTTCTAAATTAAAACGCCATGAGTTGATTCATTCTAGTATAAAGCCATTTAAATGTTCATTTTGTCAGAAGGAATTCCGTCGAGTTTCAAATTTAAAAGACCATGAGAATATGCATTCTGATAAAAAACCATTTAAATGTCATACATGTGATAAAGACTTCATCACACCTTCAAATTTAAAACGTCATCATGAGATCATACATTCTGGTAAAGGTCCATATAAATGCTATTTGTGTCAAAAAGAATTTAGCAATGACAGAAAGTTAAAATACCATGAGATAATACATTCAGACAAAAAGCCTTTCCAATGTCCAATTTGCAATAAAGAATTCAGACGTGCGAGAAGCTTAAAGCAGCATGAGACGATTCATTCTGGTAAAAAGCCATTTCAGTGTAAAATTTGTCAAAAAGAATTCACACAGTCCTCAAATTTAAAACAGCATGAAATGATTCATTCTGGTAAAAAGCCATTTAGGTGTCAATATTGTGAACAAGAATTTGCTTATTCCAGAAATTTAAAATGTCATGAAATGATTCATTCTGGGAAAAGGCCATTGAAATGTCAAATTTGTCACAAAGAATTCATTTATTCCACAAACTTAAGATGCCATGAGGCCATTCATTGTTGTAACAGACAGTTGAAATGTAGTATTTGTGAAAGAGAATTTTCTAAACTTTCAACCTTAAAAACCCATAAGATTCATACTGGTAAAAAAAAATAATTTAATGTTGCATTTGTTATAAAGAAATAAGTTATGCCAGAAACTAAGTCACCATCTTATCTTATGAAATACAGATGTTACTTTAAAAAAGATGATTATGTCCTTACGCGTGTTCCTAGGTCAATCAAGTCATGCATGTTAACCAATGACTTAAATTCTGCCAAGTCATTAGTTTTCCTGCTGACTCAGGCAACCCACTTTAATAGCACTAGGGAAGAAAGAGTATTTGTACAAATGTGCCTTTATCTTTATTTTTCTGAATATTTTATTAGGTTTTGTATTTTAAAGATTATTTTCAGTGTTTTATGTATAATTGCTACTTAACTTTCAAGTCTTATATCTTGAAGGCCCTCTAATGATTTTACTAAAGGTGTTATTCTAGTAAAATGTTAATTTTTCGTTTGTTATGAATCTCACTGCTCTATTTTGTGTCTTTCCCAAACAGGATGCATATTCTATTACTGGCCTAACCAAGGTTAAATATCATTTTAGTTTTATGTTCTTAGTTGATTTGTAGAAATTTCTTTTAATAAACCCCAAATCCTTTGTTTTGATTTTTAATAGTTTCCTCAATATGGGGATACCATGACAGTATTGGCATTTTTAATATGTGCTACTGGTTTACCATGAATAAGATAAGTGGAATTTATCTGTTTTAGTTTATTTTTTTTGTTACTCTTAATAACTGACATTTTTCTGGGCAGAAAGACATGCTCCAATTTGATTCCCATTTCTGTTATTCATCTAATTCTCTTTGTAAAATTTCTATATCTTGTGTTGTATTTATTGTTCTATATTATAATGCAATCATCTGCAAATAATCTGACTTTGTTCCTGAACTAATGCAAACTGGTAAATCATTCAAGTAAATTAAAAATTGTAGTTAGACCTCAGACTACGGTATTCCTTGATGTACTCCTGAGTTTACTGTTATTGGTGTTGATTTGGAGCTTTTTATAATTACAGTTTGTTCTCTCTCTCTCTATCAGAAAATCCTTAATCCTCTGATGCAATGGACGATCAATGCTAAAATATTTAAATTTTTAGTAAAAAAAAAAAGCATGAAAGTACACATGAAATATCTTTTTATTTTGGCACCAAAGTACCAACATCGTTGCATAAATCAGAAAAGAAATCTTCCAACCTTTAGATAAAACTAAATGTAAAAATGTCAGACTTAAGAATATTTTACACTTTGTTTTATAGTTTTTCAAATCTTCCAATTTCTTTAATCGGAATTAGAATGCAATAATGAAAAGATTCATTACGGTTAAAAAAATCCTTTGTCACACAGGATTTCATTTACATTGCAAGTGCAGGAAGGGAATGGAGATATAAGAAATAATATAAAATAACTGGACAATATTAAATATACTCAAGTAAATATACCATAATATAGATTTCAATAGAAAAATTCATTCAAGCTTCACCTCTTTCCATCGTATGTACTATAAATGTGATATGTACATACAAATGTAATCCCCCACTTCTTCCATCAAAACACTTGCTCAGAACAAAATGAGATAAATACATTTTCTTGTACTAAAATTTAGAAGTAAATTAAATTCTAGTTAAATTTGTATGATACTGTTCTGATGCATTTAATTACAATTGAAGAATAGTAAGCTTGCTACAATTCAAAGATAAGATATATTTTAATAGAAATAATTTTTATGTCTGTTTTTAATGTTCTAATTATGGAAATGTACATTCTATTTGTTCTTTGATTAGCTTAGATATTTTCAGTAACAATGACAAACATTAGATTCTGTACTATAATATACCATGTAAGTAGATTTTTTAAATGTTTAAATTTGTACAGATTAAATAGTCTCTTTACTGAGAACATCGCCGATTTTCATGTTGCAGTTTTTTTTTATTTTTTATTTGTTTGTTTTGTTGTTTTTGTTTGTTTGTTTTTTCTCTCACTAAGACATATTAGTTACATGAAGATCAAAACAGATTAGTGTTCGACGTGAGACTTGTGTTCAAAGTTTCTTTCAAGGGCACATTCTTGGGTCTTAGACCTTGCTGGTATGATTTAAAACACTGCCTACATAGGCTACCTATGTGAATGAAAATGTAAAAAAATTCACACCCCCGCACTTCAAAATGTTTATATTTAACTGATTGGTAATAATGGTTTAATTTATTAATTATTTAAGTTAGGTCTAGATTCTCTTATTCTTGATGTTAGATACCAGTATCTAGTTCTTAGTTAAAGCGGAGTTCCTTTGGACAGAATTTTTATAAGACAATCTTTGTCATTGTGGTTTCAATCTGATCAGGAATAATATGTGTAATTCATTGAGTTTTTACTTTTATATTATAACGATAAAGCTTGTCTTTGAGTCCGAAGAATAGTGAGCAATGCAGTATTTCATGTGGCTACGCCGTCCCAACTGCGACCTACATAATTTGCCACATCTAGCGCAGGTATAACCATTGTCCACCGGTAGTCGATGTAAATTTTCTTTTCGCCGTCTACATCACTCCTCGATAGCGGATTTTCTTTGAGTCTCAAATGTGTGACCTCCAGCTGTTTTGTTCTGAAGCCGCCAGTTAAAGCAAGTTGGCGCCTAAGCTGGTCTTTAAATCGTTTCCGTGGGGCACCTCTGTTACGTCGACCATCTTTCAGCTCACCTAAAAAAAGACTGCTTTTGGCATACGTTCGTCCCCATATGGGATACGTGCCCTGCCCAGCATAACTGTCGGTCCATAAGAAGTCCCTCTATATTATATACTTAAGAATATAAGCCTTAATCTACCTAGTAGCATATTGTGTGCCATCTTATATAAAGATTTATTCATGGCTAGAATCCAAAAGAAAAAAAAGTGCGGATTTTAAAATTATTATTATTATTTTCATATTTAAGTAAAATTAGTATTTCCCATTCAGGACAATTCGGTACGGTTGTAAACGACATATAGATATTAAAAACTTATCAACTGTTTGTTAAGAAACTGGAACAGACACAAAATAGAGCAGTGAGATTCATAACAAACGAATAATCTCACTTGTCTCATTTGACTAGAGTATTAACACCTTTAGTAAAATCACTAAATTTAGAAAGCCTTTAGGATAGAAAACTTAAAAGTAAAGTAGCAGTTATTCATAAAACACTGAACCATAATCTTCAAATACAAAAACAAAATTTAATAAAATACTCTGAAAGACACAAAGATAAAGGCACATTCCTCGTTCCATATGCTAGGACAAATGAGTACTTATGCTCCTTCTTCCCTTGTGCTATTAGAGCATGGAATGGGTTGCCTGAGCTAGCCAGGAAAAACAGTGACTTGGCAGAATTTAGGTCATTGGTTAATATGCATGACTAAATGCATGACGCGTATGACGTAATCATCTTTTTTTAAAGTAACGTCTGTATCATATAAGATAAGAAGATAAGATTGAACTTTCTCAACGCTCAATCTGTTTCTTTTTGTTTTCAGCACTAAAAAAAAAAATTAACATTAAAAAAAACACAAAAAAAAAACAAAAACAGCTTTACATCTAAATATGGGCAAGCAAAAAAACAACATTTTTTTATCTTAATTTATTACAGTAAATGGCGAATCCTATTTGTGGATAAGGTTTATAACAAATATCTAGAGGATCGATAAATTGATTATGGAATAGTGTCATTCACTGATCAGATAAGTCAAACCAGGCTTTATTTAAAATTATGAAAGTTGAAAGATGACATGAAAGCAAAGCCCCATAGATTCAAAAGGAGGTACACTACCTGTTGAGTAATACAGTTCTAGCGCCCTAGCATTTTTCATACCGTTTATTGTTCAGCAGTGGTCATTGCGATAGATCAAAAAAAAAATATTTAAGAATTTGTTTGATAAAGAGCAAGTTAAAATTGGCTCCGCTTGCTGTTCTTTCCATTAAACGATTTTTAAAAGTTACATCTAAATATAATCTATTACAATAAATGGCGAATCCGATTGGTGGATGAGGTTATAACAAAGATTCGAGAGATTGACGAATAGATAAATTGATTATGGAATAGTGTTATTCACTGATCAACTTTAGTTTTGGTTGAAACTTTTAAAGAAAGTTAACAGCATTTTTAAAACTAATAACTCGGACCAGGCTTTATTTGGAATAGTTATAAATTTGAAATTTGACAGGAAAGCAAAGCCCCATAGATTCAATACGAGATAGGCCTATAGGCCTACTATACTTATTATTGAACAATGCAGTTCTAATAAAAAATACAAGTAGGCCCTACCGGTACTAAAGGACATAAAATCCGCGACAGAGCGGTCATTGTGAAAGTTCCGATTAATCAAAAAATTTATTTCAGAATTTATATGACAATGATCAGGTTGGCTTCACTTGCTGTTCTTTCCATTCAACGAAAAACAGACAAAGGTTTAGAAATAGATGCACAGGTTTTTGAATGGCAGTATCAGAGTTGTGAGAGTATGCCTGCAACTATAGTACGCTTTGCCCTGCCTGTTGTTATGATGACCCTAGCCCTAGGAATCTTTTGAACCTTGCCCGCATTCATTCCCTATTATAGCTAGCTGCCGTTCTGAAAGAAATGGGAATAAAATAGATCTAAGACTAGATCTTGTAGGCTTACTTTACAAAACTGGATTGATATATCCTAGGCCTTTATAGTGGATCTAAAATAATCTAAATTTGTGATGCCCATAATACGGCCCACGTATTTTGTACTTAATGTGAAGTATTTAAAAGTATTTACATTGAAGTTTTAACATTTAAGTACTTAAGTATTTACATTCGTGCATAATGTTCCGGAACTGTCAGTCAGTCAGTATCGGCCTGTGATTTCGTTATTTTCAGTCGAGAAAAAAATACTTGTTCACATATGTATTTGGACCCAAATAATGTGAAAATCTATAAGCAATTTTTCAAAGTGTGAAAATACTGCTTCTGGCACCCACAAGACTCCCACGGAAGAACTGACAGGAACTTCTCTTTTAGGTCGTAATTTGCTTGGAGGTATGTCCTCTGGAGCTAAATGAACTTCTGCACTAAATGGTAAGCAGAGGGTATTGAAAACAGGTTCCAAACTCTTGATGTTTAAAAATTTGCTTTCGAATTCACAATCAAGGAATCCAAATAAGTCTTGTACTTTTCAGCCATTTTACTAGAAATAGTTTCACCTTTCAACGAAGAAAAAAGAACAAAACCTGTTTTGACTTGCTTGCCTTGACAAATGGTATAGCTTTGTTTGAAAAGATTTATCATGCACACACATTTCATGTGGAAACAACCCACTGCAATACTACCGATGTAAAAAGTGAAGTCTGTCTTCCACTCTTCATTAGAAATATTAGTCGCAGTCAAAAGAACACAGTTTCTTCCTTGAGATACCATTTTCTTCTCAATACCATCTTGCCCATGCTAGGAAAGCGAATACCACTGTGTATGATTTGTTTCCAAATCAAGTACTTCTATGAACTATCTGTGGTAATTTCCTTTACCTCTGATACGTTTGGTCACTGATACAATTTGGTCAATAATATGTTTGATATTCAATGCAACGTTGCGCTAACTTTCCCATTAAGAGTTTATGGTTGGGATGCAATTCTATTTTACTCAGTCAAAGCACGGGCTCAATCAGTTGTTACACATGCCATCTAGTTCCAAAGCAACCCAACACTTTAAACACAGTTCTTCTTAACATTGAATAAATACTAAAGTGAGTATGTGTTTTTGACTGAATGTTTTGATTACTAATAAGAATGATCTTCTTTTACTTTAAACTTTTTAGAATGACATGATGAGACAATATTTCTTTACTCTCTTCCTCATAAGTGATAGGAATTAGAACTTTCTAAAATTTATATAAGTATTTATAATTACTTATTTTATTTATTATATTTATTTGCATTGCATTTTTTATATGTATAAACCTGATTTCTGTAGGTGTCCTCGGGCCGCATAAAAGACTCTGGCGGGCCGCATGTGGCCCGCGGGCCGTAATTTGCCCACCCCTGTTTTAGATCATTCAAAGCTCTGATGCAACGGCTACTTTTTTCTTTTCTGAAAGCGAAAAATCTAAATTTTAAATCAATTATGCATGCTGTTTTTTCATTTAAAAATACATCATTTTACAACTATTCACTAATAGTAACAAACACTGGAGGCTTTTAGTTAGGGAGAGGACCATTTACCATTTTTAACACATTTTTGCTAATGGTTTTAGATTTTTGGTAAATAAAAAATTATTATATTTTTAATCACTTTTATTGCTAGTTATGTAAGTTTTGTCAAACTAAATACTATATTTACCACAAAAAAAAATTAACTTCTATTTACTTTGCAAATAAGTTGAACATAATTTAAAACAACAATTAAAAAATAATTTTTCATATTATCGCGTGAACTGCATAGCATTCACATCACCCACCATAGATCACAAAACTAAAGGATTTTTTTTTTACGAAATGTCGTTTTTATGTATAGGCTTTAAATAAGAGACTGGCCCTTTACAAAACAATCTTATCAATTAGATACTCATTATAAGACATCGGTTAAGCCAGGTTCACATTTAACTTCACATTCACTTTCACCTATCCCTTGGTCTGCTAGACCTTTGGGGCACCACACAGAATCTGTCAACCTTCTTTCTCCATTCTTCTCTGTCATTTTCTTTTGATAGAATTTCCTTCTTATATTTCTGAAGATATTGAAACCTGCCTTTTCCCTGCCTGGATGGGCCACTTCGGAGGCCGATTTTTAGTTTGTGTTTCCACACAAACTGTCTTTTTAACCTTGTTTTTTCTTTTAAAAAAAAAAGCACTGAGTAGAACTATTATAAGTTTAATCACATGACTGTTCCAAACTAATTGATACTTTTTTCTTCTTCTTCATTCTCATTTTACATGCAGGAGAGTTCAGATCAGTAATACTATATATAAGATCAGGGCCGTCGCAAGGGTTGTGGCCGCCTGCGTGCGAAATTTAAAAAATGCCGCCCCCCCCCCTTTTTTTTTCTAGAAAAAAATCCATTAAGACTGAGCTGGACACTGTTCCAAAAGTGCACTTTAAATCTATCTTTTTTAGACTATTCCAATTTTCCCTTTCATATTAGCACAGTTGTTGTACCCCTCAAGTACAACTAGGAATCATGCACTAGGAACAATTTCGGATTTATGTTCAGAAACCTGACATCTTGATTCTTTGTGATAAACATTAAAAACTGATCTCGTTATGTGTACTCACTTATGCTCCTGTATGTGCGACGATTATATTTGATGAGCTGCGCAGGTATATTACAATGAACAGTGTAATAGACCTCATTCACCAATCGTAAACAAACAACATGTAGCCACGTGATAATATTGATAAAACATGAAAAAAACTGTCACTGGACAGCTTGTGTGTATTACGTAATTTGTATTGAAGAGATAAAGAATCAAGTGGCTAAATGTTGTTTGTTTACAATTGGTGAATGATGTCCATTGATCATGATCTATATACAATTTCTCGATAACTTTGACTGCTCAACAGTGATATGTGGTTTGGACGTGGAAATGTTAACTTGTTTGTTATTGTAAGTTAAAGTATAATCCAAAAACAAAATTCAAAATGCAAAAGCCATTGACAGTGGAACCTTTTCAACGTACTGTACACTTTCATTATAATTATTACGATTGTATTTGGGAGAGTTGTGCATTGTATCCACAATTATATATGACATATATATGCGGATTCAGAGTTGCCTACATATTTATCCAACAAATTAAGCGATTCACCGCAGATAAATGTATCGACCTCTTCTTTCCTGAGTAAACACCGAATTTTACAAAGAAAGGGAGATTAATTTTTTTAATTTCAAAATGGATTCATTACTTCTTAATCTAGACTCTAGATCTAGACTACAATCTAGTAGTACTGAAATTATTCTAGATCTAGTATCATCTAGATTCTAGACTTTTACTTTAACTTTTAACTGCTTTATTTAATTATTAATAGACTTTCTTTCATTAACTTTAAGTCAAGTACTGAAGTAGTTTTACTGTTTAGTTTTTATTAAGAAAAGACAAGCCAGACGTTTCGATACCATTTTTCCGATATAGATCTAGATCTAGATGTAATATATAGATGTATTGTATACTTTTATACTATTATAAAGCCAAGAATCTAGATCTATAAAAAAATAGATCTATCTAGATCTATCACTATGACTTTTACTATGAATCCCTATCACTATCCAGAGTCTAGATAGTAGAAGTGATCAGTAATATGCAATACTAGATTATGTAGTTGCACCAAAAAATTTAAATTGATCCTATACAAACAAATGTGTAATAGAATGAAAGAGGATGAAAAGTGCTTTCCAACAACACCAAATTTATTATGCTAGCATTATTGGTTCAAAAGTTATTGTGAATTTAAGTTTGTCCGAGGCGTCCTGACATCCTATGGACTTTATATAGAGAAATAAAAAAAAAAGTAAAGCAAATTTTTTTTCATGTGAATATTTCAAAAACTATTGTGAATACATATGCAAAAGTATATCAAATTGTACATTTTTAAAGGAGGAATTTTAATTTATAAGTGGCAAATCAAAATGAAATTAAAATTTTAAAATATCATTAGTAAATTATGGAAAAATACAATTTTTTCTAATTTTCTTAAAATAGTCTATAAAAAGAAAAATGCTCCTGGTTGTCAAGTTTTCAACACAATAAGCTTTTAAATTGATATAGATCTATCTAGTTATAAAACTCAAGAAAATGTCATAAAAACACTCAGTTATAAAGCAATGTCTTTTCTTAGGACATGCTTAATTTCAGTTTTGTAAAACCTGAACAGGAAATTGTTTTGATGTCAAATACTTTAGTATAGATTCTTCTTATCTTATCTTCTTAAATCTTATATAATACAGACGTTACATCAAAAAAGAAGATGATTACGTTCTAAGCGTCATGCATTTAGTCATGCAAATTAACCAATGACTTAAATTCTGCCTAGTCACTGGTTTTCCTGGCTAGCTCAGGCAACCCATTCCATGCTCTAATAGCACAAGGGA
Organism: Biomphalaria sudanica; assembly: GCA_036873155.1. Taxonomy (NCBI): domain Eukaryota; kingdom Metazoa; phylum Mollusca; class Gastropoda; family Planorbidae; genus Biomphalaria; species Biomphalaria sudanica. The sequence continues at coordinate 505,808 of JAZGLO010000245.1, read as the reverse complement.
AGAAGGAGTATTTGTACAAATTTGTCCTAGCCCTAGCATATGGGACGAGGAATGTGCCTTTATCATTGTGTCTTTCAGAGTATTTTATTAAATTTTGTTTCTGTATTTGAAGGTTATGGTTCAGTGATTTATGTATAATTGCTTAATTTACTTTTGAGTCTTCTGTCCTGAAGGCTTCCTAAATTTAGTGATTTTACTAATGGTGTTACTCTAGTCAAATGTGAATATTCATTTGTTATGATACTCACTGCTCTATTTTGTGTATGTTCCAGTTTCTTAATGTTTTCTTGAGTTGAGGGGTCCCAAACAGAGGATGCATATTCTATTATTGGCCTAACCTTACTATTTTAGCTTTATATGTTCTTATTTGATTTATAGAAATTTCTTTTAATAAACCCTAATGCTTTGTTTGATTTTTTTATAGTTTCATCAATATGTGGATTCCATGACAGTTTTTCATTTATTATAACACCTAGGTATTTTGCGTTTTTAGTCTGTGTTACTGGTTTGCCATGAATAAGATAAGTGGAATTAATTTGTTTTAGTTTTTTTGTTACTCTTAATAACTGACATTTTTCTGGGTGAAAAGACATGCTCCAATTTGATTCCCATTTCTGTAATTCATCTTATTCTCTTTGTATACAATCGTCTGCAAATAATCTGACTTTTGTTCCTGAAATAATGCAATTTGGTAAATCATTTAGGTAAATTGAAAATAGTAGTGGACCTAAGACTGTTCCTTGAGGTACACCTGAGTTTACTGTTATCTGTGTTGATTTAGAGCCATTTATTATTACAGTTTGTTCTCTCTCTATCAGAAAATCTCTAATCCACTGTCACTATAGAGTATAGTCTAGACTTCTAGAGTCTGTATATTAAAATTATAATCATAAATCATATGATATATAAATAATATACTCATAATACTGTCTATTTTTTTTTATAATTATATATTAAATATTAGATCTATATATCTAAAATCATTTACATTTTCAATAATCTGCATTTTTTTTCCTGCATATTTAATATATTCTTAAAATCTATTTTTATAAGATTAAGAGAAACCTGATTCTGCGTATCTCAAGTATCTGCTTATCTAGTCACGTAAACTAATAACCTATAGCCTATATATATAATTTTATTATTAATATATGACTATAGTGTAGTTACTAGTTACACATGCTAAGACATAGTCTGTCATTTGTATTAATTATATAATGTGTATATATAGTAGATTCTTATATAAGGCACACCTCATCAAATTCTCCTTAAAGAAACGGGTCACTTTTTTGTTTATAATTCATTTGTTTTTATGTTTGGAGCTAAAATCAGTGTTTCGGGACTCGTATCCAATATTAGAAAAGTTTCAGTATTTTTGTTCCGCTTTTCCAAAGCAGATGGCAGTTTTTTTAGATTCTTGGTAACCTTGTATGTATTTTAAAGCTATTGTTTTAACCTCCCCCAGCAATATATACCCATATAAAGGATGAGGGCTATATTATGAGCCTGTTTGATCATAGGCTGATGGATATATCAAAATAAGCTTCCAAACATGTTTAGAAAGACATTCCAATCACATTTATATTGTTAGCTGTTAAACAAAATTTAATAAGTAGGTGTCACATTCCAACGAATAATAATGAATTTAACACATTCTCCTGTAGTAAGCAAGGCAAAATCGTAATAAGAAATATTATTGGAAGTAATAAATCTATGATTTTTTCAATGAATAAACATGACTTAGACCGAGATATCTAGAATATATAAGTTATGAATGAAAGAAAACGTGCAGGCTGCTAATTTGAAGCCAGAGACCATGCCCACTGCAGGTGATCACGCCAGATGAGCTGGCGGTGAGGAGAGGTATACAATAAACGTGTAGTGTCACAACCTATCAAACAGGCAGTGGAGGGAAGGGAGAGAGAGTCATGAAAAGAATTATAAGCATCTATGGGAGGGAGGGGTTTTAAGGGGTAACAAAACGAACATCCAAATTATGAAAACAAGAAGAGGGTCCTTGGATGGGAATTAAAAGAAAGACAGAGAGAAAATTCATATATATATATATATAGATAGATAGATAGATATATAGATATATATAAATGTGAAGTATTGTCATAAAAGGAGTGGTCATTTGTAGATGTTTTGAATAGTTCAAGCTTAGCTCAAAGATTGTTCTCTAGGAATTGGTGTTTAAAATAAAAGAGCTTTGATATGCAATTTAGCATCAGAGGATGGAGAATGTTGAGCATTAGTTCAAAATACCTCATTTCTTTTATCATCTCAAGTTATGGATTTATTTTGAGTGATTTTTTTAGGAACATGAAATATTTCAAGACCTGGACTGTAATAGAAGCATGTTTGCTTGATGATTATACCCCAACCACTAAATGGGACAGCACAAATGACAAAATCTTTGTATTTTTGTAAATATTTGCAGTTTCTGACAGCTTTAGCAAATTCAAATTTTGTGATCTATAACCTATTACCTTGAAAAGCTTGAGGTCTTCAATTATATGGATAAAACCTTAAGGCTATGTTATTTTTGTGACACCTTACAAATTTCATTAAAAAATTATTTTTTTTTATAAACATACTTGCCTAGATGTTAACTATTACATTTGAATTTTTTGTTACAGGGTGAACCATTGTTTTAATTGCATAACCACACAATTATGACAAATTTTATTCAAAAATTAAAAAAAAAAAGTTAATAGTTGCTTATAGAGGCACTGAGAAACATAGTTCCTACCATGGATGACATGAACTTAGACTCAACAAATAAGCTTAAAAAAATCATGAAAATTGAGAAGATAGAAAGGTCTTTAGACTCAGAGATGACAGAAGTGTAGTGTCACAACCTATCAAACAGGCAGTGGAGGAAAGGGAGAGAGAGTCATGAAAAGAATTAATAGCATCTATGGGAGGGAGGGGTTTAAAGGGGTAACAAAACGAACATCCAAATTATGAAAATGGGATGGGAATTAAAAGAAAGAGAAAATACATGTAGCCAATTTTAAAATATCATGTGTAAATTAAATTATAATAATTAATTTATAGATCTATTTAGATTTATTTCTGTCTGTCTCTACACTTATATAGGTAAGCCTATATAAATAAATAAAAACGATATATATATATACATATATATATATATAGAGAGAGAGAGAGAGAGAGGCAATATGAGGCAATATACTATAAAAACATATATTGCCTGATGTGAATCTACTTCTTTTAATACAATCTAAATAATTTTTAATTAGCACAGATATAATTTATTAGCAATAATATAGTGGTGATTAATGACAGTGCTCAGTGTGCACTGAAGGAGAAAGCACAAAAACTGCGTTCAGTATAGGAGCATGAAGTGACCTAATTTATTTTAAAATAAAATCTTGACTATGAGTCGTAATTCAAAGGAATACAGCTATTTTTATAGTCCTTTAGTTGCAGAAAAAGAATCTGCTTTCAGTTTTTTTGTAAGTTAAACCATCACCAAATAAAAAAATAGAATAAAAATTTGACCTTTTTCCCGAATACGGTGTGCCTTATATAGGAATCTACTATATATAATAATAGGGCTAGGATATAGATATATAATATTTAATATATTATATATATATATATATTATATATATATATATATTATATATATATATATATATATAGATATATATATATATATATATATAGATATATATATATATATATAGATATATATATATATATATATTTATTATAAGCGTCTTTATGTAATAAATAACTTGTATTATTTTCTTGTTTTAATAATATTTTAATTTGTGTGTTTCTAAGTAAAGTCTAAGTAAATATAAACTAACATGGATGCTATGCCTGAATGCAATGGTGTTAGTGGTAGGCCTCCTAAAAGATTAACGGTAGCACAAGTAACTCAATTGTTTTTAACCTTAGAAAGCTCAATAATGATAGTGATAGTGAAGATAATTCAACTTATTTGCCAGAAAATCATGGTGTAGATTATAGCATTATGAAGAAGAAAAAGCTAGAGATACTGTGGTTGACTCAAGATTCTGACAGTGATAGAGGTAGTGAAACTAACAATGATGGGACTGGCATTATTGCTACAATTTCAGAACAAGATGATTTTAGACCTAGAACTAGTGGTAATAATGATGGGTGGCAATGGGAGTGGGTTGCTGACAATTATCCTGTCAGTACTGCCAATACATTTAGAATGTCCCAGCCTTCTAAAAGTGGAGTCGATTCTGAGTTAGATTTGACAAGAGATTCTACATTCTTTGATGTCTTTACTATGCTATTAGATGGTTGTACCATGGCTTTTTTTAGTGGAAGGCATACAATGATTGTACTAAAATTGTGATTAAAAAACACAATCCTCCTACTGTCAGGTTTTAATAATTGGACAGACACAACTGTAGCAGAAATGTGCAAGATTCTTGCAGTTCTTATTCCGCTAGGTTTACAAAACAAAAACGTCTGGCAGGGGCTTTTGATCAAATAACAAAGAAATATATTATCGGACACGATTTAACACCATGTTTACAAGAGCTATATTTGAGCCTTTTCTTCTTTAGCATGATGATGCAGGTAATGCTGTCTCGGTGGGTAAAGATAAAGTTGAACCCTTCAAAAAGATGATGTGAGATAAAAAAAATTCATAACCCTACTGTAAACAATAGATTTCTTTTTTGAGGTGCTGTATAACTTTTTTAAGCAAATTTATCTATTTCAAATTTACTTTTTTTTTTAAAATAGGAAAAGCTATTGTTGTATTTGCTTAACCACACAATTATAACAAAACTGGATCAATGAGCTGACAAAAGTCATTCAAAAATTGAAAAGAAGAAGTACCGGTAGGTACAATAACATCTTGCTTATATAGGTACTGAAAAGTGCTACTTCAATGGATGTTTTGAAACAAGACCTTACTAGTGAGCTAAAAAATATGAAAATTGAGAAGATAGAATGGTCTTTACACTCAGAGATGACAGAAAACTGTTACATGTCTCAAACTTCTGAATTAATTTTAGAAAAACTGACACAGGTAAGACTATTTTATATAATGTCTAATACATAAGAAATAAAGAATATATTGGGAATTTATTGGGAAACTCAGATGGTTTTTCAAATCTGAGTTATTGTCATATTTAAATTCTGCATAATATTATAACCATTTATAACCCTGCCCAAAAACATAAATAGACAGTTTTTAACAAACTGTTCAGTGTATACCTAGTTACCTGTCGGGGGTGTACATTAGGCAATAATCTTTGTATGTATGTTTAGTGGTCAGATAAGAAAACCACTGACATGGTTAGAAAAGTATGCAGATTTACCCTTACAATAACTACACAGGTAAAATGTTTCTTAAGTGACCAAAGTAAACCATGCACCTTGAAATGCCAACTTCATCTGATTTAAGTTGCATTTGTTTCTTAATTACTTTTTTTTAATAATACAATGTGGTATATTTTCTTAGAGGAATCAAAGATTTAACCTATTGTTCTAGCCAGCTGATAATTTGTTTCTTTCTACAGAAAAGAAATGTAAATGTAAATCAAGAAATGACTTTCAACCAAGATATTTTGGCTAGAAACACTCCTAACAAAGATGTACATACTGGAAACTTTCAAGCCGAACAACAAAATGATTCCATTGAAAATAAAACTTGCCAGCTGGTTTGTGCAGAGAAGCAATCTTTATCAATCTCTAAACACTATGAAACAAAATATAAGTGTGACTTGTGTCAAAAACAAATAGCTAATAAATATTATTTGAAAACTCATTTAGAACTTCATTGTGGAATAAAACTGAAAACATTTAAGTGTGACTTATGTCAAAAACAAATGTCAAATAAATATTATTTAAAAGCTCATCTGGCACTACATTGTGGAATAAAACTATTTAAATGTCTAATTTGTCAGAAAGAATTCAGTTATTCCCCAGCATTAAAACAACATGTGAAAGTTCATTTTGGTAAAAAAACATTTAAGTGTGAGATTTGTCCAAAAAAATTTATTCACTTTGTTAGTTTAAAAAGGCATGGGATAATTCATTCTGGTAAAAAGCCATTTAAATGTCAAATTTGTAAAAAAGAATTCCATTGGTCCATAAGCTTAAAAAGCCATGAAAGGATTCATTCTGGTAAAAAGCTATTTAAATGTCAAATTTGCCAAAAACCATTAAGCAATTTCGCATATTTAAAAAAGCATGAGATGAATCATTCTGATAAAAAGCCATTTCAATGTCAAATTTGTCAAAGAGGATTTACTGATTACTCATATTTAAAAAGCCATGAGATGATTCATTCTGGTAAAAAGTCATTTAAATGTCAAATTTGTCAAAAAGGTTTCACTCATTTCTCATATTTAAAGAAACATGAGAGAAATCATTCTGGTAAAAAGCCATTTCAATGTCAAATTTGTCGAAGAGGATTCACTGATTCCTCAATTTTAAAACGGCATGAGATAATTCACTCTAGTGAAAAGCCATTTAAATGTCAAATTTGTCCCAAAAAATTTGCTCGTTACTCAAGTTTAAAAAGGCATGAGATGATTCATTTAGGTAAAAAATCATATAAATGTCCAATTTGTCAAAAAGGATTCAATGATTCCTCGTACTTAAAACGACATGAGGTAATTCACTCTGGTGAAAAGCCATTTAAATGTCAAATTTGTCAAAAAAAATTTGCTCTGCTCTCAAGTTTAAAAAGACATGAGATGATTCATTCTGGTAAAAAATCATTTGAATGTAAAATTTGTCAAAAAGGATTCATTTGTTCCTCATATTTAAAACAGCATGAGAGTGTTCACTCATGTAAGAAGCCATTTCAATGTCAAATTTGTCAAAAAAAATTTGCTCGACTCTCTTGCTTAAAAAAGCATGATGCACTTCATTCTGGTAAACAGCCATTAATTGTAAAATTTACAAAAAAGAATTAATTAATTCATGTTATTTAAAACAGCATGAGATAATTCATTCTGGTAAAAATTATGAGAGGGTTCCCTCAGATAGAAAGCCATTTAAATGTCAAATTTGTTTTGGAGACTTTGCTTGGCTCACTCAGTTAAATAGGCATAAGATAAATTTTGGTAAATTAATTATTTCAGCATAGCATGTGTTTAAAATGAATTCAAAAGACCATTGAAATATGTGATAGGAATTATGCTGATATTTTGGTTCTAAATGCTATGTCTATGTCTTATCTGGTATAAAGAATTAATTTCAACTCTACTGTAAAATTAACTCAGTACTTAACTATAAAATTATTTGATCTTTTTCTTTCTGGTCTGAAACCTTTCAAATGTCAAATTTTCAGAAAATATTTGTTAAAGTGTAAATGTTGTGAGATGATTTATTCTTTGCAATTTTTACAAAGCTTATATTAACTCACTCTGACTCTCTGGTAAAAAAATTTGTACACATTATTTCTCCGACTCCAATCTTGGATTTCACATTACAACATTAGAATCAATTTAAAAAAAATACCCAATTTATTAATTAACTATTGGTTATTAATTATTTTGCTTAGTATCTTGGACAAGGGAAAGAAATTGTACTTGACTGAAGTGGTGGTATAAGCTGAATTGTCTCGTTTATAGGTCACAACTCAAAGTAAGTTTGGAAGAAACTCTTCACTGCCAGAGTGCAGAGTGGTTAGAATGTTGGTTTGAGGAGGCTTGAGTAATGAGGTCAAATTCAGGTCATTTCACTTTTTTTTTTTTAATGCTTTTAAAAGCATTTCCTTTCTCTCCCCCCCCCCCCCTTTTTTTTTTTCACTTTTCCCTACTGGCCCAGATACATGATAGGATTAAAGCGTAGTGAGAAAGATAAATACAGGAAATAGTGCCAGTATTAAAGATGTGATTAGGAATTAAACCATTATTTAAATTTTAAATGCTTTATTATTTAACATTACTTGTTTTTTCAAGTGATCTTTGTTTAATTTTTTCTTCGGCCTTTTTATAATTTTAGATAATTCTGGTATACATCTTAAAATCCTTATTATTTCAGTTTTGGCCAAAGTCAGTTCTCTATATCTACAGACTTTAAATGACATGATATCATCTGAAAAATAAATGTTTTTAAAAATTACAGAAATGTGAATCAAATTGGAACATGACCTTTCAACTCAGAAAAATGTCAATTATTAACAGAAACTAAAACACTAAGACAACTTAAAACTTCTTATCCTTCATGGTAAACCAGTTACATAGACTATATGGCTCCTTCTGGATGCGCACTTTCGTCTTGAGACGGGGCAGAATCTGAAGTAACTAATCAAGTCAAATCTGGAGCGGCAGAGTTTGCCACAGTTTGTGCATATATATGCATCTGTCCTTGGACTGACAAGTCAGCTTTCTTTTTCTTTCTCTTGACTGATACAGCTTCGTTTCTTTTGCTCTCGACGAAGTTCTTACCAGCACGTACAGTCAGTCTTCATGCTGTCCGGTCTTGGACTATCTCCTCTCACATACTTTGGTTGATGCTTGTGGTTCTCATGTCTTTCTTGCAGACATCTCTTTAGGTTAGACTTGGGCAGCCCTTGGGTCAATTTTAAAACAGCATGGGATAATTCCCTCTGCAAGCTCAGCGTATAGAATGTCTTTAGGGTTTCTTCCATCTGTTATTTAACCTTGGTTAGGCCAAAATATATTACAAATGCGAAATGGAGCCGTGAGATTTACAAATATAAATATATGTATATATTCAAAAATTACTCTTCATTAGAGTAACACCATTAGTAAAATCAATAAATCTAGAGACCCTTATTTATATTTCAAGTGAAAATTCATACAAATTCATACCTCTTTCATACATAAAAAAAATTTATCCATATACATATAGTGTGTACAAAAAAATAATTACAAAAGTACCTTTAATGATAGTCCTACTTCCATAATACAGGTCTCGCTCTTGTTTTTTTTCACCGCAAGGCTTTTTAAAAAAAAATACCGGTAGCAGGTATGTTGTTCCTTAACCAAATTATAAAAAAGCGCAAATTTTAGAATGAATTTGTTTGGAATTTTAATGAAAGATAACAAAATTTCAAATGTTTTATGATTGTGTTTTAGTGCAATTCAAACAAGTGTTGCTTGTACTTGTTATGTTAATAGATAAATATATATATATTTTTGTGAACAATGTTATATTCATTTTAATACCCCGGTATCGAGTTAATATTGTACATTCTAGTTATTCCTTTATTGCTGTATCATTGAATTGGATTTAGCCTACTTATGTTTTATTGAAAACATGAAATAATTGTGTACATATTAAATTAAGAACATCAACTGTTTTCCTCTTATTTCCTTTTTCTATATCAATAAGCTAAAGGTCGAGTCAATAAAGTCCAGTGGGGAATCAGCGCTGAAAGGGCCTTTATCTCGATTGACCGTTGGAAAGGAGCTAAAGGAACAGAAATAAGAGGGGAGGGGAGAGGGCTACTTGTTTGGTGTAGTTTTGACTAATTGCATGCAAAAGACAGTCTGTCACCTATGTCTTGCAGCTAATTAGGAGGCCTAGATCTAGATTTAGCAGTGAAAGCTGTGCCATAAGTGCAGAGGATATAAGTTTTGGTTTTACTCTCAGCCTGAATGGAGGCGCGGTAAAGCGCTTGGCTTCTGAACCGAGGGTCCCGAGTTCGAATCCTGGTGGAGACTTGGATTTTTAATTTCGGGATCTTTATGCGCCTCTGAGTCCACCCAGCTCTAATGGTACCTGACATTAGTTGGGGAAAAGGCTGGTCGTTGTGCTGGCCACATGACACCCTTGTTAACCGTATGCCACAGAATCAGATGACCTTTACATCATCTGCCCTATAGACCACAAGGTCTGAAAGGGGAACTTTACTTTAGTCAGTCTGAATACGTTGAAGAATTTTCCTCAGGATCTTGTATGAAGAAATAGCCTAAGCTTTTGTTGACGTCTTTGTAAGCATAACGCAATAGGTACACGAGACCTTTAGACTAATCAACAAATACGATGCCGAGTCTGTCTCTCGGATTTTTTTCATGTAGAAATCGTAAGAAAATATCATGTCTAGACTGTCATTCAACAGCTTTCAGCCCTTATAGCCGAGGGGTGCAGACAACAAATTGGACCTACAGGACTTAGTTAAATAGTAAATGATTGATCAGCAGATAAAATAGTAGACATAAAAAGAGAAATAAATAAATAGAGAGAGAGTGACGGAGACAGAAAAAAAAAGGAAAAGACAGAATGAGAGAAAGACATAGAGACGAAGACAAAAACTCAGAGAGATACAGTGAGTAAGACTGAAAGAGAGTGGGGGGAAAGGGGCTGAGAGAGAGACGCGGAGACAGAATAGATACTGACAGAGAGAGTGGGACAAAGAGAAAAAGGGGGAGAGATGGAGATGAGACTGATAAAGGAGAGATGAAAATAGACTAGACAGACTTACAAAGAGAAAGGATATCTATATATATATATATACAATACATACCGGTATAAATTTATCTATCTTGGCCCACGGTTAACGAGGGTGTCACGTGGCCAGCACAACGACCGACCGCCTTTACTTTCCCCCAACATACATATATAAAGAGGGAGAGACAGAAAAGTAAATAGAGATGGAAACAGAACAGAGACAAAGCGAGGAGATTCAGAGAGTAAGAGAAAGAGAGATTTGGGGCAGACAGGGAGACAGAGACTCAGAAAGAGAGGACAGACAGAGTGAGAGAAAAAAATGTTCTTTTCTTTGAAATAGCAATCTTTCTACATTATTCGGTAGAGAGTAAAAGAAAAAGAATGTATTATTGAAACATGGGGTGGCAATATAGAGCATTAGTTACATTTAAAATAAATCTAGATACGGTATAGCATGGGCGTAGCCAGTTTTTTTTTTTAGGGGGGGGGGGAAATTCATAAATGCGTGTGTGTGCTTGTGTACATAATTAATCTTTATTACATTCTGAGGTTTGATTTTTTCGGAAGACGTTTATTGTACCCTATAATAGACTCTTAAAAACTCTTTATTATGCGTAATTCATTTTGTTAATCATTTCAATTCGTCTTAGCCATCTTTTTTGAGCCACATTTACTGTTTTTCAATTTCGGCAAATGACTATTCACTGCACTTTATTAATGGAGCCCAGCAACTGGTAGAAATTTGTAACCTCTATGGCTACGCTCTTGGAATTATTTGACTGTAGATTTTTTTTATCAAAAAAGGAAGTTTTATTGTCAAAATATTTTTTTTGGGGTGGGGGGGGGGGGTGTAAACAAAATCTGTTGAGTTTTTTTTTTTTTTTTTTTAATCCAAAACCCTATTAGCTACGGTCATAGAATTTGGTGACTGTAGTTTGCTTTAGAATAAAATTGAAGAGAGAGGTTTTCAAACTCAAAACTCTCTGTATGGGGGTATTGAAACTCAAAACCATCAGGAGGGGTTTTAAACTTTTAAAAAAGCCCTCTGGTGGAGGGGAGTTAAACTCAAAACCCCTTTTGGTTTTGCTACGATCATAGAATTTTGATTGTGTAATTTTCTTTTTTTTTTTATATTGAAGATGTATTTTTTTTTAGCTTCAAACCCCGCTGAATAGGTGCTTAAACTCAAAACCCCTTAGGCTACGCTCATAGCATTTTGAGTGCGTAATTTGATTTTTTTATACTGAAGTGGTGGTTCTTAGCTTTAAATCCCGCTGCAAGGGGGTTTTTAACACAAAACCTTTCTTGGCTACGCTAATAGAATCTGGTGACTGAAGTTTAGATAGTCTTATTTTGAAGAGGGGGGTTCTATCCTAAATTTCGGAGGGGGTTTTAAATTGGAAAAAAAACCAAACCTCCCTCCTGGCTACGGCTATGTGGTATAGATTCTAGATTCAGATCTATAGCTAGTTTCTAGAACTACGCCTGAGAAAATTTAATTTTTTAGTTTGCAGCATTTCAACTGCTAAAATTGTTTTTGATTTTAAAAAATTAGGCTTTATTTTGGTCAGTCTAGGACAACAAATGTAAAAAATACTTCAAGACTCTAGTCTTCATGATTACCCATGTTGATTTAGAATCTTGATCTAGTACCTACTTTTAGGTAGATCTAGATGATAGATCTAGTCATTTCTAAATCTGGATCTATATATAATATAGATCTAAATCCTAACTAGATGATGGATTTATGTAAAAAAAAAAAAAAGTTGACAGCATAAGAACCAAAAGCTCTCTTTAAAAAAAGTTAATTAAAGTAAAATATTGATAACAACAACATGGCGGCCGGTCTACGTATTATCGTATATCTACTATACTGAATATACTCTACTAATATACCGAATATACTCTACTATTACCCGTTATGCTAAATAGAATATATAGACAGTCATGGTTACATATATAATAATATTATATCTAGTAGATGAGGAGATCAGTAAGTTACAACTAAAAATCTAAATGTAACTTTGTAAGCACAAACAATTGCTACTTTTGTAACTTTTTTACAGGCTACACTGCTTTCGCTTATTAAACTTAATTATAGTTATTAACTTGAATTATTAGGCATTAAAGTTATTTACTTGAATTATTAGGCTTATTAAATGCTAAATAAAATATTAATTATATATGATTATCATAATCATTCTTATCTTATATATTTATATAATACAGACGTTACTTCAAAAAAGAAGATGATTACGTCCTACGCGTCATGCATTTAGTCATGCATATTAACCAATGACTTAAATTCTGCCAAGTCACTGGTTTTTCTGGCTAGCTCAGGCAACCCATTCCATGCTCTAATAGCACTAGGGAAGAAGGAGTATTTGTACAAATTTGTCCTAGCATATGGGACGAGGAATGTGCCTTTATTTTTGTGTCTTTAAGAGTATTTTATTAAATTTTGTATTTGAAGATTATGGTTCAGTGTTTTATGTATAATTGCTACTTTACTTTTGAGTCTTCTGTCCTGAAGGCTTTCTAAATTTAGTGATTTTACTAATGGTGTTACCCTAGTCAAATGTGAATATTCGTTTGTTATGAATCTCACTGCTCTAATTTGTGTTTGTTCCAGTTTCTTCATAATGATTTAGTCTAAAGCTGCCATATCAAACACCCCCTTTTGTATACCATACTATAAAACATCTCACCTTATTTTTATTCATGATTCATGCATCTTTATATTTGATGGTTTGTACAGAAATTGAGAAATACAAGGCATGCATTCAGAGAATGCTACTGTGAGTGTACGGCAGTGAATCGGACAACTCACGACTGACTCAAGAAAAACTGGTCACCTCACCTCTGTTACATGTAATAAAACGGGACATCAAATCAGTGAACATTGATACTGACCATTGGGAAGACATAGCTCTAAATCGCACTAGATGGAGAGAGACAGTGACCAAGAAAGCGCTATGGACAATGAAAATAGCTCTGAAAGAAAAGCGTACCATGCAAAAAATGGCTAGCTCCTCTACCACCAAAGCGAAAGCCACCTTAACCTGCGATATTTGTGGACGGGAGTGTCTCTCCAAAATAGGGCTCCACAGCCACATAAAAAAGTGTTCCAGATGAACCATAGTTGCTCTACGACTGAAGGAGGCCAACCAACTGTGGTATTATGGTGCATGATCCATTTTTCTATTTATTAACACATTTAGTTTTGTATACCTGTGCAAGATTGTTTTTCTACTAGGCGATAAAGTACACTGGTATGAAAGCGTGTTCTTTTGACCAAATACACATGAATGGGGGTGCTTTAAATACTAAGGCTACTGTATAGCCCCATGGTGCATTAGCCAAGCAAGACCTATATATTTGGATTCAGGATTAAAAGGAGAACATATATATTACACTTCCCTTGCTTTTCATTAAATCTATTCTACAGTTATGGGGGATGTTCGATAAGGTTTACAATTTTAGAAAATGCTACAACATCAAACACATTTTTTTTAGTGTTCATGTATTTTTATGCAATGTTTTCTTTAATGTTCAAAGCAAAAATAAACATAACTAGTAAATTTTTAGTATCTAAAAGACAATAAAACACACAAGCAATTTATAAATACATGTTTATTAAACATTATTTTGACAAAAATGTTTTGTTTTTTTTTAAAATTAACAGATTTTTTTGATTTTTTTTTCAGATTTATTTCATTTTTCCCCCAAAATAATTTATGTATGCTCTCCACTGCCATTGCTAGATCTATTTATAGCATTGATGTTGGCTAAATTTTGAACTATCACTGTGACTTGTGTATGGCAATTAGTCTTTTCTTTTACACTTGGTAGTTTACCTCTTACTTGACCAGAAAATACCTGAAATGAAAGAGTTAGATGATAAAAACATTTTTTAAATGCACATTGTCTGATATGGTGTACAATGTGTTTGATGTCATAGTCAGAAAAAAAAATTGTCTTTACTTTTTGTCATATTTACCCCACCCCTCTTTGACATCAGATTTTATTTTAACTACGCATGTTGAAACTGTGCTACAGATCTAATTTTATAGAACAAAAGATGACAAGTTTATAGATGGTTTCATCTTTTTTCTAGGTATGGCCAATACGGAGCTTCAATAATTCAAATGTGAAAAATCATCAGGATTCGGCTTAATATTTTTGATATGGCAGCTATACTCTATATCCTAGATGAGGTGACCATTAAGCTAGCTAAATTTACCACTAAATGTAAGCACATAGATTTAATTCCTATTTCTTTGTTAAAATATTGCCAGTTTGTAACAGTTTCAGCTAAATTATTATTTTTTTTTAATGGTTGAAGTGTTTGAGTTTGAAAAGACTTTGATTAAGCTTACCTTTATGTAGATAAAATCATCTTAAGGCTATAGATGTTATTTTTGTGGCGCTTTATTCATTTTTTTAAGCAAATTTATTATCTATTGGAATATGCTTTTTTTTCTTTTTTTTTAATAGGAATAGCTATTGTTGTGTTTGCTTAACCACACAATTATAATGATGCCCTAACAAAACTGGATCAATGAGCTAACAAAAGTTGTTCAAAAGTTGAAAAAAACAACAGTAGGCACAATAACATCTTGTTTATATAGGTACTGAGAAAGTGCTCCTTCAATGGATGTCTTGAAACAAGACTTCACTACTGAGTTAAAGAATATGAAAACTGAGAACATAGAATGGTCTTTAGACTCAGAGATGACAGAAAACAGTTACATGTCTCAAACTTCTAGATTTGTTTTAGAAGAACAGACACAGGTAAGACAATTTTATAGCATTCCTAATGCATAACAAATAGCTTTATATTTTTTTTAGATTTATATGGAAACTCACTTATTTTTTTCAATTTCAATTATTGTCATTTTAAAATTCTGGTTAAAGATTAAAACCATTTTTTTTAATGGTTAGAAAAGTTTAAATACAAAAAAAATAGTTTGTAAATTTATGACATCTCAAAATGAAAAATAATTAAATAACACTTTTTTGTTTAAGCTACATTACTCCACTACAACAATACTGAAAGCAGTTCTAGATCCAATTTAATCACATTAATTTTATTCTTATAAGCCTAGTTGGTTTGTACAGTTATATAGATCAAAGAGCATTGGGATAACCAACTAGAAAAAAATCTCATAGCCTTTTCATCCACATCTATCACTGCCCAAAAACATAAATAGACTGAGTATCTTACTGATTTCAACAACCTAGTCTCTGTATGCCTAGTTAACTGTAGGGCGTGTACATAAGGCAAAGTCTTTTTTACATTGAGTGGTCAGATAAGAAAACCACTGACATGGTTAGTCAAGTATGTAGATCTACCCTTATAATAACTACACAGGTAACATGTTTCTTAAGTGATAAAAGTAAACCATGCACCTTAAGATGCAAGCTTCAATTGATTTAAGTTACACTTATTTCTTAATTACTTTTTTGAAAAGAAAAAAAAAATTTCATAATACGATGTGGTAAATTTCTAGAGGAATCAAAGATTTCTGTCGCATTAGCTAGCTTTTTACTTCTTTCTTTCTACAGAATAGAAATGGTAATCAAGAAATGACTTTAAACCAAGATATTTTGGCTAGAAAGACTCCTAACAAAGATGTACATACTGGAAACTTGCAAGACAAAGAACAAAATGATTCCATTGAAAATAAAACTTACCAGCTGGTTTGTGCAGAGAGGCAATCTTCTTTATCAATCTCTAAACACTATGAAACAAAATATAAGTGTGACTTGTGTCAAAAACAAATAGCTAATAAATATTATTTAAAAACTCATTTAGAACTTCATTGTGGAATAAAACTGAAAACATTTAAGTGTGACTTATGTCAAAAACAAATGTCAAATAAATATTATTTAAAAGCTCATCTAGCACTACATTGTGGAATAAAACTATTCAAATGTCTAATTTGCCAGAAAGAATTCAGTTATTCCCCAGCATTAAAACAGCATGTGAAGATTCATTTTGGTAAAAAAACATTTAAATGTCAAATTAGTAAAAAAGAATTTGATTGGTCCATAAGCTTAAAAAGCCATGAAAGGATTCATTCTGGTAAAAAGCTATTTAAATGTAAAATTTGCCAAAAACCATTAAGCAATTTTGCATATTTAAAAAAACATGAGATGAATCATTCCGATAAAAAGCCATTTCAATGTAAAATTTGTCATAAAGCATTTAATGATTACTCATATTTAAAAAGCCATGAGATGATTCATTCTGGTAAAAAGTCATTTAAGTGTCAAATTTGTCAAAAAGGTTTCACTCATTTCTCATATTTAAAGAAACATGAGAGAAATCATTCTGGTAAAAAGCCATTTCAATGTCAAATTTGTCAAAGAGGATTCACTGATTTTTCAATTTTAAAACGGCATGAGATAATTCACTCTAGTGAAAAGCCATTTAAATGTCAAATTTGTCCAAAAAAATTTGCTCGGTTCTCAAGCTTAAAAAGGCATGAGATGATTCATTCAGGTAAAAAATCATATAAATGTCCAATTTGTCAAAAAGGATTCAATGTTTCCTCTTATTTAAAAAGCCATGAGATGATTCATTCTGATAAAAAGTCATTTAACTGTCAAATTTGTCAGAAAGGATTCACTCATTTCTCATATTTAAAGAAACATGAGAGGAATCATTCTGATCAAAAGCCATTTCAGTGTCTAATTTGTCAAAAAGGATTCAGTGATTCCTCAATTTTAAAACGGCATGAGATAATTCACTCTAATGAAAAGCCATTTAAATGTCAAATTTGTCAAAAAGAATTTGCTCGGTTCTCAGGCTTAAAAAGGCATGAGATAATTCATTCAGGTAAACAGCCATTAATTGTCAAATTTGTCAAAAAGAATTAATTCATTCATTCTGATAATAAGTATGAGAGGATTTCCTCAGGTAGAAAGCCATTTAAATGTCACATTGTTTTAAAATATGTGTTTGGCTCTCTTAGCTAAAAATGCATAAGATAAAAAATTATGTCAATGTAGAATGTGCTCAAAATGAATTCAAAAGACCATTTTAATATATGTTTACAAATTATGTTGATATTTTGGTTCTAAATGCCATGTCATTTAAATGTTTAATCTGCTACAAAGAATTAATTTAATCTCTGCCATAAAATTTGTTCAGTACTTAACTTTAAAACTTCATAAGATAATTCGTGCGAAAATTCTTTCTTGTCTGAAACCTTTTTAATGTTAAGTTATCAGAAAAGATTTGTCAAAGTGTAAATGTTGTAAGATGATTTATTATTGTGCAATTTTTTACAAAGATCATATTTACTCTTGTCTTTCTGACTGTCTGGTAAAATGTTTGTATGTTATTTTTCTGACTTCCAATTTTGGATTTTATATTACAACATAAGAATCAATAAAAAAAAATTAACCAATTAGTTCATAACTATTGGTAGTTAATTATTTTGTCTGGTACCTTGGTCAAGGGAAAGAAATAGTACTTGACTGAAGTGGTGAAGAGCTGAAATAGTCCTGTTTATAAGTCACAGCTTCTAAGTAAGTTAGGAAAAAACTCCTCACTACCAGAGTGGTTAGAATGTTGGCTTGAGGAGACTTGAACCATAAGTTTGAATTCAGGTTATTCTCCTTCTCTTTTTTTTTTTTATAAATGCCTTTTAAAGAGATTATAGTAAAATCAGCCATGATATCCCTTTCTCTCTCTCCCTGACCTTTTCCTTTTCCCAACTGGTTCAGACAAGTGATAGGATTAAAGTGAATTGAGAAAACATGAACAAAAACACTTGGTAAAAATATTTCTAATCGCACAGATTTATTGTTGTACTAATTCGATTACAAAACTAATTTTGATACAATAACAATAAGCCTTGTTGTTTTAGAAGTATTTCTTATGTTTTTCTTGTTTCTAAATATTCATTTTGAGATAATAGATTTTGTTGAGAGACCATTAAAATGTTTAAGATGTGATTAGGGGGTAAGCCATTATTTAAAGTTTAAATGCTATGCTATTTAAAATTATTTGTTTTATTAAACAATCTTTGTTTTTTTCTTCATCCTTTTTATACTATTAGATAATAAATTCTGGTATACATCCTTATAATTTCAACTTTGGCCAAAGTCAGTTCTCTAAATCTACAGACTTTAAATGGCATGAAATAATCTGGAAAAAAAAAGTGTTTTTAAGAATTATTGAAATGTTAATCAAATTGGAAAATGACTTTAAATCCAGAAAAATATCAATTGTTAACAGAAACTAAAAAAGCAAGACAACTTGAAACTTCTTATCCTTCATAGTAAACCAGTTACACTGACTAAAAACTCATAATATCTAGTTGTTATAAACAGAAAAGCTATTATGGCATTCCTAATTGATTACATTCTTATAATAATCAAACCAAGTATTAGGGTTTATTAAAAGAAATTTTTTAAAAATCAAATAAGAAAATAAAACTAAAATGTTATTTAACCTTGGTTAGGCCAATACTTATGTAACAGATGCAAAATAGCCTTAAGATTTGCTAAAAAAAAACAACACATTTCATTAGAGTAGCACCATAAGCAAAATCCCTAAATTTAGAGGCCCTTTAGGATAAATGACAAAAAAAAATTAGCAATAGTATATAAAACATTTAACCATAATTAACAAATACAAAAAAAAACTACTAAAATTATTATTCATATGCTAGGACAAATGTGTAGGCCTACAACTGGTTCTTCTTCCCCCTAGTGCTATTAGAGCATGGAATTGGTTGCTAACCATTAATTATTAACCAACCTTTCGGCAAATTTGAAGTGACTGATTTACATGCATGACTAGATTAAATGATGTAATGATCTTCTCTTTTGCACTAATGTCTGTAATTCATAAGATAAGAATTCTTGACATCCTGAAGTTACAAACAAATCTATGATAGTTCACTTGTACAAATCACAAAATTGAATGCAACAATGTCAGAATTTTGAATGTATGACTTATTATTTATTTATTTATTTTGAAAATGCACTAGAGCTTCTAATTTGTTTAATCCTTGTTTGATTGCAATAAATAAAAAAATGAAAAGATTCTGTCACACAGGAGTTCTGTAAGGATGCAAGTGCAAGAAGTAGGCCAAGTGGACATTTTTGAAAACTATAAAAATAACTGGAAGATTTAAATTTACATAAGTGAATTACTTTTAGTTAATTTTTTTATATATATTTCAATTGAAAATTCATTCAAGCTTCACCTCTTTCCAACATACAAAAAATGTATCCATAATCATATGGTGTATAAAAAAAAATATTTTTACAACAAAAATGTGTTCTACTTGCATAGCACATAACACTTCCATAACACAGTTATCACTTTTTTTTTTTCATCACAAGGCATAGAAAGCAAAAAAATACCTGTAGCGAGTAGATTGCTTCCCAAAATTGTAGAATTTTTTGAAATTGTTTTCTGATTGTGTTTTGCTACAGTTAATTACTTAGGATCACTGTAAGCCCAGTGCAATTCTAACAAGTGTTGCTTGTACTTATGTGTACAGGAATGCAATGTTTGCTAACAATGTTCTATTAATTTTAAGATTCAGTTGATATTGTTCTTTCTAGTTATTCTTTTAGTAGATTAGAAATTATTAATTCATAGAATTTTTTTTTAACCTAACCCTAACAAAACCACTACCATTAGATTTTGATTGAATTGGATTTACTTACTGTTTTTGAGAACATTTTGTACAGATTAAATTATGTAACTTTACTGAGAACATTTTGTACAAATTAAATTTAGTAACTTTACTGAAAACATTTTGTACAGATTACATTTAGTAACTTTACTGAGAACATTTTGTACAAATTAAATTTAGTAACTTTACTGAAAACATTTTGTACAGATTAAATTTAGTAACTTGACTGAGAACATTTTGTACAGATTAAATTTAGTAACTTTACTGAGAACATTTTGTACAGATTAAATTATGTATCTTGACTGAGAACATTTTGTACAGATTAAATTTACTGAGAACATTTTGTACAGATTAAATTTAGTAACTTGACTGAGAACATTTTGTACAGATTAAATTTAGTAACTTTACTGAGAACATTTTGTACAGATTAAATTTAGTAACTTGACTGAGAACATTTTGTACAGATTAAATTTAGTAACTTGACTGAGAACATTTTGTACAGATTAAATTTAGTAACTTTACTCAGAACATTTTGTACAGATTAAATTTAGTAACTTTACTGAAAACATTTTGTACAGATTAAATTTAGTAACTTTACTGAGAACATTTTGTACAGATTAAATTATGTAACTTGACTGAGAACATTTTGTACAGATTAAATTATGTAACTTGACTGAGAACATTTTGTACAGATTAAATTATGTAACTTGACTGAGAACATTTTGTACAGATTAAATTATGTAACTTGACTGAGAACATTTTGTACAGATTAAATTTAGTAACTTTACTGAGAACATTTTGTACAGATTAAATTTAGTAACTTGACTGAGAACATTTTGTACAGATTTAATTATGTAACTTGACTGAGAACATTTTGTACAGATTAAATTTAGTAACTTTACTGAGAACATTTTGTACAGATTAAATTTAGTAACTTGACTGAGAACATTTTGTACAGATTTAATTATGTAACTTGACTGAGAACATTTTGTACAGATTAAATTTCGTAACTTTACTGAGAACATTTTGTACAGATTAAATTTAGTAACTTGACTGAGAACATTTTGTACAGATTTAATTATGTAACTTGACTGAGAACATTTTGTACAGATTAAATTTCGTAACTTTACTGAGAACATTTTGTACAGATTAAATTTAGTAACTTGACTGAGAACATTTTGTACAGATTTAATTATGTAACTTGACTGAGAACATTTTGTACAGATTAAATTTCGTAACTTTACTGAGAACATTTTGTACAGATTAAATTTAGTAACTTCACTGAGAACATTTTGTACAGATTAAATTTAGTAACTTTACTGAGAACATTTTGTACAGATTAAATTTAGTAACTTTACTGAAAACATTTTGTACAGATTAAATTTAGTAACTTTACTGAGAACATTTTGTACAGATTAAATTTAGTAACTTTACTGAGAACATTTTGTACAGATTAAATTATGTAACTTGACTGAGAACATTTGGTACAGATTAAATTTAGTAACTTTACTGAGAACATTTTGTACAGATTAAATTTAGTAACTTTACTGAGAACATTTTGTACAGATTAAATTATGTAACTTGACTGAGAACATTTGGTACAGATTAAATTTAGTAACTTTACTGAGAACATTTTGTACAGATTAAATTTAGTAACTTTACTGAGAACATCAACTGTTTTCCTGTTGTTTTTGTTTTCTCTATTATAAAGACATAGTACACTTAAGATTGAATCAATGAAGTCCAGTGGGGAATCAGCGCGGAAAGGACATGTATCCTGATTGACCGTCGGAAAGGATTGTATCCAATAGACAGGCTTGGACATATGAGTCTTCACCGTCAGTCTTGTCTGAAGGATCCACCATGCTATTGACCACCTGAGATACCTGGACAGTTAGTGGCATACCTGTAGCGCACTACCACAGAAAAAGGACCCGCTCGCTAGTATTGGTCGGAGGCTGAGTTGGCTACAGGGGATTGCCTTCGTGTTCCTATTCTTAAACCTCCACAAGAACCGTGATGGAACCGCCAATCCAGCCACCTATTACTTAAACGGCCCCCCCCCCCTGAGTGGAAAGGTGCGGCTGACTTTTTCGACTCGGCGAAGGAGTCTCTGTTACATCTTCACACCGATAAGATCGAATCAAATTATTAATTGTCATGAGAGTCTGGTATCCAAAGGTTCATTTTCTCCTGAGTCTTAACTAAAGGGTTACACACGTGACCTTGATAGTGTGATTTAAAACAATACATTGGACTCCAGCTTGGTTAAAGGGGATGACTCAATGCCTAAGTAGCTTTTCTTCTAAATTTTCCTCCTGGTTGACATCTTAGCAGTAGAGATTTGATTATCCCCGTACTTGTTTCCCCCTTTATTAAATCTGAGAAGTATCATATGCTAACTCAAGCTCACAATTATTTAAGTCGCATGAGCAGTCCAAGTCCTCTACTTCGTTGCCAGAGTCTGTATTTGAGAGAAATATTTTTTTTTAGGATTAAAAAAGAGTCAATGGATGCTCATACTACTTCTTGTCCCACGAGTTGCAGTCATAAGGAAAATAAATCGCTTCCTCTAAAGCTCCAATTTATTAGTCCTCGCCTGCGCACTGTGACCCATTTTTTGTCCGTATTCAGCTTCTGATGCTGTTTCATCTATTGGACAGCCCATACCTTTAAATAGATACGTCACTAATCTTTTACTAATGGTTCATTCTGTTTTTCTCTCAATAAATAAAGTCTTTCAGAATCATTCTTAGCAGCAAGAAATCTACACACATTGTCCTTTAGTTCATTGCTACTTTTCACACCAACTACTGCGATATGTTATGAATACGATGTTAATCTCACCAATGTTGGTTTATATTTTATCTTTTCAGCCATTCGGATTGAAAGCACAAATCGCCTTTCGGCTTAATTGCAGCACATTGCCCAATGATTTCTGTTACCACACAGGCTGTATGTTTCACCGTAAGCTGGGCATCTGCTCATTTTGTGCATGTATTTAAAACGCTGACACTTAAGTTGACCTAATTGTTAAGATTTTTTGTCCTCATCACCTCCTTACTTTAAAGTTCATGCACTACGTCTGGTGAAACTGAGGATGAGAGTTCCACTATGGGTGTTGTGTAATTACACGTGTCTGTTCCACTCGCCAGTACATATGAACACATTACTTTGAACAGGATTATCTTTCTCATAGTGTTCTTATAAAATAAACCTTCAATGTTCGACACTTTTGTCACGGGCCACATCAACAAAAGGTAGAAAAAAAAAATTAAATTTACAATAAACCATCGTTAACGTTTTTGTTTTTGTGTTTTGTATCGGAGATTTAGACAATGTTCTGCAAGTAACACGAAATAGAAATAAATAGTTCCAGTGGCAGCTCTGTCTGGGCACTTGGCACATTGGCTGCAGATAGATTTGTACACACGGAAACGACGATCATTGTTCAGTCTTAACACGATCATCATCACATGGTCAGACTGAACACGGTTATTACGGTCATCACGGTCACCACATGGTCCAAACTGAACAAGATCATCACATGGTCAGACTGAACAAGGTCATCACCACATGGTCCAAACTGAACAAGATCATCATCGCACGGTCCTGAGAACACCCTTCCCACATTTCGCTACAGACGTATTCCTTTTCGACTCAAGCCTCATCCCTCTACAAGAAGAGTCAGCTCCGAGTCCTTCCTGGCATCTACCAGACAAGCTCAGAGGCCAACCGACCAGCAAAGAAAGATAAGAACTAAAAATAGAAACACTTATCCACTCCTTCATATGCAATCAATGATGAAATTAATCCACCTGAATCATTGTTGACTCACTACCCAAGCTAGTAATGATATTGTTGTTGTTAAATAAATTTGTATTTTTTTTATTCAACCTAAAGTCAGTTCATTTGTTCTAATTGTTGCTCGTAGTGGGCCTGTTCAATATTTACTTATGTGAGCGGGGAAACTCAAAATTACTTCCCCTAGAGTAACGAACCAAAAATCATTTAAAATAATATTAAAACCTCGCCACAATCACATGGTCTAGACTGAACACCTTGCCACATAATTTTTTTCCTCATAGATATTAACTTCTCTGATTAAAAAGAAAACAATTGTTTTATGGCGAATAAATACCGGTATCAAGATTTTGAGCGGTATCAGAAATGTCGGCAAACTCGTCAGCAGTAATAGAAAATAGCTTACAGCCAATTAATTTTCTTACTTAAGGTCAACATTTTCATCAATCCTCCTCTCTAGGTGTGATCTAACTGTTGCTTCTCATACCGAGAATGCCGCTTTATCTATTTATGTGTTTGGTTTATAAAGCTGCTTAAGTTATGTTCTTTCTTTATAAAAAAAATATATTGGCTAAGAATCGGCACCATTCCTTGAATCCTAAGGTAGGAAAAGTTTGTGTGTGTGTGTGGAGAGCGGATTTTCTACACTATATGTCGACGTTTCTACGGGCCGCATAGAAACATGACTGTTCCTCGGGCCGTATTTTCGACATTACTGCTCTAAAGCATTTGGAAAGAGTATTCTTCCATTTGACTACGCTGCCACCATGTCAAGATTTCCACAAGACGAAATATACACAAAGATAACGTTCATGCAGTAATAATGAATACACTTCATATCTGAATTGATCTACCGTTCAATATCACGCTCTCCATTCTTTAGTACTGCATTTTTTTTATATCAGCACAAGTCTAGGGTGCCAAACTACAAATGTAAAAAGCGGTAAAATACAGATGTTGTTGTTGTTGTTGTTGTTTTTTTTGTCTCTTTGTGGAGGTCATATTTAATGTTAATTAGCCTAAGTAGGCATCTGGCATGTCCAGTATTTTTTTTTTATATAGAGTGACACTTGTTGAATAGGTAGCTCTATTTACCGAACAAAACAAAAATTGCAAGGATCTTGTAACGGGCAATTTAGATCTGAGATCATTGGTTCTAGATAGTGCAATTATGGTTATATCTGATCATATGCAGGAAACATAACAGAAAGCCTCGGAAAAATTGAACACAATAGAGCGGATGGCCACTATGAAATAAAGCTCCAATAAATGTGGAAAAGGAATTAAGATGACACATCAGAGACCTATTTATTATTCAGCTAGAACGACACATAAACAGATAAAAGGTACTTAGTAACACAATAGATCAGTGATGCCCAATATACGGCCCGCGGGCCAGATCCGGCCCGCAACTTGGTTCCATCCGGCCCGCCAAGACGTCGTATAAACTGAAGTAGTTGAAAAATGTATCTCTATCTACGTTATGGCTCTAATTTGTTCTCTAATTGATTGGTATTGTGGCCTTTAACATTATTTCGTTTAAAAGATGGGACTCTGAATGTAGGATGTACAAGGAAAAGTGAACGGATCTTTACTTGTTTGCGGAACATCATAAAAAGCCATGAAGTTTGCTCCGTAAAAAAAAAGTGTGGCTGTTTAAAAAAAAGAACAACATATAAACGGCCATTCTTGATTTGAGAATAAAAGATTGTTACGGGTACTACTAGATCCACAGGTTTCTTCTTTTTAATAGTCGAAGGTTAATTACTTTTCATTTCTGTATCATTTTGTTGATGTGGCCCGCAACACGAGTGTTTGAAATTAAAATGGCCCGCAGGATGAGTAAGGTTGGGTATCACTGCAATAGATCAATGGTGTGAACACATTCTCGAGATGCTACAGAAATA
The DNA here is from genome assembly GCA_036873155.1 of Biomphalaria sudanica. Taxonomy (NCBI): domain Eukaryota; kingdom Metazoa; phylum Mollusca; class Gastropoda; family Planorbidae; genus Biomphalaria; species Biomphalaria sudanica. The sequence goes on along the minus strand of JAZGLO010000245.1, from coordinate 480,043 downwards.
TTAACAATTTCATCACACAAGGCAAACGTTTCCAAGGACGTTTTATATCGGTTCGGTGAGGTCGCAAATAGAGAACAGTCTCTTGTCACAATTATATGCTTAGCAAAGGTTTTTAACGAGCTCAGATTTTGTCCAGATCTAAAAGCTATACGGCTAATCTGTGGTAACCTACATTCGAACAACACCTACTGCCGCTGATAAAATACCTAGGGTTACCAGACACAAGCACAACCAGAGGATGACAAAGCCTTACTAAAGAGGACACACACACACTGTGACACACACACAAGACAAAGTCACAAAGTAAACCAGAGGATGACAAAGCCTTACTAAAGAGGACACACACACACTGTGACACACACACAAGACAAAGTCACAAAGTAAACCAGAGGATGACAAAGCCTTACTAAAGAGGACACACACACACAAAACCAAGACAAAGTCACAAAGTAAACCAGAGGATGACAAAGCCTTACTAAAGAGGACACACACACACTGTGAGACACACACACAAAACCAAGACAAAGTCACAAAGTAAACCAGAGGATGACAAAGCCTTACTAAAGAGGACACACACACACTGTGACACACACACACACAAAACCAAGACAAAGTCACAAAGTAAACCAGAGGATGACAAAGCCTTACTAAAGAGGACACACACACACAATGTGACAAACACACAAAACCAAGACAATGTTACAAAGTAAACCACAGGATGACAAAGCCTTACTAAAGAGGACATACACACACTGTGACACACACACACAAAACCAAGACAAAGTCACAAAGTAAACTTTAAAAACGATATCTAGGACAACATTGTATTTAATGAAACATTTCAGCCAATCAAAAAGGCTTTAGAACTTGACTTTATTTAGTAGTGTATTTCTCAAATACAACATTTCCCAGTAGTATATCATTAGCACAAACGGACTTGTGGAACGACATACACATTTTTTGTTTTCCAGATAGTATATTGCGAGAAAAGTGTCTCTGACTGGAAGATGTATGCAGATAGTATATTGCGAGAAAAGTGTCTCTGACTGGAAGATGTATGCAGATAGTATATTGCGAGAAAAGTGTCTCTGACTGGAAGATGTATGCAGATAGTATATTGCGAGAAAAGTGTCTCTGACTGGAAGATGTATGCAGATAGTATATTGCGAGAAAAGTGTCTCTGACTGGAAGATGTATGCAGATAGTATATTGCGAGAAAAGTGTCTCTGACTGGAAGATGTATGCAGATAGTATATTGCGAGAAAAGTGTCTCTGACTGGAAGATGTATGCAGATAGTATATTGCGAGAAAAGTGTCTCTTCCTGGAAGATGTATTTCCATCTTTTGCTCAATGAACGCTGATTTAAGAAAACTTCTTTTCAACTTTATTATTATGTCTTGAATTGCTCAATAAACCCCAGCAGATCTTAGTGTGTTAATGAACTGGTTTCTTTTGAACATATTCGAACAAACGAACATCTGTTTCAGAAGGAGGTTATTAATACAAATGGTCATCTTACTTGCTGTGACAGTGCTGCCTATTCATGAGCTGTGCAATGAATCCAGAAGATACGAAGGAATAAAACCAATTGATGGATAATGTCCGAGTGTTGTCAAAAAGTCGGGCATTTGTACACTTTAAGCCAAGGCATGCGGACGGACAAGACCCCAAAAAGGAGGACATGTTTGCCCGGGCCCCTGACATTCAACAGGCACCTTCGTGCTTACAATAAATAATTGACTCGCTGTTAGCAATGTAATAGTTTAATGATATGAATGTAAGTTATAATGACAAACTGATGGAGTAATATCATTGAGTTTAAAACATGATAATATTGTGAATATATTAATTAAACAATCAATCTGCACCATGCTATCTCACAACGCAACACCTCAGCACGCACAACACTGGCTCACTGCCGACTCTAGTCTCCAATGTAAACTTGATAATCCCATAACTAACTCCCTAGAGAGACATAAGAAAAGACAAATTGAAAGGTGTAGTCTAATACGCTATGGCAGTGAAACAACTGCGAAATGCAGTAATTCCTTAGATTCTCACCCTAAACAGGGGTATATAGACGAAAGAAACGTTACACCAGCATAACAAAAACTCTCCATAAGCTTAAAAGCAAGTCAACAAAGAAGGTGCGTTCAAAAAGTGTGCACCTAACAAACATCGGTGCTAGAAAACCATAACCTACGCACCGACAATGGCCTCATTTTACCGGACGTCTGGTAACCCTAAATATACTCCCCCACCTTTTCTGGCTCTACGGAGGGAAAGAGTCGTTATGCTAGCTTACGAAAAATACAAACGGTTGGAGGACGGCTGCCCACTCAGACACCTAGTTGACGAATGGATGGACAGACGACATTCTTTATGGCGTTGTTCCAAGAGCTAATTTCCCCCAGGCAAAGCTGCTCTCGAGCCATCCACCCAGCAACAATCTGCCATTGGTGAGGAAAACGCTGATCGATCCAAAAGTAATTAAGAAGTGTACTAACTAGCACTGCGAGAGAAACCAAAGCCCAATACCCTAATGAAACCTATAGCTTCTCCGTCGTGATCGAAGATGAGCACATTTCTCATATCCTATGGAATCAAAAATGACTGTAAAGTCCAATCCTCGCTTTAAAAAGCCGACCGCATGGGTAGGTTTGGTCAGTTTCTCTCAGCTTTTTGTTGGATCGGCGCTCCTTCACCCTGGCCACTCTTCTTGGTTCAAATCTTGAGACTCACAGCTTCACGCCATGAGGAGCGATCGAGAACTAGTGCTTCCCAAAGCTCAAAACCCTAATAATACCATTAAAGTCTACACAGACGGCTCCACGACGGAAGTCCAAGGCAAGACGACTTCGTGCGGTTGTTAAATTCCCCTGTGCAACCGAAAAGAACAAACTGGTAGGACCATGTGTACACTGAAGCAACTTCCTTGCTAAAATGGAATCCAAAACTCCCAGGTTCGGAAGCCAAGCGTTCTTCAACTCAGTCACCACGCCTCCTAAATGTCATATATATTTTTAATTCTCATGTCATCTTTTTTTTATACCATAAATTGACAAAAACACTTTTGTATTAAATCAATTCTGTATTTGAATTTAAATATACATTTATGAAATAAACATAACAGCTAATACAAAAAATTATAACAAAGCTGTATGCTTCCACAGATTTAGCACCATTGAGTTGTCCACCACTACTTTTTAGATGGGCGTCTAATTCTATGTTCTGAGGTGTGCCTGTCAGAAAGAAACCACAAACTTACTTATAATAATTAGTGTATATACAAATCAATTCTTGAGTGAAAGCTTTAAGGCTTAAATACACGCATTAAAAATCCTGGATAATAACTTTCGGATGCTCAAGATGTGAGTATTCAATTCAATTATTAGCCTATTAATCATATAAGTTATATAGCTACTTGCTTGGTGTGATGTGCTTGTTCAGACTGCCTTGAGGTCAACTAACGATGACTGTTGGATTTCATCCAATTACTCTGCAAGCGTTTGAGTTTTATTGTTCGGGTGTATTCAGTGTAGTTGCTCATTAGACAGAATAAACAATACATCGATTTAACTAGTGAAGAGATGTGGTCAACACTGATGAACAATGTAACAGATGTTTATTTCAAGAAAAGGCCGCAGTAAAAGTCTCTGTCAAAATAAATACGTCTTTACCCTAGAGAATTCTATCGCTAACTGATTTTCCGGTCTCTAACCCAACATATCCCAAACGTCACTAGTCCCGTTCAATATCCGTCTTCTATGGTGCGTCGCTAAATAACTAATGCTCTAAATAAGGTGTCTAACAGATTCCTGTACGACGAAGTTTGCTGTTGTATGCTACTTCACTAGACCAAAATGTCCGTAGTGTCCAATGTAGACTAGGTGAGACCAAGGTCACCTCCGACGACGTTCCGTTATACGATTAACGGTTTCACAAAAAAAAAAAACAAGTGGACGTAGCTGTTTCCACTACTTCAAGTCTCGATATGGTCTAGATCAACTTATAATCAATAGACCAACATTCAGCAACGAATAATGTGACTTCACTAACCTTCCAAAGGTTAAACGCAGTGACCGTTATAAAAGTGGCAATCAACCGGTTCAATGAGCAAACTGCTCCACACGAATCTCTCAAAGGGTAAGACAGAGCGATTTAGTTAGCTAACAAACTTGTAGTACTCACAATACTTCTTACAGCGGGCAAACTGTCCTTTTCAACTGCCTAGGTAAACTTGATATGCCTATGTGGCTCCTACGACGAAGAAAAAATATGTCCAACAGGTTTACTGACAAACTCTCACCCGTTATGAATGAACGGTTCCTCTGGCTTCAGGTTGATACAGCATACAAAGATCAGGCGTTGGTGATACACTTGTTGAGTAGACCAGACGTTGAGATGGTCACTGTCCTGACGAAGGTCACCCTGAGTTAACGGCTCGTCGAACGTGCGATCGAGTAGGCGACGACTGCATGTGAAACTGACGACAAAGTCTAGACAAAGTCACTCTGCAACGATGCTGTGTTCAGCCGTACTCCGATGAAACTTTAGATCTTCGAGTGCACGACCCTCACCTGAGTAAACGTTCAGCTTCGAGGTCCGGTTCAAGGTTCGGTTTCGAGGTTCGGGGTCGCCACTGTGATGTGCTTGTTCAGACTGCCTTGAGGTCAACTAACGATGACTGTTGGATTTCATCCAATTACTCTGCAAGCGTTTGAGTTTTATTGTTCGGGTGTATTCAGTGTAGTTGCTCATTAGACAGAATAAACAATACATCGATTTAACTAGTGAAGAGATGTGGTCAACACTGATGAACAATGTAACAGATGTTTATTTCAAGAAAAGGCCGCAGTAAAAGTCTCTGTCAAAATAAATACGTCTTTACCCTAGAGAATTCTATCGCTAACTGATTTTCCGGTCTCTAACCCAACATATCCCAAACGTCACTAGTCCCGTTCAATATACGTCTCCTATGGTGCGTCGCTAAATAACTAATACTCTAAATAAGGTGTCTAACATTGGACATGGTTTGTTTCAACACAATCTAGGAAGTTAACTATTTTATTAAGGGTCTCCCTATCTCCGTATAGGGAGTATACCCCATTTGTAACTGCCCCCGCGTCTCTTGATAATAATGCCCTCCCCTATCTTCATTAAAATAACCACCCCATCCCTTGATAAAACACCGCACTTGGAAATTATTGGAGATTTTCATACACGGAGCCAAATCCATAGATTGTTTAAAAAGCGATATGAAAATTGGTGGTAACTAATAAAAAAAAAAAAAGACAATGTGATTTATTATAAACTTAAAACCTAGTGTGCTTCAACAATAACATTAGGACACTTCTCGCTAGTTCTTGTCAACAAAATTATTTGGAGTCCTTTTCAAGGCCCCCCTCCCAAAATCGAAGGCCCTAGCCGGCTGCCCCATTCGCCTATGACTAAGGCTGGCCATGATTCCCACACATCACTTCTAAACATAAAGCTTTTTATTTATCCAAGACCGATAACGAAAGAAACAAAGCCAAAGAAAATATTATTTGGCCATCAAAATCTTTTCCCAAAAGTTGTTACTTCTCAGAAAGCAGTTACACATGCAAGTTATATTGTACAATCTTGCTGAAAGTTGTTGGCGGAAACTTAAACAATGTCTAGGTTTATGTCCAGATAAGAAAAAAAGATTTTCAAACTGAAATTCTTTATATAAAAACAAACAACAACTATGACATCTAAAATCAAATCAATAGGTACAAATTGACACCACAGCCACGTACCCGCAAAGATTAATAGCTTAAAATGTGGTCCCTTTCTTAAGGGCAAGGAACTTATATTTGTGACGTTTTTATTCCTCCTTTTGTCTCGAAAGGCAATGGATGCGCCCAGATGAGTCACTAGTTTTGGTTTAGTCTTGAGACGGGGCAGAATCTGGTGTGGCTAATCAAGCCAATTCTAGAGCGGCAGACTTTGCCACCACAATTCATGCATGTTATTTTTGAATAGTTTGTTACAAAGTGTCCGAAATGGATGAACGGATAAACACCTGAGAATAATTCAGGATCCCAACATTATCCAGTTAGTGCTCAAAGAGATATCTGTTTTAATTCTATAGTCTCAATAATGTGACACTTCTATAGTCTACACTATCTCAGTGGGAGTCCGCTTACACTTACTTACCTAACGCTACACCATTACACTTACTTACCTAACGCTGCACCATTACACTTACTTACCTAACGCTGCACCATTACACTTACTTACCTAACGCTACACCATTACACTTACTTACCTAACATTACACCATTACACTTACTTACCTAACGCTACACCATTACACTTACTTACCTAACGCTACACCATTACACTTACTTACCTAACGCTGCACCATTACACCTACTTACCTAACGCTACACCATTACACTTACTTACCTAACGCTACACCATTACACCTGGACTTAGTGCATACGCACCAAGTTTCCGAGTAGTATTTGTAGCATCCATCCGGTGGCAGTGGATTGGGTAGCCCCCACTGACTGTCACTGCAGCCTCTGGCTACCTCTGTCGATACGAAAATATCACGGTTACTATTAATCAATATTAAGTACCAGTAAAAAATGACTATTTAATTGTTAAAAGTGTACGGTACTAAATGTGTAAAAGTAAAGTATCCCTTTCAGACATGGAGGTCTATGAGGCAGATGATAGAAAATGTCATCTGTTTCTGTGGCTGTGGTTAACGCAGGTGTCACGTGGCCAGCGCAACGACCAACCGCCTTGACTTTTCCTCAACAAATGTCAAGGTACCCATTAGAGCTCGGAGGACTCAGTGCCCCAAAGATCCCGAAATTCAAAATTTCAGTCTTCATCAGGATTCGAAACCAGGACCCATAAGTTTAGAAGCAAAGCGCTTTACACATGAGCCACCTCTATGTGTTCAAAGACCCACAATGTTGATAGTTTAAAAAAAACAACACAAATATACGGTGACATTAGGCTATACTGGGCAGGATTTAGAATTGATAATACCCCAAGCTATTTATAGGACCCCCTTATAATCAGCATAAGGCAATTTATTCGTTTGCTTTTTCTTAACTTGGTAGTGGGCGCTAAGCTATAGCTTTGTATGTTGCCTATTTGTACATCCAGCACTGACTATATAGTTGTATACACGGATAAATATTATGGACTCAGTGTGCGAGTTTCTTATTTACCATGAGAGAATATTTGGCTGTGTAGGTTGAAAGAATTCATATGGAAACACGAGCTGGTGTGTCGTAGTAAGTCAATATATAGGCCTTCTGGTGTGTCGTAGTAAGTCAATATATAGGCCTTCTGGTGTGTCGTAGTAAGTCAATATATAGGCCTACTGGTGTGTCGTAGTAAGTCAATATATAGGCCTTCTGGTGTGTTGTACTGTAAGTCAATATATAGGCCTACTGGTGTGTTGTACTGTAAGTCAATATATAGGCCTACTGGTGTGTCGTAGTAAGTAAATATATAGGCCTTCTGGTGTGTCGTAGTAAGTCAATATATAGGCCTACTGGTGTGTCGTAGTAAGTCAATATATAGGCCTTCTGGTGTGTTGTACTGTAAGTCAATATATAGGCCTACTGGTGTGTCGTAGTAAGTCAATATATAGGCCTTCTGGTGTGTTGTAATGTAAGTCAATATATAGGCCTACTGGTGTGTCGCACTGTAAGTCAAGATATAGGCTTACTGGTGTGTCGTACTGTAAGTCAAGATATAGACCTACTGGTGTGTCGTACTGTAAGTCAATATATAGGCTTACTGGTGTGTCGTACTGTAAGTCAAGATATAGGCCTACTGGTGTGTCGTAGTAAGTCAATATATAGGCCTCCTGATGTGTCGTACTGTAAGTCAAGATATAGACCTACTGGTGTGTCGTACTGTAAGAATATATAGGCCTACTGGTGTGTCGTACTGTAAGTCAATATATAGGCCTACTGGTGTGTCGTAATGTAAGTCAAGATATAGGCCTACTGGTGTGTCGTACTGTAAGATTATATAGGCATACTGGTGTGTCGTACTGTAAGTCAAGATATAGGCCTACTGGTGTGTCGTAGTAAGTCAATATATAGGCCTACTGGTGTGTCGTACTGTAAGTCAAGATATAGACCTACTGGTGTGTCGTACTGTAAGAATATATAGGCCTACTGGTGTGTCGTACTGTAAGTCAATATATAGGCCTACTGGTGTGTTGTACTGTAAGTCAAGATATAGGCCTACTGGTGTGTCGCACTGTAAATCAAGGTATAGGCCTACTGGTGTGTCGTACTGTTAGTCAATATATAGGCCTACTGGTGTGTCGTAATGTAAGTCAATATATAGGCCTACTGGTGTGTTGCACTGTAAGTCAATATATAGGCCTACTGGTGTGTCGTACTGTAAGTCAATATATAGGCCTACTGGTGTGTCGTACTGTAAGAATATATAGGCATACTGGTGTGTCGTACTGTAAGTCAAGATATAGGCCTACTGGTGTGTCGTACTGTAAGTCAAGATATAGGCCTACTGGTGTGTCGTACTGTAAGTCAAGATATAGGCCTACTGGGGTGTCGTAGTAAGTCAATATATATGCCTACTGGTGTGTCGTAGTAAGTCCATATATAGGCCTTCTGGTGTGTTGTACTGTAAGTCAATATATAGGCCTACTGGTGTGTTGTAGTAAGTCAATATATAGGCCTTCTGGTGTGTCGTAGTAAGTCAATATATAGGCCTACTGGTGTGTCGTAGTAAGTCAATATATAGGCCTTCTGGTGTGTTGTACTGTAAGTCAATAAACAGGCCTACTGGTGTGTCGTAGTAAGTCAATATATAGGCCTTCTGGTGTGTTGTAATGTAAGTCAATATATAGGCCTACTGGTGTGTTGCACTGTATGTCAATATATAGGCCTACTGGTGGGGAAGTGCAAGGTTGGAGTACAAGCAAGAAACGTGAGACAGATCAAGCAATAGAAAAAGGAAAACTATTTAAAACAAAGCTTACTTAAGGGTAAATAACCGCTAATTACTGCAATTTATCTGAAAATTACAGGGTTTAGCTCCCTTTCTGTTATATAAACAAAATTAATTAATTAGTACTAAATGATTAACTAATTGGTTAATTTTTGGAGTGGTTCATGTATTGTTATAGGCTATAAATAATTATGCAAAATTTTAACTTTATCCGAGAATGGGAATTGGGAGAAAAAGGGCAATCGAAACATAATAAAGGGATTAAATCCATTCATACATCCACATCTCTCATTTATTTATTTCGATATCAAACAAAATAATAAATCACCAACTAATAATTAATCAATTGGTTAACTTTTTTATTGATTCATGTCTTGTTAGGTTTAATTGATAGTTGTGCAAAAGTTTTAACTTAATCCGAGGATGGGTAATGAAAGAAAAAACATAAACTTTTTACCAGACAGACAGACAGAGTTAGTTTGCTATAAGCTTTGTAAAAAGAAAAGTAATTCTTGTTTCAATGTTACTTCACTTGTATTTCTACATAAGTCCACTTTTATGGTAAATATGACCTCACGCCTCATGAATACCAGGTATGTTCTATTCAGTTTTGTTTTAAGGAAATTTGTTCTTGTTTGTTTCAAATTCTACGTTAAAAATTTAATATCATTAATCAATCCGTTAATTTTTACTAGCTGTTTGGAGCTACAATATAAACATCTGGGTATCAACCATTTAGAACAATAAAACATGATTAATGTATGATCCACTATTTAAAAAAACATTACATTAACTTCTTTATCTTAAATACAAAGTGCCCAGTCTTCCAGTTCTTTAGCTTATTGTTTTATTAAAGAAAAAAATACCCCTCCCCCGGTTTAACCTTATCTCTTCCACTCTTTTAGTCCCCATAACCTTTAAAGACTTTGCAACTAAAACTAATATTTGAACAGCTGTCTTACTTTTGACGTCGTAATCGTATGACCTAATGAAGCAGGAGCCATTACATGGTGCATGGTAAGCGTTCTTCACTCTGGAGTCTTTCGGGCACTGCTTGTAGTAGTTTCCCTTTTCATCGTAGTTGATACATTGGTAGCAATGTTTTGTGCCGTCTTCCTCTGTCGGCAAAGAAAAGTGAGTAGAGACAGAGGGTGCAAACTTACAGTACTTTAAAGATGTCTGCACAGACTACACTACAGTACTTTAAAGATGTCTGCACAGACTACACTACAGTACTTTAAAGATGTCTGCACAAACAAGAAATAGTTCTTTCTTGTGTCTTGTATTAAGATTGAAATAAATTGTCATCTATTTGGCTCAGTCTAAAGAACATCTATATCCCTCAAATGTCATTAGTTGACTATTTTACTACTAAAAGAGCTATTTAGTACATATTACTTTTATGTTGGCCGCCTTAATCGTAGAACGACTATGGATCATCGCATAGAACACTTTATGTTGCTATTTATTGAACTCTATTCGAATTCTAATCAAATTTGTCAACTGCTAGTGTGTTACATGAACAATTGTTTGGGGGGAGGGGGGGGGCGTTGGTTCATTTTTCAAGGCTGCAGTCATCGCTACTTCGCAGTTCATAGCTCGATCTAGAACTTTGTCTTTCCAAATAGTCAACACATTTAAGAACCTGTTTAATTACATCCATATAGCGATCCGTTTTCCTTACGTCCGCCACAAGTTACACACATAGGAGGACTTGAGGATTCGTTCGTCCTCCATAAGGCGGACAGAACCAAACCGACAGGCAAGAGCAAATGCTTTAGGACAGAGAACTCTCACCCCCCCCCCGCCCAACCACTGTACTTTTCTTTAGGCCTATAAATACAAAATTTAAACCAACAAAATACTCAAACCACAAAGATAAAGGCACATATCTTATTCAATATTGTAGGACAAATTCGTATAAAATGTTCCTTCTTTTCTATTGGTGAAATTTGGTGCCTAAATCAGCTAGGAAAATAAATGACTTATCTGAGTTTAGGTCTAGACTAGAGTATCACATGGATGCTCGTAGGACGAAATGACCTTCTCTTTTGAATGAACATCTTTAATGTATAAAATATGCTAAGATGAGTTGATATTTATTCTGAGATCAACAAACCAACTCTGGATAGTAAATTAGTCAAAATAAAAATGCCTAGGGTCTACAATAATAAATTGCTACACTGCAGTATTGACCTAGTATCACTTATATAGTTATCTTAAAAATATTTAAAAAAAAAACGACTTACCAACATCTGAGATCATTAAGTCTACATGAGCGTCCATCTCCACACCACTGGACTTTCCTTAAATGATGAACAATCTTCACTTCAACATATACTTTGACAATAGGTTTGGTATATAAGTTGTATCAACTATCAACTATTTACATTTAAAAATATGTTGTGCATGTATTTGTGGATAAAACATCATTTGACTTGTAAAAAAAAAATTTTCAGAAAATATTGCTATAAACCAGTTTACATTACATTAAATATCCACTTACCGAGAGGTAATCCATTACATCTGGATCTGTTACATACACAATAAGTGTCCCCTTCCCAGTCATAGCATCCATCTTTAGGTAATGGATAAGGTAATCCATATTGGCTAGACGTGCATCCCCTGGCTACTTCTGCAATAATAAATCCAAACTTTTCTTTAGACACTTCTATATTCCACAATTCAGCGTGGCCAAGATAATCAAATGAATTTAAAATGAAGAAGTTTTTTTTTCAATCGAATACTTTAAATGTAAATAGTCGAATATAATAAATACAAATCATTGAGTAGAATCATCTAGAACTTAAGCTGTCATGTAACTTAGACTCGATACTACAATCCCTAAGTTATCTCCTCACTCTAGAAAGTAGCTACATTTGTTATGTTCAACGCTTGCACTAGTATTTCCTAATTTGCAAGCTGGTGGTTAATTACATGTATCTATCTTTAGACCTAATAAAATAGCTACGCCCTCTTTGAACTATATGATCTTTATCTAAATTATTTTTATGTAAATTATGTAAAGCTGCAGTACATCATCTGATAAAATAGCAAAGTAGTGTATATCTAAAGTACTTTTTCCCCAATTATCGAAAACTTAAATCATCTTAATAATTTAAAAAAGTATATTCAAATTATACTCATGGAAATTATCTTATTCTCCAGTAACAGTCACAGGACAGTAATGCTCCTACTTGTTGAGTTGGCACTGAAAGAGCGAGTGAAACACATCCCAGTACAGTTGTCCAAGAATGTTGTCTGGACATTCACTTGAGCGTCCTTGGGGCATTGTGGATAGAATTTGCCTTCGGTGTCATACGTGAGGCATTGATAGCACCTAAGTATACCGTCAGTATCTGGAGATACAGTAACATTGTGACAAGGTGGCAGACAGAAAATGCAATTCTCTGAGACAAACAGGTCAACCCTTTTTTTATGTTGGTAGCTTAGAATTCGAGCTTCGATAGTGAGATGATAGTTTGGTAAATCTCTTATCTTATTACAGACATTACTTCATAAAAGAAGATAAGTACGTCCTTCGCGTGTCCATGTCAATCCAGCCATGCAAGTTAATCGGTGACTTAAACTCTAAGTCGTTGATTTTCTTGGGCGATTCATTCTCTAATTGCGTTAGGTCAGAAGTAGCACTTGTACAAATTTGTCCTTGCATATGGAATACGAAATGTACTTTTAACGTTGTGTCTTTCTGAATACTTTATTTTGTGTTTTTTTTCGTCTTAGTAAATTATGGTTGTATGTTTTATGTGTTTGTGCTACTTTACTTTTAGTCTTCTGCCCTGACAGACAGACAGGCAGAGTGAGTTGATATAAGCTTTATTTTAAAAAAAAGACAAAATCAAGGAACTTGTTCATAAACATCTTGGTAAATGACAGGAATGGAGAGAAACAGATCATGCTTAGTGCCCCAACAGACTACAAAAATATAGCTTAATGCCATGACTTACTAAAGCCACTATCTCTCCGTAATTATTTTCCATGTTCAGAAAGGAGTTATTAATTTTTCCCATTTGTATTTCACGAGCCTATTAGGGTTAAAATTCAGAAATGGTTTTCTTTAAATCAGAAAATTTTATAATTCTTATAAATAAATGTATGCCCTTTTTATAAAACACAAATTAAAGTTTACAAACCGAAAATTAGGTTAATTTAATGGGGTCAAATCAACGATGTATCGTCTATCAGGAAAGAAAGAGTTGATTTTTTTTTCCAGTTTATTTCAGCTGAAGTTTATAATAGGATCACTAGAATATTTGAAAGATTACTAGCACTTGCCTGGTCGATATGTATGTCACATTGGACGGCTATGCAGTATTTGCACATTAGAATTTCACCACATAACTCGTTCAATGAGTGGTTTCTTGAAAAGCTTTTAGCCCTCGAATTCAGCTTGTTCACATTTTTTAAAAAATAAATACATTAAAAAAAAACAACTATCGCTCAGATACTCCGTTCTTACTCCCCCTTTCTGACTGGTTCAGTCACGTGATAGGATCATTGCGTAGTGAGAAAGCTAAAAGCATGAAACAGCGCTAAACAAAACAATTGGTAAAAATATTTCTAATCGCACATATTTATTATTGTTAGTGTAGATCTAATACAAATTGAATGACATGAGTGATCCAAAGTTATTGATACCCTTAATACAAGCTTTGTTTTTGCTGTTGTTTTTTTTTTTTTTTTTTTTTTGTAAGTATTTTTTTTTGATTTTGCTTGTCTTTTTTTTTTTTTGAATTCTTAACAATGACACACACACAAACTTACAGACTGAAAGGCACATCCACACGGGCTTAGTCGTTAGCATACACTTACACACACACACACATGCCCTGCCATAGCAGGACCAAGCGTTTTAGTAGGCCTGACTGCAGACATGTAGCTATTAGTCTCCAATGACCGCTAGTTGCTAGGTCGCAGGCCCGCAGTCAGACCTACTCTAACAATTGGTCTCTGTAATAGCCACTAGCGTTCATTTCTTGGTTCCTACCTTGAGTGTCCGTTATTTGGTTGACCATGTAATCTAGTGAAAGACCATTGGATTTGTCTGGAAATAATTGAAATATAACATTACTATTGTAGCTCCCAGCTACCTTTTTTTATTTCAAATAATTTTAGTTTGTAAGATTGGATCACTGTGTTGTAAGGTGAAAGTATTCTCACATGTTTAAATAATTTTCATCTACATTTTCATCTACAGTTATTATAATCTAGAGTGAAAAAAATGATTGCTAAAATTATCAGTCCTCTAAACGCTTTTAAGAAATCTATACAAAAAAAAAAGTGCTACTATTTAGACAATTTGAATTTTGAATACTTTTACTGACCAGGAAGTGGGGCCGCATTACAAATCGGCATTCGACACAGACAGAATATGGCACCATTCCAGTTGTAACATCCGTCTGGGGGTAAAGGTGAAGGTAAGGTCCCCAGAATTGAAGTACAACCTCTGACAATCACTGGATTGATAGGAAAAGCAAACAACTAGTATTATTATTATACATATCACCGGTATTACTTGTATACATCTTCTCTTATTTAGTGCTCTTTGGTCCAAACTGTTTTGTTTGTTTGTTTGTTAGGGAGAAGGTATCCGTGCTGCAGTCACAAATAAACTCAATTCAAATTTCCAATTCTTAATCAACCAAAGTATTCATACTCGAGTTCATTTGTTAGGTGCTTTAAACGATTTTTTTTTATTCAGCAGCATATCGGTCAGTAAGACTAAAAGAACTTTCAATAGTGTTTATCTAGACATTTAATGTTGAGATTGCTGCAGGGGTGGAGCAGAAAAGTTTCCCAGCTCCAATTCCAAGCTGCCTGGCCGTGTGATATGCACTCTGAACTGTGGTCTCGATGGTCCTCGGCTCAAAACTTTCACCTCCATCTCCCGATGTCAAGCAGGATGTTTGGGCTAAGATGTAATCACTAGTGGATCTAGAATGTTGTTGTTTTTTTTAACCGTAATTTAAAATATAAACCATAACCCTATGTATAAATAAATCTATGGATTTGGAGAATTTAGAGATTATCGGCCGAAAAGAATTTCGTTAATGACCCTCCACTTTCACAGTTAGGAGTTCGGGGGGAGCGCTGCAATCTCTCCCAGCGGGCTTCGGGCGGAGCCCCGACACCAAACGTTCGCTTGTATTCTTAATATTATATATATATATATATATATATATATATATATATATATATATATATATATATATATATATATATATATATATATATATATATATATATATATATATATATATATATATGAATGCTGAAGTTATTAAGTTTTTTTTTTCAATACGTCTTTATGAGACATCTTTTTGTTTCTGAATTATAGACTCGTAATTTGTATTGCAGAGCTCTGAATAAAATACCCATAAAAGAAATGAAAGGAAATGAACTAGGAATACTCTTTATTTTGTGTATTTTAAGCACTTTCAATGTACATAGAATGTGAGTTATAATCCCAAAGTTGATTACATAGTAATCAATCAATGATTGAGAAAAGTTTGGGAAAAGGCGATTGGGAAAAAAGCAATTGGGCTCAAAACTCACAAAACTCATTTCATTTGTTCCACTTCTACTTAAAAGTTTCTTATGTCTTTAAATAATTGCAAGTAATTCATGCCAGAGAATACACATTTTTAGAACCTTAGGAATAACATAATAAATATTGCCATATTTGACTCTCCTGTTTCTAAAGTCACTGTTACGATCATCAATAGGGCTTGATGTTATGATCAAACTTGATGCCAAGATGTCACGTTGAAGCACAATCAATGATCGAAATTGCCGAGGATTCAGAAATCGTTAGTTGATAAGATGATCATCTAGAAGTTGCTAGTTGACAAGACGATCTAAGTATATTATTATATATTCAATGAAGAAACTTCTCTTCGTCTAAAACAATTACTTTAATTCAAAACTTGAAAAAGCTATTCACAAATATTTACAATGGTTAAATGTACTAGAATAGAATAACTGATCTACACAATAATATAATTGAGTTCTAACACTAGACTGTTATATCTAACACGTTCCGCACAAGACTGGCGGTCAAATCTCTCAGCTTACAAAGCTTAGGCATTTTGTCATGTGACTAAATATCTCTCTGCCGCTTGGTTAAAATCTGACCAATAAATGCAGCTCAATGTACAACAATCAACATCTCAAACCAATCATATCCATTTCAAAACATTATTTAGTTGCGTGATAGAAAATCCCGAGGTAGCTAAAATTCTGCCGACAAGCTAAATATAGACTATGGCTAAATATAGATCTAGTGTACGTGACAGTCATGTATAGGGTGAAAAAATGTGAAGGAGCAGTAAAATGAAAACGATTACTCATGCTCAGGTCCTGTCTCAAAGTTATATTTACTACTAATGATAGCATTCGACATAAGCGGGAGGGGGGGGGGGAGACTCGGTATAAGAAGGTAATTTATAGCATAGATAACTTATATTAAATAGTTTTTTTCTCAAGTTATGTAATATTTCGACAAAATACATCTGTGATTTCTGTGCAAAATTATACACCTGAAAAATTAGGGTCGGCCATGGGAGGGGGGAAGTAGAAGTAATCGTCCCCCAACCCCACAGAATCGGCCAACATACCAGAGAAGGGTATCAAAATATTATACAATGGGTTAAAATATTTATAAGTAGCTCAATTAATAGAGACATTCGACGAATTTTCTACATAAACTGAAATTTCTGCACAACAATTAAACCTTCAAACACTCAAGGATTAGGGTCTGGGGGGCGATAGATGGGATCCCATCCTCCATCCACCCAACAGACTCGCCAATATACCAGAGGGGGAAGGGCTGTGACACGATATAAAAATTGACTAAAATATAGATTATTAATGTATATTATTAAGAAACAGGAATAATGTTGTATACAAATTGTGTGATTTTCTAATAAAAATTTCCAGGTGGTCGTTCGCCCTACGCCCCCCCCCCCCACCGATCCTCCAGATCTGAGGGTAGGCTACATCCAAAACCTAGAGACCTTAAACAAAACATCGAGCCTTTCAAAAACAAAACATGTATTAATAGATTAATATCCTTAAAAAAAACTATTTCTACTAACAGTCTTTGTTGGTTGCATCACTCCTGTAGAAACACGGCCCGTCACAAGCACTGAAGGCAGCCATGCCAAACTTTGCTGTGCCATTTTTTGGGCAGAACGAGAAATAGTTTCCTTTATCATCATAGTTGTAGCACTGGAAACATTGATTTTTGGCCGCCTCTGTCAGGTGGACGTTAGAAATAGTTAAATAGATCAAACTGATGGCCTACGTTAAAAAACAAGCACAATTACAACATACAACAATCCCGCCTATGGAGCTACATTTACATAAACGTTGAATGATTTCACAATGACAAATGTGTATTGATACCGGTCTCACATGATTTGCTTATTCAGAAAGTGGAGATTTTCTACTAAAGGTTTTTCGTGGTCTAGTAAATTGTTCTTTGTTT
Organism: Biomphalaria sudanica; assembly: GCA_036873155.1. NCBI lineage: Eukaryota > Metazoa > Mollusca > Gastropoda > Planorbidae > Biomphalaria > Biomphalaria sudanica. The sequence goes on along the minus strand of JAZGLO010000245.1, from coordinate 462,551 downwards.
ACAAATGTGACTGTAATTCGAGTCTATGGCTTTTATGGTGATGAAAAAGAAAATTGCACAAAGATGATAGCATGGTTTTAAAATGTATCTGTATTCTAGACACCGGATATACCAAAAAGTTAGCATTTTATGGATTGGTCATCATTTTATGGAAATCTCTAATATCTTCTTACACGCATATATGCCGAAAACGTGACTTGAAAAGTCAACTTAAAAGAAGGCTGGATGGCTGTTTACAAAAGAGAAAATGAAGTTATGAATAAGTTAATGAATGTTGTTGGTTATAGAAGGGGAGAGAGAGAAAAAGAAAAGAATGTTTGGCTGTTTCATTATTTTAATAGAAAATAAAAATAAAATATACCATATCTGAATTATTTAATATAAATGTGATCATCCTACGAAATGGGATCAAAACCTACCTTCCACGTAAATGAAAGCTAAAATTATGCTTAAAGCAAACAAAGTTCTCATGACAGAATTCTATCCACAGATTATAACTTCTACATCTGTCAATCCATTCCTCATTCTAAATAGAAAAAAAATAAAATAAATTCTAACACATTTAAATTGTGAATACCTAGATGATCTAATTCAGTCTAGCACATAAGTACAGTCACTGCCCCAATGTATACAGTCACTGCTGCAATGTACACAGTCAATCGTGCAATGATCACGTATGTCAACCGAGTTCTGGACACGCCATTTAAACAGAACCTGCACAAAGGTGAGGTCTCGCCGAGCCTTAAGAAAAAGTTTCTATGAACTGTTTTTATTGCGTCACCGTTCAGTGTCAACATTTGGTTGGAAACAAAACAATCCTTTTCTTACGTTAATTGACTGAATAAATTACATTACTAGCACTGGCCCCTAACTATGGGATTGACACTGGCCCCTAACTATGGGATTGACACTGGCCCCTAACTATGGGATTGACACTGGCCGCTAACTATGGGATTGACACTGGCCCCTAACTATGGGATTGACACTGGCCCCTAACTATGGGATTGACACTGGCCCCTAACTATGGGATTGACACTGGCCGCTAACTATGGGATTGACACTGGCCCCTAACTATGGGATTGACACTGGCCGCTAACTATGGGATTGACACTGGCCCATAACTATGGGATTGACACTGGCCCCTAACTATGGGATTGACACTGGCCCCCAACTATGGGATTGACACTGGCCCCTAACTATGGGATTGACACTGGCCCCTAACTATGGGATTGACACTGGCCGCTAACTATGGGATTGACACTGGCCGCTAACTATGGGATTGACACTGGCCCATAACTATGGGATTGACACTGGCCCCTAACTATGGGATTGACACTGGCCCATAACTATGGGATTGACACTGGCCCCTAACTATGGGATTGACACTGGCCCCTAACTATGGGATTGACGCTGGCCCCTAACTATGGGATTGACGCTAGCCCCTAACTATGGGATTGACTCTGACCCCTAACTGTGGGATTGACGCTGGCCCCTAACTATGGGATTGACACTGACCCCTAACTATGGGATTGAGACTTGCCCCTAACTATGGGATTGACACTGGCCCCTAACTATGGGATTGACACTGGCCCAAAACTATGGGATTGACACTGGCCCATAACTATGGGATTGACACTGGCCCCTAACTATGGGATTGACACTGGCCCCTAACTATGGGATTGACGTTGGCCCATAACTATGGGATTGACACTGACCCCTAACTGTGGGATTGACTCTGGCCCCTAACTATGGAATTGACACTGACCCCTAACTATGGGATTGACACTGGCCCCTAACTATGGGATTGACACTGGCTTCTGACTATAGTATTGGCACTGGTCCCTAACTATGGCATTGACACTGGTTTCTAGCTATAGCATTGGCACTGACCCCTAACTATGGGATTGACACTGGCTTCTGACTATAACATTTAAAACTGCTAAATAGTGTAACAAATTGCCAAAGCCTAGATTTAAATGAAAGAATGGTGTTAATGTGTCAGACCCTTCACCTCCGAAACTAACAATAGATGTAAGGATGTAAGATTTCTGCTTGGATTTGTATGGACTGCAAACATTCTATATATCTTGTTAGAAATTCTAAGTTCTTATTTTAAACAAAACATTCCTTCTCTTTAAAGAATATATTCCCTTCTACCACTGGTCAGGTGAATGGTTTATGTAAACTTTGGCTCCAATACCTTAAGTACCCCACAGAAACAGTGTTATTAAGTTTAGGTGTTAGTTTACTGTTTCTAATGTAGATCATGTTCAGAAAGAAGTCGTTTGTTTGTTTGTTGAAGCCTCTAGCAATGATCATTTAGTAAAAAACTACTTTAAACTATTTCAAACACAGTGGGAAAAGTCTATAGTGGCCTAGTTTATTACATTGGTAGAAGTTGATTATCTTTATCTATAGTCCTCACTGGCGGATCCAGGGGGGGGGAGATAGGGGTGATCGCCCACCCCCAATCGGCCGTCCCACCCCCTTCGGGGGGGGGGGAGACGAATTTTAGTAAAGAAATCGCACAATTTGTATACGAATGTATTAGTCATGTCAATAATATATACTAATTATTTATAATTAAACCGATTTTTAGATTATTTCGCTCCCCTCTTGTATGTTGGCCGATTTGGTGGGGTGGGGAGGTGGCAATGGCATCAATCCCGTCCCCCCCCCCATAAACTTTCGAGTGGGGAGGCGGTCCAATTTATTTGTAGAAATCACAGCTTGTTAACAGATTAAATTAAATATCTATATGATTAAAAGTTGTTATTGGGACAACCCTTGCTGAGAACAAAAGAATTGAAGCGGCCTTAATCAAGAGGGAAAAAAAGAAAGCTGCCCTGTCCGCTAGCCCTGAATCAGAGGCATACACATGTACGAATTGTGGCAAAGTCTGCCGTTCTAGAATTGGCTTGATTAGTCACACCAGATTCTGCCCCGTCTCAAGATTAAGCCAAAACCAGTGACTCGTTTGGGCGCATCCGTTGCCTTTCGAGACAAAAGGAGCCATATATATATATATATATATATATATATATATATATATATATATATATGGCTATAACTTAGCAATTAACCTCAACGAAAGTGATATAAAACAGAACGTTTAATAAGCAATTATAAACTACATCTAGGGTCAAACTTAGAATCACATCTCAGGCCTTCTTGTTTACATCGCTAATCATCGGCCATCTTCCTTCCTGTCGTGCCAAATGACAGTGCACAATGTAGAGTCATAACTCTGCCCCCTCCTTAGTTATGTTCGTCCCGAACATGACCAGATTTTCGACAGGGCTGAAGAATTGTCAGTGCAGATGAAGTTCTGGCAAGAAAGTCCCACTGAAGGCCAGGTCATAAACACACTGTCTTTTCAGCCATCTTCAGAAGGTAGGCCTTTCTACACATGTCCATTAACCCCATTATCAGTGTCCAGTTTCCGCTGTAATTGATTTATCTTTTACTCTGCTTTGTGAAGGCAGACGTACACACGTTTGTCAAGTCTAGACCTGTTGATGGTTTTTCTGGTATTTGCATTGTTCATTCGAGGTGCCGCCCGTACAGTTTTTATTTAATTTCTGTCTGCAGTTAGTACTGGTAGCCAAACAGGAGTATTGGACACAGACCCAACGTTGTCTGATTTGGTCATGCCCATTGAAGCACTCATATCAAGGATATCGAAAGCAATAGTTTCACTCTGCCTTTAGGTCACTTCTCAAGTTTCTTCATCTAGCGTTTTTTTTTCGGGTCTGCGCTTATCGTTGAAAAGGTTGCCACTTTCTTTATCTTGAAAGCTAGACGCATCTGATTTGTCATTATTATCATCGACGGCGCTGCCACCACCAACACTTTCCTTGTAACTACCCGTATAGCCACAACAATGATTGGTTGATGTTTCCATCTCCGCTCTTCTATGATGTAGCTGGCCTTCCAGTTTGTTCCACTTCAGTTTGTCCCTTTTATGATACCTGTTTACTGACAGATTAGACCATTTTGGTATGGTCGTATGTTCGGTTCGTTTCACCTGTATGCCTTCCACACCATCATCAAGCAATGGGAACTCTATGTGTCCATATTGTACAGTTCCACTTCCAATGTTTAGAGATAAACCGAATTCCTGCATAAAATCCAGACCAAGGATGCAATCGTCGACAACATTGGCGATCAGAAAATCATGACTAAATGGTTGACTTCCTATTTCAAAATTAAACCGTACCTGTCCTAATATAGGTAACAGTTCGCCACCTGCCGTTTTAAGAGTGTAGCCATTCACTCGTATTATTTCCTGATCACCAATCAGACTGGGTCTAACTATCGACCGCGTAGCCCCTGTGTCCAAGAGGAACCTATAAGAACCAGCGCCAATCTTTCCCTGCACTCTCAAGGTTCTGCTTTGTTCTAACACTCTGAAAGGAGTCTTTATTCTCGGAGTTTCGATTTTCTGGGTTGCCAGTTCTTGCTCCCTAAGCCCGTAGAATCGTAGCGGTTGACGTTCTGATGCACAGCCTTGGCCTTGGAACAACATGTTACAATTCCTCCGTAAATGACCTGGAGTGTTACAATTCCAACAACGAAAAGTCTTTTTACTACGCCTTGAGGTCTGATAATGTTCCCGTTCGTTTAAAGCCTTTTCCACCATTCTTCGAATCAGCCGCGGCAGATCCTCCTCGTTCGCCACATTTAACGTCCGACAATAGTGTATGTTCCTCGCTGAAACTTCGGCCGCCTCGTAGAACAGGGCATAGATAAGGGCTTTGTTGATTTTCCGTTTTCCGCTTATTCGGATGGCTTTCTTAAGTTCCGAATCTCGCACTCTATCTATAAAAGCATCTGTGACCAGAACATCCAAAAGTTCCTGTGTTGCCGGTGGGTAAGCAAGAAGGGCGAGACGTTCTACGTCTGCTGCTAATTCCTGTAATGTCTCTCCGTTTTTTCTGTTGTCGATTCTTTAATTGCATCCTGAAAACTTCCTGCAGGTGTTCATTGCCGTATCGTAGTTCCATTGTTTTGACCATGGCATCGTAGTCTGTCCGATCCGTCTTAGTCTGTAACAATTCGGCTGCCTTGCCTCTGAGTGCCAACATGAGACCAGTTGCCCTCTCTGCCTTGGTAACCCATCTGTTGACTTGTAATCGATACGCCGACCAAGACACAGAGCCGTCAAACACCGGTGGTTTAATCTTCCCCGTCATTTCAGTCACAGTGGCCCCCGCATCTTGTTTCTTTTGCAGCTCCGCTTTCATTCCATTTCGTAATTGTTGAATTTTAGAATCAACATCTCCTACCATTTGGGACCTTAATTCAGCTACCTCATCTCTTAATTGTTGTTTGTAATCGTCCATATCCTTTTTCAATCCAAACACAACGGATTCTATAGAGCTCAGTTTGTTACCTAATTCCAAATCTCACCCGTATCGGGTTCTATTTCGAAAAAATATGTGCCGGATCCTGTTCATCATCTATGACGCTTTGCTTCAGACGCTCCATGAGCGCCTCTTTGTTGCCGCTTACCTTCAGCTCTCTACATCTGAGTTCTCGTCCAAGTTCTATCAACGAAAGCTGACCAAGTGTTTTTGTTGACGCCATCCCGTATCTTTCTCACGTTGGCCTACCAAAACTTACGTTGGGTTATCCGAAAAGAAAATGGTGTAACGGTCGTGTACCAAGACCTTGTTCCCACTTTCGTTGAGGATCCTACGTCTGACACCAATTGCTATAACTTAGCAATTAACCTCAACGAAAGTGATATAAAACAGAACGTTTAATAAGCAATTATAAACTACATCTAGAGTCAAACTTAGAATCACATCTCAGGCCTCCTTGTTTACATCGCTAATCATCGGCCATCTTCCTTCCTCTGTTCTCTATCGTGTCCTCTGGTACACAATGTCGCGCCAAATGACAGTGCGCAATGTAGAGTCATAACAATATATATATATATATATATATATATATATATATATATATATATATATATATATATATATATATATATATATATATATACTAGACATATGTTACCCGCGACCCGCGGGTCTTTGTTTGCGCATTACTGTCGATATAGTCACAATTAAACGAAATAATAATGTAATAAGTAAAGCGAATGTGTCAATGTAAAAATAGTGTGAATCAAATAAAAATAGCTAATAGGCTTAAATCAATTTTTTCAAATTAAAACATTTGCTTGTGGGCCTACATATATTTGATTAAAATTTGAGATGAATAGACTTAATTTTGTATGTTCATGTGTTAAAGTATAAAGTAGATCTTGAGGTAGACATAGATCTAAATCTACACTAATCTAGAGTTAAAAATTGTCTTTTATTCATTCTGTGCTGCGCATGCGTGACATTTTTTCATGAATGAATATAGGCCTATCTCAACACGGCTACGCAACTTAAGCGAACAGCGAACGAATGTATTAAAAATGCTTTAGAAAAACAAATTTGAATGTTAAATTGATTAAAATATTAAATGAATGGACAATAATTAGTATGTTTATGTGTTAAAGCACAAAACTATCTTTGCGAAAAGAAGTTTATCATCTTAGAGCTCAATAAGAGTTTTAGACCTAGACCTAGGAATAGACTCAGTAGAGAGATGTGTTAATGTGTAACCAATTGGTAATGTCTAATGAAAGAATGTTCGTCAGGAAATCTGTAGTCACAGATATCCGGAACTAATTTATGTAAAAATGCTTTTGAAACACAAAATTGATGGTTAATTTTATTATATAATGAAATCAATGGATCTTCTTTTGTATTTTCATGTGTCAAAGTAAAAAACTATGTGTGCAAAGTGTATTTCTTAAAATTAGATCTAGGTCTAAATCCTTTCGATCTTTTCTCATATCATCATTGTTAACCATGGCCTAAATCCATAAAATACTTTACCTGTAATAGAATCGGACAACTTTATTTTTTTTGTTGAGGGTCTTAAGTTTGTTTTAGGGCTACAATACATAGTAAGTCTAAGTTAGTACCCAAGGAACATTCCTGCCTAGTTCTATCAAGATTGGTCAAGCGGTTTTGATGTCTATTACATTATGTCGTTCCCCAGTTAGCCGATTAGGGGGGGGGGGCGAATGCATCTACTGGCCTTCCCACCTAAGCCCTTTGAGTGGGGGGGCGGTCCTACTTTTATCGAGAAATTATAGTTTGTGAACAAAATTAGTTGAATATCTATATAATATGAACTACATATTGATATTTGAACACATCAGTATATTATGTCGCACACCACTCTAATCTCAAATTTTATCATTTGCAAATTTAAATGAAAAAGGTTTTTACCAGGTAGGAGGGGCGATACATGCAATCGCCTTCCGTCCATCGTACAAACCAATACTTTTTTCTTTTTTGTATTTTAATTAAGAAATTACAAAGTTTAAAAAAAACTGTCACTAATATAATTTATATATGCTATAAATTAAATTATTATATCGAGTCGCCCAACGCCCTATTTTTTAATGATAAATGGAATCATTGACAGAAATTATAAAAAGGAGCGAGGATTAACGTTTTCACTGTATCGCCCTCTCTCCTTTCCAGACGAAAACATCATGTTTTAAAACAGAAAAGTCAAACATTGCGACAGAGTTTATTTACTTGCACACGAATTTATCTTAGTTATTTTATTGAAAGACTTTGTTTTGCAAAATTTAGAATTCATAGGAAATTGTTCAGTATAAGAGTAACAATTGAGATGCGTTCTGAACCCAAATATTAATTTCCTAGTCAATATATATATTGTTGTTTTTTTTTAAGTACAATGTGATAGACTTAAAGGCAGGCCCTAGACACAAGCCGCATGACGACGAAGTCAGGACAAAAATGAACAGAAAATTTGAAAAGACAATTAACTAATTAACATTGAACATTTGTTAACACAAATAAATGTGCTTGGGTCGATATATTTGTCGCTATATTTGACAAATAGTAACTGACTGGAACATGAAACTCAACACATTTTTTTTGTGTCATCTGTTTTAGCCTACTGTTTCTTTACAGTATTATGTAATATATATATATATATATATATATATATATATATATGCTTTTTTTTTGTGAAGGTACGCACCGGTACGGCGTGTCCCGGCACCTTTTTGAAAAAAAAATTACTTTTCTTGTATCTTAACGTATATTATTAATTTTTAGTAGTTAAAAGTTAGGCAATCAACTACTGAGTACCGGTAGAAAAAATCACTGTATATATATATATATATATATATATATATATATATATATATATATATATATATATATATAATATATATATATATATATATATATATATATATATATATAAATATATATATATATATACATACATATATACCATATGTACCATATATATATGGCATACATACTTAGTCATACATATCACACTACTATAAGTCTTTGCAAAAGCACTGCATTACTTTTGTGAAACGGATAGAGAATGGTTTTCTAAAATATTTTGTATTTGATCCCACTTCTTTACTTAGAAAATAATATTCTTTTTAAATAATGTTAAGTGATTATATTATCTATACACTGTAGGTTATCAATGAAAATAAGAATCATATTGATACGCAATCATATATTTACCTATATCCAGGATGATCTCCCCCCTTTGAATATACACATGAAGTTCTGGATCATCTCCCCCTGTGAATGCCTCTAATAGCACAAACTCTCAATATTGACATCACATTTGACACAGAAAAGGGCTAATTATAACTTGAAGACGCATTCAAGCCTGGCTAGTTCGGACCCAAGCCAAGTCTAAGGCGCCCATCCTTAGCTGCTCAAACATTGCTCTGTGTTGAGTGCTGGGTCAACAAAAGGTAACATATTTGCTTTCTCTCCGCAGTCATAACACATTGATGGGAAAGAACCAAACTAGCTCAAAGCAATGGAAGTGTCAGAGAGACTAAGGAAGGGCGTGAAGAGAGGATAGGAATCAATCGTTCACGTTGGGATATATATATATTGAGTGTGGGACGTTTGATTTGTTTTATCTAGATTCTAGAATATACTAATAATAGGCTTGATATGACAGAACCTTTGTGTTTTTTTTTTATATTGTAAACAGAGACCTATTCTTTTTCTAATAGCACAAACTCATTTCTCATGAACTCGAAGCTCTGTAGAGGATAACTAACAGAAAGAAAGACTAGAAAAAAAAACGTAGCACTAAACTAGGTCATGCTGAAACAGATCCAACCTACACCTGTTGTCACATGCCCTGTTATAGACCCTACCTACCCATGCCTTGCTATAGATCAGACCTACCGTTTCTTAAAATAGACCCAACTTCGCCGTTTCTTGCAATAGGCCCGATCTACCCGTTTCTTGCAAAATACCCAATTTCCCCGTTTCTTGCAATAGACCCGATCTACCCGTTTCTTGCAAAAGACCCAATTTCCCCGTTTCTTGCAATAGGCCCGATCTACCCGTTTCTTGCAAAAGACCCAATTTCCCCGTTTCTTGCAATAGACCCGATCTACCCGTTTCTTGCAAAAGACCCAACTTCCCCGTTTCTTGCAATAGACCCGATCTACCCGTTTCTTGCAAAAGACCCAACTTCCCCGTTTCTTGCAATAGACCCGATCTACCCGTTTCTTGCAAAAGACCCAACTTCCCCATTTCTTGCAATTGACCCGATCTACCCGTGTCTTCACATCACGTGACATTGTTTTCAATTAGATCTACGCAGTCATTTCATAGGAAATACATTTCCGTCATTCTTTTTCCGACTAGATATTGGCTTGGGACAAAAAGTATGAAAATACTATGAAATTTTTCTTATCCCAAATATGTTAGGACAAATTCAAATAAGTAGCCTACTTTTTTCTTCACAAGGTCACATAGAATAATAATAACTAATTAAATATGTTATTAACATAAACAACTAAACAACGTACAGTGTATAATAATATTAATTTTCGAAACAACTTATGTCATCGATACACAAATCGTATTGCTTGTGATCAATTGTCAGCAAGAATGACCTACTTTTTGTCAATTACCAGCAAGAGAGACTTACTTTTGTCAATTAATACCAATAATGACCTACTTGTGGTCAATTATCAACAAGAATGACCTACTTATGGTCGATGTTTAGTAAGAATGATCTACTTTTGATTAATCACCAGCGAGAATGGCCTACTTGTGCTCTATTATCAGCAGGAATGACTTGCTTGTGGTCCATTATCAGCAAGAATGTATATTTTGCAATTTCAGGAGATTTCCAGGCCGCGGAAAATCTGTTACAAGTTATAAAATGATTTGATTTAATAATTTACACCTAGGATTAGCATGGGGCCTATTACAGTGCGGGCCCACTGCGTCGCATATGTTTAAGTGCCCTAAGACCGGCCCTGTAAAATAGCGGCGTATGCTACGCCGTGGGTCGACTAGTAACAATATACTCCATTGTTATATCAGCCGAGGGGATAATAACAAATGATGTTACAGATACCTTCAAGGCCCTTAACATTCCTGGTCCCTGTTCAGCCTGAGAATCAACATTCTCTAGGCTCCATTCAAGATTCAACTCGGTGGGCTGCGACTCAACTGCGAAAACACGCCCAAATATCTTGGGGTCACCCTGGATAGAAAATTGGCAATGCACTTGCACATCCAGGAGGTTGAACGAAAGGCCTTGGAGAAGCTTGGGTTAGTAAGAAAGCTGGCCAGCACAAAGCTGGGCGCCCGAGCTGACATGCTACGCACACTGTACATAGGGGGTGTCCGCTCGCAAATCGAATACTCACTGCCAGTCCAAGCCTATGCGAGCAAAACGGCCCTCGAATCACTCGACAAAGCTTGATTAAATATTGATGTAGGGCTTTTAACTGCAATGCAAATACAGATAATGTTCTCGTTATAAAATTTTCTCGCTTCCCTTGTCAGTACAGTTCGAGTAGGCCTAATACTGCTATAATGTACTTCAATCCACTAATGACTATACTATGTCCACTATACAGTACCACTATGTCCACTATACAGCAGTTACTAGATAGTATCACCATACACAAAAATGATTTTTTTTTTTTCTGTGTTGATGCATAGCCTGCTGAATATTAAACAAGTAACATAAACTTTGTTGTGTTTATTTTAAATCACTTCCTCTTTAATGAAGCTAATGACATATATATAACACATAGCCTATAGTCTAATATTCATTTATTGTAATGCTTCGTTCTTGCAAGAAGTTCTTCTATTAACAGCCAAGCTGATGATTCTACACGGATGTGTGGGCTGGAAATTCAAGTTCACATAAGACGGTGTGCAAAATGTTCACGTACGCCTACGTCTAATATTTTTGTCAACTTCTACTCAAAGAACATTTGAGTCGAGTGCGGTAATTCCCGCTGAAGACGCGATTTAAAACAAAAAGTAAGGCAATTTAATTTTATGATGATGATTATTATTTTTTTATTTTTTGAAAAATTATAGCGGTCGGCCAAACCAGAGTTTTTACTGTATGGCCAATTAGATATTATTTTTTTCAAAAAGCTATACATAAGCTAATTTCTAAGAAAATCGTTTTTATAATAACCCGTCGATCCTGTTCCGAAAATTTTGAATCCACAAAAAGATTGCTAGCTAATAGGAGGAATTGTAACTAAATTAAGTGGTTCACTTTGAAAGGACCAAAAGTAGCGTTGCATGACACGTTGCCTAGCTCTTTAAAGTTTTTGCAATCTAAACGTGACAGATGGACAGACAAGCGACACACATCATCTTACTAAATATGATTGTTACGGCCACAGAGGCCTATATATCCTTATGTCTATGGACAGCGCTTTTTCTCTTTTTCTTTTCGCATTTTTAAAATAATTATTATAATATTCCCAAAGACTGAGTTATTAAGGTAAAGTCTTTTATTTAGATCCAGACTATACTTCTACATCTAAAGAAATCAAGATCTAGAATAATCTTCTTTTTTGAAGTAACGTCTGTATTATATAAGATAAGATAAGATAAGATAAGATCTAATTTATTTTGTCCGTGTTGTTTTTTTATCGAGGTCTATTTTCTATATAGAGATCTAGATTCATCTACTTCCGGAATAAACAGAATGTTGTTTTGATTTTGGAGAACCATAATCTTTGAACAATGAATACCTTGCAATCTTATAATTGAATCTAATAATATAATCTATATCTATCTAGATCATAATTACTGGTAGTTCGGCTCCCAGTATACATGTTGATCTAGTTATATATATATAAGGTTTAGAATCTAGATATATTCTAGATTTAAGTTAAGACTCTAACTGACTGGTAAAAACTTTACTTAACTATTAACTAAAGAGAAACTCGATAGAAAGCGGTATTTTAGTATTATTATTATAAAATATAATAATAATAATAGATCTAGAATTTAATATTCATGATTATCATTTGACTATGACAAATACTATAGACAGTCTAAGATTATTATAGATCTAATAATATATAGATCTATTGTTACATATATTATATATATTCATTATCATCTTAGACTTATCATGACTTATGATTTATCTGTATACTATGACTATCGTGTCTATAGTCAATAATAGTCTTATAGTAATATTATACTACTATACTATACTACTATTAGATAGTCTATTGTTATAATTATTATAGTATAGCAGAAATGCTTTAAAGACAAGCTTAGGCGCCAACTTTCTTTAACTGACATAGAAGAGACCACCTGGTTGTAAGCGGCTTCAGAACAAGACAACTGGAGGTCACTTACAAAGGCAGGGGTATACACATTAGAGACCAAAGAAATTGCGCTGCAGAGGACAGACGTAGGTGGCTAAAAGAAAATCTAAATCGAACACTGGTGGACAATAGTTATGCCTACTCTAGATGTGGTAAAATATGTAGGTCGCAGATGGGGCTGCGTAGCCACGGGAAATACTCTATTCCTCATTAATTTTCAGACTCTAAGATAAGCCTGATTACAATAATATATGTAAAATATATATAGTCTCTTTAGCTAATATCATCAATGGAGAACTCAGCAGAAGATGAATTAAAACCCAGCTGCAGTAGCAACTATTTAACTTCTGAGAGAACGGAGAAACTTGCTGATGAAATGGAGACTGAAGAGATTGACAACACTGATAGAGAGGAAGAAGAAGAGGGAGAATTGAATGGCTCTATTGAGCAAGAAGAAGAGGGAGATGAAGAGATTGATGAGAATGAAGACGAAATGGAATCTAAAGCCTCTGCCCACAAAGTTGTTGATGGAGCAGATTTATTTGATGATTTTGAGTTTGGCACCAACAGAGCTGAGGAGAACAGCACATTCAGAGAGGTTTGTAAAATGTTGTACACATTTAGAATTTTCCTTCAGAATAGAAGATAATTTTAATTTACTTCCTAGTCGAAACTTTCAGCAGAAATTCAGGGATGGCAGAAAGCAGGGTATGAACCCAGGACCATCGAGAAGCCTGAACGACAGTCCAGCGCTCATACCACATGACAAGGCAGCTATCCTGAAGAATGTGTGATTATAAAACTATTCAAATACATTGTGGCTGTCAACACTTATTTTAAATCCCTGAGTACTAATTGATTTTGAAAAATATTTAAATGTATGTTCATGATTATTTGTATAATATTTTAACCATAATGACCCAAACAATTTTTCTCTTTTTTTTTTGTGTTATGAGAACGTTTTCTGTCATCTTGGTTACTTTTAACACATGGCAGTGTTATGTTGGCACAATCACATTAAGTGGGCTTTGTTACTATACTTAAGATTTAGAAACAATAGAATTAGGAGTTGAACAAAACAGAGTCTGATCGGGACTTATGCTCCACTGAGAGTCAGATGGATTTTATGGTACTATTCAAGTTGGGTTTCAGAGGTTAGGTCTCATTTTCTGTCATCTGGTTATTTGTGACTCTAGGCAGTTTTATTTTGGTACACATTAAGTGGACTTGACTACACTTTGATTTGAGATGGTTTTAGTACTCAGTAAAAAAAAAAAATTACTGGGTCAGAATTTTGTGCTGGCTTACACTGCAAGATATCTATAACTTAATACAATCTCTTGAAAAGCATGCATGTTCTATCCTTAGAATATGGGCTTACAATTTTCCAACAGTGGACAAAATATTTTAATAATGCAAATGTTAACACCGTAGAACTAAGTTCCATGCCCATTATGATAAGAGATACAGTTGTGTTACTTATTTCTATCAGGATGTAGCCACTGATGTAGGGGGGTGGGCTGATGGTGATAAAGTTTGTACAGCTGCAGTCAATTTGAGCAGGAAATTTATTTGTATTGATTATCCAGGTGTGATAAGAAATGTGGATAAAGCCCTGGACACTCTAGGTGGTGTCTCCTACATTCAAAAAGTAAGTAGTTGTTTTTTTTAATCTAATTACTTTTTATTAGTTTCTTAAACTGTTTATTGAAGTAGCTGATGTGTGCATGTTGAAAATGTTTCTGTTTTTGTCTTAAATTCATTAAAACTCAGAAACCTATGAGTTCAAATCTTTTAGATGTACCTTCATTGATAGAACAATTCTGAAGACTCTTTCCAATACTCTCATTATTTGATACTTGTCTAGAGTGTACTGCTTTGATAGGGATTCCATTCTATTCCTTCATTCCAGGGTTGGTTTTAAGAGTTTTTCACCTTGTTGGCCATATTATATATAAAGGTAAATGTAGTCAGTAATTGCACCTGGTGGTCACGGCTGTAGAGTTTGTAGTAAGAAAGACCTTGTCCTCTTTAATGGGGAGATTCAAAACAAGATTATAATGTCAATTGGGGCCTCACAATGACATGCTGACCACTGTAAAAAAAAAATGCTAATTCAACTTCTATAGTTCAACAAACAAGGAACATGTGAAGCAGAACTCTTGTGGACATAGTATAGGAAGTATAAAGTATAGAAAAAAACAACTCTTTAATACAACTCCATTTGAGGAAGATAACAAAAACTGAAAATAACTTCAATCTTCTGCATTAGTTCAAAGGTCAATCAACAAACAAAAATTGCCACTATTTAGCATAACATAATATCTCATTCTTTGTATTCACAGTGTATCAAACAAAACCACAAACTGGAACTCAACTTCCGCCCTAAAGACCCATACTGTAAGCCAGTTCTTTCATCACTCTGTCCATCTAGAAATTTACTTTTAAAAATTCGGCGAAGAAGAAAATTAGAACCAAACAGCAATCCTGTCATGCAATATGAATATCAAATTGAGGTAATAGGTGCAGTGGATAATATGTACAGGTTTGATAGTAAGTATTCATATTTTACTACAAAATAAACAACACTCTACTGATAGAAATGATTCCCATATATAAAATATATTTTTAAAAACTATATATTAAATATGTATCAAAATCTATCTATCCATTTCTAAAACTTTCAAAATTATTTTGTAAAAATAGATATGTTCAACAAAGCTACTCATTTGTTCAAAAATTTAAATTCCAATTCTTTTTAAGAAGAGAGAAAAAGTAACTAAGTAGACTTTAAGCACACAAGTTAACCTTTAACTTTGAAAAGTTTGTCATCAGCTTCTATGTTTTTTTTTAATTTGTATTCTAGTAGTTTTCTATCCTTTTGGTTTTCTCCTCAGAAATGTGTGATTTTCAATATCTCCCTGTGATCAAGTTGCCAGATGGCCAGTACAAAGAAATCTTATCCAGCATCAAGCCTAAAATGGATGATGACAGGGAGGAATACCTGGCTAGAAAAGTTCCACTCTACTTACCTCCTTTTTGTTTTTCAAGACGAGAAACTCCGACCAATTTTTTTTTTGAAAATGAGGTTTTGACTGAAGGAGAGACAGCAATTGGAAGTGGTTGGTTTTTTGAAAAGATTCTTTCCTTTAGTTTGTGTTCAATGTTTTTTTTTCTTATGAGAGGTATCTTTGAAAATGTGTTGTAATTTGACTTCAGATTCCTATCATATATGCTCTATTCTTACTTTCTATTCCTTCAGTAATGTGAAGAGTTGTCAAAAAATGCTAACTCACTCTTGTGGATAAATTAAAGAATAGTCTCAATGTTTCTTTTTCTTATATTTGAAGTTATTTTTACAATGCATCTTATTAGCTTGCAAACTGGGCCGGTCTTAGGCCACTGCAACCTATGCGGCCGCAGTGGGCCCCGCACTTTCATATGCCCCGCGCGATGCAAATTCTAAGTGTAAATTATAAAATTAAAACAATTTAACTTATTATTAAAGGAATTCTCCTGAAATTATAAAATATAAGAAAAAGTCATATCTCCTGAAATTATTAAAATCTTCTGAAAACATGCAAATCTCCTTAAGACAGGCAAAATTATCATTTCGGGGTGTCATTCAATATGGAAAACACCAATCCTATTCGCGATTAAAAAAAAACAACAAAAAACGAAACGGCTTTGTCAGTTTTCATTTAATAAAAATGTAATAAAAAGCCGAAATTTAACCAAAACAAGAAGTTCAAATACTTAATTTACTTTAATAGTCACTGGCATACAAATATATATCTGAATCTATCTCGACCTTTTCGGGGGAAAAAAACCATATTTTGCTAGTCGATAGTAAATCTAAAAGGCAGATCTGAATGTTTATCGGCTTTTTGTTGGAAAACTACTATCTACTGTAGATGGCTCGTAAAGTTAATTTGACAGTGATTTTGTACTTAGTAAACTATAAAAAAAATGCAAAGATGAATTTATTTTCTATAACAAAATCTTAATTTTTTTCACTTATTATCCTTATTACAACGCAAATTAGGCCCCGCGCAATCTGTTTTAGGGCCCCACAACCTGTAGGACTGGCCCTGCTTGCAAACTCCTATTGGGTGCAGGGTGAGTGGACAGAAATTTTGAAAAACAGTTCTAACAATTTTCCTAGAAATGTCTGCCTTGACCATTATAATTTTTCTAATGATGATCATCTTAAAATTAAATTTGGTCTTTTCTGAACATGTTTCAGTGGGGGCACTTACCTTAAATGTTTGTTTGTATTTTTGAATACGCTTCATCACTTCATTGTTTCTTTGTATTCAGTAAAGAGTTTAATAAATAAATACAAAAACAAAACCTAATAAAATACTCAGACACAAATATAAAGGCACATTCCTAATTCCATATGCTAGGACAAATTTGTACAAATGCTCCTTCTTCACTAGGGCTATTAGAGCATGGAATGGGTTGCCTGAGCCAACCAGGAAACCAATGACTTACCAGAAATTAAGTCATTGGTTAACATGCATGACTAGATGCATGATGCATAGGACGTAAGCATCGTTTTTGAAGTGATGTCTGTATTTACAAAGATAAGATTCTTCTTCTTCTTCTAGCCAGCTTTATTGCTGCTGAGCTGTGAGCTCTTTTGCAGACTGTGCCAAGGAAAAAAAGTGTGCTGATAAGATGATAAATAGACAGTCATGTACATATTGCACACCATCTTATGTAGAAATGGACTGTAATAGATCCAATTGATTGAGCAAGCTCCCTAGAAAGACTAAATACTAAAGCATTACAAGAAAAGAATGAGAAATTGTAGAGCACCATCATAAAGGATGAATTGATTTTAAAAAAACAGCCTTTTTTTTTGTTGCTTGTTTCTTTTTCAGACAGGAAGAAGAGGTTTCATGGTGTTATCCACAGATCTTTCAATAATCCAGATGTTCCTATCCAACCAAATCCAGCAGTGACAGAGAAAGCCTCTAAGCTGCCAGAACATCATGTTAAAATTGTTACAGATATTCTTAATGATGTAAGTTTTCTGATTGGGGTTTTGTATATAATCAAGATAAAAAGGCTTATTTCTGAGTCTGAATATTAAAAATGAGTGCAGCATTTCTTGTAAATATGTAGACGAAGGTTTGTACCTTTATATTTCACAACATCCAATTCAAAAGAAAACTATTTCTGCCAAGGTTTCAAATAAGTTTTATTTTTTTTGTCTTCTCCTGTCTGAGTCATTTCCTTTTATTGAGGGCTGGGAAGAAAGGTAAAGAGAGGAGGACCACTGCAAGTCAAACATTATTTTCAATGAGCACTTTCTATATATAGAGGTGTTGCCAACATTTGTTGATACTTTGTGTTCTTTGTCCAATCATTGTAATGTAAAAGAATCGATTTCAGTCTTATTAATCTATTAGAACTTAATGTGATTTGTCTCAATCAGTTATTCAAAGAAAGGCCGTTGTGGATCAAAACAGCAATAATGGCTAGAATTGATCATGTACATCACCGGCTTATCAAACCCATTCTCCCGATGGTTGCCTACTACATTGAAACTGGGGCCTGGCGCAACTTGTGGTGTAAGTTTGGATTCGATCCAAAGAAAGATCCTGCAGCAAAGATTTACCAAACAATAGATTTTAGACTGCGCACAGGTAATCTCCAAATTTCTCTGTCACAATTTTAAGTTCAAAGTAATTTTTTTTTTTATCTTTATCTTTGAATCATTTTCATCTTATAAATTTATTATTTTATTTTTATTGTTTAGGTTACAACAAGAATTTATTAAAGGCTAAAAATTTGATTTATAAACTCTCTGGACTTGCATATCAAAATTGTAGTTTATATATAAAAATGGCTTCATCACAAAAAATTTCAACTTGATTTATTCACTACAATCATTATGGCAACTTAAACATACAAAAAAAAGAAGATAGAAGAATATTTTTTAAAAAATTTTTGTTTGCTAGCTGACATAAGGACTAAGTCTAAGTTGTATCATTTTACTTTTTGTTTTGTATTAGCTGCCAACAAAAATCAAGTGGAAGCCAAGCGAGGTGTTGAAACTCCAAGGTACATCCACTCCACAAAAAAAAATTTGCCAGTTCATAAGACACCAATACATAGTGTGGAAGATATAAACCCTAGTGAGTTGGAGGTCAAGAAACTGAACCCCTCTGGCCTGGTAAGACTTTTATTGGCACAATTGAATTTTAACAAGCTAGATTTTGGTCAAGAATTCTAACCATCCAGACTTAAACAATAATTAAACTTTTTTTGTACAATTACCATCAGTAGTCTAATCACCTTTGCAATCACTTGCTAATATGGTAATACTATAATGGCACAAAGATGTTGACTAAATAGACTAATTAAAAAAGTATCTTTTATCACTCAAACACAGCTACCATGTGTTGAAGAACCTTTCATGAAAGATGCCATGTAAAATCCTTAAAGACATATTTGACCTATGTCACCACAGTTTTATCAGATCTGGATGAAATGGTTGGCTACTCTCCATTAAGGCTAGAACAGAAAACATTAAAAACTCTTTTTATTTCACTATCTGTCAGGGTGTTTCAAGGTCATTTGTCACCACATAAGTACATAGAAGCCTAATTCATAAAGCTCTGGTCATGTTTGTGTGTGTGTGCATTTATGTTACCTATGTGAATGTTGTTAGTTAATGTTTTCATCAATTTTGTTATTTTTATAGTAGTAATGCTGAGGTGGAGGATTTTAATCAAACTTAATTTTTGTTTGGACCAATAAAATTATCTTATCATATCTTAATAATACCTTTGAAACATTTGCTGGCAACCTACTAAGAATTGAGCAAACATTATAGAATTAATTGCTTTGACTTTTGTTGGCAAAATTTAATATCAACAGTTACATTATGGTCATCACTAGACAATTCATTCAAAAATGTTGTGACTGTGAACACAAATTTGATCCATGCTAGCCTAAAGAGCAGAGGAAGTTTATTTTGTTCATGTTTATACACTTTTAGTCATTATTTTTTTTTAGTAAAAATTGAATCAAATTTGGCTTCATTATGTTTTTGTTTTCCAGAGTCGTCATGTACTTCATATATTTATTTATATCTATTTTATTATTTTACCATTACATACCCACTTGTCTAGTGTTGTTTGTTTTGTTTTCAATGAGTTACTGTTTGTTTTTTAATAAGATATTGTTTGTTTTTGTTCTCAATGATGTTCAATGATGAACTTTTGGTCAATCTATTATTTTTTTTCTTCTTTAATACTTTATGTTATGTCCTAGTTTGAATACTTTATTGTAATATCCAACTGGCAATAAATTAATTCTTTCACAATTTCTTTGAAAAAAAGATTTTCGTTTCTATCTCAGGACCTGACATATATATTTAGCCCTGACCACAGACCACCGTATCGTCAGATGAGATATCAAGTCTGTGATGTGCTTCATGAACAGGTTCAGAAGATGTTACACGAGAATGATGGGAAGGTACGTATAGAAACAACAAAACTTTGTAGATAGAAGAGCATTAGTTTCTTCCTAGTGATACTTGTTGGGGTTTTGATCCAATTTGTAGATTCAATTCTGTGTAATAATTGTATCAGTTTCTTCCTAGTGATATTTGTTGAGGATTGGTCCTATTTGTAGACTTAGTTCTAGTAGTGAAAATATTGCCATTTAATTTTTGATCTTGTTACTGATTTGTATACACATAAATATGCTTCCTATGGAGTTGGGATTGTCATAAGAGTTGTGACTAGGTCTTTTGAAACTCTTAGACAAATGATACATACCCTACAGAGGTCTGTAGGGACAACAATCATTCTATCTGACAGGGTTCCAAGCAGATGCAATTTTGTTGCATCTTTTATTGTCCAGGGACACTATGCTGAAACACTAGAACCAAATATCCAGAGACTTTCTAATTTTGTTCATGATACTGGATGCGGTTTGATAAGGTCCTAATTAGTATTTATTCTTTGTGATGTTGGTATTATTGTAGTAATGGTGTTATTGAGTTCAGACTCACTTGAAAGTAAAGCAAAAGAACAAAAAAAAGTTTTCTATTGAAAACTTATTGATGGATATTTGTGTGTATTTCTCTGACAGGAGACAGTGTGTACAGAGAGAGATGGTTGGTGTATTCCAGATTTTACAGACATGTGCAGAGATATCTTGAGCAAATCTGTGGAGAAACATTTCTCAAAATAGTGTGAGTGTGTGTGTGACTTCCTACATAGTGTGTAAATGTTATGAAGTGTACATGGATTTGTTGAAAGAATTAATAAAGACTGCATCAGTTTTAAAAGTTGATTTGTACATTTGTAATAAACAAAACAAAGTTAGCAAGTGATTTTTTTTGTTTTGTTTTGTTTTTGAGGTACAATGTTTCTAGAATGCCCTGAGTCCACACAACTCTAATGTTACCTGACACACTTTGGGAAAGTAAAGACTTTGTAGACTGTACTGATCACCTGAAACCTTTGTTAAAAGTTGACCATAGAAACAGATCAGCTTTATATCCACCTGTTTCCTTAAGTTTCAAGATCTGAAATTGGGTTACCTTTAGCTATATATGCAAGTAAACATTTATGCTGAAGATGCTATAACATTAATAAATGATCCCCAGCATTTTTGGAACAGAAGACAATGTCTTTTATCAATATTATCATAAAAGAGATAAATCCCCCTTACAACCTTTCTTTACATGTGAATGGCAGGCCTATTCATAACTGTATTCGAAATTTAATTATCTGCTACAAGGGGACGATACTCATAATTCTGTAATGACAGTACGACTTATCAAAAAAAAAAATCTAATGATTATCTCCCTTACAACGTAGACTGACAGATGAGGTCAGGACAAAGTTACTACCATAGTCTTTAAAATGTATGTAATGTATATAGACTGATCGACAGAACGTACCATATAAATAATATATACCGGTAATTCAGAAATGGCTTCATTAATTATTGCACTTACAATATATGCTATGGCTATTTTTATAATGGGCGCCATTTTATTCCTTACTCATTAGTGGAGAAGAAACCTTTCTATTTGTGACCTTTACAAACTGCAGCGA
This sequence comes from Biomphalaria sudanica, assembly GCA_036873155.1. Taxonomy (NCBI): domain Eukaryota; kingdom Metazoa; phylum Mollusca; class Gastropoda; family Planorbidae; genus Biomphalaria; species Biomphalaria sudanica. Next base: position 440,756 of record JAZGLO010000245.1, on the reverse strand, counting down.
TCACATCCAGGACTGATTTATACTACAGGCAGAGTTGGGGTGGCGTGTTGTTTTTTATTTTAAGTGTAAAGAGTGAAAAAAAAATCCCAACAGTCTAACTTTCTGCCTGCAGCATGGACATCTACAAACAACTTGTTTACACAACTTACACCGTGCAGTGGCGTAGCAAGGTAATCGTGGGACCGGGAGGCTGACTGGTCGTGCGGTAAATAGATATAACATTTATATACTAAAATGCCATTTTTCTAGCGTTTTGAGTTGTTATGTCAGAAACCAGTGCATCTGAAGTAACGTCTGAATTTATAAGATACGATTTATTTCCAAACATTTGGCTTTTTATTTTCCTCGCTCAGTGGCTAGAACAGCAAGTGAAGTTGACCTGCTTCTTAAGTAATAGCAACTTCGAGAATTTCCGCTCTGCTGAAAAGTCACAGGCAAAGTAAGAAATAAAATGCACGCTGTGACAATAATTGAAAAAATGTGATAAAATAAAAGTTGTCTATGATCAATAAAACACTTGATATGTCTTTAGGAAAGGCTTCTTATTAAGGATTTCAAATATGAACAATATTAGATGACAATATCATCTAGGTTAAATGACACTAGAAGCATGCTGGGATCGTATCATTCTGTCGTTGCATTTGAAATGTAACTAAACATTAACGACTGAAACATTATGACATTTTGTAAACCCATGACAATTTGTCAGGTAATGGTGAAACAATGACATCGATAGTTGGGAAAAAAATGTTGACATAGAAAATCTTGTCTGCATCTTGAACTTTCTCTTCACAGTAGTCAGTGGCTCATCAAATTGTCTTTCCGCAATCTCTTAGAGCAAAAAACTTGATCAACGCCCACTTCAGAAGCCTACTGGACTCAAGAAGGCCCACATTGACCTGCTGTGAGCAAAAAAAAATCACACATACGCCTATTTGTATCAAGCCCCAGAAATCTATAACTACATCTACAACTTCTACCTAGAAATGACTCTGGTTGCTATTTCTTTGGGTATTTCGTCATACAACTTCTACCTAGAAATGACTCTGGTTGCTATTTCTTTGGGTATTTCGTCATACAACTTCTACCTAGAAATGACTCTGGTTGCTATTTCTTTGGGTATTTCGTCATACAACTTCTACCTAGAAATGACTCTGGTTGCTATTTCTTTGGGTATTTCGTCATACAACTTCTACCTAGAAATGACTCTGGTTGCTATTTCTTTGGGTATTTCGTTATACAACTTCTACCTAGAAATGACTCTGGTTGCTATTTCTTTGGGTATTTCGTCATACAACTTCTACCTAGAAATGACTCTGGTTGCTATTTCTTTGGGTATTTCGTCATACAACTTCTACCTAGAAATGACTCTGGTTGCTATTTCTTTGGGTATTTCGTCATACAACTTCTACCTAGAAATGACTCTGGTTGCCATTTCTTTGGGTATTTCGTCATACAACTTCTACCTCGAAATGACTCTGGTTGCCATTTCTTTGGGTATTTCGTCATACAACTTCTACCTAGAAATGACTCTGGTTGCTATTTCTTTGGGTATTTTCCTTTAGTATTAGCACAGGAACTGCATTACCCAACAGGTCTATTGTCTCGTTTTGAATCAGTGGGCAGAGGTAAATGGTTGTAGTTTTTTTTACAGAAGTTCTTCCAACACTGGGTTATATTTGGAGATCAAATCACCGCTTCGAAAATTCCTGTTACCTGTATCACCTAAACGATAGTGTTTGAGATGACCATGAATCGAAAGGTTGCTTTGCATGCTAAATTTAAAGTAACATTCATGATGCGATGAATGCTTCTTCAATGTGCTCTTTATTTAATTCATATTTCGTTTTCATTTGTTCATGATGCATTTATGCCTGCTTAGCTTGTTTATGATTCAATGATTGTTCGTACGCTACCGATCTTCTTCTTTACACATATTTCCTTGCGAACTACCAGCATGGCTGACAGTAGCACACATTCAGTTTGGAAGAGTAACACAACCAAAAGCGAGCTAGTTTTAAACCTCTTTTGGTTTTCATGCTGTATACAAAGTTGCTAAAACCTCGTCCATTTGTTTGTTCCTGGATTGTCTTTGGGGAATGTTAAATTTGATCTACAAAACCCCCATTCGACTTTAGATTTTATGACTTCCAAAGAAAATAGTGTATAATTAGAATGATGTTTTTGTCCATTGGATATTTTTCTTTAAGAAATGTAGTGTATCGGGAAAGTGGGAAAGAAAAGTGCAATCTTCACTATCCATAGCAGCCTCTTCAATGTTCATAACAGCTCCTTCACTATCCTTAGCAGTCTCTTCAATGTTCATAACAGCTCCTTCACTATCCATAGCAGATTCTTCACTATCTATATAGTCTCTTAATGTTCATAACTGCTCCTTCACTATCCAAAGCAGCCTCTTCAATGTTCATAACTGCTCCTTCACTACTCAAAGCAGTCTCTTCAATGTTCATAACAGCACCTTCACTATCCAAAGCAGCCTCTTCAATGTTCATAAATGCTCCTTCATTATCCATAGCAGATTCTTCACTATCCATAGCAGATTCTTCACTATCCATAGAGCCTCCTTAATGTTCATAACAGCTCCTTCACTATCCAAAGCAGCCTCTTCAATGTTCATAACAGCTCCTTCACTATCCATAGCAGATTCTTCACTATCCATAGAGTCTCTTTAATGTTCATAACTGCTCCTTCACTATCCAAAGCAGCCTCTTCAATGTTCATAACTGCTCCTTCACTATTCAAAGCAGCCTCTTCAATGTTCATAACAGCACCTTTACTATCCAAAGCAGCCTCTTCGATGTTCATAAATGCTCCTTCATTATCCAAAGCAGCCTCTTCAATGGTCATAACAGTTCCTTCACTATCCATAGCAGCCTCTTCAATGTTCATAACTGCTCCTTCACTATCCACATTTTTCACCAATACAAAAATTAGCAAAGTGAGCCCTCTCTTGCTTTATCAGAACTATGAACCATGTGGTACGCATTAACCCACTGAAAGACACTTCCTTGATCTATTTGGTCATCGCTTAATCTACCTTCTAAAATGTCTCCTCCCTATATCGGTTTCTTCTTACTTGGCAGTTGAACGAACAAATTCAACATTTTGAACGATTCGCCATGCAACAAAATCTGTTTCTTTTGCTTGATTACTTACAGCCCGTAACCTCTATTGGAGTATGGTCAGCCTACAATAGGTTTATATGGTCCCACGTCCTGAGCTATCCTTTCCATCTTTTTCCAGGTGTAACCAAACTTGAATGTGTCTGCCTCTAGTTGGCATCGTCAGAAGCTTCTCTTTCTCTTGCCTAGTGGTTTCCACTTCAATGCCTTCCTTATGATGCTAGTTGGTGCGCAACGTGTGCCCAGTCCCGTCTTCTCTTTGTGTTGTCTTCTTCTACAAGAAATTCTTTCCAAAAGGCCATTGTTGCTGATGGTGTAGGCCATTTGATGACTTAGCAAGCAAATATATATAAAAAATACTATTTAAAAAAAAAACAAGACAATTCCTTGTTTATTCAGTTGATCAACTTTCGTTGGAGATTGTTTTACTCTTCATAACTAATGAATGGTAATTTTTTTTAGAAAAAAAAAACATTTTGTACTCCCTATCACCCCTCCCCTTTTTCGTTTTGCGAAAAAATTTCTGGTTAAGAATGTATGAATCTTTTTATAGTTGGAAATTTAATGCCAGGCCAATAGTTGCAGATATAAAAGACGCACAGCACTAGTGTACATTGTGTTAGGGCCAACATTACAAAAAGCCTGATGAAAGCAGTTCGTCAAAACAGTGCTTATAACCGAGCTGCTGGTACACAGACTCCAGCTGAAAACGTGGTTCAACGTTTAGGATATTTCTCTACGAAAGTGCATTTTGTTTTTATTTGGTGTCATCCCTAATGTGTCCTGTGGACCCCAATTAGTCACGAGTCATTGACCCAAGCCCAACGAACCTTTATAAGGCATGGTAGCTACGCCACAGGCTGTGGCTCCCTCTATGGTCGTGGATCCGGATTCATTGAACCCCTTTGCGACATGAATGCTACGACACTGCCTACTCGATAAGATAAATGTGTTATTATTTTTCATTTCCTCCAAAAGGGAAAGGGGGGTATGACATTTCTTTCAACCTGATTCTCTGGTGCCATTCATAAATCAATTCAATTCAACTGTGTTATAGATCACTTACCTATACGTAGTGACATTTCTCCAGTGGATCTTTTGTTACGTTACACAAAGCTCTTTCTTTTATGTACTTTAAATTACTCTAACAAAACAGAACAAAACATTAGTTGTCACCATTGCTTGTTAGTAATCCTACAAATGTGTGTCACATTGTCATAACTTGTAATAAATATCTCATAGTCATAATATTTTGCTATTGTTCTTTTGTTTAGTATGAACTGTATAATACATCAATTGGGCGCTGTTTAACGCGAGCGTTGTTTATGACATTAAGTTATCACAGAGATGCCTGGGATCCATTGACTGTTGTATCTACCAAGGCACCTGATTCCTAACCCACAGACCTGATGGAAAATATCTATTTTCCTTTATCTCTACACTTTCTAAATCGGTGAATGATTCCCTGCAAGTGTACAACGCCATGTTGGGGGAACCTTTTACATGTGGTCAAGCTCATAATTTTAATGATTCTATTTTAATAACAACTAACGGAGTGTATAGTCAATTTGGCATTGTACATAACAACACACAAATACACCCTAACAATCTTTCATTCAAACACAGTGAGTCTACATGTAAACTGCAGCACATGAAAACAAGGCGTACCACACGACAGACAAATTAATTGTTGGACACACAAACAGGTGAAGTTCATCCAACTCGCAGACGTCAGTTCTCAAAGGTAACTGACTTAATTCTATTTCCTGCCAGTACAGCCATGATTGTGTTTGAAAAGGCTGACTCAAGGTCATGTGGATATTTTGTGTGTGTGTTAGTATCTCTTCTCTTTTTGTGGAATATTGTTGTAGTTTTTTAAAAAAGGAGTCCTTGTAATAACCACGAATTTCCAAAAAGGATCAATAAAGATCGATCGATGGATCGATAGATAGATAGATAGATAGTCAAAAAGACAAATAGATAGATAGATAGATAGATAGATAGATAGATAGATAGATAGATAGACAAATAGATAGATAGAAAGATAGAGAAATGTTCACTGTGAAATACTAAAGTCTAGAAAAGTTTACTACAGTATTGTGGAGAATGAAATAGTAAGTAAGAAATAAAAACTTTAAAAAAAAAGGAAAAAATGTGCTGAGATAAAAAGTTATACTAATTTAATTTCTTTTCAAAAGATTTTGTATCTATGAAGCTTAAAAAAAAAACTGAGATCAATGTCTAGGGAGCTTCTAAACATGTCTTAGTCGTCTAGCGATCTTATAAAGAAAGTACAGAGCGTTGTCTAGGGATCGTCAACGAAATTTCATTGTTTAGGGATCTTCTGAAAAATTTGCTTAGAGTCGTCTTGGGATCCTATAAGAAATTTCAAAGCGTTGTCTAGAGATCTTCCAAAAATCACTGAGCGTCGTCTAATGAGCTTTAAAAAAATCAGAATATTGTCTATGGATCTTTCAAACAAAATTTGGAGAGCTGTCTAGAAATTTCCAAAACATTTTGGAGCTTTGTCTAGGGATCATCTAAACAAAATTTAGGAGCTTTGACTATGAGCCTCCAAAACAATAACAAACAAACAACATCAAAAACAATAGAAAAACAAAAAAAAACTGAATGCATTGTTAGGGAGCCCCAAGACGATGTCATGGATTTTAAGTTACAGATATACTTACCTTGTCACGTTGTCACGTTGCTTTTGTATATCAATCTGTCCCAGACGATGCTACCCTGTTGTCCAAGAAGAGCCTGTTGACAAGTCACGCTCTGACAGTCATGTTTCGTTCTGTTGGGTCTCAGTTCACTCTTGCCTGTCACTGTCACAACGTCAAGCTTTGATCTGCTCTGATAACATTGTATGGAATACTGTCGCATGGACTCCAGGAGTTCTCACTTTGGGGCCATGCTGACCAGACTATTAGCACGAATGAATATGGTTTCTCTTTTGATTAATAAATAAAAACTAGCCTTACATATATACACACAGAAAGAAAATGTGTGTGTGTGAGAGAGAGAGAGAAAGAGAGAAAATAGATAATATATCGATCGATAGATAGATAAATTGATAGATAGATTGATTTCGAACAACGAAGGATTCTTTCTCCCTACTCTCTTCATTCTGTATCACAAAATGATCTTCTAAAGGACTATCGTGGAATTGACTATTTACAAACTGGCGCTTATTACATGCATTGAGTGTATTGTAGAATATAATATTGACCAGATTTTTCCGCATTTACTCACTACTTAATAATTATAATACACGAATAAATAAGAGTTTATGACGCACCTTCATTGATATGTTTGGGAATCTCTACATACGTGACGACAGAGATTTCAATAATGCTGCTTGACTAAGGTCGTTGACGATGTAAAATTTAAAAAAATCCAAGTCAGCTTATTTCTTTCACTTCTAGATCTAGTAGATCTACACTCCTTACTCCTCAGGCATTCCCTACTCTTTAGTGATCTTTCTAAATGTATGTCAACACAGGGACGAGCTATTTTGAGTCCAAGATTTACATATACAAAATAAAAAGGTCAAAGTTTGATCTTGTGGTGCAGTATAGCTTTCACTAACTGATATCACTGCAAGAAGTACAGATAGATCTTAGCATTCTGTTTGTTTGGTGTAGGCTGCCTAACCTTCTGATAAACTTTCTTTAATTGCTTTCTACAAATTACAACAGTTCCCCTTTCAGACCTTGCGATCTATAGGACAGACGCTGTTAAGGTCATCCGTTTCTTTGGCCAACAGAACGACCAGTGGCGTAGCTAGGGTGGGGGAGGAGGGGGAATTTTTTTACATCCCCCGGGCTCCCACTTGAGGGGGGCCCCAAGTAATTGCTTTTACATTAAAATTTAAATATTACGCAAAATACAGGGGCCCCCAAAGAGGTCAAGCCCTACCCCCCCCCCCGGACCCAAACGATGAAAAATTTCCTAGCTACGCTCTTGACAACGACAAATCTCCTTTACTTTCCCAAAATAAAGTCAAGTACTCATTACAGTTGGATGGACTGAGATCTGAGAATGGAAAGTGGTAGAAAAAAAAACGTGTCAAAAGGTTTATATATATTTATATATATCCACATCTTTCATTAAGTAGCATTTATTTCCCTTATTTCGAAATCAAATAAAATAATTAATCACCAACAATTAATTACTTAATTTTTTTTTATTGATTCATGTCTTGTCAGCTTTAATGAATGATCCATATAGAATTTAACTTGATCCGAAAATTGGAAATGGGAGAGTGAGTTAATATAATATATTTGTAAAAAAAAAATGCGTTCGGTTTCTTTATTGCTCACTTTTAATAATTAATTCTCCTTTTTTTTTCTTGCTCTTAATGCTTAAACTAAAATATGTTCTAGAAATCATTACGCTCTGCTCTACAGTTGTCTTCCAGCTCCCAGGCTATGCGTAGACATCAATAGATCTGGAAGTCAGTCGAACTCTTGATTACCCTATACTTTCCAACATAACAGCTGCCCGGCTATGTGTAGACATCAATTGATCTGGAGGTCAGTGGAACTCTTGATTATTCTGCGCCCTATACTTTACAACGTACCACCTCGAATCTTCAGTGGCAGATCAATAATGTCACTCGGGGCATTGATGTAGGCCAGGTAAATGTAAAGATCGATACCAGATAGAACAAGTCCTTTCAATCTCATCAAGGCGATTGGTTGAAATTAAGTTAGTGCCACGCTCTGTGAACTGTGAGAGCATTCACACATTATTTAGTAGTAGCCGTTTGATTCGAAACAGTTTTCTCTTTAAAAACAATGTTTGTTTCGTCTGTTTTAGTTAAGTTCTTGTATTGGAAAAACAGATGACTTTAAAATGCAAAGTTATTTCTGGAAGAGCTAAGTGACTTTCACAATCACATCTGATGTTTGGTTTGAAACTTTGATTTGTAAGATTCGTAGTCCCGAACAAGACTCTGGCCCCAAAACCCTCCTATAGAAGAAAAACTGTAGGGAGAACTGCCTGATCTGGAAACCACTGCGCAGTTCATCTCAGTTATAGAATTTCTGATCTGAACCTTCCGAGAACGATGAAGAAGAAGATTCGTACCCTTATTTAAGCAATACAAGTCGGTTAGAGAGAAAAAGAAGAGAAAGCGATAATTGGAAATGTTGTGGTGATATAACGTAAAATATAAAGAAATGCTTTAGAAGGTGAAAAGAACAAGTTTGAGAATGATGTTGAAATAAATAGGCAAACTAAACAATGTCAAGGACGCTATATAAAAATAGCACTTGGCCAACTCAATACTAAAAAGTAATTTCTGCTAAAAGGGAAATAGCCTAGTCATTTGATTTCACACTGCTGAAAACTGCACAAAAATGATAGCATAGTTTATAAAAAATACTTCACTTAGTAATGCTTCCGTATTCTTTACACCGGATACACCAAAAATCTTTTCATGAGTTTGCCTCCATGTCTGAAGAACACCAATACAGCAAGTATCAAGTAGCGGTTCCATTGTCAGGGTGACTTATACCTGACTCTACCTGGATCTGAACTCAAGCCTCTTGGCTCACTAGAAAGGCCTTCCGCAAGTGTAGTTGTATAAACAAGTAATGACAAATTTGTTACAGCGAACTCGACACAGTTCGACCCATTGGAAAAAAATCAATCACTGGACAGATATATAGAAATAACATTATGAGCAGTTTGAGAATAAACGTGAAATCAATCACTTAGCGAAGTGTCTGGAGACTTGGACTGCTAACACAGCTGAAGACAAATTATTGAATAAAGAAAACGAGCTCGCCCCCAAAGTGGCCACATCTAATTGGAATGTTACATATTTGTGTTTCTTCTGCTTAAGAGTTGTACTAATAATTTTAGATGTGCAGATCCTAAAGGTTGATAGTTTGATGATCAAAACCAGATCAATGTGGAGAATAAACATCATTCCATCACTCCAGGGTGTTTTTGGGGTCTGCAAGAGGGGGGGGGGATGAATAGGGATGAAAGTGTGTGTTGTTGTTTTTTTGGGGGGGAGGTGACATTCAAGCGAAATTTCTCTCCCTCACTCATGCGTACAAGAAGTAAGTAGGTCAAGTCCCGGCAACGTATCGCCACTATCCAATTGACTTTCTCCTCATTGTAACGTGGAACGCAGGTAGAATCCTGTTAGGACGAGACTCGATAGCGAAAGACGTAAAGACCATAAGAGAGCGGGGGCGAAGCTGGGGATTGGGAATAAAAAAAAAGGACACGGAGAGAAAGTGGGGGGAGGGGGTCTAGAAATGAATTAGATCTTAGATGCAAACAGAATGTTTGATAAGTTGGCAGCTTATTGCCCTGTGCAATTTCAGTCAACCAATAGGAGCGCGCGTACGTAGTAACGTGACCAAGCTTGGATATGGTTTCTTGTTATTGGACTTACATCCTGCTACATTTAGGTAGCACTTAAACTGTAACTCGCCCACGCAGTCTATAAAGCGTAGGCTTGTATTTCGGTTCTTCGATTCTGTATGACTATGCTGATAAGAGCAACTGACGACTGTGTGCCTCGCCAAGGCCGGAGCTAACATTTCTCTTGTAAAACAATGGTTCTCAACATTTGGCTGAGGACGTCTTCCTCGCCCTTAATCCCCCCCCCCCGAAAAAAATACATACGCGCCCCATTAGCAATCTAAAGGCATCTGGAGGGGTGCTGTAAGATCCCTACCTACGCGCTAAGCGATTTCCTGCATTATGAGCTGCTGCAATGCATTCTAAAGGCGTCTATAGCGCAGATTTCATCATGGTATAAAGAAAATGCGTCAAAGAAAGTCAACTAAAGAAGAGAGAGAGAGGCCGGTGCTGAATTGTGAGAAACATTCCATGTAAATTAAAGCATGTAATACCCTAAGGTGTTTAATTGTCGTCGTATCGCCATTGTGTTACGCGAGACGTCATAGAACGGACCTGCATTGAGTCACGAAAGAGTTGTCAACAGATCCATGTCTCAGCGCTTGGAAGAAATTCGATCGTTCTAACCTGAAAATTAAAGGTAGAATCGCGTTGGCGGAACCGTATTAAAGTATACTCCGTTTTAAATCGAACTTATAACGGTTTTAGTGGGGGAAAATGTCATATGTGGACGATAAAAAGAATAATTCATTTCATAATTATATTTCATATTCTTATCTTATCAAATACAGACGTTATAGAAGATGATTACGTCCTACGTGCTAATGTCATTTTCAAATATTGCATTCCTCATTAAGCTTCGGACTCGAAGACAAGCCTTATTATTATTATTAATGTCATTTTCACTTGACCAGTTATTAAATACAGATCTCTTTAGGAGCAACGCAAAAACAGCTAAGTTTTATCCTTTAAAAAATGAACAGCTTTTTACACCCTTGTCGTTAAGTCACGTTTTCAAAGGGGCACGCCTTACAGGTCAATTATGCCATAACGGATTTGATGACCACAGTGTATACATGGGAGTCCTATACTAAATTGTTTACGGGATTCGAACTTTATTAATTAACTTCTTCCAGTTTTAGCTTCTTGTTTTGCAAAGTATTTAAAGCCCGATCAATCATTGGACAGCTTGAAGACAGACTGTGTGTGCTGGTACGAACCTCACCGAGAGCAAGACCGGACAGCTTGAAGACAGACTGTGTGTGCTGGTACGAACCTCACCGAGAGCAAAAGGAATGAAATGAACAAGAGAATGATAAAAAGCCGCGCTATTAGATAGCCCTAAAGCACGTTCATTCACAAGCACAAACTGTGGCAGACTTTGCCTCTCCAGAATCGGCTTGTTTAATCACACCAGATTCTGTCCGGACTCAAGAAGGACGCAAAACCCATTGATTCATCAGGGCGCTTCCATTGCCTTTCTAGACAGAACGTCACAGAAGAAACCATAATGTTAATGTTGGCTCTATTTATTTCTGTGATAAAATGTTGGCACGAAACTTGTTTTCACCGGAAGATTTTCAATTGAATAATTTCAGTTTTAAATGAAACTATAAAAACATAATATTTTATATCACTGTTACATCTTTCAAAAGTAATTGTTAGACAAATTGTTATCAATCAAGATTTAAAGTAAGGGTAAGAAACAGTCTCTTTCAGACTTTTTTCTTTATGACACTAACAGTTAGACTAAATCTACATTACCATGGTGGTATACTACAGCCTAGACTGGGAAGCGTGGTCGAGAGGCTAAGTACGCTTGAACTTGGCTTGGCTACCTATGAAGGGGACTCGAGGTTCGACACCCGACTCGAGCAGAGCTGTGTTTACTGAGCGCCTCAAGGCACCTTCTCCCAGATGTATACTAGAGCTTAGATTAAATCTACCTTGTCACAGATTTATACTATTTAGATGGTGTCTATTTTGTCACATTATTACATAATACAGATGTAATTTTCCTTGACTCAGCGCTTGTATGTGGTTAGAACCAAATCTCACCTAACTTTGCGAATAAACGAGATGTTTGTTTTAACTATAACCTTGACCTTCACAAAGTAGAACTATGATCAATGTTCGGGACATAAATGCCAAGTCATAATTTTAAAAAAAGCGAAGAGATGAATTCAAAATAAAAAATGTCCTGATTAAGAACATGGTACAAATCAAAATGACTAGTAGAGTTTGGAGCTTCTTAGCTACGTTCTGTGTGCCTTCTAGTGTGGAATGCTGTACGTTCAGGCCTTTCTCTAAACTAGGCTATCCTGAAGCTTGCAAACTCAAACAACCTCTAGAGCCGGCCCTGACAGCAAATCTGCATCGGATTTTGAAGACTTTAAATTCTTTGTGTTTTTAACACAACTCACGATTTGGGGGGGGGGGGGGGATCAAGTGCAATGTCAAGGTTAAAACTATAATATCCAAACTGAAACTGAAAACCAACGAAACAAAACTAGGCCAATATTATAAATAGAATTTTTAGATCTATTAATAGCTAAAGTGTCTACCAACCACTTAGTATTGTAACACTTAGTATAGTAGGTATAGTATAACGTTTTGCTGATAAGCTTTTTCTATGGTATTTATATAGTCTAATGTTATAAAATCCAATTTAAAAAAAAGCAGCCCAGAAAGTGGTGACAACAGTACTGGCAGACATCTTCAGTGTCCTGGATACACTTTTTAAGTCTCTAGTTGCCAGTTACTGCTGCCAACTTGCCTCATCAAATGATATAATTTTTATCTATTGTTTTATTTTAAAATGCCAATATAAAACAAACTTGAATACAGACAACATTGTTGAATCCGTTACTGCCAAAAATGTCATAAAACTTCGTCGCACTGCCACTTAGCTATAATTTGATAGCGACAGTTAGTGACAAATGTCATGCACATATTAACATGTCACCCTAGCAGGCACGGGTTATGTCAACCTGCTAGTTCAAATTCCAGAAAAACTGGGTCGCTGCAATAAATAATTTCCGAGGGCTTCTTCTCTTGTTACATTGATGCAATAGTAGGCCTATTAGTTCCGTAACTGCTAGACTGTATTAGGCTATGATTTGTTTTATAGAAATTAAGAATTGAAACATTCTGCAAGTTTATTATGTTTTCATGTATTTTATTTCTTTTTGGAAATCAAACAATACAATTAACAAATAATTTAAAAATCTAGAGAATATATTTTCCAAAGATAAAACCTAACTTAAAATTAAATAAAACGAAAAATTATGCGGGTGTTGAACTAGAAGTCACTTCAGAAGTAACATGTCGTACTACAAAAATTTAAAAATACTTAAAAACAAAAAAGGCTTATATTAAGCGTAGTTGCATCAGTTAGTTTGGATCTGTCACGCAGAGTAACAACAAGAAATATATTTTATCTAATGTTTTTGTTTCGAGAAATTTCATGTTTTTAGATTTCTCACTACGCTATTATCTGAGCCAATGGAGAATGGGGTGAAGGGAGAGAAAGAAAAAAGTCACTTCTTAATGTTACAGTGATCGCTTTTTAAATGCATTTATAAAAAAAATAAAGTTGAACGACCTTGAGGGCACTTGTCCCTTCATGCCGACACACTAACCAGAAGTGCTTATGAAAATAGAAGGTTTTATAGTTACCTGTTGTTAGTTAGGAACTTTAAAGCAGAGTATATATAAAGGGGACTAAATCAACTTATACCATCACAACAGTCAAGTAAAATTTCTTTCCCCCGTTCAATACCAAACAAAATAATTAATTACCAATAGTTAATTAACTAGTTGGTTTTTCTTTTTTTTTAAATTATTCTTGTGTTGTCAGGTAAAAGATATTATCTTTGTCATTAGTAGTGTGGGCTCTGAGAAAAGACGAGCAGATGTGTATGGTTGTATATAAGTCTCTAGCCTTGAGATGTTTCTTGTCTCAATAAACTTTTGGTAACTTGATACAGGTTTGAATGACCACTATAAATGTTGCTGCGTGTGTAAATTAGAGAAATTGAGTAAGGATGAATAGATAAATTAGTTCAGTCGGTAGGTACATCAATCAATCAGAGCTTCTAAAAATAGATAGATAGATAAATTCAGTCAGTAGGTAGCTAAATCAATCAGGGCCCTTAAAAATAGATAGATGAATTTAGTCAGTAAGTTGTATTGTTTCGCTAACTTCAAAGTGTCGTTCTTAATACCACCTACGATTTTAATGTATTATAAATTATGGTAGAGCTATTGTCTAGTTATTTTTATTCCAATATTTGTGTATTTATATTCTGGTGTGTGTGGGAGCCAAAATGTGTGAATATATCATAATTTGTGGTAAAGCCCTTGTCATGTGGATTATAACCTGGTCTGTGTCGGAGCAAAAGACTGTATGCATATATACTGGTGTGTGTTGGAGCCAATGACTGTGTTCTTATATTCTAGTCTGTGTTGGACCCAAAGATCGTTCTTATATACCGGTGTGTGCTGAAGCCATTGACTGTGTGCCTTTCCAAAAGCGCTTTAAAGATCAACATTTTGCCCTCACAAGAAGAAAGAAAAGCAGCTGGCTGTAGATGGCCTCTGACGGAGACAACTGGAAAGTAAAAAAAAAAGTCTAAGGCGGAGATCACTCATGCATGTAGCGTGTAATTTGACCGTGCAAGCTGGACTCTCCAGCGCCCTGGTACCGATCCGTAGGATAAGTACCTGCCCTTAATGGAGGAGTTTACCAGACATTGCCCTAGACCCTAGCAGGGTTGGAAGAAGGCATCAACCTAACCCTAGGCCCTAGCCGGGTTGGAAGAAGGCATCAACCTAACCCTAGGCCCTAGCAGGGTTGGAAGAAGGCATCAAGAAGAACGCACACCCGATAATACTTAAACAGATGGCGTTGCAAACACTAACAACATATCCATCCGACAATATTTACTCCTACACCGATGGGTCAGTACTGAAGAGGGCCTATATTAGTGGCCTGACATGCTGTCGGGTGAGATGGGGTTGGGGCCTGGCCGCATTTAGCTTCGACGTCGAAATCACTGCAATCGCAGCGTGAGGGTAACTATAACGTAGCTGAATCTCTAGCAGGAGAAGGAGCGCTGTCCTTTACCCTCACTATGAATAATCAGTGGAGGCAGTGGCGCATTGCTTGCATGAATGAATATGCAATGTGACTAGACCAGCATTATGCAGAACAGCAGTTTCTCGCCTGGGCGCTGCGGGAGAAAAAAAAAGACAGGCGCAGAAGCCCCAAATAAGAACTGAAAATAGAGATAGACCCCTAATTGAACAGCTGCTTTGTCTGAATCAAATGTGACAAATTTTGCAGGGCGCAACCAGGTCTACTAACAAATGAAATCCTTAATCTTCGGATTCGAAGACATTCCATTTTGAATTCTATGACATAAATGATGCACGAGACTTTGTACAGCTAATAGCTAATTAACGAAGTCTTTCCCAAACCCCTAAATTATTGATTCAGCAAAGTCCTTTTCTCAGGAAGTCTCACTTATCGCTAATCCCTTCAAACAAAACAAAGACTCAAAACTTCAAAACTCCGTGCATTGAACTTAGCCAACAAAATATTAAGCTTGCGATAAAATCTATTTGAAACATATTCTACTTGTGTTTGCATAGATTGAATGAAGGGGTGTCTATTTTTAGCTGCAGTCTCGCCGGTTGCCTACGCAGAGGGAAAACAAGGAATGACAACTCTGTTGACTTTGAGATAACTCTTCAGATTTATAGACTGTTTGCTCACAGCCATATGAGCCATATGTAACCAGGATTTGAACTTGGTCAAACGCGAAGTTAATGTTAGATTTAAGTTACTCTGTGTAAAGAACACCTCTTTGCTGTAGACTTTATGTAAAATTCGAAATGCGTTAACTATTAGACGCCTTCAAAATTCTCAACGAAAGAATGGCCTTGAACTCTTCAAACTCTCTATGTATTTATGAGTTAGCAAAAGAAAAAAAAAGGGCCCTTTATGTAACAGTGAAATTCTCATAGCAGCAGAAGAGGTCATTAATACAAGTCAGACGTAGATCGGCCAACCTCAACACTAGAACCAATTCAAGTTGAAACAGCTCTATCAAAGTGCCTAAATCCATTTTAAGGGAAAGTTTGGGAACTGCTGAGCATCGAAACAGACTAAATGAAGATGTTTGTTTTTAATTAAAATAGGTGCTCATAGTTAAGTAAACATCACATTGGCACCTATGTCGATGCTCATGGGTAACAAGTTTTTGAATGTACAGATCAGGAAGTGAAAGGTGCCGTGAAACCTCCACCAATTTCTTCTAGTTTGCTATCAATACAAGTTTAAATTTCTTAATGACATCACATATCTGCTATGTGCATTATTCGATGGCACCATCCCTAATACAACACATTCAGAGTTTCACATTTTTTGAAACTATTAAAGTTTCATGTGACTGACACTTTCACTGTTACTTTCACAACATGTACAATGTCTGAGGACCGCTGAGTTCTAAAAGCCAATAAATTGGTAGTAAAACAGACGCACCCTCCCTCCTTCCCAACCTAAGCAAACATTACAAACTCCCTGCCCAACAGTTTTATTATCGGGCGGATACGACTAAATTACGACATGAAACGTTACTGCTAAAACATACAGTACAAGATTCATTTTATCACTAGGGCTGCGATCTATATGTTATATAGGTCAGTTGCATTTGTCTATATTTTTACAAAGTAGTATCCCCATGGTTTTAATTCTAGTAACTTGACTGAATACTGTCTCTTAAGGAAATTCCTTCAAATTGCCTTGAAATTCATGTCAGTCGCTGTCGTCATAACACCACGGCTCGTGATACAAAATGTCTGGTAATGTAGGCCTACTAATGAGGGAGGAGAGAAAGAGAGAGAGAGAGAGAGAGAGAGAGAGAGAGAGAGATTGTTGGTATAAAAAAAAAAGTCAAGTCTGATTGAAAGACGTGGAGGAATTATCCTATCAAAACATACAAACACACCCAGACTCAAACAGACAGACAGACAGACATATACACAAACACACCCAGACTCAAACAGACAGACACACAGACATATACACAAACACACCCAGACTCAAACAGACAGACACACAGACATATACACAAACACACCCAGACTCAAACAGACAGACACACAGACATATACACAAACACACCCAGACTCAAACAGACAGACACACAGACATATACACAAACACACCCAGACTCAAACAGACAGACACACAGACATATACACAAACACACCCAGACTCAAACAGACAGACACACAGACATATACACAAACACACCCAGACTCAAACAGACAGACACACAGACATATACACAAACACACCCAGACTCAAACAGACAGACACACAGACATATACACAAACACACCCAGACTCAAACAGACAGACACACAGACATATACACAAACACACCCAGACTCAAACAGACAGACACACAGACATATACACAAACACACCCAGACTCAAACAGACAGACACACAGACATATACACAAACACACCCAGACTCAAACAGACAGACACACAGACATATACACAAACACACCCAGACTCAAACAGACAGACACACAGACATATACACAAACACACCCAGACTCAAATAGACAGACACACAACATATACACAAACACACCCAGACTCAGACAGACAGACAGACAGACATATACACAAACACACCCAGACTCAAACAGACAGACATATACACAAACACACCCAGACTCAAACAGACAGACACACAGACATATACACAAACACACCCAGACTCAAACAGACAGACACACAAACACACCCAGACTCAAACAGACAGACACACAAACACACCCAGACTCAAACAGACAGACAGACAGACATATACACAAACACACCCAGACTCAAACAGACAGACAGACAGACATATACACAAACACACCCAGACTCAAACAGACAGACATATACACAAACACACCCAGACTCAAACAGACAGACACACAAACACACCCAGACTCAAACAGACAGACACACAGACATATACACAAACACACCCAGACTCAAACAGACAGACACACAGACATATACACAAACACACCCAGACTCAAACAGACAGACACACAGACATATACACAAACACACCCAGACTCAAACAGACAGACACACAGACATATACACAAACACACCCAGACTCAAACAGACAGACAGACAGACATATACACAAACACGGTGATAAGATAAAAACATGTTAGACTTGGAATGTTAGAAGTTAGTCTATGGCCCTCTGCTGCACGCCTAGAGTCTTGCTCACAATATATGTCTGTGTTGATTGTAAAGCTGAAAGAGAATCTCCATCTGATTTGGGGTCAAAAACAGGATCGATATTTATGTCCCTAATCTGCTCTAATGTTTGAAATACTACAGCCCTTGTATTTTATTAGATGGAAAATAAAAAAGCTGAGATATATCTTAGCTTGTTTCTGGGATGAGCGTAGAGACAGGAAATCTCATGTAATTGCAAAATATACGAAAAAGTCCTGGAAATCTCTTGAAATTGTTAAAATCTCATTAGAACTCATAAAAATTTCCTGAAAAATGGACAAAATTGTCAATTTTGGGGTGCCAATCCTACGAGCGATAAAAAAACCGGCTTTGTCAGCTTTCAATTAATAAAAAAGAATTGCAAAGACGAATCTATTTTATAATACGAAATCTTAACTTTGATATTATACTTATCTTTACCCAGACTGGGCCCAGCGCAATCCGTTTCACTTAGGGCCCGCAATTCTTAGTGCCGGCCCTGTATAGCATTTCGCGACATTTAATGACAATACATGACTTAACACAGTACATAACATTTTACGACATTGCATGCCATCACATGATATTACATAACATAACACATCACATGGCATTACATTACATAACACATTAGACGACACTGTAAAGTATAGACAAAAATATCTAGTGTCTTACTTTTGTGTTTACAAAATGAAGTCTTCAAAAATTGAAAAAAAAATGCAATGTATGATAATACAAATGCTCGACCTTTGACCAGACTTCTATGTCGTAATTTCAGTCTAATCCCAGCTGGTGTGAAATCTCTGAGCCACACCAAAAGTCTGCATGTCATTACATCTCTCAGCAGGGCTAGCAACGCTGGATGTGTGCCACAAAAACTAGCTTTGGGTTTGTCCACAAATAGTTGGCTTGCAGACCGCAGCAACAGGAACAACATCTGACACCAAATGACTTTCTCACACCCGAGAGTCACATGTCTGTGTGATATTGTAACATGACTTTATGTCACGTATGTATGGAGTAGAACGCCTTCTTGTTAGACAGACAAACAGACAGACTAAATAAAAAATAGATAGATCGATAGACAGACAGACAGACAGATAGATAGATGTAATGCATATGCAACTGTTGTACATTATAAGACGAATCTAAATTTCAAGAAATTGGTTTTTGTCATAACGATAAAGTGTGGGGGTAGTAGAGTTTATAGAACTTTGACGTTCACATAATTTTTGCATCAAAATTCTGACACGACCTTCTTGTCAAGTCAATACTAACGTTGGTATCAGAAGATGTCGATGTTGCTAAATGGTCAACGGTCGCTGGTTCGAATGCAGGAGGTTGCGCTTGAAAGTTAAAAATGAGTAATTCTAAAAGAAGATCCGAAACAAATAAAACTTTAAAATGTAGCTCTACATCTCTCCAACACACACGCACATACTTCAAAAAGTCAAAATGGAAGGACCTTAATCGTTACTTAAGAAAATGTTGGTGTATTAGATCTGAGTACGACAGACTCTCTGAGACTATGAACATTCATTATGCTTCGGATGTCATGGAAATTGATTGTTCACAGACTTTTGTTGCCATGGCTATAAACTGGATCATTTATATACACACTCACACACACTTACAAACACGCCTACTGATTTCAACACCACTACCAGTCATGGTTGATTGGATGAGACTCTCCGAGCAGGTTCGCAGAAGAGGAAAGTAATTGAATTGTGGGATTGTTTCGCCTGGTCGAACCTTCGATTACATGTCGTGTTTATTTCCCCTACTTCTTGTAACAAGGACAGCGATGGTAGGGCAGAGCTGGAACATTCGTGAGGACCCAGTCTATGTCAGGGTGACTTTTGAAAAGGGTTAGTCACGCCAGTCAAAGTGAGCATGACGGGACAAAAAATAGATAATATTTCAATGCAATGTCAGTCTCTTTGTGTATTTCTCTTATTGAGTTATGACTCACTCTGGATTGATTGATTGAGTCAGTTTTGACAAAGCTTATATCAACTCTCTCTGTCTGGTAAAAAGTTTGTAAAAGTTATTTCTCCCACACCCAATCTCGGATCAAGCTGAAATTTAATACAATTATTTCTTTGACCTGGCAACACAAGAATCAGTAAAACAAAATTAACCAAATAGTTAATTAATTATTGGTGATAAATTATTTTGTTTTGATATCTCGAACAAGGAAAGGAATTATACTTGACTGAAGTGGTAGTATAAGCTGAATTAGTCCCCTTTATATGTCGTCGTCTAAGTCTAAGTGAACACAAACCTCAACAAGCAAAATATAAAAAATCCTTTAAAAAAACAACAAAGTTTATCTAAAAGGGAAGAACTCCGTCCTTAAAAACTATATCTACCTATAATGTACAAGCTGTTTACGGAGATTTAATAATGTTATTATTATTATTATGTTTATTACAATGGAAACATTCATATGTATTCCATGAACTGATAGTAATGAAGATGAAGTTAAAACTATGGGCTATCTACCAATAATGTATAAGTTATTTACGGAGATTTATAATTGTTATTATTTTTACATTGTTAATGTTCATATGTATTCCATGAACTGATAGTTATGAAGATAAAGTTAAATCCTTGGTGTCACGAATGAAGAGATTAGAAACAGGATTGATACAGTAATTGGACCCACGATAACCTGTTAACATCTGTCAAAAAAAGTAAACTCTATGGCCACATCACAAGGTTCTCGGGACTCGTCAAGACCTTCCTTTAGGGAACAGTACCAGAATGAATATGAAGAGAAAGACAAAGCGAAAGGAAGATATCAAAGAATGGACAGGCATGTCAGTGAATGAGTTTCTATCAAAGGCATAGGGCAGAGAGGAATGGAGAAAGACTGATGACATATCTTGTGTGGTGCCCCATCGGTCCAAAAGACCAAGGGATAGTTGAAGGTGAAGTTCAATGTGACCCTGGCCTAACTGATATTATTGAAGGATTATTTAATTGATCTAATTGTTTTGTAAAGGGCCAAACTCTCATTTAAAGCCTCAACAAACAAAACATTTCTCTTTAGTTAAGCCTTTGGTGGTGTACTGGTATCTGGTATTAGTCATTAAATAGTCTAATAAATTAATGTTCAGGGACATTTTGAGCATCGTCTTCTAAGTCTCGATCTAAAGGCATACCATTAGAATATTAGAGGCTTGTAGTTTGTTACATTCGATTAACCTGGATTTTGTCTCGGGGGAGGGGGAAATGGGGAGGGGTGTACAATACTCCATTTAATTTTAAATCTAACATTCATTATTTATTAAGAGTGTGAGCTTGTGGTCACAGAGCTATTTTAATGGGTTTTTTCTGCTACTTTTATAGGTCAGAGCTATTTTTATATATTCTATTTTTATAGGCTAGTGCCAGAATCGGTATTTGTACTTCCGCTTATGGTTATATAGGCTAGGGCTGGCTAGTATAAATAGTTATGTCCATGCTGTTTCCTGGACAGTTGACCAGTGTACAGTCAGTACAGTATCTCTGTCTGTGCGACAGGTGATGATCTTTGTGATCTGGCGTGTAATTATTTTATATATTCCCGTACCTGAGACTGCCTGTAAGTTTATACACATTTTATTTTGTTCATTTAACTATGTGTAAATATACTTTACATTTTAATTTAGTTATTTACTTTTCGACTTGGAATATTTGTCCAAATAGTTTGCAGTTTGATTTCCAACGTTGTATTAAAGATGGCGGCGCCCAGCTCAACACCGCTATGATGAGTGTTTATGTTCTAGATCTAGTAGAATCTATTATTTTATTTTCTTGTATTTATAGATTTTTGTTATATGTTACAGGCTATTATTACTGCTGTAACCTCTTCTGCTCAACTGATGTGTAGTATTATTGCTTCTGTAGTGTTTTATTATTGCTGTTCATATTTATAGATCTAGTTTCGGTTGTAGATTGTAGTAAAGTGCGTTTTAGTTTCCGTGTTACGTGTTCGTTGTAGAATATTGTAGATCTAGACTAGTTATGGTTGGGAAGTTAGTATAGAAATAAGTGAAATAAGTCATTTAGTTGTAGCTGGTTGGTTAGTGTTGATTATGGTAGTAGCATATGTGGAGGATTTTTGTTTGGGTTTAGACTTAGTCAACTTTAGTGTACATATATTTTATTATTGATTTATTTTTCCCTGATGTAAATAAAGTATTGCTTTGTTTTATTTATTTTCAAGTACAGTTTCGTTTCTTGCTTTCTTTTAGTTCGTCAGTTTAGTCTGGTTACTTAGGCGACTCTAGCCCCTTGGTCACAGACTGAGGTGTCACAGATGAAACCCACCCAATAGCGTCACCATCTGACTTTGTTATAAATTCTGTTTAGCAGCACAAGGCCTAGTGCCATCCCTAACCTGCTAACAAGAGCAAAATAATCACTCTGTAAATCGTGATGCATGGTATCATTGAGCCGATCGTTATTGTTTTTTTCTTGTTTATATTTCAATTCACTGTTTAGAGTAGAGTTAGGGATGTGGAACTTAAAATACAGCAAATTGTTCGAAAGAAAAAGGCGGGAAAAAGTATGTGAAAATATAAAAAGAAGAAGATAATATGAAAGTAAACAATATTTTTTTTACATACATTCAATCTTAACCATTGAGCTATTTTAATTTCTGAGCCATCGAACTTTTGTGTTTATAAAGCTTTATTGGTTAACAATTCTTTCCCTTTCGATGAAATCCCACCGCAGGCCAGCAGAAAAGGAAGTGAATCGGATTGTGGGATTGTCTCGTCTGGTGGAATCTTTAATTACGCTGTGTGCCTTATTTCTAACATCTTCTCCATGTCGTATTATTGAAACATTCACAGCAGACGATCAATGAAACAAGGTCAAGTTGTTACATGAACAAAAAACTTTATATTCGATGCTAGATCACAGGGCCGGCCTTAGGTAATTGGAGGCTATAGGCGAAGGCCCAAAATGAAGTAGAAAAAAAAAGCGCTCTTTTGTAGACCCCAACCTAATCTCTGCCCTACCTAATCAACAATCAACAAACAACTGAAAGTTCCATAGCGTTCAACTTGCGCTCAGCATTCTTCTTATATCTATAGTTCGTCCATCGTGGTTCGATGATGACCACTTTGTCATCCAGGGGGCTGAGGGCTTTGCACTGGGGTTTTATGCCTCCTCATGTGGCTGGTGAGACCTATGTGAGCCCGGAATGTTCGGCCGCACATTTGGCAGGTTATTCCAGCTGGAGCTAGTGTCGTGGGCCTTGCTTTTCTTCTCTGGCGTTTTTCTTCTGCCAGCGTTGTTCTTTTTTCCTCAGCAACTTGTGCGCCAGTTTTCACAGCGCGACGCCATAATGCTCTGTCACGTGCCTCTGACTCCCAGGTGGCTGGGTCTATGCTTAACGCCTTCACAAAGGTCACAAAGAGAGTTTGTGTTATCACACAAACTTAGAGGCGGCCCCGGCTATTCGCAAGGAATATTCAAGACGTGATTTTATTTTCATTGTCAAAAGTAATAATTGTTTAAAAAATAC
This sequence comes from Biomphalaria sudanica, assembly GCA_036873155.1. NCBI lineage: Eukaryota > Metazoa > Mollusca > Gastropoda > Planorbidae > Biomphalaria > Biomphalaria sudanica. The sequence goes on along the minus strand of JAZGLO010000245.1, from coordinate 417,395 downwards.
TTTGTTAATCCAGAGACTAAATGATATATTTCTCAATGTTACTGTTAAGGGGTTCTTGCATCATGGTTGTCCAGAATAGTTTTTTAATCATTCAAACTTGGTAAATAATAAAGATCTTAATAATATAGAATTTATTTGCTTTTTTGATATAAAAAATAATTTATTACCAATAATTAATTTACTGATTCGTTTTTTTAATTGATTTATATTTTGTTAGTTACAATAGATCATTGTTTAAGATTTCAACTTAATCTGAGAATGGGTGTGGGAGAAATAACGTGGACAACACCAGATATTTAGCATATCTCTTAATACTGAAGGATTAATTCCGTTGTTGGTAAAACAAAATAATTAATTACCAGTAATTAATTGACTATTTCGTTAACTTATTTTCTTTTTATTAAGTCATGTTTTATTAGGTACAAAAACAAAAACATGTAAAGTTTCAACTAATTCTGAGAATGATTGTGGGAGAAATAACGTGTTCAAAATTTTTACCAGACAGACAGAGTGAGTTGATGTAAGCTTTGTATACATATAAACTCTAAAGCAGTCACTTAATCTAACTTGACTTGTTCAGTTTCAGACATTTTTAAATTAAGGAAGAGTATTCATATTTCATATCTAGCTCGGAAAGACAGGTGATGACTTCCAGCAAGGGTTTGAACTCGGAACCATCGTGGCGACAGGATTGAACGCAAACCACAAGCCAAACAGTCATGCTTCTAATAGACTTGGCTGAAATAAAGCATCTTGTATTTCCTTCATGCTAACAGAACTTCGCAATGAGGACTCTAGGCTATTATCTTTTGATTCAGATCAGAATTGTGACTAACAACTGTGACTTTACCATTTTTAGGGAGTGAACCTTCTGAAATCAAAATGGCTCATCAATCAATTCTACTACATTTATGAGGTTAAGACTAGTTAACATATCAAGATTATTTTGCGCTCTCTCTCTCTCTCTTATTCTTTACAGACGTTACTTTCAAACCTACATGTTCAATGAAATGAAAGGAAGTAATGACTACAATGGAGCGCGGTGGCTGAGTGGTTAAGCGCTTGGCTTTCGAACCTGGGGCTCTGGAATTTTAAATTTTGGCATTCTTAGGATGCCCTTGAGTCCACCCAGCTCAAATGGCTACCTGACTTTAATTGGGGGAAAGTAAAGGTGGTTGGTCGTTGTGCTGGCTACATGACATCCTGCTCGTTTACCGCTGGCCAAAGAAACAGATGACCTTAATTTCATCGGCCCTATAAATCGCAGGGTCCGAAAGGGGTTTTTTTCCTTTTTTTTATTTACTTTAGTGACTACTATACAAATAATGAATTTATTAAAGTGAACAAAATTTCAAAGATAAAAATACACCTCAAAACAATCTGACTAGGAGCATTGTGTAATATCTGATAGAAGATTGGAATATACCCACCAGCACACATACAAACACACCAACACACAAAAGATAACACCAACTCAAAAACAAACCAACCCAAATCACAAACACACCAACTCGCAAACAAATATACCAACTCACAAACAAACCAACTCACAAACAAACAAACCCAAATCACAAAATGTTGAGACCATTTGTTTCTCCAAATTAGCAGGTTTAAATTTTTAAAAAAAGGGGTAGCACCAATGCACAAGAGACCAATGTGGTGTACTGACCTTACAAGAAACATTAATTAGATTGCCTTTGAGGTCAGTGAAATGTCAAATTAGACAATTACATTCTCTTTTTAACCTGATCGTGAGCATGCATGTCATTTGACCCTAGCAACATCGCAAAATATGGATTGACGCCATTTAGTTGCTGTAACTCAAACCATTAACTTAAATATAAATCCTATGTTTTCCACACTGTATATATCAGAGCACTAGAGTTCCGCGAGGCCTGTCTAGGTGTTCTAAGAACTATTAGAGTAATTATACTATAAAACCTGCATCTAAATTAATTCATAAGGAAATGCAAATTTATTTTATTAGCTCTTCTGAGTACAAGGAAACAAATTCATTAAGAACATGTCTCTAATAAAATTATGTTAATATGTTATTGACCCTCTCTAATATAATAATAACATCTTTGTGCTAATATATCTTGATTGCTACACTAAGAATTATTAGATATATGACCTCACTATAGTTTGCAACATATCAGTTACTCTATTTGACAGATCTAGATTTAGATTATGATTTTAATTTAAAAAAAAGAAATGAAAGATAGGTTTTAAATTGTACAATTTGAAATTTCACACCATGTTTTAAACATAGTGCATTAACGCGTTTTTTTTAGATGCTATGTATGTGTTCTCAAAACTAATAATAGAGACAGTCGTGTGTTAAAAATTGACCCACAAATCAGTCGGTCAACAAATGCAATTAACTTAAAAGACATTTTCCTCAACTAACTCTAACAGTTAACCAAAGCACTTCTAAATCTCAATCTTCTTTCGATATGTATATTTACGATATTTACAGTATGTAAAGTCTAGTTATAAGTTTGTGTTATTTTTTTAATCTTAAAATGTAATCCACTTTGAAGTGAATATTTTCTGTAAATCTTATGTGTAGGTCTTCACGGTTTTCCTATATTTCTAAATTTATTTCTGCTAGGTCATCTGAAAAGTCGTAATTTTTTTTCCACATTTTAAAATATCTGTATACAAGTTATCTTAACCCTAAATAATCCAACCTATAAAATTAACAAAGTGTACCACTAAATTCTCGGAATGTGCAAAGTGTTCCGTTATAGCAACACTGATGTAGACTATAAGGCTTACTCCCGTGTAACTGTAAGTCTATTCATGTTAGTCTTTTTTTTTTTTTTTTTTTTTTTTTTTTAGATATACCCAAACAATATTCACTGTTTAAGTGCTTTCACCTTGACCTTCTGTCTGTTTCTGGGATTGTTTCATCTGTACATCTGAACAAGATTTCCAGGTCCAGGCAGCTCCCAGCACGTGACCTTGTGAGCCGCGACCTTTATCACCAGTGACACCTCCATTCCCCCCCCCCCCGACCTCTCTCTCTCTCTTTCTACAAGTCTCTATCTCACTTCTCTATGTCTCTCTCTCTCTTCCTACAAGTCTCTTTTGCTATTAGTTTTAATGATTTCCCTTTGTTCTCTATATGCACCTAACGTTTGAATGTATAACCTTCTAGAAATGTTGCTTTGTACTTTCACAATGTAGGCCTACTGTGCTCATTAATACCCGAACTGCTCTTAGCATTGTCAATGACAGTATTTGTAAGACTTTGTCTAATGTCTTGTGATGGAAGAATGACTTGATCCAGAGTTACATAACCTTCATAAATATTGCAGTTTTACTTTTTTTTTAATACACTTTATTAAACTTTTTTTTTTGTTCTCAAATGTCACTGAGTTCCAGACTTGCAGCCCTGATGGAATTTAAAAGGATTGGGTGAAGCTCTAGGTCAGTGCCGCCTGAGGATGTATTCTGTGTGTAGTGAATCAAAGTTCTCTAAGACCTTTGATTCATTGTGACAGTTATAACGTTATAGCGAGAGCTGCGTGTCGAGAGGATTGAAGGCTGAATACCAAACAGAAAGAGGGAAAGGAAGTGAAATAATGAAAGCGAGGAAGATGAAAATTTGAGAAAGTACAACATGCTCCATAGTCCATCACTACATATCCTATATAGGCAAGTGTGTCATTGAACAATAGAACAACTACATATCTTATATAGGCAAGTGTGTCATTGAATAATAGAACAACTACACATCTTATAGAGGCATCAAGGCAAGTGTGTTATTGAACAATAGAACAACTAAACATTATAAAGGCAAGGCAGGTGTGTCATTGAACAATAGAACAACTATATATCTTATATAGACAAAGTGTCATTGAACAATATTACAACTAGACATCTTATATGTGCGGGTGTCTCGTTGAACAATAGAACAACTACTTAGTCAATACATTCGAGGTTATTGATAGGTGATAGAGTTACTGAATACATGGGAAATTTGTTGAGAAGTGAGTGACATGCATGTTGGGTTTGTTTTATTAATGAATCATTTGATTCCCGACTGGGGCCGGATGGGAGAAGTTACCAACACAGTAAAGCTTTTCATTGTGGACTTTCACAATTTCCTTTGGATATCACCAAGTTCAAGGTCCTGGCAGCCGCAGACGATCATCGATTTATTCACATTGTTATACAGGCTGAGACAGACGTTAGCATCTCTCTCTCTCTCTCTCTCTCTCTCTCTCTCTCTCTATCTCTCCCACTCTCCCACTCTCCGGGCTTTCCTGTTCTCCCTTTACTCATGTTTATTTTGCCTCTCTCTCTCTCCCTTCGTGCGTCTCTTTTTTAATTAGTTTGTTAATGTTTTACAATCTATCTATCTATCTATCTATCTATCTATCTATCTATCTATCTATCCATTCATCCATCTATCTATCTATCTATCTATTTAACTATCTTTCTTTCTATCTATCTATCAATCTATCATATATCTATCCACCAATGTATCTATCTATCTATCCATCTGTCTGTCTATTATCTATCGACACTCAAATATTTAAACAATTGAACCGGAATTGAGTGTACTTCAAGAAGTCTGGGTCACATGATTTGTCCATACCTCCATGTTTCTTCCTCAAGTCTCTTTCTACTTCTTGACTAGATCTATTATTGACGTCGACGTGTACACTATATCTCATGGACCATGTTTTATGTGTACGACTCCCACCCCACCCCCTTTTTCCCCGTCATTTCTAGAGCGTGCATTGACTATGGAATAATCATAGCTCCTTATATGGCCGTGCAATCAAAAGAGCAATCTGTGTTGTCCCTTCACGGGGTCAAAAAGACGATGTTGTTATCTTTCAAAGCCCCGTGAGGCCGAAACTCATCCTATAAAAATTCTAATTCTCTTACATTCTCATATTCACATCTCCTCTCACCGCTTCAATGACTCTTTTCACGCTTCTTTTAATGGCGACGTCAGAAGTTTCGTTAGTCTACACAGTGCGCTCCCCTTCCCCCACATCTACATAACACCCTTGATCTATGCCACAGCTACCCCCCCCCTTCTCTCTTCACTTGCTACTATACAATCAAAGGAAATATTTCCAAATTAAAACGAAATGTCGTCCCCCGCCCTCAAGCTGTTCGTATCTTAACATGCCCTTCTATTTGCTTGCCCGAATCATTTGAGAATTATGCAAAAAGAAAAAAAAAGATTGCACGCATGAGTGATATGGAAATCACGTGGTTTATTTGTATTTGCAAAACACATACACTCTTGTCAACACTTACTCATAGCCTCTCTCTCTCTCTCTCTTACACACACACACGAGTTTGAACAGTATCTGTGAACGCAGACACAAACTAATAATAAACTGTGCATCTAAAACCTGGACATCAGAAGTGATTCTACACTAGAGACAGAAAACTATTTAGATAATAGAAAGAATATAAAACTTTTTTTTTTTGCAAACAAACATTATATTGTATTACTCACACTATTCCTAATATCATTATGCAGTATCGTGGCTAGGCTCACTGCTGCATAATGCGGACTTGCCGTGGTTAACAACTATAACAACCAAATTTAACAATTACAAATGTGAAAAAGAAATTATATCGTTTATAAAATCAACCAATAAGTCATATTAAAATATACAGAATTGTGAACATTGAAATGGCAGACTATATGTAAAAGCAATTTGACACCTGAAGCTATAAATCTATCTTATCTTATTTTATAAAATACAGACGATGCTTCAAAAAAGTGGATTATCTGATTATCTAACCCCTTCACATGGTCGTACTCGAAAGACGGAATGGCAAACTTTGTAATACTCTGTTCATTTATCGTGGATCGCAGTTAATTAGCTTCATCCTGGTTAAAGCTTCCAGTATTAAGACTAACTTCAAGAGTTGCGATAATACACATTTTCAAAAAGAAATCGCTCAATTAGCTTCGGTATATATAACTTGTCTCACATTCCTTGATAATTTCCCCCTCTACAGGGCCCATGTCCAGTACTTTGCAGGGCCCATGTCCAGTACTTCTTTGCAGGACCCATGTCTAGTACTTTGCAGGGCCCATGTCCAGTACTTTGCAGGACCCATGTCCAGTACTTTGCAGGGCCCATGTCCAGTACTTCTTTGCATGACCCATGTTCAGCATTTCATTTCAGGACCCATGTCCATTACTTTACAGGGCCCATGTCCAGTACTTTGCAGGACCCATGTCCAGTACTTTGCAGGGCCCATGTCCAGTACTTTGCAGGGCTCATGTCCAGTACTTTGCAGGACCAATGTCCAGTACTTTGCAGGGCCCATGTCCAGTACTTTGCAGGGCCCATTTTCATGTACGTTGCAGGACCCATGTCCAGTACTTTGCAAGGCCCATGTCCAGTACGTTGCAGGACCCATGTCCAGTACTTTGCAGGGCCCATGTCCAGTACTTTGCAGGACCCATGTCCAGTACTTTGCAGGACCAATGTCCAGTACTTTGCAGGGCCCATGTCCAGTACTTTGCAGGGCCCATTTTCATGTACGTTGCAGGACCCATGTCCAGTACTTTGCAAGGCCCATGTCCAGTACGTTGCAGGACCCATGTCCAGTACTTTGCAGGGCCCATGTCCAGTACTTTGCAGGACCCATGTCCAGTACTTTGCAGGGCTCGTTTTGATGTACGCTGCAGGACCCATGTCCAGTACTTTGCAGGGCCTATGTCCAGTACGTTGCAGGACCCATGTCCAGTACTTTGCAGGACCAATGTCCAGTACTTTGCAGGGCTCATGTCCAGTACTTTGCAGGACCCATGTCCAGTACTTTGCAGGGCCCATGTCCAGTACTTTGCAGGGCTCATGTCCAGTACTTTGCAGGACCCATGTCCAGTACTTTGCAGGACCAATGTCCAGTACTTTGCAGGGCCCATGTCCAGTACTTTGCAGGGCCCATTTTCATGTACGTTGCAGGACCCATGTCCAGTACTTTGCAAGGCCCATGTCCAGTACGTTGCAGGACCCATGTCCAGTACTTTGCAGGGCCCATGTCCAGTACTTTGCAGGACCCATGTCCAGTACTTTGCAGGACCAATGTCCAGTACTTTGCAGGACCCATGTCCAGTACTTTGCAGGACCCATGTCCAGTACTTTGCAGGACCAATGTCCAGTACTTTGCAGGGCCCATGTCCAGTACTTTGCAGGGCCTATGTCCAGTACGTTGCAGGACCCATGTCCAGTACTTTGCAGGGCCCATGTCCAGTACTTTGCAGGACCCATGTCCAGTACTTTGCAGGGCCCATGTCCAGTACCTTGCAGGGCCCATCGTAATAAGAATACCATCATCCAGTTCAGTTCTCTTACGTTGTGAGAAGGAATTGACGGCACTCGAGAGTTACCCGGATGGATCATCCCAGACGTTAAACCAGAGCAAAGTTTTTAGTCCAGCTTTTGAAACTCTTCATTGACAGAGACACGAGAAGTGGCACAAAAGGAAGAGTTACACTAGACCTGAGCTATTTCCATATTTGGTCAACACAATACAAAATCGTTACCCCTGACATTGATTCCGACTCTAGCTTTTCTAACTGACCTACTTTACCCGCGTGGCAGCAGATATATAGAAATAAAACTTTTATTACATTTAATGTACGACATAAACTCGTGGTTCCACTTCAACTATTTCCAAATCTTTTCTCAAAGCCTTTCAATATGAAAATGTTTTGCTGCTTCAAGTGGATACAGTCCATCAAGGGTTCCAGCATTGTTGAGCACGCGGTACCAAAGTTCAACAGAGAGCATGTAGATATTAAAATTTCATTAAATATAGAAACGAAAATGGCTCTAATAAAATATTCCTTTTTTTGAAACGCGTGGGCAGAAATAAGAGATAGAATATTCGCCATGTTTGCCTAACTTATACTGAATGTGTTCACAGTTAAACTGGATCTGTGTAAAATAAACCGAATTTTATGTTTAAATGGTCTATATACCAGCTGTATAGACTAGATGAGAGGAGTTCTAGTGCATCCCCTGAAAGGGTGAATTCAACTTAGGAAAAGAACTACAAGGCGTATTACATGTAGCAAGAAATGTCTTTCAGACAAGATTTTAGTTCGTGTCTTTCTGTAGCGACACAATTTGGACGCCGTTGAAAAGAAAAAAAAAAAACTTGTGCTAATGACGTAGTCAGCAAGATTTTTTAAAATTTACCTTGACACCCATTGACATTGATAACTTGCGCCCACAAGTCATTGATAGTTTTTACTACTCTATGAATTGGTTATTTAAGTGTTCAAGTTGTTTTGTTGCTTGCAAGACATCAAAGAATTATGGGAAATAAGACTACGTAAGAGCCTTTTATTAGATATTAAACATCTCAGAGGCTTTAGTCTGTGACAGATTGGCGTTTGTTAGTGACACTTTACACACCAGTTACAAGTGATTGAATACAATAAAACAGCCAGAACAAAAGTATTAACAAAGTAGTCATACATTCATGGGGTGAGGTGGTTGAGTGGTAAAGCACTTCGCTTCTGTACCGAGGTGTCTCAGGATCAAATCCCGAAGAAGACTAGGATTTTGAGCTTCGGGACTTTTTGGACGCCCATGACTTCACTGAACTAATTGGATACCTGACGTATGGAAGTAAAGGCGGTTGGTCGATTTCCTGGCCACATAACAACCTCTTTTACGCTCAGCCATAGATGAGCCTTTACATCAGGAGAGATTTGCTAGTGTATGACTTAACTCCATAACTTGTACCTCTAGTAGGCCTGGGTATCAATCATATTACATCTATAGGACATTGCCATTAAACTAATACACAAATCTTGCGACTATAAATCTTGCATCTTGAAACATTGACTACAATTATGTGGTATATTGAATATCTTTTAAGGATGTCAAAAAATAATTATTCTTTACGACAGTGCTTCTCAAAGTTTATTTGACCCACGGACACCTAAGTGAATGAGCTACATAAATGCATAGCATATAAATTACAAATGTAAAGATAAAGATTGTGTTGATGGAGTGTTTGTTGAAATCATAACTTTTAATGAAAATAAAATTTAAACTATATATATATATAATAAACGTGGATATGGATAAACGTGGATAGGTATAAACGTGATGAGATTTTGAAAGCAGAATTCGTTGGTCTTCTTGTTGAAATATTGGTTTTATGTTCTTCGTTTGTTTGTTTTTTTGTTTTTGTATTTTATCTATTATTTCAATAAGCTGCTCTTGTATTAAAATAGATTCCTCTGTGATTGGGATCTGAGTTTGGCTACGCGCAAAGGGCACAAACCCAGTCGGGAATATCCAAGTGAAGAATGTCTTAAAATTTTTATTTTGAGGTCGTCATGGAATAGTTCGTAATAGACATATTCAAAAGTTGTGAGGGGCGAGTGGAATAGTATTTTAGCCAAGACTTATTTGTATCGTTTACAATTTGCGTTTTTTTTCGAACCTCTTAACGTAACAATGTAGCTCTACTAAACGTAACAATGTAGCTCTACTAAACGTAACAATGTAGCTCTACTAAACGTAACAATGTAGCTTACTTAACGTAACAATGTAGCTCTACTTGACGTAACAATGTAGCTTACTTAACGTAACAATGTAGCTCTACTTGACGTAACAATGTAGCTTACTTAACGTAACAATGTAGCTCTACTAAACGTAACAATGTAGCTCTACTAAACGTAACAATGTAGCTCTACTAAACGTAACAATGTACCTTACTTAACGTAACAATGTAGCTCTACTTAAGGTAACAATCTGTGGCATTTTACGTCTCGAGAGACGATCTTTTCCCTTTGCAACTTCTTGTGTGACTAAAGAGGCCAATCCTTGATACACAGCTGCGATCGCAGGTTGGGCATATATAATCACCAGGCGCCGTTGCATTTTCACCCTTCTTTCTGCTTCTGTTGTGTATGGCATCTGCAATCTTTGACCCTTCCTTTATGCTCTCTCTCCATGAGGATCTGTCCAGTGCCACCTCTTCCCAGTTGCCAGTGTCGATTTTGAAGAGCTTCATGTCGCGTTTGCATACATCCGTATAACGTAAAAGTGGGCGACCAGCTGCTCTCCTGCCTTCTATTAGATCGCCATACAGGATGTCCTGTGGAAGTCGACCTTCTGGCATTCTACGAACGTGGCCAAGCCAGCCAAGGCGTCTGCTGCTGATAACAGAGCGGATGTCCTGGCACCCTGCTCTTTGTAGCACTTCCTCATTGGTTATCTTACCTTGCCACCTTATTTTAAAGATCCGCCTTAGGCATCGGAGGTGGAAAACATTCAGCTTTTTTTCCTGCCATGAGTAGGTTGACCATGTTTCACTTCCGTACAGCAAGGTGCTCAACACACAGGTCCGCTAGACTAGGGCTTTAGTATGTTGTCCCAGACTCTTTTCTGCAGTCGTGACATGGTGGCCATTGCCTTGGCTATCCTGTTGTTTATGTCTTTATCCAGTAGAGTGTTGTTGGATATGATGGAGCCAAGGTAACAAAAGTGATCAACAATTTCTAGTGGTTGGCCATTAATGTTTACTTGAGGTGCAGTGTTTGTGTTTTGGTTTGTGTTTAAGGTAACAATGTAGCTCTACTAAACGTAACAATGTGTAGCTCTACTAAACGTAACAATGTAGCTCTACTAAACGTAACAATGTAGCTCTACTTGACGTAACAATGTAGCTCTACTAAACGTAACAATGTAGCTCTACTAAACGTAACAATGTAGCTCTACTTGACGTAACAATGTAGCTTACTTAACGTAACAATGTAGCTCTACTTGACGTAACAATGTAGCTCTACTAAACGTAACAATGTAGCTTACTTAAGTAACAATGTAGCTCTACTAAACGTAACAATGTAGCTCTACTTAAGGTAACAATGTAGCTCTACTTGACGTAACAATGTAGCTCTACTTGACGTAACAATGTAGCTCTACTTGACGTAACAATGTAGCTCTACTTGACGTAACAATGTAGCTCTACTAAACGTAACAATGTAGCTTACTTAAGTAACAATGTAGCTCTACTAAACGTATTAATGTAGCTTACTTAACGTAACAATGTTGCTCTACTAAACGTAACGGTGTAGCTCTACTAAACGTAACAATGTAGCTCTACTTGACGTAACAATGTAGCTTACTTAACGTAACAATTTAGCTCTACTTGACGTAACAATGTAGCTCTACTAAACGTAACAAAGATGATCTCGGAAATGCTTGTAGGACCTTCTCAGGTCAACTTGATCTTTCATAGATAGATGACAAAGCCTAGCAGAAAATGGCTTCTAAAAGAAACAGCTTGGGAACTGTAAAAAGCATAATTTGAATCTTGTAGTAAAGATGACATCGACTAGTAAAAACATTGACATTGAATCAACCCTCGGCAGAATATGGCAAAATTTGTAGATCACCGCTATGTCGCGTAGCAAAGAAAAAAAAAGTAAACTGAGTTAAACCCAGATTTTCTTTACGAGCTGTTTTCTACGTAAAAGGTTTTTACTTGTTACTGCCCGCAGGGGTCTTAGCGAATTATCTCAACCATTCGGTTTACAGTTTCACACCATTATTATGCAAGAATAATTTATTAAAGTGTATTTCAAACTCTTTATTTAAGTTACAATGCAAATGAATGCCATACACATTGTCATTTATTTTGTAATCTTGTACCTGAAATGACAAAGAATGGAGTGTGATTAGTTGAAGACTAGCTAAACTTTCCCTTGTATTATTGACGGTAGTGTACTCTTATAGTGGTCAATACTAATTATATACATGCACAAACACGCAACAGAGCACTCAAACACACACACTAAAGTGTACATAAACAGGTACACACAAAGGTGGGGACACACATACAACGTGTACATAAACAGGTACACACAATGGTGGGGAGGCAACAGAACACAGCGCTAGATCTGTATGTCTGATATTGATTTGGTCTTACACTGACAGTACGCGTAGGGTGTTGTCAGGACAGTCATCTCTCTCGCTCGATCTCTCTTTCTCAGGGTTATCTTCTCACTCTCCTATCTATCTATCTATCTATCTATCTATCTATCTATCTATCTATCTATCTATCTATCTATCTATTATATATATATATATATATATATATATATATTTATATCTGTATGTCTATCTATCTATCTATCTATCTATCTGTCCATCTATCTATCCATCTATCTATCTATTATCTATCTATCTTTTTATCTAATTACCTAATTATATATCTATATGTATCTATCAAACTGTCTGTCTGTCAGTATCTAACAATCTGTCCTATTTTTCTTCCTGTTGATGTGGTCTAGCAAATATTATTACCAGACAAATACGAAATCCAGATATTTTATTCTTAATAATACGACCTGCTGTAATGAATTATTTGTTCACTGGACATATTAAAATTGTCAACAACATTTTTCATTTCATTGCGTAAACAATTAACGGATACCAATAACGTAAAGCTGATTATAATAAATTTGTTTCTTTGACGCTAAAATATCAGTCAATAATAAATGTTATACTTTATTGGACCTACATATTTGCAATGAAACAATACATGTCTGAAACTGAATCCTGGCGAGTAGTTCCAAGGCGTCATTAAGTGTAAGATGTTCAACCAAGGACAGAAGGGGGCAAGTATTCATAGTTGTACACAGTCCTGACGTGTGGAACTTACCAATAAGTTAAAAGTGAATTAAAGACTCACAAGAGAGTCAGTGAATGTGTCGGTGAGTCATCGAGTCAGATAAACATTGAAATCGAGACTGCTGTTCACACCAGAGTGACATGAAACTGTATCTCCTGCTTTCGTCTCATTTAGTGTGGACATTCTCACTTCTGACACATAATAAATGAATCATTCTAATGGATAGAGTGTCAGGGCTACAAGTTAGGATTAGAATAGACAGCTAGGCTACACGTTAGGATTAGAATAGACGGCTTTGTAACATTTTATTGAATAGAGCGTCTAGGCTACACGTTAGGATTAGAATAGACAGCTTTATGAAATTTTATTTAATAGAGCGTCTGGGCTACACGTTAGGATTAGAATAGACAGCTTTATAAAATTTTATTGAATAAAGCGTCTGTGCTACATGTTAGGATCAGAATAGACAGCTTTATGAAAGTAAAACGTAATGATTGAATAGTGCAGAACTTGATCCTATTAAACATGTGTCAGCTGACCAATCACATTTTGCAATACTTTAATTAAAATGAAGGTCAATTTTTTTCAAGTGGTCGAGTACAGGATAGTGCGAAAACTTCAGGAGGTCATAGCGTATGAAGAATGGAACAAGGTGGTGAATCGGTCCAGTGTATTGGGAGGGGGTAATTTTATGAAAGATATTCATTAACATTGGATGCACAACTTTTGTGTAAACTTGAACGATATGATACACAACAATTGTGACAGGTCTCAATGATCATACATATAACTAATATAGTGTAGATGTGCTAGTCTCACTTCATAGTGTGTACACCACTTTCAATAAATCCAACAAAAATAAGTCTATGTTTCAGTCACAATACTGAATACAAATGAATAAAAAGATTTGTTAAGCCAAGCTAATAGTTTCCATTGAATGAACAGCGTGAATTGAAGGAACCAATTATATCTCATGTTCATCTACTGTCACGGCCAGGGTCTCAGTGTAATAGTCAAAGAAAGCGGTGGGGGGGGGGGCGGTAGGTATCACTATTTATGGACCTGGATTTTCAGAACTTTCTTCCCTATAAGATTTAGACATCAATATAAGATTTAAACATCAATGTAAGATTTACACATCAATGTAAGATTTACACATCGATGTAAGATTTACACATCAATGTAAGATTTATATATCCTTCTAAGATGTGCATATCAATGTAAGAAGTACATATCAATGTAAGATTACACATCAATTTAAGATTACACATCAATTAAAGATTACACACCAATGTAAGATGACACATCAAAACAAGATTTCAAAAGCTTTTTCATATGATTTAATAACAATACTCGGATTCAATGTATAGTTTTCACTACTTTAAACTGTATATTAAACCATATATCAACTATGTATCAACTAAAGTGTCTCTATATACATTAATTATATCTATGCACTTGTAATTCACGCTCTCTGACGTCAGACTTACATTTGCGTCATCTGCATTTACATTTTCCCGCGCTGACAATTTAACCCGAGGAAGTGTACATGAAGGGAGTTAACTCATACATTATGTCACAAACAAATCTCATAAATAAATCATATTAATAACACGTTCTAAAAATACAGTTTTATTATTGGGGGAGGGGCATATTTATACTGTCAACCCAAACAGCTGATAGGAATGCAATGTCAGAGATTGAGACTCTTAGCTTAAATTAAAAATTTTCCGTAAAAAAAAAAAAAAAAAAGAGCAACTTAAATCATACTAAGAACGTTAAAAATGTTAATTAACTTATTTCCATTGATACAGAACTGTGTGATCTAGTGAAATATCTAGAGATATCTGTCTTGAACGTGAATGTAAATCTGAACTATCGAATGTGAATATCTGATGGAGAGCATGATTCAACTGAACTAATCCATCATCCTATGAACATTGATGTTGACTTGACTTGGCTCCAGGCGTTAACAAACGATGTCATTTCTGCCTTTGATGTAAGTGGCTTACTAATCTGGGTTACCATGATTGACCTACCTACAATGGTGGTCCCGAGGTAAAGTATTTGTAGGTCAACAAGAAGGTGTAAGAATGCATCTGTTTCCGTCACGGTCTGACGAACCTGAAAATCTTTCAGAAGTGAGAAATCTGGTCATGAGTCGAATTCGGTACTGTCAACAAAGCTGTCGGATGTCAACAAAGCTGTCGGATGTCAACAAAGCTGTCGGATGTTAACAAAGCTGTCGGATCAGGGAGTCCAGTTTTGACAAAACATTCATCTTTCTTAGCAAGTTCATTTCAGTGGCACAATAATTTGGCACATCTACGATCGCTTAGATAGATTAATGGTCATATAAAGAAAGATTAATGGTCATCTAGAGAAAGATTTATGGTCATATAAAGAAAGATTAATGGTCATCTAGAGAAAGATTAATGGTCATCTAGAGAAAGATTAATGGTCATCTAGAGAAAGATTAATAGTCATCTAGAGAAAGACGACAGTTTTTACAGAGAAACATACCAAACTGTTTATGCCGCTATTTAACCAAAGCTGAAAAAGATTACTTTGTATACAGAGCGAATGGACTTTTTAAAAAAAGATTTAATGGGACGTCCTTCAGACTTTGCGATCTACAGGGGCGCCTTCGACATACGGAGGTCACGTCTACAGGGGCAAACGACGTTAAAAACTCGTCTGTTTCTGTGTCGAGCAATTCAGGGTGTCATGGGGTCTTTCCTTGCCCTGCTTAAATCAGGTACCCTTTAGTTGTGTAGACCCATAGACGTCCTAAAAAAAATCCCGAAGCTCTATCAAAATACGTTTTAACCAGGATTCGAACCCAAGACCTCTTGGTTAGGAAGCCAAACGCTTTAGTACTTAACCTCCACGCCCCTGTAATTGGTTCGACTAGAAATAGAAGTCTGTGCAATGATGTGATGTTGTTGATTTTTAACTGTGGCCATAATTTAACAAAAAATAGTTCTGTAAATAGTCATTTCATAACCTTATAAAATTATTTTACCCTAACCTATATATAAAATGGTCTACAAAGTGTAGACACAAGATCAGAAACTCTTGTCTTGCACGAGAAATGGCCACCGATAAGAAAGATGCAATACAGTTATTTTTATGTCCTTCAAAGTGTGGCCGCGGTGACGTCAGCGTCGACACTTTCCAGCGACAATGTCAGTATGACCTTGTAGCCCCGATGACATCCCGCAGCTTTCTCTGTCTTGAAATCAATAGCCAGGGATAAAAATAGCTTACCACTGCACGGCGAAGGGAGTGAAGTAGGTGCGGAGAATTATATTGCAGAGTTGAGCACTTTCATCTTGTTTTTATATATATATATATCTATATAAACTTCAAAGTGATGTGCACAATAGCATTGATACAATAACTACATCGTTAGAATAGGATGACCGAGTGGGTAGCTGCTTCACTGTTAATCTGAAGGTCTCGGTTTAGTTCTATTGGAGGTGCTGAAACTCAAGGATATAGACCTTGACGAAAGTCCGTCAGTTGCTGCTGCAGTCGACTAAAGGAACGTTTTCGTTGCTCTAACCCAGGGGTTCTCATCCTATGGGTCGCGACCCCCTTGGGAGTAGAATGGCGATTTGCCAGGGGTCGCCTAAGACCATTAAAATATGGATTTGTTTGTTCTAACGTCAGGAGACAGAGTATTAATGAGCTCATTAATAGCCATGTGTTAGACAACATTGGATCAAGTGTTGTCAGTCATAGCCCGATTTGTCTGTGTTGCAACTTTTCTTACATTTCCAATCATATATTTTTGAGAACCATGACTTTTCGAGATTGTCAGTTATCAAGTCTAAAAGCTGATATTGCAAAGACTGCTCCGAGGTTTGTATGTGGATACCCCATATGCCATGCTTTTTTTTTAAAATGGTATTATAAAAGTATGCAACATAAAATAGGTAAATAAGAAATAGAATAGTAAATAAATCTTTGTCACAAAGATGCAATTTTATTTATTTATAATTTAATCCTAATGAGGACTATCTACTACTACAAGACTATAATGACAATTGTTTCGTAATGAAGCCTCAAACTTTGACAATGCATATCAAATGTTGACATTAAGTGAACTGGTTTTTGAACATTATGAAAAGCACAGTTACTTAGAAAAGAGAACTACTATCGATGTGTGGGAGAGAACTACTATCGATGTGTGGGAGAGAACTACTATCGATGTGTGGGAGAGAACTACTATCGATTTGTGGGAGAGAACTAGACAAAAGCCCATAGCCCAAGACATTACAAAACGAAAATGGAGCTGAATAGGACACACCCTGCGAAAACCAGCTACCAATGTTGCAAGGAAGGCACTTGACTGGAACCCACAAGGAAAGAGGAAAGTAGGCAGACCCAATCAAACCTGGAAGAGGTCAGTCATAAGTGAAGCTGATGGTACTGGAATGACATGGGAGCAGATGAAGAAAGCTGCTCAGAACCGAGTTCGGTGGAGAGGTGTGGTTGCGGCCCTATGCTCCCCTGGGAGTGCACAGGATTAAGTAAGTAAGTAAGTACAGTTACTTAGGCAATGTGATTTTAACGGTTGGGGGTCGCCGAATTGTAGAGAATCGTAAAAAAGGGCCGCCGACTTAAAAAGGTTGAGAACCGCTGCAGTCTAGCCGAATCTGTCTTTGGCATTCACGTCTCGAGAGATAATTCTTTCTCTTTGCAGCTTCTCATGTGACCAAAGAGGCCACTCACAAGTGCGGTCACAGGTTAGGTGTTTGTAATCATCAGATGCTGCAGTGTTTTCAGTCTTCTCCCCACTTCTGATTTGTACACCATCTGCGACCAAGAACCGCCCCTGACCACTTGATTTTATACAGAAGTGACAGATTTAAACGTGCACGTGAAGGTAAAGTGAATGTCACTAAATATACGTACTCAAAATGTTGGCATTCATTCTTTAGAAACACTTGATTTTTGTGGAACATATTCATTAAACATTAGTTTAAGAGCCTCACTTTCATTTCTGTATCGTTTATATTCAATGAACCTTATTGGATAGTGTAGGTGTTTAAGAGAGAGAGAGAGAGAGAGAGAGACAGAAAGAAAGAGAGAGAAAGAAAGAAAGAGAGAGTGATCAAAAAAAAAAAGGGGGGGGGGAGAGTCAACATAATCACCAATGTTTTATCTCTTACAGTGTAACTGAAAAAAAAAAAAGATTACTAAGAGAGTTTGTGTTACCACTCAAACTTAGAGACGGCCCACACCACATCCGTCTATAGACAAGAAATATTCAAACCATTGACTTGTTTTGATTGTCCAATGCAATAAATTTCAAAGAATCATTTGCGTTGTTTTTCACTTACAAAAAAACAACAACTGAAAATCCTATTATTGATAATGAAATTTTTGACTTATAATTATTTTTATGCTCAAAAGAAGAAATTAGCTTTTCAATAGCTTTTCTTGCTTTTTCGATCTATCATGACCGATAGACAAACGACACAAAAATAACAGATTATTTGACACTGTTTGGGGACTAAAATAGCCCACCGTGTACACGGAAGGCACGCCACTGTGTAATTAATTTTAGACCTTAACAAATAAATTTCTCTGCTTTTTCTAAATTTAGAACTACAATGATAAATATGGTGCGTTTGAAAAATTGTTTTCAATTGCTTTAGTACAACGTAACATTGAGGGAGGGGGGTATATGGAAGAAAGTTTTCATGCTGCCTTTACTAGAATAATTTTTTGAAATTCAGCTCAATTCGGGATTCGAGCTCGTGCCTCCCCTCTTGACAACTTATTTTTGAAGAGACTGTTACCTTCTAGTCGTTGTTATCAACAAAAAAAAAAAAAAATTCAACTGTTCACTAATTCACGGTAGATCTTTAGGTCACATTGAAAGAGCTTTAGGTCAAAAGGTCATAGAGTCTCAATTCTATTTACGTGACCAACGAATGTGACTATAATACTAATCGATTGCCTTGACTTTCCCAGCTAGACTCCTTTCCACTGACTGGACACTGGAATGTTCCTGAAATCACGTCTGCAGCACAAATTCTGACCTGACACAAAACATGGAACGAAACTTGTAAACTTAACTTAAAGATTGTTACCATATTTCTTTCTGTCCAAAAACAATTCTCTCTCTCTCTCTCTCTCTCTCTCTCTCTCTCTCTCTCTCTCTCTCTCTCTTTCTGTATGTATGTATGTATGTATGTATATATAAAATATATATAATTAATTTATTTAAATCTTTAAACACAAAAGCTCGTGTACACAAGTCAAGGAGATAGATAGATAGATAGATAGATAGATAGATAGATAGATAGATAGATAAATAGATAGATAGATAGATAGATAGATAGATAGATAAATAGATAGATAGATAGATTGATAGATAGATAGATAGATAGATAGATAGATAGATAGATAGAGAGATAGATAGATAGATAGATAGATAAAAAGAGAGACAGACATCAATTAGTTAACATGTTATAATTAATTAATTTTTTTTTCGGTTGGTATGAATTCTTAATGCTCTCTCCAAACGTCTCTTTACTTCCGAGCATCGGTGCAGCCAAGGAGCCAACCATTATCTTTTACACTCCATGTTATCCTGGCTCGGTCCTTGAACACTTCTGACGTCTGGAAGTTTCCGGTTCAGAGCAGTTCTGGGACTTGGGTGACGTGGTCAAAGAAGAGCATGCCCTTCTCATACATCAGTTCAATTAGAAACCCACGTACGTCTGCTGTTCTATAAATATAAACAGCTTGGGAAAGTTGCTCTAAATTAGATTTCACTTAACCATAAACTGCTTCGTGTGTATAATGCGTTTGTGATGTTCATACAATCTTCTAGTAGAACAATGTAAGCTGAGAAGTGTGACGTTAAAATGCTGCTTATATTCTCACACACATTCCCGTCTCAATTAGAATCTCAAAATGGCATTTTACAGTCCACGGATTCTTTATGGTTACCAGTAAATGTCTAACTAAAAATAGATAGGACTAGAACAAGAGTTCAAACAGTTATACAATTAACGTTCTATACGCTAACCATTAGCTAATACACGAAAAAAAAAGGAAATGTAATCAATATGTTAAAGTACGGTACCCACATATATTTGAGAGAATCAATATAGCTTTTATTTTGACAATTTTTTTTGTTAGAAACGCTCTATTCAAACATAATTTTTGAAGATTGAAACATGGAACAAGGCTCCTAATATTGTCATTTAATCGTCGAGCATTTGTGTGACGCTCCAAGCGAACAGTTTGAGACCCCTTGAAGTCCACGAGATATGAACTTGTTGAAACCACTTGGTGGATCTTGAAGTCAAGTCAATGAAAGTGATACTGGAATCCTTATCAAAAGGGTGTGTCCCGGTAGTTCCAAACTGTTCTCAATAGGACAGAGAGTGGATCTGCACTATACATTTGGCCAATATAAACAAATGACTGATATAGTAACAAATAAATGTACTAAGCCTTGATAGAGACTCTAGAATAAAAAGTAATTCGATTCGATGTACGTGTTTTTTCAATAGCTTAAAATGACTTACATTTTTTAAATCAATATTTCATTGATTGATTGATTGATTAACATTGCTGTGAGTTTTAAAAAATAGAACATAGATCCACCAAACTGCATAGTTTATAGTCTATATCGATATAATGGAGAATACACACGTTACAATCACTGATAGTAGAAAGAATGAGTGAAATAATCAAGTTTCATCATGTCAGACTAACCTGCTTCATTGGACGTGAAAATGGCCCATACAATAATAATCAGACTCGCAGTGCGCCTTTAGGGGAAATGGCGGGTGGGGGATGGAGAGCCAGAGAATATGTTTGACTGCATTTCGTCTGAATACAAAGGTCCAGTTTTGTCTGATCAAACTAAGGGCTAGTTTTTGTGGGATGCCGTTAAGCCGAAGGAGAGGGGCAAGTCTGGCGGAATTTTTTTTTTAAGTTCTGAAATATTTTGATTTTTTTAAGAGGAACTTTGTTGATTTGTTTGTTTAAATTCATCATCTTTCTCTATCTTTTCTCTCTCTCTCTCTCTCTTTTCTCTCTCTCTTTTCTCTCTCTCTTTCTCTATGTCTTTCTTTCTCTCTCTCTCTCTCTCTTTTCTCTCTCTCTTTCTCTATGTCTTTCTTTCTCTCTCTCTCTCTCTCTCTTTTCTCTCTCTCTTTCTCTATGTCTTTCTTTCTCTCTCTCTCTCTCTTTCTCTTTTTTCTCTTTATCTCTCTTCTCATTTTCTCTCTTTCTCTCTCATTCTCTTTTTCTCTCTCTTCTCTTTCTCTCTCTTTATCTTCATCTACCTTCATCATCGTCTCGCTCCTTATTCTGTCACTTCATCCTTTTATTTGTCTCCGTTTTACTACATCATCTCTCTCACTCACACACACACACACTCACTCTCTCTATTATGTATACTTTCAAATCTTTCCTCTCATTTTGTCTTGTTTTACTCCCCCCCTCTCTCTCTCTCTCTCGTTTTCTCTCTCCCTCCCCTTTACATTGTCTCGACTTCTTTATATCCTCTTCACTCTCTTTCTAAATCTTCCTCCAACTCTTTCCATTCATTCATCTCCTCCTCTTCCTCCTCCTATCTTTTCTCACTTATCTTCATTCTCCCCATCTCTTATTTTCATCTCTCTTCCCTCTCTCTCTATTCTCCCTCTTTCTCTCAATCTCTTGTTCATTGATTGATCACATCCGTGTTATAAATGATATGTTCCAACAACCAGGAGACACAGATAGAAGCGACACAGCCAGAACAAGCGTTCGGTTGTTGTGTTTTTAATTCAACATTTTCTCACTCTGAAGCTGTAACTCCTCGACACTCTCTTCGTCATCTTGACCTTAATGAAAGCTTACAGCTTGCAATTTCACGAACACCCCAGCTTTCTATAATTATACTTTGGGAAGATGTAGATCTAATTGTATACAGTGCAGTGACGATCATTCCAGTTTTTTCTTTTTAGGTTTTAACCCTGCGGTGAAAATGATTCAATATTTTCTAATACTTTATTCGTTTTTTTATTGCACATTTTGATAAAATGGCGGCAAATCCATAAAAAGTAGCTTTTTTGTCTCTCTGAAGTTCAGAATACTGAAGTGTTGTTATAATACATAGCTTCAACAATTTAAATTTAATTAATTTTGGTGCAATTTTTTTAAGCACTGTAGGATCGAATTAAACATCAATATGCACACACACACACAAGCTTCGGCATGACAATCCACAAAGTTTATTTGTTGTTGGTTTCTATGTTGACACAGGGATGTACATTTTATATATATAGTCTATGATTTTAAGATAAATTTTCTATTGCCAACTTTTAAACTACACCGAAAAACTTTTTTTTTAACAACTTATATTAAGTGTTATTGTATCACTTAGTTTGTATCAGTCATGTAATTAAGTTTTAATAGATTTAGCACTGTTTCAAGCCTTTAGCTTCCTTGATGTGCTATGATCCTATCACTTGTCTGGACCAGTTGGGAAAAGGAGGGGTGGTGAAGGGGTATCAATGCCAATGTTACCGCGACAGCTTTTTAAATGCATGAAAATATTTGTTTACTCAGGGCACAAGCCTCAAGTATCATTTCTTAGCATTGTTCGATATCAAACAAAAGAATTGATTATCAACAGTTAATTAACTAATTGTTTTTTTTTATTCTTATTTTGTCAGGTACAAAAAATAATTATGTTAAGTTTCAACTTCATCTGAAATTGGGTGTGAGAGAAATAACGCGTACAAACTTTTGACCAGGGTACCAAACATACAGAGTTGATATATAAGCTTTGTAAAAAAAAATGTAATACTTCTGTAGTATTAAGGTATTCATTACTTGTCCAGTTAAAACTGTTGGTGTGAAATGTTTACATGATCTACATCTGTGATTGTCCGAATGTTATTAGATACAAACAAAAGTTGAATGTACACAATTGACGCTACACTTTCTCCAATAACTTTCCAAATGCTAACCAAGAGAAACAAGCTCATCACGTATCTCTGTACACTTACATCTAGATCTGGACGAAAATGTAATCCCCTGTGTCAAAGTTAAAACCACAGGCTTTGAGACTTTCCCTCGTATTCCAGAAATAAAACTCCATTATTAGAGTTTGATGTATTGTGCATTCTTGTTTCTACTGACAGTGTCAATGTGTGAATTTGGTGTTATTGTAGTGTTTGTTTTTATGCCTATTATTATTAATAAAAATCCTAGGCAGTGCACACTTGTTAGGTTTACTTGGACCGATGAAACAAACACATTTGTTACTTGTCTTCATTAATTCTTTCTTGATTTGCTCTTTTTGTGTCCTTCTAATATTAGGGTAAAATGTGAGGTTTTAGCTCTGTCAAAAATCTATTTGTTCCATCAAGAATGTGTTTGGGAATTAAAATTTTATCTGGCCTTTCAAGATTGTATTTAGTTTGGATTTGTCACGAAAGGTTACTGAAATACACAAAACTTGTTTAGTTTTACAAAGACTTATGAATCAATTTAAAGTAGTATTTTTCTTTATTCACTACTTTTGTTACCAATGCAATGGTATAGGTAGGGCTCATACCAGACCTAACACTGCACAGCTTTAGGTAGGGCTCATACCAGACCTAACACTGCACAGCTTTAGGTAGGGCTCATACCAGACCTAACACTGCACAGCTTTAGGTAGGGCTCATACCAGACCTAACACTGCACAGCTTTAGGTAGGGCTCATACCAGACCTAACACTGCACAGCTTTAGGTAGGGCTCATACCAGACCTAACACTGCACAGCTTTAGGTAGGGCTCATACCAGACCTACCAGTGCACAGCTTTAGGTAGGGCTCATACCTGACCTACCAGTGCACAGCTTTAGGTAGGGCTCATACCTGACCTACCAGTGCACAGCTTTAGGCAGGACTCATACCAGACCTACCAGTACACAGCTTTAGGCAGGACTCATGGTAGACTTACCGAAGCATTGGTTTAGCCAGGACTCATACCAGACCCCACTGACGTGTATCAATTGAAATCTGCAAATCTAGGACAGTCACATTAATGGTTTAAGCTACGCTTGGCCAGACGACCACTGTAACAGTGGATTGAATAGATACAAGCATTCCTCAAAGAAGTTAACACGACCGTACAATCAGAGTTGCATACAATTAAAATTCAGAATCGTTCTTTCTTTTTTTTCTTCTTTTAACGATTCAAATTATTTTGAATTTTTAATTTAAGAAACACTTTTTCAAAAGGAATGCTTACTTTTTGTTTCCGCTACATTGATCTGCATGTCGCCAATGTAGGTCAACTTCCTAATGTCACGATGACTGTCTTCACAGATGATGTGAGATCTATATTGTTAGTCCTGGCCCAGTGAGAAGCCAGCGATGGATGAGTTATTGCACACGTTACATCAGGTGGTCCATGTACTGTCTCCCACAGATTTACTTGGGGGAAGGAGAGGCAGATTTCAAAAGTGTTATCAAAGCCAAAGACAAACATTGACATTCAGATTTTCTGTTTGTTCTTTGAACGATTCCAAATTGCTTTTGAATTTTAAAGTTTGGATGTAGATTTCAAAAGAAATGTTTAACATGGCAAACAAATACAGTTGGAAAAAGGGGAGCTAAATATGTACAGCAAAGCAAAAGGTGTAGTCTGACTTGATGGCAGTTTTTGTTTTACCTCATCTAGAGTTTTCAAAGTGCTGTTGAAAATCAAATTTTACTATCACCATCATGAGGCCTCAAATATCATCTGCTTCTTCTAGTCTTTTCAAAGCCTATTGTTTTCCTTTTTATATTGTAATGTACATACATTAAAACCTTTTTTAAAATGTAGATCTATCAAAGTTTGGCACACATCTATGACAACTGTTTGATAAATGTCACATCCATCTAGTACGCACCAGAATATATATATATATATATATATATATATATATATATATATAATTAATGGCATCAAAGTTGTTGCTTTTTTATTCATATCGCATTGACCTGTTTGACCTGGGTTTATATAATTGTTGATTACAAAATATTTTCATACTATGTTATGATACGAAAGCATAGTGTCCTTAGCAAAAAAAAAATTTGAAAGTGTTGTAGTGATATTGAAATGAAATTACACAGAAAGACCAACAGGCAGATACAGAGATATAGACTAGACTAGCTGGCTAGGTGCTGAGCTTGTACATATAAAGCAATAAATTTAGAGTGCCAAATGAAAGTGGAACAATGCGAAGTGCCTTAAAAGTGCATTGAAGAGTAATAGACTCATTTTCTACAAAGATTTGTATTACTTGCTGCTTGCCTTCAAATCTAAAATTCAGATGAAGGTTAAGTACTACTTTTTATGTAGGCAAGTGCTAATGAATGTTTTATTTGTCAATACACTTAATGAATGTTTGTTTGTTTCCAAGTGAAACCCACCTCACATTTAAGAAAACTAGGACAGGCCTCCAGAGGCAAGTCAAAGTATTCATCGCCTTCTACACCAGAATGTTAATGAGCCTTACAAAACTGGCATCTAGAGACTATTCGCCAATCATTGAAGAGCAACCCAGAAGAGATTTTATACAACATTATGGTTACAGCAAGTATTTGGCCTCAGGCTGCTCCACCAGTTGAATGTGCATTGCAAAAAAAAACACATTTCGTATGTAAGTGAGTGTGTGTGTTTTTTTGTGTCTTTGTGTGTGTGTGTGGAGGTTGATCACGTATTTTGTCAAGAATGGAATTATGAAGTCGAGAGTTTGTTAGCAGTAACTTACGTTCTTATTGATGTCTCAATGAAGATATGTCTTGGTCTTGGTCTTGGTCTTGGTCTCGGTCTTGGTCTTGGTCTCGGTCTTGGTCTCGGTCTCGGTCTTTGCTCTTGGTCTTGTCTTGGTCTTGTCTTGGTCTTGTAATGCTTTAAATGTTTTTGAAAGCATCTTTAAGATAATAGTGAGTGTTGGTCTAGTCTTAAGGGAATTAGCTTCTTAGCTACTTATTCGAAATTAAAATAAAGATTGGGATTTAGAACTTCGGGATTCTTAGGACACACGAGTCCAATCAACTCCAAATGTACTAGATATTTTTTTAAAATAGGTAGATAAATGGGCAATCATTAGCTCCATTGACATGAAGATTACAAAGGGAAGTCTTATTTTCTGATTAATTACTAACCATATGGGCAGAAATAAATAATGATTTACAAAAATGTAGAATAGTTTAAGTGTGTTTTTTATTTATATGGTATTAATATCTATATCGTATCTATCCATCTTAGTGGCGCAACAGCACATGGCGGCCTGCATCTTTCCATTCAGATTTCTAATAGCACAAATTTAATGTTCTTGGTCTAGATCTATTACAAATTTGATTACATCACTGATCCATATAATTGATACAGTTACACTTGATATAAACTTTTATAAATATTATTTTTTATGTTTTACATGTAACAAAGCTTCTATCAACTCTCTCTGTCTGTCTGTCTGGTAAGCCCACACTCAATCGCGGATCAAACTGAAATTTTGAACAATTATTTCTTTTACCTGACAACACAAAAATCAAGCATACAAGCTTTGTATAAGCTTTTTTTTTGTTTATTCTAAATTTTCATACATGGCGACAAATCCATAAATAGAAATATTTTTGGTGTATCCGGTGTAAAGAATGAAGTAAGTGTTGATTAGCTCTTTTGTTCTAACAGTTAAATGATCATTTAAGCAACTTTTTAGCTCTGCAGAAAAACCTTCGAAGCTCTTCCGTTTGTATAGTTGGCAACACTGACGTTTCTATTAGCGTCCTTGGCATTGTTTAGTTTAGTGTAAAAATCCAAACATCATTTATGAAACAATTTTATTTTTTTTGGTGGAACTAAAATTTTAAAGCACTTTGAATATATTGCTGTAACTTAGCCAACAACGAGCTGAAAGAGCCTCGACGAAAGGAGTCTTATCTTATCTTACCTTATCTTATCTTATATAATACAGACGTTACTTCAAAAAAAGATGATTACGTCCTACGCGTCATGCATTCAGTCATGCATATTAACCAATGACTTAAATTCTAGCTCAGGCTCAGGCTCTAGCTCAGGCAACCCATTCCATGCTCTAATAGCACTAGGGAAGAAGGATCTTTTGTAGACATTTGTTCTAGCTTATGGGATGAGGAATGTGCCATTATCTTTGTGTCTTTCTGAGTATTTTATTAAATTTTGTTTTTGTATTTCAAGATTATGGTTCAGTGTTTTATGCATGATTGCTGCTTTACTTTCTTGTCTACATCCTAAATCATGTTCTAAATCTAATTATCGGCCATCTTCGACTTCCTGTATCTTTTAGCGTGTCTCTGCCATGTGTCTCATGGTGCACAGTCTCCCACCTTTTGACAGTGCGTAATGTATTAATCACAGACCTATAATATATTCAGACAAATTCATGAAATAAAGCCATTTCTTGTTAGTTTCCATTAAGATGTTTCGAAAATCGTAGATCGAAATAATTCACGCCTATTGTTTGTAATCATCTTATGTACATTTCAATAGATTGATTTTGTTTTTATGTATCTAAAAATTGCAAAATAATAATTATGAGACGAAAGTGCTTCTAATGTCTAATTACTAGAGCTAGATCTAAACATTAAATTATGTTACATAGGTTAGGGTTGAAAAAAACAACTTTACTTCTTATAGTCAAAACAACGCCTTGTTTCAGCTTTTTAAAAAAGTTTTTCACGGTGTTTAAAGATCTCCATGTCCAGTCTAGATATATATAGGTATGTGATTGGAACATCCAGATCTACTTTCTCCTTTGTTTGCAGGTTGCAGCACAAAGTAGTCTGAACCATTTAGTTGGTAATAATGATCTTTCTATATGGCGGCCTTGACATTCTTTTAGTAAAACTATGAAAAAAAAATAATTTAAATACCTTTTTCCATCTGTTTCTATGGGCAACAGTTGACGAGGCTGTCCTGTGGCCAGCACAACAACCAACAGCTTTTACTTTACCCAACTAATGCCGCGTACCCGCTTGAGTTGAGTGGACTCGGGGCTTCCTAGAAATACAGAGATTCAAAATCCCAGTCTTCACCTAGATTCGAACCCAAGACCCTTCGGTTGGGAAGTGGAAAGGTTTATTACTTACCATCCACACACCCCTTAGTTTAGCTATTTAGTTCACAATCTCTGAACATAATTACATTACATTGACATCAGACATACAATGGAGGATGTTACAACAATGTTTTGTTCTCTTGCTATAAGTTACTTTCATACTTTCATTCCGAGTTTTAAATCTACTTCATAAAATACTTTCCCATTTTCTTTTTTAAATGTGGGGGGATGGGGAAATGATGACAGTTTCTGTGATCTATTCAGAATGTATAAAGAGAACAGTTCTGAGATTGCATACTCCAATCTAAGCTGTCAAATATTGAAACAAATTTTCTACCATGTTAGCATTGAAAAGGGCGAGATAAACTGTAATTGAAAAGTTGTGTTGTTAAGAATTAGGAATTATTTATTTTCAATGAAACAAAATCTAGTACTATTCAATCTTGTTCAATCGCATTGTTGAAAGTTTTAAGTCTCGGTGGCTAAGCGGTAAAGCGACTGGCTTCCGATCCTGGTCCCGGGTTCGAATCCTGGTGAAGGCTGGGATTATTTTATTTCGGGATCCCCTTGAGCTCCTGACATTAGTTGGGAAAAAGTGAAATTGGTTGGTCTTTGGGCTGGCCACATGACACCCTCGTTAACTGTGGGTCACAAAAACATATAACATTTTTACATCATCTGCCCTATAGATCGCAAAGTCTGAAAGTGGAACTTACATTGTTACAAGTAGATGTCAGAGTCTTTTGACTAACGAGATGAATTAATATTGTAATTTAATATTGCTTGTTAATTAGAGAAAGACGGTCAACAGACTAAGGGGTAAGTGAAGCTGGGAAATGGATCCTTTACTCGTGAGCACAAATCGCACAGCTCAACGGATACATCGTCATTTTAAAGTTTCGTTTTAGCTCATGTGATTTTTTTTTTATTTTGCTGACGGCCATTTTTTTTTTTTTTTTTTTCTTTATCATATCAAGTAAAAAGGAGCGTGGTTTACTGCTAATAACAACATTCCAAGAGCCTAGTAATTTATTCAAGCAAAGCTAAAAATTGCTCACCAATTTCCAGGGGCACTAAATAAAGATTTTCATTCTGATTCACATACTTTCAGGGGCAATCTATTTCAATATTCCTTACTAGAATGTATTGATTCAATGTATTCCTATTGTGTGATTATATTGAAAGAATATATTGTGTTTACTCAATCTTCAAATGAAATGTATTCCGCACAATTCACATTGTGTCCTGTGATCTATTAATACAAACCGGTATCACGTAACGTAGGAAAACTAGGACGTGACGCAGACCACATCAGCGTGACATGTGTGCGCATGATCATCGGCTATTCATTTTTTATACGTCACTAGCCTATATATTCTGTCATAAAAAATCGACTTAGAAATTCGAGATATGAAGTCTTTAACAAAGATAAGAGCTCAAAAAGTCATAATACAAAGGGAACCTTCCACCAGATTTGTAATTGTTATTACGGACTAGGTCTATTTGAACTCTCAGCGAATGATGGGCAAACTACGGCCCGCGGGCCAAGTCTGGCTCGTGGAGAAGTTTCATCCGGTCCGTCATATGTTTTGTTATGATAGTTTAGAAAAACTATTTTTAAAAATTAAAAATTGGAAATGGTAATTAAAAATAAAAATTTCATTCACAATGATAAAAATTTCTGCATGTATATCATTGTTCACAGATCTTCTCTGTAACATGAAAGAATGAAATTTTCTGTTCTCTAACCAATGGAGACGAGTTTGCATGACGCATTCTAATAGTGAGAGGATAACTTATATTGATATTCTTATCTTCATATATTATATAATACAGACGTTACTTCAAAAAAGAAAATGATTACGTCCTACGCGTCATGCATTCAGTCATGCATATTCGAACTCAACATCTTCGGTTGAGAAGCCGATCACGTCATTTCTTGTTCGGCACTTTGTCAATAAAAAGCAGCGGGTCGCTGGGGTCCAATGTAAATAAAAATAAACTTACGACAATGAGAGTTAAGTAAGGAGGGGCATCTTTGTGTTATAAAGACTTCCGTTGTTAAATTGCGATGAGGATTAACTAGAATTACAAGGTTTAATAGACCCAAGTGAACATAGATGGAGTGGAATATAATTATTGAGCTTAATTCCCCTCTCTTCCAAAAAAAAAAGTTTGAATCCCTCTGAAAAATGGTCTTAATGCCTGAATAAGATTTTTCACCAACACATTTGGACACTAGGCATGAACAAAGGTCATTGTGGTTGACACTTTGGTCTTTGTTTACAAACGACATCAAAAGAGGAGTAACTCTACATAAAAATGTACGCTAAAGATACTTCAAAATGTTGCCTAATGTTGCATTTCACATTATTTGTAGAAGTTTAAAACATATTTTTTATTCTCAATTGATAAGCAATAGGTTACATAAGTGTTGAGTTTGTTTTTTCCATTTTAAAAAATCCACTGCTATGTTTTAATACAAACATTTCCTATGCATGTCAAGATGTCCTAGTAAGGCCTAGTAGAACGGAGACATGAAAACAGGACTTTATGTGTAGATAAAACTCAATGTTAACGCTTATCGTCACGCCGGAATAATAATTAGTTCTGAGATAAAATATTTGAACAGCAGTAAAAAAAAAAAAAAGACGGAATACGTGGAGACATTATGAATGTCATTCCGCCAGTCTATGAATTGTATCCATGAAAAGTAAAACCTAAACAAAGTTCTATTTGACTAAACTCAAGAGATCACCGAAGAAAAGCAAAACATTTTGCTAGGGCCTAATGTTCTTTCATAGTTGAATATCATTACATCCTAACCTAAATCTCCCGCAGGAGGGCCTGTGATAACGGCGGCCAGGTTGGAACCCGGGTTTATCGAGACGGCAGTCCTTAGCGCTCACCATAACACCAGTTGCTGAGAGCAGGTTGATGTTGACCCAATTAAATCCTGGTCGCGAACAGTGCTCCTAAGCTTGCTGGACAGTCGTGGATAAAACACAAGAAATGTATCGACCATTAAAGACTCGTTAACTGGTCAGACGTTGTACATATACATCGTTAACAGCTACAGACAAATGTAATCTCTAGCCACACTTTGAGAAGCGCTGAGAATGATAACCTAATGTTGTGCGTGAAACAACTAGAGTGTTGTTTTCCCTCTTGTTAAATTCTTCTCTTAGATATCACAAAGACTGCAAGAGTACCACAAAGTACCACTGCACTAGTCTAGGACTGCAAGAGTACCACAAAGTACCACTGCACTAGTCTAGGACTGCAAGAGTACCACATAGTACCACTACACTACGACTGCTTTGAATATGTAGGTTCTTTCAATCGGAGGATGTTTTCACTTGTTGAACTCAAGTGGCTCTCATTGATTTAGAAATTTCGACAAAGCGTTCCTTACGAAATGAATGAAATCTATTTTTAAAAATATATTTAGCAAGCCAAATCTTTTCACTCAAGGGTCGAATCTTTGTTGCTTAGCTTAGAACCTGGCAGCGCAATGAATCAGGCGAATATCAATATCTTTCAAATATATCGCGTCAAATGTCCGTCCAAATCTATTTTCTACTTTTAAACAAACTTGTGAATCAGTAAACATTGGACTATTCAGCAACTAGATAAGTCTTCCAGAACATTTTATACTTCGGTAACTTATTTTCGATTTACCTTTTTTTTTCCTTAAAAAAGGCTAAATCTGGCAATACTGATTCTGTTGGAAGAGTCCATTTTATTTGAAAAGGTGCCGCAGACCTCAGATATAAATAACATTTCATTACAGACATGTATATTTGATCACAGCTGAGTATTTGCATAAATATATTACTTCTTTTCCCATGGGTGCAGATCAAACATAGGACCTACTTGTTAGATCTGGGTTTAAATTAAATGACGAATGAGGGTGTCTGGACATTGCCGTGCGTCGTATGAATATAGTTTTCCAGGTTTTTACTCTGTTTCTTCATCAGAGACGTGTCTTGGGAAATAAATGACTGTAAGCAAACAAGTTGAACCAGCTTGAGATAATAATAGACATTTCTTTTCACACTGTAACTGGGGGTGTCCAAGGAGACAATGTCACTAAACTAGACATCAGAGACCTAGTCGTAAACTCATAGAAGGATTGTCTTCTCCATAACGAAACAAGCCAAATAAAAAAAACACTTTTAAAAAAATTGTATAAGGGAAGAACTCCACGTTTATATACATACATATCAAAATGTAAAATTTATTTCCCTTTTTCGATATCAAGCAATATAATTTTTTTTCCAATAAATAGTTGAATAAATGGATAATTTTTTAATTGATTCATGTTTTGTTAGAAAAAATAAATAATTGTGAAAAGTTTCAACTTAATCCGAGAATGGGTGTGGGAGAAACTAAATGTTCAAACTTTTACCAGACAGACAGACAGATTGAGTTGATATAAGCTTTATATAAATGACGTGCGAAATACACTTTCTCAAGTTAAGGAAATCGATAGCTTATATACGCTTATTCTTGTATACTATGATAGTAGCCTAGTAATTTCTACTTAAGACCGTTTGGTCATTGTACTCCTATTTAAAGTCACTCCTTACTGAATGCAAAGAAACAGTGAAGCTGAGTGCTGAATCGTGGTCAAAATAAAAAAGACGTAAGCCAAATTTAATTTTAAGATAATATTTTGAACAATTATAACGGTCAAAACAGTTTTCACTGTGTGGCCAATCAAGTGCTTCTTTTGTTGTTGTTTTTTTTACCTAAGATTTACAGAAACTGTCAAATTTCTAGGAAAGTCATTAGAGCTGTTTTCGAAATCTCGGTCCTCCGGTGTTCAACCATGAAGAGTTTGCAAACTAATAAGAGGAATCGTACAAACAAGGAATTTTTTTTTATTTACCTTCATTCTCAGAGAACTACAAAAGTTTGTAGAGTTTATTTTGTGTCTACCAGGAACCAGAGGCGTAATTAGGGTTGCGCCACACGCAGCATATACTTCTATGTGATGTTCATGGAAAATGGGTGGGGGCGCCAATAAGGTACCTCGCCTCTGCCAGGAAGTAACGTTTAGTCAAAGAAAATTCTCTGCAGTGGTTGCCATGTGGACAAGTGAAAATATACAGTTAAAGGTGGAAACATCTGTTGTTACCGGTAGTTGACTTGCAGCACCAAACCTCTGGTAGACAACTACACACACACTTCATAACAACGCCAAAAGGACTTTTAATCGTGAAGTGCAGTATATTACAAGAATCAAAACTTTACAAGGAGATTCATTTATGAAGTAGGGTACGGTTTCAAAACAACAGCCTCATGGGAGCTAAGCTAGAACCAATGCAAATAAAAATACCGTTATTTTTTTAGTAGCCAACTTAAATCACCAAATAGACTTGGACTAATAGTCTTGTAGACTTTACTAGTCAACTTAAATCCCCAATTAGACCTGGACTAATAGTCTTGTAGATTTTACTAGTCAACTTAAATCCCCAATTAGACCTGGACTAATAGTCTTGTAGACTTCACTAGCCAACTTAAATCCCCAAATAGACTTGGACTAATAGTCTTGTAGACTTCATTAGCCAACTTAAATCCCTAAATAGAATTGGACATAAAGTCTTGTAGACTTCACTAGCCAACTTAAATTCCCAAATAAACTTGGACCAATAGTCTTGTAGACTTCATTAGCCAACTTAAATTCCCAAATAGACTTGGACCAATAGTCTTGTAGACTTCACTAGCCAACTTAAATCCCCAAATAGACTTGGACCAATAGTCTTGTAGACTTCACTAGCCAACTTAAATCCCCAAATAGACTTGGACCAATAGTCTTGTAGACTTCACTAGCCAACTTAAATCCCCAAATAAACTTGGACCAATAGTCTTGTAGACTTCACTAGCCAACTTAAATCCCCAAATAGACTTGGACATAAAGTCTTGTAGACTTCACTAGCCAACTTAAATCCCCAAATAAACTTGGACCAATAGTCTTGTAGACTTCACTAGCCAACTTAAATCCCCAAATAGACTTGGACATAAAGTCTTGTAGACTTCACTAGCCAACTTAAATTCCCAAATAAACTTGGACCAATAGTCTTGTAGACTTCATGCTTTAACTGCACTTATCTTAGACCCAATAGTAAAAATGTTGAATCAATCAAAATGTAAAATTTTCTGAAACTTTTCTTAACATCTTAACACTGTCACTGCAAACAAAAAAAAAGAATCAGAATATCTAATGAGACTTCTATTCAGATCGTGTTTCTACCTTGATGAACTGAGTCATCTACTTGGCTCTCGTTCTTGGTCTTGTGTTAGAACATAGTCGTTTGACGTGAAATTTGTCCAAGGCGACAATAACTTTCTGAGACATTAGTAATTCTGTTCACGGTTTCACAAAATGTTAAATATACATAACATAGGCCAGGAAATACAAATCCAGTCAGCTTACCGACAGATTTTTTTATTTATTTTTTTTTTGCTGTTTTTTTTTCGTACGAGAACTAAGAAGTTTGTTTTTCTGTTTAGAAATATCGCAGTGCGGATTTGAACATTAATCTCTGAAGCTGTCGATTTGATGGTTTTGACAAAATAAAGAATTTAGATTTAGTAATAAAACAAAAAACTAAAATCAAAAACAGTCATCATGAAATTGCTCTGGCTATTTATCCTAATAATTACTAAATACACACTAGCTGAACATAGAACTAGATCTACCTTAGTCAACACTAAACTTAAAAAGGAAAAAACAGTCATAATCAATCATCACACTCTAGATCAATGCAACTTCAAAAATAACCTAACATACACATCCATAACATTAAAGAAGATCACCCATCACAAATGGAAGTTCACAATCAGACACAGCAGAAATAAATACCTATCACTATTAATATTAATAGCAGGAGATGTAGAGTCAAATCCAGGGCCTAGATCTAAAGATAGATGCAACATCTGCAAAAAAGTATGCACCATGAAACAGAAAGCCATTCAATGTGACACCTGCGATGAATGGTACCATGCATCATGTCTCCATATGAATACACCTGTGTATTATGCCTTAGGCAACAAAGACGCATCATGGCACTGTGTACCGTGTGGGTTACCTCAGTTTACATCAGGACTGTTTGATTCCTTTGATGCAGACACTTCTAACCCATACAATATCCTAAACACCATCCCAAACGAAACTCACCAACCACTAGCCAGATCCACTCCTGTTAAACCTAAATCTACTAAAATTAATACAACAGCCTCACTAAACAAACCTACTAAAGAAGTAATACCGAAATACCTTAAAACCTTAGTAATAAATTTTCAAAGCATTAGGAACAAAACAGCAGACTTAGAAATTTTATTAGAATGTGAGAAACCGGACATAATTGCAGGAACAGAAACTTGGCTACATCCTGAAATTTATAATGCAGAAATTTTCAATATTAATTATGAAATTTTTAGAAAAGATAGGGCTGATAATCACGGAGGAGTTCTTCTAGCAATAAAAAACACACTTATAGCAGAGGAAATTACCTTACCTAACTCAAAAAATATAGAATCAACATTTTGTAAAATTAATACCACCTCAACATCCCTAATAATAGGCAGCATTTACAGACCACCAAATTCTAGTTTAGAATACATGCAGGAACTATGTAATCAGATTACTACACTTAAAGAGACAAATAAAAATGCAGTTTTTTGGATTATGGGTGATTTCAACCTACCTGATATAGATTGGAAAACAATAACCATAGATAAACACCAAAAAATTAAGGACATAAATGAGCTTTTCATAAAAACTTTACAAAACCAAAGTTTAGATCAAATCATTAAAACGCCAACTATATTAAACAACACATTAGATCTCTTCTTAACCAACAGACCTGGATTAGTAGTTGATTATGATATTATCCCTGGTCTATCAGACCATGAGATCATAAAAATACACAGTCAGATAAAAGCAGTAGCCAATTCAAAACCCAAAAGAAAAATCTTACTCTGGAATAAATGTAACCTAACACAACTACACCAAGCTGCATTAAACTTTCAACAAACATTCTTATTAGAAAAAGACATTAACCAACCAGTCGATGACCTCTGGAATTTCATTAAAAACCATCTTAAAAGCATTATAGAAAATCATATACCAACTAAATACACATCAAACAAAATAAATAAATGCTGGTTTAATAATAGACTAAAGAAGCTTTGTAAACAGAAGGAAAACCTATATAGAAAATTTAAAGAAACTAAGGCAGAAAGAGTTTACAAAAAGTATATAAAAATTAAACACTTAACCCAAAACGTAAGCAGACAGCTGCAGAGTGAATACATAAACAATGTAATATCTAAAGATAACTACAAAAACCTATGGTCATACATTAAGTCTAAGAAAATGGAAACAACAGGCATAGCGCCATTAAAAGATGAACATAACATAATACATAATGATAATGAAACTAAAGCAAACATCCTAAACAAAAACTTTGCATCAGCACTCTCAGCCCCAGGAGACAAAGACATATTACTGAATTTGAACCAAGTAGACAACATAGAAGATTTAGTAGTACAAGAAAATGGAATTAAAAAACTATTAGCCAACACCAAACCAAATAAAGCGTCTGGACCTGATGGTATTCCAGCTAGATTACTCAAAGAACTAAGCAATGAGCTAGCCCCAGTGTTCAAAATACTCTTTCAGGCTTCACCCAGGGCAGAGTACCAAAGGACTGGAAAGAAGCTAATGTAACCCCCCTATTTAAAAAAGGAGAAAAATCTGACCCAGGAAACTACAGACCAGTATCACTTACCAGCATCACATGTAAAATACTAGAACACATAATATCTAGCAACATCATAAACCACTTAGACAAACAAAATGTCCTCACACCATACCAACATGGCTTTGGGAAATATAGATCATGTGAAACACAACTAATAGGACTAATTGATGATTTTTCTAAAGGTTTAGATAATAGTGAACAAATAGATGCTATCTTACTAGATTTTTCTAAGGCTTTTGACAAAGTTCACCACCATAGTTTGCTTAAAAAATTAAAATATTTTGGCATTAATGGTCCACTGCATCGGTGGATTAAAGATTTTCTGATAGGGAGAGAACAAACTGTAATAATAAATGGCTCTAAACACCGATAACAGTAAACTCAGGTGTACCTCAAGGAACAGTCTTGGGTCCACTACTATTTTTAATTTACATAAATGATTTACCAAATTGCATTACTTCAGGAACAAAAGTCAGATTATTTGCAGACGATTGCATAATATATAGAACAATAAAAACAACACAAGACACAGATATTTTACAAAGAGAATTAAATAAAATACAGAAATGGGAATCAAATTGGAGCATGTCTTTCCACCCAGAAAAATGTCAGTTGTTAAGAGTAACAAAAAAACTAAAACAAATTAATTCCACTTATCTTATTCATGGCAAACCAGTAACACAGACTAAAAACGCAAAATACCTAGGTGTTATAATAAATGAAAAACTGTCATGGAATCCACATATTGATGAAACTATAAAAAAATCCAACAAAGCATTAGGGTTTATTAAAAGAAATTTCTATAAATCAAATAAGAACATAAAACTAAAATGTTATTTAACCTTGGTTAGGCCAATAATAGAATATGCATCCACCGTTTGGGAACCCTCAACTCAAGAAAACATTAAGAAACTGGAACAAACACAAAATAGAGCAATGAGATTCATAACAAACGAATATTCACATTTGACTAGAGTAACACCTATAGTAAAATCACTAAATTTAGAAAGCCTTCAGGACAGAAGACTCAAAAGTAAAGTAGCAATTATACATAAAACACTGAACCATAATCTTCAAATACAAAAACAAAATTTAATAAAATACTCTAAAAGACACAAAGATAAAAGCACATTCCTCATCCCATATGCTAGGACAAATTTGTACAAATACTCCTTCTTCCCTAGTGCTATTAGAGCATGGAATGGGTTGCCTGAGCTAGCCAGGAAAACCAGTGACTTTAAGTCATTGGTTAATATGCATGACTAAATGCATGACGCGTAGGACTAATCATCTTCTTTTTTGAAGTAACGTCTGTATTATATAAGATAAGATAAGATAACAAGGTTTCAAAGACAGTTTGTGCGGAAACACAAACTCAAAATCGACCCCCGAAGTGGTCCACCGAGGCAGGTAAAAAGGCAGGTTTCAATATTTTCAGAAAGAACATCAGAATTAAATTCTATCAAAGACAAATGACAGAGAAGAATGGAGAAAGAAGGTTGACAGATCTTGTGGTCCAGCTGACCAAAGGATAGGTGAAAGTGAATGTGAAAAAGTTAAATGCGAACCTGGCCTAACTAATGTCTTATAATGTATATTTAATTGATCTAATTGATTTGTAAAGGGTCAATCTCTTATTCAAATCCTCAAAATTTAAAAAAATACAGTTCACGCGATAATATCAAAACCTACTTATTAATTGTTGTTTTAAATTGTGTCTAACTTATATGCATACTAAATAGATTTTTTTCTCTTAAAAAAAAAGTACACATTATTTTTGGGTAAATGTAGTAATTAGTAAGACAGAACTTATACAACGTAGTATTGTTGACGTAAAAAAATGTTTAACTAAAAGTTTAAAACCATTTTTTAAGTTGTAAAAGTAGTGTGTTTTTTTGTTGTTTTTTTTTGAAAAAAAAAACTGCTTGCATAAGTGATTTAAAAAATTTGATTTTTCGCTTTTAGAAAAGAAAAAAGTAGCCGTTGCATCAGAACTTTGAATGGACTAAAATATTATGAAGTTTGATTTTCACTATTTTTTTTCTAGTTTACGAGATCTAAACGGGACGGACAGACATTCCACACAAAACTAATAGCGTCTTTCCCTTTTGGTGGTCCGCTAAAATTAATCTCATTTAAGTCGTAGTCCAATTACCAAAAAAGAACATTTTTATTAGTCGCACTATTAACTGTTTCTCTCCTAACTAACGATACCAACGTTGATTCCACCAGAATGTGGTAAATAATTGCGGAGAGAAAGAGTTAAAAAAACTCGTTTTTCATATCGTGCCTGAAATAGGTACAACGGCTATGTTTAATCTTCTGAAAGCTAATTGCTTTAAATTTTAATTTAAATATGCAGACCAGAGTTGGGCTGGCTATATGGGCATTTGGGCAAATGCCCGGTGGGCCGATACCCAAATAGGGCTGTAGGGCCACCTAAAGGGTGCCACTATATAAATTAAATTTGTTAAAGGTTGTATAATATTCTCTTTTAAAAGGGGCCCTCTGGGCGTCGTGTTTTTTTTTTAAATCTTTTACAGACTCTATACAGTGTAATACTAATTAAATCGAACATAATTTTCCGTAATGCTGTAATAAGCTAGTCACTATATCAATAGACAGTGCTACAGTAGGCTTCATCATTTTAGGGTCTACATACTTAGCGATTAAAAAGCAAAATAAGCACTATATTACTTATAAAGACGCAGAGTTCATTGTATGCATGCTTTCCGTTATCGATACATTATTAAACTTAACAGAATGACTTTGAGGCCATGGAGACCTAGAATTTAATGTCCATCATATGATATACAATGCTCAGGCCGATCTTAACACCCAGTCCACCTCTGATGCAGACTGTACATCCACAAACTCTCTGTTCTTGTCAACGAGATTATCTACATTTGGATTCAAGTAATGTGTACATGAAATGTATTACTTATTTGTCTAGGACCTACATACTTGAACAACAAAATAAGTACTATATTACTTATAAAGATACAGAGTTCATTGAATGCATGCGTCCGTGATTTGATTTGTTTGTAAACGTAAAGCTACTTGCGGCGAATGAATGTCATTTCGTTAATTTCGATGTATGCCTATGACATGCACAAACGTATAACCTGTTCTTTAAAGAAAATTTTAAAGTCAGTTCATGTTAATATCTAATCAATGCCCTGTAAAATGATACTACACATATTTACCTTACCCTCAAGACTCCCCACGAGTTTGTATGTCACATAAACTCCCCTTTTTTATTATTTTAATTAAGCTGCTACATTGCTATACAACAGAATAGATTTTTAGACTGCATACGCCACTCTTGTTGCGCCTTTGATTTTCAAAATAGGAAAAAAATCATTGCATTTAAAAACGGTGGAAACATTCAAGCATATTTGACGCACAGCACAGTATATGTGTGTGTGACTGTAATTGTGTAACAAAGAAAGGAAAGAGATAGAGAGGTGTAGTTGTCTCTCTTCACACATTATTGCCGAGGTTTTAACGCTAATTATAAATATTTTAACCATAAAATTCCTCACTGAATGAAGAGAGATTATTCTATTGCACCGTCTACAAAGGTTTGTGGTGGGGACATTCTACGCTTGGGACTAGCTGGGCATGTTGAGAGAATCAATTCTTACACGTACGACAAGGATGTGACGTTGCTTCAGGATTGTGGATGTGACGTTGCTTCAGGATTGTGGGTATTACTATTGTGTCAGTATTATAAAAGCTTTTAGATCTGACAGTGTGTTTTGAATACCAGACAATGTTCGCACAAAACCTACACACATGCTTTTTTTGTCTTTCATAATAGAAGAAGGTCTAGACTCTAGAAGATTGAGTTTCCTTTTCATAAATGTATATGGTGCAGAATAAGGAACTTTAGTTGACAGCATTTTTTATAAATGTATTTAATAGACACAGTTCAGTCATTTTGTTTTTCTGAATATTTAGAACTCCCTTACCCTACCCTATGCTAAATTGCTCATGCAGGAACTAGTAAAATCATGATGATTTATCACTTTAAAAAACAATTACAAATATAAAATATTTACTGATGCCAGATATCAATATATTATAAATAAACTTTTTTTTTCAGGTAAAAATGTTTATATGGCAGGTGAGGCTTCGAACCTTGGACAGTTGGTTAGTGGTGCTACATCACGCCTGCCTTAGTCAAATATAGTCGATTTAGTCGTGTGTTTATATCAACATGTTCTGATGTAGTCATGCTAATATCTGCTGCCAACTCTGAGAGTACACATCCACTTGCACCATCTTACGTTCATAGTCTATAGCCCTATACATTTGAGTAAAAATAAATAGCTTATGTAGAGGTGACCTTTGGGAATGACGATTGGGGCAATCTCTCACACACTACGCTCCTGCGGGGGAAGGGGGAGTTCTAGAAATATTGTTTTGTGACCATGAGCCCGTCATACAAATATGTGGGGCCTTGACATGACACTCATCCATGTCCACCCCCCCCCAACCACCACCACCGTGTAATACTAAGACCACCACTGAACTAGGTAAATACATTTGATCAAAAGAATCTATGCAGGAGAAAAAAGGCATGCAGCGGTTACACTTGTTCCTCAATGGCGTTGCAATTATAAGTGTGCATATTGCTCGATTCTATAGCTGGCTACGAAGAATGTAACAAGGGATTGTACACGTATTTGCACAGGGGGGCGTTGATAAAGCATGTGACCCGTCTTTTGACTGACACTTTACCTAAGCAGTAATACAGTGCATTCTTGTTTTGTGGGGTTGTTTAATTTATAGAACGTGTTGGTTTAGAGAGTTAAATGCGTGGGCCTAGAATGTATACTGCTAGATCTACTTTCTGTTCTAGGAGAGTTATGAAGGTATAATCTTATCTCGAGGTGTGCTTAAGTAGCAGATTGCCGTAACAATATTCTGTACGCTCTGATGGAGCTGTTTAATTATGCGTATGAACTAGAAATGGTTGTTTTAATATAAAAAATTAGACCCCAATTATTTCTGTAATTGGTAGAACCTGATTAGCTAGATAACTGTTTTGTTATAAGCAAGTTTGTAGTTAATGCAGTCAAGGTGTTTGTAACACGAGTTTGCAGTTTGTGGAATGATTGTGTTTTTAGTCAAGTTTGTGGTTTGTGGAGTCAATGTGTATTTGTCAGACTAGTTTATAGTTTGAGGAGTCAAGGTGTATTTGTCAGACTAGTTAGTAGTTTGTGGAGTCAAGGTTTATTTGTCAGACTAGTTTATAGTTTGAGGAGTCAAGGTGTATTTGTCAGACTAGTTTGTAGTTTGTGGAGTAAAGGTGTATTTGTCAGACTAGTTTGTAGTTTGTGGAGTCAAGTGGTTTGTAAGACGAGTTTGCAAATTGTGGAGTTTGTTATCATTTGAATAATTGATAGGAGCCACCAAGAGAAATGCTACATGGGTACTAGCTAGAACACTTGGGGAACTAGCTAGAACACTTGGGGAACTAGCTAGAACACTTGGGGAACTAGCTCGAACACTTGGGGAACTAGCTCGAACACTTGGGGAACTAGCTAGAACACTTGGGGAACTAGCTAGAACACTTGGGGAACTAGCTAGAACACTTATGTTTGATTTTGGGGGTATTTAAATTGCCAACTTTAAAGTGAAGTTTGTGACGACAACTAGACTTACTTGATTATTGAGGTCTAGCATTAAAATAAATTACTGTGTTTGACTCGAGATTATTTAACAGTTCTAAATGTATAGGATTCATATTAGTTCAAAGTTCACTCACCTTCCCCTCCCCCAATGGAAGAACCGTTACCGTTATTGTTTGTTAGCTGCAACAAAGTCAAGTTGTTTGTTGTTGTATGACTTCTGCGTTGACCTCAGCTTTGTTCACCAATCAGGACTGTCTGGGCCGGAAGTAGTCTTGTCGTCATTAGTATTTACGGTATTTCCTGTCCTCGGGAGACTGGTACAGCTTGCAGCCATCATATCAAACGACGACTCTCAGTGGGAGCTTACATGATACAATGGCCAATGTTTAAATAAAAAAAAGTTTTCTTGATTTTATTAATGAAACAATCATTGTAATTATTCTTTTGTTTATTTCGTTTGTCAAGGTCTCTTTAGCAACATGTTACCTTCATGAATTACTATTGTGTATTCGCTGGGTAGAGGGACTTTGTTATGAGATAGCTCATAAATACGTTGACGTCATCAAGGGGAAGTTCCTATTATGAGTAGGATTGCAAGAATTTAGTCCGGACAAAAGAATTAGATCATCAACAAAAATGGCCGACACGCCCAAAATATCACCCTTGATTTTGTTTATGTGAATGTTTATGCATTATTCAACTACAATACGTATTAGAATCAAAGATGAGCTGAAAGTATATATTTTATGAGCCTTAAAGCTTTTCAAAACCTTCAAAAATACTCGTAATAATGGTTTTAGTGGGGTTTTTTTAGCATTAGCAATATGATAGCAATGCATCTATAAATAAGTTTGGTTTGTTTTATCTTATCTTATCTTATACATACATGTGTGGGTCTAATGGTTCGAATCCCGTTCATGTGTGTGTATCTGTATGTGGGAGCTTGTGTGTTTATGAGGAAATTTGTTTTAAATTACATAACAATACTTTGACATTGTGAGCAGACAGCTGCACTTCTACATTACCACACGTAACGTTAACAAAATGACATCAGAATGTTGGATATAGCATCAGTGTCTGTGTGTTTATATACTTCGTACTATTTAGCTTGTGTATTATGTATTATGTATTACTACACATTTATTTATGTGTGCACGTGAATGTATATCGGTGTGTGTATGTTTTTTATGTGTACTACTACGCATGTGTTTATGTGTGTGATATATGCGTGTGTGAGTATCTACAGTGTGTTTGAATCAATGTGCTACTCTGTAGAGTTTCTGCATTAAACAACTTGGCCTGTGGAACGTATACACTAAACACCAATGCAGACGAGAGGAAGTGGACTCAATCCTACTAGATCTCTAATTTGAGCCTTAACTGCATTCAAGCCTATTCTCCCACAGTACACCCACCTGAGACCCAACCGGCAAGTTTGTTTTTTTTCTTGCATGAAATATTGCCATGTTTGTTGAATATACTTAGACTGCACCTTTTGCAACTTGGGGGGTTCTTATATTGTTGCTGGAGAAGTCTTCCTTACTTTGCATA
The DNA here is from genome assembly GCA_036873155.1 of Biomphalaria sudanica. NCBI lineage: Eukaryota > Metazoa > Mollusca > Gastropoda > Planorbidae > Biomphalaria > Biomphalaria sudanica. The sequence goes on along the minus strand of JAZGLO010000245.1, from coordinate 373,668 downwards.
AAGCAAACTCCTCGGGGAGGGTTGGGGATATTTCTAATGATGCTGTAGTTGAAGAATCCCTGTGAATGTTTGCATCTATACATACATAAACATAGACTGTTGATTGCGTTTTAAATTGCTGCATAACAAGATGATGAAGGTCTTAAAGGGAATAGGGGAAAAAAGGGGGAGACAACACTCTACAGAAATTTCCACTAACGTACCGATTAAGACTAAGACTAAGACTGCTTTATTGATCCTTATGGAAATTTGTTGTGATTACAAGGACTCTTTTCTCATATACAGACAACACAACAGAAAAATACACACAAATACAACAGACAACACAACAGAAACATACACATAAATAGGACAGACACAACATAAAGAGTTCATTCAGCGACTACACACAGGCATCTTGATCCTTTTCATGTTTCCTGATCAAAGGGTGGCGTTGATAAAGATAATATTAAAAGAAAAGTCACGTGTAAAATAAACATATTAATGGGGTTTCCTGTTTCTATGTGTATAGTATTGGTTTATTGTCAAATGCTTTTGCAGCAGTCTTTCTGAACCTAAGTTAACATGAAGGCGGATACTTGGAAAACGCAAACGGGGACGTTCTCCTACAACCCAGCGACGTAACTTTATGTGGGACCTCGGAGCAGGGAACACCAGCTGGGAAGAGGCTGCAGACATTGCTGGAGACTGATTTCTATAGAGACAGCCTGCCGCCAAGTGCGTTGAACGAAGCGGAAGCACCAAAGTCTGAGTTAACTTATAGAACGTTGTTGCCAACTCACAAACGATCGTTACATTACAATAAAATCTTTTGTTTTTCCAAGTATAAACTCGTTCATCAGATAACTTGATATAAAACAAGAAAAAAAAAAAAACAAGAATAAATTGACTATATCTCCTTTATACATCTTTTAGAGCGATTATTTTGATCTTAATAATTAATGAACGTTGGATTTTTTTAAAAATTTAACCCGTTCCATTACCCCTCACCCCCCCTCCCCTCAGAGAAAGAATAATGGTAAGTCACAGACCTATATATATTATATCTAGGCTGGAAAAAGGAAACAAATTCTTATCCGCGATTGATCAACTCACAGACCTATAGATTGATATGTATTATTCACAGAACTATATATTCACGCAATTGCAAGAAATAAAGCCATTTCCTGTTAGTCTCTATTAAGACGATGTAACAAAATTCTAGATAGAAATAATTCACGACTATTGATTGATTTTGATTTTGTTTTTATGTATCTAAAAATTGCAAAATAATAATTATGAGACGAGAGTGCTCTTATTTTCAATGTTCAATTACTAAATCAACATCTAAACATTAAAGTATATGTTACATAGGGTTGACAAAAAACTTAACTTCTTGTAATTACTTTACAAAACAACGCCTTGTTTCAGCCTTTTATTAAGTTTTTCACGACATTTTTTGTAGTGTTAAGAGATCTACATGTCCAGTCTAGATATAATATATATATATATATATAGGTCTGTGAGTTAGCGATGATATGCTCCAATCAAAACTCTCCAATTAGAGAGAGAGGGAGAAGAAAGCTTAGAAACTCTCAATGACAAAACTGTTCATATAATTCTTGGCTGAATTATTCTAGAATAATTTCCTATTGCCATTATTTCAATTGAATACAACAAAAGATGGGGAGGAGGCTATTGTAGGTAAACATTTGTCCAATGTATAAACATTATTTGAGTCAGTCATTATAGAGTATCTAATGCCAGACGTACTGAGTCTTGTTTATAGATCTAGTAGATCCCTAGAATAAAAGTCTTTTCAATCTGAAATATCAGTAAGAAAGAACAAAATGGAGCTCATAAAGAACCCGAAGGGGGGAGTGGGGCCATGAAAATGTGTCTCAAAGCGAGAGTAAACATCCGGTTTAGCCAGGAGGTCAGGATTTGAACCCTGCAATTCTAACCGAAAGGTGATTCTAATTCATTACTTGCTGTGTAATTGCATTGCCTTGATCTCCCCACCACTGTGAGATCCATTGTGTCTACCAGCCACTCCATCAAAAGAAAGAAAAGAACCGGTATTACCATGAATAGAAAAACGTAAAAAAAAAGAAATTAAAGGGGGGGTGGGGACAGAGATTGGAGGACCTTATATGGGGGGGACAGAAGGGGAGGGGAAGGAGAAATATCAGCGTAGGCCGATTCAGCATTTCACAATCAGGTCAACTCAGGTAGCCTCTAACCTAGTCTGATCACACCATCTTACAGGACGGTTGACATGCCCCCCCCCCTTTCCTTGGGTCCTTTTTGAACCTTCCTCTCCCCTTCTTAAAGTCCTGTCCTGAGATTGTAGTGTAGCTTGCTTTGAATGGGTGTGTCGCTAGCTGGCGGTGAGAGATGGTAAAACTATATAGGTATGTGCTGTAGTCGAGACATTGTTTTTAATAATACGAGGGAGGAAGTGGCTCATAAATTGTTATTTTGCACTTAGATCTAACTTTGATTGTTTGGTTCGTGTCCCAGGCAATTGAACCTCCGCCTACACACAGGAACAAGTTAGAATGACGAAATGTTTGATAAGTTAAAGATCGATGCTCGCGTTGTCGATTTCTACCTTTGATAAAAAAAAAATAATGGGTTTCAAACTTCGTGTCATTAATTATTAGGAAGAAATGATGAGCTCTTTAAAGTATTTAAATGATCCAACAGAGATTCGAGCTAATTCCAGGTTCCACTTTTGAAGTTTAAACAAAGTTTTCTACTGATCTAGTCAGCTCAACTTTCCAGTGATACATGAACACAAGTCTTCTATTGATCTAGTCAGCTCCTCTTTCCAGTGATACATGAACACAAGTCTTCTACTGATCTCGTCAGCTCAACTATCCAGTGATACATGAACACAAGTCTTCTACTGATCTAGTCAGCTCAACTTTCCAGTGATACACGAACACAAGTCTTCTACTGATCTAGTCAGCTCAACTTTCCAGTGATACATGAACACAAGTCTTCTACTGATCTAGTCAGCTCAACTATCCAGTGATACATGAACACAAGTCTTCTACTGATCTAGTCAGCTCAACTTTCCAGTGATACATGAACACAAGTCTTCTATTGATCTAGTCAGCTCCTCTTTCCAGTGATACATGAACACAAGTCTTCTACTGATCTAGTCAGCTCAACTTTCCAGTGATACATGAACACAAGTCTTCTACTGATCTAGTCAGCTCAACTATCCAGTGATACATGAACACAAGTCTTCTACTGATCTAGTCAATTTCTTTTCGGACATTAGGCCGCATTTATTTCTGATATTTGTGTCAATCTGAAATTGTCTATTAGTGTTGTGCGTCGCACTTGGAACACTAAGGCCAGCAAAAGCGAACAAAGCTCCCTTTCACCAGCCTGAAATAGGCGGCTGGTTCCCCTTTCCCGCCACCCTGTCCGACGGGGGAAGATACTCAGGGTTAAACTTTAAAGTTTGTTTTGCGTTCACTTCCAGAGGACACGGACACTCCGGGCTCGCGGACTAGAGACGCGGGAAGGCCGCACCACTGGGGCCACCGTCGTATTCATTTACTATACCAGGCTAGTCGTGCGGGACACGCCATTTCTGAAACGGCCCCTTGAGGGACGGCGCCTGGATGTCGACAGATCGCTGCGGGAGCTTTTTTACATTCCCGCACAGTGCAATGGCGATGCTCTCGCACCCCCTTGGGCACTCCCGCGGGAGCCTTGTTTTGCTACCTCTTGGCCTAGTCGTCCCCTCCTAGGACCGTTTCCACCCGGGCGCCACTTTGAGGCAGGGCAGCAAGCACGGGATTTGTGTCAATAGTAGCACGAGTAGTTTTTTTTTTAATTTTTTTTGTGTATTGTCTGCATTAGCTCCAAGTTTTTTTGGGTTGTTTCTTTTTTGCTTTACAGTCGGCTATACACTTTGCCTCGCGTTGTTTCTTTTTTGCTTTACAGTCGGCTATACACTTTGCCTCGCGTTGTTTCTTTTTTGCTTTACAGTCGGCTATACACTTTGCCTCGCGTTGTTTCTTTTTTGCTTTACAGTCGGCTATACACTTTGCCTCGCGTTGTTTCTTTTTTGCTTTACAGTCGGCTATACACTTTGCCTCGCGTTGTTTCTTTTTTGCTTTACAGTCGGCTATATACTTTGCCTCGCGTTGTTCCTTTTTTGCTTTACATTCGGCTATACACTTTGCCTCGCGTTGTTTCTTTTTTGCTTTACAGTGGGCTATACACTTTGCCTCGCGTTGTTTCTTTTTTGCTTTACAGTCGGCTATACACTTTGCCTCGCGTTGTTTCTTTTTTGCTTTACAGTCGGCTATACACTTTGCCTCGCGTTGTTTCTTTTTTGCTTTACAGTCGGCTATACACTTTGCCTCGCGTTGTTTCTTTTTTGCTTTACAGTCGGCTATACACTTTGCCTCGTATTTTCTTTGCAGCAGAAAGTTGCGGCACGTACATAGAGACCTAAAAGAAGAGCCCTAGGTTTGACAAAAGGTCACAACTGGATTTGCGTGATCATTTGTAAAACTACACTCATCTTTAATTTGGGGAATCGTAGACAATGCCTCATTATTATTGCGCAAGTTAATTATAATTTCATCTTCTTTAATTTAATTAGGAACAATCCAACTAGAAACTTCTCAGTCATGAATGAGAGAAAAGATTTTGGGAGGTGGCCTAAAAAACAAAAACAGAACAACAGTTGTTACTGGGCGACACAAATAATGGGCAGATAATCTCATTGAATCGTTGAATTTTTCCAAGACAGGAAGTGGTGACATTAGTACTCTCCCATTTTAGTATGTTCTATTGTCTGAGCCTCCAGTTACAGTAACGTACTTGAATTCGGAATACATGCATGTAATTCATCCGGTGGTGTTGTTTTTCTTCATACAGTTGAGAGATTAAAATAAATATTTATTAATGCCACTAGTAATTTTCTGCTACGGAGGGACGCATTGATATCTTATTACTACAGCTAATTACTAATAGACCTATATCTAGATATTTGGGGCTCTAACAGTGACAGCTTTTTTTTTTTATTGAAAATACTTCTTCAGAAAAAATTAGTAATAAAAGGTAACAAAGACAGTTTGTGTGGAAACAAAAACTCAAAATCGGCCCCCGAAGTGGTCCACCCAGGCAGGCAAAAAAGCAGGCTTCAATATTTTCAGAAAGAACACCAGAATGAAATTCTATCAAAGGCAAATGACAGAGAAGAATGGAGAAAGAAGGTTGACAGATCTTGTGTGGTGCCCCAGCGGTCCAGCTGACCAAGGAATAGGTGAAAGTGAATGCAAAGTTGGATGTGAACCTGGCCTAACTGATGTCTTATAATGAATATCTAATTGATCTAATTGTTTTGTATTAGGTCCCGGTTGTGTCAGTATCCTCAAGAAAAAAAAAAAAAAAAAAAAGAAAAACTACTAATTAAATGTTTTAAATTATGTCCAACTTATATGAATACTAAATAGATTTTTTTCTCTTTAAAAAAAGAAAACTTTTTTTGTGTGTAAATGTAGTACTTAATATGATATAACTTACATAACGTAGCAATACAAATGTAATAAAAACATTATTTAGGCAAAAAAATCTAAAATCGTTTGCATAAATATGATAAAAATATGGTAAATGGCCATCTTCCCTTTTAAAGAGCCTTTCTTGTTTGTTACTATTAATAGTTGATATTATAAAAGTAGTGTATTTTTATGAACAAAACTGCTTGCATAAGTGATTTAAAAAATTAGATTTTTCGCTTTTAGAAAAAAAAAATGTAGCCGTTACGTCAGAACTTTGAATGGTCTAAAATATTATGGTGTCAGATATTCACTATCTTTTCTAGTTTATAAGATCTAAACGGGACGGACGGACAGACGGACAGACATTCCACACAAAACTAATAGCGTCTTTTCCCCTTCCGGGGTCCACTAAAAATGTGGCGCCCTCTGCGTGTAGTGCCATCTCAGTGCGGAGCCCAGGGCATGATGTACTCCCTTCCCCTTCCCCTTCCCCCCCCTTTTTTTCACAACGCCTGTGTCAGAGCTGACTTGAAATTTTTCTTCTGTACTTAATCTGCATACAGGTCATGCAAATTGATGACGAACTGAGAATTTTATAAATAAAAATGCACCCTTCTTTCTGATTCTGACACTATTGTTTCCTTTTTAAGTCATTGTTTGTTCTGTTAACTGGAAATCAAGGAAATACAACAATGGCTTCGTTCTTTCTGATACTGACACCAGTGTTTCCTACTGAGCCGTAACCTTTTAAAGGTATGTTACTGGAATCTTTGTTCTGTTTAGCAACCGGAAATCAAATTAATACAAGGATTTGTGGTAAACTGTATTGTAAAATGAAAAACTGAAATCCTGGCAGCAGAAGGATAACGTGAGTTTTAATGAAACAAAATAAACAATTGTGTAATGAGACAAAATAAAATGGTTGAAATTGGATCTACGTAGCCACGTGAAATACTACACAAAGCCTCATTTTTCTATTATTACAAAGCTTATATCAACTCACTCCGTCTGTCTGTCTGTCTGGTAAAAACTTTTTGCACGTTATTTCTCCCACATCCAATCTTGGATTCAGCTGAAAATTTTCAGAATGATTTCTTGTACCTGACAACACAAGAATTTTTTTTTTTAAATGGGCCATCCCCCTTCTTCCCTCCTCCTTTCACAAGTGACAAGTGATAGGATCATAGGGCATTAAAAAAGGTCTATGGTGCATATAATTACATGACCGACCCAAACTAATTGATACAATTAGACTTAATATAAGCTTTCTTATTGTTATTCTTTTTTTTTTACATATTTTTTTTTTATCTAATGTTCCTTCTCTGGCACTGCTGGGGTCGAACATTGTTTGGAGGGAAACTTAAGCGTGTTCATAGAGAAATGTTCTGTTGATGGGACAGGTCTGCAACAGTACCTCTGACAGGCAATGAGAATCTTCTAAGAAATTTTTAGGCCCACAAATGTGTTTAATAATAATAATAATAATAGTAATAATAATAATAATAATCTTAATTGTCCGTAAGGATATTTGTCTTACAATTTGTGCATTACACCAAACAAAACATTATAACTATAAGAAAAACGAGGTCATTTATCATTATCCCCCACGGTTGATATAAAAACAAGGTAAGTTGTTATTTTAGATAATTTAGTGTATTACTATTATTATAATAATTATAATTATTATTATTACTATTACGTCCGTTGACTTTTGTTCAAACTTAAACGTGTAGGTAATATTATATGCTGCTAAGGAAAAGATAATAAAAAAATTGTTGTTTTTTTTAAGATGAGATAGTCACGTGATTATTAATAACAAGACAAGGATATGAAAAGTAACGAAAGTAAATAGAAAACATTTTGCAGCTTTAGAGAGAGAGCGGTCAACTTCAGTTTGTGAAGTAGAGATTTAGATAAGTCGACATTCGACGGTTCCCTTCATTACTTATTAAGCCTCTTATTCGACACCGTTCATCAGCGTCCAGTATCTATATATTGTTGGCCTTTCGCCTGTGTCCATTGTCTTGCTTATTTGAGTGTTCCTTCCGTTGAAACTTATCAGCACAAGACACAGGCTCCTAACAATGCCAACTAAATGTTTAGTCAATCTGCTACATTGTGCACTCCAAACATTTCTGCCAGGGCCTCTGTGTGGGTGTTGCAACTTGTGGTCCTCCCTGGATTGCTTCAGATAAGACATCGGTCTGTTGATCTAAGTTTAGAAAAAAATCACCTGTACTTTGGGGTTTACTGATATCATTGTATTCCATAGAGGTAAAGATATAGACTGTGTCACTATATTGCTGAGTCGTAACACACACACATACACACGTAAACACACACACACAGGTAACACCCACACAAAGACACATATCGTAGCACCTCACACACATATATAGACACAAATATATACATGATTTATAGCTTAGAGAGTAAAGATTACTCGAGGTCTAACCGTAGGCGGAAGACCTTTTTACCGTATTCAATACAATGTGGCGCATTGACTTATCTAAAATCTATTCAATGGCTCCATCGATCTAAACATTCCGTTGATCTGCATTTTTTTTATATTTATGTTTTTCATTGATTGGCTTTGAGTTCGATTTGCACACCTCAGCAAACCGCTGCCTCGAATCGATAGCACTTATAGAGAGATGGTCTACTTGATAGACGAAACGCAAACAAAAAGGTGCGTGTTCCTATGTTTATGTGTAAATTTGTATGTGTGTATATGTTTGTAGTGTGTATCAATAAGTGCCATACGAAAAACTGTAATGATACATTTCAAATCACATTTTCTTCATTTGCGCAGTCTACTTAGACCAATAGTTATAATAGACATCAAAATGACCTGCGATGTTACAGTCTGTAGGGCTGTTTAGACCTATTGCTCGTTGCGATGTCTCAGGTCTGAGGCCTACTACAACAACGGGTCTCGGTTGAGCGCGTAATCAGACATACAACTCTCTCTAGAACAGCGGTTCTCAACCTTTTAAGCTCGTCGACCCCTATTTACAATCCCCCACTCTGCCGCGACCCCCCACCCCGCACACACATACAGCAATAGAAGAAAAGACACTAACAATCCGTAGTTTCGATCATCTTAGGCGACCCCTGGCAAATCGTAAATCGACCCCCAAGGGTGTCGCGAGCCACAGATTGAGAACCCCTGCTCTAGAAGAAGTGAAAAAAACAACAAAAAAGAGCAACACATTGCAAAGATGATCCAACACTCCCAGCCACATGTCCAGACATTTCAAACGTATTCTAAACTAAACAGACGAGGTTTTACCTCCAGACACGACACAGAAACAGCCAATGACACGACACAGAAACAGACAATGACACGACACAGAAACAGCCAATGACACGACACAGAAACAGACAATGACACGACACAGAAACAGCCAATGACACGACACAGAAACAGACAATGACACGACACAGAAACAGACAATGACACGACACAGAAACAGCCAATGACACGACACAGAAACAGCCAATGACACGACACAGAAACAGCCAATGACACGACACAGAAACAGCCAATGACACGACAAAGAAACAGTCAATGACACGACACAGAAACAGCCAATGACACGACAAAGAAACAGCCAATGACACGACACAGAAACAGCCAATGACACGACACAGAAACAGCCATGACACGACACAGAAACAGCCAATGAAACAACACAGAAACAGCCAATGACACGACACAGAAACAGACAATGACACGACACAGAAACAGCCAATGACACGACACAGAAACAGCCAATGACACGACACAGAAACAGCCAATGACACGACACAGAAACAGCCAATGACACGACACAGAAACAGCCAATGACACGACACAGAAACAGCCAATGACACGACAAAGAAACAGCCAATGACACGACAAAGAAACAGCCAATGACACGACACAGAAACAGCCAATGACACGACACAGAAACAGCCAATGACACGACACAGAAACAGCCAATGACATGACACAGAAACAGCTAATGACACGACACTGAAACAGACAATGACATGACACAGAAACAGACAATGCTCTGCAACATGAGACAGCATGCCCTTGCAAAGTGAACTCAGAAAATGTTGATCAATTCATTCAAGCTGCTGACTTGATCGAAGAGTCCTGGTCGAGAACATGTTTTTATAACACCACTTTAAAAATTAGCTGCAAGTAGAACCGCCTGATGTGGAAACCACTGGCTAATTTATTTAAGATATAGCACCAGGGCTGACCCTAACAATTGCGGGACCGTAGGGATGAGCATAATGTCAAAATTAAGATTTTGTATTTAAAAAAATACATTTGTCTTTGCAATAAATTTAAATAAAATAAATCTGTACGATTGGCACCCCAAAATGACAATTTTATCTATTTTTCAGGAGATTTTCAGGACTTTTTCGTATATTTTGTAATTTCAGGAGATTTCCAGGAGGCTCTGGAAATCAGAAGGCCGTGGATACCATGTTATTTATATATATTATAATAATTTAATGTAATAATTTACACCTAGAATTAGCGCGGGGCCTATGAAAGTGCGAGGTTGCAAGGCCGGCCCTGTATAGTACTGGTTATCTAAACCTTCCAATATTCATCATGAGAACAATGAGAGAAATAAAGAACGTTTACTCTGTGTTGGAAAACTTGAAAATGTTGATTGTGTCCCTTGATTGTGTCTTGAAGTGTGTGAAATTCTACCTCACCATGACAGCGAGAAAATAAAAAAAAACTTTTAAAAATACTTTTACAAAAAAAAAAAAAACCTATGCGAATTATAATTGTATCAATTATTTTAGATCAGTCATGCAAATTAAATTTGTAATAAATCTAGACCAACAAAAATAAATCTGTGCTATTTGTATTGTTTTTGTTTTGCACTATTTCATTCTTTTAGCTTTTTTTTCAATACGCTATGATCCTATCACTTGTCTGGACCAGTTGGGAAACTTTACTTTACAGTGGTGACATATAAACAGGACTAAATCAGCCTACATCACCACTACAGTCAATGACAATTTCTTTCCCTTGTTAGAGATACCAAACAAAATAATTAATTACCAATAGTTAATTAACTAATTGGTTAATTTTTTTTTATTGATTTTTGTGTTGTCAGGTAAAGAAATAATTGTACAAAATTTCAGCTTGATCCGAGATTGGGTTTAGGAGAAATAATGTGTACAAACTTTTTACCAGACAGACAGACAAAGTGAGCTTTGTAAAAAGAATAGAAAGCGATCGGAGAAATGTGAGGGCGATGTAATTCAACCTAAATTTAAAAAAACGTTAGAACAGAAAAATGAAGAGAAAGTTTGAACTAAATGAATAATTGGGTCAACTAGAAAATACAAATGTTTAGAGGTACAAGTGAAACGGATTAGAATTTTGATTCTGCTGTGCTTAAAAAACTTTTTTTTAATACATAAATTATCAATACTTCCGTATTCTGTAAATGAGCTATACAGAGTACTCCTTTGATGATACTCCACTATGTATTTAATGTATGTATCCATTTTTAAACAACTTTAGAGATTGTGTGTGTCTATGTCATATTTCTAAAAAAAATTGTCTTGTATATGTATGCTCGCTGTGTTTTTTTTTTTAAAGTTTTGAGGCCTTTTTGTGTGTGTGTGTGTCATAAATTTGCATATTTTTGTCTACACTACACTCTAAAGTTGTGACATAATGTCAAGGTCACGCGTCCAATCAGGTCCTGTCAGATTGTCTGCTAATCCTCATTTTTTATGAAAGAAAGAAAACGAAGAGTTTCTGTCCCTTTGTTTCTAGGGCCCACAACAAAGGTTCACGTGTCAGGTGCCTGTCAAAAAAAGAATCAAAGACCTAAGAGTGTCATTTATTGCCCTTCAAATATTTACACCAGAGTGTCAACTCGAGGGACATTTGACTTCACGCTCACACACACGCACACACACGCACACACACACAGGATCTACATCTATGTTTTCGTTTAAAGTTACGGTTCGGAGTTAAATTTTTCTTTAAATTTTAATTATCTTCTAAAAACCATGAATCTGCATGTTATTATAGATGCATTATTTTAGAAATCGGTAGTTACATTATAAAGTACTATGTAACAATGTTACGGTGACAAACAACTTTAAGTCTATAAATTATCCTTGGCTCTAAGAGAAAAAGACCAACAAGAAGAAGACCATCAAGAAAAAGACCATCAAGAAAAAGACCATCAAGAAAAAGACCATCAAGAAAAAAAGACCATCAAGAAAAAGACCATCAAGAAAAAGACCAACAAGAAGAAGACCATCAAGAAAAAGACCATCAAGAAAAAGACCATCAAGAAGAAGACCATAAAGAGAAAAAGTATTTCATGTCGTTATTTGCACACACACACACAAATATATCAACATACATTGGTTAAGTTTAAACAAAAAATATTTTAAACATTGAAAAAATGATGAAATATTTCTCATAGCTCTACCATGTGTACGAGAGCGCTTGGTGTTATAGCGCTTGGCTTTCGAACCGAGGGGTTTAGGGCTTGAATCTCGGTGAAGACTGAGATTTTGTGTTTCGGTATTTTTTTAGGGCGCCCCCGGAGTCCATCCATCTGTAATGGGTAACTAACTGACACAAGTTGGGGAAACGTTTAGGCGGTTGGTCGTTGTGCTGGCCACGTGACACCCTCGTGAATCGCCGGCCAGAGAAACAGATGACCTTTACATCCTCTTTCTATAGATCCCAAGGTCTGAAAAGGGAACTAGACATACCCTATGACTCTACGTTGTGTACTAAGTAAAAATGATAAATGACATGGGTAGGTTAAAAAAAAAAGTTTCCTTTTTAGATGTAGAGATCAAGAGTTGATGACAAATAAATCTTCTGTTTATGTAAAAAGCAGAGTCATATGGTCACCTGAGTCATATGGTCACCTGAGTCATGTGGTCACCTGAGTCCTATGGTCACCTGAGTCATATGGTCACCTGAGTCATGTGGTCACCTGAGCCATATGGTCACCTGAGTCATGTGGTCACCTGAGTCCTATGGTCGCCTGAGTCATATGGTCACCTGAGTCATGTGGTCACCTGAGCCATATGGTCACCTGAGTCATGTGGCCAGCACAATGACCAAACGGCATTTACGTTCCTCAAACAGATATATTAATAAAAACTATTAACATACGCTATATCTGTGAAGAATTACCTTCCATGCATATCAATGTGTTAATCTAAATTAATGAGAAACTTAAAATCTGATGGCTCATTTAGGCAACCCGTTTCATACTATAATGGCTCTAACGAAGAAATAGCACTTATAAGATGTGTCCTAGCACATGGAATAAGAAATTAACCTTTCTATTTATGTCTTTCTGAGTATTTAATTATTAAGCTGTTTTTTAATAAGTTTTTTTTTCAATAAACACAATGATTTTATGAGTCTGTATTTATGTTCTTTACTCCAGCCACTTGTTCTCTAAACTGACCTCCCTTTACACACAGTCCTGACACACTGCTGTTCACTCAAGCATGTACACTCAAGGTCCACTGGTCATTTAAAAACAATGAAGATTGTTGCGTGCCCAGTAGGTCTACTAGTGACGCCGCTATATAAAAGAAGTGCTACAGCCAGTAAGTCAACTGCATGTAGTTAGCAGGTCATCTTGTGCGAATCCTGTCTCTAATCTCTTCGTTTGTGATACGGTTTTCGTATGTGATACCAAGGATCCTACTGTAGCATCTCAATTCCATCGCTAGGATCCTCCTCTAGCTTTGCAGTCAGCGTCCAAGTCTCGCAAGCACATTAGAATGTGACAGTGACCAACACTATAATAAATCTGTACATATAATTGACTACAACGCATGCACGCCGACTCTCTAACCCTCCTCCATCATTTAAAATTAGAAAGCTTTTATGAAGTGTTTTTAAATATATCTGATTTTCAATATTTTTTTGGTTATCATCTTCTATTGATTATATCTAGTTAGTCAGCTCAAAGACCTGAATATACTAACTACATGCTAAAAGTGATCGATCACTGTGTTCACAAAGTCTTTATGAAAGTGTGTGTATGTGTTCTGTGTGGCAACGTGTGGGTATGTGTGTGTATGTGCACATGTGTATTTGTTGCACCATAGAACTCAAAGAAGAATGGTGTTGACATTTTTTGCAGCTCCAGCAGTTGAAAAAAAAAAAGGGAATAACTATAGGAGAAAAAGAATGGGTAATTAAAAATCTGTTGCGGCGCTGTGAATACGAAAAAAAATTATGCTATTATATTATGAACTAAGATTACAGACTAAGTAGATCTAGTTAGTATGCGGTCTAAGCCCAATGTTTAAACACACGTGTCATGTGACCTAACACTTCCCAACACTAATGGCTCTATCGATTGTATCCAGTCACCAGATGGCGTATGGTCAAATCGTGTAAGAATATGTGTTATGTTTCATATCTGACAGAAAATAAAACAGGAAACTGGGTACGCGGAGGATTAAATATGTAACTAGTAGTACTAACACCTAAACAGTGCACAATGTAGATGGTCGTAAAAAAAACAAGCACTTCTGGCCTTCTATTTCCTAATGAAACAAAAAACGTATTGACAATATATTCTGACTTGGAAACAATTATTTAAGGCTGATGAGCTGAGATACTATCAAATATATTCTAAATGATTTCCAAACAAATGTTTACACATTTTATTTCATAGTATTTGATAGCAAAGTAAAAACAACTTCTTTAAATAGCTCTGCAATCAATTAAACACTAGTAAGGATATGCATATTGCTATTAGAGCATGGAATGGGTTGCCTGAGCTAGCCAGGAAAACCAGTGACTTGGCAGAATTTAAGTCATTGATTAATATGCATGACTGAATGCATGACGCGTAGGACGTAATCATCTTCTTTTTTGAAGTAACGTCTGTATTACATAAGATAAGATAAGTTCCCTAAACTTCCCTTACAGTGGGCTTTTTGGTGGGCTTTTTAATAGTTCATGTAAGCTTCATTTCTAAAGGAACATCCGAAGCCTTACAGTTAGACCTTAAAAAGGGCCCCTAGTAAATGGGATATTTTAGCACAACAGACCCCCAAACCTTTTTAATATCTTCAAAATTGGATAGAGTAAACGGTAACGTGGATTGTTCTATAGTTTCAAACCTACTTGAGAATATGGTAGGAGGCGTGGGGACTCAGTGGCTAAAGCGCTTGGCTTCCGAACTGGGAGGTCCGGGTTTGAACCTCATTGAAGATTGAGATTTTAAATTTCAAGTCAACTCGTGACTTTAGTTTGGGAAAAAGTTAAGGCGGTTGGTCGTTGTGCTGGCTACTAGACACCCTCGTTAACCGTAGTCCATAGAAACAGATGTCCTTTATATCATCTGCCCATCATCTGCCATAGATTGCAAGGTCTGAAAGGGGGTACTTAACATTTTTACCTAGACTACGGTAGCATAGCAATACAGACACAACACATTTTGGAGAAATGGAGGAAATAGCTGCCCTGGGTTCTCTGGTCGATAGAAGCGAAATAATAGTAATAGTAATTTAATTTATAGAGTGCTGTTAACCCTAAAAGTGCTGAGCTGTTTTACAATGAGTGCATTGAAAATGGAATTACAATTCTGATGTTGAGAGGCTAAAACTACCACACGCGTTTTAAGGGTTAACAAACAAAAATATTGGCTCAAGGCGCTGTGATAACATTACAAACATAAATACGAGAGCTCAATGACAAACTAAGATAAAAAAGTTTTAAACAGTTAAGTCTTAATGTTCTTCTTGAATGTAGTGTAGCATGTTGTATGTCTGAATAAATAGATAAACAAAGGAAAATATTTTTTTAAAAAAATAACTTATATTGAGTGAAATTTTATCCATTTTTTTCAATCAATCGTGTAATTAATCACAACAATTTAACCAGATACATCTGATACCATATACGTTTTATTTTCCAAAAAAAAAAAAAAAATCGTTTGGTTTATCAGTGAACCTTACCTTTTTTTCAGTTTGATCCGATAGCACTATTAGAATTGTTCAAGTCAGTGTATGCATTTTTTTGTTATCTTATTTGTTTTACCCAAATGTCCTGCTTATAGCCTGCTCAGTGCGCTATTGTCCAACATAACGCATTTACAAAATTATGTCTTCAGTAAAAAGAATGGTAACATAGGAGGCACAAGAGAAATATGGTTGCACTTAGATGTTCTTGTAAAATTCCAAATCTCTGATCGAAAATGGAATTATTTTTTAGCTTTTCCAGTAACTAACATGGTTAAACTGAATTTAGTGTGTAACAAACTTAATGAGACTGGATGTAGCCACTAGAGGTGACTTTTGCCTTGCTTTAACTAATTTAACGCTTGAAATTTCTAATATTGTCACACTGCAAGAGGCACAGGGTTCCCAATAGCTTAATTTCATTTACCAGTGAATTCAGCAATAAGTATGTTTATTTTAAAAATAAAACAAAATTTACAATTAAACTTAATATTCTATAATTTAAAAAAGGACTATTCTTAGGATTTGAAAGAAAGTCATGACAATGAGATTAATTTTTGTGTTTAAACAATGCAAATTATTTGACATAATTTGCGTATTATGATAATAATGGTAATGTCTTCGATTCCGATTAAGGCTGAGTACATTGTTTCACATAACTACATAAACCCAGTTGCGACCTGCATATTTTCCCGAATTTTATGCAGACGAAGCCGTTGTCCGCTGACGGTCTATGTAAATTTTCTTTCCGTTTTTGCGCCTGTCTTCAATAATGACTTTTCTTTGAGTCTCAAATGTTTGTCCCGCAGCTTTTGTTAGTGCTCTCCAACTGTCTCTCTCAGAGACCATCTAGTGCCAGAGAATGCTGCCAGATACTTTTCTCTATGCCAGTGAGGACGAAATGGCGCCTGAGTGGATCTTTATAGCGCTTACGTGGGGCACCTCTATAACGCCGTCCTCCTCTAAGCTCGCCAAAAAGGATCGCCTTCGGCATGCGGTCGTCTCTTATGAAAGCATACAAATGTATAAATAAATGACATTTTGTTCAAATTTGCCTTCTCACGCTTCTTTATAAGTGTTTTTCTTAGAGAGGGGGCGCTAGCGGATTTTTTAAAGGAAAAATAGAAAAAAGGGGGCTGTGGGCCGAAAAAGGTTGAAGACCACTGCTCTAGAGAGACCAATTGATGACTACTTAACAACTACATATTTACACTTCTAAAGCTACATTTTATTATATCCACATGTTCCTTAATTCAGGGATTTAACTAGCTATCAATCACTTTTTTTTGTCATGCTTTAGTTTAGATGCACTCAATGACTATTTAAAACTACATAGTACACAGCTGAACGTCACACTATACAATTTGACTTGTGATACCTTCTCTCTCGCCAGAGTCTTAAGTTAACTAATCCAGTGTTTCATTGAAAAAAATCCAGATAACTGATGAACATTAATTCATGAATGATCTATGATACAACAGCTTTCTGGATTCATCCATCATAAGTAAAATGTTTCAGTTCAGAGGTCAATCTAAATGGCCCACTTCATCAGTCTGCACAACACACTTACACCAAGGCATTGGTGTGCACGTAGTTTTTCCTTTAGCTCCAAGCTCTGACATCTAATCCCCTAAGAAATATAGGAAAGCATAAAGGAGTTAATTACTTAATTGTGTACAATTTTAGTATTCACGTGAATGCTGCGCTTACACAGAGTAGCTGAATTCTGAACAGGAGATTTTCATATATGGCGGAAAAGTATAAATAGCTAGCTTTTTGGTGTATCCTGTGTACAAAATAAAGCACGTCTTGATAATGTTATGTTTTTTTAAAAGGTCTAGGATATTGTTTATGCACCTTTTTTTTCCCCTGCAAGATCAAATGTTTCATCTGTTCCGCTCGTAGCACTAAATAATTGAAGTGTAGAAGAAATATTTTACTTTCACTTTAGAACTTAGCACAAAACAAACGAGGAACTGTCTAGCACAAATAAAGGAGATCTGATATGAAGATAATCTACTACGTATTGAGATACTGTTGAAATTATAGTTCCATTTTTTTTTTGGGGTTTTATTATTATTCAACTGGCAACAATTTAACGACGTCCTTGACATTGTTTAGTTGATCATAAAACTAGATACATATTTAAGATCTTCATTTAAATCATAGAAGTAGATCTAGACTTCTTTGGAAAAAAATATGGTTTTGCATTCAAAGCATGTCATTTTCTTCACTACCTGTCTTTGATTTACAGGTCAGTGCAAATTAGATCAACTAGAAAGTGGGAAAGGTTAAAGGTAACAGGACATGATGTGGTTTAAAAGATCGGTCTGTTTTTTTTTTTTTTTTTTGTCATTGTTTTTATTTCTTTGTTTCTAGACTAATTTACTCTTTGTCCTTATTCACTAAAAGACTTGTATATTGTTATTTCACAGTTTTATATGTTGTATTAAATCAACTGCACTGTTGGTATTCTTATAATAAGAACTTGGATTTAAATCAGAGAGTAGCTAGGAATTTTTCATCACCTCTTTTGGGGCCCCTGCATTTTGCGTAATACTTTTTTTTTAATGTAATAAACCACTCGTTTGGGGCCCCCCCTCAAGCGGGGGCCCGGGAGGATTTTCTAATTCTCCCCCTGCTCCCCACCACCGTAGCTACGCCACTAATTTAAATTGTTTTTTATTTAATGTCATTCAATATGAGAAGGGCTCTGGTAGATTAGAGAAACAATTTGCCTTTATAGTGTTTTAGTTATTACAATTAATGCATGTTATATATATATATATATATATATATAAATTAAAAAAAAGTATAACAAAAATAAAAAGATTCCATTGAAGTCAAAGTTCTATATTTCAAAACCAATATTGCTTCCTTTTTTTAAATTTAATTGCAGAATTATAAAATGACTCACATGATGAGAAAAAATCAACACGCATCGTATTTTGTTTCATTTGTGTAGAGTTGTTTAATTGTTTTTTCTTTTTCCTCAAATATTTTTTTCATTCCAAATAAAAATAACTATTAAATTACACAATGTTGCGTTGTTTTACACCTACTGGTGTCAGGAAATACGTTTTTAATTATTATTCAGATTTCGATCCTTCCGCGTACTAATTATTAACATTTATCAAAGATTATGTCTGTAAGAAAAGTCTCAAAATTATCTTCAGAGTTCGTCTCGTTTTAAGCTTTACCTTTTTATATCCCATCATTACAAAAAAAAGTACATGACAATAATGAATAATACATGGTATCAGTAAAGTTCACCTTTCAGACCTCGCGATTTATAGTGCAGATGATGTTAAGGTCATCTGTTTTTATGGCCAACAGTTAACGAGAGTGTCATGTGGTCAGCACAACGACCAAGATCAACCGCCTAGCTCAAGTCAGGTACCCATTAGAGTTTGATGGACTTAGGGGCGCTCTAAAAATTCCGAAATTCAAAATTACAGTCCTCACTGTGATTCGAACCCAGGACCCCAGGTTCGGAAGTCGAGCGCTCAGCTCCTCGACCACCGCGCCGATGCCTAAGGCGTATCTTTAAAATAAGTTTGCAAGATAAAATAATCAACGAGGAAGTGCTACGAAGAGCAGGGTGCCAGGACATCCGCTCTGCTATCAGCAGCAGACGCCTCGGCTGGCTTGGCCACGTTCGTAGAATGCCAGTAGGTCGACTTCCACAAGACATTCTGTATGGTGATCTAACAGAAGGCAGGAGAGACGCTGGTCGCCCACTTTTACGGTATACGGATGTATGCAAACGCGGCATGAAGCTGTTCTAAATCGACACTAACAGCTGGGGAAAATTGACAGTGTGGGTAGATCCACATGGAGAGAGAGCATAAAGGAATGGTCCAAGATTGCAGATGCCATACACAACAGTAGTAGAAAGAAGGGTGAAAGTGCAACGGCACCTGGTGATTACAGATGCCCAACCTGTGACCGCAGCTGTGTATCAAGGATTGACCTCTTTAGTCACACAAGAAGTTGCAAAGGGAAAAGATCGTCTCTCGAGACGTAAGATGCCACGAAAACATGGTATCATGAAAATAAGTCTGGGATTCGATCTCTCGACTTCTGGTATCAGTACCTCCATGCCAGCTCCCTGTGGTGTTTGTGTGTTTTCACGCACATTTAAACTGTACACAGCCAACCAATCTGCAGTAGTGTAGTCACGTGACCAACCAAAACTTCATTAGTAGGCTAATCCTACTGCTAATCTCTTACCAACATACTCGTTGTTATTTTAGTCGTTTTTAAAATATATAGGTCGTGGTGGCCAGGACTTGAAAGACAAGTCAAAGAACAAACAAATAGTAGAGATGGGAATCTCTGCCACTTAAGAAACTCATAGACTCTTATCTTTGAAATCGTTCACGACCCTAACCCTGGCATATATATTATATACAGGTACATAACATTTCCAGATTGTCTCTGTTTTGTTCCATATTTGAACAAATCTAGAATAATCTTTCAGCCTACGACTAATGCTCGAGTGCTTTTCATAACTTGCAAAAATAAATCTGCAGGATCATTAAAACATTTTTTTAAATGTCTGCTTTGCCATTTCCATTCAAATCATTCTTCAACACCCACCTTCGTACCCTACCTCTTCACAAAAACACCGCCCCCTCCCCTTAAAAATGTTGATTGAAGAGCTCTAAGACTTACGGTATATGCATCGATAGGTTTAAAAAATAGTAGCCTATAGAGGTTGCAAAAAAAAAAAAAAATTCCTCAATATTCGCTTTGCGTTATAGAAAAAAAAAACTTGTAGGACAGGTTTGGTCCCATGCCCTCTACGACAGCTCCACGCCACGACACTGGTAAATAGTCCATCCGGGACCTCCTCCCTCGCACTCTGCACGGCACGTTCTGACGGAGTCGTCTCCAGCTCTAGTTTTTCTCTCGCTCTTACCTTCGCCGGCCGGCTTGCTAGCAGGTACTGTTTCTTTGGCTTCTTCGGTTTTGACAATATCAGGCTTACATGTTTGTTTTTTGATATATCATTTTATTGAATATATTCTGTGTTTGCATAAATAATTAGAAGTGAAGACATCGATACAGTGCTTTAGTATTTGATATAAATATTTTTTTATTGTCGTATTTCAAATTTATTTAATCCTAATTTTGTGTTTGTGTTTTTTTCTCCTCTTCAAGAAAACCTTATCCTAACTCACGGTAGTATATTGGGAAATCTATCACAGTAGACTACACTAGAAAACAAACATGTCTTCTAAGTCAAAGCAAATACTTGATGAGGAACAGGGTCGCCAGAGCGGCATCCAGTCCAGAAACTTCGTCATCACCCGTTCCGACCCCAGGAGGAGCAATGCCTCCAGCGTTTTCTCCAGCAGCAGGAGCAGCTATGGCGTCCGTAGCTCCATCTCCCCAGGAGTCTACCAGCAGCTGTCCAGCTCCGGAATCACAGACTTCAAGGGAAACCGTGAGAAGGAAAAACGTGAGATGCAAAACCTGAACGAGCGTCTGGCTAGCTACATTGAGAAGGTTCACTTCCTGGACGCCCAGGTGAAGAAGCTGGAAGCTGAAAACGAGGCTCTGAGAAACAGGAAGGTGGAAGACCTCCAGCCCATCAGGGATGCTTATGAGAACGAGCTCCGTCAGGCCAGAAAAGTCATCGATGAGCTGAGCTCCACAAAGGGTGTGGCTGAAGCCAAACTTGCAGGTCTCCTTGACGAGATTGCTTCCCTTCGTGCTCTGTAAGTTGGTGATTATCTTTCCTTGCACTCTAATTGTTTTCCAAATAATTGATTAGCTCTTCAATTAAGTATGCCTGTTAAGTTTGCATTAATGCTTTTTTTGTAATTTCTTAAAGCTTAAATTGAGTTTGGATTATGAGGACCTTGTTAGTATTAATGTGTGCAATACCCCAGTGCTCATGGGAAATGTGTACCTTAAAATGTACATTATTTATCATATCTACACATAGTCTAGGCCAATATATGCCATTCAACCCTTTTACTGCCTTTGCACATCACTCTTGGAGGGTTAGTAACTCGTATGGATAATTTGTCAAAAATGTTATTGCTTTTAGCCTTAAACATTATTTGAAAGGAAACCATTCCCTTGCAGGCTCAAACGTGCAGGTCATTAAAAGACTTTAAACATAATAGATAGTAATGATTTTTAATCAATGAAGAGACCGTCTGTCATTGGTTGGATCTCCCGAGTTAGACCGGCTGTCATTGGTTGGATCTCCCAAGTTCAACCAGCTGTGTTTATATAATTGTATATGTTGATCAAAGTGGATTTAAAATGTGCATGTGTAAGGACTTCTCATGTTGATTTACCCAAACTGCTAAGTGTGTGTTGCACATTGAAGTTTCACGACTTTCAACAATAAGGTGCAAAGTGCATAGTATGGAAATAATTATGTTTAAACATTAGCAATCTTGGACATCTTTATGGAAACCTGATACAACATGTAAATAGATACTGAAGTGTAGCACCTCTTTCTATCTATCTATATTTTAAGCACTCCAAATAATAAGTTAGACTTCTGAAGTGTAGCACCTCTACATTGTTAGCGCTCCAAAACAATAAGTAAGACCTCTGAAGTGAAGCACCTCTCTCTATCTCTCTATATTGTAAGCACTCCAAACAATAAGTTAGACCTCTGAAGTGTAGCACCTCTACATTGTTAGCGCTCCAAAACAATAAGTTAGACCTCTGAAGTGAAGCACCTCTCTCTATCTCTCTATATTGTAAGCACTCCATAAATAAGTTAGACGTCTGAAGTGTAGCACCTCTACATTGTTAGCACTCCAAACAATAAGTTAGACGTCTGAAGTGTAGCACCTCTACATTGTTAGCACTCCAAACAATAAGTTAGACGTCTGAAGTGTAGCACCTCTACATTGTTAGCGCTCCAAAACAATAAGTTAGACCTCTGAAGTGAAGCACCTCTCTCTATCTCTCTATATTGTAAGCACTCCATAAATAAGTTAGACGTCTGAAGTGTAGCACCTCTACATTGTTAGCACTCCAAACAATAAGTTAGACGTCTGAAGTGTAGCACCTCTACATTGTTAGCACTCAAAACAATAAGTTAGACTTCTGAAATGTAGCACTTTTCATTGTTAGCACTCCAAACAATAAGTTAGACCTCTGAAGTGTAATACCTCTACATTGTTAGCACTCCAAACAATAAGGTAGACCTCTGAAGTGTAATACCTCTACATTGTTAGCACTCCAAACAATAAGTTAGACCTCTGAAGTGTAATACCTCTACATTGTTAGCACTCCAAACAATAAGTTAGACCTCTGAAGTGTAATACCTCTACATTGTTAGCACTCCAAACAATAAGGTAGACCTCTGAAGTGTAATACCTCTACATTGTTAGCACTCCAAACAATAAGTTAGACCTCTGAAGTGTAATACCTCTACATTGTTAGCACTCCAAACAATAAGTTAGACCTCTGAAGTGTAATACCTCTACATTGTTAGCACTCCAAACAATAAGTTAGACCTCTGAAGTGTAATACCTCTACATTGTTAGCACTCCAAACAATAAGTTAGACCTCTGAAGTGTAATACCTCTACATTGTTAGCACTCCAAACAATAAGTTAGACCTCTGAAGTGTAATACCTCTACATTGTTAGCACTCCAAACAATAAGTTAGACCTCTGAAGTGTAATACCTCTACATTGTTAGCACTCCAAACAATAAGGTAGACCTCTGAAGTGTAATACCTCTACATTGTTAGCACTCCAAACAATAAGGTAGACCTCTGAAGTGTAATACCTCTACATTGTTAGCACTCCAAACAATAAGTTAGACCTCTGAAGTGTAATACCTCTACATTGTTAGCACTCCAAACAATAAGGTAGACCTCTGAAGTGTAATACCTCTACATTGTTAGCACTCCAAACAATAAGGTAGACCTCTGAAGTGTAATACCTCTACATTGTTAGCACTCCAAACAATAAGTTAGACCTCTGAAGTGTAATACCTCTACATTGTTAGCACTCCAAACAATAAGTTAGACCTCTGAAGTGTAATACCTCTACATTGTTAGCACTCCAAACAATAAGTTAGACCTCTGAAGTGTAATACCTCTACATTGTTAGCACTCCAAACAATAAGTTAGACCTCTGAAGTGTAATACCTCTACATTGTTAGCACTCCAAACAATAAGGTAGACCTCTGAAGTGTAATACCTCTACATTGTTAGCACTCCAAACAATAAGGTAGACCTCTGAAGTGTAATACCTCTACATTGTTAGCACTCCAAACAATAAGGTAGACCTCTGAAGTGTAATACCTCTACATTGTTAGCACTCCAAACAATAAGGTAGACCTCTGAAGTGTAATACCTCTACATTGTTAGCACTCCAAACAATAAGGTAGACCTCTGAAGTGTAATACCTCTACATTGTTAGCACTCCAAACAATAAGTTAGACCTCTGAAGTGTAATACCTCTACATTGTTAGCACTCCAAACAATAAGTTAGACCTCTGAAGTGTAATACCTCTACATTGTTAGCACTCCAAACAATAAGGTAGACCTCTGAAGTGTAGCACCTCTACATTGTTAGCACTCCAAACAATAAGTTAGACCTCTGAAGTGTAGCGCCCGCTACACAAGCTACGGGTTGTTATTTAGTCTTTAGTATGTCTATAAAATGCATTTATAAGCCATTTTTAGAAAGAAAAAAAAGGGGGACGGAACTCTTTCGGTGACCCATTTGTTTAGTTCCTACCATGTATAGATCTACATATATACTCCAAAACCTGCCTTCACCTCTGTTGACCCCAGCTCGCTTACGCTAAACCTGTTCCCCGTTCTCAAATCTCCCAACACTTATTACACCGTCTTTGACCTCACCTGGCGTTCCCTGGCCAAGCTAGGGTAATTTTAATAAAGTCTATGTCACGTAGCTGGCTGTGTCATACTGTGTGTCTCTGATGTCATGTCACAGACTCAAGACATTATGTCTAGCGAAGTCTCAGGGAGGTGTCAGTGTGTTAGCGTCACACAATGCTATTGAAAAAAAAAAAAGAAGAAAATTTCCCCCAAAATTCTTGTTGCTTTTTTTGCCTGAACAAAGTAAAAAAAAAAATGTAAGTTATCACACAATTCCAATTCTTTAGTAAACAAAAACATATATGCGGAGTAAACTTTCTTTTCTTTATACAATGCATTACACCATTAAAAGCGGATTCAAGAGGATACCTTTTTTTTTTGTGATTACAACCGAAACCACATTGAACATTTGAGGCAACCAGGCTACTATATTTTAAAAAATCATAATGTAACATATCTGAACATATATTATGTATCCGATGTATCGCTTAAGCAAACAGAATTTACAATGCATAAACGTAGCTCTATATGTAACATTAAAACCACAACCCGCGACATCTTCGCTGTCCAAAGGAAAGTAACTCTCCTTCTTTAACATTACTTAAAGGGACAAAACTCTACAGAAGCTTGGTATCTCTAAAATATAGTTTTCTTTTTGCATACTTAAAAATAAAAAAAAGCACGTTTCTTCTATTATTATTCGAGCATTCCTTTACATTCGATGCATCTCTGTAGTATCTATTGTGCAAGAATAGTTCTGTACTAGTTCACATACGCTATTGTCATAGGCTATGTTTGGAATGTGAAAACAAGGGTGTATCGTGAACGAAAAAGGGGAGATAATTTCCTCTTCCTACTAATCTTTAACACATAACGTAATCTGAGCTTTACTTTGTGCCAGTAAAATGGAAACATGAGATTCAAAAGAGCGAAATGATTATTTGGAAGGAGATATTTATTTCCATGCGAATTAAAGCTTTCATGTCATTTGGATACCCACAGAATTGTAATACTCCGACTACTGCTCCATGTAGGCTTGAGCTCTCCAATGGCAGGGTCACCTTGATAAGGATTATTTGGGTGAAATGGGCTGTTACTAAAGTTATTTTACATTGTATTTACACGCCTATAGCTGGTGTGAAGATAAATATACACACCACCACATCCACCCCACCACACAACACTGTCTTAAAGGCTGTTAAAAGATTTGATGCAAGAGAGTGTATTGTATTCTTTCTAGATTTTAAACCAGGGGTTCTCAACCTGTGGATCGCGACCCCCTTGGGGATCGATTGACGATTTGCCAGGGGTCGCCAAAGACCATCGAAAAAAAAAGAATTGTTTGTGTCTATTCTTCTATTGCTGTGTCCGGGGGGGGGGGGGGTCGCGGCAGAGTGGGGGGTGTAAAAAGAGGTCGCCGAGCTTAAAAGGTTCAGAACCGCTTATTTAGGCTATAAATTCTTGGGGGGGGGGGGGTGAATGCCGGGTTCTCTTCCCTCCATGAACCAAAGCTTGCATCTTCATAGTTAAGCTTTTCGTGCTTCATATATTAATTAATTACATTTAATGAAGCAACGGGAAATGCTCTTGTTATCCGACAGAGTTATTTGCACTTCAACTTTAGAGAATTCCGGATGTTTGTTTTTTTTCCAAGCAGAGTTGGGTTTTTTTTCTTAAAAGTCCCATCGTTAAGCATAAGATAATGTGTAGCTTTTTTTTTTTTTTTTGAGCACTCATTTTCGCTCGGTTTCAAAATCGGATTATCATTGGGTGCATATTTCAATAAATTTAAGGAACTGGATTGGGGAGGGGGGTAGGTAAGAAGGAGTGTCAATCTCAGCGTATCGGGGCGTGAATTACCATTTATGGAGCTTGCCCGGTAACGCCTACGTCACATGTTCATATATGCTTATATTATATGTGTTTGTATTCCTATCTACCAGCGTCTACTCTCAAAGGTCAAGGGTATGATAAATAGGTATGACTAGGCTAATGCGCTGCGCATGACTGCCCAACCAACCTGTTCCTCCACTTTTTTTCCCCTTGCCGGTCTCCTTTATATTCTTTCGTGAATAAACAGAACACGGTTGAAGTAGTTGTTTTTATATCACCCTTCCCATGATCCTCCTTTCCATCTCGTCCCCTGACGTACTGTTGGCTAGATACGTCTCGACTTGTTGAGTTGGCATAATTTTTATTTTATTTTCTTACATTGTAAGTGTTTTTATTTTGGCCTTAATTTAGCTGGAGGTAGTTTAGACTGTACACGTGTGTTCTAAACACATTTAATTAGGTCAACAATGACGACTTGAAAGGGCCCTTCAGCTTACTGTCAAAAAACAAAACCGAAAAGGTAACAAATATGGGGGAAAGTGAAGAAAAAAAATGGGGGGGGGGGTGAGGTCGTTTTGTAAAAAAAAAAAAGGGGGGGGGATCAAACTGGTTGATTTGGGTCTTGTATCACTTTGAAAGGCACGACCAACCTGTTGATTTTTTGTGATCCATTTTTTGTAAATATTTATTGCAGACTTTCGTTTCTTGATTCATTTATTCACTAAAAAAAAAGCAGGCATTAATTGCCGGGGTGTTAATTCATGCTAGAACTAGTTTATACAAGAACTTTTTTTTTATTTCAATAGCCGTTACGGCATGCAACTGGCTGTCTGAATCAGTCAGGAAAACTGCCTTAGTAGAATTCAAGTCTCTGATCAACCTGAACGGTTAGGTTAACACACGGATACGCGTAAGACGTAATTATCTTTGAAGAAGAATCTTTAATTTAAAAAAAAATTAAGTTTAAAATCGAATACAAAGTTGTTTACTGATTATAAATGGAATTCTAGTATCCTATGTCTCGATTTATCTTATTAGTTCAAAATTGAGCTTATTGTTTAAAAGTTTGAATTATTTTGTTATAGCGTTAGTGGTTTTTAACATGTACAGACAAAAAAATGCGGGACCTTTGTAATAAATTTGTGGTGGGCAATTTAAATTATTTTTTGTTAAATCTCTATGCACAAAGTTTGTTACTTGTGCATGTAATAATAGTAGGGCATGCAATGTCAGTGACATAAAATGCTTTAAAATTAGCACTGGTTCGTGTCTACAACGTAGTCTGGAAAATTACTTTTGTGTTCCGTACAAGGAGCGGGAAAGGGGGGGGGGGGGAGACATATATTAGAAAGAAACTCATCTGTCTGACTGTGACTCGTGGCAGGGGGGGGGGGGGATGGGGTTGTAAATGACAGGAGTATATAAAAGCGCTACACTTCCGGTTATTTAGTCTACTTCCACGTTGTGCAAAGGGCAAAGAGACCCATTAGCACTTGCAATCTTAACACCCATAATTTTCCCCATTTCTATTTATAGATTTATCTATCCAGATATGCTTATATACCTACACTCGTTTTATCTCCAATTTTAAAATGTCAGTGTATTAATGTGTTGGTCAATTGCATAGTGCATATGACATATTTTTATTTCAATTTCATAATAATTTTGTTTCGAGTAATGAAACAAGAGTAGAACACAATTTGTGGCTAATGTTTCGTGACATTTTCGGTCCAGTATTTTTTTGAACACGTATGCATTCTCTATTGTTTAATTCGGGCAGTGGTCTCCATGACCTAGTTAAAAGAGAGCCAGGAAGATTAAAGGGAAAAAAAGGAAAACAAATCTGGCCAAATAAATGCTTAAGTACTTCCGCTTTGAACTCTTTCATCGGAGAGTTTAGGAAAAACTTTAGACAGTACAAGACTGCCATGTTTATGTCATGAGGTATTCTAGATCTAGAAATCTAGAGCCTACCAAATAACTAATAATATCTCGCCAACAATCTCTTTCTTCTTTGCCTATCTTTCTCAATTTTCATCTATATGTATTGGTGCAATTAGGTGTATTATTTTTCTGGGAACTTTACAGCACCTGTTTAAATTAACTTAAAATCGATTTGATTTCTTGGAAGAACGTATCTCGAAAAGAGGAAATAATTGGAAACATACAGACACACAGAGACCATGAGAGACCTTCGGGCAGACATGCTTTGAGCAGGACTGAACCTGCCTTGGACGACTTAGTCCTATGAATGCTGTTTAATGAATAGGTCATTAAGTCTAGTACACAATTGTACACAGCATTTCTTTCTTTTACTTCAGCTTGTAGAGCTAATTTGAGAGAGATTTTTTTTATAGCACCATTGCACTCAGCTCATAAAAACAACAATTTTATTTAAAACTGGGAGCTTTAAATTCGATCGAATCAATTTCTTATAGTAAATTTGTTGTTGTTGTTGTTTTCGGTTGCATATATGGCATTTGTCTCTTTGTTGTTTTTTTTCCAGTATTACTATGACTGATAATTCTACTGACCTGTCAAAAAGTGTTTTTTTTTATGTTATGCGGCCTATTTCTCTAGCTTATTGGTTGCATAATAGCTTCCTGGTTGTGATTTGCGCTTCGGCCTGTCATCATGAGCATAACGAGTTCCAACCCTGTCCGCTTCCATCTGTCCTCCTGTCCGCTTTCATCTGTCCTCCTGTCGCTTCCATCTGTCCTCCTGTCGGTCTGGAGTAGGCACAACAATCTTCTTTTTTTGGAGGAATGTTTGAGACTATCAAACAAAACAAAAGAAACAAACAAAACAAGTCTGTGAACTGAGCTCTGTCTCCATTGTTCTTAAAAACATATATGTGTTCCGGTTCGATCTTCATAGTTGGTTACTTTTGTATTGCCTTATATTCAGCTTGAAATGCAGAGTGCATCCACTTTATATGTGTTAGTGATACGCTTTACGTTTGGGGAAAAGGATTAACTACTTTGAAAAAAAATTGCAACTTTAGCAAGTTCCTTCTAATAATTTTAAAATCCAGTTATTAACATCATAACATTATAGGCCTATTTGAACATCATAACAGTGTATGCCTATTTGAACATCATAACATTGTAGGCCTATTTTAGTATCATAACATTGTAGGCCTATTTCAACATCATAACATTGTAGGCCTTTTTTTCATTTTTCATGGTCGAAAAAAATATAAGTAGAAAAGAAAAGAATAACAAGAAAAGTTGAGCTGAAGCCATTTTAAATTCCTAGACTGTCAGTGTTTATCCCTTTTATTTTATGTTAATACGATGTCATACAAGCCGACTTAAGTCTTCTGTTTTAACACGCTAGCTGTTCATCGATCCTCGGTACTGGCTTGAGAGCGTCTGGAGAAAACTGAGGCCGCATTTTTAGACCAAATTTAGTCAATATTTCCTGTGTGTCAGCACAAAGTTGTTTTCCCCTTTTGGATCAATACAAGAGGTTGTGTTGTCGCTCATGTGTGTGTTCGTCAGTGTGTGCGTGTGTCTTTACAGTTTAGCCAAACATGCTTATACAACACATGGAGTGCCTTCGAGCAGCGTTATAAAGCAACTCATTAAAATGCAAATCTTATTAGAACATTGAGTTGCTTTTATACGTGACCAGTCTGTGCAACGTAATCAAACAACATTTCTACAGGATTTCACGCACACACACACACACACTACAGAACAAACAATGGATGGGGGGACTCAGGATGGCTGCCAAGTCGTATGTTTAACATTCTGGACTGTTGTCTTGATGGCCCCGGGTTCAAATCTTGCCCGCTGTCATCCCCCAGCGGTCCTTCAGGGACATTTTGGTAGGGTGTAATAATCTTCAATTCTGAAGGAACTTGCGAAACATGCAAAAACGAGCCACAAATAGATTCTTGTACAACTAAACGCAATAATTAAGATATCTGGGAAATAAAGCTACTGAAATTCATGCCATACATCGTCCAGCCAGTAAAGAATATTTCCATTCCCATAATTTGGCAATAAAAACATTGGTGACATCTTGTTCATTGTAATATCCTTTAGGGATGGTTTTTACAACTGCCTGTAAATTAACCGGTCCACAGACTTGGGTCGTAAAGTTTCTTGAGAAAACGCTCAACAGGGGAGCCAACTCAAACAAAGCTTGACCTAATAATGTCATTGCGAAAACTGCCTCTTGAGTGCACTATACTATTGAACCCTATGTACATAGAAGGCGACAGTAAGACAAGGGAATTGAAAGAGACACACGTCTCATAATTCATTGACCTTAAAACTGTTATTACAATAGCCGTAAATAATTAAGTATCGGTACATATCGCAAAGAAGATTGAAACGTGCAATGATGAATATATATGTAAAAGAAAAAAGAAAAAAGGAGCGGGATGACACATATATAAACAAGGCCCACGCCTAACTCGCTTTTCTCGACCTTGTCAACCCTCTGCACTCAAATACACATTTCTTAAGCAAATACAATTTGAAGTGAAGACGTTTTTGAAATGAGTGAGGCCTAAATCAAACTTTTAATAATAGTCTCGAGTCAATATTGAACCACTTCGTCTTTATGTATCTCCTTATAAAAACGATTCTCAATTGCCTTTTATGCCTTTGGTCAGTTATAAAGCTTCTTTTTTTTTTTCAAACTACTTGTGAGCAAAAAAAAAAAAAAACACGTAAAAACCTATCCAGATTGACTACTGCTTTTATGAAATGTATAATAATATTTGATTGTAAATGTATTTGAGTCAAAGTTTGTTCAGTTCGAAAAGATGCGTGAATTGATCATCAGAATGTATTAATATAGAGATAGCAAGACGGGAGACACATAGAAAAACTTGCGACATAAGTTGAGACAGTTTGATGTTGACTTCATCAGTCTATTCTAACACATCAAGAGAGCGTGTATTTCACAGATCACAACATGGCACTCACACAAAAATAGAAACAGATTAAAACATGTCTGTCGTTATGTGACAAACAGCAGCATTGTTTATGCAGTGGTGTAGCTAGGGTGAGGGAAGAAGGGGGAGAATTTGAAAATCCCCTTGGGCCCCTCAAGTGGGGGCCCCAAATGAGTGTCTTTTACATTAAATCTTAAATATTACGCAAAATGCAGGGTCCCCCAAAGAGGTCAAGCCCCCAGGGCCCCCAAATGATGGAAAATTCCTAGCTACACCCCTGGTTTTATGTTATATCTTAGACGTTGTGACATTGTAAATGTAATATGTAAATGAAAGAACTATGTGCGCTTCCGATCTCTCGTAGAATGTACTGTCGATAATAACCATTGTAAACAAATACTTCATTCGAGACTGGGTTGGGGGGGGGGGGGGAGGGTTACCTTATACGTGAGCTTTTGATTATTGATATATAAGAATTCAACTTTTAAAGATGGAGGATAAAATAAGGCTGAAAGTATTTCTTGGAATTGAAGATCACTGTACAGTCGAATCAACAGTAAGAAATGGACGGGCCTGTCTGCGGCAAACTAACCCTGGCAAAAGACAGCGAGGAGTGAATATTGTTGTCAGATCGTGTGTGGTGCCCCAGCAGTCTAAGGGACGTGTTTAGGTGAAGGCACAGCCTAATTAACTACAAAACATGAAACGCAGAGCCTATAAACAAAACCAAAACTATATTGCCGTTATTGGAGACACGGCAAGCTTGAGTGGACTATAGAGGTTGGCAACACAACAAAGGGAGGCTATAAAAACATTAAATTCAGCTCTACTGAATAACCTCCTGCTGAGTACAATGTTATTAAACGTTTTATTCAGGGCGTGTGAGCGCTAAGGCCTTTGTTGGGAAAACTGGGGGGGGGGGGGGGGTGGAGATGTATGTAGACCTACTGGTACCAGGTGTGCAACTCACTGAAACAGTCATGCGAGCTGACACCAAATGAAAGTTGAGCGACACGCGTGCCGGCACCTGGTAATCCATGATGGCCCTAGATGTGTGCGTCGATAACTGTGGAGTCATTTCATGATCTCACGGTTAATTTGGTCTCACTCGATCTATTCCATTAGCATGAACCATAGAGATTTGCAGCTGGCGCTCACGTGCAAGTATTGATTCAACTCAGGCGAAACTGAGGGAGAAATAAATGTCTTAGAATCCAGCAGGGAAACTTGAAACAGATATAGATCTAGAACGCCAGCATGGACAAACATGCCGTCTATGTTATTTTTTAAATAGTCTTCATTATACCATTTGCCATTCTCGCCTATAAAAAGATTAGACTATGTTCTTTCTCCAATTACGTGTAATTAAAATCACACAGAAATCAATATGTGAATGCAGCATTATTCTCTTTTATCTAGTTCAAGATGTAGCCTACCAAAGCCTATTTCAACAGTACATTTTACAATACGTTTGATCTTCTTTCTATTAGACCAAGGTTGCTAAAAGTCTGTTCCTTGCAATAGAATGTGATTTCATAGTCATTACCTGCCATCACGGGCACATTACACGCTCAGGTCAAGCGCCTTATAATAGGTTACGTCTAGATGTACTTCCGTGTCACAGGAATAAATTATTACATTTTTTTAGGTTAATAGAAAGGGCAATAGTTTAATGATGAATTAATTTGCCGAGGTCCCAATAAGATTGATGGTGGGGTTCTGTTGCTGATCGATACATTCCTAGCCATGTAATCAGACACGCGCACACATACACACACACACACACTACGTGTGGGAATAGACCTAAATGTAATTGAATCCATTCCCAATCTAAATGTAACTGAATACACTTGATATATACGTGTAAAATCAATACATAATATAATGTAGATATCAAATAAACATCCATGTCTGGATATGTATAACGTAAACATAGACAAAAAAAAGCAAGTTAAAAATCAATCATGATTCGTGTATGTCACTAATTTCCTAAGCAATACATTATATAACAGTATTGAAGTTAGTTGCTGAGTTCATAATTCCAGTCGACTAGATGAGTGTGAAGAAAATGGCTGACTGCTCCATCTTCACCAAGCCAGCATTTAGTGGGAGGAGGAGGGGGAGGGACCCCTCCCCCCCGGGAAATAGTTTTATTGATTATGTCTGGACGTCAGATCTCGGCCTGCGGTGTCTCTCTGAGCTCGGCCTGTCAGGGTGACCTTCTAGAAAGAGGTGAAATCGCGAGGAATTCTCAAATCTCAAGTGTAGAGGTGAAGGATCGTGTGATACAAGTGGAGGACATCCAGTAGGACTATTTCGTGCCTACATGTAACCACTGCAGTCTATATGTTAGGCTCAATTTGCTTTTCTATAAGATTGGCATCGTTCAAGTTTATAGAAGTGTCCATTGCTTAAAAGCACAATTGGCATAGCGAACACTTGTGAACCTTCGGATTACTCATCCTTGTATAACGAACATTTCTCGTATGATTGTTAAGTCATAATGTAGGCCCCTTTACACGACACACATAGGCCTACACACACACAGAGAGAGATGGTTGAGATCATACGAACCCAATTGTGATCCGGGGAGTGACTTTATACTTTTTTTTCCCTGCCCTTAAGCTTAACCTGGATGTTTGTTAATCTAGACCTCGCCTGCTCTTTCAGTCCGTACATCAAAGATGGCAGATCATGATTGACACCTTAGCTTCGAGACATATTCATATATTTCTGCACCACGTCTGTCTAGAGCAGTGGTCCCCAATCTTGTCCGGGCTCGGAGCCAAATCAACTTCCGACACGGGTCATAGTAAACAAAAATAAATTCGTTTGCGTTCCACGGAACTGAGACACGGGGGTTTCATGCAATGCAGGCAGACGTTTTGAAGGACTGGGTAGCACCGAGGATAGGGCCGGATATGTCCATCGGATCGTAGTTTGGGCACTGGGCTACTGTTCTGTACTTATAAGGTAAGCTCAGTAGCTTGTGTTCAATATCACTTGCTTACCGGATGTACTCTTTCGTCATTAAGAATTGAACTTTAGCGGAGAGTATTGTGGGAAAGGATTTATGTGTTTGACCTCTCAGATTTACATTCTTTTTTTTCCCCCGATTTTCATTTCATTAATAAAGTCAGCCATGGCCACTCATAGATATATTAAGGATAGGTCGTTATCGTGTCATATAAATAATTTACATATTAATTCCATTCATTTTTAATTATTGATTTTTTTAAATTTATTATTGTCGCTAAACAAGAAAAATTCGCTCAAAGACACACACGAACTGAAACATTGTTGTTTTTTTAAATGAAAAGGTTTGGCCAGGTTGTTTCTACACAGATACTTTAATCGATGATCGAAACTATTTTTGCCTTGAAGCTAAGATGTGAAAAAAAAGAAAAGGTAAAGTCAGCCTTTTCCTAGACCTAGATCTATATGTGACTGCAAGTAGGTCAGCCGAAGAATGTCATTTTATGTCACAGATTAAACCGTGTGACTGCGTGTATAAAAGTAACCCCCCTCTAAAAAAAAAAAAGGGGGGGGGGAAGAGAAGGCCAAAGCTAAAGGTATTTATAATAATGATATTTTGATTAATGTACCACTTGATTTGCAGATGACGCTTGATGAAAACACACACACAATTATAGAGTACTAAAAACAAGTTTTTAAAATTGTTCACATATGATTATATATATATATATATATATATATATATATATATATATATATATATATATTATCATTTAGCAATTAAAAACAATCTGGCAGCTTCCCAGGCTACTGCCTAATACTCCAGATCTAGAGAGTTCTGATCAATACCAGTGCAGATGTAACTGTAATTCTAGAAATGCTTTGTATAATAAAAATAATAATATAACTGTTTCTGGCAGCCGTCCCATGAACATGAATATGTGGGAAATGGAAATTACAATTCTCTAGATGGCATTGTGCTTGCAGCGTAGGATCGACCTTTTAAGGGAGATCACTGCGTAAAACAAAAGGTCGGGCGGATTTGGAGGTGTTTTGTATTAGGTCGAGATCTATAATAAAATAAACGTGTCTTCAACTTACAACTGTTTCAAATGTGAGGGAATAATTCTTATAACTTAAATTTAAATTAATTTGTAGCTTTAAGTAAAGATACCCTATTTAAAAAGACATACGTTAATTCAAAATAGGCTTTGTTTAAATTTTAAACACATTTTCATGAGCACTGCAGGTGAGCACAATTTTGTCAACTCAAAATGCAGAAAAAGGGAGATAACAATTGTAAAATTTTAAATACCCTTTTTTGCTCCTTTACAAAAAAAAGCCTGGACTTCCCTAGACTTTTTATTTATATGCTTTAGTTCAATGTATTTATTTTTTGTGTAACTATTATTTTTCCAGCATTGTAACCTACGAAGGTCAGGGCAAAGATTACAGAAAGAAGATTGACACCCTTACAAACCAACTTGGAGAATTTGAAGGAGAACTCCAGAGCCTGAGACTCAGAGTAGGCTCCCTTGAGGATGAAAATGCCAAACTTAGAGAGCTACTTGAGAAAGTCCAGGAGCAGAACAGACGTCTCCGTTCAGTAAGTAGCTCTAGAATAAGTCTATATTTTTTCAAATTTATAATTACCTTTGTCAATAAATGGTTTGCAGAAAATTTTAGTTCTTTTAAGTAGGCCAAGACTTATATATTTTTTATCTGGCATTCTGTATTATAGTATCAGGGACGTAGCTAGGAATTTGCATCATTTGGAGTCCTGGGGGTGGGGGGCTTGACCTCTTTGGGGGCGTATTTTAATATTTAAAATAAAATACACTAATTTGGGGGTCCCCCTCAAGTGGGGTCCCAAGGGAATTTTCAAGGTACCCTAGCTACCTTTACCTTTACCTATCCCTTAGTCTGTTGGACATTTGGGGCACCAAGCTAGATTTGTCGACCGTCTTTCTCCATACCTCCCTGTCTTTTGCCTTGTTTAAAACCTCTATCAATAGTAGGCCCGTCCATTCTTTTATGTTGTTCTCCCATCGCTATGCCACTGTATAGTATGCAATATAATTGCAATTTAATAAAGAGTTATATAATTGTTTCTTTAAAGCTCAAAAATTTAATATTTACATCAATTTTAATACACAAATAAAATTAAGGAAAGCATATTTGACTAACTACTAATTAATGAATATTACTCTTTCATCTTTTTTTAGAATTATATATTAGCCAATAATAGTAAAACAAATGTACATTGCCTTTCAGGACCTTGATGCTGAGACAGCTGCCCACATTGAGGCTGACTGCCTTGCACAGACCAAGACTGAGGAGGCTGAATTCTACAAGGATCTCCTAGACCAGGTAGGCCCTCAACTCATTGTTAACTTCTGATGTCTGTATTTTTGAAGTGTTAATGAACGATGTAGTCTCTATAACAAATATTAACTTTGTGACATGAGAGCTTGGCTGTACATAGTCTAATGTCATTTTTATTTTTGTTACAGCTCGAACTGCTTAAACCAGAGCCTATCCAGATCAAGGGCATGGACTATGCTGACTTCTGGAAATCTGAACTGGCTAAATGTGTACGTGAAATCAATTTGGCATACGATGAAAAGATTGACCTCATTCAACAGGACTGTGAAGCTAAATATGCTGCTCAAGTAAGTATTCTTGTGACAGGGGTTTTGATTTTAGCAGTATTTTTAGTATTGATTATTATTATTTAATAAGCCTTAATTTATAAGCCAAATTAGACCAAGCTAAACAACCAGAAATATTCAGTAGCTTAGATATTTTCTATGTTACTACTTTCAACTTCTACTCTTGCTCTAGATTAAAGATATTTTTCCAACATCTTAATCAAATCTATTCTAAGCCTAAATCAAAGATTGTAGATTTAAGGCTATATTTCAATCAAGTTTTGATTAAGTCTATTTTCTTTTTCCAATCCTTTAAATTATTTATTATCTATAACTGGAGTATATGAATTCTTAATAATATCTTCATAGTTTAATGGAAAAAAAGTGATGTGAGTAATCCAAAATTATCAAAATTATTTTGTATATCATGGCCCAATGATTGTGTCTCTTTGCAGATCAACCAACTACGATCTGGTAATGTGAAGGATGGCATGCAGTTGCAACATGCTCAGGAAGAGGTCAAGAAATTGAGAGGCCAGCTCCAAGACAAGAACACTGCCTATGCTGAACTGGCTACCAGAGTAAATATCTTTATTCTTCATATTAAACTTTATCAGTAATTGATTTGACATATTTTTTAATTATAATAATACCTACCTGAGAAGCTCACCCGTAAAAAAAATACAATAAAAATATGTCAAAGAAAAAGAATATTTTAAAAAATTATTAAAATGTTCACACACAAAAAAAATGTGATTTAAAAAAGACATTTTTAATCAAGATAGAATTATGTTATTAAACCAGGTTAATTTTTTGTTTTAGACTAAGTTGTAATGTTTTTCAAGTGAGCTTCTTATTTAGTTTATCAGTGAGAGTAAAACTTTAGCTGCTGCACCATGTATTGTCAGTTTATTGATTTGTCTTGCAGATTGCATCATTACAAGCAGAACGTGATGAGCTTGCTAGACAGTTGTCAGAATTAGAGCGTGAACTGGAGGAACAGAGAATCAAGTACAACCACGATGTTGGAGACTTGGAATCCGAACTCACCAGTGTCCTGGCCCAATTACAACACCTCATGGATGCCAAGATGTCATTGGAATTGGAGATTGCATGCTACAAGAAGCTGCTGGAGGGTGAAGAATCCAGGTAAGTGACATTATGTAGTCTTTGTTGAGCTGTTTTTTATTGAAATTATATTGATAACAAAATAATTAGGAACTTTTGTTTAAATCTATAATATATAAGAAAGCATTGTTGAAAGGTATATATATATATCTTTGAAAAAAAATTACATAGGGAATAGAATCTAAATTTCTGGTAGTATTTTTAATAGTTTAGCTTTATTTATAAGAATTACAATATGGGATTTACTATGGTTGGCTAGAATTTTCAAGACAACCTTTGCAAACTTTTAAAGTTTTAGAAATAATGATCTTAAATATTTTGGGAATTTTATACTTATTCCCCCTGTTCCAATTAGCAACACTGCATGTTTGATAATTTATAAATAACTTTTTCTGCAAAAAAACAAAGGTCAATATTAAGTTGTAGGTTTTGTCACCAATTTTGTATCTATTCAATACTTTCTGAAAGAAAGACAAGTTATATATGCAAGTGACACATTAGTCTTGATTGCATTGTTTGCTTTGATTGTATCATTCATTATTTTTTTAAAAAGGGAATATGGTAAGTAATTGATTTTAGCTGTGCTGACATAACTAACACTTGTGGCCCTCCAACTGA
The DNA here is from genome assembly GCA_036873155.1 of Biomphalaria sudanica. Taxonomy (NCBI): domain Eukaryota; kingdom Metazoa; phylum Mollusca; class Gastropoda; family Planorbidae; genus Biomphalaria; species Biomphalaria sudanica. The sequence goes on along the minus strand of JAZGLO010000245.1, from coordinate 335,209 downwards.
CTGGACTATCCTCGGATTGTTTCAGGGTTGGTCTAAGATCTCTTGTGGAACAAGCCATTGGAACAGCTGGAAAAGGAGCCTCCAACTTGAAGGATGCTATCCAATCATCTAGTACGAATTAGTTTGACACTCCAATCATGCCAAGAGCCTCTGGCATTCCATAGTTCTATTGTTTAAATTTTATACCACCTATCATATATCATTTAGATTTAGAATATAGTCATGAATCTATTGGTGATTTTTTTCATTTACTTCTAATTCAGTTGATTTCCCATCCTTTATAAATTCTCACTGCTAGAAATATTGCACAGTGTTGTGATAAATCACTAGATGGTAAAAAAAAACAAAAAAAAAAAAATTTTTTTTGGTCATTAATAGAATAATCGTAACATCAATAGATAGAAATATAAATATCATTCCTCATTACTAGCTTGCATAGGCTACATATACATGAACTGGCTCATATAATATCATTATGCCATTTTTAGAATAAATAATTACCAGTAATCCAGTACTTTCATACACGCACAGAAATAGTTGTCACTGAGAACTGATACGTGTTTTTGTACTAGCTATTTTCTATCATCATGGGTGCTGGTGTGCTCGGCTCTTGGTTTTGTCCTAATTACACTTTGTTCATCAATAACTGTTTTCATTAGTATCCTTTGCGTGGCTTAGATGTTTTTTTTGCTTTTAAAATACTATTGCATTCGAGCTTGACTCATGCATAATGATGGTCAGGTGTCTGCAACAATTAGTACTTTAAATGCACTAATGTTAAGAACTCAATACTTGAGCAGAAAATGTTTCCATAGAAAAAAATGCTTACGGCTTCAATTTCTTATCTATTCTCAATCTATTAATTAGCTTTTTTTTTTTTTTTTTTTTTTGTTTTTTTGTTTTTTTGTGCCCTAACAAATAATGAGAGCAATTTTTATTGAAAGGTTGTGACACCATAATTCTTTCGGTAGTCTCTCCACAAGCATGTGAAGCATGAATTGTGACATGCATCACTATCATGAAATATTTTTTGGGGGGGAAATGCATGACAAGAATCATGGGAAAAGAATTGGACATTTATTAGAGTAACTGTTCTTTAATACTGGTTACTGTTTTTTTTTGTTGTTTTACAATAATATTGTAACAATAGATTTTAGATCTTTTAAACATATGAACTTTAGATTAGTATAGTAGGACTACTATTTGGACTAACCAACACACTTCCATCAAACTACTAACACTTTGGGGTTTTTGGAATTTGGTGGAATTCTCACATCGGTAAGTAATTATAATATGATCATGTTTTGAAACGAAATCTAATATGTTGATATCATGTTATTTTTTTACAATGATGTTAGTCTTTTTTTATAACATTGTTGCCTTCTCGCAAATTTTACCTTGAAATCTCCCCTCCCCCTATTATTTTAATTTGTGATATTTTTTTACAGAAAAAAAAAAATTAATTTCTTTTAATTTGTATTCAGATAATGAATATAACATTTTAAACTGTGATACATTTAAAAGTATCTAAAGCACAAATTATTTTGTTTAATATTTCTAGTTTTTTTTTTTTCCATACATTTTTTTAATTATTAATAGAGTTTTTAATTATAGTTTGTTTTTAACGTACGTTATTCTTAATCTTTTTTTTTTTCAAAATGTTTGGTTGCTTGCTTGTAATTGCTAATCATTTGATTAAAACTTAGAAAACTATGACTTCTGGAGACATTTTCTGTTCAAAAAATATGTTTGTTTTTAAACCACTTTTAAAAAAAAATATAATCAACAGCTTTTAATGTAATCATCTTCACTGCATTATTGTTACAAGTATTTTAATCTATAAATAATGTAATAAATATAAATTTAAGTACAACACAACTAGCTTTTTGTGTGCGCTATATGAAAAGGAGCAAATTTGTTTCTTTTTTAATTAGAAAGATCTTTGTTTTTGAACAGCCAATGTACGTCTGCTAACAATCAATTTTTTTGTAAGGAAAAGGGTACACGAGAAAACATACTTAACTGTATGTTATTCAGAAAAACTATAATTCAAATAGTTGTCTTCTGAATTATATAGTTTGCATCAGTTCTGCGGAACTGTATTTTGTATTCTATATTTGTATAATGTTATTTAAAAAAGTATAACCATATTTTAATTTCATCGAATTCAGCATCTTTATTTACAATTATTTTCTTTTTAAAAAAGCAGTTTTGCTATGTTGCAGAGTCGAGTAATAAAAAAATATACATCAGATTTCATGTTGACCATTTCATTTTATGTGTTCATGTATAAGGAAACTAATCAATATTACGGGTCTCTTACCAAAAAAACATTATGTTATTTACAGACAAAACAAAATAAAAATTTCTTTTAATCTCTAAAATGTAGGCTTATTAGAAAAGTTTGCATAAAAAAATGGCGAAATTTATAAATGGCTGAATTTTATTATTATTCATTCAAAATAAGCAACAAATGAAAACACAAATCCATTGTTCTCTTACAGAGTCACGGCTAGATGACGATTATGGGCTAAGTATGAATGGTTTCATACAATGGCACTATATTTTTAAAAAATATAAACTTAACATATATATTTCTTTTTTTTTAAACTCCTTTCTTTCTTTTTTCTTTAAATACCCTTTGGTTATTTTATCAGTCCACTGAATATTACATTTCTTTTATTAGATTCCCTTTATCCACTAGAAATGAAACTAAATAAAAACACTATTTTTTTAGAACAACAAGCACTTTGTAAAGTTAATTTCAATTATTGTAAGTTTCAAATTTATGAAGTTATTTCAGTGGCAAGAAATGACTCATTGAAAAGAGACAATGTGTTGAATAAATGTTGTTGTTTTTTTTATAAATACCATATATACATTTAAACTGCTAGTGATTAGATTTACTTCAAAGTATTCCAACATAATCAGATTAGCTTTGTATTCAAACATCTAACACTGTTTCTCTACCTTATAATTTTGCATTCTGTTGTCAATCTTTGCAATTACTTAAATAATATAAACAGTTGTTTTTTTAACATTTGTTTTTCTGCTAGTCGAAAAATACAGGTGCCGTTAATTAAGGTTTCACGTGGGAGATAGGTGCACATAGGGACATTTCAAAGTCACGTTTTGGTTACATCCCTTTGCTAAGAACTACCGCTCTTGCTTTGCATGATGAAATGATTTTAATGTGGGGGAATCAAAACAGTAAAATAAGAATACTAGATCTTTCAATAAAACAGACTTCATTCTATTGTGCTCAGTTGTAGAACAGAGCAGCTCAATGTTTAGAACGCATTAGTCTCTATTTATCTTTTTTTTCTCCCTATTACTGCTATAACTTTTATGGGACAAACAATATTTTTTTTTTTCCATTCTGAAAAAGGCGTGCCGTAGGATGACTCAAGAGAGAAAAAAAACTTTAGACTCTTGGTCTAATATTTCGTTTCCCTCCGTGACATTTTGCATATACACATTACACATACACACAATAATCTTACGCACAATACACATAACTAATGGTAGGAACACATAATACACATACGCTAATGGTAGGAACACACAATACACACACGCTAATGGTAGGAACACACAATACACATACGCTAATGGTAGGAACACACAATACACACACGCTAATGGTAGGAACACACAATACACATACGCTAAAGGTAGGAACACACAGACATACAATGAACGTTCACACATTGTTTAAAATAGGAAGATCCTTTCGAAAAGAAAAAAAAAAGGAGGAGGGGTGGGGGGAAGAAACTATCGAATTTCTATCTAAGCAGATGGCGAAGCCTACATAGGAAAAAAAGTCTAGCATTAGTACTAAACTGACTACACACTAAGACACAATAGTTTTTAATGGATAGGATTAGATAAACCTCTAACCTCTGTACGCATTTCTTTACAAAATTCGTCAGGGGAAGGGGTGTGGGGGAAGTTCTACGCTGTGGCCTGGAGCTAGCATACATTTTGTCCAATACTCTCACGGTCTACGCAGACCTACACAGATGTATTTGGTGATACATCGGATATATACAAACGAGCAATACAAATATCTAGCGCCATTGTACGCATAGTGGTAAAAGCAAACCCAGCTAACAAAGTGATGCAAATTTCAACCCCCCCAAAAAAAAGGGGGGGGCGGGAGATAGAAAAGTAACGGTACCGGTATGGGTTTTTTTTTTTTTTTGTTTTGTTTTTTTCTGTCGTTGGGTCACCAAGTAACAGTTTTTTAAAAAGGTTAAAATGATGCGGTATTTACGGTTCGTAAACAAAGGTAAAAAAAAAAGGGGGGGGAGGGAGAAAGTGACAGTTGAAACGTTTTATACGGATGACACTCTGAAATGGAAGGGGAAAAAAACATTGAAGGAGTGGATGGGTGTGACGTTTTTATTCGAAACTAAATGTATTTGAGCTTCGAAGCACACCATTCATCAAAAAATAAATTCGAAACTAACGCTAAAAGTATTCGCATATAAAAATGTCCTTTTTAACTAAGATATTAAATCTATATATTGAATAGGAATATGTGAATAGATAGTCACATAAATTCAAATATAGGATAAAAACAGTTTCCTTACTTTACAACATAAATATCTTTAAAAAATACAGCATTTATTTACATCTAACAATAGATAGCACTAGCTTTCAAATTGTCAAAAGGCAAATGCAACCACCCATCCATTCCCACTTTTGCGGGGGCGATTGTAATCTTAGAGTGCCGGTTCATGCTTCAGTCGTGATCTAAGAATAAAACCAACTAGATCTAGCTATTCAACTGACAACACTGGTTAGCTATTCATCCGGGGAAGTATACTGTTACGTGCATGCCGATTCAGCAATTTAATTGTGTCTCTCTTTAATAGACTGAATTTTAAAAAAAAAGGCTTTTATAAAAGTAAACCAGTTGTTTGACTTATGAATGATTAAGGGGACGCTATACACTGCTAAGTTTTAACGTCAGCCAAAAAAAAAACGAAGCCAGACAATATTATTGATTTAAGGGTAAAGCCATCCCAACAGCAAAGTTCACAATTTTAGCTTAAGATAAAAATAGCATCAAAGCTCTCGGGAACTCTCATACCATGTTTTACATTTTGGGAAACGCCGGAAAAAAATCAATTTCATTGCCAGATAAATTTCAAGCATGATAGCTAAGTAATCAATTTTTAAATTATAGATATAAAATAATATAATAATATAATATTAATAATAATATTTATTATCCGTGGGTAAATATTATAAAGCTTACGGTATATATTTATATACAGTTTATACTTATTATTTATGCTAATACTAAAACAGTTTTGAAAGTGTGACTAATTGTTAACTACGATTTAGCCTACTGAGAACTCAACGACCCTCAGTTCTTTATAGTCAAGACGCATTGTAAATTATTTTATTTAGCTTAGCTATACTTTCTGACTTCTTCACTACTTGGTTGCCCTTGGTGATTTGGACGCTATTCTCTCAATAAGCGGGAAATGCTGGAGAAAAAAAAACGAAGATGAGTTGAAATTAAATTTGATTTCCTTGTTCAGTGTGCCAGGTTGCGACATTCTTGTCTATTATTATTTCATAAACATTCATTACATCTACTTTTTTAAAAAGAAAATGTAAGCTTTTTTGCATACAGTATGGTAATTTTTTTTTCTTTTTATAATTTTAAACCATTTAAAATTTACGTGTTGTTGTTTTTTTCCACTTATTTATGAATAGTTTGGTATTTGGTGACTAGGTCTACAATCATAAGCCTTACATCTAAGCTTGTGAAATAGTATTATTTATACCACATTCACTTTTATTTCGTTCAACATTTAGGAAAGAAAAGCGAATTCTGATTTTTAAAAATAAAGTGGATGTGTTATTAGATAGTATTATCAACACAGCTTATGCAAATGCTTACTGGTATAGATTACAGTTTCAGCAACCCCCTCGACTGTTTTTGTTTTTTTAATAATTCCTCAACAAATACCTTTTAATTTCACTGTGGTGTCGCAACCTGTTGGTGTCTTCCATTCTTTACATCACTTTTTTATATATCTGCTGTGTTTTCGTTTATTTCCTTATTTTCCCAGAGCCGCACCACGCCCATATAATTTGGTAGAAAAAAGAAAAACATTATTGATATTATTATTATTGATATTTTTTAGCCTTGTTTATTTGAATACATTTACATGCAGGCTATTTCTTTCTTCTATTATTTTTAAAGCTCTAGCTTAACTGAACTCAGTTGAAATCTTCTGTTTTCATCAGTTTAAGCAGGAAATAAAATGTCCGCTTTAGTATGCTATTTATGTTTAGCCTAATGCAATCATGCTCACCTATGTTTCACAGTGTTAGTGAGATAACCTACTAAAGAGTGTTCTCATAGCCTGCATATTTTAACTATATAGACATATAACTTTTATATTTTTTTATTATTATATTTTAGAGTTGAAGAATATTAAATCATTTGGAAAGCTTATTGAAAGTTTTTATTTTTATTCTTTCTAAAGACTGCCAACATAGGATTAAATAATGTGCTATTAGTATATTATTGAAACATAATTTTTTTAAGGAAAAAAAATTTATCATTTAAGTTTACTTAAGTCAGTCAATGAAGTGTAAAAAAACACTTTCTGTCAAGTTTCAGAACTATCTAACTACTGTGAAACATGGGCCATATGTTGCTATATCTGTTTTAATACTTTCATGATTCATATTTATGCTTCATTAATCTCATCATTTATTTATTTTTTTGCATCTCCAGCTTTGAAAGAATCAACTGGCAGCTTGACAGTTCAAAGGTCCTCTAAAGGCACCATTGGCTTTGCAAGCATTGATCACAGTGGTGGTAATGTTGTTATTGAGAACACAACATCAGGTGCTCGTGCCAAGGTAAACCAACTGTTCATACAATTAACTCTTAGAAAAATACTTTGTTACAATTAAGGAGAAAAACAATTGGTTTTTTTTGGGCTTGATACTAGTTTTATGGAAGTGAAAAAATATTTGTTTTAATTTTGGTATATTATTTTAATGAAAAAAGTAAGATCAATGTATGTACCAGTATCATTTAAAATGTAACCTTGTGATTTATTGATCTGAAACAGACTCAGAGCTTGAAAGATTGGGTATTGCAAAAATTAGTGAACAACAAGGTATCATTTGAGATTAAACTCAAGGATCTTGAACTCGGACCAGGCCGCACATACACAGTAAGTACCAGCGGTAGTTTCCTTTTTTAAGCTCTCCAAAGCTATTAGTTTAGATTTTATATATGATTTTTCATAGGTTTAATAAAAAAAAAAAATTAGCATTCAACTCAGTATTTTTAGAAATTTTCTAAATGCATTGATCTATGAAAAGCTTCAATATTTTAAGATTCATTTTAACATGACTACAGTAAATAATTTTTTAAATTTATCAGCTTTAAAATGAAATTTACAAAACTATTAACAGATCTGGGCCAAGGGAGCCAAGGACAAGGCCTCAGCTGACAATGAACAAGTTGCTGACCAGTTCTCATTTGGTGTTGGAACATGCACCTGGAAACTTCTGGATGAAAGTAGCAATGTAAGTTTGGAAAAATAGTTACTTGTTCTTTCTATCATTAGTATTGAACCAAAGATATGCTTTAATTTGCAATCACACCTTTAGTGCATTTAAGAAGTTACATGCTTAGAAATCAATATATCTATAATAGTTATAGTTTATAAAAATATCTAAAAGAAAAAACAACAATATATAGGTATTTAAGTCAGTTAAATGTTAAATTACTACTATTGTTAAGTAACACACAAATTGTATGCATTAAGTAATATTTCTTCCTCTACTTGCAGGAAAAAGCCACTCTTGTTGCCAAGTTCAGCGGTTAAATGTCATCATCGTTTTTACAACGCCTGACATGGAAAGGGACACCACTCTTTGCTTCTCCATTTCCGTTTCGGCAATTAGGTTCACTGGCAGCATTTATATTTCGTGGGCATGGAGATTCAGGGGGCATGATAGTTAAAGAGGGAATTATTATGTATAAACTAAGTATTTAAAAACTGAACAAGTACAACTAGAGTAACATCAGTACACTGCAGGTCATGGCATCATTGTACACTACTTATGTATTTTGTATTCCATCATTTAAAGCACAATGTTTTTTTCTTATTTAACGACCTTAAGATCAACACAAGATTTTTATTTAAAATTCATATATTTTGTACTTGTATTCTGAAGTCCACTACTTTTTTAATTCTATTGCACACATTTCCGATTACAACATATAACTGCCAGTTTGGATTTTTCTTTTTAAAATTAGAGGGTTTTTATTTAAAATGAAATCAACTTTTTTACAGTAGTTTCAAAATGATATTGACTAACTGCTGCTTACTTTTAACGCATAATAGCAATGCATTGATAAGTATATTAAATTCTATTATATAAAAGAAGAAAATATAGCAACCTTTCCTATTCTGGCTTAGATTGCTGCCCCTTGCTCTGTGTTCTCTGTTGATTCTTTTCATTCTTGTCCTGCTATGGAATGTTTTGTTTTTATAATTTTTTTTTTTAAAGATCTAAGTTGGAAATGTATTGTCTGAAATTTTGTAGCTAGGGCATTGTTTGAAGCATATATAAAACTGTTTTTTCCTTTAAAGTGATTCATTTGAAATAATAATATTAACAAGAGAGAATGAGTTTGCTATCCACCACAAATTAAAGTCCCTTAAGCTAATAAGTGAAACAAATAATTTATTATAGTCTTAGTGTTTTGTACGAACTTATTAGGAGTAGTGTTTGTGTCAGTAGAAAAACTTTTTTTATATATAAATGCAAGCATGAAGATAAATTTTGACTGCTTGCTTATCAAAGTGTGAATGTGAACATTTATATAATGAACAATTTGTTTAAAGAGAAACTATTTAGTGAGAAAATTATGTGATATAAGAATTTATATTGGATTTGTATTAACTCTCTCAATCTCAAGTTGTGATTTTGTTTTCTCTGTTGTGAGAGCTCTACGGTTGTGACTGATCTGATTCCAGTCATTGCTGCCTTTTCAAGAGAAAATAAATAACATCTTTTATTGAAAATATTTTTTTTTGTTTGTTGTTTTGAATATTTGATAAGGCTCTATTAGCTTAGCAATTAACAATTTTGATTTACATGCCATTTGAAACTACTGATCACTGGATAAACATAACCTATTTTATATGTAGTGTTGTCTTTGTTCATCAGCTGTCATACGTTTTATAAATTAAATCTCAACTTTGAAAAACTAATTATTAACACATTCCAAACAAGTTATTCAACAATTTGAGCTAAAAACGTGTTTGATAACAAACATTCCAAATCTACCAGCCAACTCAGTTTTTACTGGGTTTCAAAAGCAGACATAAAATGGGTTTTGTTTATCTATAAATAATTTTTTGCCCTCTAATTTTTTTTTTCTGTGTATCCTAGTGTCTTGAAAGTCAAATGGAGAACCCAGACTTAATCCTCAAGATGCTTTTTTTGTACAATTAGGTTTTACTTTTATTGCTTTTAAAAGTATATTAAACAAATACTATACATTTACATGAGTTTTTTTTTTTTAATTAAACAAAATATTTTAAGATTTGGTGCACATAAACTGTGCTCCCTTACTGAAATAATACTATATCTTTCGAGTTTTGCATCTTTGCTTTCTAAAAAAAGAACAGAAAACTAAGTTTGATTCATAATGCAAATTATTTTTTTATAGGTGCTCACTGCCAGTTAAAAGTTTTGAATGCTTAAATTCTATTAGTGAATAATGTGCAACTCTTCAACACTCCACAGAATTATGTAATTTAGTTCAGTTCACTAAAAATAGCAATGAAATATCTTATATAGTTTTACCAAAATAAGAATTGAGAAGGCAGATGCAAAACAAAAATATTAATTCTTAAATCATTACAAAATAAATGAAAGAAACAAAACAAAGCAATGTTTTAGGAAACTAAATTTTGTTTATTCACTTGAGTAAGTTTTGGTGAAAGTGCTGTCATTGCTATTAAAATGGCTTCCTGAAAACAAAAAGATCAATTAAGTCACACACATGTAAAATACTTTTACACTACACAATCTGACTTAAACTTATTTAGATAATCATGTCTGGACAGATTACAAGTTGGGAACTGTCTATTAGATTATTATTTACATTGCACACACACACACACAAAATATCTTGCATAACATTCAAAGAAAAAAAAGTAAACCCCAATTGTGGAGGGGATAAATGTCATTAGTTATCATTCTTGCCAGGTCTCTTTCCCGCGATGGTGGATGTTTGTTTTGTTCCTGTATTTAGAGCCTTCTTGTAGAACAGTTTTGTTTACCCCTGTTTAGGGTGAATATTTGTACTATATACACAACTAGTTATTCATTTGGCAGCTTAAGTTTTGAAGAGCAGGGCTACAAGAACTTTGCCCAATGTGTCTCTTCAGAGAGTTAGCACTGAAGTTGAAGTTACAGTCTTCATAGCTGGCATTCTAGTATGAAGTCACAACAGCTAGAGATGGGAGAGGGGTGCAGTTGTGCCAAATTTAATTTTATGTTGCATTTGTCCACCAATGCTTACATTATTCATTAAAACTTGTTGCCTAGAAACCATCACAGACAAGATTCAATCTGGATCAATTTTTTTTTAGTAGGTATAGATGAAGGGTAAACAAATTGAATATAAAGAGATAAAGCCTAAACTGTTACATTGAATAGAAAGCACTTCACCTCTGTACGTATAGTCCTGCTGCCTTGGTTGGGACAAACATTGACATAATGTTGGAATATGTCTCTTGGATTGTGAGACTTAATGGTGGTATCTGACTCCAGACTTGCTTCAAGACCTTTCAGACCCCCAAACACAACTATGGCATGTCTGAAATACAAACACATTTATGGCATGTCTGAAATACAAATACAACAATAACATGTTTGGAATACAAACACAACTATGGCATGTCTGAAATAATAAGGCTTGTCTTCGAGTCCGAAGATTAGTGAGGAATGCAGTATTTCCCATGGCTGCGCAGCCCCAGCTGTGACCTACATATTTTGCCACATCCAGGGAAAGCATAACTAATTAACTAATTTAATAAGAGTGAGGCCCCTTTGTACTATTAAATAATTCATATAGTGTGCCAAAATATTATGGTCCACTAAGCTATGTTACACATTTCTTTAGAGAAGACGAGGCATTAAGTATTACAAATACAAAGCTAATTGATATGAGATAAATTGTGTACCCTTCCACTCTGCATTATATAAAATGTTAATATCTGTATATTTTTGTTTATGTTACCTCACACAAGGGATGGTAGCAGACTGTATTTAAAACCGGGACAACCAAGACCACAGACAGTCCAGAGCACATACCTAACAACCAGGCAGCCGTTCAAGACATTTTTTTGATGAAATAAATTAAAATCTAAGACATAGTTACTAACCTGAATTCTTTGAGCTCTATATCTTCAACTAATGTTCCTCTCTCTGAAGTGCCGATGATAAGATCATAACCACCCTCATAAGTGGATGCTGTGAACACTTGACTCAGACAGGACGCTAGCCTCACAGTATAGCCCCAGTAGATACCAGCAGCTTCCCTTGGTTCATTAGGTGACACAACTATACCAGTAAGATTCTTTTTATCTACAAACACAACAAGCACAAAAATAAACACAAAACAAAAAACTTTGGTTATTTTAGGCCTAGTTAAAAGTATGTGTTTTATCCCTTTAAACCCAATAGCTCCTATTTCCAGTTTGAAAAAATCTTCCCATACCCTAAACAAAGAGGGTAACTCTGAATAAGAAAATTCTTTAAAAATAAACATTTTGAAAAAACATTTAAAATCTAATACTAATAAATAAATAGACAACTTTAAAAAAAAAAAAGAATGATGTTGTTACAAAAAATATAGATTTTTAATACCGTAAGAATATAAAAAGCTTCAAAAGTACTAGGTGGGGGCTTCAGGCTACGAGCCTGTTTGTTTCTATAATTCTTTACAAAATGATAAGACTGAAACGTAAAAGACATTCTGTACTGCAGTAGGAGCTATTGGATTAATGGGACTAAGATCTTCCTCTTTACAAGTCTTTGTCTAGATTGTTTGTACCAGGAAAAAGAAGAAGAGGCAGCCAGCGAAAGTGATGGGAAGACAACACAAAGGAATGGACGGGCCTGCCATTGAAAGAGAGAGAGAAATGGAGAAAAATGGTCAACATCATGCATGGTGCCCCAACTTCCAACAAACAAAGGGATAGTGAAGGTGATTGATAAAAGTGTCAATTAAATGTAGTGAAAGTTGAAGACAATATAAACAACAACTAGATCTATGCTAGACGTCCATCAGTGGTGGAAGAGAACATTTCCATCCTTCAATCCATTAGAGTTGAATCAATAGGGTCATCACATTATGGACCTTTCATTGATCTCCTTTCTATTTCTATTTCATGATCTGCGATCTTCATTAAAAAAAAAACATTATATTTTTGTCACATAATATAATGGTTAACAATTGTAACACTTTTACATTTAGGTTATCATTTTAAAAAATATGATCTACTGAATAAAACAACACAGACCTAAAATAAATATGAATGCAGAGATAAAGTCCTTTTTCAACATCTCCAGAGATTTTAATATGATACATTGGAGAACAAAGAGTAATGCTACACTGAAGACTTAATAAACAGGTTAGAATATATCCCACTAACCATATCCACCCAACAGAATGCATAGTCGAAATCTCCATATTCATAAAACGACCAAGGTTAACAAAGCAGACTTTCTCCCAACACAAGTCTACAGAACCCTCCCCCCTTCATAAATGTATCCTTACAAAAATATCCAAGCCCAAAATTTAAAAATACTAATACTAAAAATCAACTGAATACAACTTATTTCTGACAGTCTTACATAAATCTTAGTCACATCAAGTGCAATATTTTGAGAAGGAGTGCTCTGAGCGTGCTTTATGCATGAAAATTGAGCTATACAAAAACAATTTTTTTATAATTAATTAGAGGCACTGCACTGGAATTTGATGGAATTTTAAAAGAAAAGAAACTCAGCATGTCTTGATTTAGTTTTAAATCTAGACAATTGGTCTTGGAAACCTGTGATCTATGAACCTGAGGATATCAAGTTTGTCAATTTCTCCAGCCAAGACTTAATGAGAGTGTCATGTGGTCAACACAAGGACAAATTACTTTGAAATAACCCTACAAATTTCAGGTAATAAGGTCATCTGGATGGACTCAACTTCAGACCATTGATTTGGAAGTCAATCACTTTATGACTCAAGCACCATGCTCCTTAATGAGTAGATCACTGACACATTAAAAAAAAAACACAAATTACAAAGAAGAGGTTACAAGGTAAGTCATAATTAAAAAAAAAATAGCAACAGGAATTTTTTGTCATGTACATGTCTAGTTCTAAAGAAAACTTTTTCAAAGAAATTCTGTTGCAATTAGCTCTTTTTTTTTCTTTGCTAAAATTGTTTTGTGTTTATACCACAGTGTATACTATAAGGATTCAGACGTTTTCTTCTCCCCTGAGAAAAGCTTCAGGAGTCAACCTGGAGGAAAACTCAAGAGCTTATGACCCTTAGGCTGCTTGCAGCACACAGTGATACATCCTAGCAGAACCTGGAATACTAGTGATTCCAAATTGTATGTATCTGGCATTTGCAGTTTCTTTAAACACAGAGGCTGCGCAGAAAGGGGAGAACTGCTGTATGGGAGACATCATTCCAAACATAGCTACGAGATGAACCATAGTCATTCAACTGAAGGAGGTCAACAATAATAAAAGGTAAATCCAGGAATATTGTGTTTTAAAAGCTTCCTTTTTTTTTTTTTACTATAACTGGAATCATCAAAAGTAAATACTTTTTTAAACTAGACTTATTATTAAAGTATTTTTTTTTTTTTATAATTTATAAAGTTACTTCTCTTTGCTTAGGAGTTAGGACAGTAGCATTGGGTTCAGACACCTTCAAAAAATTGAAATTGAAGCACAGAACTGATCAATATGTCATATTGCAGCAAAAGCTAAAAGTAACTTTTTTCATGATAATTTTTGTTCCTATTTTACAGCAACATATGAGAAAATTGAACAGCTTGAATTTTTTTTTTAGAATAATGGTAAGTAATGTCAGACAGAAGGTTCCCACTTGATAAAGTCAATTAACAGTGATCTCAAGCACTAATCACCTGTTGTTTGTTCATTCAATTTGACTGTCACTCGCTGACCATTGGGCACTGTCATGTTGAGAATAACCTCCTAGAAGAATTAAGAGCTATCATTAGATAAATGAATTAACATTGTATTTCAATAGATTTCAGATAGAGTAAAGACAACAGCCATTTCTTTTGAGCAAAATTGTTAACAATTAAAAGATTTAATAAGTTTCTATTAATATTTTTTTTGCTTAGTACATGTAATACTGATTTTGCTTTAACACAGTTGAGTTTCAAAGTTAGACTGTATATAATTAGCTTTAGTCAGATTTTGCATCCAAGATGTGTAAACTACAAAGGGTTCAACTTAAAAGATTAATGTTCATATTGAATATATCTGAGCATTTCATCTGGAATTTAAACAGATTGAATACAGGGTCCTTATTATCTATGCACAATAAATATATATTTCATTCACAGAACATAAAATAAATGTTAGCCATTTTAATGTGTACTATCCACCAAGTAGTACAATCTATCCAGCCATAGAATTTTAATATGAAAATTTACATGACAATTTAACCCTACCACAATGACCTATATTTTTCTTCAAGAAAATGTAATCAATTTTCTTGCAAAATCTAAATATGTGTCTATTATTTCATAATGACTGGATCTAGACAAGTATTTGTTCCTCTCCAGTGTGATGCAAGCTCATCGAGAAATCGAGAAAGAATTTAGAAGTTTCCAAATAGTTATATGCTTGTAGATAACTTCTGTTGTTAGAGGCAATGTGCTTGACAAAATGACTTGTGATAGTGATTTATTTAACACTCTATTTTGGAATGTGTTAGGAATTTTATATTGAGAGACCTCACACTTTTGTGTACACACACACACATCTAAAAGATGTTACAACTCTAGTTCAACAAAAACAATCATTATGCTAAATTTAAATCTGTTATCTACCCCGGAAGAACAGAAATTTTAGGGAAATGCATTTATAGACAAGTACATTTGACTAGACCAATAAAATTATCTTATACTATACATAGAAAAAAAAATATTCCTATAAGCAGACATTTGTACACATATATTACATGGAGGTCAACACTTCAGGCATATCTTTTAAGTTCACAAGTGTATTAGTATTAGGTTCCTATTGTTGACCAAATTTAAAATTGCTAAATTTAGACTATTTCAACTTTCAGCTAAAATATATGATTTAATTAAATTAGCATCATTTCCTATGCTATTAGGATTTTTTAAAAATGTTTAGCTAAAATTTCTGTTCAGAATGGGTTATGGTTGCAGATAGAAATATTACAGACAAGTTCTTCTTTCTTTAACCTAGTCCAAAGTCTCCTATGATTAATAGAGGATCCAATTTCTTCTGTCTAACATTGTTTAATGGATTATAGCAAGTAAACATTTTAAAATCTTAATTTAAAAAAAAATAATTTTTCAATTTTTTTTTCAATAGAAAATTATAAAAAAAACAATGAAATGCTGAAATAGGCATTTTCATAAAACAATTATTTCTATTTGTTCAAAATCACTATTTTAATGTTGTGTGAATAATTTGTTTGAAATACACAAGTACTAACAAAACAAACCTTTTTCAAACCAACATTGGCATATGATCCTGCTTCTTTCTTTGTACTGACAGGTTTGTTTAAAGTAACTCCCTCTCTATACTCACTGATGTCAGTCTCTCGCAAGTGGTGTGGAATATCTAGAGGGTTTAACAAGCCTGAAAGATTTAAACATACAAAATACTAGTCTCTCAGTGGTCGAGAGATATCTATGGGGTTCAGGAAATCTAAAAGATGCATACAATGACAGAACTTAGATTCAAGGAGAAACCTGAAATTTAACTAGAATATAAATAAATCTTGACTATTCCTCATTCTCTAAGATCAAATCTTAATCATTGTTACCTTTTGACTGTCAATCCTAAACAAGCCAGTCTCCAGTATTATGAATATTAAGTAGAAGGCTAATAAAGCATATATATTTTATCTGTTTTAATTATAGTGCTTGTGTTAGTAAAACTAACTGGATATAACTAAAAGAGTCTCAAAAGCTATTAACCAGAAAGCAAAAATTTTAAAAAATAATAAAAATTCAGTGAATGACATTTCAAATAGGACAGACTTATCCCTTTAAGACTAACTGAGCATGGCAACTAGTTAGTTTTGTAGTAAAAATGTTCACAATCTAATAGAGCCACTTTCTTCAATAGGCGATGACGTCATTTGTGCTATTTTATTTTGTGCAGTATTTTTTTTCTTCCCTTGGCACTTCGTCATAGTTTTTCATATGACGTCATTTTTTTTCTTTTTGTACGTTTGGGTGCATTCACGCCATCTTGCGCTACAGAGGCAAGCTGTATCTTTGGAGTTTCTGAATTTTTCATGTGCTTTACATAACTGGACAGCCTTAGAGCTTGCCTTGGTTATATTCTTGAAGGACTATTTGACCCCTGTTTAGGGTGAGTTTTATTTCACATTGTAAAGTTATTTTAATATGGATTCAGTTGTATTTGTATTTTGTAATTAGATTAGAAGAATCTATGTTCCATAGGGTTTCAAGTTCCAGATTTCAGGGTTCAGTCTGGGTGTGATATTGTGATGTTGTGAGTTTTGGTGCTACCCTGAACTTGGTATCTTCATCGTTGGTGAACATTCGTCTTGGCTAGAAGATACTTGTGTTACCATGATCATTTTTAGATGAAGTGAACTGAACCTATCACAGAATCTTTGTCTTGAAATGCAATTTTGTTGAGAACAATATTATTGGACATCATACTATAAGGTACTTATTTTGTTTGAAATACTATTTAAGTATTTAATTGAACTGTACTTATGAGTTATTAATTTTACATCATGCTATATATATTTGTATTCATTTTTCATTCCAATTAGTCATATGCAATTTCATTGTATAAAATCATTGAATTAAATTTATAGTTTAATTATAATCATCATACACATTGTTTATTAATTTATGTACAACTGGTTGTGTATGGTGTGTCTGTTAGGCTGTACCTTGGGACTGATATAGTTATTAAGTAAAAGAAATTATAATTAATTTTTTAACACACACACACACATTGCAATTAATATTACATGTTTAATACCTAGACATCGTAATAATTATTAATTAAATAATTAAAGTCCTGACACAGAGAACAGCAGCTCAAAGGACAGAGACAAATGTCATGAATTTGTAAAAGAGTCAACAGTGGTGACCAAAAGAATATCCCACTGGCTGGCTAGAAAAACAGATGCATGTAAAACAATGTTAAAAACAACAAGATAGTTTGATGTAAAGCATGGTTTGATTAATTTTTAAATCATACTAAATAATTACACACTAATTCTAAAACCTTATCATTTATCGACTGAAATATTGAAATGATATTGATGAAACACCAAAAATAAAATCATACCTGCATGTGAGAGATCTGGGTGAAAAGGGAAAAACGGTTTGCGTAGATACTGGGGACACTCGAGGTATTGTAAAATATGAAACAATTGTGTGTTCCCATGACCAGGTTTTTTCAAACCACTGAAATTTGTAGTTGTAGTGTCTTGCCTGTGTAAAGTCAAAATAAGTGACTGTCAGGAAACACTTATAATGGAAATAATTCCAAAGATCTTTATTACTTGTACATATAATAAATCCTTAAAACAAAAACAGGTCAAGAAATTAGTTTCATTTGTTGTTTTTTTGTGCTCACTGCTTCAAATGGAAATAGTTAACACTAGGAAGAACTACAACATTTGATCAAGATGAACAAAGAGTTGAGATTAGGCACTTTGGTTTACTTTGTCCACTGCTGTCAATGTACTGTACTGGAAGGGTATTAGAGAGAGATGAGCTTATGTTAGAATCTCATCATTGAAAATGATACTAGAATTCAAGTCCATGATTCTTTGTGTTAGAGCATTATAAAGCAGGTAATTCCATTGGAGAATGTAGAAAAAAAAATTAAAAAGCTGGAGTTCCAGGGAAAAACAACAACATAGAGACGAGTATCAGCCATACTAGAATATATAAGCCAAGAGTCTGTGGGCAAGTTTTAAGAACTAGGCTTTGATTAGACCATCATTTTTGGTTATGCTTAGGGCAGGACATGAAAGACGTGCTCATGATTAAATCTTAAAAGAATTGGTTTTGGGACATCAAAGAATTTTCAAACAAGAGTATAATGTCAAGTGTGTGTTTAAGTGGTACTCATTAGAGTTGGGTGGACTTAGGAGGGCACTATAATTCCCTGAATTAAAAATCCCAGCCTTCACCAAAATTAAAATCCCAGCCCACCAAATGCTTTACCACTCAGCCTCCTACATCAAAAATGCTCTAATGATAATTATATTAGCTGATATTATGGGTTTTTTTTTAAAGTAAAGTGCAAATAGTCTTAAGTTTAGTCCTGGAATTGGTAGTTGTGCTGGACACATGACTATGACACCTCATTAACGGACAGTCATAGAAAGACATGCTCTAAAGATTGTAAGGTCATGAAATTATGAAAAAGTTACTCCATTTAATCTAAACAATGGATGTTTTACAGTAATTTGATAAGAAATCAGACTGTTGGAAGATTTTGAAGCTACAACTTTGTATTTGTCTATAGCTTATGGGGAAGTGTTACTCGTCATTTCTAGCTTTTTTTTTTCTCAATCATAGCTTTGATTGTACAATTCAAATATGAGGTGCAAACAAAAAATTTATGAGAAGGAAACTTCTACACAGATAAATCCCCACATCATACTTGTCTCTCTGATCATCTCCAATAAGTGTCCATCGGACAACAACTCCAGTCAGTGATAACAGTTAAACCCAAATGCATCAGTTTGAGTGCCCGCTCTGGATCCTTTTGCTCCATTAGCACGAAGACACATGGAGGATAAGAATTTTGATAAAAAAATGTAATGAAAACTCTGAAGTGAAAACACTAAACAAACATACCCAGTATGAATCATTTCATCAAAGACAACAATTTCATCAACATTGAACACAGCTGCAGCTCGGGCAATCTAAAACAATGAGAATTTTAACATTGGTATTACAAGACATCAATCTAATATAAAGTTTCAAAATACACTTAAACTAGTTAGTCTTTTAATTCATGTATTGCACCTTTTCATGACACTGTGTCATTTTACAATGTTGATATTGTCATGAAATGAGATATGGTCATATGAATATCTTATTATATCTTATATATTACAGACGTTACTTCAAAAAAGAAGATAATTAAGTCCTATGTGTACCAATGAGAAAAAAAATGTATGGACAATCTAGTTGCATTATTTCTATAATAGAATGCTGGACAATTAATCAAAAGTAATTTGAATAGAAACAATAAGCTGAAAAGCTGTAATAAAATGCATCTCATTAGTACTTTTGATTTGTAAGAAAAATAGTTTCAGTGGAATTTATTTGTTTTTTTTCCCTTTTTAATGTCAAAATTACAGACGATTTCTTATTTGAGAAACTGAATGTTTGAACATTGTTACCTGGCCAGCAAGATATGCCCTTAGTTCTATAGACTGAGCATTATCTAATATAGATCCAGGGACAGCTATGGATACTGTATACAATCGACCACATCTCTCTCTCTTTCTCTTTGCCTCCTCTTCTGTTTTTGATTTCTGTTCTTGTTCTTTTCTTATCTGCTTCTGTCGCTCCATTTCTGCTATAAGCTTTTCTTCTCTCCATTTTCTTTTGAAGGCTTTTCCTGTAGAAATGAAAAACAATATTTTTAAACATTTATATAATAATAATAATAATTTTATTTATAAAGCGCTGTTAACAAACAAAATGTAGGCTCAAGGCGCTGTAACAACATTACAAACAAAAACACGAGAACTAAAATGACAGTTAATCTAAAAAAGTTTTAAACAGATAGTTCTTAATGTTCTTCTTAAAAGTGGTGAAGCATGTTGTCTGTCTGATATCAATGGGGAGTGAGCACAGGGGTTCTCAACCTGTGGGTCACGACCCCCTTGGGGGTCGATTGACCATTTGCCAGGGGTCGCCTAAGACCATCGAAAATATGGTTTGGTATTGTCTACTCTTCTGTTGCTGTATTTGTGTGTGTGTGGAGGGGGGGTCGCGGCAGAGTGGGGGATTGTAAAAAGGGG
This sequence comes from Biomphalaria sudanica, assembly GCA_036873155.1. Classification (NCBI taxonomy): domain Eukaryota; kingdom Metazoa; phylum Mollusca; class Gastropoda; family Planorbidae; genus Biomphalaria; species Biomphalaria sudanica. The sequence goes on along the minus strand of JAZGLO010000245.1, from coordinate 314,856 downwards.
TCGCCGAGCTTAAAAGGTTGAGAACCGCTGATATAGCACATATTGTATAGTAAGGAAATATTTAAACGCATTATGGACCACATATAGCCTATTTGGTTAAATCTATTACTATAATTCTACATTATATTTGAAAATACTTACTCTCTTTGTTACTATACTTTCCTTTCAACTGTAAAAAAAATAATTTTTTAATTGAATAATTTTAGTTATATTTATGCCTACAATAAAGGTGTAACTTTATTAAATTGAGAGACCATGGCTAGTCATTTTCACAATAAAAAAAAAATAGATTTATAAATGTTAATGTTATTCTTTAAAAAAAAGCATGGATCATCCACAAAATGCAAAATTTTTTGCAATACATAAATTTACAACTATATACATATAGAATAATATTATAGATCTAGAGTAAAATGACATTTTCGCACACTCCCTTATTTCCATGCACTGAACTAAATACCCCATCATCTTTTTTTCCAAGCTTGTTAATTTTGATAGCTCTGGCAAAACTTCACATTGGATATGCTCTATTTTTCTAAACTTTTGACAGGTTTATTTTTTTTGCAAGATAAAAGAGTTCTATTGGGTCAAAGTGACCTGGTGAGAAAATGTTTTTTTTTCCTTTCTCTAAAAAAAAGTAGGTTTTAGGTTAATGGGATTTTTTAGCCAAATAATGTATCAGCCAATCAAAACCCGTATAATACTCATCTGTCATGGACAGGAAACTAGACTAGATTAGGTTAGACTAGCTGGCTAGGCTTAGTTTGGTTAGACTAGATTATTGACATGACATTGTGACATGGATGGAAGAATGTGTGCGTGAGTTGGATGGATAGATCTCTGTTTGTGGCCTAGGTGGATGGAAATGTGTGGTGTGGATTGGGATAGCTGGATTGGATCTGATTGAATCAGAATGGAATGGATCAAGTCTGATCAATCAGCCTTTTTCTTTTAGTACTTGTCGCACAACTTGAACCGCATAGGCTAAATGATGTCAAGCTTTGGCTGTTTTTTTCTTTCTTTTTGGCACCTGGTTGATCAATAATTATTAGTCATCTCCTCACTTCCCCAGTGCACATGTAACTGACATCATTGATCAATAATGGTTAGCCATCTGTAACATGCTCAATGGAGGGGGACTGATGTAATGGTGTGTAAGTGTTACGTCTTGTTACATGATGAGACTCTCTTTAGAAAGACATCAACACCAAACGTCAAAATCATATTTATATAAATAATTTAATCTCAATTTATTAGTTAACACTGTAAACAATATTGTTATATCCCTATTGGCGGTGCGGTAGGGTTAACTGTAGGTTCAGCTGACACACGTGAACTCAGGCAAATCACTCAGGTCAACTGCTGTCGATGGACAAGGGACAGTACTGCTAGTACACACAAGTATGACTCGTACTATGGTCATGACATGAGGGACAGTGTGTTAAAAAGGACAGTTAAGTCCAGAACAGCAGGGCAGTAAGGACGGTGTGATACAAAGTGAGTCCTTGAAAATGTAGCTGTACGAGTCTAGAAGTAGACAGAGAGAGACTTGTAGTGTTTAGTAGACAGTTCTATTGTGTTAAAGCATTTGAAGTTGGTGTAGCCAATAGTGTTTTATTGGCTGTTGATGTATTTGTCATTAAACCGCCACATTGTTACTGGAAACTCTTGTTGTCAAGTTCTTGTGTTAGATGTGTTTAGAAGTGTTTACAGAAGGTCTGATTAGGAGAGAATGTAACAATATTCTGTTTATCTTCCTCCATTTTTGGTTCCCCCTCTTTTAACACGTATTCGCACAATTCCACATTCACACTAAGATGCGCACATAACAGTAAGACTATTTCTTTTTTTTTTTTCATGACAAGAGAGGTAAACTAATAAATATAGATCTATATAGATCTAGTAGTAATGGAAAATCAATCAGCCAGGTATACAGATGACCAACAATAAAATTGATCCCATGTGTAAAATCAGAGAAAAGTGATAGTCTATAGAGCACAAAATGCGGCAACAAATCAAGGACCCCTGTCTTAATAGCAGGGAAAGTTCTCCATCTTGACCTGGTACTAATCAGGGCTAGAGAGGAGGATCCTAGCAATGGAATTGAGATGCTACAGAAGGGTCTTAGGTGTATATGTGTATATATATATAATTTTATACTTACACTACTTTAAATTTTATAGAGATCTAGATTAATCTAGAATAATCTAAACTACTAGAGGCTAGACAGATCTAGATCTATATTTTCATCTATGATCTATTTCTATATCTATATAACTATATATAATATAATATATAGATCTAGTCTATAGTATGTACTACTAGATCTACATTATTATTTAATTATGTATACTCAATAGACTATCTATAGAGTATAGATCTAGAGTCTAGTGTAAGAGTAATTCTATATATTAGTATACTAACTACATCTAGATACAGTTGAATTGCATAATTTGCGATGATTTAATCAAAATTTAAATAATTAATGAATGGTTACATTAATTACTAGGAGGCATGGTGGCTGAAAAGTAACATGCTTGGCTTGCAAACCGGGGGTCCCGGGTTTGAATCCTGGTGGAGACTGAGATTTTTAATTTCAGATCTTTGGGTGCATCTGAGTCCACCCAGCTCTAATGGGTAACTGACATTAGATGGGGTTTGGGAAAAGTAATGGCAGCATAATGGCCGGGCATTGTGTAGCTAGGTGAAAAAACCTGGAAGTGCGAAGGTAAAAAACGACCGATAATTTAGAGATTGCATTTTGATGGGTTTTTTTTTACATAGGCCGTACTTGGAAATTTATTACACTTTTGAATGAAATGTGAGAAGTTTTAAAGTTGTGTTATCAATTACTTTAGAAAATGGCCTAATTAATGCTAGATTACGATTAGATTTGTACTAGATCTGCTATTAAATTTATTATTTAATAAGTAGATCTATCATCTATGAAACTCAATTCCAACTTTATAACTTATGATCTGGAGGTGTGTCTTTTCGGGCTAAGCCAGCGAGACGCTCTCATTTTACTTGTTCCATGTCAACCAGTGTTAGGTCAAAATGCCACAAAAAAATCATAACTTTCTAATTGTTAAACATACAGACCCAATACAGTCATACCATTGGAAAGTTCTTTTAAAGTATTTTAATGATGTATTAACGAAACATTGTTTTTTCAAAGATAAATTTCTTATTTCATCTTCCAGTCCCTACATTGTGCTGGCCACATGCCTCAACTCACATGGACATGACTAACCCTTGTCCCTGACATTCTTATCAGTTATTGTCTCAATAACTTATTGTTAACCATGCCACCATGGGTACCCGGCATGGGCAACAGAAAAAAACTACCTTTACATCATCTGCCCCATAGATCACAAGGTCTAAAAGGGGAACTTTACCAATTTTTTTTTTCATTAATTACAGCTGAACTGAAATGCCTCACTGATATCTGGTGAGTCACTAGGACTCTGTCCCTCAGCCTGCCTTCAGCATACAAACAATTAATTAATATTATAATTATTAGTATTAGACATAGAAAATAATAATTAAATTAGATTTAATTACTAAATAAATTTAAATTAGATCTAGAGTAACTTACATCTATCGAACACCTTCATTTTAAGGTACTTATCGAACACCCCATTGTATTTTTTAAAAATTCTCCTTTATTTCGTAGATACAATCAGTTTTTTTCTAGGTCTAATTTTTACGGAGATACACAAATTCAAACATATAAAATGTCGGCGACTGAGCTTAACTTGTTCGATAAACGTAAGTTACTCTACTCTCTAGTTCAGTCACTTCAGTAGTTGAAATTAGAAACTTGAAATAATAACGAATTTAATAAAGAAGACTTATCAAATAGAATGCTTACTTCAGACAATTGTAAAGGTGTTCTTTTATAAGAGATTTCATCGCCAACTTTGTTATTAATGTTAAGTTTTACATCTTTATTTTGTTTGTAATCTGTTGCCATTCTTATTCTAAAATTGTAAACAAAATAGTGTGCTATCTACAAACATTGATCAAATAATTGTAGTCTACGTTCTAGCAGTAAAAAAACATATGCCAACTTGTCCAAGACTAAAAGTGTGCTAAAATATAGGCTAGTATATCACTTTTTTTTTTCGTCAAAATAGCCTACTAAATTTTGCACACATATTCATAACACGATGTCAGAGTTCAACCCCACCCCCCGAAATTCCCCCACAGGTGACTTGGTTTGCTTTTTTTCTTTTCGAAGAGATGTTAATGTTGAACCATCACTTGGTCTTGCCCACAGTTGCTAAGGAGAATGCGAGGTTAAAACCCAGGTCCTCTCTTCAATAAAAAAAAAAAAACTAAAGCAAATTACAATCACCAAATTCCACGAGCCTAGCTTATAATCTAATTCAGGGGATATTGAAAATGTTGAAGTGCTATGGTTAATTTTTTTTTAAACTTTAATCAAGCTTCTGGAAAAAGAGTTTATTATGAATAGTATTCATAGATAACAACGTTAAATGGTCTATAGATCTAATATATTTAATCTAATAAAAAATATTTTTAGTTGCACAATTAAAACTGGGATTTTATGTTTATCACGTGAAAATCACAGTTGAGGATTGAGTTTATAAATAATATAAATAGATCTACTTTATGCCGTCTATCATATCTAATCTAGTCTATGGTCCTATGGTTAAGAGTAATGAAAGTAACATCATTTGATTAATAAACAACAGTTAATTTTTTGCCATAAATCTAAAGACCTAGAACTATATATATTATTGTGTCTCTTCAAGTCAAATTATAAAATTCACAGGTAATAATACACAATAAATCTTATATTGTATAATATGACAGGCCGTTTGTGTGTGTTTGTGTTTTTGAGTGTGAACAGTCATCCTAATTTTATAATTTTCTAGTCAACTAAAACAGGAAGTAGAGATTTTCTTGACTATAAGACTAAGTCCAGACTATACTTAGTATACTATAATAAAGCTCTCACTATTCTCAGTATAGTATCTTAAGTTAGTATCGATTTAAGGTCATCTGTTACTTAGAATCTTGGATAGATCTATGTCTAAAGACTAGATCTAGATCTTTTTAGACTCCACCATATTTTGAGTTTTCTTTGTAAAATCAATTTTTTTATCAATAACTAGATCAAGATCTATTATATTCTATACTATAGTGTCTATAGTGAATTATAGTCTATTATCCTATAGTATACTTATACTAAGTTATAGTTATACTGGGGTAATACTGATCTATAACAAAAATACTACTAGACTAGATTGTCACTAGATCTACATCTAGATATCTACAAAAACTTGAAATACTTCATCAAATAGTTTATAACTTATAATTATTTGTTACAATATCATGAATAGGAATAGATCTACGATCTAGTATGAAATAGTCTAGACATAGATCAGATCTATAATAATTAATAGATTATTATATATATTATCTGTCATTATACGATTATAATTATAGACATAGAGATTAGAGTATCATCATTAGAGTCTAGTGACAGTCTAGTCTATATAGTCACTAAGACTAAGTTAGTGACAATGACTAGTCACTCTACTAGACCTACTTACTTAAATACTACTAGTCACTAGTAGACCTAGGACTTAGTAGAGACTAGAGTGTACTGTAGATCTACTTACTAAATACTACTAGACTACTACTACTAGTCACTAGACTGACTGACTAAATCTATATATTAGTATATATGAATAATGATTTTTTTTTTTTGTCAAAGCTGGAGTGTCCTATTCAGTTTTTGGGTTTGGATGGTTTGGGCTTTCAGTAATCGAGATGAAAGCCTGGAATTTTCTATGGTCGGACAATGTCCCCCACAAAGCATTTCCCCTCTCTCCCTGCAGCTGATGTGACCAAAGGAATGGAATATCCAATACAGTTTGGGATCAGTAGCGCCGCAGGCTATAGCACAGTGTGCAGCAGCTGCCTAAGGCTAAGGGTCACCAGCTCCTGATTTTTCCTAAGGGAATTAAGTAGACTGAAAAGTTATAGCTACTGTCATCTTGTGGGAGAGAACCCAATCTGAAACCCAAAGACATAAAATAAAATGAGCTGAGAGTATGACATACCTTGTGAAAACCAGCTACCAATGTTGTAAGGCAGATAATGGATTAGAACCCACATGGAAAAAGAAATGTGGGCAGGCCTAAACACACCAGGAGGATGTCAGTTATCAGAGAAGCTAAGGATACTGGAATGACATAGAGGAGCCGATAAACAAAGTGGAAGGGTGTGGTTGCTGCTAGATTTTGGGAGTACACAGGATTACGTAAATGTAACCTAAATTGGTAAAAAAAAAAAAAAATTCTGACACCAAATTTATCTTTCTACAACAAGTAGATCTAGCAGCAGGATTGATGATGTGGAAGCAGATCTGCAACAGCTTGGGGTTAGGGCATGGAGACGAAAGGCCCAGGAGAGATCTGAATGGAAGGATGTGTTGAAGCAGGCCAGAGCCCTCCATGGGCTGTAGCGCCACTGGGATGGATGGATGGATAGATCTAGCAGCAGAGATATTAAGTTGAAAAACAATGTGACCTGTGATGTGGACTGAATTCACTTACCACAAGTGACTTGAATTTTAAATTTAATTGCATGTTGGAAAGCAAAGCGAACACATCTTTTATATTGCCCAAAGGCTGAGTATCTTGATACTTTCTTTTTTTTTTATGGGTCTAACTTTTCATAGCTAGGCTCTATAGATTAAAAGCTAAAAAATTGTCAAACTGTTCCATCAGAACTTTCCTTGAACAAATTTTTAAAATATATTTTAACAAAGTAATATCAATTCACTCTGTCAGTCTCTGTCTGGTTAAAAGTTTGTACACATTTTTTTCTCCCAATCTCAGATTAAGCTGAAATTGTGCACAATTATTTTTTTTACCATCATGTAAACCTTCACCAAGATACCACCTTTTCCCTCCCTCTTTCCCAACTAGTCCAGACGAGTGATAGGATCATAGCGTAGTGAGAAAGCTAAAAGCTAAACAAAAACTATTGGCAAAAATATTTCTAATGCAGAGATTTATTATGACTAGGTCCATTACTAATATAATTACATGACTGACCCAAACTAATTGATACAATTACACTTAATATAAGCTTTGTTGTTGTTTTTTTAAACTTTTAAAAAAAAATGTTTTTCTTGTTTTAAAAATTGTATTTATGGAGTCTATAATTCTTGACTAGTCAGCTTTGCATGTTTCTTTCTGTCCTGAGTTTCTTCAGCTGTAAAAAAAAACAACCAACTATTTAATGAACGCTAGCCTGCTTCGTCAACCAAATGTTTGCACTTCATGTAGTTTGCAGTAAATTTTAACAATATTTTAAATTTATTCTTCTAAATTGATAAAATGCATTTTTATAACAAAAAACATTGACTCAAACCCTAAAATTACTGTATTTATTCATCCTAGCTAAGAGTTCTATAATCTTTAATATTGTTGCATTAAAATATATGTTTACAGGTCTGTCCAAGGCAGCAAATTGTAAAAAAGATTTTTAGAGAAAATGGCTGCAGAATCATCTTCATCAGCCATGATAGACATCACAGTTAAAACGTTAGATGGACTAAATCGTACTTTCACTGTTCCAGAAAATGTAAATAATCCTATTCCATTGGACTTTCTACTTTGAAAAAAATGTTTTAGACTTCAAAAATTTTGTTTCAAATTGTCACACTGATGTTCTATAGGCTCTTCATTGATTTCTTGCAGTTTCTAATTTGTGCATAAATAATTATATTATTTGTTTTTTGTTTTTTTTTTAATCATTAATTTCTCAATACATTTTATTTGTAGATTAATGTTCGTCAATTCAAGGACAAAATCAGTGGATCAATTGTAAGTGTTCAGCTGATGTTGCTTTGTGTATTTAATTATACCTAAATTAGGTTATCGCTACTTGTCAGATCATATCTTTAAGTTTGGTGTGTAGATCATTTATACTTTACAGCTAATTTATTGTGATAGTTCAGCTTATCTGATATTCACAGGGAATCACTGCTGATGCACAGAGGCTCATTTTCCAGGGCAAAGTAATGCAAGATGAGAAGATTTTAAAGGACTATGGTAACAAACAATTCAGTTATTTACTGTTAATTTGTTAATATAATCACTTTTTATCAAATTCAAATGCAAATAAATGTGACTAATAATTTTTCAAGCTTAGCTATGTCTCTGTAAGAAAAAAAATTATGACATTTCGATTAAATTTGTTTTAAATCTATCAGTTTACATGTATATTTTGTTTACTATGTTTTAAAGATGATAGATTAGTTATTTGACCTAATGTTTATATTATTATAGATATTCATGGTAAAGTTATCCATTTGGTTCAAAGACCTCCTCCATCAACACTAACTGGAGCAACTCACACAACAGCCTCATCAACAGATGCCAATCCCCCAGGAAGAACACACATCCCAATAGTAAATACATTTTATATTTAGTCAAAGATTTTCTTAAAGGCTTAATTAAGATTTTTCCAGTTAATTAGAAAGTTTTGTGGCCATCTCAATATCATCCTTACTTTTGTCTCCCAAAAGAAGTCAGGGATCCTTTAGAGCAGTAAGGAACTTACTGAATGTCAACAAAAAAAATCTCAACCTCTACTATGAACTAATTTTTGCAGCTCCCACTCAGCAGTCAAGTACTCATACCACTTAGCAGCCATGTACTCACTCATACCACTTAGCAGCCATGTACTCACTCATACCACTCAGCCATCACATGTACTGACTCATACCACTCAGCCATCGCATGTACTCACTCATACCACTCAACCATCACATGTACTTAAGACAGGAAATGTACTCTGAGTTAAAAGCTTTTTTTTTTTTACCATTAACTTATTTACTCCAAAGCCTGCCATTAAATGTGAGGTGCATTGGCTGAGCGGTAAAGCACTTGGCTTCTAAACCGCGGGTCTTGGGTTCAAATCCTGTTGAAGACTGGGATTTTTTATTTCGGGATCTTTGGGCGCCTCTGAATCCACCCAGCTCTAATGGGTAACTGACATTAGTTGGAAACATTAAGGCAGTTGGTCATATTGCTTAAATAATTTTTTTAACGAACAGGCCGATAGCCCCAGTGTAAAAGCTCCCACGTGGTAAAATAGGTATTTTTGAACCTTTTTTATATTCTAATGGTTTTAAAAGTATATATTTTTTGAAACTAGACATAGCATTCTATTTTTTAAAGTTGTTTGTTTGTCAGGGTGTCCGCGGCCTCCTGAAATTCCAGGATGTCCTTGAATCTCCTGGAATTTCAGAAAAAAATTTAAAAGTCCTGGAAATCTCCTGGAATTTTAAAATATCTCCTTGAATGTCCTGGAATTTCGCCAATCGAAAAAAAAAACCGGCATAAAAAAATTCGGCACCGTTTCTGCGGATGGGCCATCGCGGCAGAAATAGATTCGAAATGACCGTTTCCGAGTTTGCGCAAAATGTGTTTACTGCTCCTTGACAATGGATAGATCTAATCTATTTATAGATCAGTTTCGTTATCAGATCGCTTTTTCACTGAGCACGTTGATTTTTATCAAAACTACATTACATAACTTTTTAAGGGCTGGCCGTGTCAATAAGCTGACCAGTGACGCGTCTACACTGCCTTTCACCCACTTGTGAAGCGCGACCTCGGGATTGAAGATGGCCTTGGCTCAAGCGAGCATTTCACCTGGCATTATAATGATTATTTTCTGAAGGCCCCTCCCTCACCTAAAATCTTGTTGTAACAGAGTGTTTTTTGCGTAAATCATCTAGACTCTAGCTAGAAATAATATCTATATTTTGATCTAGTGAAGATAATTCACAACCTAACTTGAAAACTTAGTGCATTTTAGTCAATTGAATGATCTCGATACATCTAAGGTCTAGATTAGTCTAGAAATAGGCCTACGCTAGATTCTAGATTTACGTTAAATCACTAGAATATAGTGAAGATAAGCCTTGAAAAGTCTGCGAATTTTTGTGACTTAAATTAGATCTAGAGTCTGGATTTACGGTAGATTCGGTGAAGATAATTCTCACATAGCTGTGAAAAGTCCGCGAAATTTGTGACTTAGATCTAAAGTCTTGATTTACCGTAGATTCAGTGAAGATAATTGTCACACAGCCTGCGAAAAATCCGCGAATTTAGTGACTTAGATCTAGAGTTTAGATTTACAGTAGATAGTTGAAGATATATCTCACACAGCCATGAAAAGTCCTCGAATTTTAGTGTCTTTAGATCTAGACTCAAAATTTTACACACTAAATCATTAGAATCTAGTGAAGATAATTCTCTCACAGACTTGAAAAATCCGCGAATTTTTGTGACTTACATCTAGACTCTAGATCTACTGTAGATTTAATGAAAATATTTCGCACACAGCTGTGAAAGCCTGTAAAAGTTATTTCGGTCGTAAAAGACAGGGAAACTACATAGTTGAAAAAGAAATTGTGCTTGAAAAAAAAACGTTAATAGGCCTATCCCCCCCCCCCCCCCCAATCAAAATATAAAAATCCAAAAGCCATTATTTAGTAAGCAAATGCCAACTAAACATACAAATAGGCCTGTACGTTACAGCCTCTGTTTATGAGGAGGATTTAAGCACAGTTAATAAAACAATAAAACATTACATACACCTAGGAACTAAAAAATGTAGCCTACATTTCCACCACAGAGAAGGCAACTCTAAGAATGTTTCTTTTTTTTTTTTTTAAATGGAATAGTAATCATTTGTAATGTTCTTTAATAAATCTTTGAAAAGAAAAATGGTTGTTTTAGGTTTTGGGATGGCAGTCAAGTTGTTACTTGATTAAAAGATACATTACATTTTCTGTGGACATACCAAGCTGATGACTACTGTTCTGGGTGGGATGTCGGCAAGATATTTATTATTTCAAAATAGTTTTGTGTGTGTTTTACAATGTGGGACACACACACACATTATTTATATATATATATATATATATATATATATATATATATATATATATATATATATATATATATAATAAGGCTTGTCTTCGAGTCCGAAGATTAGTGAGCAATAATAGTAATCAACTTTGACTATTGTTATGTAATATTTTGGCGTGAATTTTATGTCCTGGAATTTTAAAATTTCTCCTGGAAAACTCCTTGAATTTCATATTGACTTTGTGCAGAAACCCTGGTTTGTTTATATGTATTAGATCTTAAATTTAATCATTTTTTCAAAATAATTATTTTTTAGTTTGTTTTTTTTTAAATCAGGGTTATCCCTCTTTTTCTTAACTGGAAATAGGAACTATTGGGTTAAACTCTCAATGCTTTGTGTGTGACTTCATTTTTTTTTAAAATAATTCTTTGAATTGTTTTATATTACTTCAATTAATGCTTGCATATAATAACACTAATTATAGATTTTTGTTGTATCACATTACACATTCCAGGATAGCAACCTTTTTGATGTACAGATTCACCTTGGGCGTATGAACCAATTAACACCTAATAACAGAGAGGCCAGAGCTAGAATAAGACAAGCAGACTTTAACCTTGGCCTGATAAATGACCTTCTCACACTTTTGGAGGTAACTATTAAGTCAATCCCTTTAGGAAAAGTTTAATTAGGGAATCCAAGCATCTCTCTGACTGCTGAGAAGGATTTCAATCAGCAGATAGGCCTGGAGCAGTAGCTCTTTACCCCTAGTTTTTTCTGATGGTTCCATGCTCCACAATGAACTACCATTACAGGGTTGGGGTACACCATATTTGTAGTGCTGCTAATGAATTTGCAATACCAGTGACCAGAGGCAGCCCACATAGACGTTTCTTTATATTTACGTTATGTGACTGCAATGCACAAGGCAGCTTGTTGGGACCAGGCCAACAGATTTTTAATTCCTACCCTTAAACGTAATTTTTCTCCCATCATTAGCCTGCTTACACACAACAGAGATTTTCTCTTGGGTACTATGTTGAGGCCCTAAGAGCTGTAATCTAGATACATTGACATATTCATCAAGGGCAGAAGATCACAAGATTTGGATGCTGTTTCTGACATATTTATTTCTATTGAAATGAAACTCTTTTTTCAATTCAAAAACAAAACATGTACATTTGGATGTCAGTGATAAATATACACAAACTTATGATATTGGGAATAGAATAAAATAAAATTTTCTAACTATTTTTGTTTATAAATTGGAAACAGTAACTTCCTTTCTGATTAATTTTTTTAAAAAAAGCCCAAAACTTAATTGGCCACGAAGAAAGTGAACAATAGCTTGCCATCAAAATATTTTAAAGATGGAGTTGTAATTGTGTTGAAAATGTAGCTCTTGATTAAAATTTAGTGAACCAAATCAACATTTGAGGAATTTAAATATATATAAATATATATTCGGGTTAGGGCTAAAAAATTAGTCATACATAATATAATTTCTTGACACTAAGGACATAAAGTGTCATTTGAAATTGTTACAATCATCAATAGTGCTAGATGTTACGATCAAACTTGATGCCAAGATGTCACGTTGAAACACAATCAATGATCGTAATTGCTGAGGATTCAGAAATCGTCAGTTGATAAGATGATCACCTAGAAGTTGCTAATTGATAAGAGGATCATCTAGAAGTTGCCAGTTGTTAAGAGGATCATCTAGAAGTTACTGGTTGACAAGACGATCTAAGTATATTATTATATATTCAATGAAGTAACTTCTCTTCGTCTAAAACAAATACTTTAATTCAAAACTTGGAAAAGCTATTCACAAATAATTACAATGGTTAAATGTACTTGAATAGAATAACTGATCTACACAATAATATAATTGAGTTCTAACACTAGACTCTTTTACATGTTATCTCTAAGACGTTCCACACAAGACTACTGCAATCTAGAATCCTTCCCGGGCTTTAGAGCGTTATCATGTGACCAACATCTCTACGCTACAAGGCCAACCAATAAATGCAGCTCAAAGTACAATAATTACTACTTTAAACCAATCATATTTATTTCAAAACATAATCCTGCTGCGTGATAGAAAATTCCTGAGGTAGCTAAAATTCTGCCGACAAGCTAAATATAGACTATGGCTAAATATAGATATAGTGTACGTGACAGAAATATCCTAGTGATAAATAGAACCAGGTTAGACAGAAATCCAGTTTTGGTAACTTAAGGAAAGAATGTATTCTTCTATATGAGCACACAAGTTCAGTAGTGATAACTTAGTACAGATACAAATAACTCCATAATGTATGATTCTTACATCAAACAAGCTTTAAGCTTATAGCTACATTAAAATACTGCAAGCACTCGTGTTCTCACTTCTCTTTCCACTAGTCACTCAGTTCAACTCCTAGCTTCATTCTAATTTCCAGTCTTTTCAGTTTGTACAAAGTTTATTCTGTTCTATTGAAACAGCAAATATTCAATCTTTTACCAAGTTAAACTCCACTCTTTTTTCTAGTTGGGGACTAGCCATTGTTGCAATGCAATCTTACTCTATTAACATACTTCTTGGTTTGGAATTCTCTGGATCATTTAGGAAGTGTTTTTTGTTGTTTTTTTGTTACAGCAGTCCTCAAACAATGCTACAGCTGAAGAGCAATCAGCTGCCTCTGCTGGCACCAACAACCAGGCTGAATCCATGGATACCACACCAACTGCTGAGACAGAGAGACAGGAGCCTGAAGGAAGTACCACACCACAACAGAGAAGTACAGATACATCTAATGGAGAAGGGTTTGTTACTTTAAATGCTTACCTAGCAAGCAAGTTAAAACTACATCTAAAGCTCTAGATATATCTTTGAATATATTTTTCATTGTATTCACCTTTTTTATGTTTAATACCTGCTCTCTAGTATTGCATCTTTATTCTTGTAGCTATTTAGTCTCATTCAAAAGGTTGTTATTGTATGATGGCATATGCACCTTTGAAAAACTTTCATTGTTTTAATGATTATTTTGTTTATTGTTCTTTAAGGCATAACAAAATAATGTAATAGTATAAACATTGAAATTCTGCGTGAGAAACAATTTGTCTTATTTCCTTACATTTTGTAAGCCTCAAGAACAATAGAAATATTCTTTATGTTTGAAGGAGCAGCCTTATTGAAGTGATCCACAATTCTTAGAAGCAGACGCACTATTATTTTCCACAGGGTATTCTTAGCTACAGAGCTGGCAGATTTCCTGGACAGGTTATTGATCATAAATGAAAGGATTATTCCTTACATCAGACGTTACAGAGATATTCTTAGGAGTGAAGAAAACTTCACAGAGACATCAACAGTAAATAAGAATGTTTGGTTTTGTTTTTGTGTCTGGCATTTTTAATTTTTTATTAAACAAAGACATCATTTGAGCTAAGGCCATTTTTAGCCTCGAAATAATAAATTGTTTAAATATTTACATACTTTCAGCTACTTGAAATATTTAGTATGTTATGTTTACATCAAATATGGCAACCAATCCCTAACCTCTTGCCTACTTGTCGTATTGACAATATTCCTTTTATCTCCTTGGAAACCCTTTTAATTAAACTTTGACAAATATTGTAATGTATATTAATCTGAGTGCCCAATGTTACATTGAAGCCTTTAATTCTGGGGTTACTGACATAAAAATTTAAAAAAAATCTACCTCATCTCTAACTGCTAATGTTGATAAATTGGAAACTGTATATATTTTTTATCTAAACCATTGAATGCTGGTTATTTTTTCTGCATACATATAGAGATTGTGTAAATACTTCTATTAATATAATTTAATTTGAGAGATTGTGTAAATACTTCTATTAATATATGTATATTTGCTTTTCTAGGAAGCCCAAAATGCTCAGGAAGTTGTGAATCGAATGTCTGAGGCCTTACATGCCATGAGTCATGTGTTTCATAGTCTAAGTGATGTCACTGTAGATATGTCCACCAGTGTACCCAGGCAAGGAGTGGCTACTCCTCCTGCACCATTTCACCTTCCAGGGACAACTAGCATGGCTATACCTATACATGTAAGAGAATCTTTGTTATCTAAATGTTTTTCTTTTATCAAGAAAGGGTGTAACATGTTCATCATTTATACAAATGAAAAGGGGGAAAAAAACTCTTTTAAACATAGTTTTTTGTTGTTTTTTTTAAACTAAGATGTCTCTAGATCACAAGGTAAGTTTCTATCTCAATGGACAGGTTTATTAATTGACTAGCAATGTCATCAGTTTTTAATTATTTGTGGGAGATACTATCAAGAATTCAGTGATCATTTAAGGTCTAGATAAAAATGCTGGTCAGAATCTGTGGTTAAAAGCTAATTTTGATTGTTAATCAAGACAAAGTTCTATAAACCTTTTATTGTATTTTGTGAACCAGATGAATGTGAGAGCCAGGCAAAATGGCAATGGTAACAGACAGCGGTCTCAGGAGACAGCAAGCACAACCACCACTAGTTCAACTACTACCAACCCAGCTACACATGCCACAGTCTCTGGTGGAACAACCCCTGTTATCAGTTTCTCAGGTGGCAGAAACACTGTCCCAGATCTGAGCAATTTTACAGTGAGTACTTCTTGTAAATCCACTACACTTTACACTAAAGAAACTGTCCATAGTGCTCTCTTTACATTAAAGAAACTATCCATGGTGCTCTCTTTACACTAAAGAAACTGTCCATAGTGCTCTCTTTACATTAAAGAAACTATCCATGGTGCTCTCTTTACACTAAAGAAACTGTCCATAGTGCTCTCTTTACATTTAAGAAACTATCCATAGTGCTCTTTTTACACTAAAGAAACTATCCATAGTGCTCTCTTTACATTAAAAAAACTATCCACAGTGCTCTCTTTACACTAAAGAAACTATCCATAGTGCTCTCTTTACACTAAAGAAACTATCCATAGTGCTCTCTTTACACTAAAGAAACTATCCATAGTGCTCTCTTTACACTAAAGAAACTATCCATAGTGCTCTCTTTACATTAAAAAAACTATCCACAGTGTTCTCTTTACACTAAAGAAACTATCCATAGTGCTCTCTTTACATTAAATAAACTATCCACAGTGCTCTCTTTACACTAAAGAAACTATCCATAGTACTCTCTTTACATTAAAGAAACTATCCACATTGCTCTCTTTACACTAAAGAAACTATCCATAGTGCTCCTCTCTTTACACTAAAGAAACCTCTCTCATCTGTCTCTTGGACTTCCATCCTGGGGGGAGGGGGGGGGCTGTTACAGTTCACATAACCAAATCATGCCAATTTTCCACTCAGCAGTTGTTCTTAGCTGTACATCGAGAGAGAGAGGCTGGTCCATTATTTCATGTTTTCTGTGGTTGACCCTTTCTTTATGCTCCCTCCACTCTTCTTTGAAGGATGACTTGTGACAGTGAGTCATGTCTTGCAATATGACCAAACCAGCTCAGCTTTCATCTCTTCACAGAATTGAGCTCTTCCTTTTTGCTAGCCAGTGAGTTGACTTGTAAAAGTACAAACTCCTTTGTCTTCTCTTCCTGGTATTCTTCTTCTTGCCAGCTTTTTGCTGCTGAGCTGTCAGCTCTTTTGCAGACTGTGGTAAGGAAAAATAGTGTGCAGTTTCTCTTCAGTTGTTCAGCACTGCCGTACAGGGTGTTGCACTGTAGTGGTAGTAGGGTCTGCCTAAGGTGGATTAGGAAGGGGCATTCAAAAAGGATATGGTTTATGGTTTCATAAGGGTGGGCGCAGCGTATACAAAGGGGGAGTTGTGTGGAATTAATTTTATTGAGACGGTAATTTAACAGAGGTGTGTGTCATTGTAGATTGCTCTTTGCGGGGGAGGAAGTTAATACTGTCCAGTTTGTTAGGTGTGTTCATTTCTGTCTGTGTTTCCTGTTCCCCATTGGTTGAGCCACTCCTCTTTGTCATTGTTGATTAACATTGACCTTAGGGTGAGGTAGTTAACAGGTCTATCTGGTTGTTCCATAGATGATCCTGCCTTTGATAGTATCTGCCCTTTCATTTCCCATGACACCAATGTGTCCAGGGATCCACTGTAAGTCTCTTCCTGGTATTTGATACCCAGCATTTTTCTATAGTATTTACTCTCGAAGGCTTGAATTCTCCTTTCAGCCTCAGCTTTCAGTGTCAAACTTTCACAACCATACATACTAGACTTCAAGAACAAAAAAAAAAAAATTTTAAAGTGTTCTGTTAAAATAAATTGTTTGAATAGTGATGGAGAGTTTTAATAATGTGAACAAATCAATTTTATTTGTATATAGAACACCTAGAGTGACTGTTTGATAGTAATCATGTTTGAACTTAATCATTTTTTTTGTTGATTTGTTGAAACAAATGTTTGTTCTTGTTGTTTTTCATTATTTAATATTAGATTTGAAAAAAATTTAGCACTTTCAAATGTATTTCATGCTTGTCTCTGTCAGATTCCTCCTGTGACTGTACCATTGACCAGCACAGGGGATTCAGCCATGATGGTGGAAGTATTCCCTACAGGAGTGACGGTGCATGATATCAGAGCAGTTGTTACCCAGGAAGTAGTGGACGGACAGGGCTCTAATAGTGAGTGTCATTTTCAATTCAATATGATCTCTAGTATTTTTTTCACTTTTGTTTTGTTTTGTGGTGATGGGTTTTTATATATAGTTTGAAGATAATGTTCTTTTTTTTCTTACCGCATTTACTTTCCTTCCTAATCCATCATCAAGATTGTTTCATGCCCACTTGACAGAAACATTGCACAACTAATCATGAAGAGCAATATTGGGAGGGAAGGCTGTCCCAATACCCACACTGACTATGTAGGCCTCTGTGAAGTGTGTTGTCTTACCCAACACTTTCTTCTTCTTTCTGATCAGTTGTGTAATGAGACTTCAGAATTAGAAAGAAGGGACTGCTGAATGATTAGAGAACTGACAAGATTGATTAACAAAATTATTCATTTTCAGCCTGTATATATTAGAAGAGTATTTTATTGCTACTTATCTAATAGGGTTAGGCTTAGTTGATTTCAAGAACACAAGTGCAAGTATATAAAACTAGTTATTTCATTATGGGTTGATTATATTTCTCTGTACTTACCAGGTGACAGTGGACCATCTAACATCACTGTTGTGTCTGCAGCTACCATTGACCCAGTTGTAGTCACAGCAACACCCAACCCAAACCCATCATCAACTGCTTCGACACCCTCCTCGGCTGTGCCGCCTCCACCACCCCCATCTACCCCACGCACCACAGATGCCGCCAGCTTCACAACCACAACCTCTTCCTCCTCCACGTCAACCTTCACCTTCAGCCCAACAACCAGTGTGAATATTGCTGGTGTTCCTCCTGGTATCGGCATTGCCCAGATGCCCAACTTGCCAGGTCTGCCTACAGGAATGTTGCAAAATATTTTAGGATCAATTCTCAACTCTCATGGTAAATTACCAATCAGTATTTAGTGTAATGTAGTGAGTGCTTTTATTTTAATAATATATTAAATGTTAGTGCTCATTAAAAATTTTACTTATATAAAGATTTTTAACATTTTTTATCATAATCTCCTTTCATACTTCAAGATTTGCATAGGGCAGGGTGTCCGCGGCCTCCTGAAATTCCAGGATGTCCTGGAATTTCAGAAAAAATCAAAAAGTCCTGGAAATCTTCTGGAATTTAAAAATATCTCCTTGAATGTCCTGGAATTTCGCCGATCGAAAAAAAAAACGGCATAAAAAAATTTGTCACTGTTGCTGCAAATGGGCCGTTGCGGCGGAAATAGATTCGAAATGAGCATTTCCGAGTTTGAGCAGAATGTGTTTACTGCTCCTTGACAAGAGATAGATCTAATCTATTTATAGATTAATATCGTTATCGGATCGCTTTTTCACTTAGCACGTTGATTTTCATCCAAACTACGTCACATAACTTTTTACGGGCTGGCTGTGTCAATAAGCTGACCAGTGACACGTCTACACCCCCTTTCACCCACTTGTGAAGCGCGACCTCAGGATTGATGATGGCCTTGGCTCAAGCGAGCATTTCACCTGGCATTATAATGACTATTTTTCTGAAGGGCCCTCCCTCACCTAAAATCTTGTTGTAACAGTGTTTTTTTTTGCGTAAATCATCTAGACTCTAGCTAGAAATAGTATCTAGATTTAGATCTAGTGAAGATAATTCACACCTAACTTGAAAACTTCGTGAATTTTAGTCAATTTAATGATCTCGATACATCGAATGTCTAGATTATTCTAGAAATACGCTAGATTCTAGATTTACACTAAATCACTAGATCTAGATCTAGAATATAGTGAAGCCTAGAAAAACTCGCAAATTTTAGTGACTTAAAAATTAGATCTAGAATCTAGAGTAGATTGGGTGAAGATAATTCTCACATAGCTGTGAAAAGTCCGCGAATTTTAGTGACTTAGATCTAAAGTCTTGATTTACGGTAGTTTCAGGGAAGATAATTGTCACACAGCCGTGAAAAGTCTGCTAATTTTAGTGTCTTTAGATCTAGACTCAAAATTTTACACACTAAATCATTAGAATCTAGTGAAGATAATTCTCTCACAGACTTGAAAACTCCGCGAATTTTGTGACTTAGATCTAGACTCTAGATCTACTGTAGATTTAATGAAAATAATTCGCACACAGCTGTGAAAGCCCGTAAAAGTTATTTCGGTCGTAAAAGACAGGGAAACTACATAGTTGAAAAAGAAATTGTGCTTGAAAAAAAAACGTTAATAGGCCTATCCCCCCCCTCCCCTCCCCAAACAAAATATAAAAAATCCAAAAGCCATTATTTAGTAAGCAAATGCCAACTGAACACACAAATAGGCCTGTATGTTACAGGCTCTGTTTATGAGGAGGATTTAAGCACAGTTAATAAAACAATAAAACATTACATACACGTAGGATCTAAAAATGTTGCCTACATTTCCACCACAGAGAAGGCAACTCTAAGAATGTTTCTTATTTTAAAAAAATTGAATAGCAAACATTTTTAATGTTCTTTAATAAATCTTTGAATAGAAAAATGGTTGTTTGAGGTTTTGGGATGACAGTCAAGTTGTTACTTGATTAAAAGATAACTTTTAATACATACATACATACATAATAAGGCTTGTCTTCGAGTTCGAAGATTAATGAGCAATAATAATCATCAAATTTGACTATTGTTATGTAATATTTTGGCGCGAATTTTATGTCCTGGAATTTTAAAATTTCTCCTGGAAAACTCCTTGAATTTCATATTGACTTTGGTGCAGAAACCCTGATAGGAACATTAAATCCTTTATCTGTGCATTTTGCATTTAGTGATACATCAGGTTTCTTTGTAGAAATAATATCCTAATTGTTTCTCTTACTAATAATCATTTGAATAATGTCAAAATTAACAAATAATAAATAAAAAAATTTCACTATTAATTTAACAGTATTTATCAATAGAACATTTCTTTGAATCCTAATTTTTTTTTTTTGTTATATTAATCTAAAAACAAAAAAGTTGGAATACTAAAATGTGTTTCTACTCCAGGTGTGCGTCCAGGTCAGCCTGTCCAAGTCAATGTCCACCAGGTGACCTCAACACCTGCAGGTCTAAGTACTAGAGTATTAAACCGTTCTCACAGGCAACATCAGGCTAGTGATATTCCCCTAGATGGAGACGTTCATGTTGGAGAAGGTATCTACATGACATTGTGTGTGGTCCATTGTTATGTACAGAATCCAATATATTACCGGTATTGTTTCTTATGGCATAGTAGATGAAGTGGACGTTTTTTCAATATCTAGAAGTAGTCTCATTTTAAGTACATAAACTTTTAACATTCCAATGTAAGAGTTGCAGTTTATCAGGGCTATTGTTTCGTAATTCTTAACTTGCTGTTCTTTTTTAAAATGTTTGGTTTGTATTGGGGGGGGGGGGGGGGGGGGGGTTGTAAGAAAAAAAAATTTTTTTAGTTAAATCTCTTTGCTACATAGATTCTCTTGTACATAGTGGAAGTAGTAACTAGTGAGTGGATCTGTTTGTTTTTTAATTTTGCATTTTTTAAAATCAATTTTCTGGCATGTAAACAGGTCTAACACTACCTAGAAACCAGCCCACTGCTGATGCATCACTTCAGACTTCTGGGACTTACACTGATGCCCAGTCAGCCCCCCACACTGATGCATCCACCAACACCTCACAACAAAATGTTAACACTGGTAACTCTGCCAACTCCAGCATCAACTCCAACTCTGGCCTTAGCTTTGCTTTCAACACTAACAGGGATGGCAGCTTTTCACGGTAGACTGTTTTAAAATGTATTCATTGATATGAATAGACTACAGTTAGCCGTCTCATTTGATTTATTGAATAGATTATTAGCTAGTTTATACAATGTGTGAAAAGAGCTATATAGAGCTAGGAGATCAGCATTCAATGTGACAGTGGAGACACATTTGGTATCAGATGCAAGAGTTCTAAGAGGCAGTCTCTGCTCAGTTACTCCTGTTTGTGACCTGTAGCATTACTCCATGATTCCATTTGTAGTCCTTTCTGCTCCAATGTAATTACAGCTCATCTTGACCTATAATTAATAGACATGTTTGCCTATATAGAAATTTTAACTCACAAAATTAGAAAGGCCTCACATTTAGGTAAACAATAAGTAATATACAAATGCAGATTCCTTGACATTAGTAGACATTCTGCCGTCTCGAAGAAATGTTAGATTATGCCAAAATGTACAAGAGATGGTTGCTGACAGTTATGTTTGCTATATGGATCAGATAGAACCAGTCAGCAATGAGGAAAATATACCATTAGAAACTAATTCATACATGCTAGGCATAAAATTCATTGTCTATTAGAGTAAACTTTTCAACTGCATTTGTACTACAACCGGGATGTCTGACTTTTGTGAATGGTAATTTAAAATTGTCTTGTAGCTAGAATTATATTTATATAGAGTGCATATGAGAAACATTTTATTAATAAATATTTTGGCTTTAAAAAAATCCTAATTAGTTTTTATTGTGCTATGTGATAATAGCAGAACAGATCCTAGCAGCCCCTCTCACAGTCGCCTTAGTGCCAGTCTACGTCAGAATCTTCAGAGACCTACTGGGACTAGGGACTCTGGCTCACAAGCATCAACACCTAGACATCAGGCCTCACATATGCGAACCCCAGGACAAAACCCATTTTCTGCCCGTGGCTATGTAGACCCATATCTTCCCTGTGCTTCTAACTTCTACACTTCTGAACTGGCAAGAAATGCTTTCAGAAACATACAAATACAGATGCAGTCTAGAGGACAGCCACAACCTCAACAGGTGGGATATTATTATTAAGTTGTTTTTTATTTTGAAAATATATCAATTTAGCTGGAGGAAAACTAGAAAAATCCTTTGCAACTGGAGAGCTCTCTGACAGTGACAGAGCAGAAAGGGAAGCACTAGCTGCTATCATGCTAGCAAATCATCCAAGTTCCCCTCACAGTCAGATTGTCTTTCTAACCGATGCGAAAACAACCCTCCAAAGCTTGCAAAACTCTGATTCCTCTTATATTAAAAACCTCAGAACAGCACTTACAAAGCTCAACAACAACATAAAAAAAACTGTTATTCAATGGATACCAGCTCATATACAACTAGCAGGAAATGAGAAGGCTGACACACTCGCCAAGAGTGAGAGAACTAACTCACAAATAAACTCTGCACTCTATTCAGAAGAAATGAAGAAATTAATTGTAGAAAAATAAATGAGAAATGGACGAGCTCCCATCCAAATCACAAGAAAGATGACGCTTACTATAAGCTATCCCGACAAGACCAATGTCTAATCTTTCGACTCAGGACCGGACACAACAGAATGCGACAACACATGTACCGGAAGCTCAAAATTGGAACCAGTGAAATCTGCCCATGGATTATCACCAGAGAATGCAGACCACGTCCTCCAAAACTACTCTCTATACCAAGAGGCCCGTATAAGACATTGGCCCCAAATCACCCCAATAGAAAGGAAACTATATGGAGAGCTCCCTGATTTGGAAACCACTGCGCAGTTCATCTCATGTATTGGTCTACTCATCTGAACACTCCAACATAACAATGAGAAAGAAGAAGAAAAAGAAAGCTGCTCATTATTGTATTTTTGTTGTTTTTATTTTAAAGCTTTTAACATTTTTTTGGATCTGATCATTCTTTCCCAACCCTGTTCTGACGACCCATTTTTGTGTCAACTAATGAATCACCTATCTGGTTCACTTTCATTCTTTCTTGTCATACACTGGCAGGAATTTTGAAGGCTGCTAGATTTAGTTATACTGTGTTCTGACATGCACATAATTTTTTTTGTGTGGCCTATGGTGATTTATATACTAGACTTTTTACATACAATTTAAATTGTCATGCAACAAGATGGGAAATATTTCTGTAATTTTAGATTTCCTTTTAGTTCTCGTCATTTTAATTAATGGACAATGTAATATTATAATATTATTGCTATAGAAACCGAAATGTTTTAGAGCTGAAGTTCTGTACATTTAATAATCACTTTTATCATTGCTATTGTTAATAGAATTTGATGTATTTTCTGAGCAAATATTAGAAAAAAAAGTAGTTGAATATCTTCATTCAGCCTTTTAAATATGTCCATCATTTCCCAACAGGTTCCCAACTTAAGTACCATGGTGTCAGGCATGATGGGAGAAATTATAGAACATGTTGAACAAGGTAACTCTTAGTGTTGTATCTTGTACCTAAACAAAAACGTTGAAGTATTTTACATATAAAGTAACACAGTGTTGTACCTACAGACAAACTTTCAAGAATTGTACACTTGTGGCATCATTGTCCTAATATGATCCAGTGTTGAACAAACATCAATAAGGTTTTTAAAAAAAAAGGTTGAATAGCAGCAATGGAGAAAAAACTCAGTATGATTTTATAAATATAATTGTTCAGCATATCTATATATTTATTAGAGACATCATGGCAGAAAGGCACATCTGACATAGCACACACTGAGCTGATGTCTGAATTTATCTGACAACCCAAGAATCAATAAAAACAATTAACCAATTAGTTAACTATTGATAATTAATTATTTTGTTTGGTATCTTGAACAAGGGAAAGAAATCATACTTAATTAACCTGTTGGTATAAAACTGAATTAGTCCCCTTTATGGGCGCTGCTCTAAATTGAAACAAACAATTATGTAACTTTACAATCTTTCTAGTACCTCACTAGCAGAGTGGTTAGCACATTGGTTCGAGGAGGCCACTAGTTCGTATTCAGGTGGTTCCACCACCAGCTTTTTTTTTTTGTCTTAATGCTTTTAAAAATCAATTATGGTAAAATCCACCCAGATATCCTTTTCTTTCTTCCCCCCCCCCCCCCCCCCCCCCCCCCACTCCTTTTTTTTCCAAATTTTCAAACTGGTCCAGATAAGTGCTAGGATCATAGTGTATTCAGAAAACTAAAAGATATAGAGCTAAACAAAACAATTGGTCAAAATATTATTATTCGCACAGATTTATTGCTGTTGGTCTAATCTATTACAAATTTAATTACATGACTGATCCAAACTAATAGATATAACTATATTTCGTATAAGCTTTTTTTTTTTAAAAAAGGATTTTTTTATGTTTACTCTTGTTAGTGCTATATTTTAATACATGTTGATAACATTGATAACTTGTCATAAGCAACAAAGTTTTAAAAAAAAATGGATCAACATTTTCTAGTTGTCTAACCCCCAATAAATGTAGGTGATTAGCTCAATGTGGGCTATTATGGTTCAACAAAAGAACAAACCAACAGGAAATATTTTTGGACAGGTGGTTGACACCATAAGCTGACCGCACCAGTGACACCACTGGTTGTACATATAAACATACAAAGTAACTCATAGTGTTGTTTTATCACTTACCTTTAATCAAAATTTTTTTTAATCTACAATGATTGGTTAATAAGCATGTCTTTTTTTTTTTTTTTTTTGATGATGGTCTCAGCTCAACAAGCTCTCAGCAATAGTAATAGAGCCCCTGCACCACCCCAGTCCACACCAACGTCAGCAAGCTCTGGTTCAACAGCAAGCACAAGTCAATCTGGCAGTACAGCCAACACTAATCCCTTGTTCAATCCAATGGAGCTTCTGTCCAGTATGATAGGCTCAAACATGAGTGGGGGACAAAGGGGAGCAGGACCATTTGATTTTGGTGCCATGCTGGGCAATTTTATGAATCCAAGGGTAATATTTTTTGTGTTGTTGTTAGTTACTTCTAGATAGTTCTATGATCTAATGAAAATAATAGGACATTTCTGCCAGTAATAGTGACCTTCTTAGTTTTATCTAGTGTGAGTTCTTTGACATATTTTTGTGATACGCACATGAAGGTATTGTTGACATGGGTTGATAACCACAAGGTGACAGAATTTAATGTAGCTAGCTCTAGAATCAAAATTAAAAGTAACCTTTTAAAGCATCCATTAATCAGCATTTTTTTTTAACTTGGGTTGACACCCATAAGAAGAAAGAGGAATTAAAACTTACTAAATTTCTAGCAAGTATTATTTACATGGTTTGAAATCTACAAATGTCATGTCACATGTCAAAGTACCCAATGACTGACTAATGTCTAATGTTTCCTGTGTGTCTAGGCAACAAGTGATACTGCCAGTACAGCTCCTCCAGGGACTTTGGCTCATCTCTTTACATCTCTTAGGCAAGCCAATGGTCAGGGTAAGTTGGGTTTTTCCTTGACAGCTATATGGCTGGAATCGAATCTTTAGTGGTTCATGATTTTATTTGTTTTCATTTTAAGTGTCACAATCACAGACTTAGATATATGGACTGGACAACAAGACTATTTAGACATAGATATAAACTGGACTATGAGATGATTTTTATTAAATCATTTTAGCAAGCTATCTATATTGATAGTAAAAAAAAATTGAAATGTTTGCTAAGAATTCTGTTAATTCACGATTCATCCGAAATAGAATTTGTGACCTTTAGTTTTTAAAAATCTAAGAACACCACTATTCCAATATGCCAAAATTTGCCTTTTTGTATTTAAAAAGAAGCAGTTATTAAATCTCTGCATAATGTGGCTCATGGCTGTACATGGCTTCATAGTGTTAGATTTAGGATTCAGAAAATGTGCTCTACATTTGTTCAACATACAAGCATTGTCTTTTTATAAATATGTGTAGGCCTATAAAACATTTATGGTTCATGCTTTTATACTGGAAATTCCCACTTGCCAAGTCATTCTGTCTAAATGGTAGAGAAAACCTGCATATATCATTGAACACTGTAAAAAGAATTATCAGGAATAATAGCATGGGTTTACAAAGAGAATATTTAACATTCATCTATCATTGCAGAAAGTATTATTAAAAACAAGAGGTGTGTGTAACAATGATAGCTGAAGTTCCTTATATATTTAAGTTTGAAGAGTGCTATACTAAGTGATTATTTTTCTCATGTTGATGTCTAGCAACAGATGAAAACAATGTCATCCTGGGCCTAATAGAAGCCATCGCTCCACACATGAGACTTACTGATCTCTTTCAACTTGTTACTGGGGACTCACAGGTGTTGGCCAGGCTTCGGGTTCCTTTGAGAGATTTTGTCAGGAGCAAGATCACTCAGCATGGTTCTGTGGAGAGAGTTGTGGAGATTACACTAGATGACATGAACACTGAGATACGTTATATGCAGGTACTGAAGACTATCTTTAGTAGGAAATACATTTCATTTAAAAGTTTGATTCAAGGCATTTTAAAACTTTGATTTTACTTCAATTTGCAATCTTGCTCAAACTTTTTTTTAAATTTTGCAATACAAAAGTTTTCATATATTTTGTTTGTTCACTTGCTTTGTACACTATATCTTTCCTGCTATAACATCCTTAGTGTGTGCTGGTCCAATACTTGCTTTGTACACTATGTCTTTCCTGCTATAACATCCTTAGTGTGTGCTGGTCCAATACTTGCTTTGTACACTATGTCTTTCCTGCTATAACATCCTTAGTGTGTGCTGGTCCAATACTTGCTTTGTACACTATGTCTTTCCTGCTATAACATCCTTAGTGTGTGCTGGTCCAATACTTGCTTTGTACACTATGTCTTTCCTGCTATAACATCCTTAGTGTGTGCTGGTCCAATCTCTTTTATGGACATGTTGGGGGAAGGGGGGGGGGGGGTTAGGAGAGATGGTTTAGTGCTATTAGCAAATCTGTTGTTGTTTTTTTAATTCCTGGTCTACATTAAGATTTAAACTCAAGCTCCTTGTTAGGCAGCCAAGTGATTAATGGCACTCAGCCACACCCCTCAAACTATGACTTGAAATATAGGATAATTTTGTATGGGTGGAGACTAGTAGAAATAACTGAAATTCAGATTAGTTCTAGAATAGATCAAAATGTTGTTTTGTAATCACATAAGAGTTAACATAATCACTTAAGAGTTAACATAATCACTTAAGAGTTAACATAATCACTTAAGAGTTAACATAGGAAAATGTTTATAAGATTTGTTCTAAGACTAGGTTGTAAAGATTGTATCTGTGTTCTACTAAAATGTACTTGAAATAGTCTACCTCTGTGACCACAATGCATTTGTTTGTTCAATATTCCAGCCTAGTTATGTTGTGTGGGTCTGTCATTGAGAGTCATGGTCTACTCATGTGGCTCATTGAAGGTGCAAAGTTCAAAGCTGCAACTCTCTTTACCTTTTCCTCTTGGTTTATTTTCCTTGCTTTATAGTTCAACATTTCATTCCAACATCTGATCTCATTTGTAAGTACTCATCTTTTTTTCTAGGGTTTAGTGCAAGTAAGAAGTGGAGTGGACATGGCAGCATCCATACGTAACTGTCTTAAGTCACATCTAGTCAACCTGTTCTCAGCCGTGAATTCTAATGGTAGGTCTTATCTGTCACCCACTCCATATTAAAGTTGTTTTTAAAAGGTTGGCTTCAATAGTTGAAATGAGCCTCTTTGTTTGAAAAAGTTTTAAATGGTTCATTTCATTTTAAAATAAAACTTAAAAACATTTTAAAAAAATGATTTTACTTGTTGAAACACAGGTCTATGAAACTGGATACTATCAGAAGGCAATTAAACACAAGTCCAAATTTTTGCCTTTAAGCAGTATCCAACAGAAATGTCTTGTTCTAGTTTCCTGATCAAGAATTGTTTTAGTGAAACTTGATTCTCAGAAGGAACAAACATTAATGTCTCTGTATAACTTTATATAAAATATATATAACTGTATATGTGTATAACTTTTGAGTGCAGACACTTGGCCAGCTACAGTTGTCATGCCATTGAACACATATCAAGTCTGCATAACTATGTTATTGTAGTCAATCTTCATAATGAACAAATGTTTTCATGTTTATATAAAAATGTACAAAAATTTGTTGCCAAAGTTCTGTGTTAAGAGCACCAATCTGCAAGAGTATTCTTTGCTAATACCGGGTATTTAGACATTAATATTAATTTATTTCTATCTAATTCACTAGATATTCCCGATGACAGATTTGGTCAGTGTCTTTATGAACTGTGGATGAAAATGATGGCAGAAACTATAGCTCTGTGTGTATACTGTATTCAAGATGGTCAAGTAGGATTTTCCAACATGGTGCAGCGCTATATGGTCAGTTATGCTCAATGTTTCTCAAAGTAAATCTGTTGAACAATTTGTGACATAATTCTATCCAGAAATGTACCAAATGTTTCCTTTTTTTTTTTTTTCAAGCCTCATATGACACAAGACATGAACCCACAGATAACATGGTGGATGACGACATCACTGAGAGATATACTGGGGGCTTTCTACCTCAACCACCCAGTGCCAGAGAGTGATATTTTACCTTACGTCATTCTGTTAGCTCCAAGGTTGGTCATTAACAAAGCAACTCAAGGTCTTGTACATCAATATATCCAGTTTCCACAAAGTTTATTTGAAAAACTAATACCTTGATTGGAAGAAATGCAAATCAAAAGTATCCAATGCATATGAGTGCTTTCTGTACAGTTTTGTATTGTAAAGCTCTAAGCATCAATCTTTCTTTCATCAACAGTCATTAGAGTTTTTAAAAAATTTATACAAGAGCACAGGGACTTAAGTCCAGTATTAAATCAAATGACCTTTTTCCCCATTGATATATTTTTTAAATTATGTTTTTTAATTACTCATAGTTTTATAAGCAGCTTTACTGCTTGAAACAAAATAATCCTCATAGAATTGGATAGTTTGCAGTAAAATATGGTACCATAGTGATTTGGTTTTATGATTTTGGTGAAGTATCTAACTGGTGATAGAATGAGTGTAATAGACACTTCTTTTCTTGGAAGTATTTAGTATAATCCACAACGCGTTTCACAAATCCACAGAAGGCATCTATCTCCATTCCAGATTTGATGGCAAACTCCTAAATATTGCCAGACTGTGGGTCAAAACTAAAATCAGAACCACCCTTATAAGAGAATTGTTATTCGCGGATGACGTAGCAGTAGTGGCACACACACAAGAGGAACTTCAGTCACTAATGTCCCGCTTCTCTCAGGCCTGTAAAGAATATGGCTTGACTATTAGCACGAAGAAAACAAATGTTATGGGACCACCGGCTACAACACCACCCTCCATCCTCATAGACGATAACAAGCTGGACTCCGTAAATGAATTCTGCTATCTGGGATCCACAATTCAAGATGACTTGTCTCTAGAAGAGGAGATACAAAAAACGCATAGGGAAGGCTGCCTTGACCTTCTCTAGACTCAGGCCAAGAGTTTGGGAAAACCAGAAGCTCACTACAGTGACCAAAATGGAAGTCTACAAGGCATGCGTTATGAGTACACTACTGTATGGCAGGGAATTATGGACCACCTACGCAAAGCAAGAGAGAAAACTAAACTCATTCCATTTGCGATGTCTCCTTAGGATCTTGAAAATCACATGGAAAGAAAAAGTGTGCAATACTGAGATCCTTGCGTAAACAGGTATTCCCAGCATCTTTAAAGCCCTCAGACAATGCCGCTTGCGCTGGCTTGGACATGTTCGCCTGATGGAGGACAAGCGCATCCCGAAAGTCATCCTCTACGCCCCCACCTTCATTACATAGATGTAATAAAACGGGACATCAATACTGACCATTGGGAAGACATAGCTCTAGACTGCACCAGATAAAGAGAGACAGTGACCAAGAAAGCTATGGACAGTGAAAGAACATGGGTCTAAGCTCAAGAAGAAAAATGTACAATACGAAAAATGGCCAGCTCCTCTACCACCAAAGCAAAAGCCACCTTAACCTGGGATATTTGTGGACGGGAGTGTCTCTCCAAAATAGGGCTCCACAGCCACATGAGGAAGTGTGCTCTGAGATGAACCATATTCATTCTATGACTGAAGGAGGCCAACAATTTAGTATAATTATGATGTGCAAGTCTTTGTGTAGTAAAATAATCATGATGTTATGAAAATGTTTATTTCAGAAGTGTAGAACCTTCCAGCACATCAACAACAGCCAAAGAAACATTAAGTTGTAATAAGTCAGCATCCACTCCCAGGGATGATGCCCAGTCTGTCCTGACCTCGATGGAGGTAGGCTCCTCTCCATCCCCTCAGCCACCCAAAGCTAAAGTGAGTGAAGTTAACTAAATCTATTCTATACAACTTAATTTTATTGACCTGGAGAAACTATTGATAAGTGTCAATTAATGTCTATTTATTTTGTAACAAAAAGTTTTTACTATATTAATGCTACAATTTTAATGTTTTTTTAATGGGTAAATTTTGAATTATGACTCTGTAGCCAGCAGATTAAAAAGATATTGTTTGAATTGAAATATAATGTCAGTTAAGTTTTAGCTGTGATAGAAGTCAGTCAATCCTGAATTCATTATATCTCTCTGACACACACACCTATCATTCTATCTAACACACTCACCTATAATTCTATCTCACTAAGACACACCTATCTTTCTATCTCTCTCACACAATATCCCTCTCATTCTTGAATTTTATTCGATTGTCGTCCCTAGTGTTTTACATTTGTTAGACTGTGTACTGACCATATTTCGTGTTGTGATCTCTACTATGTGTGTAGTTGTTTGTCATTCAGTGTAATAAAGCTTTGAATGTAACATGGTTTTGTTATTGTTGAAGTACGACACCCATACACCTGTCATTCTATAACACTGAATCACACAATCCTTTAGAGTTTTTTTTAGAGCTTTTGTTTTGTGATATTTGTATTAAGTGCTATGAGTTTTTCAAAAAGTAGCACATAATTTCCACATCTTGAAAGGGACATGAGTATTGGCACTTAGACCCATTTCTTGATTTTTTTCTTTTTTTTTTTCCTCATTCATTTTTTTTTGTTCAGATCCCAAGGACAGCTGCAGCTGATGATGATGCCAATGAACTCTTTTTAGATGCACAGGAATCTGTTAGTGGGCCAGCAACTCCCAGGAGTCGCCCCACAACCATTACAAGTAGCAATCAAAGTACAGCAGGAGCTGTCGGTGGTGCCAGGATTGTTAATGGCAGAGGTACTACAGATGATTGGCAGTCAGTAATACCACAGGTCAGTGGCTAAGAAAAGATAAGACTATTAGAAATGAAGATCTTTAAAATTTGCAAGACATTAAATAATATTTTTGTATTCATCTGTTTCTTGTATACCAGCAATGGATTCCAGTGATTAGTCAAGACATAGTCAGGCAACAGGAGCAGAGACCACAGCCACCATTGAGTGATGCATACCTCCAAGGACTACCAGCCAAACGTAGACGTGTGAGTTGTCTTTCCAGTCAGATATTTAGTCATTCCAATTTTCATTGAACAATTGTTTTAAATCCATGAAATACAGAAATGATTATTTGTTGTTGTTTTTTTTTTCATGATTCAGGTGAGCTTTCTATAAGGTCCATTCTCCCAAGATTTAACTTTCTCTCCAAAATTATTTTCCATGTTATGGTGGAATTATTCACTTGCCCCATTTTTAGTGCACTACCTTGTTATGATTAAACTTCAATAACATTTTTTGTTTGTTATTGGAAATGTTATATTTGGTATAAAATTAAAGGGAAATGCATGACCTTTTTATAAAATACAAATAAATTTTTATAGAACTTAAATTTTAGATTATGAAATTAAATATAAAAACTCAATTTGGACAAGTCACATAGTCTGGATTTAGAGACTAGATGTAGGAAATATTTTATGATCCAAATAATTGTTTTATTATTTTTTTATCCATAAACACAAAACTTTATAAATAGCACCTTTAGAAACATAAAATGGAAATCATGAGTTTATTATTAATGTCAACGATGATACCATTAGAAAAAGCAAGCTAAAATAATAGAGAAAATGTAAGCACCATGGTTTAAACACATTGTACTTGGTCAAAATATGAAAGGGAAAGAACATCCAGATTTATAACAAAGTGGAACTATTCAAGATTATGTTTTAAGCAATTAAAAAACCTTTTGGCAGAAAAGAAATAAATGAGATTTAAAGCATTGATAATGGCAGCGTTGATGTAACAAAAATGGCTGTGAAACAGACACTAAAGAACTATTTCTTGCTTAGTATAGTTATCACTAATCTAGATTGGAAATATATCTCCTAGGCTCTTACAACAGCCCAAGAAAAATCTTCAGAATGTTTTTGCCTAAAATTAGGCCTATAGATAGCCTTGTTGACCTTGTGAAATGGAGTTGAGTTTATTAGCATTATATTGAACTCTCAACTGCAATTATAGAAGTTAATGTCAACTCTCAGTAACTTACAAATGTAGGTAGTTAATAGACCACTCGCATGTACTTCCAGTTGTAAATAGAAATA
The DNA here is from genome assembly GCA_036873155.1 of Biomphalaria sudanica. Taxonomy (NCBI): domain Eukaryota; kingdom Metazoa; phylum Mollusca; class Gastropoda; family Planorbidae; genus Biomphalaria; species Biomphalaria sudanica. The sequence continues at coordinate 282,022 of JAZGLO010000245.1, read as the reverse complement.
TTATGAACTAACAATAAATCTAATCATTCATTATGGTACTAAAAGTTTGAAAAAAAACAACTTTAAGTTCCCCTTTCAGACCTTACGATCTCTATGATATAAAGGTCATGTTTCTTTGACCCATGGTCAACAAGGGTGTCATGGTGCCAGTACTAGGATCAACTGCCTTTACTTTTCCCCTACTAACGCCAGGTACCCATAAGCTCTAAAGGTCCTGAAATTTAAAATGCCAGTCTTCACCAGGACTTTTCAATTCAGAACCCAAGTGCTTTACCACTCAGCCACCATGCTTCCATTAGACACTAAAATCCTACACTGCTTCCACTAGACACTAAAATCCTACACTGCTTCCACTAGACACTAAAATCCTACCCTGAACTTAGTTATAAAAATATACTTTTTGGATCCTTTCAAACATTTCCTGTGATTTTATTTTTAAAATCTTGTCACTCCAGATGATGACCTTAGAACATGCAGGAGAACTGGGAAACATGCCCCAATATTTTCCTGCTGCCATAGCTCGGGCTGCAAGAACTGCTGGTGTGGAACCAATCAGCAGTGAAGAAAATCTTCTTCATGAAGCTACCGTGAACCATGAACTGCAGGCTGACCTTGAAAGAGAAGTGGCTTCAGTCTTAGAAAGACGTCTTTCATCCGACACAGACTTCAATAGTGATAGATTTCCCAACACTCAAGAATATTTTCACAAGTCCAAGAGGCATTAAGTTGAATGAAGGCATTAATATGTATATTTGAGATTACGTGTTAGCTAATGCTTTCAATATTTTTACATTCATTTCAATACCTACAATGGAAACAGTTGTTTGGGGAAATGAGGCATTTTCATTGTGCTTTCTTATGGCTCTTCTATCAAGTTTGTTGGAAATTCATTTAATAAACATCTGTTGCTTTATGAATCAACCAGAGCTAAATTGACATTTTGTATTTCTTAAGCTGTAAAAAAATATGTGCAGGTTGTGTTGGCTACACATTCTTCTTTTTAATCTTCTCCTTTCATTTTTGGTGAGAGATTTTTTTAAATTTCTTCTAACATCTTTCCACTAGCCATCACAGATGGGAGCAGGTCCACTTGGAATGAAAGTTTCAAAGTTTTCCTCACATTGTTTTCCTACTTGTGACATTCAAAAAACAATTGTAACAAGTTACTATACATTTAGGTTTACTTTATTATTTGTTGTTGTTCAGGAAAACACAATTCCAGTATATATAAAACATTCAAAATATTTGGCTTTGTCATCTGCAAAACTTTGGGGGGGGGGGGGGGGGGGGGGGGGGTTAACATATGTGGTTTATATTTATTTTATTCATTTGAACAGCTCCAAGAACCTTTTTTTTTTGGCTTGTAAATATTTTTATCATGCACTTACTAGCAATTATACTTTGTCATAAACAAATGTCTGGAATTCTTTTGTATTTTGTCTTCAATTTTAGAATTCAGGCTCACAGGACACTATGTACAATTTGAAGACTCGAGAAACACAAGATTACAAATCTATTGATGAAGTTTCAATGTTACATTTCTGTGTTTACGTATGCTAATAAATTGAGTGATTTTTAATTCTATCACTTGTTTTGCTGTTTTGTTTTTGTGTGGATTACTTTGAATTACACTGTGATGACTAGTAATTAAGAAATGTTTAAGATGTTTTGTAAACTAAATGGTTATATATTTGTTAGAATTAGATTTATTAGTTTCTATGGTCTGATATTTATTATGAATAAAAGTGAAATAAGGGTTAAAATTACAATGTAGTTTTTTTTTGTAATTGTGTGAAAAGATAATTATATACCGGTGTATATATATATATATATATATATATATATATATGCATAAAATGTAGAATGATTTATCTAAGTTCTGAGGACAAGTGTGGCTGCCTGGTTATCAATCATAGTCTGTATTTCTGAAGGAACATCTGAAGTTGTATAAAAAAAAAAAAAGCATTTATAAATTTAACAGTTATAATATACTATACATTAAAACTATAGAGTTCTGTACTTTAATTAGCAGTGGAAAAAATGAGAGGTTTTGTAATGCCCGAATGCTGAGAAAAATTAGTGTTTGTGATAGGCCATAGGATATTTTAATTTTCATAGTTAAATAGTTACAATTTTTTTTTTAATTTTATTGTTTGAATATACCTCTATATGCAACCTTATTCTAAAAAAAATTTTAGCTAGCATGTTTGGTTTGCACAGTGATAGGAAATGGTTGTGACAACCCTTTTGTAAACAATTTTATTTAAAAATCTTATTTCTAATTTAAAAGTAGAGCTCAAAGTTCACATTTTCATATATATGAAAACAAGCAAAATGGAAAAAGCAACAAAACAAAGCTTATCTAAGAAGATTATATCTCTCAATAAGAATTTGCCTTTTTCAATATCAGGGAAGTACAACTATATTTCTCAATTAGAATTATATTTCCCGTTTTCAATATCAAAATTAAACTAATTACCTAGTTACCAATAATTAATTGGTTAATTTTTTAATTGATTCACATTTTCTTCGGTTCCATACAATATATAATTGTGTTAAGTTTCAACTTCATCAGAGAATGGATATGGGAGAAAAATGTTGAAAAAAATATGTACTACACAGTGAGTTGATATAAGCTTTGTAAAAATACTGAGTACAGGTAAAAATATTAATGCTCAAAGTATTATGGTATGTGGTATCAAATTCCATAGAACTGAATGAACTCTATGTTGTGTTATCTTTATATGAGAAAAAGAGTCCTTGTAATCATAACAAATTTCCATAAGGATCAATAAAGCAGTCTTAGAACTTAAATTTTCCATATTTTCTCAAATCTATTCTTAAACATTGATAATATTGTCATTGATATTACAGACAAATTGAAAATCAAGACATTTTGTACTATTGAAGTCACCTGTTATTTATGTTGGTACTACAGTTGTGAAGCATATATTATACACACTTTTTAATTCTTGTTCTGTTTGCACAGGTTAGTTCCATTGCCAATGTGGTACTGTTAACCATGGCTGCTTCAGTTTTCACCAAAGAGCAAAGTTCAATTATTCTTTGAGATCAGATAGCATGGGCCAAAATTCTTGGAAGACGAAAATACTGGCTTACCCCCCATATAGTCCCAGCCTTGACAGACTTCCACTTGCTAGGTTCGCTCATAGAGGCATCTTGGGGCCATAGATTTACCTTGAAAAAAGCAGTAAATTCCATGCATTCCTGCTCTTTATGAAGGCTTCAGGGAGCAATAGTGCATTGACTAGCAATTAATAAACTCCCCTCTTATGATATTTATAATTCTATTCAATTCAATCCATATCTATGAACAATCAGTTCTGCTATTAGCCCATTAATAGATTTATAAATTATATTTCTGCTACAAGTATTTAACTAAATATTTCCACAGAAGCCTTCTAATCTTAAGAATTACAAAAGCTCTTTAAAAAAAATAGCTTAGCTGGAGTTAATGAAATATTTTAAAGTGTTTTTAATAATAATCAAGAAACAACCATTTCAACTGCTGCCTTTAGAGAAATGCCAGGTGAAATACTGGCTTGAGCCAAAACCATCATCAATCACGAGGTCCCGCTTCACTAATGGGTGAAACGCGGTATAGACGCATCACTGGTCAGCTCATTAACACAGCCAGCCTCATGCGATCAGAATGTTTTTGTTTTCCACATCTTTTAGCAAGAAATAATCAGAATATTTTAAAAAACATTGGGTAAAAATTTTAGGAGAATTCTGGCAATTTTTAGAATTTTAGGAGCGCTACGAACCCTGTATAGATTCATTTGCCTTAGTTGATACTTTTCAATTTAGAAGCATTTAAATACTTTTAATGGAAGATATATAGTGTATTATCTTGATTTCATTGAAAAAAATATTCTTTAATTGTATGAATGATGAACATTGAATATATTTTCAATTTAAAGCTTCAGGTTTTTCTATACATTGACCAGATGACTATTCATTTGCTAGACATTTAAAAATGTGGTCATACCAACAAACTTTTTTTTTTAAATACCTTATATGCGGTTGTACTAAGGCATCTAACTTTTTCTAAGTTAGAATACTATTTTCTATGTAAGGCATAATGAGGGCTAACAAAATATAATGTTCAGCGCCCCCCTTTCCATTATTGCTCTAGGATTAATGTTCTAATCTTCACTCTAAGCAGCTATACTTTTTAGTTGCAATAATAACCAGCTTGTAATTTTAATATCTAAATACATAAATATCTTTCAGTATTGCTTAATTTATATTGAAATAAATGTATTGAATTTTGTTTAATGATTTCGAGGTTTACATTAGGCACAGAACTACTTCAAAACAAAAATATAAAACAAGTAACTTTTAAAACATTTTATTAAGCCTTTTTCACTCATCTTCAGAAATTTCTGTGGAAGAAAAAAAGTCATATGAATAAATTTTCACATGTAATTTTGTTCCTTCTATCTTTTACCCTGACTAAAAAGGATAATTTTAATTCAAACATAGCTACACAATGTAAACAGCAATTCTTTTTGTTGGGCATACTTGACCAAATAATTGATTGCTTCACCAGCTAGCTCACTTGTCAGGTATTAAGAAAATGCTTTATTTCACTAACTCTAACCATTTAGGTCATCTATTTAAATACTCCCTGCTCTATTTGTACTTTTCTCCAAACAAATATTACTCAACCTTTGTTGAACACTAGAGACATTGTATGTTTTTATTTTGCAGCATGTTAAAAAGTTTTAAAAAGTCAATTCTACTTACTTTGTTATTATACCATCTCGTTTGGCAAGGCGTATTAATGAATCATCTGACTCTCCCTACAAAAAAAAAAGTTTAAGAAATGAATGAATTAAATATTTTTTTTAAATTGTTTAGCAAAATGTTTTGACTAAATTGCAGCATACTCGATTTATTTTAACAGATTAGAGAGTGCTATGTTCCCACAACAATAACTGACTTGAATATACTCAGGGATGTCCTATAAATCATGAAGCTCACAAGTTCAGCCTTTACCGAAATTTAAAAAGTTGACCCTCAGTCCAGAAGCCAAGCACTGTACAAACATACCCTACACCTGCTAGTTTGTGAGTGTTTAAATTTAAATTCATTTCCATTCTATCTTTAAGGGGGTCAACGGGTCAAAAATAATCATTTTTCATTAAAAAAATAGATTTTTCAAAAGTTGCATATTATGTTAGAATAATATCTTATAAATGATATAGTTTAGCTAAAATCATTAAAACAAAGATATTTTGATGCAAAAAATGAGTTTGAAAGGGGTAGGGGTAAGCTAATTTTGCTCTAAATGTTGAAAAAATCGCCGTTTTATGATGCCGATTACCGTGTAGCCCGCCATAAAAGTGGGTCATAATCAAACACCACATCACATACTGCTTATCACATATATAGCAATAATTTCCACTTTATAGACCTTGATCTATATCATGTTAACAACCTGGGATTCTTTTCTCGTTGGACACTGTTGACCACCACCTCCAGCTACAAAGACTTACATCATTATAAAATTCTACCTAACTTATTTCATTACAAGATTCATCATCAAGCACTGCATGGTTCCTGATGAACCAATTTATCATCAGCTACAGTTTCAACATAAATAAGGACCAGAGTTTTTCTGTCGTTGTAGCTGTACATGTACAGTTTCGCCATGTCACATTATATCAGCATTCTTACCATCTATAACATTTATACTGCACAGCATACATATGTGCATTATCAGCTCAATGGCTATATATAAAAAGCCATATCATATTACAATGAAGGACTATCTACTATAAAGGCACTGCACTCTACACAATTATTCAGCCACCTAAAATATACAAGTTGCATTTTTTTTCAAATACTTGTGCCATTCTATTTACTGGATTTATTATTGTGTGTATTCTTATCAAACCACTAGTATGAGTACAAATAACATTAGGTGCTTATGAAAAAAAATGCAGGCCTGAAAACTGAGAAAGACTAGATTCCAAATTATTTGAACTGGTGTAGGTAATTTTGTTTTTTTAATTTGAAAAATTTCTTGTGTAAACCACATTCATATACCCGGTATTTTAACTATTTATTTACTTATTATTTGCATGTATTTATAATTAAGGGATACTTTATCTTGATTTTTTAGTTGTTTAGGGCTTACATTAATGTCTGAAAAGTAAAAATTGGACCTATTATGTCTTCGGTGAAATTTTTTTTTTCGCGGGGTGTGGGTGTGTGTGGGGGGTGTGTGTTGGGAAACCATCTAAAATAAATTTTAACAATATTTTAATAAATTCTGTGTTTGCTTCTGTTCCTAAATGTTACAAGAGCTAAATAAAACATCTTTTTGAATAATATACACACATATCTTGTTTTTCTCACTCATTGAAACTTTAATTTTGATTTTTCTCAAAATGTCTATTTTACATGGGTATGTGTTCTTAAGAATCACTTTTCTCAAAATCTGTCAGTTCAATTATAATAATATTTGGTATACATGTTTAAATATGGTCTTAGCACAGGATGACAAAAAATATCATAAAATGTTTACAGGAAAAGAGTAAAAGACATTTTAATTGGTTACAATGGCTGAAAACGCTGTCCGCAGAAGTGGGTAAAATTAAAAAATTTATATAAAAAAATCTATATACATTTTTCACAATGTCTCATTGTCATCCTGTAAGGAGATAGGGTGTCTATCAATATACCAAATTTCAGACCTGTAGCTTTAATGGTTATTTCAGAAACACATTCTTAGAAATAAGATGATTTGACCCCTCAACCTGAACAAAAGTTGAATTTCATTAAAAAATATTTTTTAAAGGCATATTATGTGTTCCTATGGTCAAATACATCATTTGAATACATTAAAAAGTCTAAAATGTAAAAAAAAAAAAAAGTTTTCAAGGTAGATGACCCCCTTAAGACCTCAGAATATAGTTGTAACAATTTTAAAGAGATATGTTACTTTGTTTAAAGTAGGATTAATTTCAGTGCTTTCATTGCTTTATTTTTACCAGTAGATACCAGCAGAAAGGGAAAACAAAAATACACAAAATAAAGTATATTGACCTAACTTGGTTACCCCAGAAATTTCTGATTTAGTTGGTTGTATCCAACTTTTCACTTCAGGATATATTTCAATTTTCATTACCACTGACAATTTAAAAAAGTGATGTGAACATTCCAGGTAAAAATGTTTTTAGACTTAGTAAGTGCTAAATCTATTATCAGTTCCTATTAGTTCAAATCAAATCAGTTTCTGTTCAATGTAGGTCTTTTCACTCATAACAAGCCATTGGTCAGCTTTGGTATTCACCAATCATTCAACATCTAGCTAACTTCATACTACATGTGATATTTGATCTCATCTAAAGGTGTCCAGTGGTCTAACCTGGAGAGTGTGCCTAGAGAAGGACTAAGACTGGTCAACTGATTCTCCCGTTACCCTATCAGGGCCATGGAGACACATCAGACAAGATAACCCAATGTTTCCACTTTGTGTCCACTGAATGCAAACTAGGGTCTACCCCACCCCCTGTTTCTTTTGTGACCTAACTTGTGCATTGTGCTGTAATCACTGGATTAAATTAGCTAGCTAACCACAATTTCTCTGCTTTCATGACAGAGTGGGCTATCACTTGCTAGTTCAAAAAGAAAATACAAAATTTCAAATATGAAGAAATAGCCTCATGTCCATGTTGAAAACTTCACTAACACAGGAGGTAACTTTGTAGGAGATCATATTATTCAGACATTGCCCTATTTGAAGTGTCAATTCCTGTTACTTGCTACTTCAAATTAAGCAGAATTTGTGAGTTCAACAGCTTCAGGAAATTAAGATCCTCATCTTGAAAATAACATGGAGCTAATCTTGCATAATATGTTAAGCAAGCCTTTTTTTTTTACAATGACAAAAGAAACCAATATAACTGTAGTGACAAATGCATTTAAAAAAAAAACAACCTGCAGTTATTTGCATTTGGGAAGGTTCAGTATGAAAGTTCAAGGTTAGTATGAACCTTGTCAAAATAGTAAATGGTTAATAACAAAGATTCAGCACCTTGCAAAGAAAATTAAGATTAACTAGGACTTACCATGCGCCTAATGGCACCACAGATTGCATATGTCTTGTAGCCACCAGTCATTCTTCCAGTTGTTTCATCAACCTATCAATTTTAAAAAAGATTATTTTAAGATAGGATACAAGATCACTGGTTACGTAAGTGACAGGTCCAATGTATCTTTGTGACAAGATAGTTCAAAATCACTGTAAATGTATGTGTTTAAAAAATCTTTTTGGCTTTACTTTTTTCCAGAAAAGAATTTATTAAAAGTTTCTTTAAATGGAGATACATTTTGTTACCAAGGAATTTATTGACAGCATTTAAAGTTTTAAACCATTTATTTGTAATATATTTACATTTCCTATCCAAGCAAAGATTGAATTCAAAACAAGACAAAAAAAAAGTTTTGATACTTATGTTAAATTTTTTTAAAAACTATAAATGTTATGTGATGACACCATAAATTTACCATACTCATATTTACACAAATAATGTAATACTATTCTTTCTATACAAAAAGAGAATACAGCTCAGCAGCAAAAAAGGGCTGAATGAATAAATCTAACCTCCAGCTAGTGAGACATTTTCTTTTTTAGAATTATTTTTTTTTTACTTTTAATTGTTAATTACTTTTCAGTATTATTTTACAAGCTATCAAGATGATGCTCAGAGTGTAAATTAACAGGTAAACTTCTAAATTCATACCACTTTACCTCAGCAATGTTAATCTGGATTGAAGCATGATCTTTTGCACCAATGATACGATTACTTGCAGAGCTAAAAACAAAATTATTTAAAAAGCATAAAATTTGATATAATAAAACCACTATAAAATTTTTCAATTGTAGCTTTTTAATAAACTGCTTAAATTTTACGATAGTGAAGTGTTGGACACAAATATTTTAATAAGAAAAATCTGAAAAAGATTAAATGCATGCATCCTTTTCAACATGAAATGAAACTTAGAAAACCATGTGTAGGGTAAAAACATTTTTAAAAATGACATGTTTTGGTGGCTAAAGTCTGTTGAAATGCCTCACGTCTCACATATTTTCTTTTAAGTTAATGCATCACATTGCTTAAAAATCTCACTGACAAAGCCTGGACTCAATTTTTATAATGAAAATAAGATGCTACATCTAACTTCTAAGCCCTAAACCTTTACTAAGACTAACCTTGGTAATAGGCGATATTATGCCGCCCACCCCTGATCCGGTTCTTTCTGTGGTCTAACTGTAGACAATAGGCTCATAAACCTACCCTCCAAAGCTGTACCATCGCAAATTAATATTAAGCCGAAAAAAAAAATTTAGTTTTCAAGTTCTTTTATCATTGTTGTAATGAAAAATATGCCATTTTGTTTATTAAGTTCTTAAGAGGATGTAACTCTCCAACCCAGAAGTTTAAAAAACAATAAACTAAGAGCAAGTATCACTGAACTATATATTATTTTGATGGAATTTAGTATGATCAAAATTTAGATTTAGTGCTAGCTTTAGGGTTAGAATTAGGTTTAGAATTAGGATTAGATTTAGAATAGGTTTAGTGAAACCTAATTTTAAAAAAATTAAACCTAACCCTAACCCTAAACCAAATTCTTTAAACCTAGCACTAAACCTAAACCTAATTCTATACCTAAAACGTAACCCTAAACCTAGCACTAACCCTATCCCTAAATACTAACCCTAAACCTAACCCTAATTCTATACCTAATCCTTATTCTAAACATAACCCTAAACCTAGCAGTAAACCTTTTATTTTGATCCTACTAAACCTAATCCTTAACTATAATATTAGGCACTTCAACAAAAAAATTTTTTTTGATCATATAGTTTTGTAATTGATATCATTAAATAGAGCTTGGTGTCCCATTTACAAAAATATCAAATTTATGTTTCTATGATAAGTAGAAGCAAAGTTATGATTTTTTTTGTATTTATTTTTTTTTTCCTTCTTTGGCTTTGTATTCAATAAAAAATTTTGGTACCTGAATTTTTACATTTTGTTATTAAAGCATATCACAAGATGTGCGGGTGCTAAAATGGGACACCAATATGAAATATATAGTTTTTTTTGTTAATACATGCTGAAATACATTTTTTTTTTAAGTCTGTAAATACATTACCAATTATTCTTTTATCAATGATTCACAAAATAGTTTTCTATAACCACAAATGAATGTACTAGACCTTTGTGTGTGTGTTCAATAATCATTTTAAAATATATTACACATAACTGCCTCAAACATGACCTAATCATAGACTAAAACAGCTTTATGACTTTCAATGTACCAAGAACAAGATCCAAAACTAGATTTACATATAAATTGAAATATAGAGTAGATTTAAATCTACACAAGAACTTTATCTAGATCAAGACTTGTTTAGTGTCCCGTGAAGCACCACAGACAATGATAAAACAATACGGTTTACATTAACTTAGATTAAAAAATAGTATTCTATGTATTTTAGATCAAACTTGAGAATAATAAGCTTAAATCTCATTATAATTCAAAACTTTGGTGAGAGAACTACTTATATCTAGATCTCTGAGATTTTCTGGTATCATTTAACATGAGGCGTTTCGGGTGCTACAATGAAAAAATGTGGGACACCATGTCTATTAATGTCTTCTGTTAATTACTATTTAGCCTTTTCCCAAGAAAATGGAGCTTATTGTGTACTAAGCAGTATCAGAGATACCATTAAGTAATTCCCATCACATTAATAACTTTGTTTAATAAAATATTGTTCTTTTTGTCAAGCGCGTTTGAGGTGCTTCACCTGGGACACCAAGACCTATTTTACTAAAATTATGTAAATTTTTAGTTTCAAAGAAAAATTACACTGTGTAAATTAATCATAGATGCTTTTAGTAACAAAAACATACTAGGGAGCAGAATTCTTTACTTTGTTTACAATTGATAAATGTTTAAAATTTCAAGTTAAGTGGGACACCATGTGATGCACCTGTGACACATTTTTTATGGCGACATCTAAGTAATATCAAAGTAACTATAAAATAAAAAGATATAGATAATGCAATAACATTATATTGTTAACCTATTTCAACAAAAATGTCTGTTCAATAATCTTTGCTTTTAGTAGAATATTACTTCAACCTAAGCCTGGTATTCCATGTTACATCAAAAGTTGCCATTTTGTGCACTATTTCACACATTTTCTACAATTTTAAAATTCCACAATGCACCTTTCAAGCTCAAAATATCACAATTTATAGGTAAACCATTTCTAAGTGAAATGAAAAGAAAATTGTGACATTTTAATAAAAAGTTATTGAGTTATAGACTTTTTTGTGAGCCAATACCTATTTGTCATCAATACTGGAGAAACACTCATATATCAAATCAATTAAAGATCTATATATCTATCTATCTTATCTAATTCTAGATTTCATTCTATGCATCTCTGTTCCTATTCTAGAAAATAGATCTAAGTCTAAGCCTAAATCTAAGTATTAGACCTAGATCTACACTCTAGTGTATGATTAAAACAATAAATTTGATTTTTCTACATTATCTCTAGATCTATTACTAACTAAATCTAGATCTACATTAATACAAGTTTTTTTGCTTCATTATCTATATTAATAAACAAGGAAACTTCGTTTTAATAATATTTTATAAGTAATTATTACTACTTCCGGTAGAATTGATAGCAAAATGGCTACTTTCCAATTGGTGGTCATTTTGGCATTCATACACCAAGAGCGCCATCCAAAATAGCTTAATAATCACACGTGATTCTTATGTAGATATGGATACTACAAATTACTAACCAATAAAAAATAATTACAAAAAAAAAAATAAAAGTGTAATCATATCTGGAACACACCCTAATTTTGGAAACTTAAAAAAAAACGATCTAGTAAACCAATCCCGTCAAATTTGGTATGAAAAGAATCGCCATTTTCTCCCCGACAAAATGATACTCTAATCTAGAAGATTGGTTTAAAAATAATGACGTTTTACGCACTTTTCCGACGGTAACCGGGGACGCGACCAAAACCATGAGGACCAGCTTTTAAACACACTTCCGGCGTACAAAAATAGCGATGTTGAAGTACCTAATAATATAGTGCTCGAAATGATATATAGTTCAGTGACGTTTTTTTCTTTACTTCCTCTCCAGAACATCATAACAATATGGCGTCGCCTCTATTACAGCAATAGTAAGGAACCGTAAAAACTAAATTTTTTTTTCGGCTTAATATTAATTTGCGATGGTACAGCTTTGAAGTGTAGGTTTATGAGCCTATGGTCTACGGTAGGGCCACAGAAAGAACTGGATCAGGCATGGGCGGCATAATATCGCCTATTAGGCTATTACCCTAGCCTTTCTTACCTAAGCTAAGGCTAGCTTAGTAGCTAAGGGTAAGGCCTGCTGAGGCAGAGGCCAGAAGGTGCCAAGCCAGGCCCTCAAAATAACTTTCAAAAATTAAAAATGTTAAGTTAAACTAATAAGTAATAACAAAAGTAGAACATAAATTCCTTTTAACAAAGCCATAATAAGCTCCATTGAATCTAACTATTCCTTTTTTTTAAGAAAATCAAACTTCTATCAAAGTATCGGAATAATGTTTCAGAAGAATCAAATTATCGGAAACAGGTGACCGCACTATTGGAAGCGTAACATACCATTTACGAGGGATCAGAAGATCAACGAATTCTCCAGCGTCGTTTTGCATGATTACGATTCTTGTTAATGCCTACAAAGAAACAAAAATAAATATTTTTGTCAGTTAGAATAATGTAGAAATGTAATCGTATTAAGATACCAAGATGAGAACATGCTTTGGACTACCTACAATCGCAGAGGAGGTCGAAAAGAAAGAATATCTAAATCTATGTCAATGTAAAAGTTTAATTTCATGTCGAAAACGAAACAAATACATTTACCAACCACGAGTTTGCAAATTATTAAATAATTTAGATCAATATTTATTTAGAATATAAATAGATTTAGATATAGTATTAAATTTGAATATACATCAACATGTAGATCAACTAGCATTGCCAACCTGCTTTTTTACCTTTACTTATCCCTTAGTCTGTTGGACCGTTGGGGCGGGGCACCATGCAAGATTCGCCGACCGCCTTTCTCCACTCCAACCTGCTACACCCGTTGATTTGTTCCCTGGTATATATTGTTTATTTTGCTATGGACCCCCACCTTTTTTTTTTCTTGTAATAATAATAATAGAAAAGTTCATAACTAAACGCTCCCCAAACATTTCTTTGGTCAGCGAATTATTGTATCTATTACGTTGTAGGCTACTGGACCGGCCCAGGGGCTTCCACAAAAATCAAAACCCCTAACCCTTGACGTACCCACTAGAATATGGCACTATTCAGTCTGTTGTTTACTTCACATGTGTAATTTGATTGGATGAGCGTTATCCCAATGCTGACACCAATATGTTATTACCGGTCGTTGACATGTAGCACCAAACTGCTGGAAGACAACTAAAACGTTGTAGGCGTAATATATCGTAACTAATAAAACTTCAAATAACTTGAATACCTTCCTTGTGAACAATACTAAATATAATTTTATTTACAATACAGACAAATCAAGTTGATAATATTTCTTAACAAAATCTACTCACTACAATAACATAACCTTCCAGTCTCACGTTCTGGAGTCGTCTCTCTATTAACCAAGACCAAATGACGACAATGTTATCTATGTTGCATCATTCACAACCAATTGCTAACCTCTTCCCACCCTCACCATAGAAACACATACAAACACTCCATTGAGAAAACTTTTTAAAAACGTGAGGCGTCTACAACAAGATAGACTCAAACTATTTTCTTGCAGAAGACATTTTAATATGTCTACGCCAATTTTTTTTTCCCAAATGCCGTATCATCTTTATGATGATTTTTTGTGTGTGACCAAAACAGGGCAGTTACATTTCGTTGCATTAATATAGTTCGTCCATCGTGGTTCGATGATGACCACTTTGTCATCCAGGGGGCTGAGGCTTTGCACTGGGGTTTTATGCCTCCTCAATTCGTTGCATTACAAACGTAGACTCGCACACTAGGCCTATCCATTAAAGTAGTATCGGCCCTTCTAGCCCCCTTCTTAACTTAACTGCACCGCATAAATGCCAGAAAAAGACATTTCTGTAGCTTAAAATGCAGGAAATATATATTGATGCTCCGTATTCCGATGTGGGATTTAGGCCTAGGCCTACTTGCTTCCACAGGCCTCCTAACTGAAAGGGATATGAGTAGGCCTAATTTTTTCCCATTCAGTGTAGCTGGATGGGGGGTGTCATATGTAAGAGATTTAGAAATACTGGGCAAGTAGGACCCCATAATAATTGTAAAATAAATAATTAATGTAGGCCTTTTTCAAGTTTAACATCTAAAATTATCGATCGACTAAATTATGAAAAATAATGTCAAAAATGAGATATCCTCTTCAAGCTTTAATAGGCCTATAGGCTAGCAGTGCGCGGGGCCCTGCCTGGGCGATACGATGGGCTGACAGTGACATAAGATTATCTCTATCACGCAGTTGCCCCACTCACCACCTAGGAAGTTTTTGAAGAAACGTCTGTATTAGATAAAATAAGATGAAATTAATGTAGATCTAGATCTACATCTATAGGGGCCTACTCTATAATCGGCCAAAAATATTCTACTCTCAATTAACAGCCATTTCAAATAAAGTTTCCGAAATAAATTCTTATTGTACGAATGTTGTATTCCCCACCCCACCACACTCAAATTTGCAAAGGATAATGGAATCATTAGAATTTAAACAAAATATTTAAGTATTTTTTCAAATTATAAAACTAAAAATTAAAAAAATATGAATCTTGGAACAATGATTTGGCCGCCCTTACATTCTGCCGCCGGCGTGCAATGCTTTTTTTATATATTGAAGAGGTATTTTTTTAGCATCAAATCACTCTGAAGGGGGGTTTAAACTCAAAACTCCTTTTGGCAACGCTCATAGATTTCTGAGTGTGTAATTTTCATTTTTTTTTATATTGAAGATGTAATTTTTAGCTTCAAACTCCACTGGAGGGGAATTGAAACTGAAAACCCATTTGAATACACTCATAACATGCTGAGTGTATAATGTACTTTGTTTTTAATATTAAAGAGGTATTTTTTACCTTCAAACTCAAAACTGAGTCAAAACCCATTTAGCTACGCTCATAACATTTGTGCGTAATTTGCGTTTTTTTATACCGGGTATTGAAGAGATATTTTTTAGCTTCAAAACCTACTGAAGAGTGGGTGAAGGTTAACTCAAAACCCCTTTGGCTACGCTCATATAATTTGAGTGAGTAATTTTCTTTTTTCATATTGAAAAGGGGGTTTATCATAAATTTTGGAGGGAGTTTAAAAATCAAAATCTTCCTTAACTGTGCTCGTGAAATTTGGGGGGTTGTTTGCATTTGTTTTTGTTTTGTTTAATAGAAGAAGGGAATTTAAATGCGAAAAACCCTGGTATGGGGGATTTTAAACTCAAACCCCACTGGTAGGGGGTTTTAAACTCAACCCCCCTAGTAGGGGGTTTTAAACTCAAAAACCCCTGGTATGGGGTTTTAAATTCACCTAAAATAAACAAAATCAGAGCAAAAAATCAGTCACTAAATTCCAATTTCCCCCCCCCCCCGCAGGGGGGATTTAATTTCGGGGGGGGGGGGGATTGAACCCCAAGAACCCCCCCCTGGCTACGCCCATGATCAATTTACATACATAGGCTAAACACTCGCCATCGTTTAGGCTTTTTAAAAAAAGATGAACTGGCAAAGTGACAAACGAATCGGGAAAAGTTAGGCAATTTGGTTTTGTCAGAAAACGATCAGTTGATTTTGGTTCACCAACGTAGTAGTATATATTCCACAACAGTTGACTTTGGTCCACCAATGTGGTAGTATTCCACAACAGTTGACTTTGGTCCACCAATGTGGTAGTATTCCACAACAGTTGACTTTGGTCCACCAATGTGGTAGTATTCCACAACAGTTGACTTTGGTCCACCAATGTGGTAGTATTCCACAACAGTTGACTTTGGTCCACCAATGTGGTAGTATTCCACAACAGTTGACTTTGGTCCACCAATGTGGTAGTATTCCACAACAGTTGACTTTGGTCCACCAATGTGGTAGTATTCCACAACAGTTGACTTTGGTCCACCAATGTGGTAGTATTCCACAACAGTTGACTTTGGTCCACCAATGTGGTAGTATTCCACAACAGTTGACTTTGGTCCACCAATGTGGTAGTATTCCACAACAGTTGACTTTGGTCCGTCAATGTGGTAGTATTCCACAACAGTTGACTTTGGTCCGTCAATGTGGTAGTATTCCACAACAGTTGACTTTGGTCCGTCAATGTGGTAGTATTCCACAACAGTTGACTTTGGTCCACCAATGAGGTAGTATTCCACAACAGTTGACTTTGGTCCACAAATGTGGTAGTATTCCACAACAGTTGACTTTGGTCCACAAATGTGGTAGTATTCCACAACAGTTGACTTTGGTCCACCAATGTGGTAGTATTCCACAACAGTTGACTTTGGTCCGTCAATGTGGTAGTATTCCACAACAGTTGACTTTGGTCCGTCAATGTGGTAGTATTCCACAACAGTTGACTTTGGTCCACAAATGTGGTAGTATTCCACAACAGTTGACTTTGGTCCACCAATGTGGTAGTATTCCACAACAGTTGACTTTGGTCCGTCAATGTGGTAGTATTCAACAACAGTTGACTTTGGTCCGTCAATGTGGTAGTATTCCACAACAGTTGACTTTGGTCCACCAATGTGGTAGTATTCCACAACAGTTGACTTTGGTCCACCAATGTGGTAGTATTCCACAACAGTTGACTTTGGTCCACCAATGTGGTAGTATTATACAATGCACGTGTAACGAGTAGGCTACATTAACTTGCTTTGTGACAAAAGTGACGACGAAGATAATTATCATCATCATCATCAAACTCCATTTGAGTGAGGGCTTGAGAGGCTCAAATACTTTCTTGCAAAAGCCCTGTGCATAATTTAAACCCTGCTGTCTTGCGTACTGCATACATGTCACGCATACAGGTCGAGAATTTTTTGTTTCCCAGATTTGTCGAGACGGGGCAGAAGATAATAGAAACCTTTAATCTGCGCTGTCTGTGGACAAAGGTTATATAATCATTAAGATTCTTTATTAACAGAAGAAGACTGCCCTGGGTTGGCCCTTTTATACGTAGATCCATTCATTTTGTTTACTATATTCAACAAGGCACCGTTTATGCAGGTCTTGCAAGTGGACTAAGAACTAAGGAACGCCTAGAGCTACTTAACAGAGATATTTACACATGTTACCACAGAATGCTCAGATACAAAGCTTTTAATGTTAATTTGAATGAAAATGTGTGAAAAGAAATTGCACATGATTGAGTTTCACAGTAATCGTTCAGTGCTGGATTTAGGCTACATCATATCCCTATGGAGCGTCTTTAAGGCACTCTTGTCTTGAGTAGACTGAAATCTATCAATCACCCCCCTGCCACAAACCGTATTCCCCTGTAATACAATCAAATAAATAAATAAAAACAACAAAAAAGAATATATAATTTAAATTACTAACTAGTTATTTACACAAACTGTATAATTGCCCCACAGAAATACACTCAATCCTCGCCCCCCCCCCCCCCCAACCCCCGATCCGCAAGTGCTTCAGGTTGTTAACGAAAATGGTACGTCTTTCTAGCCAAAAAGTAGCCGTTGCACCTAGATCTCTGTATTGAGCACTAAAAGACGGTGATGAAAACGTATTTTCTATATTCTATTGTGTTGTTGTTTAAATACTAACGATAGACTGACTGCACAAAAGAAATGCAGCTTTTTAAATAGAACTAGAGCCACTAAAAATGGTTAAAAAAAATTTCGGAAGTAAGCTGCATAACTCTTGTAAACTTCCGGAAGGAAGCAGTCGCCTTGTCCTACTTTCTGATACTACGTGGACTGAGTTTTTCTAGTTGATCCAGTTGCTTGTAACTTGCTTTACCGCAAGATGCCCAAGCAAAACGAGTTAATAGATAAAGCTGAAGACGCAGCAGATCAGGTAAGTCAAGTTATATCTGTGAGAGTACCTTTAAAATAAGTAGTATAGTAGCTTTCGGCATTGACTTTTAATATTTATAAATTATAGACTAGACTGTAGTCTAAGTCTCAAGTCTGTAGTCAGACAGTTAAGACAAGACACTTACTTAGACTTGTTTGACAGACAGGCTGGCAGAAGTCAGTCAGTAGTTCTTCTCTACTCTAAAATAGTCTAAACTCAAAGTAATCTACTATGACTAGCCGGGCTTAGAACTATTAGATCTAGATGTATTAGAAGTTTTGATTGTGTTTGAGTAAGTATGACTCTTACTTTTGAGTAGCCGGAGTAGCCTAGGTGAGTTACTCAAGACAAGACCAAGTTAATAATGATTAATGAAGTTACTGAGTTGTGAGTAGCCTACTTGAAAAATAATATTATAAATAATAAGCCTACTTATTACAGAAATACTGTGGTAGTATGGGATAAGTATGGTACACATTTAGTTTTGTATTCCTATTCAAGTAAGACCTACATATTTGACTTTACTGGCTTTAGGATTGAAAGGAGGACATAGTCTGTATTACGTGCTGTATAAACTGTATTACAAATATCATTGTATTAATCTCAGAAATGGGTGACATAAATTTCAAATGCTATAGATACACATAGAAGTAATACAAATTAACATTTTACCATTTCCCTTGCTTTCCATCAAACCTACTCAGATTTAAAGAGGTTTTTGGATAAGGTTTACCTTTTTAGAAAATGTTACAATAATGAAAAAAAAAGATTTTTTGAGTGTTCATGTATTTTTATGCAATGTTTTCTTGAATGTTCAAGGCAAAAAAAAAAAAAAAAACATAATCAGTACATTTTTAGTATCTAAAAAACAACAAAACAAACTAGTAATTTTTTAAATACATTATTAAAAACATTATTTTTTTTAAATATTTATTTTTGTATAAATTTTAAAAAGTGTTGTTTTTTTTTGCATAAAACTTCCCTTTCTCCCAAAAAATTATTTGCTATTGCTCAATCTATTTATCCCATTGACTTTGCCTAAATTTTGAACCATCACTGTGACATGTGTATGGCAGTTGATCTTTTCTTTTAAACATGATAGTTAACTTCTTGCTTGGCCTGAAAATACCTGAAATGAAAGAATTAGATGATTAAAACATTTTTTAAAATCCATATTGTCTGATATGGTTCACAGACTTTCAATATCGTTATCAGGGGGGAAAAAATTGTCTGTTGAGGTTTACAGTTTGTCATACCTACCCCACCTTTCTTTGAAACGAGATTTTATTTTAACCTGGCATGTCGAAACTTTTTTTTGTAGAAAAAATTTCAGCGATTCGGGTCAATATATAGTACATAATTAAACTGTTTAGTTAAGGTTTTTGATTTAAATGTTTAAATTGTATGACTTGATAGTGTGCAGTGCATAGGAATAGAGATTTCATATATCTATTTTAACTTACATTATGAGTCTTATTCTAGTCCATTATTTGGGAAAATTGCAATTATACTTTGCATCCGCAATCTCATAGTCTAGCAGTCTTATCGCCCATTGATATATTCAAGTTCCACATTTGATTCAACTAATTATTATATAAAACATTAAGACACCATATTGGAATGGATTGTCTATGCGAGAAAATTAAAACATCTTACTTGGTCCATAATACTAAAACTTTGCTCTTGAAATAGATGATAGGCTATGGTTGTTTTTTTTTTGTTTTTTTTTTTGGGGGGGGGGGGGGGGCAAACCTTTTTAATTTCCTTCAGTGGAACACCCTGTATATAATAAAGCTCTCCCTTACACATACTTTGGCCTGTGAATTTTAGCATCAATCCGTATATTTTATACACAGGTGCTGAGATATTCTAAGCATGTCCTTCCTCATTTGGCGAGGTTCTGCCTCATCAGTACTTTTCTGGAAGATGGTATAAGAATGTGGACCCAGTGGAATGAGCAAAGAGACTATATGAATGTCTCTTGGTCTTGTGGGGCCTTTCTAGCTACAATGTTTGTTGTATTTAATATGCTGGGTCAGATTGTTGGCTGTGTTATGGTGTTGAGCAGACAGAAGGTGCCCATTGCTTGTGGAATTCTTTTTGGAATTATTGCTCTACAAGTTAGTATGTTACATTAATATTATTATGACAAACAATTTATTTAAAAAATCATTCCACTTATAATTTGTTGCAATCATTGTTGAAATTGTAGTGCCAGACTTAACTTTTAATGTATACCTGGCCTCAGCCATGGTTCTTTTACATGCGGTATTACAAATATCTTTTTATTAATCTCAGAAATGGGGGACATAAATTTCAAATGCTCTATGCACATAGAAGTAATAAAAATTAACATATTTATCATTTAATAAATATTTACAATGAATTGGCATTACACTTTTTACTCTTTTACATTTTATATACCGTAACTTAACTTGAAAATAGGAAACATTTTTTGTTATACAAAATTACTTAGAAAAATTGCATGCCATGTTTTAATATTTTCTTCAGACTGTAGCATACAGCATAATTTGGGATCTAAAGTTTTTATTAAGGTATGTTATTTTTAAATTATGTGTATATAATAAAGTGCATTAAAGATTTTAGATGATAATTCTTGTTAATTTATTTGTATGAAAATCATAATTCAGTTCTTTATTTGGCATTATTTGTGTAGAAATCTGGCTCTGGCTGGTGGTGTCTTGCTGCTGCTAGCTGAGAACAAAGCAGAAGGAAAATCTTTATTTGCAGGGCTTCCCTCTTTAGGAGAAAACAATCCCAAGCAGTACATGCAGCTGAGTGGGAGAATTTTATTGGTGCTCATGTTTCTAACTCTTTTACGATTTGAGATATCTGTGATGCAGGTATATACATTAGATTAGTGACTTTAGTTGTTTAAATGAATATGTTTGGCTAATAGTACATCAGCTTTACGCTGACGTTTTTTTTTTTTTTTAATATGTCATTTGTGTCATATTTTATTGAATTACAGAAGACTAAGACTGCTTTATTGATCCTTATGCGAATTTGTGATTACAAAGACTCTTTTCTCGAAAATAAAAACAACAAAAACATTCACATAAATATAAAACAGACACAAACATAAAGAGTTAATTGAGTGACTGACTACACACAGTTGTCTTGATTCTTTTCATGTTTCCTATTCAACGAGTAGCACTGATACAGTCTGAAAGAGTAAGGAACTAATGAATTTTTGTACCGTTCGGTTCTAGTCTTGATTGACAGAAGTCTATCACTTCTCAACGATTCCAAGATTTTGCTGAGGCATTTTTGTTTAAATATGGTAGTGTTGAGTGTGGTTTTTAATGCATTTTTTATAAGGTTGTCTAAGCAACACAACAGTTAAGATGCATCATTGCTTTGCCAACAAGTTAATTCATGTGTTAGCAGACTTTTCATAGTCGCACAGTAAAAATTATCTAAGATCTTTTTATCTAGTTTAAAGCTGTTAAGTTTGTATAGTGTTATGGAGTGTTTGTGTGTGTTTGTTATGAGCAGATGAGACTCTTAATTATACACCAACAGACTCATCTATAGTAGATTATGAAGACTTTAATCTTGATCAAGAAACAATAATATATCAATTACATTACTCCATTTTTGGATCCTTCTCTCACTATCTTCCTTTTTCAACATGCATTCGCACCGTTCCACATTCACACTATGCTGCGCACGTAAGTTTTTATATGGTGACGTTGGAAGAGGTGAGCAATCGGTAGTGATTGATGCAACATAGGTGGCATTGTAGTCACTTGGTCTTAGGGAAGACTCCAGAACATGAGACTGAACAGTTCTGTTATTGTAGTGAGTTAGATTT
Organism: Biomphalaria sudanica; assembly: GCA_036873155.1. NCBI lineage: Eukaryota > Metazoa > Mollusca > Gastropoda > Planorbidae > Biomphalaria > Biomphalaria sudanica. The sequence continues at coordinate 260,002 of JAZGLO010000245.1, read as the reverse complement.
TCAAAAAAAAATATTATTACTAAAGTCTACTTCATGTATTTATCACAAGTGATTTTGTCTATATTGTAAATAAAGTTCTATTTAGTTTTGTTCACAAAAGGAAGTTATTCAAGTTACTTGAAGTTTTATTAGTTAAGATATATTACGCTTACAACAGTTAAGTTGTCTACTAGCACTTTGGTGCTACTATTCAACGACTGGTAAACAACAATAGGCAAAGTAGCAGCTGGGCAATTTTCTTTGCCAGAGTTTCAAGATTGTCTTCCTATGAAAGTTTATATCTCTAGCTTGATGGTGATTTCGAATTGTTGTTAGTCCCCTCATAAACACAAAATGATAACATTGGTGTTATGGAAGAAGAGGAGTTTGAGTTTGTTAATGGATCCAAGTGTGTGTCCAAATTTGTTAGTGGAGTTCAGTGCATGACCATTGTTCATGAAGAAGCACACCTGTCATGAGAGTGAGGCGAGTTTTGCCCCTAATTCATGTGTTAGTCAGTCAGTAAGACAATTTGGCTGTTTGGTGTACATGGGTAGTTTATTAGTGTGGTAGCTGTTAGTTCAAGTGCTTGCTTTTCTGCTCTATATGGCTGTCTGAGAGATTGCCAGTTGCAATAGACTTCCAGTCTTTCTTTAGTCTTTCTCCATTGGGCCATTCAATTAGTATGCTGTTTGTATTGGATTTTTGAAAGGATCCATCTGTGTAAACTCTGACCCACTGGTTGTTGGACTAATGGGTATTTAGAAAAGAGTTCACTATTTCCTTGAGCTCTGTTTGGTTGTGATCAGATTTTTTTGTTACGTTTTTGATGCTGTCTTGTATAGGAAGGAGGAAACTCTGGTCCCAGGAAGGAAAAGCTTTATACTGCTTCGTTGACTTAATAGTTCTATTTCCTAATAAGTATTTCTTTTTAAGATTCTTTGATTTCTGAATAAAATGAGTTCTTTTTAGCCGGTTTTGGGTGCCAGTCTTGTGTATTTTGGATTTGAGTGGGTGCCTGTCTAAGGATTCTATTTTGGTGAATTGGGACAAGCCTTTTTTTTTTTTCTTTCATCATAAGGGATCTTTGGATGCCTTTATTCTGTATTTTTTCTATTTTTTTTTTTTTCAAATTAGTCTTGTGTGATATGTGACTCCAAGATATGTAGGACTGTCATTTTTTTTCCTAGAGCTTCCTTATCTAGTGTTAATTTTATTGTTTGCTGTTTTGTTGAAGATGGTGTATGTTGTCTTTTTTGGTGTTGATGGTCACCTTCGTCTTCTTGCCGTAAAAATTTTGATGTTCCTACATATTCTTCAGTGCTTATTAGGCAAGGAAAACTATTGACAGAGTATTTAGAAGTGTTTGATTGGTGTGGCATGGCAGGGGATGTGAGGTGGTTTTGCTCAGGAAACATTGACTGGCCTTTTTTTTTTTTTTTTTTGGTTTCCTAAAAAATAGATACTTAGGAGTACTAGTTCTGTGCTAGTAAAAAAAACAACTCAATATTATTTTTTAATAATAAAGCAAATAGTAATTAACATACAACATACCTGGAAAGATATGTTTTTACAATGACATTATAATAAACAAATACTTAAAACTAATTCTGTCTACCTAGTCTTTCTAATTATGGTATGTAAATTGGTTTTTATTTCTGCCTGAAAAGGTAATTAATATTAATTATCCTGCTTTTCAGATCATCCAAAATTTGATAGGTACAACCCTCATTATCTGTATTGCTATTGGATTCAAGACAAAACTCTCTGCACTGGTTTTGGTGCTGTGGTTGACAGGACTTAATTTTTACTTCAATGCCTGGTGGAACATTCCTGACTACAGACCCATGAGGGACTTCCTAAAGTATGACTTCTTCCAGACTATGTCAGTCATTGGTGGGCTACTTCTTGTGGTAGCATTTGGCCCAGGGGGCGTTAGTATGGATGAACATAAAAAGAAGTGGTAGGGATAGGATTCATATTAGGATCATTAATTTTATACATTCACCCATTCATAACAGGAATTGATTCATATATATTTATAACTGGACCTTACATCAAAATGAAACCAGTTCAAATTATTATCAACAACAAAAAAGCATGAAATGTACAATAGTGTTTCTGTACTTTTCATTTAAATTTGTCTATCTGCTCAGTAACTGCATTGGGTTGGTTCTAAAATGACTTAATGTTTCAACTCTAGATAGAGTGTTGAAGTTTTACTACCAGCTGTGTGAGTGATGTAGTCATCTTAACAAGTTTTAAATTTATTTTTGTTCTTGGTGCTTTAAAAGATTAATGTCATTAGTACATACAATCATCATTGATGCTGGACTTTGAAAATATATTTCCTTTAATTTGTAAGCAGTATTTTAAAAAGTTTGTAATTTACATGCCATTGTTTAGTAATAAGCAACTATAATCGAGGTTTTTATAAGTATATTCTTTCACCATCTTTTCTCCAGTTGAAAAAATAATGGTTGTTTTTGGAACTTTGTTAAATAGAAATTCAAATAAATAGTTGCATTGTATTAAACAAAAATACAATTATATTTTCAGTTTAGTCTTTCCTAAATATAATGGTGAAGGGATATTTACTTTGTACATAAATCAGTTTCAGAGGTCTGAACAGTTATCAGAAACCAACAAATATTGGACTTTTTTTTTTGCCAATATACATTTCTGTTAAAGTCTTCTTAATAAATACATTTTTTTCTTTAAAAGTGTATATTGTCAAGTTAAAATCTGGTATTACTCGATGTGTTATGTTTTTTTTTTGTTAGTGGATTTTCTTTCTTGAAAGCATTAGGGTTTTTTTTTTCCTGTCATTGAAACTTATCATATATAGTTTTAAAAACTTTTCAAATATTTTGCCTTTTGATAAATTAGCTGTCCCATTATTTACTTTGATTCTACAAAGAAATATGGTTGTAAAGAATATCCAGGTTTATTAAGCAGTCGACTTCATTGTACATTAATCTCAGACATTATGTTTTAAGGTCACGCAAAAAAAAAAATAATGGAAAAAATGAGTTTTAAAGTCAACAATTGTCAAGACTGAACTGCTTAATGAGCCCATGCCATGACACTGTTTACCTTATGTTAAAATGAACGTAAACTATTAGATATTCTATTCTCTCCCTGATGATTAGACATTGTACTAAGCATGTATTTATAAAATATACATTAATGACTATGGTTGAGTCTACTAGCGATTGCTAATGTTTTCTACACTCAGTGCAAATGTAAATAATTGTAGTTTTATCATATACAATCTGCTGCTAATTTAATGTGTGTTTTTTTTTTAAGCTTTAATATTTCTTTCAAATGATGGCATTTGACTAGTGTTACAACAAAGTCCAGAGATAAAATGTTTCAAGATAATTGGTCTAGTTCATTGATTCACTCAGATTACATTTTTTTTGTTGTAACAAATGAATTTGTTTTGCAACAAAAATAGCCATTGTAATGCTTTGCTAAGTTAAGAGTTAGAATTAATATTAATGAATCATTTCTTTTGTTGCAATATATTCCTTTATGTATGAAAGATGTTTGCTACAGAAGCTTTCCTGTGTTTTTAAGCTGCTGTTTTTTTTATCAACTTGTGGTACCGATATTAATTTGTTGTTACAAACTAGATTCTGTTTTCCTCTTTCATATTTATCTCCCCTTTCTGTTTTTGTTCATTGAAGTTGCATGCCTACAAACATTTGTTTCTCTCTCTGCACTAAAGATGGTACCAACATTTTAAAATCTATTTTAATGTTTTAGTTGACTATTAACTTTGTCTTGTAATTTTTTTTTTCTTCTTCTCATCCACTGAATTTGGAATGTGTTGGATGAATGGATAGTGCTGGGCTACTGAATCAAGAGGTTTGAACTCAATCCTGATGGATTTTAAAAAATAAAAATAAGGAACATTAAGATATCCCTGTGTCTACCAAGATATATGAAGATATATGTATATAGGCCTGAATTTTTAATGTTGAGTCTAGGTCTTAATTATTGCATTCAGAATGGGTGTCCACTTAAATGTGAATGTAACCGCTAGCCTTACCGGCATCTGGCTTTTACATGAGTTTTTTTTTTTTTTAAACATTCTAGTGATTTGTTAATATATGTAGGTGTAATTAATGAAGTCATCTTTGCAGTATATGAACATTTAATTATATATACATCTATCTAAATTAATGTCATGTTTATTGAATTGTCATTATAAATATAGATTATTTCTGAAAAGTCAAGTTTATAGTTTGTTATTACAAGAGGAAAAAGATTTCTTGTTTATGTAACGAGTCAAAGACAACAATGTGACATTTGACTCCTGTGTGCTTTAGCACATGGAATATATCTCTTTCAACTTGATCATTCATATGTCAATAAGTACACATTGCTAAATGGGTAACCAATCAATTATGTATGTCACAAAAAAAATCTCATGAGTCATTACTTTGTCTCCCTCCCTCCTAGTGTGTATTTGCATGGTTAGATGAACAGACCAATGAAACAAATGTTTTAATAACATAAGATAGGTTTATAATAGATATTCATTTTATCTTACATGTTGTTAAAATATTGGTTGGATCTGTTCTTTGTGACAATGATCACACAATTAAAGAAAGAAAATGAAACTCGTTGATTTTGTTTTTTTAGCAGCTGAGATGATAATGAGATTTATAGTACCGGTATTTTAAAAAAAAATGAATATAATTGAACAAGTTAAATACAGTAATATAAGCAATTTATTTTTACCAGCATGGCCAATCTTAAATTCTATTGCCTTGGACTGGTAGCATGGAGATGACAGTAATTTTTACTAATCAATACTAGTCCTGGTGAAGTGGTATCGGTATCCTAGGCAGGGTACATGCTGCTAATAAAGGTTATTTAAATTGTGCAACTCCTTCCTTTATTTTTGTCTTTTTTTTTTTTTTTAATTATTCAATGGGCTTTGGCATAAATTATGTCTTTGAAGATCTACATGGTTGACATGAAAGATCATTTTGTAGACTAATGTTTCAGTACGCAATCCTAGAATGCTTTTGTTCTTCATAGCGGTTCTTTGACTACACAGGGTGAAAAGGATAATTCTAGTTTCAAGCCAGTATAAAATAGTATAAATACTAGACCAGGGGTGGGCAACCTTTTTCTATTGAGGGCCGCATGTATGCATATAAAATATGTACTTGCAAGTTACAAAAATAACCTAGCTGACTGTGTATAATGTCTGTTATTTCACATTTGTATTGAATAATACATTTACTTTTCATTTTTTACACTCCGAATTAAGGAATTACAGCAAAAGCTAGCAATTTTTGAATCTAATTTTATGAATATTTCTTTTAATTCTCTTATTGTCCCATTTCATCACGAATGAACAGTTGCACTTTATGTGAAATATTTAACTGTTTACATTTTTGCATAATGTTCGGAACCATGGAACTAGCTTACTGGATAATAAGTTGTTATCTTTGTGATTACTGTCCAATTATAGTCTGTCAGCATCATCGACCTTTTGTTACACTTGTTTATTTTCAAGCAAAAGAAAAATGCTTGTTCAATGATGTTTGTGGCCCCAAATTAGCAGCAAAGTTTTTTTTCGTATGGAAATAAAGCTTCTGGTTTCAATTAAACCCCCGCGGAAGAACTGACAGGAGCTTCTCTTTCATGTCATAATGGAGCCGAATCAGCTTCTGCACTAAATGATGAGCTGTGTATATTGAAAACTTAAAATTTGCTTTTAAATTTCAAAAATCAAGAAATCCAATTAAATCTTGTACTTTTAACTATTTCGCTAGAAATAGTTTCACCTTTCAGCAAAGGAAAATTATAAAATCTTTTTCACTTTCTTTCCTGGAGAAATGGGATAACTTTGAAAAGATTTAACATGCACATACATTTAATTTTGCAATGAAAAGCATGAAGTATGTCATCTACTCTTTATTAGAAATATTAGTAACAAAGTCACAGTTCTTCAAGGAACTTAACAATTTCTTCATTGAGATTCCATATTCTTCTCAATAGCTTGCCCAGGCCAGCGGATATTATTGTGGTACTGAACTTCAATATGTCTTGTTTCCTAATCATCAAGTACTTCTCTGAACTTCCTGTGGCAAATACCTAGCTTCAATAAATACTGGCTTGACTGAATGTTTTGAAATATTGTAAATTATGGATATATTTTTTTTTGTTTCTTTAATCGCTTTATCATAAGTGATAAGAATCAGAGGTATCAATAATTTATATAAATATTTACAATCATTTATTTTAATATATTTGCATTTTATATGAATAATTTGTGGGCACAACTGATATCTGTAGGTTTCAAGGGCGCATAAAACAGTTTGGCGGGCCGTAATTTGCCCACCCCTGTACTAGACCTATTTTCTTTATCGCTTTTTTTTCCATTTCTCGGATGACCACGAAGTCATAGGCAATTTTTTTTTTTTTCATTTCTCAAGCTATGAGATCTAGATCTAAATAGATCTAGATTTTTTTTTTTAAGTCTTAAAAAATTTTTTTCAAAAAAGCAAGGTTACAAAAACCATTTGTGTGGAAACACAAACTCAAAAAAGGCCCCCGAAGTGGTCCACCCAGGCAGGTAAAAAGGCAGGTTTCAATATTTTCAGAAAGAACATCAGAATGAAATTCTATCACAGACAATTGACAGAGAAGAATGGAGAAAGAAGGTTGACAGATCTTGTGTGGTGGTCCAGCAGACCAAAGGATAGGTGAATGTGAAGTTAGATGTGAACCTGGCCTAACTGATGTCTTATAATGAATATCTAATTGATCTAATTGTTTTATAAAGGGTCAATCTTTTATTCAAATCCTCAAGAAAAAAAATTTCAGTAAAAAAAAATCATTGTAGGCTACAGAGTTGCAGTTCATGTGATAATATGAAAACTACTTTCTAGAACTCTTTAAATTAAGTCCAACTTATATACCTACTAAATAGATTTTTTTTTCTCTTAAAAAAAAAAGTAAGCATTTTTTTGTGTAAACGTAGTAGTAAGTATGATCATAGACTATATATATATAGTCTATGGTATGACAGAACTTATTTAACTTAACAATACAAATGTAAAAAAAAAAAATTTGACAAAAAATCTAAAACTATTTGCATAAATGTGTTAAAAATATGGTAAATAGTAATTTCCCCTACTAAACAGCCTCCTGTGTTTGTTACTATTAATAGTGAATAGTTATAAAAGGTGTAATTTTATGAAAAAAATGCTTGCATCAGTGATTTAAAAAAGGAGATCTTTCGCTTTTAGAAAAGAAAAAGGAGCCGTTGCATCAGAACTTTGAATGGTCTAAAATATTATGATGTCGGATTTTCACTATCTTTTCTAGTTTGCGAGACAGACAGACCACACAAAACCTAAGCGTCTTTTCCCCTTTCGGGGGCCGCTAATAACAAGCCGCCAGGCCCTAAAAAGATCAATGGCACAAGGGAATTACCTGTAAAAGATATCTATTTACAAATATGAATAACATCTCTTCCGCCATTTTTTGTAAACAAAAGGGGAGTAAACTCTGGAAATTGACTAGTAATGTATTTTTTGAGTAATGTTTACAAAACATTTAGACGTGGCCTTGTCGATCTAGATGTAATAGACAGTCACAGTAGCAATCTAACTTTTTAGTCTTTACTCTTTAGACATTATCTAGATCTAGAATAATGTAGTTCAAGATCTTTTCTACATCTAGTCCTACTCTTAGATTAATCTTCTCTTAGTTTATTATTAATGTTTGATCCTGCATTCCTGGCTTATGGAAATTTGCGTATTAATAATTAGTGACTTAGTCTTACACTATACTTATTAGTTTAGTTAACAAGTCACAAGGACTCATTTTTCATATAAAATATAATAATATCAACACCGATAACAGTAAACTCAGTTAGAATTATTTTGCAATCTTTGTTTTTTCTTATTATTTGGAAATGTACAATTACAATCTTCAAACTATAATGTATAACCCAGTGGCGTAGCTAGGGTGTTTCATGCCCAGTGCGGCATCTCCTCATGATGCCCTTCCTCTCGGATATAAAACTGCGAAATTACGTTATTATACGTTAAGAGAATATACTACAAATAAATATTACGAGCTTTCTTGGTAGCAAAACTATCAATAATTTTATCGAAATCTGTTCTCCACCAATGACCTAGTTAGGGAAATGCATCGCTGATAGGTATTAATTCTTGATCAACTTATTTAAGTCTGAAAAACTTCACTTGCATAAAGCCACACTTACCGTAATTATTATTATTATAGCTTTTATATAGCGCTACTTTCATGTTTATATAGCATGCTCAGAGAGCTTTTTGGTCTACTCCCTTTTGTGGACCAGTGGGGGGAGGGGGTGTCTAGGAGTTGGTTTTCCGTGCTGCCTTTAGGCGCTCAGTAAACACAACTCTGCCCGAGTTGGGTGTCGAACCTCGAGCCCCCTTCTAGGTAGCCAAGCCAAGTTCAAGCGCACTTGGCCTCTCGACCACACTTCAGAAATATGTAAAAATATGATAATGCTACCTGAAGAGAATCTTGGACATTATTCTTTTTCTCTCAAAGCAGAATCTGGCATTCATTAGACATCACGAATATTTAGACAATATTTAGAACTGAATCATCTAGTGGCATTCTAGCTGATATCTTTTTATTTTTTTTTTTTAAATTCAAGATTTCAAGCAGGTCCTTGTTTGAAAAGTTCAAAGGCTTCTGAAGAAATTGCGACAAACAGTTGACAGACCTTCATCAACAGATGCCCGAAAAATATCCTGAAAATACACTGGTATGGCAAAGCAGAAAACACCAAACTGTGGGAGATGAGTGGACAGAAAAATATAGAGGTGCAGATCTTAGAGAGGAAGTGGAGATGGATTGGTCACACCCTTGGAAAAGATACCAGCTACAGAGCTGGGAAACCATCAAAAAACTAGCAAGAGCCCATGGAGAGTGGCATGTTTTTGTCGAGGCCCTATGTTCCATGAAGAACTCAAAGGAGTGATGATGATGATGAATACAGAAAACACTGAACCATAATTTGCAAATTCAAAAACAAAACCTAATAAAATACTCAGAAAGACACAAAGATAAAGGCATACTTCCTATTCCTTACTCTAGGACAAACTTCTACAAGTGCTTCTTTTCCCTAGTGCATATCCTGTAGTCTGTGTGATAATAGGGCTATGTCATCAGCGAATTCCAGATCTTCCAGCTTTTGTGTGAGAGTCCATTGGATTCCTTTCCATGCGTTAGAGTAGGCTTCTGTATTAGTGCTATTTTACTTTTTAGTCTTCTGTCCTGAAGTGTTTCTAAATTTAGTGATTTTACTACTTGTGTAATTAATCAAATGTAAAAAAATGTAATGTTTGTTATAAATCTCACAGCTCTATTTTGCATCTGTTCCAGTTTCTTTATGTTTTCTTGAGTTAAAGGGTCCCAAACATTCATCTTGACTGAGTCATTTTTTTTACTAAAGAAGTTTTATTCTATCATAAATATTGATCTGTTTGATCATGTTTTTTTGTATGACTTTGATAGGGTGCAGAAAAAAGTACTCTGTTACAACAAGACTTTCAAGAAAAAAAACTAAGGCCAAAGTACATATTTGCTATCTGTAAGAACAAATTTGTTCAAAGATAAGATATCTATCAAATGGGTGGGATTCGACCCTCAGGGCTTAATGTTAACAAGCCAGTTGTGTTTGGACTCCTGGTTGCAGCTCTTGTACTATTTTTGGTTTACAGGTGAGACTTAGTTTGTGCAATCCTTAAGAAATGAAGATTATTATTTCCTTGTTCCTTATTTTCTTGTTTGAACTCTTAATTGCCAGGAAGATCATCAGGATGGTCATACAAACATAGGATTAAAATTCCTAACTTTGATTTCTACAGATTGTGAATAGATAAGTAAATTGATACAAATAGACATTACAATAATAAACATATTTTATAATTTTCTTTATTGATTTTATCTGAAAGAAATTTTTTGGCATCACCAATGGGAGATAAAGTAACAAAAGAAGCGACAGTATTGAAGCCTGTGCCGTCACTTGATGAAAGTGAACTACAAACAAAAGTTGATGAAAATATGGAAGTTACAGTTGGAGATAAAGTAAGTTCAGAGAGTGGGGAAACAAAGGTTATCAGTTTTTTATTTGAAGTAAAAAACAACCTAAATAGCAACAATTTTGAGATGCTCTTCATATTTTTGTACAATCTACTGATAGCCATTTATTTCAAAATATAAAATTAAAACATAAACGCAATTTTACATTGGTCTAGATTCTGTCAGTAATTTATGAAAAATAATATAATAATAAAAACAATAAACCTTTTTTGTTATAACCGTGATATTTATTATAAAATTTATGAATGACAATCATATTTACAATTTATATTCTGTCAAATTTGGATTTGATTATTTTGCTTTAACATAAGAATGTAACTATAAAAGAAAGCTATCAATAATTTCATAAAGCTGTATCCAGGCTTCTTTATACATTTAATACAATACTGCAGTAATCTTCCTAAAGCAAGTAAAGAAATGACGAATCTTATAATTACCAAATGGAAAAATACATAACATTTAAAAGAGCGTGCATGACATCTAGATCTACATACAGAGAAAAAGTACTAGGAATAAAATTCAACATATCCTTGATTGTTTTATCATATATTTGTATATAAATATAATTTGTAATGTAATTATTCATTTAATTTGTAAATAAGTTTCAATATGCTTTTTTGTTATGAATAGACTGTCAAAGTGTATGTTCAACAAGTCATTAAGAAATCAAATCAGTTCAAGCTGGATGTCCTCTTCCTCCATGGCAATGCATTCAGCTCCAAGAACTGGACAGATCTTAAAACAACAGATCATGTTGCCAATTGGGGATATAGAGCCATAGCCATAGATCTTCCAGGTCTGAGTTTATCTTATATGTATTTATAATCCTTCACTGATACAAAAGTGTTTTAAGGTGTCCTTTTTTGAAAACTCTTGCTTAGTACTTTTCTTTGTTAAATACTTCATATTATCCATTTAATACTCCTGGTTGAATGTTTCTTTTTGAGCGAAGTGCATCATCCTTTTGTAAGATAACATTAATCTAATCCAGCTTTTAAAATCAAATTCTCTGTATCTTTAGCAGGGCTCATTTTTTTATAACAAAAACCTAATCTAGCTTCTAAAAATCAACTTCCTGTTTCCTTTGTATCTATTTATGCAACTTAGATTATTATTTTTTAAATATATTGCTACTGAACAAAGTGGTCAGAATAAACTATCGTTAAAAAATCAATATTTCTGTACAATACAAGGAGGCCCAAAAGTAAACACATAGACTATTTTTAATTTATTTGAAAATTTCACTCAAGAACAGCTGAAAATTCGTTATACCTCTTAATTATAAACATAAACAATTTAATCTCTCAGATGCTCAAAATATCCTCTTTCAACAATGCAACATTATTCAAATCTCTAAGCAATTAACTTCAACCACATAAAAGGTAGTAACAGTAAACCTACTTTCGGTCCACTCTGTATATTGGACATAGCAGTAGGCCATTTTTCTGATCTGGTTAACTATTGGCCACAGAAATTGGTGAGCTCAATACATTGTTTGTTTGTTTAATGTTTTAAAATGTTTTACATGTTTTGGATGTTCCTTTAGAGTTGAAGATACTTTACTTCCTAGTCCAAACTTCCAGCAGGACGACGAGGAATGGGAGCGGGCAGGGTTTAAACTCTGGACCATCGATAAATCCAAATGACAGTCCAGCGCGCAAACCGCACGACCAGGCAATCATTTACTAAATGTCTAAAACCATTTATGGATGTCATTCGATCCTTTGGCTGCTAAATACAATTAGTAGTAATTCCTGTGCAGTCAGCCTACCTCTTTGAAAAGGTATGTAAATTAAATATATGATGATTACCATAGTATTTATATCATCTATGTGTTTTATTATGATGTGCAGGGAAAGGCAGAAGCTCCAGTGTTGAGGTAGAACCTGACAAATTCCTTGAAGCCTTCATTAGCAAACTTCAAATGACAAACATTGTAATTATAGCTCCTTCAATGAGTGGAAGGTATGCACTGCCATATTTATTTAATGAGCCAATCAAGGTCTCGGAAACTGTCAAGGGGTTTGTAGCAGTGGCACCTGTTGAGACAGAAACCTATGAAAGCAAATATTCAGCTAGCCAGGTTTGTCTTTAAAAAAATATTTTAAAATTTATTCTATTATTGATAGTAAAACACATTGTTCTGGTTAGTCAAGAAAGATATTGAAAATGCCAATGTATAAATATTTTTGGAATATTGTGAGTGATTTTCACTAAATTATGTATATCTAATATATATTAGGGGTGCACCAGATTACATTTTTTGTAATTCTGCTGGAGCTGAATATACCTATACCTACTATTTCTATATAATATATATATATATATTGATAGGCTATTGTTATGCTGGCATTTACATCATTTCACTGACCCTCATCACAGCTGACACATACAGTTTTTTTGTGTTTGTTTTTTACTTGTCTAATAGTTTAAATAAGTTTAATTTTTATCACTTATAATAATCTTAAAGTAAAACTGAAATTAATGTAATCTAAGTTAAGTGATGCATATTTATTTATTTCAAAAAAAATATAAGCATAGTTTTCCACTGCATATTTAATCATTAGGATGGCAACATCTTGCATCTCCATGACATTGATGCTTACTTATTCTCATTTCCATTTTCTTTGGAGACTTTTCATGAACTTCAAGTCTGCAGGTTTACTTTTTTTTTTTCAATGCCAGATTTTTCTGATTCAAGCAGAATTTTCAACTCTTTTTTTTTCCCCACTTTTTAGATTCCAACTTTAATTGTTTATGGCAGCAATGATAAAGCAATTTCAACATTCCTACCAAATCTGGAGAAACTTCCCAAGCATAAAACAGCTGAAATCAAAGACGCTGGACATGCCTGCTACTTGAATAAGCCAGAGGAATTTCATAAAATATTGTACAACTTTTTATTAGAAGTATCATCTTAACTGGCAGAGCAAAGTTTGTTTTATCACTTGATGTTTGATGCACAATGTGCTGTTCCAATTGTATGGAAATGTTAGATGGTGTTTTAAAACTGATATACAAATGTATTGAACAAATATGATTGGACAACTTTCTATTTTGTGAGTTGTGTGTTGAACATCTTGACTTTCTGTAAACAATATTATTTTTCTCAGAACTGATAATAGAAGACAGGAGAGCTGCAGGTGATCCACTTTTAAGGTATACTGATGTATGCAAGTGGGACATGAAACTCTTCAGAATCGGCACGAATCTTGAGTTAAACAGTGTAACATAGACTATGTCATACTAAATAATTCAGTTTTTTCACTGTTTCGTCCATCATTTCAATTTTGTAAAAGTCAAATTCAATTGTTAATTGTTAACATCAATCAATACTTACAAAAATAAAAAAAAATATCATAACTATGAATATTATATCCTTATACCTTAACATGTCTAAGCAAACATAAAGGAACAATGAAAAATCTAGTTTTAGAGTGAATTTATTTTACTATGATTATTAAGATGATTTATATCTTGTTTGAGGGCATTACTGTATAATGGAATGTATTTAATAGTAAAATCAGTTATTGTTCTTGCCATTTATTGGTTTTCTCATGTAGAAATTATTTTTCTAGTGATTAAATCTACTGATACATGTATCTTTAATATTGGGTTATAAATACAGGGTTTGTAACCATTTGCTGTGTTAAATTTTTTCCTCATTATTTATCAGGCCAGACAAAATAAAATGCATTGTAATCCTCTTTTATCATTGCTGCCTGCACAGGTTACCAAGAAGCTTCAACTAGACGTCTCGGTTCTGGGCAAGTCATTACAACTGTCTTTCCATCTGCTTCCAAATCTAGTACTATGTTTTTCTGGCCCATCCTATCTTCTTCTTTCTTTGGGGGTTTCTGAGGGATTGTCTTGTGAAGGCTGTGGCCTTTCCATCTTCTTCTTTCTTTGGGGGTTCCTGAGGGCTTGTCTTGTGAAGGCTGTGGCCTTTCCAATGCCAGCATCTCTGAAGGATCTTCTTAAATAGGCTGCTGCTTAGTTCTGTGCCACAATTTTTTTATTTTGTGATCTAGTCTGGCCAGGGGCTCTTAAGGATCATGGTTTATAAGCTTACATTATATTGTGCTTTAACATGTAGCAAAAGATTTATTCTTAACATTGTGGTATTTTGTTGTTGAGCGTCTTATTTACTACTAAATGATGGGATAACATTGAGTTTCATTTTGTATTTCTCTATTCATGTTAGTTAATTGGATTGATAATAGGACATTGTTAGAAAAAAAAGTGAATGAACTGAAGAGAGTGTATTATTTTGTTTACAATGTAACTGTTTCAATCTGTTTTACCAAAAACAAGACTGTATTTTAACTATAACACTAAAATTGTATCCATAGCATGAACAAATGCATCAGTGACAACCGGCCTGGATGTTTTCTTCTCCATTATACTGTGTTATTCTCCTATCTTCTCCTGAAATCATGCATTCCCTACAGTATTCATCATTTGTTAGTTATAAATAGGATAGGTTTTAATAAAAAAAAAAGATAAGTAAGGCTGATAGAGATGATTTTTTTTTTCATTAGAGGATGAAATTTATTATGTCGTTAAAAGATCACCAAATCACAAAATGATTGAATTTCTTTTCGTTTACACTATTTTAATAAAATACCTTGAAAGATTTGCTAAATACAAATTTTGACATTTTTTTCCTGCACCTTGGTTGTCCACTTTTTAAAAAGCTTGTATCCACCCACTCTGTCTGTCTGTCTGTTCAAAAGCTTTTACATATTTTTTCTGCCACATCCATTTTCGGATTAAGTTGAAACTGCACAATTATTCATTAGCATAGACAAGACATGAATCAATAAAAAAAAGTTAATCAGTTAGTCAATTAATTATTGGTAATTAATTATTTTGTTTGATACCAACAAAGGAAATTAATCCTTTAGTATTTACAGATATGACTAAATGTGTAGGGTTTGGTCTTCTTAGATAATAGATAATTGTAAATGTCATTTCTCCCACACCCATTCTTGGATCAAGTTGAAACTTTAAACAATTATTTATTGTACCTAACAAAACATGAATTAATAAAAAAATATCTAACTATTAATTAATTATTGGTATTAACTATTTTGTTTGATATCAAATTAAATAAGGAAATAACTTTTACATATTGAGAGATATTGTAAGTGTGGAGTTCTCCTTTAGATAAGCTTTGTTTTTTTTTTTCAAGGTTTTTTTCATGTTTGCTTGTTTCTCTTGTTTGTTATGGTATACTTTTAGATGACTTCTTTGCAGTCATCTTCCTTGTTCCCAGTCATGTTGCTCTCTTGTTACCTGACAATGTGATATTTGTACATATTAATACTGCTGTGGATTGTACATATTAATACTGCTGTGGATTTCTCGGTTCCAATCATGATAGTTTGTTTTTTTCACACATTCTTACAGTCTAAGCAGTCTTGTGTTTTTAGTGTGTGTGTGTGTCACATGGTATGACTTTTATTGAAATGAGCAGTCAGTTGGTTTGAATGTAAACTGAAAATTGCCACACACCATATTTGGAATGCTGGTCTGGACGGTCAATTTTTATTTCCTAAAAAATGTTAACATGAGCCCTCTTTTTAAAGTCTCATTTTTTTTTACTTTCTCACTAAATTTTTTCACTTTATACTATTTTACTTTACCACTGAATGATGTCTGCTTCTAGATGACACATCTCCTTTTACACTGTTATTGTCAAACTTTCTTGATCTTAATTTGGGTATTACATACGTACTAAAATAAAAAAATATATTACAGGTGATATAGTTTGTTCTATAACAGGTAGATTGATCTGATGCCAATTATTAACATGAGTATGAAGCAATCATCCTAATGATCCACCACACTTTACTTCTACTCAGAAGATGTCAGCACAGGATTGACTTTATTCACATCCAGAATAAAAATAAAAAAAACGCACAAAGATTTAAACTAAAGACGACTCTCATTTTGAAGGCAAACTCTTATTGTCACATTGACTTCTTATCCAAAAATGTAAAACCAGTATAATCACTTATGCAAATCTTACTCAAAAACACGTCAATGTTTCACTAGTGAATAGACTTTTTTATATGGTCTAATTAGTTAAGAGAAGACATTTAAAAACATTTAATTTTATAGATCTTATAAAAGAAAGATTCATCCTTTCACCAATCCATTTATTGATGACAGACATGTATAGTATTATGTTTATTGTATTTTATAAGTAATATAAATTGATTTTTGGTCAAAATCATTTGTTCAAATTCATCCTGTCACTGATTCTTGATTTAACTAGTTGAATTCAGATTATTATGACAGATATATGGTTGATTTTTCTTTCAAAGCTATTGAACAATCCTTGTCACCACTTGCAATAGTTCTTGTAAATGGTTTATTCATGAGTATCCAGTCCTTTCAATCATTTTATTTTCAATTCAGCACAAAAATTTACTTGTCTTTACCAAGGAAAAAATGTGTGTCTTTTGTGTAAACTTTGGCTACTGTCTTACAGTACATTACACATTGTAGTTAGCATTTTTCTCCACTGTAAGATGAATCCATGTCATCATTTTTTAAATACTTCATATTATACCCTATTATTTCATTGGCTTTAAGGATCATGACATTTTGAGGTAGCTTAAAGTTTCTCATGTTGGGACAAAATGTGCGCATTTAATTAATTATGCTGATTTTTTCTTACTTTCAATGCTTTCATTTCATTTTTTTTTTGTAAATAAAGTTTTGAAAGTATTTTAGCTTTTTAATTTTGTTGTACATGTTTACTGATTGAATTTCAAAATGATGCATATAATTTGTTATTCATCTCAATCTACCTGCAGGCAATGTTTGTTTGTTCTATACAAAATCACTAGTAAGTTTTATCAAGCCTGGAAGAACACAAGAATTGACTTGGCCTATTCTCAAACTAATATCATAGTAGAAAAGCAGGGAAAAAATGTTAAGCTTCTGTGGACTTAAAACTTATGATTTTTAAAGAACTGCATGCAGGATTTCATGAGTCAGTATTTTTTTTATTGAATGTCTAAAGAAGAAGCAGTGAAAGCTCTCACAGAATGAATACGAATATGTATGAATAAAAAATGAAGAGTGCATTGAGCATTCTAAAATTATGATGAAAATGTTGAGATGAAAGCCATATTAATCAACTTCATAATCATATTTGTAAAGTCTTTTAAAAACAAATATATGATTATGAAATAAATAAGATTGCCTTAAATTTTAAAGTACATAAAATATTGAATACAAATTATACAATTTTCCATTCAGTCTCAATAAAGAAAACTGCAATATCTAATCTTAGTCGTGTATCAAGCGAATGAAATTGACTATTTCTGAAAGTATGTGTCACCCTGTTTAGGAGAGAGCTTTGTATTGTCTCCACAATCATTTGACTTACGCCAATTCGAAGATGCCTTCAAATCTATATCAAATCACTGCTAGGATACACTGAAGCAGCCCAGAATTTAATTTGTTGAGTTGTCTTTAAATTCAGTTCCATAAAACAAGTAATGCAAAATATAAATCACAAAGATAACTTGGCTGACATAAATATAAGTAATAAGAGTTGAAATACTACACAGTGAAGATACAGGTGATCAATAATCACTTACGATATAAGCATAACAATAATAATTCAATGCTGAATATTTAAAACAATGGCCACTTCTAACAATTATTAACGACCGTGAATCATGACCAACAACTTACCTTGAACAATGATTAGCGACCAACGAAGCAGGACGTTTTGGCGTGTGACAAACTTAATTACATATACATGCATACATAATGTCACGTGGTTAAATGGACAATATTAAGACCCATACAATAGTATGATGTCACGTGGTTTAATGGACAATATTAAGACCCATACAATAGTAGGCCTGTGATGTTACTTGGCATACAAATAATTACACAACAAACTGAAGTGCAAAATCTAATGGATAAAAGACTTTAGTTTTTCCCCAAAACAAATTTAACCCAATCACATAATTAGATGCATATTATTCATTTTAAAGGCAAAGTAAAAAGAACATTTATAATGTGTTTCAAATATTCAGTCCCAATAAGACCAGGGTGCCAAAACGTCGTGTGCCAACTAACTTCGATAGCTACCTTCATTTTTATATTGTAGTGTGTAGGCCTATAGATCTTTCTGAATAGTTTCCGACCCAGATGGAACTTACAATGACCTTCCCGTGGTTCCATTTTTTCATCTCCCATTCAGTTTATGCAAGTCAATTGTTCTCCAGAAAAATCTGCATAATTTTCCACGCACACTCAATGTGACCTAATAATGCGTTATTATGGACTGTCAAGCGTGACACTATGCACGTATACATGTTACTAGCCCGCTCTTTCTCTTCTGGAGAACTGCTGTGTGAGCAACATCGTTCCGACCACAGCTAATGCCCTGCAAGCATTCGTCTCATTTCCATGAGATGATCCATATAGTCGCTTCGGAGCTGAAGGAGGCCTTAAAACTAATTAATACGATTACATTGCGATAATTACTTTGCTATATGCAAAAATATATTACAATACCGTTTTACTGTCAAAAAGAGTTGAGCCAAAACTCTTGAAACTCTAGGCCTGTAAGCCTGGAAGAGGTCCAAGCTTATATCCACATTGAACACACCTATTTCCAATGGGTTGGACACACCAGATGCACTGACTAGAATACGAGGCCGAAGGCCGAGCACACCGGGAGCCACCGCCATTTTCCTATAGTTTAACAAGCTGAACGTGCAGGACTTGTCATTGAAAAAAAAAACTGTCCCTTAAGGAACGGCGCCTAGATTCTGACAACGTAGCAATCTCTCTTACTGATCCGCATTGTGCAATATGGGAATGCTTTCGCACTCAGACACTCCCACGGAAGTCTTGTTTTACTGCACATTTAGCCTAAGCATGACCTAAGCTTTTCCTGAAACGATTGCGTTGAGGCAGGGTAGTATACCCGGGAGTTAAGGTTTACAATACCAAAATATGTAGTACTAAAGGTTTTATGCATTGTTTGACGATTGCTTTTCTCTTTTGATTGTTGAAAATGTATCAAAGTAACACCACTAGACTTATTCATTTAACTGGGAAAATCTTCAAAAATTAAATCTCAATCTAGATCTATTTGTTTATGAGATATAGAATATATAGATCAAGATTCTATATCTAGATTTTGTCTAGTAGACCTAAAATCTAGTGTTGATACGATCCAAATTATTTTTGTTTTATATAAAAGGGGAGGGAATTATTCTGAGGCGGAAATAGTGTAAAGTCTACATGGATAGTGTTCCTTTTATTATGGCTATTTATATTGCTTTAATTTCTAGACCTAGTCTAGAGTCTAGTAGGCTATAAGTATAATATTGACATTTCATATTTCGATTTAGATCTATCATTTAGTGAAATGGCTTTCCAGATTTAACATTACCAACATCTCAAAAAAATACAAAAGATGCAGGGCTATTGCAACGTTCTTAAGGTAGATCTAGATCTTTAGACTTCCTACTTAGCCCTGAGTTTGAGCTCTTACTTTAACTTTAGTTTAGTCTCTTTCAGAAATTCAGTGACTACTCTTTGCTTTTACTTTTAACTTTATTATTATATTAGCTTTTTATTATTAATTTTTACTTTTTTAGTTTTTATTCATCATTCACCATTTCAGATTAGTCATATTAAAATGTAAATAAAATTATAAATAAATGAAATTTTAAAAAGATCAAGACAAGAGCAAATAACATTGAATCTTCTAAAATATGTGTAACAGTGTTAACTTAAAACTGTGACATCTCATCTGTGTGCTTAGTCGCCAGGCCTACCTTAGACCTTAGATCTAGAATATAGTCTCTTCTTAACCAACAGACCTGGATTAGTAGTTGATTATGATATTATCCCTGGTCTATCAGACCATGAGATCATAAAAATACACAGTCAGATAAAAGCAGTAGCCAATTCAAAACCCAAAAGAAAAATCTTACTCTGGAATAAATGTAACCTAACACAACTACACCAAGCTGCATTAAACTTTCAACAAACATTCTTATTAGAAAAAAGACATTAACCAACCAGTCGATGACCTCTGGAATTTCATTAAAAACCATCTTATAAGCATTATAGAAAATCATATACCAACTAAATACACATGAAACAAAATAAATAAATGCTGGTTTAATAATAGACTAAAGAAGCTTTGTAAACAGAAGGAAAACCTATATACAAAATTTAAAGAAACTAAGGCAGAAAGAGTTTACAAAAAGTATATAAAAATTAAACACCTAACCCAAAAAGTAAGCAGACAGCTGCAGAGTGAATACATAAACAATGTAATATCTAAAGATAAAAACAAAAACCTATGGTCATACAATAAGTCTAAGAAAATGGAAACAACAGGCATAGCGCCATTAAAAGATGAACATAACATAATACATAATGATAATGAAACTAAAGCAAACATCCTAAACAAATACTTTGCATCAGCATTCTCAGCCCCAGGAGACAAAGACATATTACTGAATTTGAACCAAGTAGACAACATAGAAGATATAATAGTACAAGAAAATGGAATTCAAAAACTATTAGCCAACATCAAACCAAATAAAGCATCTGGACCTGATGGTATTCCAGCTAGATTACTCAAAGAACTAAGCAATGAGCTAGCCCCAGTGTTCAAAATACTCTTTCAGGCTTCACTTAACCAGGGCAGAGTACCAAAGGACTGGAAAGAAGCTAATGTCACCCCCCTAAATGCATGACGCGTAGGACGTAATCATCTTCTTTTTTGAAGTAACGTCTGTATTATATAAGATGTAAGATAAGATTTAAAAAAGGAGAAAAATCTGACCCAGGAAACTACAGACCAGTATCACTTACCAGCATCACATGTAAAATCCTAGAACACATAATATGTAGCAACATCGTAAACCACTTAGACAAACAAAATGTCCTCACACCATACCAACATGGCTTTAGGAAATATAGATCATGTGAAACACAACTAATAGGACTAATTGATGATTTTTCAAAAGGTTTAGATAGTAGTGAACAAATAGATGCTATCTTACTAGATTTTTCTAAGGCTTTTGACAAAGTTCACCACCATAGTTTGCTTAAAAAATTAAAATATTTTGGCATTAATGGTCCTCTGCATCAGTGGATTAAAGATTTTCTGATAGGGAGAGAACAAACTGTAATAATAAATGGCTCTAAATCAACACCGATAACAGTAAACTCAGGTGTACCTCAGGGAACAGTCTTAGGTCCACTACTATTTTTAATTTACATAAATGATTTACCAAATTGCATTACTTCAGGAACAAAAGTCAGATTATTTGCAGACGATTGCATAATATATAGAACAATAAAAACAACACAAGACACAGATATTTTACAAAGAGAATTAGATAAATTACAGAAATGGGAATCAAATTGGAGCATGTCTTTCCACCCAGAAAAATGTCAGTTGTTAAGAGTAACAAAAAAACTAAAACAAATTAATTCCACTTATCTTATTCATGGCAAACCAGTAACACAGACTAAAAACGGAAAATACCTAGGTGTTATAATAAATGAAAAACTGTCTTGGAATCCACATATTGATGAAACTATAAAAAAATCAAACAAAGCATTAGGATTTATTAAAAGAAATTTCTATAAATCAAATAAGAACATAAAACTAAAATGTTATTTAACCTTGGTTAGGCCAATAATAGAATATACATCCTCCGTTTGGGACCCCTCAACTCAAGAAAACATTAAGAAACTGGAACAGACACAAAATAGAGCAGTGAGCAATGAATATTCACATTTGACTAGAGTAACACCTATAGTAAAATCACTAAATTTAGAAAGCCTTCAGGACAGAAGACTCAAAAGTAAAGTAGCAATTATACATAAAACACTGAACCATAATCTTCAAATACAAAAACAAAATTTAATAAAATACTCTGAAAGACACAAAGATAAAGGCACATTCCTCGTCCCTTATGCTAGGACAAATTTGTACAAATACTCCTTCTTCCCTAGTGCTATTAGAGCATGGAATGGGTTGCCTGAGCTAGCCAGGAAAACCAGTGACTTGGCAGAATTTAAGTCATTGGTTAATATGCATGACTAAATGCATGACGCGTAGGATGTAATCATCTTCTTTTTTGAAGTAACGACTGTGTTATATAAGATAAGATAAGATAGTCTCTAATCTATTTCTAAATTTCTATCTTATTCTGACCCAATTGATCTAGATCTAGTAATAGGTTTTTCCTAGAGCTATTGGAAAGACAGTATAGATACTCTGCCCTTGCCAGCTGGGTCCGGGGCGGAGCCACAACACCATGCATTATTTCCGGTATATATACTGCATATTCTGAGGTATCTACAGTGCACTATTCTGCTACCCTTCTATTAAAAACTTGTAGTTAAAAACCAAATCTGCTATTAATTATACTTTATTAATGAAGACCAGGGACTGGTAGTAATTGGAAACTATAGTTTCGCCTGGGTTTTTTTTTATTGGAGGGGGAGGGTAACGCTTAAAGAATATGATGACTGTAGTTCGCTTTAGTTTTATTTTAAAGAGGGTTATTTTTAACATCAAAACCTGATGGCGGGAAGTTTTAAACTCAAAAACCTCTGGAGGGGGTTTTAACTAAAAGCCTTCTGGAGGGGTTTAAACTCAAAACCTTTCTTGGCTACACTCATAGAATCTGGTAACTGTCATTTGCTTTAGACTAATTCAGGGGTTTTCAACCTATGAGTCGTGACCCCCTTGGGGGTCGATTGACGACTTGCCAGGGGTCACCTAAGACCATCGAAAATATGGATTGTTATTGTCTTCTCTTCTATTGCTGTATATGTGTGTTTGGGGGGGGGGGTCACGCAGAGTGGGGAAATGTAAAAAGGGTCGCCAAGCTTAAAAGGTTGAGAACCACTGGACTAATTGATGTCCAAAAACTCCGGGGGGGTAAACCAAAACCCTCCTTCGTTACCCCCATGGAATTTGGTGACTGTTATTTGCTTTATTTTTTGTTTTCTAGAAGAAGGGGGTTTTAACCTGGAAGGGGAATTTAAACTCAGAACTCCCCCTTGCAAGTGACTAACTAGAGTCTAGTCTAGGTACATCTAGATGTTTTAAAAATGTTTTACATGTTTTGGATGTTCCTTCAGAGTTGAAGATAATCTACTTCCTAGTCCAAACTTCCCACAGGATGACAGGGGATGGCAGTAGGCAGGGTATGAACCCTGGACCATCGAGGCAAACAAACGACAGTCCATACTGCATACTGCACAACGTAGGTCTTACACTAAGTGTTATATGAGTTTTCTTTTCCCTGACAATCTTTGTGAAAGTACAAGTATTAAAGTACAACTTCTTTAGTAGTAGTTCACTTTCAGAATTACAGTAAGTCTCAAACTGTGGAAATTAGAGGCACACATCGCATAGATTTTGATCTATAAGTCTACCTATACCTCACTCTCATGCCTAGATCTAGATACCCTGAAGTCTTTCCTGCTCTAGAAGAAAGTCTATATTATCAAGGAAAACAAAATCCTTTAAAACCCTTAGCCACAGAAATAGGAAAATCTCAAACCTTAATTAGTGTCCTTTGGTTTTTATAAAAAGAAATGTAAGAATTGTTAATCATTTTAATATTGCTATGCTTAAAAAAATAATTAATCATGTTAATTTGGATATAAATTTAAGACTTTAAAAGAACCTTACTTAGCTTCTCAGAATTTATGTAACTGTGATTATAGTCATGTTAATGTTATAGGCAACATAAAATATTTGAAGCATTGTTTTATAAAAATATTTTTTAGCCCAAAAAATGTTTTTTTCTAGTTTTCCAACAGCTGTGTTATGATTTGTTTTTCTGTAGTTCCTGTTGAGAAGCATTAACTTTAGTTTGGATTGATTGACTGTATGTGTGTGGAGGGTGAAGCAGAATTTGTCAAACAAAAAAAAGATAGGGAACCATTAAGCTGAGAGCCATATTTAAGTCATTGGTTAATATGCATGACTGAATGCATGACGCGTAGGACGTAATCATCTTCTTTTTTGAAGTAACGTCTGTATTATATAAGATTTTAGTTAAGGGAGGTCTTAGAAAATAAACAGGCCAAGAATAATATAATTTTTTTTACAGTTATTTTTGTTCTGATTAGTTATCTTCATGCCCAATAATTTAATAATCAAATATTTTTTTGTAATTTCCTAAAAAACTCATCATTTACTTTTGAGTTTCAATTAAAATGTGTCTTATACTTTTTTGGTCTGTCAGTGTGGTGATTCTAAATTTTACTCTGGAAATCTAACTCAATACCTCTTTGTTGTTACCCAGTCATTGGTTTGTATTTTGTAACAGCTAGCATAACAAAGCTGATGTAGGGGTATTATATTTTAAATATAGAACTTCAAATAAACTTGAAAAAACTTCTTAATTAACTAAAACTTAATGTACATTTTTATGACAATATGCACAGAGTCATCTTGAAACTTGATGGATGTAGAAACTAGTGAAATGATAATCAAAACTCAGTACAAATGCATGTCGTTTCTTTCACAAATCTCTTCAACTTTTCCACCAGCCCATTCTCTTGAATTACGACATACCACCTCATGGTTTCATCAGAGACTCTTCAGCCTACACAACCAAAATCATGGTTTCATCAGAGACTCTTCAGCCTACACAACCAAAATCATCCGCTCCCCCTTTTCTTAATGGTTACATTTTAACCTGCACATACACTTCAATTCCAAACATTAGTTGCCGTATTCTTAGTCTTTGAGGTATTGGCTTTATGACATATGTATGTTCTCGCATGCCTATATCAGCTTGAGCTTAGTGCACATGTTTTTAGTTTGACTTTTATGTGTGTGTGTGGGTTCAAACAGGAGTGTTGCACATATGTTAGTACTGAAAGATTTGTTTGTTGACCTGTGCGCACCATGTTTTGTTTTTTGTTTACAGTTGATCATATATCGTTACTAGATGTATGCTCCATGAAAGTAACAAACTACAAACTGGTTCTATTTGTAAAGTCTAGATCACATCTTGAGCTCATCACTTGTATCGAAATAGCCTTTTGATGAGCCTTTGAGGGAAAACAAACTTAAAGACCTCCCAATATCTGAAATGTGCTAAGTATCAGGCTGTGGGCCAACTAAATACGTTCTTGTCATGACTTCTGAAGGGTTCACTAGATCGGTTATACTTCCGAAGCGTTTATTAGATCGGTTATACTTCCAAAACGTTCATTAGATCGGTTAACTTCCGATCCGAATCGTTCACTAGATCGATTATACTTCCGAAGCGTTCATTAGATCGGTTATACTTCCGAAGCGTTCACTAGATCGGTTATACTTCCGAAGCGTTCATTAGATCGGTTATACTTTTGAAGCGTTCATTAGATCGGTTATAGTTCCGAAGTGTTCATTAGATCGGTTATACTTCCGAAGCGTTCATTAGATCGGTTATACTTCCAAAGTGTTCATTAGATCGGTTATACTTCCGAAGTGTTCATTAGATAGGTTATACTTCCGAAGCGTTCATTAGATCGGTTATACTTCCGAAGCGTTCATTAGATCGGTTATACTTCCGAAGCGTTCATTAGATCGGTTATACTTCCGAAGCGTTCACTAGATCGGTTATACTTCCGAAGTGTTCATTAGATCGGTTATACTTCCGAAGCGTTCATTAGATCGGTTATACTTCCCATACGTCCACTCTCAAGATTCGGTAATCATTGACACTGTCACTCACATATAAGAGAACCCCCCCTCCTCCTTCTTTATCTCTATCCCTAGAAGAGATAGACGGTCTTTGATTTAAACTTAGATATAATTGAAGTAGTATTAAAATTATGTATGAGGTAGATCTATATAGATTTATTCGTTATTGTAGTTTTAAATTGTAAGCACCATAGGGAAAGACTGCTTTTGTAATTGTGCTCTTATAGAAATGAAAGGTGTCTCTGAACCTGTCTGTCACATTGATCTAACAGAAATGAAAGGTGTCTCTGAACTTTTCTGTCGCATTGATCTAATAGAAATGAAAGGTGTCTCTGAACTTTTCTGTCGCATTGATCTTATAGAAATGAAAGGTGTCTCTGAACCTGTCTGTCGCATTGATCTTATAGAAATGAAATGTGTCTCTGAACCTGTCTGTCACATTGATCTTAAAGAAATGAAAGGTGTCTCTGAACCTGTCTGTCACATTGATCTTAAAGAAATGAAAGATGTCTCTGAACCTGTCTGTCACATTGATCTTAAAGAAATGAAAGGTGTCTCTGAACCTGTCTGTCACATTGATCTTAAAGAAATGAAAGGTGTCTCTGAACCTGTCTGTCACATTGATCTTAAAGAAATGAAAGATGTCTCTGAACCTGTCTGTCACATTGATCTTAAAGAAATGAAAGGTGTCTCTGAACCTGTCTGTCACATTGATCTTAAAGAAATGAAAGGTGTCTCTGAACCTGTCTGTCACATTGATCTTAAAGAAATGAAAGTTGTCTCTGAACCTGTCTGTCACATTGATCTTAAAGAAATGAAAGGTGTCTCTGAACCTGTCTGTCACATTGATCTTAAAGAAATGAAAGATGTCTCTGAACCTGTCTGCCACATTGATCTTAAAGAAATGAAAGGTGTCTCTGAACCTGTCTGTCACATTGATCTTAAAGAAATGAAAGATGTCTCTGAACCTGTCTGTCACATTGATCTTATAGAAATGAAAGGTGTCTCTGAACCTGTCTGTAACATTGATCTTAAAGAAATGAAAGTCTCATTTCAACATCTCCTTCTACATTCTCCAAAAAGTTTGTGTTACTCAGTAGCTGAAGATCATTTCACGGCGCAATAGTCCAGAGGTTCTAAAACTTTTTTGACCTGGGGACCCTTTTATATAGTCAAAACTTGCCACGGACTCCTTTTCGAAAACCACTGCAATAGTCACATGCAGCTGCACCCTTCACTTTTTTTTTTATAGACAGAAACATGAACATTCTGGCCTAATGGATTTATTTTAGTTTATTCAGTCCTTGTTCACCCATACACATTCGTGATTATTTAGGCTACATTTAATATTATTTAGGCTACATTCATGATTATTTAGGCTACATTCATGATTATTTAGGCTACATTCATAATTATTTAGGCTACATTCATGATTAGGCTACATTCATGATTATTTAGGCTACATTCATGATTATTTAGGCTACATTCATGATTATTTAGGCTACATTCATTAAGTGCATGTATCTAATGACAGTAGCTGATGGACATAATCAGTTGGCAGTGCGACACCAAAAAGTGGAACGAACATTCGCATTGTCTCCTACAAATTCTTATTATTAAAAAGTATAAAAAATATAATCATAATTTATAATGATAATCCGTTGTTGGTTAACTCATTCTCAGTGTTGTCATTGGTTTGTAGATCTGGTGTTTAGGTTTTGATAGTCGTAAATTTATATTGCGTTCCACCTCTTACCCACGAAAAGCCTACACGCGCCACTTGATTGACCAAATGACTGTTATAAAAATGACGTAGTCAGCCTGCCAAACTATGCGACCAAATAAGTGTTGGCCTTGTTCGGTATTGTTTGTGGAATAAAACACGTTTCGTTTCCAGTCTGCTTAGCACATTATTTAACTTGGTCGGTGCCTAACTGCAGTGACATTGTTTCTTCTGTGTAGATTTGTATATAGTTTTGATTTTTTTTTCAATCAAATTAGTGTATAACTTTTATAGATTTTTGGTGAACCATTCTAGATTGAATTCAAGTGTTAATGCTGCCAGGTGAATAACAATTCGGTTGACGGTAAGCGTTGGTCAAACTGTGTTCGGTTAGCGTTGGTCAAACTGTGTTCGGTTAGCGTTGGTCAAACTGTGGTCACCTGGACGGTGACAAAGTAAACACTGCATTCGTTTCAAGGCGAATATTTGTTTTTGATATCAACCAGAATGGAATAATCTGGGCTAGTTAGAATTTAAAGCCGCAGATTTCTTTGTGTGTGTGTGTGAGTATGTGTGTTTGGGAGAAGAGAATATGATTAAAATGTTGTTTTTTTTCTGATCTGTTTACTATAACCTTTAATTGACCTCTTTACGATAACATTTATTTCTCCTCTTCATTGTAATCTGTATGTCTCCCTTCCACTAATGTCTGAATGTCTCCCTTTCACTAATGCCTGTGTGTCTCCCTTCCACTAATGTCTGAATGTCTCCCTTTCACTAATGCCTGTGTGTCTCCCTTCCACTAATGTCTGAATGTCTCCCTTTCACTAATGTCTGTGTGTCTCCCTTCCACTAATGTCTGTGTGTCTCCTCTTTACAATAACATTTACCTCTTCATTCTATTTCTCTCCCTCCCCCCCCCTCCCAGTTTTTTACACCAACATTTAGTTCCTATTTATACAAACGTATTAACTGTATTATCTCATACCAGTACAGGCGATAAATGTATTATCCAGAAGACATGGTAGTGGGTATAAAGGCTTTGAATGTTCTCTTGAAACCAGTGCCAAAATAGTCCGCTTCTAATTACTTAGCAATGTGATAATGAAGTTATTTAAACCAAACCTAGTTTCTCTTGGCCATGGAAATACCTGAAGGTTATCTTGAGGTGATTGGGAGTCCCCATTATTCGGTGCCACAATTAGACCAATGAGATCAAGGCAAAGCTATTTTCAAGTTATCTTTGAGACCAAATAAATGCACGACTTTATCCTGCAACATTCTCTGTCTGTTAGATTTCAGCTGTGTTTACATTCTGAGGCCGTGAGAGTTTCAAAGAGGGGAGCTCTTCAAGGTCGTGATTACATCATACACAAACTGAACCATTTACCTGGCGAGTACAAAGTTGAGTTACTTTTGAAAGTCTCCAAATGCATCCACAGATCTTGACCTCATCGTTCTTTCTAGTGTTAATTTGGGGAACAGGTCATACTAGAGATGTAATAATATATAAGAACAAACACATCGTGCTCTTCTATTGATAGGCGAGCTAACAAACATTATTTTAGGATGGGAATAAAGTAATGAGTGTTAATGAGTATAAAAAAATCCATTAATATTGTTATAAACCTGGTGGTGGCACAGATGGGGGTAGTGGTGTGAGTGTAGTCAGCCGACGCAAATCGCCCCAGGCCAGCGCTAGTCGAGCGGTCAACCGTGACGAGTTACGACGGTCAGCCGAGACAAGTGTCAACATGACAGTTCAAGATGGATCATGTGACGAAGCTAGAAACGTCCAGCGACGTTCTGTCCGGTTCTAGAAGGCCAGCAGGGACCCTATATAAAGAGCGGAGATGTCGCAGTCAAAACGGTTCACGACAGAAGGTCCACTACAGCCCGGTTCAATACAGTCCGGTCAACTACAGCACAGTTCAACGGTGAGGTTCTGTACGGATCATTACGACGGTTCAGTGCGGAGTCAAGTACAGTTGAGACGAACGGCGTCTTGATCTTGGTCTGTGATCGAGTCCGACACAACGAGCCTAGTGTGTGAAGTCAGTCCTGAACTGTTGAACCCAGTGCAAGCCCGGAACGAGACGTAGAGACCAGTGCAAAAGTTGATACGGCGGTACGGTGTTATCGGAGAGATATTTGTACAGTGTACGTTTTGCCAACTGTACAGTATTGGCTCAGATTTATTCAACTATTAAACTGTTACGTTACTTTGGAGCCCCTAAGTTGTCAAGTTCTTTAAGTTGGTGGTGTATTGTGCAGTTTGCAGAGAGCCTGGATAGTGAGATTCGTAACAATATTAACTAAATATGAAAAAAAATGATTACATTTAGTTAGTTACTTTATTTTAAATCAAAAGTTTTAAATAATGACCCTATAGCAGGCATGTCAAACTCATTAAGGTGTATGGGCCACATAAAAAAACTTACAATGACCTGAGGGGCCGCAGCCAAAAATCAGTTGCAAAACAGCCTACTAGTTTTATGTACATTAGAAACAATACAATAGAAAATATTATTTAATGGCATACCTGTTCCTTAGCTAAATTTGTAGTACTATTTGGTAATTCTAAATTACTACGATTACGCATTATTTTCTTTGTCATGATGCTTGACATTCTTTCTGGGATACAAGTTTATTAACGTCAGGTTGAAGTTTGTTTGCCACTGGCACTTTCATCACTGATGTCAAATTTTGATCAGATAATCTCGAACGGTGTTTTTTGTAGCTTTCATTATGGAAAAGATTTGCCCAAAAGATCAGTGCTTGCTAGAATTCTAGCTGCAAATTTTGGCAATTCAACGTTCCTTACAGGTAAATAACTGTAACATTTTGGCACAGCCACTTCTATATACTTTGCTTACAACAAAGATTTTCTATCAGCTCTAGTTGTACATTATAGCAGCATTTTCAGAAGCAAATAAAAATGGAGATACAAACAATGAAAATTCTTGCTCGTATGAAACGAAGTCACGAAAATGGTCATTGAAAGCATCTACTAATTCCAGGTGTAGGACATATTTACCAAATGTTGTAGCAGTATTTAATCTTATTAGTTCCTGACACGTTGAGAAGTGAACAAGATTTTCTATTCATATTTGATTTATCCACATTCGTAATTTTGCTTGAAAGCACTTCACATGATCACACGCAGTTGTGACAATTTTGTCTTTACTTTGAAGTTTCAAATTTAAGTCTTGCAGGTAACCAGTGAGATCAACTGTAAATGCAATATCCTGAATCCATATGTCAGTTTGGAAATGTTCAACAGGTTCATCTTTCATGTTAAAAAACAATACATTTTCTTCAGGCAGTGCAAAAAAATCTCAGCTTTAACGACACACTCATTCATAAAATCACATTCACTAAATGATTTGCTATGGCTTGCAATTAAATTTGACCAAAATGTAGCTTGCTTTCACTGCAGATTCATTCTCATTGCTCAGTTTAACAAATACTTGTTTCAGTTCAAGTAGCTTGTTTCTCTTATTTTCCAGCGTAATAGTCTAACATTATTTTGATAATTTTTGAGGTGACCAAGCGGGCCGCATGCAAAGTGGTCGCGTGCCGCATGCGGCTCCCGAACGCCGTGTTTGACAAGCCTGCCCTATAGTCTTCCGATAATTATTTTCTACTTGTATTTTTCTGAAATCAAACTCCCACCAATTGTGACGTATGGTACCGCGATTAAAATATAATTACTAGTGCAGTCTGGACTCATCACAGTAAATCACAAATCCTACGTATTGTGGAATCACCCCGGTGTAAAAAAAAAGCAGCTACCTCTGTGTCAGACAGAGAGGGGTTACACTCTCTACTGGTCTGGGAGAGGCCCCGATGAAAACGATCTGGAGTAGGCTTAGTGATAAAGCTGTTGATCACTTTGATCGATTGATGCCATTTAGACTTCCACTGGATGGATCTATAAGGCACAGAAGACGGACAACAGCTTTGCCTGCACGAGATGCGGAAAAACATGCAGGTCGCAACTGGGTTTTGTATAGTCATGTAAAACACTGCACCCATCCTTAATCTTCGAAATCAACGACATTGTCGATTATTATTATCATTGTATACGGATTTTAAAAACGTATTTATTTTATTTGATTCAAGATCTACTGTTGTAAAAAAGAAACCAAGACGGAAAAGGTTGCAATCACTACATCTACTTCTGTTTTCAAATTGACTTATCGAAAATGTCTTGATCTAATGAAACAAAATAAAATACTTATAATACTGCAAAATGAATAACTAATACGGTAGCTCACATTTTTGTTTTCCGCTTATTCAGTCATTTTGTAAACTTGTAATCACAGCGAACCGAATGAATTGATAATGTTAATATTTCTAGGACCATCGACACAGAAATAATAGCACACTAAAACTAACACTACCATCAACTGTCCTTTGTCTGCTCTTGTGTTGGAATCCCATAGTATCTAGTCTCATCTGAGATCTGATTGTTTCCGTGTCTTTGCTGTCAAGGACATTTTCAAACGACGGAAAGGTAACTTAATTTGCTTAGATATGTGTCTTGTCAATGTATATGTTGATGTTATAAATGTTCCATCTTGTAAGATGATTGACCATAATAAACTCAGACACACCGTACACCGCGTCACCTCAGCGCTGTCAGTTTCTTATCGACACAAGTTGTCCCAGGTGTGATGCAATGATTACATTAGCAATGAAACATGCCCTGTGATTAGTTCTTTAATATTTTTTTTCGGAGGATGTCAAAGCGTAAGTTATCCACAAAGTAGGACGTCCAGGCATTTCTTTTTCTAGATTGCTGCTATAACATGTAAGAGAATGTGCTCCTTCTTCCCGAGTGCAGTAGTGCTATGAGAGCTTGGAATGGGTTGCCCGAATCAGCCAGGAATGACTTGGCAGATTTTAAATCATTATCATGCATTGATTGACCTGGGGACACGCGTATGACGTAATCGTCTCCTTTTTTTTAAAGTAACGTCTTTATTTTACAAGAAAAGAAGAAGATAAGATAAGGGTTAGTTGGGTGGGGGAGTATTCGTACAGTTAATTAGTTTTATAATTTCTTTGAGTAAATTGTTTAAAACTGCAATGTTCATTTATATTTGCTACACGTGTCTATTTGTTGACATGTTCATTTATATTTGCTACACGTGTCTATTTGTTGACATGTTCATTTATATTTGATACACGTGTCTATTTGTTGACATGTTCATTTATATTTGATACACGTGTCTATTTGTTGACATGTTCATTTATATTTGATACACGTGTCTATTTGTTGACATGTTCATTTATATTTGATACACGTGTCTATTTGTTGACATGTTCATTTATATTTGATACACGTGTCTATTTGTTGACATGTTCATTTATATTTGATACACGTGTCTATTTGTTGACATGTTCATTTATATTTGATACACGTGTCTATTTGTTGACATGTTCATTTATATTTGATACACGTGTCTATTTGTTGACATGTTCATTTGTTTGTCTTTCAAATTTGTATACCGCTGTATGGAATCTTTTTGCATTGAATGGATTCAGTTGAGACACAATCCTCTGTGTTAACTTCGTGGACCTTGGTAGACTTTTGTCTTCATTTAATTAATTGCCCCACTTGCTAGAGATCTTACAGTAATACTTCTAACTCTGTGATTTAAACAAAAAGTCCAAGATTTATAGCTTTCCTTGCAACATAGTTGCGAGTCTCATTATGTTGTGTAAGTGCAAGTTTAGACCAAGGACATGCAATGCCCATCATGCTGTCATCGGCTTGATTCCATTGACTGTGGGTTAACATGGATAATCTGGTAGCTCAAACTGAGGGTTATCTTTCTCTTGTTATTGTTTTTCTTGGCTTCGACCCAGACACGACCTCACTTATGAAGACCTCATACAGTGAATGGTAGACCCCTCAGCCGGCGCCGCGCGCTGAATTCACCGCCAAATTTTTGTCCGCCTAAAATCCGCCGAAAAAAAATGTGGCGGGCCGTATTAGCCGCCATATTTTGTCCGCCAAAAATTCGCCGAAAATGAATAATGCGCCGTAAAGTTTTTTCTTTTTTCATTTTTTTCTTGGCATTCCGTTTTAAATCGATTGCATTTTTAAATAAAGGTCGCCGGAAGTTTGATAAAGAGTTCTTGTCTAATGTCAAATTACAATTCTAATTTTATTAAACCCCAGTTAAAATACAATTTAAAAAAATAATTCAATTAATTTAAGTTACCGTTTTTTTGTCAATAACACGATTTATTATCAATAATCTGTTTTATAAAATAAATGGCTCAGCGATCTTTTACTTCTACTAGTAGCAGTGCTGCATCATCCTTCTATCCATATCTTACTCAACTGGCTCGACTTCACCTATCATCATCAGCATCATCTGTTCCAGTTGAGTGCATGTTTTCGGTAACCGGTTTGATAATAAACAGCAAACGATCAAGTCTAACAGCTGATAAGCTACATCGTGTTTGTTTCATCCATGACAATTACAAACTGATATATTGAGTGGTGAACTTAAAAAATGGACTGCATTTTCATGCACTCTAAATAATGTAAATTATGACAGAATATAAAATTGTTTTTTTTTATATATTTGAAATAAAGTTTTTTCTGAAGTCTATTATTCATGAAGTTTTATTACTTTATTATTGGCAAGGCATAAGCCGAACTAGACGTATATTTTTCTAATCAGCCGGAAATCAGCCACAAATGCCAATTCATGGAGAAATCCGGCTAATCCGGATATCAGCCGAAAAATTATGTCAGCCAGCCGAAATCTTGAAAAAAAATTCAGCTGGCAGGTCTAGTGAATGGGAATAAGCAACACTGACATATATATTGATTTAGTGTACACCTGGTACCTAACTTTTTATCTACATTTGGCAATAGGCAGATTTTCATCGGTGAAAATAATACTGAAGTATGTAGAGCTGGAGCTAGTTGAATAGAAACCTGTTTCAGTTGTATTTTAAAATTAATCACTGCAGTTAAAACCACTCTCTTTCTTTCTTTTCTTCACAATAGCCCACCTTTTAAAAAAAAAAAAAAAAAAAAACAACGTTTCTAGGCCTATATATAGCTTTGAATTTTGTTTCCCAATAACAAAGTTGTTAGCTGCACATTTTCTCAGTACGTACCGTAGTGAACCTAACAAATGTTTCCAACGTGATCAAGATATTGAAGAGAGCACTAACAGGTTGTGTTCGGGGTGGGAGGATGCTGGTGAAAACATCTGCTGTCATTGTGTGTGTCTAGGTTCACTTCATGATGTGGACCCTTGGTAGCGGGCACATTTCTTCTGGGGAAAAAAACAACAGCAGCCAAGTCGTCCCAAACCAGCTGACCTGGTCAGATTGTAAATAGGTCAAGGCTAGCACTCAGCAGCTCGGACGTTGTTGTTACCGCCGGGCACATCTTTGTGTGTCAATACGTGTCTTCTAGGACAGAGGTTCTCAAACTTTTTTGATCCAGGAATTTCTTTATATAGTCAAAACGGTATCTGGAAATTTAGGCACCGGATATTTAGGCACCCGGATATTTTGGCCCCCGGAAATTTAGGCACCCGGATAATTAGGCACCCGGAAATTTAGGCACCGGATAATTAGGCACTTTTTGACAAGGCGGAAAATTAGGCACCGGATAATTAGGCCCTCTTTAATTAGCGACCTTAATTTTGAAAATAATTTTAAAATGTTAACGTGTATTTTATCCTTAGGCTATGGGCTATCGATGTTGTTATAATAAAATAGCCACTTTAACGATTTTAGCTAAAGAAAAGCTGACAAAATGGGGAAAAAATGACAATCGTGAGAATGTGTGGAAAAAAATGACTCTTGAGTCACTATATAATATAGACATCACAGGATTCAGGGGAGGTAAAGGTGATTCGCCGCTCATTGGTTCAGTCCATCACCAGCCCCTATAAGGTTGACTGGTGAGTTTTTTAAATTTTGATTATGCAATCTGTGAGCGCCACTTGGTTGCAGAAAGAACTCTAACAAATTAACGAACAGGAAAAACACTCTAGTAGTCGTTATAAAAAGCTTTCGAACATTGAGACTTAACAGTCACAGAAGCATTTTTTATACAGTGGCCTGCTGAAAGAGGCCACTAACACTGGACCACAAATCGACTTTGATGTAGCTGCATAAAAACGTTTATAGCATCGGCATGATATTTCGCATGTCGCGGAAAAGACTCGATACATTTCGAACCCATGATCAACAGGTGGACCCAATTTCTTTTGAGATACCCGCCCGTGTAAAGGAGCCTGATTCATTGTTTTATCATAAACCGTCAACATAATCATCATATTAAGAACTTTAAAGATTTTCATCTGTTATAAGCAGAATGAGTATTCTGTTTATAACAGATGCAAAGAGACCAATATTCCAAAAATTAATATAGAAATTTTCATCTCATCTGTCTTTTCCATTAACTCTATTTTTTAAATTTCAAAACATATTTTATCGCGATTTCTAACCATTTTGCAATGTCCAACCATATATATTTTATATAAATATTATAGAACATAAATTTGCATATATTGAATATATGCGTAGGTATAGTTAAAAATTAATTACCACAAAAAAATTGGAAGGAGGTTACACACCTATACACTTACACAATAGATCTTCCTAGAGAGGTTGATAATAGAGATTAATGCTGTTATAAAAAAATGAATACTACTTTAGTTTATTAACATATCAGATCCCTATAAGTAACGCGAGAAAAGCCTCCTCCTCATTCCCATACCCTTTTTAAGGAGACAAGTTTCTCTAGACTTCCAATTTAGCACCTATGCTGTCCCATACCCTTGACCCCAGTGTGTAGCCTTAAGATTCACTAAGTAACTTTTACGACCAAGTTTACATCTATCTGCGAGAAATCCTCTCCCTTAAGTGGGAGTGTGTGCCCCCCCCCCCACCCGCACCTATCCCATTTTAAAAGTACGACCCCTCCCTTTCCCGCAAGCAGAGGGCGATTGCGATTATATTTAACGCCAACACTCCCCGACATAATAAAAATATTTTATAATACTTTTTAATCTTAAGTATTTACATTAGTAACTAAATATTTACACAAATTGCATAACCATCAATTAAAAAAACTCACCAGTCAACCTTAGGGGTTGGTGATGGAGGGAAGCAATGAGTGGAGAATCATCTCGACCTCCCCTTCCCTGAATCCTGTGATGGCTATATTATATAGTGACTCAGGAGTCATTTTTTCCACACATTCTCATGATTGTAATTTTCCCCCATTTTGTCAGCTTTTCTTTAGTTAGAATCGTTATAGTTGCTATTTATTATAACGTCACCGATAGCCCATAGCCTAAGGATAAAATATACGTTAACATTTTTTAATTATTTTCAAAATTAAGAGTGCCTAATTATCCGGTGCCTAATTTTCCGCCTTGTCGAAAATTGGCTAATTATCCGGTGCCTAAATTTCCGGGTGCCTAAATATCCGGGTGCCTAAATTTCCGGGTGCCTAAATATCCGGTGCCTAAATATCCGTAAATATGCGGTGCCTAAATATCCGGTGCCTAAATTTCGTAAATTCAGTCAAAACATGCCCTCGGACCCTTAAGTGAAAAACCTGCAGAAATGCATAGGATATGAGTTACAAATGTAAAACAAAGAAAAAAAACACATAAAAAATGGTTAAAAATTAAACCCAAGGCTTATACCAGTGGTTCCCAAACGTTTTTGTCTCGTAGACCCCAGGTTTTCGGTAGACTCTCTGCTTAACTTGCGAATGTTTGCTAATTCATCAACATTTTTTAAAACTAATTTCTACCTGTAGTGAGTTGAAGAGTGAATAAGTAATTTAAAGCTACATATAAAGTTACACAGATCTATCTTTTTCATTGATAACATTGAAATTTAAACCAATTAAATAACAATTAATATGAATGTTTTTTTCCTGTGTGTAGGTTTATCATCTGTTGTATGATGTCGAAGAGAGATTTTGTGGGTCTGTTTTCAACTTTATCTTTGAACGTTCGAAAGTTTGTCAATTTTTTGTCTATTTTGTAAGGGTGGTCTATGTCTCAAATGATCCTACAGCGTAATTGGTTTCATATCGTCATCAAAAGGCACTTAAGCAACCGTTTGGTTGGCACGGAAGGAATGAACAATTTTAAATAATCAACGATGGACAGTCTAAATTTCTTTTTGTTAAACATTAGTTACATGTAGACAAAATTAAGCTATTTAAATAAGTATTGCAATTAAATACAACAATTTCTCATTTGAATATCAGGATAACTATTGAAAGGATGAACTAAGGTACAAATCAGATATTAGTGTTGGAAAGAAAATGAAAGTCACGACCTGCTGAAATGAAATCTATTATCGTAGACCCCCGTGGACATCTCATAAACCCCCGTGGACATCTCATAGACCCCCGTGGACATCTCATAGACCCCCGTGGACATCTCATAATTTAATTTTTTCACTTTCGTAGACCCCTTGGAAGTCTTCGTAGACTCCTTCATTTTGAGTGTGTAAGATCAACTTTCTGATTCCAAACCTCCTAGTGCGTGTGAGGCTATTCAAGATCAACTTTCTGATTGTAAACCTACAATTTCGCGTGAGGCTATTCAAGATCACCTTTCTGATTCCAAACCTAGACCGTGTAAGGCTATTCAAGATCAACTTTCTGATTCCAAACGTCCTAGACCGTGTAAGGCTATTCAAGATCAACTTTCTGATTCCAAACCTAGACTGTGTAAGGCTATTCAAGATCAACTTTCTGATTCCAAACCTCCTAGACTGTGTAAGGCTATTCAAGATCAACTTTCTGATTCCAAACCTCCTAGTGCGTGTAAGGCTATTCAATATCAACTTTCTGATTCCAAACCTCCTAGTGCGTGTAAGGCTATTTAAGATCAACTTTCTGATTCTAAACCTCCTTGTGCTCAGTGTATACAGAGGTGTAGTGAGCAAAACGTGCGCCCGGGGCTTTTTGGCCCCCTCACTACGCCTCTGTATGTATAAGATTTCTTCAGTTGATTTCCTACCACTATGTAACTAAGTTACAAACAATATCTTCACCATTTCCCAGTGGCGTAGCTAGGGTATTTGATGCCTGGTGCGGCAGGTCCTCATGATCCCCCCCCCCATCCAAACAAAAAGTCTTTTTTTTTTCTCCAAAAGAAATGTGTATTTAATGTTAAAGTATTGCTAATTTAGAAAAAAAAATATTTTACAAAAAAGATACTACAAATAAATCTTAGTGCTTTCTTACTAGCAATTTATAAATAATTTTATCAACATCTTTTTTTAGCAGCCCCCGAAAAGGGAAAAGATGCTATAAATTTGTGTTGAAAGTCTGTACGTCTGTCCGTCCCGTTTAGACTAGAAAAGATAGTGAAAATCCGACATCATTCAAATTATAATTATAATATAATTTTTTAAATCACTTATGCAAGCAGTTTTTTAAATAAAAATACACCACTTTTACAACTATTCACTATTCATAATAACGAACATGGGAGGCTCGTTAGTTGGGGGAGATTATTATTTACAATATGTTTAACTCATTTATGCAAATGGTTTTAAATTTTGTGTCAATTTTTTTTTTTACATTTGTATTGCTAAGTTATGTAAGTTCTGTCATACTAACTACTACATAAACACACACAAAAATGTTTACCAATTTTAAAGAGAAAAATCTATTTAGTGTGCATATACGTTGGACATAATGTAAAAGAACAATTAATAAGCAGTTTTTCATATTATCGTGTGAACTGCAGCACTGTCTCATTGCTGTAGAAAATTGAACTAAAGGAGAAAAAAAAATTACGGATGTTTTTTTTTAGGATTTGAATAAGAGATTGGCCCTTTACAAAACAATTAGATCAATTCACTTTCACCTATCCTTTGGTCTGCTGGACTGTTAGGGCACCACACAAGAACTGTCAACCTTCTTTCTACATTCTTCTCTGTCATTTGTCTTTGATAGAATTTCATTCTGATGTTCTTTCTTAAAATATTGAAACCTTACTTTTTACCTGCCTAGGTGGACCACTTCGGGGGTCGATTTTGAGTTTGTGTTTCCACACAAGCTTTCTTTGTAACTTTGTTTTTCTACCAGCTTTTGACCAATTAACGAAATTGCCAAATGAGTTTTTCGTAAATATGTCATCAGTCGATCGAAAGTAATTCTTGATCAACTGAAGTTTAGAACTATTTAGCTTGCATGTAGCCACACTTACCACAGTTGTCAGAAATATGCGAATCAAGATGGCGCTATTTGAGACTGATTCTTCTAGCGAATATGTTTTTATAAAACTCTAGATCTCAACAACCCTTGTTTCGTTAGTTGGAGGCTTCTGAAGAAACTGCGACAACCGTTGATGTCTCTTGTTTCTATTCATAGGAAATTTGTTTTTGTCAATATTTCTATGAATACCATCAAGATTTTTTTTTCATCTGAGGATTCAATAGTTGGGAAAGGACACAAATTCATACCGCATCATGATATTGCTAAAATTTTATGATAATTTCTAAAAGAATTTGGTCCAATGAAAAAAAAAAATCCACCAGTGTGTTTCTACAGAATCTTCGTGCTTTTGCCTGGTTTTTCTTTCATGCAGCCAATAGTGCACTAATTTTGGAAGTTTAATCCAGCCTTGACATGTCAGGTGTAGGCTACTGTCCAATAAAAATGAAATTAAAAAAAAAATTGTTTCACTTGCTTTAGGATTTGATTTCGTAATCGTCCAAAATTACAATAAACTCGTTTTGTATTTGTGGAGACATTTACGCATTCGGTGTGGAACTAAGCTTGGTTCGAAGCACATGTTATGTCAGGAGTGGTTTGTTCTTGGATAATGGTTTCACCAAATCCAAGAAATTGCTTTCATTTTTGACCCTCCACTACTTCTTTAACTTAGCGATGTCCACGGAGTGCCAGAATTTACTTTGAGAGAAAACGAATGATGTCCAAGATTCGCTTTAGATAATCTCTGTACTCTGTCACTACTCCTTAATTAAATCTTGGCGCATTGCTGTAATTAGAGTCTCCTACTCTCAGACAACAAAAAGTTCCCTCCAAGCGATTGCTGAATGTGAGCTCTGTTGGTCTCATTCATAGTTTTCCATGTTCATAGATAACCTTCCATTACTCATTGAATCTGTTGTTGGAATTAAATGTAGATGTAGTGCTTTACCTTGTTGAGAAGAGTAAGCAGGAGTAGCAAAAAAAATAAATAATTTTGTTTAGTAA
The DNA here is from genome assembly GCA_036873155.1 of Biomphalaria sudanica. Lineage (NCBI taxonomy): Eukaryota > Metazoa > Mollusca > Gastropoda > Planorbidae > Biomphalaria > Biomphalaria sudanica. The sequence continues at coordinate 219,187 of JAZGLO010000245.1, read as the reverse complement.
TACATCCACTTTCTCAAAACTTTGGCATTAGCTGGAAGAAGAAGACTTTCCAAAGCTTTCTGGCCTGTCCTATTGCTGAGTTTGTGTTTACATTTCAACATTACAATGATCTCGAGATGAAACAAAAAAACGCGCCAAAAATAAAAGTCAAAATGTAAAATTATGGGCATTAAAATTAAAATTAAATAATGGGCATAGTTAATTCTTTCCAGAATGACTAAAACTAAAAAGATATCACAATGAAATGAAATAAGCTACAAAAGTTAACTAGTCAAGAGGCATATTAATAAAATCTAGATTTAGATGAAACCCGTGTACTGAACAATTTAATATAAAAAAATTTACCAACACAACATTGTCCCTTACGTGAATAACGAAGCATTGAACAATGAATGTACCATGTGACCCTGAAGAAAGTGTAAAAGTGTGTTGGCTTCAGAGCTTTAAACAAATGTAATTCAATTGATTTAAGATAATCTGCAGCTTAAATGTATTGTAAGGAAGCATATAGGAGAAAAACAATCAGTGAAATAAATAGACCTGTATTCGTTAGCGTCTCTTCCTTTGTTATTCAAATGTGTAGTTTTTACTGACAAATTTTATCCTCGGCTTGATGCCCCTCATCACTTGATGCCCTGTGCGGCCCGCACCACCCGCACACTGCTAGCTACGCCACTGCCATTTCCCAGTTTAAAGTACTTAAGCCCATTCCCATTAACGCGTAGATCTCATTAATACCTAGATGCACATTAACACGCTTGCCAGATTTGGCCCAGATTTGGCAGCATTTGTTTCCACTCATTAACTGGCACTCAGTTTCTGCTCGTATCGATTTCCCGAGTGACTCTCTGATGCGGTGCTGATAGGCTTCTTGTAATCTGGCATGGGGAAACTACTCTTGTTTGCTCCGTACGTGCTTTAATACGACTACTTACTGATAGGTAGAGCTTAGCCTAACTTTTTAACTATTCGCTGACGTCATCGGAATCGGTCGGTCGGTCGGTGCACCAGTCTGGTGGCTACATTCAATCATAAAGTGCTCAATGACATTCTGCTTGGTGTGGACGCAATGAATTTTGCATGTTTTTTTTTTTGTTTTGTTTTTTATGACAAAGAAGGCAAAACTTAAATGTTGTTTTGGTATCGAGCAGATGTACTAACATAATGCGCATATCATCACTATTAATGTTACAGGACATATGTAGAAATGGCTGCCTGGTTGTGAAGTATGCCCGTTGGAAGGTCGATCGGTCGTCTCGATGGTCCCTGCCCGCTGCCGTCCCCCGTCGTCCTGCGGGAGGTTTGGACTAAGAAGTAGATTAGCCTCAACTGTAAAGGAACATCCGAAACACGTACAACATTTTACACAAACAGTTTTCTAAACGTTGCATGCTTTAAGTGAATGTACCTTTGCTCATGAATTCTTCTACCACTTTAATATTGTTGGCATGGAAAACAGGCTATATTGATTTTTTAAAAGTAACTATTGAGTTAAGTTGTAGCTCCAAGCATGTAGTACAACTAAACTCATGTCAGGCGTATTAAGTCTTAAAGTACAACTTGAACTTAACATCGACAAACTTCTTTTCAAGCAAAACAGAATAAAACGTTTCTTTACAAATGTACACAGATTCCACTTGAAACTATGGAGAGACACAAATGATAGGATAATTTTAACAACTCACTTAAAAAATACACATCTTTTCTGTCTCAAGTCACTTGCCGGTCTCACTCTTCAACTTTTCGCCAGTATTTATTAAATTGAATTACGACAGACCACCTCGTGATTTAATGACAAACTCGCCAGTACAGCCAAAACATCCACCCTACATGGTGTCTGGAAAGTTAGGCACCGGATAACTAGACACTTTTTGACAAGGCGGAAAATTTGTGTGTGTGCGTTTGTGTACATAATTAATCTTTATTAAATTTTGAAACTTCATTCTATCGGATGACATTTATTGTACCCTAGAATAGGTTCTTCTTGGAATTAGTGGAAAAATTGTAGACTCCCCGCCTTTGCCATCAAGGGGTCTGGGCTTCTGGGGGAGCTCTGAGAGGTCCCAAAGCGCTGGGATCCGCCCCGCCACCAAGAACTATTTCCGGTATTGAAAGGCAACAAAATGCATATTCTGAGGTATCTACTAGTGCATTATCCTGCTATTCAAAAGTTTTATTTCAAAAACCTTATGTGCTGATCCTCCCGCGTCGTTCGGCGTATGTATATGTATATATATTTTTATTTATTTATTTTCGGGGGGGGGGGCGAACTAATCCCCCCCCCCCCCCCCCCCCGAAAAAATCCTGGCTACGGCCATGACCATAATATCCAGTGCCTAAATTTCCTAGATTCGCCCTACACCCCATCATAGTAACTCGTTCTCTTTAACATTACATTGTAATTATTCTAAAAAAAAGAACATGATTTTGTCTCTATGGTAGCTGCTCAACTTATTCATTCGAACTCTAGTTTAGTGCGTTTTGCTATTTTTCGAGTTGTTTATGAAGATCTACAAAAGCGGACCGGGGATGCCGGGAGCTGTTACCCAAAACATTCATTTTTCCCCCCCTTTTTTTTTTCCGGCCACATACTTACTCTCGCTGATGTGCCAGTTTGCACGTTCGCCGTTGTAAATGATCCATGAATACTATGATCAAGCTCATCTGGCGGGTTAGTCCGGTTACCTAAATAAGTTGGGGGGGGGGGGGGTTAATAGGTTTGTGTTTGTTTGTTTTTTGTTAAGAAAGAAAGAGCAATCTTTCTCTTCTTACACAATTTTACTTCAACAAATAGTTTGTGTGAGCTTGAAGCCTTTCCAATGAGATGTTTCGTGTTTCATTGAGTTAGGACGTTACTCCCACGGTGTTTTCTCCCCTGTCAAACCAATCTATTTTTTTACCTTCCGCCATCAAGCCAGAAGCTGTTTACATACCTTTTACCATGTTCGATGTTCCATTCAGCCTTGCTCGATGTGAATCTTTTTTTTATTTCGTCTATTTTTTGTTCAGCTAATGGTCTATGTTTAGTTTAGACCAAGTTTAAACCTATCACGGCAAGCCATTAATTAGATTAGTTACATAACAGTGAATAGACCTACTGTCTATTCACAGTCGGGTTAATTACGAAATTTGAACTGTTTGCAGGTTAATACATTACGCAGTGGCATAGCAAGATACCCTTGGGCCCGGGTTCAAGAATATCTTGGTGGGCCCCCTCTTTCCGACAAACTTAGAGTGTAAAATATCGAGTAGTCTGTATGTTTCGGTGTATTTTTAGCGGCCCCCGAAAGGTGAAAAGACGCTATTAGTTTTGTGCGAAATGTCTGTCCGTCTGTCCCGTTTAGATCTCGTAAACTAGAAAAGATATTGAAAATCCGACATCACAATATTTTAGACCATTCAAAGTTCTGACGCAACGGCTACTTTTTTTTTCTGAAAGCGAAAAATCTCATTTTTAAAATCAGTTATGCAAGCAGTTTTGTAAAGAGAAAAAGCTAATTAGTATGCATTATAAGTTAGACCTAATTTAAAACGAATAGTCATCTTGTAAACTTCATTTTCATGAACTTTTTTTAATTGCGGAATTTTTTGAGGATTCGAATAAGAGATTGAACATTTTTCAAAACAATTAGATCAATTATAAGACATCAGTTAGGCCAGGGGAGGTGCGGTGGCTGAGCGGTAAAGCGCTTGGCTTCCGAACCGGGAGTCCCGGGCTCGAATCCTGATGAAGAATGGGATTTTTAACTTTGGAATCGTTGGTCATCCACTCAGCTCTAATGGGTACCTGACATTAGTTGGGGAAAAGGCGGTTGGTCATTGTGCTGGCTACATGACACCCTCGTTAACCATAAGCCACAAAAACAGATGGACTTAACATCATCTGCCCTATAGACCACAAGGTCGGAAAGGGGAACTAGTTAGGCCAGGTTCACATCTAACTTTACATTCACTTTCACCTATCCTTTGATCTGCTGGACCGTTGGGGCACTACACAAGATCTGTTAACCTTCTTTCTCCATTCTTATCTCTCATTTGTCTTTGATATAATTTCATTCGGATGTTCTTTCTGAAAATATTGAAGCCTGGCTGGGTGGACCACTTCGGGAGCCGATTTTGAGTTTGTGTTTCCACACAAACTGTCTTTTGTAACCTTGTTTATGTAATCAAGTTATGACTTTTGATTTAGCTATTGAACTAATAGTGTCTTCTAGCTCAGTGTGTGTACAACGTTTAACAAGATGAAACGTCTAAATGGTGTTTCAATACAAAGACACACTTTTTTTTGTTGTTGCAAGTTCTTGTTTCCCCATTATACACAATTTCATTCTATGTGTCAAACTATTAAACATTAATAAAAAAACATTATCTCGTTCTATGTAAATCAGTTAACAGTAAATAGGTCACACATTCATTTACTAAAATTTCTTTTTTTCTGAACTTCTGATTAGCAAAGTCCAAAATAACTGCATCTATTTTTTATTATTTTAAACTGTTGGCCGTTGCTCGCTAAATTAAAAGAACAACTTGCTTTGTGTCATTAAAAGTAAAATAAATTACCGCATTCAGACCTTGCAATCTCTAGAGCAGATGATATAAAGATCACCTGGTTTCTGTGGCCTCATTTTGGTCACTTACAATTTTGTGCTCGACAGTACGCAGAACAAGAGTATCGAATGTTTCTAAGTTTCCCCTTAGTGCTGCAGCTTCCAGGAGCTCTTTTTCCTTTGGGGAGTATAGAATCTTTTGTACATCAAATGTCTGAATCTGTTGCGTTTGTGCTTTTCTTAAAGCAATGTCTGATCGCTATGGCACTGTCCACACCATTATAGCATTGGCCTTGCATTTTATTTTATGACAGTGGTGATTTTGTATTACTTGGGGTAAATGTTCCAGCAATACTGCATACTTCTAGTTCCCATAAATATGAAATCCTTTCAATGGTTTCATTAACGTACAAATGAGGAACAAACGTCCCCACAAACAGTGTGATTAGGACCAGCCACCGTCTCAATAGACCTGATGAAAGCAGTTCCTAACATTAAAGCAGCCCTTTGCGCCTTGGTTGCTACGCCACAGGCAATGGGCCCCTTATGGTCGTGGGCCGGGTTCATTGAATCCCTTCGCGCCATGGATGCTACGCCTCTGACATTACGTCATTAGTAATGCAGCTTTTATCTCTACAATGTTCTATATCAGTAGCTTTTAGGTCTTTTGTTTTCGTTGTACTTTTTTTTAAATTGCCTTAACTATCCGAGTCTTGGTGAGAATAGACTTTGTCCTTTGCTATTGACTATGGCTCAGTTGACTTGAGGGTTTGAATATCGTACCAATTGTTTGGATACGAATACATTTATATCCTTTATTCCTCGTTGAGACATTCTTGTTTCTTTATCTAGACTTGTACCATAGTCCTAGATATATACTATGGTTGTCACCTTTGCAGATTCGTTGGTCTTAAGAACGTTCGGGCACCACAGTTGATTTGTTGACCACCTTTCTCCCTTACTCTCTCTTTTTCCTTATTATATCTTTCAGCTTTAGGCCCGTCCACTTTTGAAGTTGTCTTCCCATCCCTTTCTCTGTCTCTTCTTCCTTTTCCTGGTACTACCGTCCGCTCTACAAAACCCACGCCAACTGCCCCTTTGTCTCCAAATTCCCCAGGTCACCCCGCCCTCGTTGTAGACTAGGTCGCCTGGTCACGTGACAACAAAATAAACATTAAAAGCACAAACAAATACCCATTTCCCCTTTCAATACCAAAACAAATCTAATTCAACTAATTAAAATATATTAAAAACATAAATGCTTGCATTAGATTTAAAATAGAAAATAATAGTAAAACAAAAATAAAACTTTCCACAATAACTAAGGCCATGATGGCGGGAAAGGGGTCAGTTAGGTTCAACATTCCTTAGCCAGGCCCGTAGTGGACTGTTGTTGTTCTGCTACACACACACACAAACGGGTGTGGGCTCAGAGCGGTTTGTGACACTGTTCCCTGAAGAAAGGTCTTTGCGTGCCCTGAACTTTGTGATATAGCCATACAGTTTTAGTTTGCATTTTTTTATAGTGGTGCATTTTATTAATAGTGGTCAGTAGGTCATCGTGGGGCCCTGTTGCCGTTGTAATCCTGTTCCGAATCTCCTCATTTGTGATGCGGTATTTGTAGGTGATACCTAGGATCCTCCAATAGCAATTTCATTTCTACTCTTCTTTAGTTCTACAGTTAGCATCCAAGTTTTGCAAGAATGCGTGAATGATTTTACAGCTGTTCTATTTCGTCATTCTTTGTTGCTCTCATAATGATTCCATTAGAGCAGTGTTTCCCAAACTGTGTTCGCAGGAACCTAGTGCTCAGCGAGGCATAATAGGTTCCACGAATTGCTGGAATAATTAACTAGTAGGCTACCAGTAAATTTAAAAAAAGCAAAGTGTTCTGTTAAGGAAACACTGCTTTAGAGGGTTCGCCTATTGATACTCAGACTAGTTTCACCACTTGTTGGTCTGTTAGTGAAGAATTCATCTTTATTTCCTATTCATTGTTCTCTTTACTTTCCACCCTCTAAAGAACTTACTTTTACTTCGATCTTCTCTCTTATTTCAATACTTTGTCTATTGACAGCAGTAGAACTTTGATGCAGATGATCTATTGAGTCAATATTCCGGCTTACAAAGTTGAACAATGTTTTATTTGGATTGAGTTTTGTTTTGAGAAGCTAGTTTGTTTTGAGAAGCAATTAGTTTTGTTTTAAGAAGCTAGTTTGTTTTGAGAAGCTAGTTTGTTTTGAGAAGCTATTAGTTTTGTTTTAAGAAGCTAGTTTGTTTTGAGAAGCTAGTTTGTTTTGAGAAGCTATTAGTTTTGTTTTAAGAAGCTAGTTTGTTTTGAGAAGCTAGTTTGTTTTAAGAAGCTAGTTTGTTTTGAGAAGCTAGTTTGTTTTGAGAAGCTAGTTTGTTTTGAGAAGCTAGTTTGTCAACGTGACCAACATTGTTGCCGTAAAACAAAATTCTACAAAACAACAAGTATGTGTGTGTGTATGTGTTTGTTTAGGTGAAAATAGAAATGATATCCCCACTCGTGTCCTGGGAAAGTTTTTTTTTTGTTACATTTTCTCAATTTAATCACACCCCCCCCCTTCTCTAGAGATACATTTACATTTTAACTCTGCCCTCCCCCTTGTTTCTGCTGTCAGTGTATAGATACTAATTGAAATGAAGGCGTTGATTGGCTTTTCTTGTATTTATGGGAGATAACTCAGTTCTTGCAGAACCTACAGTCTACTTTGTTCATAGGACTATCTACATTTCAGTAGTATTAGTGCATTGAGAAAGTCTTGGCTCTTAAGTTAAGATGAATGTTACTTGTATTCCTTATGTCTCACTTGATAGGTTTCGAAATCTCCGACATTAGCAAACAGATTTGAATGGGATGTGTGTGTGTGTGTGTCTAGTGTATGTGGGTAGTTGTTTCGTTGAAAGACCAAGTTAAACAAAAGATGTCAACATGTACTCAATGTTATTTTAGTGTTTGTATAAATGCTTATTACTGTATCCACTTTTATCGCCGTATTGAAGCACGTGTGATTCACTTGATATTATATAGGCAAGGCATTGTCATCAGAGCGCAGTATTTCAGGAGGTACCTGTATTCAGACCCAGCTGTGACCTACAATGGCGCCTTTCTCCTCCGGGTGTCGATTTCGATTCTCTGTTCTTCGTCTGCGCTTGTCTTCGTAGGTAGCTTACCAATGGGTCTCAAATATTGGTAGCTTACCAATGGGTCTCAAATATTACGTGCCGCTGTCTTGGCGCGGTTTCCCCTAGCTGTCTTTTTCTAAAGCTAGTTGTTAGAATAGAATCAAGTTCCACAACACAAACACCAAGAGCTAGGTATCCACATTTTCTCCATCTATAAACACCAGCAATCAAAACTGAGAGTTGAAAGACCAAGTCTATACAAAACACACGTTCATCCCTCCCACACGCCATTGTTAGGCTTGATTCTTCAAAATTTTAACTACGGTGCACATACTTTTGAGGAAAATACCGCGTGATCTCGTCGTGACAGCAGACAGCATCCCCAACAAACTTCAACGACCTGGCTTCCTTGTCATATCACTGTCTTGTCCACCTGTCACTTTTCATTCAATTCCTCCCCGAACTCCTGCAGGATAGTTCATTATTTCTCTACCCTTACCCCCCCCCCCCGCGCCCTTTTTATTTCCCAAATTCCCCTATTTCTAATTAATTAAACGGTATGTGTGTGTGTGTGTTTAATTAGTTCCTGTTATAATGTTCAGTTTTCCTTGAATATATCTAGTTAACCCTAAACTGCTACATATGATAATTTCGGCGGACAACGGAGATGTGTACAAATATGCAGGTCACATCTGGGCTTGCGTAGTCTTCTGCAACACTGCACTGTATATGCGCCGAATGAACTCGAGACATTTCTTTAAAAGCTCTCCACTTTTGTTGCGTTACGTACATACATTTCTGGAGCTCCAACTCTTCCAACTTGCTTTTGAACTCTGTAAATTTTCCACCCCACAAAGCTTTTTTTTTTTTTTAAATCGATCAATTTGCATTTCTATAGATCCAGTATCAATTACGAATGGATCAATGTTGATTTCGTTACTCTTTGTGTTCAGAAGATTTACTAGGAATGCTAGCAAGGTTTTGCTGGGTTTGAATAGCTCAAATCTATCACGAAATTCATCTTTGATTATTTGGTATAACTGTGCTGAAGTAATTCGTGTCAAAAGTTTCACTGATTTTATCGCTATACTGTTTTAAACATTGAAAATGAAGTAACTTACCGCTCTGAATATCTTCTGCAAAAAAGAATTAATTTTTCTTCAAAACAAACACATTCTTCTACCGAAACATAGGATGGGTTTCCCTTTCCTTGCGTTTTAGATTCAGCTCATTTAATTTCTTTGTTATACCAACCATAGAGTAACATTTTTGCAACTATTTGTCTTTCTCCAATTTAGGGTGATTAATGTATACATTTACTTATTTAGGAATGTATTTATTTCATTCCAAGCACAAAGCAAAGCGTCTCAACACCTTACTTTTGGAAAGCGATCTCACTTTATTGGGAAGAAGGAGCTCGGAATAATGAGTCTCCATTTCGTTTAACATTTAAATTGACGATGGCAGAGTGCTTTTGACAAGATGCTGTTAACAATCTTGATTACCAAATTTATGAACTCAACTATTTCGGTCACAAAGCACTTCTTGTTGTATTATTCAACGAAACGTAAGAATTTCGTGGTTTATTTTGTTCCAAACAATCGTAGTTGCCTCCCTTATTTTTCCTGTCATATTTCTAGCTCCAAACGATATCATTGTCCTCAAGGCGTTTTTTGCACTGAGTTCGCTCTATCTTCACCTCTAGTTTGTCAGGAGAGCGGTAGCAATTCTAGAAGCTCTTCTTTTAAACCTTAGGAAGACATATACATAACAACCTGTGCCGTGTCTTTATGTCACAAGACTCATCTATAGCAAGTGATACGACAGAAGAAAGTTGAATATCTTCCTCCTGCAAATATGTTACATTTAAAAACATTTCAGTTATTCTATCTTACACTGTTTTAGCGGATAGTGGCGAATCTTTAATTGTTTTTTTTTTTCAAGATTTCTGGTTTGTTTTTGAAATGAAGAAAAATGTTCCTCAGATGCACGTAGGAAGAAGTCTTTGTGCAATTTCTAGTAGTACCTCAAAGCTTGCCGGATGAGCATTACTTGTGGATTGCTTATAAGTTTGAGAAGATAATCGCTTCTAACGCATTGACTTGAAACAACAAACTATACGTCACAACCAAAACACTGGTGAAGATGCCAATTCGTCTTGCGTCGAAAGCGAATTAAAACCTATTTAGAAACATCCGATGACGGCCGAGAGCTTCCGACGGACTGACAACAGTGACGACGCGTGTAATGGAATAGAGGTGTGGTGAAAAGCGAGTACAAGTGTCTGAGAGATAGACTCGGTGCCTAATCCTCGTCAAACGATTCAGAACTATTTTAAAAATGTTTCGATTAAATAAATAATATTTGCGTATAGAACTAAAGAGCTGCAGTTTCACACCCAAAGAGCCACTTGTGGCTCGCGAGCCGCAGGTTGCCGACCCCGGTTCTAGTAGGTCTATCTTCACAAGTTCACGTAGATGTCAGTTTAGATTCGCTCGTTCTTCAAGCGAAGACACTCTTCATTCAGAGATTAGGTCTATAGCTCTGTCACTTCAGCTACTGAGCGTTTTATGTAGCTTGTTGCTGGATTCTAGGAGCCATCAAAGTGTAGGACTTAGTTTTATGTAGCTTGTCCATAAAAGTTTGCTAGGAGCCATCAAAGTGTAGGACTTAGTTTTATGTAGCTTGTCCATAAAAGTTTGCTAGGAGCCATCAAAGTGTAGGACTTAGTTTTATGTAGCTTGTCCATAAAAGTTTGCTAGGAGCCATCAAAGTGTAGGACTTAGTTTTATGTAGCTTGTCCATAAAAGTTTGCTAGGAGCCATCAAAGTGTAGGACTTAGTTTTATGTAGCTTGTCCATAAAAGTTTGCTAGGAGCCATCAAAGTGTAGGACTTAGTTTTATGTAGCTTGTCCATAAAAGTTTGCTAGGAGCCATCAAAGTGTAGGACTTAGTTTTATGTAGCTTGTCCATAAAAGTTTGCTAGGAGCCATCAAAGTGTAGGACTTAGTTTTATGTAGCTTGTCCATAAAAGTTTTCTAGGAGCCATCAAAGTGTAGGACTTAGTTTTATGTAGCTTGTCCATAAAAGTTTGCTAGGAGCCATCAAAGTGTAGGACTTAGTAATCTTATACATTCTACACAACTTGACAAAAAATGACGACAATTACGTTTGAATCTTAAATATATCTGCACACTGATATGTCTACTAACATTTTTTTTTCCCGACATTTTGTCCTCCATGATTGACACTCATATTTATGCCAATATTTTATAGTCGTGCTGAAAACAAAACGGATCATTGATCTTTTTTTAAAAAAAAAGCCCGCATTGGGTCAAAGGTCTCTTAGTTCATCTCTGTCTGTGCCATCTGTTGGTTTGATATATTGTTGTGCTGTGCTACTAATCGATGTTATTGGGTGAGCTCAGTGCCTATTGCTTTTTGTTCTACATTGTGCTGACTTGAGCATTCTGTGCGCGTGTGGAGCACACACGTGACTGTGCGTGAGTACACGTGCTAAGAATGAATACCGCTGCCCCAACCCACTTCTTCTAGAGTGTATATAATTAGCTGGATTGTCTTAGCCGTAGAGCTTGTCTAAAAAAATATTCCTATTATTACTGTGATAAAATTCATCTATTAATATATTCGTTCACGTTTATACGATATGATTTTACTCTTCATTAATTATAATGATTGATTACTCTTGTTAGAAGAAGAAAATGAATCCTGGATAAAGTTAGGTCTACGATAAATAAGAAGGCAACAATGTTCTTATTTTTACTAAGAGAGAGAGGGGGGGGGGTAATGTAAAAAAAAAAATTCAACAAAAACATAGACAAATCCAATTTGGGTTTTATAAAAAAAGGTTTCTTAAAATCTGAACACTATGCTTACTGTTGTTATTTTATCATTCTGATAAACTAAAGCCATATTTATCCGTTGTGTTCGTGTAGGAAATATAGGTCAGAAAAAGTAGCGCGTCTTTATCTTTCGTTTGGCGAGTGTAGTATTCTAATATAAAAGCCATCCAAATCTCTTGTTTCCACTAATCTAGATTCAGCAAGTAGATTGTGAGCCATCTAAATCTCACACAGCGCACGTACAATGCTGTCACGTGGTGTAGTCTGGAAGTAACCTCTAGTATTATCCTCACCAGGTGTGGAACAAATTGTGCAACAGGTAGATGACAGCCTAACGACTTCCTTCTGATTTGAAACGTTGCTCTTATCAGATTGGGTTTCTTGTTATCTACTTCCACACAACTTTGTCATTGTAGGGTTGTTCAATGAATTGTTTGCTCGTGGATTGGGTTATCGCAGTGTTTCCCAAACTTTTGCTCTAACGGAACACTTCGTTATTCAGCGGAACACTTTGCTTATTTTTCAGAGACACTAATTCGCGTGGTGGCCTACTAGTTAATTATTCCGGCAGTCCGTGGAATACCTATTCAGGCCTCGCGAAACACTAGGCTTCTGCGGAACACAGTTTGGGAAACACTGGGTTATCGTATTAGATCCAGAGACAACTTGCTGCTCAACTGGTTCAAAACCCTTGCATTCTACATTTCAACTGGACCACTATTGGCAGTCACGTGACTCACCTGCCAAACCTAAAAGAAGTATTCAAAGTTTCAGCTGTATATTGAAGTAGACGTTGGACCACCTAGTTCATTAGATGCAGCTACAGCAGTATAGAACAGAATTACATCCATTGTTCAACTTTGCAGAGTGGGGCATGTGAATCGTCAGATTGATTACCTTGAATAGGTAACCTCCTGTATTTGGGTGGAGTCATTAGGCCTAATCTTAATTACAAGAGAGGAGGCGCAGTGGCTGAGTGGTAAAGTGCTTGGCTTCGGAACTGGCGGTCCCGGGTTCGAATTCTGGTGAAGACTGGGATTTTTAATTTCGGGATCTGAGTCCAACCAGCTCTAATGGGTACCTGACATTAGTTGGGGAAATGTAAAGGCGTTTGGTCTTTGTGCTGACCACATGACACCCTCGTGTCACCATCTGCCCTATAGCCACAACGACTGAAAGGGGAACTTGACTTTTAATTACAAATGAGAATGAAATAAAGTTATATTTAGTTAACTATTTTTTAAAAGCAAAATAATTTCTGTGCACATTGTTAGTATGTTGAGATTGGCATATTCTCACTAAAACCTAAAATCTACGGAGCTATTTTATAGATGTTTCACTGTCTCATATTTTCTACCACAGAAAAACTCCATACATATTTACAGGGCTTACAATGCACAGGATCTTTTATCAGGGCGCACAAGTTAAGATTTAGATCCACTGTTGTGTTGATAAGAACCGCTGTGTAAGTTAATTGAAATCCCCGCGACAAATCTGATTATGGTTGTGTTGATGGCGAACATTTAATGCCTGCTTGTTGTTCTGGTCCCAAAGAAAGTGTTTCTCCCATTCATCTGCTCTACTTGCCACCGCATTCAGTTTCAGCTGGTTCCCAAATGACATGCCATAGTGAGACACTCATCATTAACACATCATAGCTACGTAATGGCCACGTCTGTCTGACAGTGGATCTATGAGTGACAAGTTGTGTAGTGTAACGTCAGTAGTGAGCCATTGGTGGCCTGTTTGTTCCGTCAAGGACATACGACTGATGCACACATTGATGCAGAACTTGGGGGCGGGAGGGGGCATCTACTAGAAGCATCGAGCTTGATATGTAAGTTTCCTCCCCCCCCCCCCCCCCCCCCCCCGATATCCGCAAGTTTGAGAGCCAGAACCAATGCGATAAATGAGATAACGTAAAAATTAAAGTATTCTATGTCTAGGACTTAGGAGAATCAAGTAATTGTTTTAGTAGATCTACAATTTACAAAACCGTTTTCTTTAACTACATTCATTGAAGAAGTCTTACTTTTGCTTGTTTTGAGTTTTTTCTTTTCGAGATTTTTATACTATCAAGCTTTTCTGTTATAAGGTCAACTTACATTAGCGTAGAAGATATATTGTACAGTAAAATCTTGAGACTGAAATCAAAATATTATTGACAAGCATTGAGTACATTATTTCTACATTAAAGTTCTTTCTCAAAGATATGTCCTGGTCGATAGACATAGCACTTGTGGTAGATTGAGCCTAGATACTTGTGGTAGATTGAGCCTAGATGAGATAGATTGATCCTAGCAATTGTGACAGAGTCTTGCAGTAGTGATAGATTGAGCCTAGTTGTGATAGATTGAGCCTAGTTGTGGTAAATTGTGCCCAGCAGTTGTGATAGATTGAGCCTTGCAGCTGTGATAGAAATTGTCTAACAGTTGAGATAGATTTTGTAGCAATCCTGGTAGATTGAGCCGAGGTAGATTAAAGCCTAAGACTTGTGGTAGATTAAGCCTAGCGTTTATGGTAGATTGAGCCGAGCATTTGTGTTTGATTGAGCCAAAGAGATGCAGATTCAGCCTAGAAGATGTGGTAGACTGAGCCTAGCAGATGAAGATTCAGCCTAGAAGATGTGGTAGACTGAGCCTAGCAGATGAAGATTCAGCCTAGAAGATGTGGTAGACTGAGCCTAGCAGATGCAGATTCAATCTTGAAGATGTGGTAGACTGAGCCTAGCAGATGCAGATTCAGTCTTGAAGATGTGGTAGACTGAGCCTAACACAAAATATTATAGACATGTACATATATTTATGTAGGCCTGGTCGTGGGTTATGCAAAGTGTGCTGTCATCTCAATGTTCACTGGTTCGAACCCTGATAGATTCAGCCTAAAAAATGTGATAGATTCAATCTAACAAATGTGATAGATTCAGCCTAACAATAATGATTTATTCAGTCTAACAAATGTGATAAATTCAGCCTAACAAATGTGATAAATTCAGCCTAACAAATTTGATAGATTCAGCCTAGCAGTTGTGGTAGATTAGGCCTGGCACTTGTGATAGATTGAGCCTAGCACTTGTGGTAGAATGAGCCTAGCACTTGTGGTAAATTAGGCCTGGCACTTGGTAGTTTGAGCCTGGCTCTCACACAATAACTTACCAGCATGTCTATTTCCCTCACAAGTCTCGTGAATGTTTCGTTTGACTTGGGCTTTTGAAACCCGCCTTCTAGACTTGTAGGACACTGACCTGACAACGCGCGTCACTGAAACCTGTTGGCTAACTTTTTTTTTCCTGTCACCACATCACAAAACTGCCAACTTGATGAAATGCTTTGCCTCCGTTTTAGCAACGGTTTTTGAAACAGTTAAAACTATCTTTAGCATGGCTGAAATGTGTTGTCTTACAATCACATAAACAAAGTCTAACAATCACATATACACACTGTCTTACAATCACATGTACACACTGCATTACAATCATATATACATACTGTTTAACAATAACATATACACACTGCCTTACAATCACATATACACACTGTCTTACAATCACATGTACACACTGCATTACAATCATATATACATACTGTCTTACAATCACACATACCCACTGTCATACACTCACATATACACACTGCCTTACAGTCACATACACACTGTCTTACACAGGGCCGGTCCTACCTGAGATGAACTCCTATTGAAAAATCAGAGCAGGAATGACTAGGGCCGGTCCTACAGATTGCGGGGGCCTATGCCAAACGAATTGCGCGGGGCCCAGTCTGGATAGGGATAAACGTGAAAATTAAGATTTAGTATTAGAAAATAAATTCATCTTTGCATTTATTCATACTTTACTAAGTACAAAATCACTATCAAATTAACTTTACGAGCCATCTACAGTAGATGGTAGTTTTCTAACAAAAACCCGATAAGCATTCAGATCTGCCTTTTAGATTTACTATCGACTAGCACATTTGCATGACTTTTCAGAAGATTTTTATAATTTATGGATATTTTCATCACTTTTGTGTATATTTTGCAATTTCAGGAGAATTCTAGGAACCCTTTAGTAATAAATGATTTAATTTAATTTTACACCTAGAATTCGCGCGGGGCCTATGAAAGTGTGGGGCCCACTGCGGCCGCATAGGTTGCAGTGGCCTAAGATCGGCCCTGGTCTTACACTCATATATACACACTGTCTAACAATCACATATACACACGGCCTTACATTCACATATACGCACTGTCTAACAATCACATATACATACTGACTTACAATCACATGTACACACTGTTTTACAATCACATATACACAGTGTCTTACAATCACATATACACACTGTCTAATAATCACATGTACACACTGACTTACAGTCACATATACACACTGCCTTACAGTCACATATTCACACTGTCTAACAATCAGTGTAAGACAGTGTGGTGTACCTGAGAAACAAATCATCTAAAAGGTATCCTGCCTGCTATGACATTTCTGTTGTAGGCCAAGAATCTCAGGTAAACGTCTAGATCTACTAGTTAATGGAAGCAGTCTGGAGAAGTATATAAAAAGAAATGTTGTAGGTGGGAAGTTTCATCATCAATTTGACCTTCACTCAAGTCCTCTGAACCTTTCTCAATCTGTTCTCTTTCTTGAGCAGATCGAGCACTTCATTATAAGTGTCCTGTCAGTTTTGTTCTCTTCTTTCTTGAGCTGTTCTAGATCGAGCTCTTTACGACTTGTCATAGTATTGTTAGGCCTAAGGGTCGTTGACTTGTAGCACCAATGTGCTGGTAGACAACTAAACGGTTGCAGGCGTAATATATCTTAACTAGTAAAACTTCAAATAACTTGAATAACTTTCTTTTGTGAAGAAACTCAATAACACTTTATTTATAATATAGTATAAATATAGACAAAATCAACTTGTGATAAATGAAATAAATGTAATAATGTTTTTAAACAACAAAATCTAACTCACTACCATTCAGTCTCTCGTTCCGGATACGTCTCTCCTAAGACCAAGTGACGACATTGCCACCTATGTTGCATCATTCACAAACAATCGCACAAGCAATCTCTTCCCACCATCATCATATAAACACACACACACACTTCATAACACATATCCAGACATCCAGTGTATATTTTAACACACAATCTTATACATATATACATATTGCATTGTTGTAGACGGTCATTGACTTGTAGCACCAAACTGCTGGTAGACAAACCGCTGTAGGCAGTTAGTTTAAAAAAAATGAAGACAAACTGTTCAGATTTCATAATGTCATGAACGTATCACTCATCGTGTCGCTAATGTTATCCATCTTGAGAACTGGAATCTCTTTCACTGGTATAACGAATAGGGTACGCATAGCCCAGGTTGGGGCACACTGTAGAACCTTATTTCATCTTGTACGCACAGCTTGCAGTTATCTCAGTAACCTTCTCACTGACTTTGTATTCTTCCTCTTCCTTAGAGTAAAAGCATTCCATTGAGATGTTTCTAGCTCTCCCTCTAGCCGTGACATTTCACCGTGATAGAGTTTACAGGAATGAAGACATCTCGCTAGCGTGTGGCGTCTGTTTCTTTGAAACCATGTCTTAGTGACGCAATATCTCTTGCTCTAGTGGTAAGAATTAAAGCTTGACTCGAAAGAATCCAGTGCTGTATTGACCAAGTCGTAACATTGTAACGTGGCGCTTTTTCGAAGTGACCTTCAATCGCATCAAATATAATAATAAGCCTTGTCTTCGAGTCCGAAGATTAATGAGGAATGCAGTATTTCCCGTGGCAACGCAGCCCCAGCTGTGACCTACATATTTGCCACACCCTAGGCAAGCATAACCATTGTCTACTGGTGGTCGATTAAGATTTTCTTTTCGCCATCTACGTCTGTCCTTGGCAGCGAATTTTCTTTTGGTCTCAAATGTGTACCCGCGGCCTTTGTGATTGACCTCCAGCTGTCTCGTTCTGAAGCCGCATGCAACCAGGCTCTCTTCTGTCAGCTAAGGCAAGCTGGCGCCTAAGCTGGTCTTTAAAGCGTTTCCGTGGGGCACCTCTGTTACTTCGACCACCTTTTAGCTCACCAAAAAAAAAAAAAAGACTGCTTTTGGCATACGTTTGTCTCCCATACGGGATAACAAAATGTTTATGTAGAACATGTTGCTTGGAGAGAAAAAAAGACAGAACTGAAAATGAATCATCTTCTAACTCCTATAGGTAACCATTGAGCCCAAGTGATGTGTTTTGTTTTCTGTTCAGTGCAAACTAGTTAAAGCCAATGATGACTTTCGTTTACCCCACACTGTCCCAGATGAGCACGTTGCTATGACTGGAGTACTAACGTATATGTATTGAGTGGGAGCTCTGATATTGACAAATAGTTGCCTCTCTTCCACCCCTCACTCACACACACACACACACACACACACACTTCATCACGAGACCAACGCCTATCACCCAGCACAGCCACTCCCCAAACTAAGGCATTTGCAAGGGAATTGTTCCTAGGATCGATCTCTGTCGTCTGCAGTGTTTTCACTTAGAAGACTTTTATGGCGCTGTCATTGGTTGATTTAACAAACTTATTGTGCAGACTTTGTGGTCGTAACGTAAGTAGAATGTGGAATTGCCCCCTGACGCTGTTCATTACTTCCTTCAGTGAACTGTTTTGATGCACACCATTTCTCGCTGGTTAGATCCTGTGAATGTCTTGAATAGCTAGCATTTGTTGTTTGTTGTTTTAAATCCTAGAGATTGTAATACACATGTCTGTATAATTGAAAAGGAAGCACTTTTTTTTTTTGGGGGGGGGGGGGGGGTGAAAGCAAGTCAGAACGTTGAGAAAGGAGCGTAACGGCCATTTTGTTTGGTCACTTCAACCAGTAGCTTGGTATCGAGATGTTTGCTTCAACACAGATCTTTTGAAGCACAGGAGCAGGGCCAGTCTTAGGCCACTGCAGCCTATGCGGTCGCAGTGGGT
This sequence comes from Biomphalaria sudanica, assembly GCA_036873155.1. Classification (NCBI taxonomy): domain Eukaryota; kingdom Metazoa; phylum Mollusca; class Gastropoda; family Planorbidae; genus Biomphalaria; species Biomphalaria sudanica. The sequence goes on along the minus strand of JAZGLO010000245.1, from coordinate 200,639 downwards.
CCCGTGCTAATTATAGGTGTAAATATAAAATTGAAAAATTTATACGAAAAATTCCTGGAAATCTCATAAATTTATTAAAATCTCCTGAAAACTCATAAAAATCTCCTGAAAAATAGACAAATTTGTAATTTGTGGGTGTCATCCATTGCGGAAAACGCCAATCCTACGCGCGATAAAAGAAAAAAAGGCATTGCCAGCTTTCATGTAATAAAATGTAATAATCGGGCGAATTGTCAACTTAATCGGAAGTTCCAATAATTTATTTACTTTTATAGTCACTGGCATATAAATATACTATAGGTTGCACGGTTCGAAAAGTTAAAGTTAATTTGAACGTAATTTTGTACTTAGTAAAGAATGAATTTTAAGAATGAATAAAATTAAAAGTCGATTTTTTTTTCTAATACAAAATCTTAATTTTCACTTATTATCCTTATTCCCACCCAGACTAGGCCCCGCGCAATCAGTTTCGCATAGGGCCCCTCAATTGTTAAGACCGGTCCTGCACAGGAGAACATGGGGCGGTGTACAATGGTTGTTTTTTGTGAGGACATTTTTTTTGCCTGATTTTCCATAGTGCAAGACTGCAGATACATTTTTATTTAAAACAGAGCATTTTAAACAAAACAAGGGAAATGAGATCAAATATACATGAATGGACTCTGCTTCTTCTTCAACCAAGCACTTAATAGTGCTTTATTATTGAAAAGGGTTGTCGCCTCCTCAAAAATTCCTGCACCACTTTCTGAAATCTGGGACTAGGAACTTTAGATCTAATTCTAAGTAGATGTCAATAGACTTGGTTAGTCGAATAGGACAGGACCGATTACTTATAATTCGATTGGTAGGGGGAAAAGCGGAAAGTCTGAGTTTTGAAACGTTGAATAAATATATTAGGCTGGTGGAATATTACTTAAAATGTGCTTTATAAATTGCGGCCTATTGGCCTTAAGGTCATATGTAATGAGCCACCCTTGCAGTAGCTCTATGAAAGACATTCCCATGATGCCCTTCACACGTACACTTAATGTAGGGCACCGTTTGTTTATAAGGAGAAAGTTCGTAGTTGAGAATGTGTGCACATGTTTTGTCTTCTACCTTGGCTCCACTGTCAAGCTCAAATGTAAACGTGTGCACGTCGTTTTGTCCATGTGGCTTTGGTCTAGTATCAAACTCCTTCCTTTGGAGGTCTTAGTTCGACATCTTTCTACCTGCTTGTTGATTCAGGAGGTCATTCCCCCTCTCTAGGCGTATTTATGTAACAACGTTACACCATGGGCCTAGGTAAATACGTCGTGGGCTTGGTTTAGACATTTTCTTTCTGTGAACATTGGATACGTTGTTCGAGCTGTAGAGAACGTCAGTCCACACATTGCAGACAAGTGGTTGGTGAACAGAGCTATTCGGAGATGTGATCCGTAGAGCTCATCGGACATGGAAGAAGGACGAGGGTATCATGGGGCAGTAAACAGTTACTGGTACATCGGTACATGGATGGACGAGGGTATTATGGGGCAGTAAACAGCTAAACTGGTACATGGAAGGACGAGGGTATTATGGGACATTAAACAGTTACTAGTACATCGGTACATGGAAGGACGAGGGTATTATGGAGCAGTAAACAGCTAAACTGGTACATGGAAGGACGAGGGTATTATGGAACAGTAAACAGTTACTAGTACATCGGTACATGGAAGGACGAGGGTATTATGGGGCAGTAAAGAGTTAAACTGGTACATGGAAGGACGATGGTATTATGGGGCAGTAAAGAGTTACTAGTACATCGGTACATGGAAGGACGAGGGTATTATGGGGCAGTAAAGAGTTAAACTAGTACATCGTTTCTGAGTCCTCCTTTTGCACCAGATGTGTACAGATATATATTCTAAAACTTAACAAATGCTGAGCTGGGCTCGACGTATTCATAGTTTGCGATTATTTGCTTCTTTTTTTTCCATGACGTTTTGGACACGTGATTAAAAATTAAAATTGTTATATTAAGGTGATACAAATGAAAGATAGGCTTAATGCACAACGTTCGAGTCTGCCCTCGATGGCAGGCTGAATCAATCTGACAGACTCGGTAGGTGATGGCCACTGATGGCCAGCTTGCATCGGATGTTTGAGTGCCTAAAATGTAATTGGCTTCAGATATATTTAGGACTCAAAATATTTTGGTCGAATACTGAATTGTGTCTGATCAGAGTCGTTCCAATACCAATGTGCCACTGTAGTTAGTTTTATGTTGATTGTCTTTCAGGAATATAGAGCTGTAGACATTTGTTCGTTTGGTCAATAACTGCACAATACAGAACTTAATGATATGGTTAACTGATTGGCTGACTATATAAGTAAAATAGAATCAACGCTGAGACTTCTGAGAGTTCTAGTCGGGTAGTACCACAAGAGTGCATGAAACTCACCCAGAAAGGAAACAATGGAAACAATAACCAGATCAATGTGTTTACAGTCTGTGGATCAATGTCCCATGACATCATAGTCACCGTGCGTCTGTGTGTGTTTCCTCAAACATCGCAAAAAAAAATGTCAGGCGCTGTTACAGCAGCTTTTTAGATCTAGATATCTAATCAAAGAGTGTAGCTCTATGTCAGGCGTAGTTACAGCAGCTATTTAGATCTAGATATCTAATCAAAGAGTGTAGCTCTATGTCAGGCGTAGTTACAGCAGCTATTTAGATCTAGATATCTAATCAAAGAGTGTAGCTCTATGTCAGGCGTAGTTACAGCAGCTATTTAGATCTAGATATCTAATTAAAGAGTCTAGCTCTATGTCAGGCGTAGTTACAGCAGCTATTTAGATCTAGATATCTAATTAAAGAGTCTAGCTCTATGTCAGGCGTAGTTACAGCAGCTATTTAGATCTAGATATCTAATTAAAGAGTCTAGCTCTATATCAGGCGTAGTTACAGCAGCTATTTAGATCTAGATATCTAATTAAAGAGTCTAGCTCTATGTCAGGCGTAGTTACAGCAGCTATTTAGATCTAGATATCTAATTAAAGAGTCTAGCTCTATGTCAGGCGTAGTTACAGCAGCTATTTAGATCTAGATATCTAATCAAAGAGTCTAGCTCTATGTCAGGCGTAGTTACAGCAGCTATTTAGATCTAGATATCTAATCAAAGAGTCTAGCTCTATGTCAGGCGTAGTTACAGCAGCTATTTAGATCTAGATATCTAATCAAAGAGTCTAGCTCTATGTCAGGCGTAGTTACAGCAGCTATTTAGATCTAGATATCTAATCAAAGAGTCTAGCTCTATGTCAGGCGTAGTTACAGCAGCTATTTAGATCTAGATATCTAATCAAAGAGTCTAGCTCTATGTCAGGCGTAGTTACAGCAGCTATTTAGATCTAGATATCTAATCAAAGAGTCTAGCTCTATGTCAGGCGTAGTTACAGCAGCTATTTAGATCTAGATATCTAATCAAAGAGTCTAGCTCTATGTCAGGCGTAGTTACAGCAGCTATTTAGATCTAGATATCTAATTAAAGAGTCTAGCTCTATGTCAGGCGTAGTTACAGCAGCTATTTAGATCTAGATATCTAATTAAAGAGTCTAGCTCTATGTCAGGCGTAGTTACAGCAGCTATTTAGATCTAGATATCTAATCAAAGAGTCTAGCTCTATACCCGTTCTCATTTTTTAGCTCTTCAACCCACTTTTTTGTTTTTTGCCATTGTATGGACTGCAAGGCAGATTGAAGTATTTTTCTTCACTTAGATGATCAGACTCGTTGAACTAATAGGATTGTCTGTTTCACGGGAACATCTATCTTGTTCAAGCAACATCCTATGGCTTTGGTTGTTTCTTTGCAAACTATCTGTATCCTTACTGCACACTATTCTAACGTTTTTATATCGATTTCTGAAGTATTCTATTGATCTGGGAGCAAATGATTTGTTATGTTTAAATCCGGACCACTGCACACTTTGACCTACTTGATGTGATACAAATTGGCACAGTGTACATATGGTGTCGGAGCATGCGAAAATATTAAACGCACTAGAGGAAAACAAAACTATACTATCGAGCAATGGCAAACCCAGGTTTACATTTATAGATCTTGACGTGTAGATACCTAAGTTTTGATAGACCTAGACTTGAATGGATAAATCTCGACATAGATGAACCAAGAACGAGAGACGGCTGCTCTGAGTATTAACAAAAAAAGTCGTTGTCCTTCTTTTATAGGCTCATGAGCCAACGGAATTGTGAACATTGTGTATGTCAAATGATTGTAAACACCAAATCTTCATTACATTGGCGTCTTGTTTGTGACTCCATAACGCTACCATAGATTTTAAAAATCCAAAAGCTTTTACATTGTCTTGAGACTGGATTCACAAGATCAAAGGTCAAAAGTTATCACACCCTACTCCTATCTGTTTGACTCTATCCCGTGGTCATCTTTTTCTAATGCATTCTACAAGCTCTGCATCTACAACCAGTTACTAGAATCAAGACTTTTTAAATTTTCTTCAATTCCTTCTATGTTTATAGGCCTACTAATGCAACAAAAATATCTGGACATTTAAATAGTTAAATGTATTGTATTATCAAATATTATTTTAAATTCAGCTACTGACCAGCATCTAGAAGTAATTGTTAAAAATTTACTTGCATCAATATTTCATTGACGTTTGAAACATCTACTTACATCAATCGACTGTCTAACAGCCGTTCTCTTGACCTATCTCTACTTGTCTAACAGCCGTTCTCTTGACCTATCTCCCCTTGTCTAACAGCCGTTCTCTTGACCTATCTCTACTTGTCTAACAGCCGTTCTCTAGAGGTATCTCACCTGTCTGACAGCCGTTCTCTAGAGGTATCTCTACCTGTCTAATAGCTGTTCTCTGGGCCTATCTATACTTGTCTAACAGCCGTTCGATTGACCTATCTCTCCTTGTCTAACAGCCGTTCTCTAGAGGTATCTCTACCTGTCTAACAGCCGTTCTCTTGACCTATCTCTCCTTGTCTAACAGCCGTTCTCTTGACCTATTTCTACTTGTCTAACAGCCGTTCTCTTGACCTTTCTCTCCTTGTCTAACAGCTGTTCTCTTGACCTTTCTCTCCTTGTCTAACAGCCGTTCTCTTGACCTATCTCTCCTTGTCTAACAGCCGTTCTCTAGAGGTATCTCTACCTGTCTAACAGCCGTTCTCTAGAGGTATCTCTACCTGTCTAATAGCCGTTCTCTTGACCTATCTATACTTGTCTAACAGCCGTTCTCTTGACCTATCTCTTCTTGTCTAACAGCCGTTCTCTTGACCTATCTCTCCTTGTCTAACAGCCGTTCTCTAGAGGTATCTCACCTGTCTGACAGCCGTTCTCTGGACCTATCTATACTTGTCTAACAGCCGTTCGATTGACCTATCTCTCCTTGTCTAACAGCCGTTCTCTAGAGGTATCTCTACCTGTCTAACAGCCGTTCTCTTGACCTATCTCTCCTTGTCTAACAGCCGTTCTCTTGACCTATCTCTCCTTGTCTAACAGCCGTTCTCTAGAGGTATCTCTACCTGTCTAACAGCCGTTCTCTAGAGGTATCTCTACCTGTCTAATAGCCGTTCTCTTGACCTATCTATACTTGTCTAACAGCCGTTCTCTTGACCTATCTCTTCTTGTCTAACAGCCGTTCTCTTGACCTATCTCTCCTTGTCTAACAGCCGTTCTCTAGAGATATCTCTCTCTGTCTAACAGCCGTTCTCTTGACCTATCTCTCCCTGTCTAACAGCCGTTCTCTTGACCTATCTCTCCTTGTCTAACAGCCGTTCTCTTGACCTTTCTCTCCTTGTCTAACAGCCGTTCTCTTGACCTATCTCTACTTGTCTAACTGCCGTTCTCTTGACCTATCTCTACCTGTCTAACAGCCGTTCTCTTGACCTATCTATACTTGTCTAACAGCCGTTCTCTAGAGGTATCTCTCCTTGTCTAACAGCTGTTCTCTTGACCTATCTCTACTTGTCTAACAGCCGTTCTCTAGAGGTATCTCTCCCTGTCTAACAGCCGTTCTCTTGACCTATCTCTACTTATCTAACAGCCGTTCTCTTGACCTATCTCTACTTGTCTAACAGCCGTTCTCTAGAGGTATCTCTACCTGTCTAACAGCCGTTCTCTTGACCTATCTCTACTTATCTAACAGCCGTTCTCTTGACCTATCTCTACTTGTCTAACAGCCGTTCTCTAGAGGTATCTCTCCTTGTCTAACAGCCGTTCTCTTGACCTTTCTCTCCTTGTCTAACAGCCGTTCTCTTGACCTATCTCTACTTGTCTAACAGCCGTTCTCTAGAGGTATCTCTACCTGTCTAACAGCCGTTCTCTTGACCTATCTCTACCTGTCTAACAGCCGTTCTCTTGACCTATCTCTACTTGTCTAACAGCCGTTCTCTAGAGGTATCTCTCCTTTTCTAACAGCCGTTCTCTTGACCTTTCTCTCTTGTCTAACAGCCTTCTCTTGACCTATCTCTCCTTGTCTAACAGCCGTTCTCTTGACCTATTTCTACTTGTCTAACAGCCGTTCTCTTGACCTTTCTCTCCTTGTCTAACAGCTGTTCTCTTGACCTTTCTCTCCTTGTCTAACAGCCGTTCTCTTGACCTATCTCTCCTTGTCTAACAGCCGTTCTCTAGAGGTATCTCTACCTGTCTAACAGCCGTTCTCTTGACCTATCTCTCCTTGTCTAACAGCCGTTCTCTTGACCTATCTCTACTTGTCTAACAGCCGTTCTCTAGAGGTATCTCTACCTGTCTAACAGCCGTTCTCTTGACCTATCTCTACTTATCTAACAGCCGTTCTCTTAACCTATCTCTACTTGTCTAACAGACGTCCTTTAGAGGTATCTCTATTTTATTAACAGCCGTCCTCTAGAGATATCTCTATCTGCTTGTCTAACAGACGTTCTCTTGACCTATCTCTACTTGTCTAACAGACGTTCTCTTGACCTATCTCTACTTGTCTAACAGACGTTCTCTTGACCTATCTCTACTTGTCTAACAGACGTTCTCTTGACCTATCTATACCTGTCTAACAGCCGTTCTCTTGACCTATCTATACTTATCTAACAGCCGTTCTCTTAACCTATCTCTACTTGTCTAACAGACGTCCTTTAGAGGTATCTCTATTTTATTAACAGCCGTCCTCTAGAGATATCTCTATCTGCTTGTCTAACAGACGTTCTCTTGACCTATCTCTACTTGTCTAACAGACGTTCTCTTGACCTATCTCTACTTGTCTAACAGACGTTCTCTTGACCTATCTCTACTTGTCTAACAGACGTTCTCTTGACCTATCTCTACTTGTCTAACAGACGTTCTCTTGACCTATCTCTACTTGTCTAACAGACGTTCTCTTGACCTATCTCTACTTGTCTAACAGACGTTCTCTTGACCTATCTCTACTTGTCTAACAGACGTTCTCTTGACCTATCTCTACTTGTCTAACAGACGTTCTCTTGACCTATCTCTACTTGTCTAACAGACGTTCTCTTGACCTATCTCTACTTGTCTAACAGACGTTCTCTTGACCTATCTCTACTTGTCTAACAGACGTTCTCTTGACCTATCTCTACTTGACACTTCTAAAAAATCTTTTACTTGTTTATTTTCTAAAGAAGTGTTCTTGTCATTTTCGCTGTAAAGTTGAGCTTAATTTATAAACAACATTTAATGTCATGGAAACTGGGAATCTCATTATCTGGTCCTTACTGCACTTTCAGTTTGTATTGTGAAATCGTCTCATTCACTGCTGAGGCTATTGAACTTTGATTAAAAGGAAAACAACAAACTATTTATTATCTTTGTTTTTACGAAAAAAAATATAAAAAAGTCCCATTAAAATCATTCCCCAGTATCTGGACCTTGTCTGCAGATCATGTGATTTCCTGTGTGCATTCTTTGGTACGCCACTAACAGATAAATGTTTCGTCAGACTTTAGCCTCAGTTTAATTTGTAGATAATTGAACAGTTTCTTCGATTGTTTGTTGTTTTCACTAGTGCTGTTGTTGTCCTGTAGTCACGTGACTCTTAACATCGTATCATCGGTTTGGGTTTTAAATCAAGCAAAATATTTTTTTACATCCTTTTTTTTAAAAGTTATCTGACTGAAAGAACTCCGCAATTACAACTATATCTGTCAATAATGTAGAAGTTATTTTTCTTATTCGATATCAAGCATAATAATTAATTACCAACAATTAATTGACTAATTGGTTACATTTTTAATTGATTCTTGTTTTATTAGGTACAATAAATAATTGTTTAAAGTTTCAACTTGATCCGAGAATGGGTATGAGAGAAGTAACGTGTACAAACTTTTACCAGACAGACAGACAGAGTGAGTTGATCAGAGTAAGTTTTGTAAACAATGCATTGAATAGAATACGAGTTGAACAGACAGGAAGTGGTATACCATGAAAACTAGAAAGTCAATCCTCCGTGCAGCCGAATTGAAGGTTTGCTTTGGAAACTAAATTATTTGTTACTTATTAAATTGTAAAAAGATAAGATTCTACTAAGATGCATTGAATGAATTTTTCAATAGACAATTGGTTCGTTCAGTTTAGGCAAATACCATATTACTTAGTAAATCAAAAGATCGCCATATTTGTTTATATCTTTGTGTTTTGATCTTTAGACTAACCGCCGTGTATTTTGTTCCCCATTACATTTTGTAGTGTAGTTCCAGTGCGTAAGTCTACCTTCTGTTTGGAGTCATTGTACTTCTTGTCTTAACAATCACCTGGCTTAGAAAACTTGTGACTGTTGAATGTCATATTTGAAACAGTATTTGACAACTACGGTTAGGAAATACATACAAATATGTAGCAAAATTTCCCCTCTTTTTATTCCTACATCACCCTGTATTGTTTTCAATATTGAATTTTTTTTTAAAATTTCCATTGAAAAAATGCTAGTCGAAAGTCTGTTGTTTCAAGGATATCAATTGACAGATTTGTATTAAAATCTTGCAGTTTTTTCCCCTATATCTCGTCTAGATGTACACAGTTGGCAGCATCGGTATGTCGTCTGCTCATGTTTGAGTTACTTTCCTACATTTAAGTAACAGTTGAGTGCGTGAAAATCTTTGAAAATGTCAGGATCATTTAGGAAAGAAATGTGTAATATCTGACAACTTTCGAATAAGTGAACCGATGTGTGTTAGTTCAAAACGTAATGAAAAGGTTGAATATATATTTTTGTTGAAATAAAGATGCGCAGGAGTTAGAATAGAGTGAAGCAATGTTTGGAAACGTCGTGAAGAAGGATTGCCGTTCTGGTATCCGCTTCAGAATATCATCAACATTGATTGAACCCTGCCCACTGTCTCCACCTGCCGGAAGTTTGACTGATGACGTAGTAGTGTTTATAATTGTAAGAATCTGACTCAGTGTATGTCAAACTTTAACATTTGACCCTCGCCTTATCAAGCGATCATGACATTGAGACACACAGCACACATTATACACAGTCTTTCGTATGAAAGGAAGAGCCACATTTACATCCATTTTATCTTTGCAGTGACTACAATGTAGACCTCATTAGTTCCTTCGCTTTTTTTCTTTAGGGCCACTTGTTTAACAGCTGTTCTCTAGATCTTTATCTTTTTGTTTAACAGCCGTTCTCTAGATCTTTCTCTACCTTCTTGTCTAACAGCTGTTCTCTAGAGCTATCTCTGTCTACTTGCCTAACATCCGTTTTCTAGATTTTTATCTTCTTGTTTAACAGCTGTTCTCTAGATCTTTATCTTCTTGTTTAACAGCTGTTCTCTAGATCTTTACCTTCTTGTTTAACAGGCGTTCTCTAGATCTTTCTCTACCTTCTTGTCTAACAGCCGTTCTCTGGAGATATCTCTGTCTACTTGCCTAACAGCCGTTCTCTAGAGCTATCTCTGTCTACTTGCCTAACAGCTGTTCTCTAGATCTTTCTCTACCTTCTTGTCTAACAGCCGTTCTCTAGATCTTTCTCTACCTTCTTGTCTAACAGCCGTTTTCTAGAGATATCTCTGTCTACTTGCCTAACAGCCGTTCTCTAGAGATATCTCTGTCTACTTGCCTAACAGCCGTTCTCTAGAGATATCTCTGTCTACTTGCCTAACAGCCGTGTCATTATTGCACCTTTCGCTGAGCATGTAATGTGACTTGCTCGATTGACTGCACACTGTACATCTCAGAACATTCTGTGTTCACTCGTGCAAGTGGAGAAGATTCAACTTCACGTGAAAGGAACCAGTTCTTAGTTTTGCTTGACGTTCTCACGTGATGACAGAGAAGATCGTGCTTTGGGTTTAATCCTCCTTATGGCTTGACCTTCTTTGCAATGCCTCTATGTTGACATCACTTCACCGAGTTGGGGATAACTTTCTGGTTAGAAATGTCGAGCAGTTTTCAAATGTGTCAAAGTGAAGCGCATGTTTGCTTGTAAGTTGACTATCAGAAATACGGGCATGTGCAGGTCATTGTAAAATATTTGTATATAAAAGGTGCTAGATTATTGATTTGCAGTAAGGCCCCCACCTCTTTCCCTTTTTCGACTGAGTATAGTTGTGAATCCATGCTTCCGTCACACAGACAGCCAGAAACTAAGTCGACTGGAAAACTTGTTGTAGTTTGCCGCGCTTTGGTTCTGTCCCACCCATCCACGTCATGCCTCCAATTTACTTCACTATTGATAACCAGTGCACCGTATCACGTCTGGTTGACGTCACCTGCAGTCGGGACAAGTCTGCCTTTCTAAGAGACAAGTCCCGATGACATATGCTCATTGTTGAATCAGGGACTTCGCTAAGGAATAACGTGGCTGGGTATCGACTCGTTGTCTAATGGGGAGCAGAGACTGTGGGATGAATGCGAAGAACAGTTGACACGCTTAACATATTTGAAGTCAGTAAAAAAGGATCAGAGTCTATGCATATGTAGATATGATTATATACCGTACGTATTATAGATGCTATATCAAAGACTCCAATACGAACTGTAAGGTGTATCATGAGTGAATATTTATGAATATTTACATTATACTGGAGTTAGAAATGTCTTGACTTCGAATCACTTCAAGATAATTTTCATAATAAAAAAACAACAACTAATAATATTCTGCATACAGCATAAATCTTTACTGAAAAAAAAACAACAACAAAAATCTTGATAATAGAGTGTAATAGGCACAGACATCTAGTCTAACTTACCCTTATAAATGTTGGGTTATAGCTCCAGACATCTAGTCTAACTTACCCTTATAAATGTTGGGTTATAGCTCCAGACATCTAGTCTAACTTACCCTCGTAAGTGTTGGGTTATAGCTCCAGACATCTAGTCTAACTTACCCTTGTAAGTGTTGGGTTATAGCTCCAGACATCTAGTCTAACTTACCCTTGTAAGTGTTGGGTTATAGCTCTAGACATCTAGTCTAACTTACCCTTGTAAGTGTTGGGTTATAGCTCCAGACATCTAGTCTAACTTACCCTTGTAAGTGTTGGGTTATAGCTCCAGACATCTAGTCTAACTTACCCTTGTAAGTGTTGGGTTATAGCTCCAGACATCTAGTCTAACTTACCCTCGTAAGTGTTGGGTTATAGCTCCAGACATCTAGTCTAACTTAGCCTTGTAAGTGTTGGGTTATAGCTCCAGACATCTATTCTAACTTACCCTTGTAAGTGTTGTGTTATACTTTAGCATAGATCTAAAGGCCTATCTTTAGAATATTATGAAGTCTAGTACATTTATACATTCTCTAAATTAAGATTTTATTTTTCGGTGGGGGATAGGATGGTGCGTGTTAAAATACTTTCAATTAAATTTAACATTAATGAGTTATTTAGAGTAAAATAATCTCTCAATAAGTTGTATAAAGGCTATATCATCTTTAAATTAAAAAGAAATATTTCATGATTTTTTTTGTTAATAATCTTTAAACCTTTTTAATTTTGCCTAGTACTTTTAAATTGAAAAGTAAAAAGACTATGGCTGAAGAGAACAATCAATCTGAATTTCTTTTCTTATCTCTCTCTTATATATTAAATAGAGCTACAAGTTTATAGCATTTATTGCATTTAATGCTGATACCAAAGCCTAAACTCACAACTTTCTGTAAGACAATAGTTAATCTCTAACAATTGGTACGCTCTCAAGTACATTTAACGTTGACGATTGCACATTTTGTAAGGGTTTTATTCCAACGAATCCTTATAAGAAATGTGTGTAAAATTTATTTCACACAATCGGAATTAGACTTGGTAATGCTCTAAGCTATTTCATATGCAGGGGAATATAGGACCTTTTGAGGTATGGTGACTGAGCGATACAGCGCTTGGCCACCGAACCGGGGTCCGGGGGTTCGAATCCTGGTGGAGACGGATTTTCCATTTCGGGATTTTCGGGCGCCTCCGACTCCACCCAGCTCTAATGTATACCGGACATTGGTTGGGGAAATGTAAAGGCGGTTGCTTGTTGAGCTGAACAGATAACACATGAACGTTAAGAGAGAGAGAGACAAACGTGAATCCTATATTGCTTAAAGGTCAATCTAGCCGTGTGTTTTGTTTTAATTACGTTTATTTTACTTCCGTAGTAAAAGCTTTAATAAAGGAAAAATTATTGGCAAAAAAGTAGTTTTTAATTTTAAAAGCAATTATAATGATTGCAACATTAGATAGTAGAATGAAAAAACATTACGTATGTCATTATAAACCCAAAAAAAAAAAAATTAAATTAAATTATTATTATTAGAGATAATGAAAAAGTTGGTTTTCATGTAGATATTTTAACCAATATTAGGTCCACTTATTATTGATTGTAACATAAATAGTCTTCTTAAAAAAGATATCATTTATTTTTGCTTGAAATAGGGCTAGCGTTTTTTTTTTTTTTAAATCTACTAGTAAGATGTGTTTGAAGAGCAAATGAAAATGGGTTACTCACACTAAACTCCACTTTGGACTATTTCAATTCAATTGGATAGAGATGTTGTTAGATATTAAAGTGGACAAACGTAGAACAAAACAGAAACTAATAAATGGATTACATGCATAAATATGACAACCTAGATATTAACGACGAACTATGACCTATAACACACACAATTTTGGGAGTTTGGTGTCTAAACTAGTACTCAGTGTGTCAAAGATTCTTGCAGGAATGAATTTTTATATGTAGAAACCTTTCAGTTTAAACTTAAATTTCATCTCCCAGACAAGAATAGTAGATAGTACAAACCTATTGAAATGTTTTCTTTTCTCTCTTAACTATGCATATTGGTGCTGCACTTAGACATCTATTCTAACTGTGTGTGTATTACTTTAATTGACACAGAAACTTCAATCAAGCAGAAAAACAACAAAATAATTACTTTTGTTTCATTAATATTTACAGCGTTTTATCTCAGGTGTGTGTAAAAGTATATAAAAATACAAGTGAAATTCCAAGATGTTGAATGATTTAGAAAATATCCCTAAGCTAAAAAAAATAGTATCAATATTATAACCTAAGCTAAAAAAATAGTATCAATATTATAACCAAAATAATAATAATAATGATATTTTAAAAAAGGTAAATTTCTTAACATGGTCAGGTAGACAGGAAAATTGTATAAGATATCTGGATTTATCGTATTAAAGAAAAGCAAAGTTCATTGTGACCTTATTATATGTGTTCCATCACTACCTGGTGTGTTAGGTCAATGATCTCTTAAGAAATATGACCTGAGTTTACACACAGAAGATTGAACCAAAGAAAATAAAGTGTAGATTGAATCACATGTTATATGGTTCGTCTATCTTGGTTCGATGATGACCACTTTTGTCATCACATCATAATTTAGAAAGGGTCGGAAATTGCAGGGCTCGTTTTCGTAATGAGGATGACAGGTTCTGAATAAGTTCAGATCTCAAGAATAGTTCCCCCTAATGAGAACAAAAAAAGCTAGATCCCAATCAAGTTGTTTGATGCACGTTTGAAAAATCTAAACATCAGGCGAACCCTCCACTCCCACCTAAAGTGTACAGACTTAGTACAGACCGCCCCCCCACTCCCACCTAGAGTGTATAGACTTAGCACAGACCACCACCCCCACTCCCACCTAGAGTGTATAGACTTAGCACAGACCACCCCCCCCACTCCCACCTAGAGTGTACAGACTTAGCACAGACCGCCCCCCCACTCCCACCAAGAGTGTACAGACTTAGCACAGACCACCACCCCCACTCCCACCTAGAGTGTATAGACTTAGCACAGACCACCCCCCCCACTCCCACCTAGAGTGTATAGACTTAGCACAGACCACCACCCCCACTCCCACCTAGAGTGTATAGACTTAGCACAGACCACCCCCCCCCCACTCCCACCTAGAGTGTATAGACTTAGCACAGACCGCCCCCCCCACTCCCACCTAGAGTGTACAGACTTAGCACAGACCGCCCCCCCACTCCCACCTAGAGTGTACAGACTTAGCACAGCCCGCCCCCACTCCCACCTAGAGTGTACAGACTTAGCACAGACCCCCCACTCCCACTTAGAGTGTATAGACTTAGCACAGATCCCCCCTCCCACCTAGAGTGTATAGACTTAGCACAGATCCCCCCACTCCTACCTAGAGTGTATAGACTTAGTACAGACCCACCCACTCCCACCTAGAGTGTATAGACTTAGCACAGATCCCCCCCACTCCCACCTAGAGTGTACAGACTAAGTACAGACACCCCCACTCCCACCTAGAGTGTACAGACTTAGTACAGGCCCCCCCCACTCCCACCTAGAGTGTACAGACTTAGTACAGACCCCCCCCCACACTCCCACCTAGAGTGTACAGACTAAGTACAGACCCCCCCCCCACTCCCACCTAGAGTGTACAGACTTAGTACAGGCCCCCCCACTCCCACCTAGAGTGTACAGACTTAGTACAGACCCCCCCCCCCCCACTCCCACCTAGAGTGTACAGACTTAGTACAGACCCCCCATCCCCCCCACACTCCCACCTAGAGTGTACAGACTTAGTACAGGCCCCCCCCCCCACTCCCACCTGGAGTGTACAGACTAAGTACAGACCCCCCCCCCCCCACTCCCACCTAGAGTGTACAGACGTAGTACAGAGTTGTTACGCTCTAACTTTCTGGGCTGAAACTATATTTTAAGAATAATGCTATAAGTAACTGTATTACGTTCTAATAGTACTAAAATAGAATCATCCCACTTGTCGAATGGCACCAGTGACATTTATGATTTAGACTTAGCATTGAAAACACTCAATTGAGGAACTTGGATTCCTGTCCTTGGCACACTTCAGAGATCAGTGCCTTCGTGATATGTTTCTCTTCCAGACAAATAACTATTTGTATTTTTTCTTTACTGTCCCCTCCCCCTTTTTTTGTACACTTTTTTATTTAAATTTGCTCTTAGTTGGTTTCGAAAATAGTGTGTAATTTTTTTATCATTAGGATTCGAACCCACACTAAGAAAGAAATCAATTTGTCACGGTTGCACTTCAGTATTATCATTAAATCTTCAGACTGTTTTTATTGTTCAAGCTCTTATAGAGAGACACTTAGATCGTCGTCATGTTTCCATTTGATATACGTTCGTCATATGTTCCCATTTCATATGCTGTACATGTTCCCATTTCATATGCTGTACATGTTCCCATTTCATATGCTGTACATGTTCCCATTTCATATGCTGTACATGTTCCCATTTCATATGATGTACAATGTGTACATGTTTCCATTTCATATGCTGTACATGTTCCCAGTTCATATATACGTTCGTCATATGTCCCCATTTCATATGCTGTACATGTTCCCATTTCATATGATGTACATGTTCCCATTTCATATGATGCACATGTTCCCCTTTCATATGCTGTACATGTTCCCATTTCATGTGTTGTACATGTACCCCTTTCATATGCTGTACATGTTCCCATTTCATATATACGTTCGTCATATGTCCCCATTTCATATGCTGTACATGTTCCCATTTCATATGGTGTACATGTTCCCCTTTCATATGCTGTACATGTTCCCCTTTCATATGCTGTACATGTTCCCATTTCATATGATGTACATGTTCCCATTTCCCATACGTTCGTCATATGTCCCCATTTCATATGCCCCAGCCGCAGTTTTTTTTCTAAATACATGTACCCATTTGATTGCAGTTTCTGGTATTTTTAATTTAAAAAAAAATAAATTTGTTTTCACATTTTAAATCAAATTTAAAATGTTTTGCTTTCAGACTTCGAAAGTTCTTAATTCTGCTAAGACTAAACTAAATATGAAATAATACATATGAAAAAACTACACATATATAAGTGGATTAGAACAAAAATGAAAAATCAATTGTTACGTATAAATAGTATAAAGTCAAAGTGTCGAGCACTGTGTTCAAAATTGACCGTTTTGAATAGCAATTGCGTGTTTACGTTAAAGTTATGATTTTTATTTTTTAGTTTAAGATTTTATAATAAATGAAAAACTGTCATGGAATCCCCATATTGATGAAACTATCAAAAAATCAAACAAAGCATTAGGGTTTATTAAGAGAAATTTCTATAAATCAAATAAGAACATAAAACTAAAATGTTATTTAACCTTGGTTACGCCAATAATAGAATATGTATCCTTTGTTTGGGATCCCCCAACTCAAGAAAACATTAAGAAACTGGAACAGACACAAAATAGAGCAGTGAGATTCATAAGAAATGAATATTCACATTTGACTAGAGTAACACCTTTAGTAAGATCAATACATTTAGAAAGTCTTCAGGATAGAAGACTTAAAAGTAAAGTAGCAATTATACATAAAACACTGAACCATAATCTTCAAATACAAAAACAAAATTTAATAAAATACTCAAAAAGACACAAAGATAAAGGCACACTCTTCGTTCCATATGCTAGGACAAATTTGTACAAATTCTTCCCTTGCGCTTTCAGAGCATGGAATGGGTTGCCTGAGCTAGCCAGGAAAACCAGTGACTTGGCAGAATTTAGGTCATTGGTTAATATGCATGACTAAATGCATGACGCGTAGGACGTAATCATCTTCTTTTTTGAAGTAACGTGTGTATCATATATCATAAATTTGTTTGTAGATGTTTTATTATTAGCAGCTCCCGAAAGGGAAAACGACGCTATTCGTTTTGGTTTGGAATGTCTGTCCGTCCGTGCCGTTTAGATCTCATAAACTAGAAAAGATAGGGAAAATCTGACACCGTAATATTTTAGACCATTCAAAATTCTGATGCAACGGCTTTTTTCTTTTCTGTAAGCGAAAAATCTAATTTTTTAAATCACTTATGCAAGAGCTTTTTCATAAAAAATACACCACTTTTACTACTATTCACTATTAATAGTAACAAACACGGGAGGCTCTTTAGAAGGGGAGATCACATGTTACCATATTTTTGCAAATGGTTTTATATTTTTTTGTCAAAAAATATGTTTTATTACATTTTTATTGCCTAACTACTACATTTACACACCAAAAAAAGGTTTCTTTGTGTTTGAAGAGAACAAATCTATTTAGAATGCATACGAGTTGGACATCATTTACAACAACAAATAATACGTAGTTTTTACATATTACCTCGTGAACTGTAGTGGGCCAATACTGCAATAGTACACATAACTAGAGAACATTTCTTTTTTTTTTTACGGAAATGTTTTTTTCTTGAGGCTTTAAATAAGAAATTGACCCTATACAAAACTATTAGATCAATTAGATATTCATTATAAGCCAGGTTCACATCTAACTTCGCATTCACTTTCACCTATCCTTTGGTCTGCTGGACCGCTGGGCACCACACAAGATCTGTCAACCTTCTTTCTCCATTCTTCTCTGTCATTTGTCTGTGATAGAATTTCATTCTGATGTTCTTTCTGAAAACCTTCCTTTTTACCTGCCTGGGTGGACCACTTCGGGGGCCGATTTTGAGTTTGTTTCCACACAAACTGTCTTTGTAACCTTATTATTATTATTTTTTTATATATTTATTCTTTGGCTCAGATGGTTCTCTTGCTTTAAGTCTTTCAAGGATTTGTTGTTCTTTGTTGTGTCGACTTCTGTCCAACATATCTTTAGGCAGGTGCCTAGACATAGATGATACGTTTTAGGAGGGACCTCTCAAAGGGCTGAAGTCAATACTAATAAACCTATATCAAATTTCGATATATGGGCTTAGATTTAATGCACACTTTTGGTTTACAACTTGGTATGTGTGTGTGTCTGTCTATAGCTACAATTTGCCGGGGGGGGGGGGGGGGGGAAGGTCAAAGCAATTAAAAATGTGTCAACTCTGTCGTCACAGAAGTCAAGGTCAAACACACACACCACATTGGCAGTGCTTGAGGCAAGACCATTTAGCTGTCAATCTAAAACAAGATTTCACTTGAACACACTTTTGCCTGATCTCTGGCGTAGCCTATCCACGCAGATTGGGTTTAGAGGCTGTACAACCTCTCGTCTTACTGCCCTGTACAGTAAATCTGACCTACACAGGGTCCGTAGTTTCAAGTGAAAAGACTCAGTGTGATATTCTCCCTTTAGAAAACTCTTTAGTTAGCAGTTTATTTGACAAGAGCTCTGGAGTACACATTTTTAAATACAACTGTTGAATCATCAGTGGCTGTTTAAAGAAAAAATAATCATGTAGAAATTTACTATTTTTTAATCTTAT
The DNA here is from genome assembly GCA_036873155.1 of Biomphalaria sudanica. Classification (NCBI taxonomy): domain Eukaryota; kingdom Metazoa; phylum Mollusca; class Gastropoda; family Planorbidae; genus Biomphalaria; species Biomphalaria sudanica. The sequence goes on along the minus strand of JAZGLO010000245.1, from coordinate 181,966 downwards.
GAAAATGATGTAATAATTTACTAATTTATGAAAACTGAATCAAATTTTCATATGCTTTTCGTTCCCTAGTGTCACCTTTTGAATTCAGGATCAGGTGAATTCAATGTTAATATGAAACAACTGCTACGAAGACCTACAGAAGTCTTCCGTTTATGAATACTTTTCCCCAATGATTCACTTACAGTATGTTCTAGAAAGTTCCAACACAATGAAAAGAAATAATGAATACTCTCTAAACCAAACCTCCTGCAGGGCATAAAGTGATGACGTCTTCAGACGAGTTTATATATCAACCTACGGCTTTCTATGTCATGGCTGTATGGTGTGTAGACAGTCCAACGTGAGGTTACAAAGCATGCGGTAGATAATGTGCCGTGACCTTAGGTTACACGTCAATATTGGTTTATTTCTGTTTTCTGGTGGTCTCCTTCAGATGACTTTGACATGACCTCGCACACATAGCCCTCCAGGCGGGGCCTGATAATGATTACCTACATAAGAAGAACTTGCCATTTCTTTGTGACATTCTGTCCGTAAATGTCACTCGATTGTCATTTTGTTTATAAGCAGTTACGACAGAAGAGTTTTTTTTTTAATTTCTGTTCGGTAAACGACTTTCAGCAGTGAGTCTCAAACTGTTCTCTTTTGGAGACATTTATTGACTTTCTATAGTATACTTTCAACGAAAGAATGCTAATGATAAATTACTCTCAAAAATAATAATAATAAAAAAAAAAGAAGTTAATTCAAAATAAAACTCTTAAGTCTCGAGATATTTTGTCCCCATGGAACTTCTGGCAAGTATTTGTAATGGACCTCATTCACCAATCGTAAACAAGCAACATTTAGTCACGTGATCATATTGATAAAACAACGAGAAAAAACTGTCACGTGACAACCACTATGTATTAAAATTAGATCGTAATTTGTATAGAAGAGATAGAGAACCACGTGGCAAAATATTGTTTGTTTACGATTGGTGAATGAGGTCCATTAGGGGGAGCATCCTTACCATCAAATTAAGTGTCAAAGCCAAGTGTTGGTGTGTTAACTTTGCAACTTTGTTATTATTACTATTGTTTGTATTGCCAGGGTCGAGTTTCGTTAAAGAGAAACAAAATTCATCGTAGTCCCTTCTCATTGCATTGCCATCTCAAGGTTTTGGTTCTAAAAGAATTGGGTAATGACGGCGTTTGTATTATTCCAAAGAACTACTTCAGTTTCAGAAACAAAATGAGCCTTGATTCATCCTCGTAGTGTTTGTATTTGTACAGAGCTTCTATCAACTGACTCCATCTGTCTGTCTTGTACACATGTGGTACACGTTAGTTTTCGCCAGTCACGAATCAAGTTGAAACTTTGCACAATTATTTGTTGTCCTTAACAAAGCATGAATCAATAAAAAATAAAGTACAATTAGTGGTAATTATCATAAAATATTAAGAGAAATGTGTGTAAATGTGCTGTTCTTTCATTTACATAAGCTTTGATTTTTTAAACCATGTGCTTGTTCTCCTTCTCGTTACTAACCCGATCATTTCTGTACAGATCAATACGAAATGTACACATATACACACACATCATGTACAATGTACAGAGGAACCGTACAGACTATTCTTCATCGAATGAAAAATCAATGCTATTTATTGATTATTAAACATCCAGATCGACACTTTCTAATCCTAGGACCTATCACACACTGACCAGAAGAGGAAATTAAGTACTGCTAGCTTCAGATCAATAGATGTGGTGGGCAGTATGTTTTTAAACGATTAGGCTTTATAGCAGTAACCGCCCTTGTACGAGGGGACAGCGTGATGAAACGCTAAGCTATTGACAGTCTACGACATGTATAGATCTATCAGTACTTCTTGAATAGAGTTGTCTTGCAGTTTTTCACTATTGACAGTCTACGACATGTATAGATCTATCAGTACTTCTTGAATAGAGTTGTCTTGCAGTTTTTCACTATTGACAGTCTACGACATGTATAGATCTATCAGTACTTCTTGAATAGAGTTGTCTTGCAGTTTTTCACTATTGACAGTCTACGACATGTATAGATCTATCAGTACTTCTTGAATAGAGTTGTCTTGCAGTTTTTCACTATTGACAGTCTACGACATGTATAGATCTATCAGTACTTCTTGAATAGATTTGTCTTGCAGTTTTTCACTATTGACAGTCTACGACATGTATAGATCTATCAGTACTTCTTGAATAGAGTTGTCTTGCAGTTTTTCACTATTGACAGTCTACGACATGTATAGATCTATCAGTACTTCTTGAATAGAGTTGTCTTGCAGTTCTTCGTAACTCTCCTTCTGCGCTATACTAGAATGTCCCAATGCAGTGATATACACGGCCACACATTCCGCCCGTGGTGTGTACTCCATTTGAACTGATTAAGTCTCATTAGATAAATCTTTTGTTTACATCAATTTAGAGATATATCAGTTGAAAGTCCTGTAAACATTAGATATAGATAACACGAGGCCTTGATTGTTTGTGCTGCAAATAACATGACGTCACTTGTATGTTGAAAGAAGCGTTGAAAGCTGCACAGACGCCTTCTATTCCACGATGTTGAGTGGTGTAGCTCCTGAGAGTTAATCCAACCAAATTTGTAATAGTCATAACAATTGAGTCTAACTTGTAACTCTATGCCCATGGGATCTCCCTTTCACCAGCCTGTTTGAGCAATGCTCAGTATGTGAGGGATCCCCCCCCCCCTGTTTCCGAAATTTTGTGTATCCCAAGCCACTTGGGCTAAAGGCGAGGCCGAAAGCCGAATACACCAGGGAAACCTCTAATTTTTGTTTATCACGTCAGCCGTGTGGGTGTCCGCCATAAAACAGACTCCCGTAAAACGGTGTGTGGATTGTTACAGGGTTGTTGGGGCTCTCTTCCATCTCCGTCAGAGCAATGTACTCGGTTCCAGTTGGCACCTAACTGCGGTACTATTTTGCTTCTCAATCGGCCCAATCGTTTCATCCAGACGCCGTGTTAAGTCTGAGATACGTTGCTAAGAAGAGCTAATCCAAGCAAACCTTGTTAGCGTATGTATTTAATTTTTCACACCAACTAAAGTAGTGCTAGAAATCTTCTTAAAAAAAAAACACCATTGTATTATCAAATATTTACAGACTTTCAACCTCAGTGTAGAAATACACTTAATGTACATTAAAATCACAAGATATTAAAGGATTAAAAAAATCTCTCAACTCACATTAGATCTACTGTTCTCGCATTTCATTATTTACATGTGGTTTCCTCTCCCTATTATCAGCCCCCACCCCTTTTTTTAAATTATACACACGTTCTGTCAATCCTTAAAATGACACCAGAATACATTCACTTTTAAACCAGTAAAGCATACACACACCATAACTATAACATCCGACTTTTTAAAAGAGCTTGTAGTATGATACATTTTTTTAACCACATTTAGCTCCATCAACACACACACACCCACGTTTTATTTGTCCAACTATCACGTGATTGCACTCAATTGAAACAAATGATCCTCGTCTTGGGTGCTCCTATCTAGCGTGGGACTAGCAAGCTATTGCCTCATCCTAGCGAGACATGGAGCTACATCTAGGTGTATATAACGCTACGTGTTCGGGTTATCGCTCTATGAACTTGAAAACCGTTGTTTTCTTTAGTTCATCTTTCACGCCTGCTGTTGATCAGGCGACATTGTGCTAATTATGGGCCGGACCTACATCCATCAACACTACTATCAACCGAAACACAGAAGTGGACCAATGTTTTTTTTTTGTTTTTTTTTCATTGCCAAGGACGGTAATCGGTACTGTTCGCTAGAAATGAGTTGTTCCCAAACATGTTCCTCCTAGGCCCAGTTTCACTTCTACCGAACGTCTCGTGCTATTTCTAAATATCAATAAGATTAAATTTTAGATTTAAAACAGGAAATGGTTTAACCTGCTGATATTTATTTACCATATGTACCCCCAACACCATTTCCCAAATCTGTTTATTAGATTTAGATGAGGTATTTAGCTAAGTTCTCCCTGGTATCCATAAATCACAATCTGGAGACCGCTACTGTGTTGGTGCAAAATTTCTCGCCAGCTCAAACTGCGCTGGTTGCGCGCGCGAATCCCGTTATCGTGTGTTTCAGTGTGGCCAAGTTTGTGCCAAGCCGTCCTGTGTGTTGACTACACGTGGGCCTAGCGCTGATTATATATTCCTAGTGCTAGTAGCACATATAGCAGCAGTGTTGATGACATTGTGACGTGATAGAAACATGCTATGCTATCTAGTAAGTAGTAGTGTGTCTGTTGAATTAGATTCTACTTGCTCGTTCTTTGTTCACATTGTGACTCACGACGCTAGATGGTGTCATTTTTTCCCCCCCGGGGAACGACGTGAGCACTTTCCCGCCAAGAAGAAGAAAAAAAAAGGGGGGGGGGATTCAGTTGACGTCTTAATGACATCGGTCATGATTGGTGACAGTTCTATGCTCGGGCTAGACTAATAGTTAGGTCTAGATCTAGATTTAGTTGAGCTTGACAATAACCTGTCTAACCTTGTTGTCTTTTAGACTCAAAATCTATAATTTAGATTTGAGCTAGAATGTCTAGATAAACACATATGATGATATGCGCCGTCTAGAGTTAGTCTAAATAATTTAGGTATAGATCTAGATCTATCTAGAATGTGGTTTTTGAGGTCACCAAAGTTCAACAAGCGAAGGCTGTTCTCAGCGACGTGGTAGGCCTAAAGACTTTTTAAGTAACTGTCAGAAGTGTATGTATAGGCCTATCTAAATCTACGTCCTGCATAATTGTACTGACAGCACAATCGAAACAAGCTGGGTTTTTTTTCTTTAAAAAATTTTTTTCCTTCCTGTTCATTACCTATGTAACTGCCAAGTAGAATCTAGATTGTAGGACTATTTAGAATAATATAGAATCTACCAGTCACACACATGGTCTTGAAAAAAAAAACTATTTAAATACTCTACATAGTTACATAGATTTCTGGATTCTGATTAGATCTATATAAAGCTAGTCTGATACAGATCTAGATCTAAATATATAGTTGAGAGCCACTTAGTCAAAGAAAAACACACTTTTTATTTATTTGGATACAGATATAAATCTATATAGATCTATTTGTTTTTTGGTGTTTTTTTTTTTTTTTTACTGTCTATACTGAGGCTCTAGACAGCTCTAGATCTGAAGTAGGCTACTAAAGGGCTACTACTAGTTTGCTGTGTGCCTAACTAAAAGAAAGTAGTGCATTAATATGGAAGCCAACACTAGTGTGCCTTATCCAAGTAGCACTATTCACTGTATTGTTCATTGGATGAATGGAAAATGTGCTTACAGGAAGGGGAGATTAAGGTAAAAATCAGTGACCTGGAACATTGTGGTCAAGACCTAATAATCTCCCTTTCACCCCCCCCCCCCCCCCCCCCAAACCCAGCACAAAATGTATCAGACAGTATTGGGTGACAGACATGTGCCTGTGTCTTGGCCTTGAACACTTGTGTAACAATAGGGGCAGGGACTATAAAGCCTAGATCTACATTCAGTGTAGTTCTCTCTGTGTATTTGACTTTACTACTGACTGACTACTTGGAGATCTGGAATATTGTTTAGTACCAGTTTGGACAGTATTTTAGGATATTTGTTCAGTTCTACCTTTTCTTGCTTGCACAAAGCAGAGTTTAGCAGAGGTCTACTGTGTGAGTTAAGACTTTTTTTAAAAATTTGCATCTATTTAGTATATACAACTAGATTAAGAAGATAAAAAGCTGGCTTACAAAGTCCCACAATTTAATCTACATCCATTATTAGAACTTAATCTAAATTAAATAATTACATTTAAAATTAGTTTATTAAAATGTTTCAAAAATTATTTTACTAGTTATATATATTATAGTTATAGTTATAATGTTTTTTTGTTTGGTGTAATGCACAAATTGTAAGACAAATTTCCATATGGACAATAAAGATTATTATTATTATTATTAGTCTAGATCTTTAATGAGGCTTAATCGTTGACAAGTAACATGCCACTATCCAATGTTGTTTCTAGGGCCTTTAATATGTTATTTATCAAGACTTAGAGGCCTACATTATAATTAAATTATAAACTTTTTTGTATTCTGGATTCTAGAGCTATAGACCTCTTTCATAATGACTCATGAAAGTAAATCTTATTAAATGACTTATTCTGAAAAAAAAAAAAAAAAGAAATGTTCTCCAAATTGTTATGTTGCTGCTTTATTCACTTCAGACTTCAAACTTTAATTGGTGTAGCATTGTATTATCTTCCCATTACTGACATTAGATTGTAAATAAACAAAGTAGCTTTTCACTTAGTTATATTTTTGTACAGTTATAACATTATTAGTTTGGATTGAGAGTTTTTGGTTTTTATTTATTCATCTTTCTTATCTTCTTATCTTATATAATACAGACGTTACTTCAAAAAAGAAGATGATTACGTCCTACGCGTCATGCATTTAGTCATGCATATTAACCAATGACTTAAATTCTGCCAAGTCACTGGTTTTTGTGGCTAGCTCAGGCAACCCATTCCATGCTCTAATAGCACTAGGGAAGAAGGAGTATTTGTACAAATTTGTCCTAGCATATGTTGGATTTTTTAATAGTTTCATCAATATGTGGATTCCATGACAGTTTTTCATTTATTATAACACCTAGGTATTTTGCGTTTTTAGTCTGTGTTACTGGTTTGCCATGAATAAGATAAGTGGAATTAATTTGTTTTAGTTTTTTTGTTACTCTTAACAACTGGCATTTTTCTGGGTGGAAAGACATGCTCCAATTTGATTCCCATTTCTGTAATTCATCTAATTCTCTTTGTAAAATATCTGTGTCTTGTGTTGTTTTTATTGTTCTATATATTATGCAATCATCTGCAAATAATCTGACTTTTGTTCCTCAACTAATGCAATTTGGTAAATCATTTTTGTAAATTAAAAATTGTAGTGGACCCAAGACTTCCTTGATGTACACCCGAGTTTACTGTTATTGGTGTTTATTTAGAGCCATTTATTATTACAGTTTGTTCTCTCCCTATCAGAAAATCTTTAATCCACTGATGCAGTGGACCATTAATGCCAAAATATTTTAATTTTTTAAGCAAACTATGGTGGTGAACTTTGTCAAAAGCCTTGGAAAAATCTAGTAAGATAGCATCTATTTGTTCACTATTATCTAAACCTTTTGAAAAATCATCAATTAGTCCTATTAGTTGTGTTTCACATGATCTATATTTCCTAAAGCCATGTTGGTATGGGGTGAGGACATTATGTTTGTCTAAGTGGTTTATGATGTTGCTACATATTATGTGTTCTAGGATTTTACATGTGATGCTGGTAAGTGATACTGGTCTGTAGTTTCCTGAATCAGATTTTTCTCCTTTTTTAAATAGGGGGGTGACATTAGCTTCTTTCCAGTCCTTTGGTACTCTGCCCTGGTTAAGCGATGCCTGAAAGAGTATTTTGAACACTGGGGCTAGCTCATTGCTTAGTTCTTTGAGTAATCTAGCTGGAATACCATCACGTCCAGACGCTTTATTTGGTTTGGTGTTGGATAATAGTTTTTGAATTCCATTTTCTTGTAGTATTATATCTTCTATGTTGTCTACTTGGTTCAAATTAAGAAATATGTCTTTGTCTCCTGGGGCTGAGAATGCTGATGCAAAGTATTTGTTTAGGATGTTTGCTTTAGTTTCATTATCATTATGTATTATGTTATGTTCATCTTTTAATGGCGCTATGCCTGTTGTTTCCATTTTCTTAGACTTAATGTATGACCATTACATTACATTGTTTATGTATTCACTCTGCAGCTGTCTGCTTACTTTTTGGGTTAGGTGTTTAATTTTTATATACTTTTTGTAAACTCTTTCTGCCTTGGTTTCTTTAAATTTTCTATATAGGTTTTCCTTCTGTTTACAAAGCTTCTTTAGTCTATTATTAAACCAGCATTTATTTATTTTGTTTCATGTGTATTTAGTTGGTATATGATTTTCTATAATGCTTATAAGATGGTTTTTAATGAAATTCCAGAGGTCATCGACTGGTTGGTTAATGTCTTTTTTCTAATAAGAATGTTTGTTGAAAGTTTAATGCAGCTTGGTGTAGTTGTGTTAGGTTACATTTATTCCAGAGTAAGATTTTTCTTTTGGGTTTTGTATTGGCTACTGCTTTTATCTGACTGTGTATTTTTATGATCTCATGGTCTGATAGACCAGGGATAATATCATAATCAACTACTAATCCAGGTCTGTTGGTTAAGAAGAGATCTAATTTGTTGTTTAATCTAGTTGGCTTTTTAATGATTTGATCTAAACTTAGGTTGTGTAAAGTTTCTATGAAAAGCTCATTTATGTCCTTAAGGTTTTGGTGTTTATCTATGGTTAGTGTTTTCCAATTTATATCAGGTAGGTTGAAATCACCCATAATCCAAAAATCTGCATTTGTATTTGTCTCTTTAAGTGTAGTAATCTGATTACAGGTACATAGTTCCTGCATGTATTCTAAACTAGAATTTGGTGGTCTGTAAATGCTGCCTATTATTAGGGATGTTGAGGTGGTATTAATTTTACAAAATGTAGATTCTATATTTTTTGAGTTAGGTAAGGTAATTTCTTCTGCTACAAAAGTGTTTTTTATTGCTAAAAGAACTCCTCCATGATTGTCAGCCCTATCCTTTCTAAAAATTTTATAATTACTATTGAAAATTTCTGTATTATAAACAGTTGCTGTTGTTCTCAGCAGGTATTTACTGTAATATATGAAACTTTTGGAAGATAACAAAGGGCTATTGACTCCCCCACCAGAGTCTGACAAAATGTACAATCCCACTTTGCCCACACCCAGACTGACTAAAGCTGGAAACGGTGATGAGTCCAACGGTGCAGCTGGCGAGTCTTTTCCCAGGAGTAAATCTTACCAGAATGAAACATCAGAGACTTTAGAGCTGAACAATGGTGACATTATTTATCTGGACTTCCTGGAAGAGGGTCACTCTTCATTTGTCCTGGAAGGCATTAACAAGCTACGCAAGCAGGGTCAATTCTGTGATATTATTCTAGTTGTGGAAGACCATGAGATTCAGGCCCATCGTGCAGTATTAGCAGCTTGCAGCCCATTTCTGTTTGACTTTTTCTCTGGCCTGGAGGAGACCACAGAGCCATTGCCAACATATAAACTAAAGCATGTTCACTATAATGGATTCCAATACTTGTTGGATTATATGTATACTGGCAGGTAAGGAAAATGTTCAATCATAACACATCTGGTTACTAGATAAAGTTGGTCGGTCTGATTTGAGTAATCAGGTAGTGGGAGGATGATAACAAATTATTTATTTGGATAGCTGTCTTGTAGTTTAATGTGCACTCTGCATTGTCATTTGGTGGTCTTGATCCTGGGGCTTGGGGGATGCATATTATAGACTGCACATATAATTTAACTTAATTATCAATGTTGACCACATTTACCTAATAATAATAATAAGGCTTGTCTTCGAGTCTGAAGATTTGTGAGGAGTGCAGTATTTCCCTGGCTGCGCAGCCCCAGCTGTGACCTACATATTTTGCCACATCCAAGGCAAGCATAACCATTGTCCGCAGGTGGTCGATTTAGATTTTTTTTTTCTATTTACCTAATAGATACACATTTAATTGTAAACATATTTTGTGGTTATTTTGTTATTGATGACAGTGATGTTTATATGTTGAGATGAAAATCAACAAATGGGTAATCGACAACCAGAAAAATATTTTTTATAGTTGGCAAAATTTAGTTCTCTAAATTTACAATTAAATTTATATTTATTCTATGTTTTCGACTTCTGGGGGAAAACGCAATTAATTTCAACCTTTGAAAATCAGTGAAAACAACTTGAATTTCCTATTTTCATTTAGTTTCCCTGCATGAGATGTAAAGGTGAAGTTAATCATAATGAGATAACTATATCAGAGTATATATTATATATAAATGTCACATTTTCAACAAGATGGTGCAAACCTGAAAGATATATTTTTCATTTGAAAAATAAGTGTCCACCTATTAGTAAACTCTTTGCTATAGTTTGATTGATTAATTTTTTTAAAGCTTGTGTTTATTCTGAAAACATCTAGATTTTTTTATAACATGATTGTGATTTTCCTTTTTATAATCTCTCTTTAATCTATTTATTTTTGTTTTTTAAAATAATGATTAACAACTAGATATTAATATATTTTGATTTAAATTGTTTTCAAAAAAATATTATTATATTATATATAATTTTAAAATACTTTTTTAAAGACTTTTTATTCATTAGTACAATAACCTGAATAAGGTTTAGTTGACCCTTGGTTATGCAATTAAACCAATAGCTTTCATTAATTCAATGTATTCATTTGCTTGAAATGTTACTATAAGTTCAGACAACTGATGACAACAAAGTATTCTCTATGTGATATTTCCTTTTTCCCCAGGCTTCATGTTCCACTAGAAAATGTACCTGCTGTCTATGCCACCTCATTGAATCTTAAAATGGAGACTGCTACCAAAATCTGTGCTGGTTTCCTGGCCAACCATCTGACCACCGCCAACTGTTTAGGTATCAGGGCCTACTTATTTGTTACACTCCTAAGAATTATCATCTGGGGCTTAGAGATGCACATCACCATAGCTGTTTGTGTACTGGAGAATTCTCTCTGGTTGTCTTTTGTCTGTACATTTTCTGTCCATTCATTAAATGTCATTATGTATTATGACACCTTTTCTTTTTGCCACCCTACACTGCCTATTAGATGTATTTCATAGACTTTTGTTCAACAATGTTCCAAAATTTTGTTTAAAAGTACATTATAGAAAGAAATATTGTATAAATTTTTTCTAAAAACCATATTTACAAGAAAAACAAATAATCAGAAATAGTATTTTAACAATTTAATCTTTTTATGAAATGTCAGATAAGATAGGAAGATCAAAAGGCCAAGAGACTTTGTCATCAACTTATGAGTAGACATTTCATTCAAGCACTATTTCTGCTTATTTGTTGATCTCAGTAAATAATTTGACCCATCATTTTGAGTTCTATAAATGTAAGAAAAAAAGTCACTTAGGGTGGCAATGAAAAGCAAAGAAATTGTGTCCCTTGTTAATAATTAAGAACTTGCTGATCAGCCAAGTGAACAACTAATCATCCCCACCCTCTGAATATCCTCCTCAAAACGCAGATGAGCGTAAGTGCAATCAATGGAGAGTAAAGGAAACGATGGGAAAGAATGTAACAGAAATGAAGCGAGCCCAGAATTACGCTATGGTGATGTACAGGGTCTACTAGATTCCCTAAGGTGAGGTCAAACATTATACGCTTAAACAAACAAACCTTTTCTGCACACTTCCCACCCACCCTGCCTGGCAGCATCCCGACTTGCAACTAGCTAGCAGTCTGGTAATTGACCTATAAAAAAAAACTATATTTTTTAGGGTTTCTGCGCTTAACCTTTTTCTTTTTTCTTTTTTTTTCTAATAAAGGCTAAAGAAACGTTTTTGTTTTCTAATAAATTTTCAGGAATTCTCTGTGGTTAAACTTTTTATACTCTTAGGCAATTGTAGGCTCAGTACTGGAGTGACTTCAGAGAGAAATAATTCTATTTTCTTTTCAGCTCTAAGGTTTCCTATTAGCCTGATTACCTATAAATATTGACTAGAGAGCAATATAGAGATGCTTTTTCTCATCAGATAGCCCACAAGCCTCCTATCTTTCAGCTCCAGCAGCTTGATTTAGAATTGTTCTAGAATTCCACTTTATGTGCCTGTCATTTTGATTTTAACTTGTTTGTACTTTGAAAGGTATCCGCCGCTTCACCAAGGATGTGGCCTTTAAACAGGCTGTGGATGAATACATTAGGTCCAACCTAAAAGACATCATGTTGAGTAAATCATTCTTTGGACTCACAGACCTTCAGGTGGAAGTAGTTGGTCAGTAGATTTCCATTTTTCTTTTTATATACATGTTAAGATTTATTTAGAAAAAAAATAGGTTGTAATGCAACTGTTTTCATAATTAGGATTTAAAAAAAAATAAAAAATTTAAGATATTTGGGAAAAGGGGGGGAGAGAAAATTGGTCACTGTAACCTCATACTAGCAAACATCTTATTTAGAGAATCCTCTGCCCCACATTCTGATAAAATTGTGACATGAATTTAAAAATGCTGTCTATTTACAATCCCCTCTAATAAGCAGACATATTTTTTCATGCTGATTTGTATCACTTGTATCTTGATTACCAAAAATGTGACATTTTTAGAAATGTTTCTATTCAGTCTATTGTGATGATAAAGATTTTGACTTGCTTTCAGGTCTGGATGAAAGTATCACCAATGAGGTGATGGAGCAAAGATTTTTTTCTTTGGTTCTGGACTGGGCTAAAGAAAATTTGAATGATCTCAAGCCCAAGATAGATCGCTTGGTTGAAAAGGTGACTAATTAACTTAGGCTCTTGATTTATATTTTATATTAACTACCTTCTATAGAAAAAAACTGAACTAAAAATAACAGAACCTCTATCTCACATCAATAGGCTTTTCACTGGCATACCAACATATCAACCCAATTATAACACAACTATTATTTTCTCATTTTTACAAAGCTTATAAATATCAACTCACTCTGTATGTAAAAAGTTTGTACATCTTATTTCTCCAACACCCAATCTTGGATCAAACTGAAATTTTGCTCAATTATTTCTTTTACCTGACAACACAAGAATCAATTTTTAACTAAATTAATTATTAGTTAATTAACTATTGCTAATTAATTGTTTTGTTTTGTTTGGTATCTCAAATGAAAAAAATTGTACTTGACTGTATAAGCTAAATTAGTCCCCTGTGTAGGTTGTCGCTCTAAATTGAAACAAACACTATATAACTATACTACCTTATTAAGTCACAAGTACATCACTAGCTGAGGAGGTGTGAGCAACGAGTTCATTCCTCCTCCTCCTCCACCCTCCCAGTTGTCCCAACTGGTCCAGATAAGTGATAGGATCATAGCGTTGTGAGAAAGTTAAAAGCATGAAATAGCGTTAAACAAAAAACAATTGGTAAAAATATTATTAACCGCACAGATTTATTTTGTTGTTGATCGAGATCTATTACAAATTTAATTACATGACTGGTACAGTTATACTTTGAACAAGTTTTTTTTTTTTTTTTTAACAAAAGTATTTTTTTGTTTTTCTTGTATGTAAACTCAACGTTAGATCTGACTTCTTTACCAGGTAAATGTGCTGTACCTGCAGTCTGATAATACCCTGAAGGATTGTGCAGAAGTAGAGGATACGGTTCTAAGTAGTGAAGATGATTTGGTTCAAGACTACAAGAAAGCTAGAAGGAGGGTAGGGACAATGAATGCAGTCTAACAGTAAATAGTCTAATTCAATTACAGTAATGTGATGTGACTACATAAAAGCTCATGTACATTAATAAATTTAGCAGAAACAGAAAAAATATTTTTCATTCAATTACTGTTAAATCTGACCACATCAGGACATGATAATTAAGGTCCTACTAGCTGCCTTATCTATTACACATTGTCCAGCATTACAAGACATGCTCTAGCTATCATACTAATTGGATTGCTTATTCACACATCTCTTTTGATTATGATAGTGAACCATTCATTAGAGTCGATGTCTGGATCCTTGTTGGTTATGGGGTCAGGATACAAAATGTTTTCTATTTAAAGCTTTGGCTCTAAAAGATTTAACGCTAAAGATTAGATGTGACTTTCTTGAAGCAAAGGGAAAGTGGATTGATATCCATATTGTGCTCACTTCAATCATGATTGACAGTCAGTAAACAGAATAAGATAAAGGTTATATAAGAGAGATCAATTTTGTATTAATGGATTCTGTATGAATAAGTGGCTGGTTCAATAAACTAGTAACTCAGTTTACCAGATTAAACTGTTTATGATGTTCATATATATTTATATCTAAACGCTCATATCGCACATTTTTAAAATATTTTTTTATTAGACATTAACAAATTTATATCTAATATATAAAGCACAATGTAAGGAGTATGTATGAATAGAAATCAAAGCCGTTTGACCAATTTTGATAAAATTTGGCATAAATGTTCCTAAGATCAATACCGTAGTGTATGTTAAATGTCTCTCCCAAAACAAGGCCTTTAAAATTAAAAAAAAGTGCTTAAATTTATCTCTATTGAAGAACAAAACTTTTTTTTACAACTCAGGTAAACCCATTTTCACAGCATTTTATATTTGAAAGGGAACAAGGCGTTGGATCAGTGAAACACAAACTAAGGGCTGCGGGTCATATCCAGCTAGTATATAATATATTAAGAATAAATAAAATATTTATTTGTGAAAAAATAATTACTTGTTCTACATGCACATTTTTAATTAAGTTTTGATACAAAAAAGGTTCACTGGATGCTCAAAGACATGCCTCTATTTCTTAACAGGACAAATTTAAAATCAAAGCAACTAGTCCTTCAACCAATGGTAATGGACAACTTTTTCACAAGTTCAATATAAATCCTGAAGAAGCAGTTTCAGTAGCTGAAAGGGAGTGGTCTATTGTGGCCATCTGCAAAACTAGTGGTATTTTTTTTAAATTGGTCATAGAGAGTATGATTGTTAGATATTAGTATTAGTAACAACATTAAGAAAACCACAATATAAACAAATAAATTTCATCACTTTGAAATGTTTCAAGTTTTATCTGTTTGTATTGCAGAAAATGCTTATCTGGCTATTGCTGTTTTGGACGGTCGCTTAATGGCCATCACTGCCCATGTTCGGCCTGTACCACCTACCAATGGTGATCAGTCTAAAGAAGGTAGCATAGTTCCAGACTCACCCCCAGCTCAGTCTAGCAACAGACATCGTTTAAGTCCAGTCTTGAAGAAAACATCAATCACGCCCCTTCAACCAATGTCTGCTGCAAGATGTGCTCTTGGTGCTGTTGAGTTAGATGGGAAGCTAATTGTGTGTGGTAAGTGATTTTATACATTGTATTTGAATGTAACTTTGTTTCTTTGATATATTCAGATTTCTATATTGTGGGTCCTTAATCTAAACACACTTATCTCTGCTAAATGGAACATTAAATACTTAGCATAGTTATGTAAGATTGAAATTCATTTGTCTTTATACTCAACACACTCACTAGTTTTCATAATAAATAATTACATAATGGTTTGCCACCATCACATTAAATATAGACCTAAATCTTTAAATTGAACTCTGTTTTGTTTATGTCCTTTTTTTTTTTTTTTTTTTGAGAGCTTAACTAATTATTGTCTTGGGATGTAAATCATGTTATTATCTGCTTTCAGTTGGTCAGTTTTACAATAGAGCCTTCACATTGAATTGTCTTTCATATTTGTTTGCACATGAGAAACTTATAAAACAGTGTTGTTAACTTTATGAGGATGCTGTAGGCTATTAGGGGAGCTTGTTGGTTGAGTGGTAAAGTGCTTGACATCTGAACTTAGAGCTCCCAGGTTCGAATCTCTGTGAAGACTGGGATTTCCAATTTCAGGATTTTTAAGGTTCCCCAAAGTTCACCCAACTCTAAAAGGTACCTGACTTAAGTTGGGGAAAGTAAAGGCAGTTGTGCTGACCACTTGACGCCTTTGTTAACCGTCAGGCATAGAAACAGATAACCTGTACATCATCTGCCCTATAGATCGTAAGGTCTGAAGAGTAATTTACTTTAACACATTGAATATCGTATCTATCCCTTTGCAACTTGTGATAAATTTTATACAGAGCTCAATAAAACTATTTTTTTATGAAAAAAATAATAAATTATTGATTTTTAAATCACTTTGATTCTTATTCCTACTTATACAATACTCTTGGTTTGATGTCAACTGTTCTTGATATTTTAGGTGGCTATGACAGGGGAGAGTGTCTTCGCAGTGCTGAGACATTCACAATCAGAGATAACCAGTGGACCAAGATGGCAGACATGAATAGAGCTCGGGGTAGATTTGGAGCTGCAGTTTTAAATGGTGCTATCTATGTGTGTGGAGGCTCTGATGGCTGGAAGGAACTCTCTTGTGTAGAGAAGTATGACCCAGCAACACAGAAGTGGAAACCAGTTTGTAGCATGCTGAAAGAGAGATCCAATCACAGTGAGTTCTTCCGATAGGATGACTAATGGTCAGAATTTGATGGAAACTTCAATACAAGAATTTCAAGATATAAATTCTAGTTTTCATTAATTTTTTTTCTTTCATTTTTATAACACGGCTTTTGAATCCGAAGGTGTAGCTTATTGTAGGCTTAAGATTAGATAGAAAGCAACTTAACTAAATATATTGTAATTACTTAAAATCTTTCTTAGCCCAGATCTTGAAAACACATCTTTCCCATAGACAGCTTTAATTATGAAACATATTTTTTGAGTTATACAAATTCTTGATTAAAATCACTACCCGGTATTTAAAATTTCCCTGTAATAAAATTTACTTTTTGTTTTTTAGGTGTTGTTACTCTTAATGACAAACTGTACTGCATTGGTGGCTGTGAGGGGCAAAGAAGTATTACAACTTGCGAGTGCTACGACCCAGTCACAAATACTTGGTCTCGTATTGCTTCTCTTAAGACTGGTGAGTTTTAAGTTTAATGCATAGAATTAATAAATCAGGAACTGCTATGTACTGATGCATCCCACCTCCTGCCCCCCAATTTTTTTTTTTTAACAGCACAATCTAATCTTTAGTTAACAAATTTTCATTTTGTTCAATTCAAGATGCCAATATTTAGGTTTGGAAGTCATAATTAAGTTTAGTGTCCAGTTTAAATTAACTTTGGGATTGAAAATGAAACTTTTGTCTTCCAGCCAGATCCCAAGCTTGTGTGTGTGCAGCTGAAGGCTTGCTGTATGTCATTGGAGGCACAGACCTGTGGAACACCTTGAGCTCAGTGGAATGTTATGACCCTCAAACTAACACTTGGACACCTCGGGCAAGTCTAAACTCTGCTCGCAGAGGAGCTGGTGCAGGCTTAGTGAATGGTGAGTTGTTGTTTTTAACAGTCTAAGGTTCTGATAAATGCAAGTCAGTAGAACTTGTAGTAAGCATTTGGGATTGGTGAATGTACTTTGTTGATTGATGATTTTTGTTCATTGATATGTGTTCTTGCTAATTGGTGACATTGTCAGCTTGACATTACTGTTGGCTTTGTTTCCTTGTATGAGATCCACTTTTCTCTGTATTTAAGTTAATCCATTTTTATTTAACAATCTACTTTTTTTCTGAATAAATTATACAATATTGTCCTAAATCCCCAGGCATGATGATTGTAGTTGGTGGCAGTGATGGAACACAATCTTTAGTGTCCTCAGAGTTCTACGACTTCATCACAAACACTTGGAGTGTGGGCCCATCCTTGATCTCTCCCAGGGCCAACTTGAGCGTAGTTTCTGTGGACAGCAGGCTGTTTGCAGTGGGAGGCTTCAGTGGCAAAAAGTTTTTGAGCAGCCTGGAATGGCTGGACCAGGATGATCTGGAGTGGTTTGGACATGTTCCTAAGCTGTTGGACGCTCCAACACAGAGCAAAACTCAAGAGACAATAACGAATGGGGGGACAGTGGTAGATGCACAAAAAGAAAAGAGGGAGACTTCAGATGTTCTCCCTGTGGAGGAAAAGCAGCAAGTGTATCACATCAATGGCAGCAGTGAAACAGTTACAGTGAATGAGCAGCTAGGATCGTCATAACGTTTGCATTTTTCTGTTTGTTTTGTTTACAATGTGTTTATTTGATGTTCTTGAGGATGAATTTCATACAAAAAAAAACATTTCAGCTCAAGTCATGACCATGTTCTTCTGATGATTTTAAACCTTTTTATTAAATCTTGTTTGTTTTAATGACTTGTGTATAACATGACCTGTCTCTTGTACATATAAAACAGTCTAGGTGACATTTTTGGGGGCAATTAGTACAATTAAGACAGTCTTCTAGGTGATATTTTTCGGGGCAATTATTAAATCTTACTAATTTCTTGGTACAAGTTTGGCATTATTTTAGGGGTGTAAAGTCAACAAAGTAGGATTTTTTTTAGCTTAAAATGACCAACATATTTGTATGTCTCCTATTTTTAGAGTAATAAACAAATCAAAAGTTGTCAATTCAAATAACATGTTGAGTGAGATCAAGCACAAATGAGGACTATTCAATCTACTTACAGCAATGTGTATTTTCTTTTGGTCTTGTCAGATTTAAGAATCTTTTTTTCTCACTTGAGAACAGACATTTTTTGTTTGGGCATTGAAATTTAAAAAGGCATTCTGTATTGAATGTATTCATTTAATTTTACTGAATACAATCTACATGCTATTTGCTATAGCATCTGGTACAAAAGAACCACCTGTTTTTGCTAAAATTAATTTACTTTTTTTTTCATAGATTTCTGTTCATTAAAATAGTATCCTTCCATTTTTTTTTAGTCAATTTGTTTATGCTGTCTTTGTAGTTTAAGCTATTGGTACTACAAAAGTTAATAGATATTTTTATTTGTTATATTGTAAACTCATTACAATTTGGAATGAAACATCTGGATAATTCATTACTTATAATATTCACCCTTAATATTCATTCTCTATTGCTATGTGTTTACTTATGACCAGTCACTGCATTCATTGCTTGTTGGGCTCAACACAATGACTGTTAATTGAAACACTTTTGATCTAATGCTCAAGATTTGTGCAGTTTGAACCAAAGTGTATTTGACCTATGTCTATCTCTCTAGACTATTACTGATGGTCAAACAGAAGCTGTGAAGTTCTAGCAGACCGCAGGATAGTGGCTAAACAATATAACTGTACAATGACTAGTGACTTCAAAAAGCACTATTCTGTAGCACTGCATAAGCAAACTTTTAATAGTTTTGTTTAAATGAAGAAAATGTAATTTATGTTTTCAACCATATGTAATGGAATAAGAATTCTAAACTCTCTCAAATTGAAACATTAAAAGTTGTTTCGATATGGAATAATATTCTGAAATTAAAATAGTTTAAATTTAAATGGGAAAAAAAAAAGTTATTTATAGTAGTGGTATTCAGATTATTTGATATTTGACAATATTTTATGACATTTGTTCCAATCTTTGAACACTTAAGTGAAAAGTGTCAATGTTTTGTTCAGACTTGAAAGTATTGCTCTGTTTGTGTTCAGAAATCAATCATATTACATTTTGCTTTTATACTTTTTGTTTTCTTTACATGAGTGCTTATATTTTGTGTTCAAGTTTTATTTTCAGTTGTCCAATTAAGATTGCATTATTCTTGTGGTTACTTAGTATATATTAAGTAACTCTATATACATGTATAGACCAATGTTCTAAATATTAGACTTGTACAACTCTTGTCTTCATATTTGATATCCCATCCTGCAATGGGAATAAAATGGTAGTAAGAATTAAAAGATTGTCCAGTGTTTGTGTCATCATCTGGAACTCATTGATCATTTGTTTACTGTTTAAGCTAGAATACTGTCATAGAACATTTTTTTAACTTTAAAAAAAAAATAATTTTTGTTTGATTTTTTGTTCTTCAAAGCACCTGTTGATGTAGTTAGTTGAGTATTTTCCATAGCACTACCAGGACTGTTTGTTTTCAACATTTAACATTTGTCTTTGTTTGCTATGACCTGATTCATACAACAACAAAAAAAGTCACTATTTTGAATTGTTGAGTTTTTGTTTTTCTGTCAATAGGAAATCTTGAATCAGAACAAAATTGATTCGGTAAGATGACCATGATTTAAAATAAAACATTTTATTAACAACTGATCATTGACAAATGATCAACAAAAATTAAGCAGCATAATTAGATTAAAAAATTCAACTGAGAAAAAAAAGAAACAATTCCACTTGAGAACACAATGGCCTATTTATTTTAAGGCACATTCACTATTGCTTCATTGTGCAACTGACACAATAGCCATACCTAATGTTCCATAGACTGAGTCATGATTTCTAATTCCAAATGTTTGGATTTTTCTCACCACATTAATGGCTATCTTTCATTAGGTGGGGAAAATAAAGCTATTTGTGCAGGCTACATTCTCATTAATCATCAGCTATAGAAACAGAATGAGCTTAAATATCATTTGCCTTATACAGAAACGTTTAGTATTATATAACACATATAGAAACATGAGCTTAAAATCATCTGTCCCATACAGAAACATGAGCTCGTCACACTCATAAGGTCTGAAAGGGAGCTTGCGATATTATTTCTAGTATTAATAAAGCAAAACTGATAGCAAACATTTCTTTATTTGGGGTGTGGAGATTTTTGTTCAAAATGCTTGAGTACCAGTACATCTACCAATGAAATAGGTCAACTATAAGTTGTACAATATCTACACACATGGAAAAGATGAAGGGTTATATCTGAATAAGACATGTTGTTTCCTGGTTGAGCAAAAATGTGAACAACTCTCATTAATCATCAGCTATTGAAACAGAATGAGCTTAAATATCATTTGCCTTACCATACAGAAACGTTTAGTATTATATAACACATATAGAAACATGAGCTTAACATCATCTGTCCCATACAGAAACATGAGCTCGTCACTCTCATAAGGTCTGAAAGGGAGCTTGCTATATTATTTCTAGTATTAATAAAACAAAACTGATAGCAAACATTTCTTTATTTGGGGTGTGGAGATTTTTGTTCAAAATGCTTGAGTACCAGTACATCTACCAATGAAATAGGTCAACTATAAGTTGTACAATATCTACACACATGGAAAAGATGAAGGGTTATATCTGAATAAGACGTTGTTTCCTGGTTGAGCAAAAATGTGAACAACTCGATTATAAGAACTGCTCATGGTGTTAACTAGTAGCCTAACTTGTGGTGTTGGTGTGCCTAAACATGTAATTACAGCCAGGCCACGAGAAAAGATTTATCAATTAAATATATCTCCACAGTAACAAAATGTTAAGAATAATTCTAAAGAAAAAATAAAAATTCGTGGGCTTTGAATGTAGAAACTTGTCGAATACAATAAGTTACAAAAAAAGAGAGGGGAT
Source organism: Biomphalaria sudanica (assembly GCA_036873155.1). Taxonomy (NCBI): domain Eukaryota; kingdom Metazoa; phylum Mollusca; class Gastropoda; family Planorbidae; genus Biomphalaria; species Biomphalaria sudanica. The sequence goes on along the minus strand of JAZGLO010000245.1, from coordinate 160,863 downwards.
ATATAACTAACAATCATAAATAAACAAATATATATAATCACGATTCAACTGGTAATCCATCTAAAGGACAGTTCATACTGGAATTGTTCAGCCAGGCATCAATACAAACTGAATGAAAGTAATGTGAACACGGTAGAAATTTCCTTTCTTGGCCCGCAATGTACGGTTCCATGCAAACAGAACACAAGACAAGTGTCTCATCGTCACGCTCCAGACCACTGGGTCCTATCATCTCCGTCCTCAGTTGACTCAATATGTTTTTAGGGATAGTCTTTGGCTTGACCGAGTCATCTAGACGTAACAACATGTCGTAGTCCTCTGGGGTCAGGTCACGGTGCTGCAGTGTAATCAAGAAGGTTGCTAGGTCCATGTCCATGTGATTGGGCGCGTTGGTCTCGTGCAAAGCGTGCTTTAAGTTCTGGACAGGTGCTGCATGGTCAGTGTGGGATATGATTCCGCTGGCCAAAGCTCTGTTGACCTGAGTAGCCACGCGGACATTGATGACCCGTTTCGGCATGGCTGGCACACGTTGAGACTTGGCCGCATGTCGAAAGTCCAGGTCCAGATTGTACAATTTGACCAGGCGGTGATGTATGTACAAAGTTTTACGACCTTGGTTGTTGAATAACGACTTACTGTTCTTTGATTTCACCGCTTTGTGGGCTTTTTCAATGCGACGATGTTTATCTGGCCTAATATAAACTTTGGAAGATGAAGAACATTCTAGATCATACAGCCTGAATTTGTTACACTTTCCCTTGTATGGCGTAAAGTTAACCTGCGGGTAGTACAAGTCTTCCAACTGTTGATTGCCTTCACTATTGCACATAGTTTGGGCCTTTGTTCTGGAATGATGCAGCATGTTGGGACTTTGGTTTGAGGTTTTGGAGGAGTCGATGTCGTCTGGTACAGTCATGACGTCAACTCCTAGACACCTGAAAAAGAAAACATCGTCCATATTTTCTTTGGTTACATTGTCCTGTTGAAAACTAGGTGTTGAATTCTCCATATCGTTACTATTTTGAGAATTCTCAATACTTTCAGAATTATCCAAACAACAAGTGGACAGTCCCATTACGCCACCCAGCGTGTTGTCCATCTTCTCATTAGAACTAAAGACCTTGGGTATCCGAGAAATGTGAAATCCAAATTCATTGAGGTCCAAACTTCTCCAGCGTTTCGTTGACTTAACTCGAATCTTAGTAATTCTCTTTCTAGATTTCAACTTTGATTTATTAGTTTTGCATCTCTCGGAGGAAGGTTCTGTTGCAGTTTGTAACTCATTAGGAGAACCATCTCCGTGGCTATCTAAGCAGGTTTGATTTAGATCTAAATCCTTGAGCTGTATATCATAGTTTTTGCTTTGGCTATTGTTGTTAATCTCTACACCAGACGAAGTTGAAGACAGCAGTGTTTCTTCTGCAGCAGCAACGCCATATTGTTGTATTATTTCTACTTTATTACCTGACTCTGGAACAGAGATTATGGAACTCAAATACTCAAATTCATGCAATACATTGGAGAGTTTGTGACGGTGAATGGGCGATGACAATGTATTGTCTAATGACAAAGCATTAGATCTAGATTTATTTCCGTGCTGAGAACAAGCTTGTCTTAAATCGGGCCAATCTTGAAGATTTTCGACAAAGTTAAAACTTGAACAAGTTGTGGCTAGAGCTACAGCCATAACACATTCAGACTGTGTTCGTGATGTGTCCAGACTTCTTCGTAGATCTATTCTCGATGTAACACTAGGTCTATATAATATAGATAGTGCTGACTAATCAGTCCGACAATTGCAGGTCTGTGGATATGTTGTCTAATTAGATATTATAGAAATAAATATCCAGCTAATATGCAGAGTCTAATTTTTCTGTATCAAGCAATGATCCAGTCACGAATACAGAATGGGTCTAGATATCAAGATAAAACAAAGTCTACAGAACCTAGAGACTTTAAAAAGTGTGTCCCTAGAGTCCTAGATCTAGATGACGAGATCAAGGCTATAAAATTACGAACCACTTAGGCCTAAAAATTAAATGCCTGCTAAAACAAACTTCACTTCAGCAACCTGCCGCAGTGTTGAAGACTTTCAGGTTAAATATTTAGTCTTGCACCACAAACTTGTAATTTTAGTTTTTCATATCCAGATCTATCATAATGTATTATGTCGTATTCTATAAATATGCACTTACATAGTGCATCTATAAATAGAAAACATTGTCAGAATGGGAATTTCAATATCTAAAATTAAAATTTATAAATAGATCTATGTTTGGGAAAAGGCCTGGATAGTTATAATCGCCTGCATGTGAAATAAAAAATAATGGCTCTCTTATTTTTATTTGTGCAAAAAAAGTTATTAACTTATGATTTGTAGTTTCTTATTATTTGTATGTAGATGAAGTTTGTAAACAGGCATTGAACAATATCCCCAAAACTAAATGCAATGATTACGAGTGAAGTATGACGGAACATCTCAAGAATGCAACATTAGCGAATGAGCTGGCATACTCATTAATTGGGAAAATGGCTAAAGACTAGAAAAGTCGATTACTATTGGCAGCCATTGCAGGAGATCTCTAGGACAGCCACAGAGCAGGGTTAGGGTTAGAGTAGACTAACTGTACTACAGTGTTTACAGTCTTCATATGAATAGACAAAAATCGATTGCATTATAGGCAAGGGAGATCAATCTGATTTATTTGTAACTTTGTCAACAACAGATTTGCAGGTAACGGATTTACTAGATCTAGAATTCTAGATCTAATCTTAGACGTCTTAGTATGTAAAGACAGTAAACTAAGTAATACTTTATCAGTTTATGTAGCTAGATCTAGATTAGTGATTAAATATAGAATTTATACAATCTTAAGTTCAGATAATCAATTTTCAAAACTTTCAAGTATTCAAGATATGTTTTTATTAAAAAACTTCAATGATGTCATTGTCAACTCAATCGAGTCAATGTCTTCAATTCAAATAACAATATCAATATTCATATAATATATATTATAAATTATAATGATATGATTATTAAATAATAATAATTAAATTAAATAAATAATCATATTTAAATTTAATATATTGAATATGAATAATTTATAGAATTTTAAATTTCGGTAATCCTGTAGATTAGCGTTCCGGGTCGGTCTCATGACATTCTTTTGTTGTCAAAACTTGAGTGATCAACAACTTAGGCTTAGCTAGAGTAGATTTTTGGCCCGGAAAGGGGGGGAAGGATCATTTCAAAAGCTGCCAACTACAAATACATTTTTTTTACAAATGTAGCTAAATCTAGTTCTATATATTATTTATTTATTTATAGTTGTTTTTTTTAAAAGACCAGTGTGTTTTCCCTAGAACCCTACTGAGATATTACAAGGGCAGTGAACATAGTTGTTTCATTGTAGTAAATTTTGATAGTATACTGTCAAGTTTTGGAGTTATGTGATTTCATTAATATTTTTTAAATATTTTTTTTTTACATTAGTTTTATTCTGTACTTGTTTTGAAATATTATGGTACTCTTCAAACAAACTCAACCAGAAATCATTTAATGCTTGATATTTGTTTCAAATTAGTGTCACAATCTAGATCAGCTCAAAGTTCATAGTGAAATTGTTAGAAAAAAAAATTCCAATACTGAGAAGAACTTTAATATCATAAAATATTTTATTTTCTGCATTTACTTTATCATTAATTCACGTGTAGACCTGCTCATTAATAACTCCAACAGTTCATGGAATGCCTAATCAGACCTTGTGGAACACTAGGGTTATGCAGAACACAGTTTGAGAAACACTGCTCTAGACTAAATAATCTTTCTAGATCAAGATTTGCCATAGAAGCAAATTACCTTTACATAATATGCCTTGCAAATGGCAAGGTCTAAAAGTGGTTCTTCATTTTATTTTTAATTCAAAAATAAAAGCATATAATTAAATAAACGTATGCAAATATAATGTTAAAATGATAGTCTAACATTTTTATGGTATCACAAAACTGTTTTCAATTTTTCCTATTTCCTATTATCTCCCTTTAACAGAGAACATATTTCCTTAAAAACAAAGGAGTTTCTGTTGTTTTTAGAATTCGCCAACAAGCTATGGCCAAATGTCACATAGGGGCATGGCCAAAAACCACTTACAAATGAATTTGATGAAACAATTAATATTTAACAACAAATATACTTATAAGATGTAACAGATAAGAATAATTCAAAGCACTAGATTTAAACATTTTTTTTAGTCAATGAAATAAAAATTAAATTGAAAATACACTAAAAGTTTTCCTAAATACATACACTTGTAAAAAGTGTAAATGTATTCTTTTTCTATCATCTCATCTCTCCCTTGACTTTTGTTGTAGGCTGCACAGACAGTTCATGTAACCAAAGCTGCCATCTTTTCCTGGTCAGCAGCTGTTCTTAGCAGGATATTAGGATATTCTTTTATGTTCTCCAGTTTTTCTTTAAATGACCCTTTCTTTGTGCTCTTATACATTACACCATAAACAGGTCTGCATATATCTTTTTCTTTCTTAACATAGCAAACATGATACAGATTAATCCTTAGCTACATTTCTCAATTTCAGGCACACATCATCATTTTGATCATTCACAGAGGGGATTAGTATATCTTCACACAATGGAAAAATCTTTGCTTTTTAAAAAACCTCGTCATCCAATTGTAAGGTTTTATTTTACTGAAATTATATAATTATACTTTTTCATATCATTTAACAATGTTAATTATCTTTAAAATACTTGTTATATAAAGTGTATATTTTGTTAGTTATAAATTTGTTGCTTAAATATTTGTTTGTCCTCAGCTTGAAGACTTTTTACTGCGCAACCCTGGATGTGATGAGGATGAAGGGCAAAGAACTTTCTCTATTTATCAAGACCTTACAGAAGGTTAATCTAGTATTATTAATATGCATATTTATGTAACTCAGAGCTTTTTTAAGTTTTTCTGTAACTTAATATTAAATACAGGCTGAGAAATGTTTTACAAAACGCTTGCTATGGAACATGATAGTCTAAAATATAAGCTTTGTATGTGTTTATGCTTTTTATATGATTTAGTTTAGATCAGTGACTTTCAAATTTACACCAGGTTTAACCATTTTAAGCTACAGGCATGATTAGATTGGTCTAAAATATTGATTCTTATAACCTGAGTTGAGATGAAATGTACCTACTGTGGGGCTACAAAATGTCATCTACCTTCAAATCCTATTCTATTGGTTCAATTTTTAAATTCTATCATTCAACTTCAACAATTTTTAAAAATATACTTTGGTAGGGACTCAAACATTTCATTTAAATTTCCTACTTTTTGAAAAGCTTCCCAGTTTTCTGCATACTATTGTAATGTGTCGATCTGGTTGAAACTGGTTTTGAAGCGTTATTGTATCTTGATCTAGATTGATATTACTATAAATTTACCTTGGTACAATTATGGACAATAGAACATGATTTAGATAGTAGAGTAAGGCTGTGTAAAACACTTTAATTTCATTGAAGGGAAACAGTCCAATGCCATCTAAGTACTTTGTCGCAATAGCATGTCCTTACTCTATCAAATAATAAGCATCTCTCTTGTCTGTTGATTTTATCTCCTAGCTAATTAAAGTTGCCATAGTGTCACTACAGTAATTCCTGATTAAGCTATGCGTCAGCCTATTGAATCACTACACCATCTAGAAAACTTAAGCAATCTTGAAGCAATCACTAAATCTAAGTGCAGATGTCAGCATGTTTTCACATATCAAATTAAGGCTTATAGACTTTGTATAGTTTTATCAGTAAAGTAAGACCTTGTCAATCAAATGTATAAACCTGACACATCATCAGTTAGTAAATGTTCGTTATAGTTTAGTTCTTTCTGTTTCAGTGAAAGCCTGGTGGTACACAGAACTAGCCTTCAGTGAACTCTTTGAGAAATCTTATATAGTTGGTCAGCCCAGTAAGTCAGAACCTAAACAAGCTATAGTGCCTATAGGGGTAGAGGAACAAATTTCAATCAATGAAATGCACCAGTATTTTTCAAATATACTTATTGATGATGAGCCTGTAGGAAGGTAAATAATAAACAATTTTTTTCACTTGTGCAAATGCAACACTTTAGAAACACTTTAAGAAAGATATTTGAAATATATTTGTTTATACATTTCTAACTATAGTTCAGCTATTTAGCAATTTTTCTTTTTTTCTTGATGAATTTCACAATTAGTGCAACAAAGTAGTTCTATTATATTATTTACTTATTGATATTTATGAACATATTCTTGACTCTCCCCTCCCCGCTCCCCCTTAGCAGAGTTCAAGAGAGAGGGTCATAAGGGCAGGACTTTTGTGTTTCCACTCTACTCCCCTCCCTGCTCCCCCATAGCAGAGTTCAAAAGAGAGGGTCATAAGGGCAGGACTTTTGTGTTTCCACTCTACTCCCCACACTGCTCCCCCATAGCAGAGTTCAAAAGAGAGGGTCATAAGGGCAGGACTTTTGTCTTTCCACTCTACTCCCCACCCTGCTCCACAATAGCAGAGTTCAAAAGAGAGGGTCATAAGGGCAAGACTTTTGTGTTTCCACTCTACTCCCCACCCTGCTCCCCCATAGCAGAGTTCAAAAGAGAGGGTCATAAGGGCAGGACTTTTGTGTTTCCACTCTACTCCCCACCCTGCTCCCCCATAGCAGAGTTCAAAAGAGAGGGTCATAAGGGCAGGACTTTTGTGTTTCCACTCTACTCCCCACCCTGCTCCCCCATAGCAGAGGTCAAAAGAGAGGGTCATAAGGGCAGGACTTTTGTGTTTCCACTCTACTCCCCTCCCTGCTCCCCCATAGCAGAGTTCAAAAGAGAGGGTCATAAGGGCAGGACTTTTGTGTTTCCACTCTACTCCCCAGCCTCCATTTCAATCCAGAAAAAATAAAGGAACCTGTCTTTGATTCTGTAAATGTTAACAATAATAGTAACCATGTTTCATAGGTTTACATCAACTGCCATAAGGTCTTGAAGGCATACTTACTTACTTTTTTAATAAGTAATACTAGTAAATGTATTTTAAGAACATAAATGCAATCAACTCTCTCTGTATACATACAAGTCATTGTCTTGGCATCTGAAAATTATGGAAGAGTAGTTTTACACTGACCTATAAAAACCATTAATGGTTAATGGCTATTTGAAAACCAAAAGTTTCAAAGGTTGTTTTAGACTAAAAAAATGTACAACATTTTGTTTGTTTCATTTGTCAACAAAAGTCAATGAAATACTTCGCATGTACTTGTAAACAGAGAAATGTAGATGTCTGATTTGAATCTACACTCCAGCCAGCAATGAAACTTACACACTTTCAGATAAATGCTTATCAATTGAAATGTCACTGTTACATAATGAAACAAAATGTAAAGTAGGCGTACAGATATCAGCCTGTTAGTGTTACATAATGAAACAAAATGTAAAGTAGGCGTACAGATATCAGCCTGTTAGTGTTACATAATGAAACAAAATGTAAAATAGGCGTACAGATATCAGCCTGTTAGTGTTACATAATGAAACAAAATGTAAAGTAGGCGTACAGATATCAGCCTGTTAGTGTTACATAATGAAACAAAATGTAAAGTAGGCGTACAGATATCAGCCTGTTAGTGTTACATAATGAAACAAAATGTAAAGTAGGCGTACAGATATCAGCCTGTTAGTGTTACATAATGAAACAAAATGTAAAGTAGGGGTACAGATATCAGCCTGTTAGTGTTACATAATGAAACAAAATGTAAAGTAGGCGTACAGATATCAGCCTGTTAGTGTTACATAATGAAACAAAATGTAAAGTAGGCGTACAGATATCAGCCTGTTAGTGTTACATAATGAAACAAAATGTAAAGTAGGCGTACAGATATCAGCCTGTTAGTGTTACATAATGAAACAAAATGTAAAGTAGGCGTACAGATATCAGCCTGTTAGTGTTACATAATGAAACAAAATGTAAAGTAGGCGTACAGATATCAGCCTGTTAGTGTTACATAATGAAACAAAATGTAAAGTAGGCGTACAGATATCAGCCTGTTAGTGTTACATAATGAAACAAAATGTAAAGTAGGCGTACAGATATCAGCCTGTTAGTGTTACATAATGAAACAAAATGTAAAGTAGGCGTACAGATATCAGCCTGTTAGTGTTACATAATGAAACAAAATGTAAAGTAGGCGTACAGATATCAGCCTGTTAGTGTTACATAATGAAACAAAATGTAAAGTAGGCGTACAGATATCAGCCTGTTAGTGTTACATAATGAAACAAAATGTAAAGTAGGCGTACAGATATCAGCCTGTTAGTGTTACATAATGAAACAAAATGTAAAGTAGGCGTACAGATATCAGCCTGTTAGTGTTACATAATGAAACAAAATGTAAAGTAGGCGTACAGATATCAGCCTGTTAGTGTTACATAATGAAACAAAATGTAAAATAGGCGTATAGTTATCAACCTGTCACTGTTAAACAATAGCAATCTAAATTATTGTAACATATATCTTCACAAATTTTATTTGATACTCATGAATAAGATAATTACATTAGACCAATAACTATCTCTTTTTGAATTTCCCTTCTCAGTTTGATTCTGGCAGTGAATGACTTTGACACGACTACTGTCTACTATAAAATAACCAAAGGTCTGTCTCCCCCAGACTCACCAGAAACAGCAAACAAACTGAAAACGTTAAAGAGCCAAAAACTAAATAGAAAAAGACAATTTATTGCAGATTGTGTTCGGCATGCAGAGGAAAGGCTCTCAAAGCAAGCAACATGATTTTTTTTTTTTTGTGTGTGTAAATAAGTAAAATGAATATTGAAAAGAGAAAGAGGAATTGGTTTTGTTTGTATTCTGAATTTGGAAGGAAATGTTTCATTTCCTTTAAAATATGTTTATGTATAGAACATTAAAACAAGCAAATAGAAAAAATATTACTTTTTTTATAAAAACAAAGGAAAAGAACCACTAATTATTGCCATTTATCTGAAAATGGCAGGGTTTAGGTCCCTTTCTACCATATAAAAGAAAATTAATTAATTGATACTATTTGGTTCATTTTGGATTGATTTGTATATTGTCATTGCCTATAAATAATTATGCAAAATTTAAACGTGATTTGAGAATGGGTAGTGGAAGATAAAGCAAAAGGTAATTAGAAAAAAATCCATATATACACCCTCATATCTCATTAAGCAGTATTTATTCCCCTTATTTCATTATCAAAAAAAAATAAAAAATAATCACAAACAATTAATTAACTAATTTGTTAATATTTTTGATTGGTTCTTGTCTTGTCAGGTACAATGAATAATTGTGCAAAGTTTCTTCTTTATCAGAGAATAGTAAAACATGTTCAAACTTTTTGCCAGACAGACAAAGAGGTGATATAAGCTTTGTAAAAATTGTCATAGTGTTCCACAGGAACACTTTGTTGCATTTGATTTTAAGCCTTGATGACTATTACAAGGATGTCAGCTAACAGCCAGCCAACTTTTTTTTGCTCCTCAGTAGACTTGCCAACTGTTCTTTAGAGGTAACAAAATCATTTCCCCTTTCAAAAAAACAAAAAAAAAACAACCTGAGATCATTAAAAGTCAGAAGTTCGGATCTTTGGGAGAGACTTTTTTTCATGCTATTTAGTTTGTTTTCTGCAAAGAGAAGATTTGTTTATATTTAAATTAATATAGATATATAGGCTAGTCTAAACCAAGGCTTGGCATGTTTTTTGATATAATGGGCCACACAGTTATTAAAAACCTCTTGGTGGGATTAAACTCTCTTAGTCATTCTCAAGTTAGTTTAGTCTACTCAGCTGAATATGCAAGTGGGAAGGTTCATCATTTATTTGTATTACATACAACGAAGATTTCTGAAAATGTAAAAAATAGTAGTGCTTGACAAAGAATCCCATCCCAAACTTTGTCTCGTCTGACTCGTCACTCTCAATATCTGACAACATCTTTGTGTGTGTGTGTAGATGTACCTTGTAGACTGACATTTCAAAGCTGTGATTTATGTCTCTTAAACAAATGAGCATCCGTCAGCAATTCTCCCCTTCAATTCGCACCTTCAAAGAAATGATCTTCAACATTCATTTTAAAAAGTCATTCTTCTTCTGTGACTTAACGTCTCAATGTAGATCTATTTGTCATAGTCTTTAATGTACAGATATTACCAAGGTTTGGCGGGCAACAAGAAAAGATTGGATCATAGCGCACGGAGAATTCTATAAGCAACTTTGTTAGGTATCTTTTAGAGTTTGGTGGACATTAAAATACTGAAATTCAAAATCCTTAGTCTTCGTCGATAGGCCATTCAAACCAAAGACTCCTCTGTTTGGAAGCCAGTCGCTTTACCACTCGGTCACCACGACCTTTATAGTTGGAGAACGACACGCTCTAATTGTGGAGCAGCTAAAGGTAATAAAGAAACCTCGGTGTTTATAAAAGAGATAGTACCAGAGCACACAGAGCAAGAGCTACAAGTGCAGAGAAGCAGAGGCGTAGTGAGCAAAACGTGCGCCCGGGGCAAGGTACTTTATTGGGGCCCCACACCACATATGTCATGATCCTCACATAAAATATAGGCTTATAAATAACATGTTTTAAATAATAATATAGCACAAGTAAACTTAGAATGTATTGCTTACTAAAATATCGACACTAATTTGACTTCTACGAAATTCTCTCCCCTGTTTTACGTGCTTAAAATAAACACCTCTGGTACTACGTGGTGTTTCTAAATGTTTAAAATTCCATCGATAGCAAACAATGATTGCAACTACTAGGACCATACATACAATAAATGATTAGGTCTATAGACAATCTTCCTCTTTATGGATTTAAAAAGTAAAACCTCAAGATGGCAGGCCTACAACTGTTAAAAAACAAACAATCGTCATTTCAATGTGTCACTACTATCTATTCATTTTTCAAGTATCATGATAACGCCAAGAACTAGTCATACCTGTCAGCACAATTTCAATATGAGTTTATCATCTAGGATCCACATAGAAATTAACTAATAAGTTTCATTAAACCAATAAAATTAGGAACTTTATTTGACTCGACTAGGTTATCTCTCGTCAAGAGCAAATGTTGAAAGTCTTTAGCTATTTAGATACTGGTTTAACCAACAGAATGTTTAATCAAGGAATCGTTTTTGGAAACTTCTTGAACTACACGCTAAAGATGTCTCCTCATTAATATACACAAATAATTTCTGATCACATTGGCAATGTCTTCGTCTAAGAAGATTAATCATGAGTGCAGTGTTTCACATGGTTACGCAGGCCCAGTTGGGACCTGCTCATTTTTCTGCATCGGAGGCAAAGTCTTTGTCCGCTAGAGGTCTATTTACATTTTCTGTACCTATTCTGCGCCTGTTTTCTACAAGGGATTTCTTACGGGCCTTCGTGAGAGCTCTTCAACTATCCCTTGAAGAATCCATCTGCTGCCAGCTACTTTCCTCTATGCCAATGAGAGCAAAATGACACCTGAGTTAATCTTTATAGCGTTAACAGCTAAATGCACAATTTACATACCACTGTCAAATATTTAGCGTAGACTGGATGTCTAACAGTTTTTCACAAAATCTACGTATTTCATATTTCATTAATAAACTGTAGATCTTATCTTATATGATACAGACGTTACTTCAAAAAAAAAAAAAAAAAAAAAAAAAAAAAAAGAAGATGATTACGTCCTACGCGTCATGCATTTAGTCATTCATATTAACCAATGACCTAAATTCTTAAGTCACTAGTTTTCCTGGCTGGCTCAGGCAACACATTCCATGCTTTGATAGCACTAGGGAAGAAGGAGCATTTGTACAAATTTGTCCTAGCATATGGGACGAGGAATGTGCCTTTATCTTTGTGTCTTTCTGAGTATTTTATTCAATTTTGTATTTGAAGATTCAGTGTTTTATGTATAATTGCTACTTTACTTTTAAGTCTTCTACCCTGAAGACTTTCTACTCGTATGATGATACTGCTCTAATTTCATATTACATACCTTGCGTTCAACAAAGAATTATGGGGAAAAAAAGCATTGTTTGTAATTAGTAAACATTTAATGTTCCTAATTGAGTAGGAGTTACTAGAGCTTAATAAGATCCAATCGTTGTAACATTTTTTGTTAAATATTTGAAAACATTGATCGCTTTATCTCATGTTCAACGCCAAGATTGACATATTTGCAGTAAGAAGAGCACAGACCGGACACATTGATACTGAATTGTGAGATATAGGTTAGGCATTTGAGCAGTTACGTTCGTAATGGACTTGATCGAAAGATCCTACTGGTGTTTAGAAGCATGTCTTGTGGCGCGACAAATTGTTTGCGTAACTGAACGATGGTACCTCACTTGGAAGAAATTAAATAAACTGTTCTGACGTAAGTGTCATGTAAGCAGGTACCCGCTAGAAGAAGATCTTTATGAATTTATCTTGTTGCAGACGTTTCTCACAAAAAAAAAAAAAAAAAAAAAAAACAACAGCTTGAAAGGTCCTAATTAGTAGATGAAACAACTTCTCTAAATGTAATATTTTCTTTCAACCATTGATAATAATATCATTTTAACTCTACTAATACTGAAATGTGGTTTATAACAATAACTAGGGCCTATAGTTTTTATTAAAAAAAAGTAAAACTAACTTCGCGCCCCTTTGTCAGATGGGGGAGGGCCCGGGAGGGGCGCCCCACAGTTTGAGAAACGCTGGCCTCAGCATTTGAGCAACAGACGAAAAAGAAGAATTTAACATTATTCTAAACTAAAAAAAAAAAAGATTGTTGATCTATATGTAGCAACAAAAAAAAATCTTTTTATTGTTTATCTAATTATTTTAGTGAACTTTTTTTAAAGAACAGTTTTACTCTTCTACTGTTCACTGAATTCTTATCTATATTCAGTTTTGTTATTAGTCAAAGATTTTTTTTAAACGCAAATATTACCTTAGATACCTATTGACCAATTGTCATAAACACAGCGCAATGTATCCAATACGGTGAATACATCAGATTAACGTAGCCTAAGCATGGCTTAAGTGGAGGACTCTTGTAGAATTGAAATAAAAATAACGCTAACTTAGGCATATAAGACAGATCAATTCATGCAATAAGATCAGAAAACGTTTTGTTAGTTAAAATAATTTTTAAAAATAGAAAATTTCCAGAAAATCATATTTGTTTATTTTTTTGGCGCCCCACTGCGTGAGGCGCACCAAGAGGGTGGCGCCCGGGGCCTCTTGCCCCCTTTCCTCAATACGCCTCTGCATAGAAGATGCGCTAGTAATAAAAATAAGACTCCGCCATGGAAGATTTTCAGTCACCATTATTTTACAAGTACAAAAGACGTAATGAACTTTCCTCTGAATAAAATGTTTCGCTCAGGAGTTTATATACTCTTGGGCCATAAAATGTTTAATTTATTTAACCATCAACAACATATATAGGCCTATATGTCTATGGTAATCACACTCTGAAGTAGAAAAATACCTGAAACTAGGCCTTCTTTCTGTAAACCAGTCAATACAAATAGGTCTATATGTAGGCCTTTTCACGAGCTAGCACTTTGGTTTAATGCTTGGGATATTTTTATAGTAAAAAATTGTTTGAACATTTTCTTAAGCAAACAGTAGGCTGCCAAAGATAAGATTCGCTTTCGTCTCTTTCATTCTTAGTTCCATTCACTCGTTTAGTGAGGGCAAACTGGCACTGCCTTTTGCATTCAACGTTAATCCCTGATCAAGTTAAAGTCTTTCACATTCACAAAAATAGACTATTTACAAGTTTTCAGTTGAGTCAACTTGTTTGCCTACAGCCTTGCTAGAGTTCACTAAACAAATTTTAATTATCCAATTGACCCCCACCTTTTTCTTTTATTGTCAAGTACTCCATTGCTTTCTGACAAAACATGACTTTATACAAATGTACTCAATGTGCATATACTTGCCAGAAAGGAAGAAAGGGGAGGTATTGGTGTGTAATATTGATATACTGGTCGATATATTTGGCTGAATTCTTTATGTGGGTGTATTTTGATTTTTAGCATTTGTTATTTCAACTCCAGAAGCAAACTTTTAAAGGAACCTAAACTCAGTGTTAACATACGAGTTAAGAAATCATATTTCATTCAGGATTTCGTTTTTGAAAACGAAAGTACCATTTTCAAGTCTGCAGTGGTCATTGTTGCCAGATTAAAAATAGAGATCAATTATTATTTGAAACAAAATAATTAAGCATTGGGATTTTTTCGTAGAAGAACAGAAATAAAAATACAGAAGCTCTGTCAAGGTGAGAGTTTGTACTTTTCCTCATTGTAATCTTTCTAATACTAGATAGCTGTCAGTCAAACCAGGTTTCCGAATGCACAGAACCTTGCTGTAAGATGAAGTAAAACCTGGCACAGACGTTTTGATGTGAGAACGTTTGACGGCAAGGACTACAATGAACTTGTTCTAAACAACAACCACCCTTTTATTTGGGTGCTGCTGGGTTGTTCTGAAGGGAAACAAGGAAAAAGAGGATGCTCAACTTCCTTCAGTCTTACGTCAGATTACGTAGTACCTGTTCGTTGTAGATTAAACAAAATGGAACATATGAAAATGAACTATGAGAGTTCAAAGTTGACACGAAAGGGGTTCTGTACTTATAGGCTCGGGGACAAAACAAATGTCATGGGTAGAGCCACTTCAAAAAATTGTTCAATAGGAACATTCTGTGCATTGATCAGAAGTTTAGAAGACCCAGATATGACCCACGGTTCGACATCACTGACCTAAATCATCTGCCTGTGTCACAGCTAGACAACTCTCTCAATTGTTTAAATTAAAAAATACTCTCCGAATAAGTTACTCGTGATATTTGTAATATATAAGTCTATAATAGTCTACAACTCTACATGTTTATTTTCAGTCTTTGCTTCGTGTTAAAATCATGCTCTAGTGCTACAATTTTGTGTTGTGCCATCTATTTATCGTGGCTTTAAAGTCAAACTTTATAGTTTATGTCATTTTGAATTTAAAAGAAAAACAAAATTAAGTAAAACTCGAAGAAATTAGATTTGAATTTTAAAAATATTTTTTTGGTTTCAGAACATCACATAGTCTTTAAAAGCTCTATTCAAAAGTGAGTTTAGAAAACACGTTTTGATTTCTTATGTTTGTATTACAATGTACGTCTGACGCTGTATTCTAAATTTCTAGTTGTTTCAACCGCATTAAAACTACCTGAGGTAAATTTTTGTAAGGTTGACAAACTATAATGTATGTCTCGAATCAATTAACAAAGTAGGCTATAGATTGTTTATTGCGTCAGTAAACAAACTATTGCGAATGTATCGTATTCACAGACCTATACCTTGCGGCTATACCTAAACACAGGAACGGTTTGGGAGACAACCCAGAGGAAAAATCAGGAGCTGGTGCTAAAACTGAGATAGAAAAACAAAGAAAATATGGGAACCTAGGCTTGGAGATTAAGCGTCTATGGAAATTGTCCAAAATAACAATATACCCCATTGTTATATCAACCGAGGGGATAATAACAACTGACCTCACAGACACCTTCAAGGCCCTTAACATTCCTAGGAACATCCTCGTTGCCTGTCAGAGGGCGGTACTGCTGCAGACCTGCCACATCACCAGAATATTCCTCAGTGGAAACTGTTAAAGGGACTACGATGAATTTTGTTTCTCTTTAGCGAAACTCGACCCTGGCAGCGCCAGAGAATGACTACTCGTTCGTTTCTAACATAATAATAATCTTTATTGTCCGTATGGAAATTTGTCTTACAATTTGTGCATTACACCAAACAAATAAACATTATAACTATAAAGAAACCAAAGTGTACATTCACCCCAGACTCACTCATAATTTACATGTGACAAAGTTTATACCAGATTGTTCTTATTTAATGATTTGATTGCCAGGGGAACAAAAGAGTGTTTGTGTCTGTTTGTCTTTGCTATCGGTGTCTTGTATCTTTTTTGTGATGGTAAAATCATAAAATCCTGACACAAAGGGTGATTCTTTATTTCGATCAAATGATCAAAGGCCAAGGTGCGGTGGAAGTAGTGGACATCATTTAAGAGATGAGAACGATTAGAAATACTTATGATCATGCCGCTGATAACTCCTAACCACCATTTTTCAATTTATTTTATTTTTCAAACGCTCTTTCTTGAAAATGGGCGCGTCATTTTTAGCCTTGAAATAAGGTTTTATTTTTTTCTAATAAAGGCTGACTTCACCCATCCTCAGGATATCATATCGCCTATAGAAGTTAAGTTCCTCTTTCGGACCTTGTGGTCTATAGGGCAGAGGATGTAAAGGTCATTTGCTTCTGTGGCCTACGGTTAACGAGGGTGTCATGTGGCCGGCACAACGACCAACCGCCTTTACTTTTCCCCAACTAACGTCAGGTACCCATTAGAGCTGGTGCACTCAGACTCGCGCGAAGATCCCGAAATTAAAAATCCCAATCTTCACCAGGATTTTTACCTCGGACCCCGGTTCATAAGCCAAGCGCTTTACCGCTCAGCCACCGCGCCTACTATATAAGTTAGCTTTAATTCCTTTGAAACATTAAAGTTTGTAAATTGTGTTATAGACAGAGAGAATTACAAACATTGTTCAGCAATATGAATCGATGGATCGACTTCTGTACTTACAATCAATAGACTATCTCTTCTAATCATGGAAATTAACAAATAGAAACTTTTGTACATGACCTCTATATCTATAAATGTTAAATTTTTTTTAGTTTCTAGTGCCATTTAATTTTATTCTTATCTAATGTGTTACACTTTTTGTTGCTTATTTCATGATTTCTGCAATGACTCTTTGTTAGATAAAATGATCAGATGATGAAAAGAGCAGGGGATGAAAAGAGCAGGGGATGAAAAGAGCAGGGGATGAAAAGAGCAGGGGATGAAAAGAGCAGGGGATGAAGTGACGGGGGATGAAGTGACGGGGGATGAAGTGACCGGGGATGAAGTGACGGGGGATAAGTGACCGGGGATGAAATGACCGGGAAGCCTTATAACCTTGTAACACTTCTTTACACAAGTCTTACATGTTATTACACTGTAACACTTCTTTACACAAGTCTTCTATCTTATAACACTGTAACACTTCTTTACACAAGTCTTCTATCTTATAACACTGTAACTCTTGTCTACACACGTCTTCTATCTTATAACGCTGTAACACTTCTTTACACAAGTCTTCTATCTTATAACACTGTAACACTTCTTTACACAAGTCTTTTATCTTATAACACTGTAACTCTTGTCTACACAAGTCTTCTATCTTATAACGCTGTAACTCTTCTTTTACACAAGTCTTACATATTATAACCTTGTAACTTTGAACTTCTGACTTCTGATAAATGGGCCTGACAGAAATACGCAATCTATTGCTTGCAGCTCCCTACAGATTTATTCAAAGAGTTCGATAGCGCCTTATGTTAAGTTTTCGATACTCGGGAAGAGAATGCATAAATAAATACCTTATCTACAAACCCTTATCATTCGAAGTAATTATTACATGGATTGCTGCGAATCGCTGAAGTGTAGACCTTTAACCGATTTCACTTAACAAACATTACACAACACAGGTTTACACTAATAGATCAAGATTATAGTTTGACATTGTGAATTTTATGTGTTGTTTTTTTTTGTTAAATTCGTTGCAAGCAAGTGAGTTGAAAATAATAACATTGTAATATGTTTCATTGTTGTGATTATTTATATTTATACGAAATGTTTACGTATAATACTGCTTGTTTGGTGTATTTTTTATTCTACTGATAGATATATTCGTTCAACTCGCTATATTTTTTTCCTTATAATATTCAGTCTTTTATTTATGATTATTTATTAGCGGACTTTAATTAAAAAAAAATGACTAAGTAAAGCGCAACTTTCATGCATATAGCCTGTGCTGTAGTTAGACGTGTGAAGGCCCTAAGATTTTTGGGGCTCATTGTTATCAACATAACGCATATTTAACAAAGCTTTATACCAACTCACTCTGTCACTCTGTCACTCTGTCTGTCTGGTATGTTTGTTCACGTTTTTCTCTGATACCCAATTTTGGGTTTAGCGGAAACTTTCTTTTACCTGACAACGCAAGAATCCATTTAAAAATAAACAATTAGTTAATTAACTATTGACAATTATTGATAATTATATTTTAATTGGTATCTCGAACAAGGGAAACGAGTTTTACTTGACTTAAGTGATAATATATGCTGAATTAGTCTTCTTTGTAGGTTGCCGCTTTAAAGTAAGTTTGAAACAAACAGCACCTAACTAAACAATCTTCTATTAAACACCTGACTAGCATAGAAGCCGCTTGAGCCATGAGTTTGAATTTAGGTCGTTCCCTTCCCCCCTTTTTTTTATTTAAAAAAAATGCTTTTGAAAAGTGATCACACGGTCAAACATTCCTTCCTTCCCCTCCCATTGTCCCAACGGCTCCAGACAAGTGAATAGGATTATAGCATAATGAGATAGCAAAAAGCATAGCACTAAACAAAAACAATTGATACACATATTTCTAATCGTACAGATTTATTGTTGTTGGCCTAGATCTATTACAAATTTAATGACATGATTGATCCAAAACTAATTGAAACAATTACACTTCGTATGAGATTTTTTTTAAAGTATCTTTTTTTTCTATCGATTTTTCTCATCATAATTGACAATGTTTTTGGAGAGCCCCCCCCGCACCCACAAGCTTAAAGCTTATGTTGCCTTATAAATAAACCCACACTGCCTGCTCGGAGCGCTGTGGTCAAATCTCTTTTGGGGGTGGAGAGTTTCCGTGCTGCCTTTAGGTGCTCACCAAACACAACTCAGTTCGAGTCGGGATTTCGACTCGAGCCCCTTGATAGGTAACCAAGCGTTTTGTCCTTACTCAGCCACACATGCTACCACTAAAAAGAAAATATTTATTTGGAGTATTAAAACTTTACTCTTTTTTTTTAAACTCTGATGGGAAAGTGGGCATTATATATTGTTTTTGAAGTCATATATTAACAATCTTGTAGGATGTTTGCTGGACTCGCTTACACAGACCTATTCACTGGTAGCTCTAAGCCAACGGGCCGCGACACAGCCGGTTTGATTATTTTATTGTGATCTATGGGGCAGATGATGTAAAAGTCCACGAGAGTGTCATGTGGCCAACACAACGAGCAACCGCTTTAATTTTCCCAAAATCCAGAAATTCAAAATCCTGAGAGAACTGACCGATCTCAAAACCACAGCGCAGTCCATCTCAGAACTAGGACTTAGTATGCGCGATGGACTGTCTTTCGGTCGTCTCGATGGTCCCTGCCCGCTGCCATCCCCAGTCGTCCTGCGGGAGGTTTGGACTAGGAAGTAGATTATCTTCAACTTTGAAGGAACATCCGAAAACAAAGGAACTTTTCAATCATTTAACAAACCGCAGGCCTATCTAGATGTGACGTAGGCTAATAACATGGCGAATGTTGATTCAATCTTGATAACCTCATCTTGCTGATTTCAATATTAAAGATTGCACTGATTTTAAATTTGTTTGAAAATTGGATTCTTCGTGCTGTCGTTAAGTTTGTTTTTCGTTAGCTCCAAAAAATCCATTTCTACATCCATGCGCAAGACTTTTAAGTAGGCCTAATATATGAAACGTGGGCTGTTTTCTTGTTCAACTCCAAGTCGAAGCAGACATTTAAGTTGGCCTTATAATTTCTGACTCGTATCAAAATATGGACATAATGAAAATAAAATCCATTTTCCAATAATAACAAACATGTTTTCACTTATCAACTGCATTATAGTTCTTCAGTTCGGAATTAACCAACACCTCGACTCCATTCCAGCCCAGCCCATACATATTATTCCAAGGGAAGAAATCCGATAAGATTTCTCACAGCGTGTTGCCAGGTTGGATTTTACAAGCTAAGTTTGATTTAATGGCACCACTCTTAATTGAAAACGTGCCTTTCTTGAATCTCGGCAGCGCTTAATATAATGTTATGAATCGAAGCCCGGTCAAAAGTATTTGTTCATATTTCTTTCAAGTTATTTTTTTTTCTTGATAAAAAGTTGAAGAAATCTAGTCATAAGTCAACAAATTGTCACAATGTGTTATTGATGAGACACAATATTCTAGATTTACTTGTTTCTTGTTTGTTTATTCGAGTTGTTCATTGAACGTGAGGCGAGTGAAGCTTAAATGTCAATCACGGGATTTAAAGGATTGAATTGTAAATAGTTACTAAAATGCAATTACATGATACGGAAACGCTTTAAAGAGCAGATTATAAATAGAATAATACCTAGTAACAAATGATCTCCGAAAGAAACAGATGAAGAACTTTTGAAAGGCTGAAGGACACACATTTGAGACCCAAAAGGAAAGCTGGCAAGGATGATAGGCAAAAAGGACGCAAAGAGAAAAGAAACAACCATTTTCTTTAAACAATAGCTTCGTCTTCTCTAGATATGGCAAAATATGTAGGTCACTGCTGGGTCTGTGTAGCCTTTCGAAACATTGCAAACTTCCTTAAAATTTAAACTTGAAAACTAATCATTATTACATACAGTCTGCAAGCACAAAGATTATGTGGAGGTTCTTTGACATTTTATTAGTAAAAAAAATAAAAATAAATAATATTTTTAATTAATAATTAATTATTTAATGTTTAATTTCATTTTTGATTCCAGTGTGAAAATCGATGGGTACACCGAGATATCGCTTGTATATTTTTTAAACACACGTAGCAGATGTTCGCATCTAAGTGTGTGTGTGTGTGTGTTTTTAGGGCTTATATCAACTCACTCTGTCTATTGTCTGTCTGTCTGGTAAAGCGTGTACACGTTCTTTCTCCCACACCCATTGTCGGATCAAGTTGAAACTATAAACAATTATGTATAGTACCTAACAAAACATGAATCAATTTAAAAAAATAAATAACCAATTAGTTATTTGGTTATTAGTTAATAATTATTTTGTTTGATATCGGAAAAGGAAAAAAAAACTTCTACATTATTGAGATATATAGTTGTAAGTGCGGAGTTCTTTCCCCTAGATAAGCTTTTTTTTAAAGATTTTGTTTGCTTTGCTTGTTTTAAGTTTTAGACTGTTAAACTGTCATGTATCTTATCCTGCAAAGGGGTTGAAAAGAAACCACTAATATTGCCAGATTTATTTTAAAGACAAAGTCCTCTATCTATGTTTTCTAGATCTAGCCAATATTTTAGTTTGCCCGTCATTCTACAGTTATGAGTGTTACTGGGGTTACTTTAATCCCAGGCCTTAGCGTCTGCCAGTTCATTCCCCACAGTTCTTTTATCAATTCATCTAGTTTTATTATCTCCTAGATTATCTTTCCTTGACACACACACGCACACACATTAAATGAGTTGATTCACCTTTTAAAAAAAGAGAAGTCTAGGATATGAGACATCTGTCAAAGAAACGAATGAAATCAAACAGAAATAAGTATGAGGCCCCTATTGCTAAAGCTCGGATGTTTTCCACTGTGTATGCTGATTAATTTAGAACAAAAATATACTCTCCAGACTATCGTCACGTTAGTCCCGAGATCAAATCTAAAGCAGCTCGACATCCCAACGACAGGAAGTGTGCTTTGTATTTGCATAAAGAATGCCCCACAGACATTTATCTACTATATCTAGACTGAAGACAGAGCCTAAATTTGTATCAGATTGTTTTGTAAATAACTTTTTTTTCAGGTTTTAAGGTTAAGGGAATTCGCCATATGAATCTTGAAGAATCGCTCCTCTGTCTCAGTAAAGTGATGATCTTTAGTTTTCGAAGTTTAGAAATAATTATAAGGTGACCACGTATATGGGGATTGAAAGGAGAACACAACGTCATTCATGGGCATTGATATTTAAACAAAAGGCTTTGCTCAGATACATTCGACTTCTTGGAATTCCAATCAGATATCATTGATTTGCATAGGAGGTTGGTTTAACCAAAATGATTGCAGACTTTCTGAAACTGTTTCCTAGGATGGAACATCTTTCAGTGTGATCCACCTGAAAGAGTTAAGTTTCGAATCAGACGCTTCTCTCTCTGAGATACTCGGCACAATTTTAGTAAAAGTTAACATCATTTTCTAACCAGCCCGGCGCCGTCCAAAGTAGTAAGGCTGCATGCGTACTTCGTAGGGAAAACAACTTTTCATGCGTCTTTCTGCGGATTTCCAATTCGTAAACGCCAGGAGATGCTTCTAGAGCACTGGAAGTTTCCCCTCAATAAGCAGAACAGTTGCGTGAAATGTCGCCGCAATGTTCTGAACATAGTACAACCAAAGCTCAGCGCAAGGGTTTTCAAAGATGCTTCTGATTATAAAAGGATGTTTTAATACAATTTCAATAAAAAAAAGAACTATAAATTGAAAGCCGGATATTATTGCAGTAGACTGTAATGCAGACGTCAGAGATGTTCTTTCTAATGATTGAAATTCTGATCTATTCTACATCGACCACTTTCAAAGATTCCACGCGAACGGTGTAGGAACAAAAACTAATACATTTTCACATATATTTTTACAAAGGTTATATGAACTCACTCTGTCTGTCTGTTTGTGTGTCTGCCTGTCTGGCCTAATGTTTGTACACGTTATTCCTTTAACACCCAATCTCGGATCAAGCTGAAATTTTGCACAATTATTTTTTTAACCTGACAACACAAGAATAAAAAAAAAAAAACTGACCAATTAATTCATTAATTATTGAAAATAAATTAGTATCTCAAACAAGGAAAAAAACTAGTACTTGACTGAAGTTTTGGTATAAGCCGAATCAGTCCCTTTCTAAAGGAAAGAAATAGTACTTGACTGAAGTGGTGGTATAAGCTGAATTAGTCCCCTTTATAGATTGTCGTCTGAGGCCTATTATTTAATTTAATTAAAAGACTGATCCAAACTAATTGATACATTTAAAATAAGCTTTGTTTTCTAAAAAAAAATATATTTTTTTGTACTTTGCTTGTTTCCATGTCTATTGATAGACTCTGATAGACTGTGCAGCGATTGTATGACATTTATGATTGTATGTTACTCTAAACATCTAGACTTTTAGACCTCTAGACTTTCAGACCTTTAGACTTGCAGACCTCTAAACTTTTAGACCTTTAGACTTTCAGACCTCTAAACTTTTAGACCTTTAGACTTTCAGACCTCTAAACTTTTAGACCTTTAAACTTGCAGACCTCTAAACTTGCAGACCTCTAAACTTGCAGACCTCTAAACTTTTAGACCTCTAGAATTTCAGACCTCTAGACTTTCAGACCTCTAGACTTTCAGACCTCTAAACTTGGTATTAGCATTAGTATTAGCACACAACATACACATTTCTCTGTTAGTCCAGGCTTTTGTAAATCATAAGCAATAAACGTGCAGAAGTATTACTCATGCCTCAAACACAGGAGTCCACGAATCAACGAATGTGAAATAAAGATTAAAAAGGAAATGCAGAAATGAGGTAAAACAGAAGTTATTAATTAAAGGGCAATGCGCAAAATCAGATTTTGAAATAAAAGCAAGTCAATGGACTTTTTACGAAAAGCGTGACAGCTACTCCAAATCTGGCTGTTCCGCCTAAGTCTGGACGTATGGTTACCTTTTAACAATCCCATTTCACGGATTTGAAATAGAATGCGTTATTAATTACAGAACTATATGTTCAGTAAATCTATAACATAAACTAATATGTTATATAGGTTAAGTTTGAAAAAAAAACTTATTGCATAAAAGTACTCATACTCATAGTGTATTAATCGGCGAGTCATGGCGAGTCAAGTCTAGATATAGTATATAGGTCTGTGTACTGTGCACACATTATGGCTGATTGCTGTAAAAGAAACAAAGACGTACACTTAGGTTTGTGCAGTAACCAAAACACGAGAAACTCAAGTATCTGCAGCTTATCACATGTAACAGCAGTAACCAAAACACGAGCATCTCAAGTATCTGCAGCTTATCACATGTAACTGCAGTAACCAAAACACGAGCATCTCAAGTATCTGCAGCTTATCACATGTAACTGCAGTAACCAAAACACGAGAAACTCAAGTATCTGCAGCTTATCACATGTAACTGCAGTAACCAAAACACGAGAAACTCAAGTATCTGCAGCTTATCACATGTAACTGCAGTAACCAAAACACGAGCACCTCAAGTATCTGCAGCTTATCACATGTAACTGCAGTAACCAAAACACGAGAAACTCAAGTATCTGCAGCTTATCACATGTAACTGCAGTAACCAAAACACGAGCACCTCAAGTATATGCAGCTTATCACATGTAACTGCAGTAACCAAAACACGAGAAACTCAAGTATCTGCAGCTTATCACATGCAACTGCAGTAACCAAAACACGAGCACCTCAAGTATCTGCAGCTTATCACATGTAACTGCAGTAACCAAAACATACTGCTCTTCAAAATCATCAGTAACACAACTAGAATTGCGATTCCCGAGATATTTGATACTCTCGTTTGAAAGTTACCTTGTTTGTGCAGACTATCTGTTTGAAAACGTTTTAGTTGATTCTGAAAACAAACTTGCATGTGTGTCTCTGTGTAATCGATTCTATCAATCACACAGAGACAGTGCTTATGTTATGAGTCGACGCTTAGACTTAAAATGGCAGGCAATCGATGGCCAGTCTAACGTTTTAATACAATGCTTAGATCTGATATTCTAAAGCGATAGTTTTTTTCTCGGCGTCGGACAATGAGAACAAACAGTATCGATGTTCGCTTTGTTAAGCTGATATTTAAACTTTACGGTATCGATGTTTGCTTTGTTAAGCTGATATTTAAACTTTACAGTATCGATGTTCGCGTTGATAAGCTGATATTTAAACTGTAAATTATCGATAAAATATTTAGAACAAGTATGTAGCTTGGTGAGACCTTAAAGCAGTTGATATTGGTGCAGAGGCGTAGCTAGGGCAGGGGTAGGGGGGAGAAATTGAAAATCTTCCCGGGCCCTAACTTGAGGGGGGGGGCCCAAATGAGTGTGTATTTTTACATTAAATATTAAATATTATGCAGAATGCAGGAGCCCCCAAAGAAGTTAACCTCCCCCCCAGGCCACCAAAATGATGGCAAATTCCTAGCTACGCCACTGCTTTGGTGAACTGTTAAATAAAATTGTTAATCGAGACAATGTTTACAAAGCTTATATCAACTTACTCCGTCTGTCCGAGACCATTCGTTATACAAGGCCTGAACACTGACCTGCAACGTCACAACCTGTGGGCAGTTTAGACCAATAGCTCGTTGCCACGCCGTACAGACCAGTGACATTCTCGGATCAAGTTGAAAATTTGCAGTCATTCATTGTGCCTAAAAAAAAATAGTTACTGGTTATTAATTTTTTTGGATACCAACAAGGGATATGAATCCTTCAGTATTCACAGTTATGGCCAAATCTGTCAGGTTTTGTCCCCTTAGATGATTTACAGGCTATTTCTCCCACACCCATTCTCAGATCAAGTTGAAACTTTAAACGATTAATTATTTTACCCTACAAAACGTGAATCGATAAAAAAAAATTAAACAATTAGTCAATTTATTATTGGTAATAAATTATGTTGTTTGATATTGAAAAAGGGACTACAATAATTTAGATGTTTTTTTAAATGCGGAATTCTTCCCCTTAGACAAGCGTTGTTATTTTTTAAAGGATTTTATATATATATATATGCTTGTTTTGCTATTGAATTCGATTTGTAAGGGAAAGACAAAGTAAGACGATTTTAAAAAGTAACCAGTAGCTCCCATTGAATATTTGTTGTACACTTGTGTACAGATCCAGCTACTTTGACAATTACAAAATAAAATTTCACGAACTTAAGCCTAATCGATCTATATTGAAAACAGTCATTAAATATGTATTGTCATTCCCAAACATGTCTCTAGCAATCCACAATAGAACTATTGTTTACTTGCTGAACAAGTCTGCTGCCAGTTTCAGCAGTTTTTTTTTTTTAAAAGGTAAACTGAACTGGGATTACAAGAAAAGAGAGAAAAAAAAAGGCTACTGTTGGGTTGAAATGTGCCTAAGATTCCGATACACCTGGGTGATATTTCAGTAGTCTCTCTTTCAAATGGCTAGCATTTTAACAGGATATATTTAATTGGCTAGCATTTCGAGTTTTAAGAACGAAAGTTGTATTGGCTAGTTCAATAATTTAGAGGATGTTGATTTGTCAAACTATCAAATGACTTTTGTGTGTGTTAGTTTCCTTATTATTTGTCACAATGTGGTGTCTTGCACCAGTTTTTTGTGTGTGTTAGTTTCCTGGTTAATTGTTACAATGTGTTGTCTTGCACCAGTTTTTATTGTGTGTTAGTTTCCTTATTATTTGTCACAATGTAGTGTCTTGCACCATTTTTTTTGTGTGTCTTAGTTTCCTGATTATTTGTCACAATGTGGTGTCTTCCACCAGTTTTTTGTGTGTGTTAGTTTCCTGGTTAATTGTCACAATGTGTTGTCTTGCACCAGTTTTTTGTGTGTGTTAGTTTCCTTATTATTTGTCACAATGTGGTGTCTTGCACCATTTGTGTGTGTGTGTTAGTTTCCTGATTATTTGTCACAATGTGGTATCTTGCACCATTTTTTTGTGTGTGTTAGTTTCCTGATTATTTGTCACAATGTGGTATCTTGCACCATTTTTTTGTGTGTGTTAGTTTCCTGATTATTTGTCACAATGTGGTGTCTTGCACCAGGGTTTTTTTTCTCAGTGATCATTTTATCATCAACTGTACTGCAATATCGTCAACTGTGAAATGTGTTCAAATTTCGTATGACGTGATAGTCTCTTCTTCATTAGGCTTCACGTAATAAGAACATGCCAGATTTTTCACTCTCACTAGTCTCACGACCGCAGAAGAATTAACTTCCGTTTTAAAATATATCAGTTATGAGGACTGATGTATTCTGCACACCGGATACACCAAAAATCTATCCATTTATAGACTGTTTACGAAACTTTCCTGCGCCTCACCCCCTCGCTGCCCGGACAAAATATAGGTTCCGATACATCGTCTGATATTGTTGTTGGGCAGCTCATTAGAGCTTCGGAAGATCTCATTTCAATATATATCAAGTAAAAGTAGGAGGTTATATTTTTAGATACAAAGTTGACCTAATTACTGTATTAATGTATTTTTTTTTTACATTTTTAATCGATGGTATGAACTTCATAATTCCCTCTGGATGTCTCTTTCTTCCCCAGCTCTGTCCTTTATATAGGTCGACGTCCTTTCAACAAATTTGTTAATGTCTTACGATACTGTAACAAACTTGGGCATTCAAATCTAAATATAGGCATACAATATCTACACCTAGGTAACAGTCGCAAAGTCTAGTCGCAGGCTTACTTATATTATAACTCTGTTTCATAAACAAATAGGCTTCTTTACAAAATAAATATTTACCTTAAACACACACAATCACTCTCTCTCTCTCTCACACACACACACACAAAGTGTTGTTCTGATTTCATGAACAGATAGTCCTATTGTTGACATTCTATTTCCTCCCCCCCTTAGCTACTTAAACTACTTCTAGGCTGTAAGTATTGGGAACTCTAGTGTCAGGTAAAAAAAAAAGGACAAAGTAGACCTATACTAGAGCTTCAATTTAGAGAGTCACTATTTACAATGAAGTCTCACTAATGAGTTAATGAAGTCTCACCAGTGAATCATGACGATCTATTTTTGTCTTCTCTGTTAACCGACAAAGAGTTAATTATTTCAGTTGGCCAATAAGCGTTATAGGCCCTTTGACTTTTAATGTACATAATTGCCATTTTAGAGCAATATATACGCCTCTCTAATTACGCATGTAAAAATAGATCAGTAATACTATTCTCTTATATGCGTAATGCTTGTGTAAGTGTTAATATAGTAGCGGTGTGTGTGTGTGGAGCTTTTGGTGTTCCACCTTCGCCAAGTCATCTCTACAAGGGCTATCGTTTCAGGCGATAGAGAGTATTACAAGTTACCATAAAGTTCTCTATCTATGCCTCCATAAAGTATCTATGCCTCCATAAAGTATCTATACCTTCATAAAGTATCCATGCCTCCATAAAGTATCTTTGCCTCCATAAAGAATCTATGCCTCCATAAAATATCTATGCCTCCATAAAATATATATGCCTCCATAAAGTATATATGCCTACATAAAGTATCTATGCCTCCATAAAGTATCTATGCCTCCATAAAGTCTCTATACCTTCATAAAGTATCCATGCCTCCATAAAGTATCTATGCCTCCATAAAGTATCTATGCCTCCATAAAGTATCTATAACTACATAAAGTATATATGCCTCCATAAAGTATTTATGCCTCCATAAAGTATCTATGCCTCCATAAAGTATCTATA
The DNA here is from genome assembly GCA_036873155.1 of Biomphalaria sudanica. NCBI lineage: Eukaryota > Metazoa > Mollusca > Gastropoda > Planorbidae > Biomphalaria > Biomphalaria sudanica. The sequence continues at coordinate 132,394 of JAZGLO010000245.1, read as the reverse complement.
CCTTCATAAAGTATCCATGCCTCCATAAAGTATCTATGCCTCCATAAAGTATCTATGCCTCCATAAAGTATCTATACCTTCATAAAGTATCCATGCCTCCATAAAGTACTATTTCTATGCCTTCATAGCTATCTATGCATACATAAAGTACTCATTCTATGCCTCCATAAAGTAGGCATATCTATGCCTACAAAAAGTACTTTATCTATGTCTTTATAAGTATATATGCCTAAATGCCTACATAAAGTACTCTATCTATGTCTCCATAAAGTATCTATGCTTTTTTTTTGTGCGCACAAAGTGCTGAGGAAAAGATAACAGCGCTGGCAGAAGAAAAACGCCAGAGAAGAAAAGCAAGGCCAATGACACTAGCTCCAGCTGGAATAACCTGCCCAGTGTGCAACTGAACATTCCGGGCTCGCATAGGTCTCACCAGCCACATGAAGAGACACAAAACCCCAGAGCAAAGCCCTCAGCCCCCTGAATGAAAAAGTGGTCATCATTGAATCACGATGGACGAACTATATATATATATATATAAATAAATAAATATAATATATATATATATATATATACATATATATATATATATATATATATACTGCGTTTAGCTTAAAGAGTGGTATTGGTCTGCGCGAGCCAATTATTACTTTAAAAATACTCTGCGCAGGCTGAAGGCAATGCAGTAATTAGCCCATATATATATATATATATATATATATATATATATATATATATATATATATATATAAAGTATCTATGCCTACATAAAGTACCTATGCCTACATAAAATAATGTATGCCTTCATAAAGTACCTATGCATCCATAAAGTATTTATGCCTACATAAAGTATCTATGCCAACATAAAGTACTCTATCTATGCATACATAAAGTACCTATGCCTCCATAAAGTACTATGCCTACATAGAAAAACTAAGCCTACATAAAGAACTCTATCTATGTTTTTACAGCACAACACACTAACAAGTAGGATAATGCAATCAACACACTAACAAGTGCAGGTACAATAAGTTCTTACAACGGGACACACGGTGAAGACTAAGACAATAAAACATGTCAACACTAACTCTTTGAATCAATTAAGTATTAACACTGACATCGATCTGACTGCCCATTGTCTCTGCAGGTTTAGCAGCAATTGTGTTCAATTGCTGCTGGGTATATAGTTGAAGCGTAAGGTGTAGTCTTCGCGACGCACAGTTCGTTTTTATGTTGGGGGGTCAATGTAATAAGATTGTAATCTGAACTGCTGGAGTTATATTACGTGCTGCGAAGCATTGTGATGGGGAGTGATCTTTATGCCAATTGCAACAAAACACTGAAACAGTTTAGTTATAGATCTAATACACATAATGATAAACGTCAATGACTATAAAACTAATTTCCGGAAGTAGTCTCCATGTCTTACTGCTTACGCAGACGTCGAGCACGAGATAAATCCACGCCGTTCAATTGATTTTATTTTTAATGTTTTAAGTTTTAGACACTCAAAAAAAAACAACAACAAAGTTAATAATAATTTATTCTTCAAAATGGTTTAAATGAATAAAAAAAAAGATTGTTTATTTCTTTTGTTTGCGTGCCACGTGAATAAACTTGGTTTAAAAATCAGATTATTTTGTAAAGTATTTCTTTACTTTTATTGAAATAATTTGTAAACTGGAAGGCTGCCTAAACGTGCGGTATGCGCACTGGACTGTCATTCGGTGGTCTCGATGGCGATGTTGACATTTATTTTTAATAGTACATTTAAACATCACATACAGAAGGAGAAACTAAACAATCCACAGCGTCTTTTCCCTAAGAGGACGCCATAGAAATTTAAAGTATTCTGATCGTATTTCTCTATCACTATTACAAATTCTAATTGTAGGTGAGACTAGAAATAGTTCTTGGCTATATGGGGGGGGGGGTAATACATACATTTGCATTCATAAAAGCTGGACACGCAATTAGTTCATATTTAGTTTACGGTTTCATAACAAAGAAGAACAAACTGGCCACTATATTTTTGACCCTTTGAAAACTTCGAAATAGTCCAGAATTGAAAATACAAAACAATAACCTAATCTTATCTTATCTTATCTTATATAATACAGACGTTACTTCAAAAAAGAAGATGATTACGTCCTACGCGTCATGCATTTAGTCATGCATATTAACCAATGACTTAAATTCTGCCAAGTCACTGGTTTTTCTGGCTAGCTCAGGCAACCCATTCCATGCTCTAATAGCACTAGGGAAGAAGGAGTATTTGTACAAATTTGAAGACAAACGATTCATAAGGAAAATGTAGATCTAGAAGCTTTACTAAATTTGTTACGAACGTGCGACAAGTGTCAAAGTAACCTTTATTATTTGCAAAAAGAGTTAATTTTTTGTTCTTTTTATAATTTAGACAGAAAACCAGGGGGAGTAACCACACCCTCAGTGGTATTGTGTAAATAATGAACTCCTGTAGTAACTGACGTCAGTATTATTTATTGCCCCTGTGAACTGGTATTGATTTCACTTTCTTGTTTTGTTTTCATGTCTACGCTGTGGACACGGATACATGACAATAGACTGAAACATTTTATGTCAGGGGAAGTAATGAACTCTAAGTGCCTGTCTTACTTTATTGTAGCTTTTGGTGACATTTGTTTAAATATTCAGATGGGAGAGAGAGAGGGGGGGGGCAGTGAAAGCCAGCTAATTATCTTCTTTTTTGAAGGCACGTCTGTAAACTGATAAGATAATGTTATGAATAGTTTGAATATTTTACTCCAACTAGCACTGCAAAGTCTCGTGCCTCCAAATGTCTCTGTAAATTAGCCTCACTTTTAATAGAATCATTTTTATAATATTGGGGGGTGAGGGAATTTTTATTATTTATTTTTGACATCTGGAATCTTTGTTTTGAATCCTTAAAAAATTAGGGAACAACATTTCAAGAGTGTAAAGCGTTTCAATAATTCTTCTGTTTACAAAGTTTATATCAACTCACTCTGTCTGTCTGTCTGTCTGGTGAAAAGTTTGTACACGTTAATTCTTGTTTTCCTTGTACTTTGCTGTACCTCCTCGTGTCTCGGCATTTTGTTCAGTTCTACGTAACAATAGCATGAACATTGCGCTAAACAAAAACAATAAAAAATATTTTCAATCGCACAAATTTATTATTGTTAGTCTAGATCAATTAAAAATTAATTAGGCCTACATGATTGATTCATAACTAATACGATTTCACTCAACACATGACTTGGCTCTTTTCTTTAAAATCACTGTCATTCTAAAGTAAGTGGAAATAAAAAGAAACCCAGCAAGAAATACAAAAAGTTTTGGGTCATTTCTTTTTAAAAGCTCTCTCCAACACTTTAGAGGTCTGATGACTGAGTGATGAAGCGCTTGGCTTCCAAATCAGAGGACCCTGGTTCGAACCCTGGTGAATTTCTGGGTGCATCTGAGTCCACACAGCCCTAATGGGTATCTGACATTAGTTAGGGAAAAGTAAAGGCTGTTGGTCGTTGTGCTGGTCACATAACACCCTCGTTAACCATGGACCACATAAACAGATGATCTTTTCATCATCTGCCCTGTAGACCAGGAAAACCAGTGACTTGGCAGAATTTAAGTCATTGGTTAATATGCATGACTAAATGCATGACGCGTAGGACGTAATCATCTTCTTTTTTGAAGTAACGTCTGTATTATAAGATAAGAAGACCGCAAGGTCTGAAAGGAGAACTTATCCCGCACTATTATTGTTGCCTAGCTGATCATGTATGTCATGTATTTCTCACGTTTAGGTCAAACATTTGCTGATCTTCCGAAGGAGTAGAAAGGAAAAATCTTAATTCGTTCCTAGTTTCTTTTGTGACCTTTCAAAAATGCATCCTCGGACATTTCTAAATTCAATATCGATCATCAATTTCATCAATTGATCAATTTCATAATTGTCCTGAGTTTGACATCTTTCGCTAACATCATAGTAATCGTGCAATGCTTTGTATAGGTTATAACTGAAGTTCACATTTATATACTGAAGTAACAAACTATCTAGTTTAGTAATTGTTGCGTGATAAGCCCGATGTGTTTGTGGTGAACTATTGCATAAGGCATATGGTACACAGACCTATATATATATATATATATATATATATATATACAATAATATACATATATATTATTGGCCTACATTAAGCTATTGAAGACGAGAATGTGAAGAATTCGAAAGAACTATAACTCTTCAGTCTTTCTATACTCTGGGTTGTTCAACTTGTTCATAGACCCCAATAAAACATAACATAAAAACACTTCATAAAAGACTCCCTATTGCCTAGCCCTATATGGTATTGTAAGTATTTCTGACTGCAATATCTGTAACGTTGAGTGCAGACAGTTAATGCAAAGGAGAAAAGCGTGTAGTCTGAACCTAATGAATAAATCCTCTTCAATCAACAATCAACAATCATCTTCCCTCTTATTTCTAAAGATCAAATTTTACAATATTTTATGAATTAGTGTTGCACTGTAGTCCTTTGATGCATGATATGTAGCAGCAAGTGCTGTAGCAGTTTGTTGTGGAAGCCTTATATCGGTGTCACGTAGCTGTGTCACGTAGTATTGTGTTATTTCCCCTATGTCTCTAACATTGTCTTTAAGAGAGTGCCATGAGATCCAAACACTGTATTTTAGGTTACTTTATTTTCAAGTCGTACAACCCAATAAATTATCCACACCATTTTCAAGTGGTACAACCTCTAAATTATCCACACGATTTTCAAGTCGTACAACCCAATAAATTATACATACGATTTTCAAGTGGTACAACCTCTAAATTATCCACACGATTTTCAAGTCGTACAACGCAATAAATTATATATACGATTTTCAAGTCGTACAACCTCTAAATTATCCACACGATTTTTAAGCGTCTAAACTTTACCTCTTTATTAATTTTATTTGAAAAAAAAAGAGCGGTTCAGAAAAAGGGAGGGTGGAGAACAAGTAATCTTCTTTCTGTATATATAATTCTCTACGTCGCCCAACCATGTGGGACGCCCCTCCCGCCCGCACCCGCGCCTTCCTCGCTCTCCAGGCATGCGCACACTGTCGCTTGCCCAAACTTACCCATTTGGACAACTGTGTCTTTCAGAAGTCCACCCATCACAAAATAGCGGCGTATGCTACGCCGCGGGTCGGCTAGTCCTATTAAATGAAAATATTGCACAGGGTCAAGTTAAATAAAAAAAATACACACACACACACACAAGCACAAAGAAAAAGTCTTTAATTAGTCTTATTGTTATTGTATTTCAGTATGTAGCGTGTCCACATATACACATACGCATAAATACACTATGAAGTAAAAAGGATAAATAAAGTTTGATCACGTGATAAGCTACACTGACATCTACTGGCTAACGTGTCCAATATAAATATATATGTGTACATTAATATTACTGTGTGTGTGTGTGTAGGTGCGCATGCGTTGAGTGTTAACTTTCAACGCCCATTGTTTATTTTTCAATTGTCTCTAGTCACATCGTAAATTCAGATTCAGTTGCTATTTAGATCGAGTTACTAGCAACATGTAAGTTGTTTGTTTTGTAGCAAAAACAGATGTTTCCGAGCATGTCGTAAGTTGAGCCATAAATTTTACGACACTGTTGAAGTGGAAGACGAGTTAAATAAGCGGAGGTTTACGGTAAAGTTAATTAACTAAATATTACGGTAGAAGTGTGTCTCAAATATTTAATAGTGACACGCCTACAAGACCACACACTGTGGCATTCTCATAGCCCAAAGGCCAAAACTAGCAAATGTTAAAAAGTTAGTCTGTTTGAAAAGTACCCTATCAGCAAACGACAACCTAGATGACGTGGTAGGCTACCGTGTGACACGTGCCACTGCTGCTTTTGGCAGACTTCAAGGACAAGTGTGGCAAAGGAGAGGACTCATCATATCAACAAAACTGAAAGTCCACAGTGCAACCTTCCCTCTTATATGCTTCAGACTCCTTCCACCTACGCTGTCTAAAAAACATTCATCAGGTGAACTGATTTGGCCACATAACAGACTTTGAAATCCTACAGTTGTCACGTATAAACAGTATCCCGCCACAGCAAAAAGGTTCCTATTTCGATGAGTGGGACATGCAGTTCGTATGCGAAAAAATTGCCATCCCAAACGACTTCTTTATGGGGAGCTGTGTGCAGGGAAGTGCTCTCAATGGGGTCAACACAAGGAGTGACATATTGACATTCAGGGCTGGAAAACACTAGCTCTCGATCGCTCATCATGGCGTAAAGCCATGAGTGTCGCAGTCTCAAGATACGAGGCAAGGAGAGAGCCAAGAAAAGGCTTAGAGAAGAAGCAGGCCTATCTGCAGTAGATCCATCTTACCCATGCCATGTTTGTGACCGCCTTTTTCAAGTGAGGATAGGACTTTATAGCCATTTCGAGTTCATAGAAAATGAGAAATCTGGCTCATTTTGGACCACAAAGGAGGCGGAGCTATATATCTGTGACGTCCTCTTTCACTTTCCCCAACACGACGAAAACGAAAAAAAAAAATCAAGTACGCCCCCCCCCCTCATAGCCAGCTATAGCTCATGGAGTGGGCCCCAACAATTAGAGTTTGGCTGCTTTCTGAGATGCTGCGATTCTGCGATCCGATGCATTCTCGCGGTCTCTAGAATATATTCCACCAAAGGACAAAAAATAGGAAGGTCAAATTAAGTTAACTAAAGAACAATGCGGCACCGACTACAAATTGGAGGGCACACCCAGCACATGTACTTCTGTAAGGGCACACCCAGCACATGTACTTCTGTAAGGGCACACCCAGCACATGAACTTCTGTAAGGGCACACCCAGCACATGTACTTCTGTAAGGGCACACCCAGCACATGTACTTCTGTAAGGGCACACCCAGCACATGTACTTCTGTAAGGGCACACCCAGCACATATAATTCTGTAAGGCCACACCCAGCACATGTAATTCTGTAAGGGCACACAAAGGAAATGTACTTCTGTAAGGGCACACCCAGCACATGTACTTCTGTAAGGGCACACCCAGCACATGTAATTCTGTAAGGGCACACCCAGCACATGTACTTCTGTAAGGGCACACCCAGCACATGTAATTCTGTACGGGCACACCCAGCACATGTAATTCTGTACGGACACACCCAGCACACGTACTTCTGTAAGGGCACACCCAGCACATGTACTTCTGTAAGGGCACACCCAGCACATGTACTTCTGTAAGGGCACACCCAGTAGATGTGCTTCTGTAAGGGCACACTCAGTAGATGTGCTTCTGTAAGGGCACACCCTGTAGATGTGCTTCTGTAAGGGCACACCCAGTAGATGTGCTTCTGTAAGGGCACACCCAGTAGATGTGCTTCTGTAAGGGCACACCCTGTAGATGTGCTTCTGTAAGGGCACACCCAGTAGATGTGCTTCTGTAAGGGCACACCCAGTAGATGTGCTTCTGTAAGGGCACACCCAGTAGATGTGCTTCTGTAAGGGCACACCCAGTAGATGTGCTTCTGTAAGGGCACACCCAGTAGATGTGCTTCTGTAAGAGCACACCCAGTAGATGTGCTTCTGTAAGGGCACACTCAGTAGATGTGCTTCTGTAAGGGCACACCCAGTAGATGTGCTTCTGTAAGGGCACACCCAGTAGGTGTGCTTCTGTACGGGCACACATTGCACATTTACATCTGTAACGGGACATAATTTTCTCGGTCAAGTTTTGAAATAACTTCTTTAAACACAATTGTGTGTGGACATAGTTACAGGAACTTCTCGCGTGTAGATCTGCATTCTAAACAAATGTTTCCTATTAGGAAGATGAAACGGCGTCACGTAATTTATTTTTTTTAAACATTTGTAATAGGATTAATAGTGAAAGATAGTTAAAAAAAGTGCCAAACCAATAGAACAGATTGTGTTACAAAGCTTATACCATCTCTGTCTGTCTGGTACACAATTGTGTACACGTTAGGTCTACCACTTCCCAGTCTCGGGTCAAGTTGAAACTTTGCACAATTAGTCATTGTCTCTAAAAAAAACAACCTGAATCGTTCAAAAAAATGAATCATTTAATTAATTTTGTATGATATAGAGAAAGGGAAATAAATTTTATTGAGAGGTACGGCTGTTAATGTGCTGTTCTTCTCCTTATTTTTTAATAGTATTTTTACCACTTTTTTTTTAATTGAACGCGCTTTAGCCTCCCTCGCCCCCCCCCCCACACACACACAGTTTGAGAAACGCTGTGATAGAATCATGGAAGAAAAATTATAACCCCTCCCCCCCCCCCACTCTCTTTTCAATGCTCCGTTCTCAGTTCCCTCCCCCATTGTTCAGCTATATCACAATCACAAGATCACGCCGAGGTCTGCACCGGCTCAGGAACTTAATAAAACTTTCTCACTTCTTAGTTCAGCGATTGTGTTACGGACGTGGGGCCAAGTCCTGCAATCAACTCAACGTTTCATAAATAGTTTCGCTGTGAAACAGTTATTGTTTTTTTTAAGTTACGTAGTTGCGAAATAGTTATTTAGTATTTTAGTAGGCTTATGTTCATCTACACTCAAGTAGACTATTGTATTAAGTGAACTCTTCAATTTCCAAGATACGTATGTAACAAACAAACGTGCTTTCTACTGAGACTAGATATAAACCTAGCGTGGGAGATAACTTAAGAAAAAATGAACTTATGGACTTTAAAATCATTAAGTGTTAATAACTTGAATTGACGATGTTTTCAACACTCGAGAGGTAACATGTTACACTGAACCATTGGAAGATATATTTGTTTCCTAATTAATGGACGTCTTTAAAAATCCAACAATATGAACAGCAAAACTAAAATTCAGACCAACAAATCTTCCAAAATTTTAGCAAATCCACACGTAAAACTTAAGAACGGGGATGCAAGCCCTAAGGAAGTGACGTCAATTCAAGGATTAGGATCTAAATCGAAGTCTAGTAAGAACAATAAACATTCTCAAGGTTTCTTGCAGTCTTCGGAAAAGTTAACGCAGCCTGAAAAAGATTTGGATACACCTTTGTCTGCAGGAGTAAGTAATAATCTCGAGGATGATGTCAAAGCAAGTCAATCTAATGACCGAGAGAAACTAAACACTTCTGAAGGGGATGAAAAGGAAGAATGTCAAGAGAACGGCCATGATGGAAATGGCCATATTGACGCTGCTGACAGTTCTGACCAACTGAGTCTCACGGACAGCTATGTGTCTGACTCTAGATCTCTGATGTCCGATGATGCACAGGTTTCGAATCCTTATGACGTGTTTTCAAGTGGCCAGGGACCAGCAGAAGCAGAGATCTCGTCCCGCCAGGCAAATATTATACGAGAAATTTTGGCCAACTTTGACCTCGAGGATGTTATGGACAGATACAGGGGTCAAAGTGTCATGCAGAGGCAAGTTTTGTTGTTGTTGTTTTTTTTTTTTTAACATTATAAAACCGAAAGTAAGTGGAAGCAATTCGAAAACAAGGGGGATAAAAAGGGGGCATTTTAACATTATAAAACCGAAAGTAAGTGGAAGCAATTCGAAAACAAGGGGGATAAAAAGGGGGCAGGCCAAAACATTAAACAAAGTTTTTCTTGTTTCCACTGCAAATATTCTACATGGACCTACAACTATAAAACCCGTATTTTAAAAAGCCTGTTGTCATCATTGCATTGTTATTGTAGCAGGGGCCCAGCAATTTACATTTAGCATATCATTGTCAGTCATAGCTATTGTCACAGGCTTTTAAGAATGTATCAAAGGGTTAACATATTAACATATTTAGTGTATCGTACGATTGACGTAACTTTGATTGAGTTGCTTACTGTATTTATTATAATAACTTTTGACATAATGATCTAATAAATAGTCATAGTTGTTATTGTATACAGATAATTGAGACGAAGGGCCTCGTAGGCGCCATTAAATTGGACCTCGCTATTTGTAAAGCCGGTCATGATGGCAGGCCTATTGGTCACTTCATATATTTGTCCTACTAAACGGGACTTAACGTGTGCGGGTCATATTAATTAGAGTGTGCCATATCTTAGAGCGCTGGAACGACTTGGCGGGCTTATCTGAGAAGTAATTAATTCTAACTTTTGGTAATTATACAATGAAGACTTGTCTCTCCTTGGAACAACGGTGTAGTGATGAAATAAGTTCTTTGAGAAAAAATGTTTCTACAAGTATATTCTAACTCCCTGTCTTTCTGGCTCCATCTATTATCTGCCCAAAGTTTCAATAACTGGTACCACTTTCTTCAATAACTGGTACTACTTTCTTCAATAACTGGTACTACTTTCTTCAATAACTGGTACTACTTTCTTCAATAACTGGTACTACTTTCTTCAATAACTGGTACTACTTTCTTTGACCTCGTTTTTTTCTTCTTCTCTTTCTCTCACTATTTTTTTCTGAATCGCTGCTTATCACAGTCTTATTATCATTTTATATTTCCCTCACATTTTTCTTCATGCATATTTAGTTTACCATTTTTAAAACGTCTCCATCCACATTATGCATACAAATCTGGAGCTATATAATATCATCATGGTGTGAAATTAAACAAACCCTACACCCAAAAGCCACAACCATACCGATTCGAATAATAGTTTTTTTTTCAAAATAGATTATTTCTCTATTAAAATTAATTTGAGTCTTTCAACTATTTAATGTAGCAGTATGTAGTGTTATGTTGCAACAAAATACAGAATCAATATGGTTTTCAAATGATTACTGTTTTTCAATAGTTTTGAGTGACTGCACTGAACCCTTCGTTGTGTTCTTCTTTTAAACGTGGCCTATTTCCAATATTCTCTGTGGAATAGAGATCGTTTTCTCTATGTCTCTTTACACTCATTCTCTTATTTTTTAAGAAGTTTAAAAAACGTTTGGAGATTATTAGAGATAGACTTATATGTAATGTAACGTGCTAGTTAAGATGCTATTGCTAAAATGAGATTTAAAGCCACTTGCACAATCAACAGCTTAGTGGATGCTTGATAAGCACTTGTCAGGAAAGAGTTATTGCTTGCTTTGGTTATCGGTTTTTCTTTGATATTCAAGCACGTGAAATGTTTTTTTTCATCTTTGTGTGTTTCTAAATATTTTATAAGCTCATTTGTAAGTTATGGTTGATTGATTTTTCTAAAATTTTATTCGAAGGTGTTATTGTTACATTCATTTGTGGTATTTTGTCCTGGTGAATATAATTTTAGGAATTGTTCTCTGCCTCTCACTACATCATTCACTCATATCAAATATCTCTCTCTAACACACACACACACTCACACTTCTAGCATTACACATAAATAAGAATTCCTTTCAGACCCTATGGTGGCCCACGGTCAGCAAGGGTGTCATGTGACCCAGCAGGTCCCCAATAGAGTTTGGTGGACTTAAGAGCACTCTTAAATCAAATCCCGAAGATGAACTGGAGTCGAAAGCCAAGCACTTCACCATTAAGTCACGAGGCCCCTCGGTTTTAACACTGTCAGTGATAATTTTAAAAAATGAATGTTTGTGTTTATTATTACCTAATGACGTTAGACTTATAAGCATAGGAAAATTGCTTGGTCTTGTGTTATGCACTGCGGACAGTCATTTCGACGACTAGACTTCGAATCCTTTCGCTAACAAGTCGAGGTCTCTTATTTTCAGAAAGTTTTGCACATTTGGCATTTAAAAAAATCTATTGAAAGTTGTTTGTTTTTTCTTAATCCATCAAAGGTTGTTTTGTTTTTTTGCATTATCTCGAGAAACTTTCATTATCCAAAAATTTGAATCTTCTAACAATAATTAGATGACGCAAACCCACAACATGAGCTCAGCGCCAAGATTTAGAGACAACTTGATTGTTGTGATGTGTCTTTTTAAACTAGAGACAACTTCATTTTTGTGATGTGTCTTTTTAAACTAGAGACAACTTCATTGCTGTGATGTGTCTTTTTAAACTAGAGACAACTTCATTGCTGTGATGTGTCTTTTTAAACTAGAGACAACTTAATTGCTATGATGTGTCTTTTTAAACTAGAGACAACTTGATTGCTGTGATGTGTCTTTTTAAACTAGAGACAACTTGATTGCTGTGGTGTGTCTTTTTAAACTAGAGACAACTTGATTGCTGTGATGTGTCTTTTAAAACTAGAGACAATTTGATTGCTGTGATGGGTCTTTTTAAACCAGAGAACCTGATTGCTGTGATGTATCTTTTTAAACTAGAGACAACTTTATTGCTGTGATGTGTCTTTTTAAACTAGAGACAAATTGATTGCTGTGATGTGTTTTTATGCTTGCTCTCTATGTGGATCTATCCAGTGCCACATTTTCCCCATTTTTCCGAGCTCCTTTGTTATTGTTGATGTCGATTTTGAAGAGCTTCATGTCACGTTTGCATACATCAGTATTCTGTAAAGGTGGACGACCTATAGTTTAGAAGTGGACCACCTATACCTTAAAAGTGGTCGGCCAGTGGCTCTCCTGCCTTCTATTAGATAACTATACAGAATGTCTCATAGGAATCATGTACAAGCTAGACAGGGCGTCTACTGCTGATAACAGCGCGGTTGTCATGGCACCCTGCTCTTTGCACTTCTTCCTCATTAGCTATTTATTCTTATCCACCTTATTTAAAAATCAGCATCAGAGGTGGAAGATATGGAGATTTGTTTCCCCGGCATGTTTCACTACCGTATCACAGAGTGCTCGTCACACAGGTCAAGTAGATTAGGGCTTTGGTATTGGTAGTCAGTAAGATATTAGGGTTAGGGGTTTCCTGCAGCCGCGAATAGCCAAACTTCTGGCATGTAGCAGATAGTTTGCCAACCAGGGTCTGAAGCAGAGAAGCAGATTCAGCAACAATAGCTGCATCATCAGCGCAGAAGTATTCCCTGATTAGTACCTTTTTATTTTTCAAACTTTGGTTTTTGCCCTCAATCTGGATACATTGAAATGTTTTCCAGAGGATCTTGTACGGAGAAATACACCTTGGCTGATGTTGTTATAAGAATAATGCGATAGGCAGGAAAAGAATATGTCAAACAGAGTAGGTGCGAGCATACATCTTGGCTTGACATCGCTCGTGCAGCACTCTTAAATCCACATTGAGATTCAAGATAAACTCTAGAAGCTATCACTTGCAGCCTGGATAGTGCCACTTTAGTGAATATTTTACCAACTATGCCGAGTAGAGAGATTATTATTATTATAGCTTTTATATAGCGCTAATTTCGTGCTGATAGCATGCTCAGAGCGCTTTTGGTCCAATCTCATTTGTGGACCCATATAACAGCCTTAATCACTCTGATCTCCTTTGTTTTTATAAATCATAACTATAATTGTTTTTAAATAGCGTGCGCATATTGAGATAATTAATAAATTCATTAGCAAGTCAATGCGGTTAATTTAATATCTATCACGAATGAAATGTGTCATTTAAAAAAAAGGTAATCTTATGGAAAGCCTTAACTCTGAAATCAGTTAAAATTATTTCAATGCTATATTTCAGTTTAAAGTTAATATTTTCATTGTTATGTTGTTATATTTCAGTTTAAAGTTAATATTTTCAATGTTATATTTCAGTCTAAAGAAAAACAGTCTGCTTTTAGAGGCTGTCATGGGTAATGAAAAAATACCTTATAGTGACCGGAAATGGCACGAAGCTCTTCGTCGGAAAGTTATGGAAGACTTAGAGGTCAGGATCTTCTGTAACTTCTTTGAGATAGCGTTCAATCCCCGTTCTAACTCGAGGAGTCTACTCTTAATAATAATAATAATAATAATAATAATCTTTATTGTCCGTATGGAAATTTGCCTTACAATTTGTGCGTTACACCAAACAAAAAACATTATAATTATAAGAAACCAAAGTGTACATTCACACCAGACTCACTCATATTTTACAGTGACAAAGTTTATTTCAGATTGTTCCTATTTAATGATTTGATTGCCAGGGGAACAAAAGAGTATTTGTGTCTGTTTGTCTTTGCTATCGGTGTCTTGTATCTCTTTTGTGATGGTAAAATCACAAAATCCTGACACAAAGGGTGATTCTTTATTTCGAGGATCTTGTTAGCTTTTTTATAGATGTTTGTCTCAATAACTGCCCTAATGGGGTTTGTTTTTTGCCAATGATTTTACCAGCAGCATTTAGAATTCTATAAAGTTTATTTTTATTTTTAATGCTCAGATTGCCTTACCAGGCAGTGATATCGAAGCTTGAAATATTGCAGATGTGAGTGTGATAAAACATAGCCAAGGCCTTTTCGCTAACATTAAACGAGGACAGTTTTCCAAGTACAACACTACAAGGTGTCCATACCTCAGTTACATTCAAACCTCGTGCCTGAAAGCATCCATGACATTTATTCCTAAATATAGTTCGTTTTAGAAGCTACTGGAGAGGGAGTAAAGTGATACGAAGGCGTTGCTAGGTGGGGTGTCAAAGGTGCGGTCAGCTCTTTGTATCACAAAGTAACTACAATAACTGATTGTTACACAACCATGAATTGATCTAAAAGATTATTTTTAGATTTTATTAATACCGGTACCGTACTAATAGTTCAAAGGTGGGATCATTAAAACTAAAAACAAAATAAATATCAAGAAACAGAATATTTTAAATGAAACTCTCTTGCTGGTTTGATTTGAAAAGATGCTTCTTAATAGCATTTGAGCTAACGTCTCAAGTTCAATACAAGAATCAGTAGCTGGTCATCCCTTTGTCAATAGTTTAACCTTTAGACAATAGCATTGCAAGTTAGCCGTGGGTTCAGGAATTAAAAACTGATATATATATATATATATATATATATATATATATATATATATATATATATATATATATATATATATATATATATATATATATATATATATGTGTGTGTGTGTGTGTGTGTGTGTGTGTGTGTGTTTGTGTGTGTGTGTGTGTGTTAATTCACAGAAAGCCCTTCCAATGGAGGTACTGCCTTTTACAAATAATAGTGTTACTACACCTTGTTCCTAAACGACTTATCATTACAATTAATAAGTAACCCTAACACCAACCCAAATTTTATACATTCGTTTTTTTCCCCTAAGTATTCCTAAATGGTGATTGGCCCTGGCACAATGAACTCTTTTTAATCATGGTTGCTACGCCTGTCTGAATATTTTCGTATGTATCATTGACTTCATCAAATAGGTCTATATCGTACAATCACTGACATTTAAAATGCACAAAATAACTGTGTGCTTAGAAATATTGGTCCATATAAAAGTAATAAGAGCAGATCTTAAAGGACTATGTAATTATTTAATCAAGCTCAACATTGGCTATAAACTTTGACAAGACCATACATATGATCAACAAAAAGACACACAATGAATGTATTGACCTAATAGTAGTTGAAAGTCGTCTACATATTACACGAATTAGTTATAAATCTAAAGTTAGCCCTAAAGTTGAGTGCAGACAAGGACAAAATGCAAACTGATGCAATGCCGTCTGCCAAGACTTTCGACAGTTAAAATATTATCTTTTTTTTTCTTTAACTATATGTTCTTTGTGATGAAATGGCCTCCTATCTTGTAGACTGGGTTCAGGTTACAACTTCCGGTTTGTGATTAATAGCTTAGCATATTTTGAAAGTATTATACTATTGAATAAACATATCTCTACTATGAACACCTACCATTGGTCCGAAATATGTGGATCTACGTCTTCGTTAACGCGATTCTACTCGAAAGTATGTCAGAACGATCGATTTCAATCCACACGTCGATTTATTGATGACTTTAGCGACAAGATACATAGCCCATATATGTCTACGTTCACTATGTGCACCTCGAATGTCTCCAGGGTGAACCAGTTGCCAGTTCCCTTATTAACTCTAGAAAGAACCATTTCTAGACTACAAAAATGATCTACACAACACTACTTCCGAAAACAAAAATGTAAAGGGACTAGCTTTTGTGAACATTCATTAGATCTACGTAGGCCTAGATTTAGATTTCAAGGATGTGCCTATTGTAAATAGATCTACGTAGGCCTAGATTTAGATTTCAAGGATGTGCCTATTGCAAATAGATCTACGTAGGCCTAGATTTAGATTTCAAGGATGTGCCTATTGTAAATACATCTACGTAGGCCTAGATTTAGATTTCAAGGATGTGCCTATTGTAAATAGATCTACGTAGGCCTAGATTTAGATTTCAAGGATGTGCCTATTGTAAATACATCTACGTAGGCCTAGATTTAGATTTCAAGGATGTGCCTATTGTAAATAGATCTACGTAGGCCTAGATTTAGATTTCAAGGATGTGCCTATTGTAAATAGATCTACGTAGGCCTAGATTTAGATTTCAAGGATGTGCCTATTGTAAATAGATCTACGTAGGCCTAGATTTAGATTTCAAGGATGTGCCTATTGTAAATACATCTACGTAGGCCTAGATTTAGATTTCAAGGATGTGCCTATTGTAAATAGATCTACGTAGGCCTAGATTTAGATTTCAAGGATGTGCCTATTGTAAATAGATCTACGTAGGCCTAGATTTAGATTTCAAGGATGTGCCTATTGTAAATAGATCTACGTAGGCCTAGATTTAGATTTCAAGGATGTGCCTATTGTAAATAGATCTACGTAGGCCTTGATTTAGATTTCAAGGATGTGCCTATTGTAAATAGATCTACGTAGGCCTATGTTTAGATTTCAAGGATGTGCCTATTGTAAATAGATCTACGTAGGCCTAGATTTAGATTTCAAGGATGTGCCTATTGTAAATAGATCTACGTAGGCCTAGATTTAGATTTCAAGGATGTGCCTATTGTAAATAGATCTACGTAGGCCTAGATTTAGATTTCAAGGATGTGCCTATTGTAAATAGATCTGAGATTAAAAGCCGGACAATTGTGTTATAATTGTATTATGTTTCATCATATTTTAAAATACACCCTTGGCTTCCTAAGCTAAGCTGACTTAAACTGGCATACCTGTATATTGGTTTATTAACTGAGGTAGTTGCAGTTGTATCTCATTGCTCTGTGCGTTAATGTGCTTTTATTCATTTCCAATGCTAGAGACAACAAGATGAAAGAGAAAGGCGTCTGGCTGAAGCCGAAACACAACGAATTCTTAAATTAAAACTTCAGGGTATTCTTCGGGATGAAAGCAACAAAAGGGGAGATAAGCACGATACATTGGTGAGATAGTTGGTAAAGATACTACTTATGCAGCAGTTGTGACCCTTTGTACCTGCATGTATTGGAAGTTAATTTTATTACCATTAAAATCTAGTTTGGCAGATTGAACATTAACTACATGTATTAACACTGTATATATAACAATAAATATTTAATTTTAAATGATATGCCAACTTTTTTTTCTATTAAAGGCTAATTGAGGCTTACATTTTTAAAATGGGTTCTTCTTTTATATGTTTTCCCACCTGTCATTTTCTTTTCGAGAGCCCAAGAGGCTCTTTTCCCCTTACCGTTGCATTGTAATGTGGGCTACAGCGCACCAAGAATGTTAAATATTTGATCTTATTTCCATAAACATACTGATACATTATTATAGAATCACCTCAATAAATGTATACCTCTATCACCACATCACTAAAAGATTATCATCACATCACTAAATATCTTATCTCTATCATCACATCACTAAATATCTCATCTCTATCATCACATCACTAAATATCTTATCTCTATCATCACATCATTAAATATCTTATCTCTATCATCACTTCAGTAAATATCTTATCTCTACCATCACATCACTAAATATCTTATCTCTATCATCACTTCACTAAATATCTTATCTCTACCATCACATCACTAAATATCTTATCTCTATCATCACATCACTAAATATCTTATCTCTATCATCACATCACTAAATATCTTATCTCTATCATCACATCACTAAATATCTCATCTCTATCATCACATCACTAAATATCTTATCTCTATCATCACTTCACTAAATATCTTATCTCTACCATCACACCACTAAATATCTCATCTCTATCATCACATCACTAAATATCTTATCTCTATCATCACATCACTAAATATCTTATCTCTATCATCACATCATTAAATATCTTATCTCTATCATCACTTCACTAAATATCTTATCTCTACCATCACATCACTAAATATCTTATCTCTATCATCACATCACTAAATATCTTATCTCTACCATCACATCACTAAATATCTTATCTCTATCATCACTTCACTAAATATCTTATCTCTACCATCACATCACTAAATATCTTATCTCTATCATCACATCACTAAATATCTTATCTCTATCATCACATCACTAAATATCTTATCTCTATCATCACATCACTAAATATCTCATCTGTATCATCACATCACTAAATATCTTATCTCTATCATCACTTCACTAAATATCTTATCTCTACCATCACACCACTAAATATCTTATCTCTACCATCACATCATGAAATATCTTATCTCTATCATCACTTCACTAAATGATCTTCTCTACCATCACATCATTAAATATCTTATCTCTATCATCACTTCACTAAATGATCTTCTCTACCATCACATCACTAAATATCTTATCTATATCATCACTTAACTAAATGATCTTCTCTACCATCACATCATTAAATATCTTATCTCTATCATCACATCACTAAATATCTTATCTCTACAATCACATCATTAAATATCTTATCTCTATCATCACTTCACTAAATGATCTTTTCTACCATCACATCACAAAATGATCTCTGTCATCACATCATTTAATGATTATGTCTATCCTCACACCATTAAATATCTTATCTCTATCATCACCTCTTAAGAAAAAAATCAAATTAGTTTATTAAACAGACTAGACATTGCCTAATATTTCAAAACTTGTTCACTATTACTGATCAGAGTCCAGCAGACAAAAAATTTGAGCAGAGGCAAGCCCAGAAACATGAATCATTGTATAAACCAAATGTAAGTTACAGTCCATTTTGTATTTTTAATAATTGTTGATAGTTAAAGATAAAATACATACATACAAACTTTAACATCAGCTTTTTCTTCTCTATTCTGTTGTCCCCATGGTCGTACCAGAATGAGGATCATTCAATCTTTGATGTTTCTTTCCTTTCATAAGTATACTGCATTCTATTTGCATTCAACTAGTAACTGTTATGAAATCTATAAATAATTTGAAATTACTGGACATCTGGCAAAAGGCAAAGATGTCTTCCTTTTTGAGGTTGCATCTTCCATCCAGCGGGCAATGACCTAAAATGTGAAAAAAAAACTGGCTTTTAACAAGTTGTTTACTGCTATGGCACAATAGCCAGCTGTAGAGTTCAATTCTCTATACCATTTAGTTTAAGCACACAAACTCAGAAATAATGAATTGTCATACACACAGCGTTTAAAGAAATGTGGTATTGATGTGAAGAAGTAAACCAGGTTCAGTGGACCAGAACTTCAACTTGAAAGAATTTGCAGCACAGATAAAGCATAAAGTTTTAAACTACCTCCATCATGAACAGAGTTTTTTTGTGTTTTTTTTTGTATCATTAAGACTTTTTATGTAAAACATTGTTCTCAGAACTCAAGATTTATGAACTTTTATTTTAAATAAGCCTTTTTGATGGACAACACACATTGGCAGTATTGTGGACAAAAGATACAAGAAAACTCTAAACAGACTTATTCAGAGTAATTCTCCCAAAGTACAATCCAAAGAATAGTGTCACTTAAGAAATGTATTCAATTAGAGTTAGATCATTGGATTGACTGCAATGTTTCTTCAATGTTAATTGTAAGCTTAGTTTTTTAAATTTACTTTGTCTTGTTTGTCTGTCCTCATTTATAAAGCTTTCTCCTCTTTCTGTCCTCCTTTGGGTGTGCAGATATCTGGTAACCCTAACATTGTATAAACACTTAAGAATCAACATACACATGACTTAGGTTAAGCCATTGCATCAACATACAGAGATAATGACTAGGTCAAGCCATTGACTTTTTTTTTGTTTTTTAGGTTACTAGAACGTGCTCTTGAAAGTAAGTTTATTTGTCTAATGTGAATTATACAATTTTTATTTTCAAAGTAAATTGTCTGTTATGATTTCATGTAATTCACCAAGGATATAGAGTCACAGATGCAAATATTAAGTCAATCTGGCCATGGATCTAGATCAAAGAGTAGCCACAAAGAAAATGGTGATCCTGCACCAGTGTCCAGTAATGAGCCCACAAACACTAGTCATTCTAATGAAGTCAGTGAGTCTAGTTCAAACATACCTGTAAGTAGACCTACTAATGATGGCTTGAGATATGTACTAGATATAATTTATTGTATTATTAAGTGATTCTTAATACATTTTTTACGAAAAAATAAAATTTATGTAATTCCTTATGCATCTTTTTCTTTTAAAATGTAGACGTATAAAAGTCACCTGGGTAGAATGAAACCAGACAACACAACAGTAATACATCCAGATCTGGAGAAGTTATATCAGGAAGAGGTCATTTTGGCAATCATATTGTTAGATCATTTTTTCTTAGGCCTATAGTTAGTCTGTAACACAATGTATTGTGATGTCATCTTTTTTCACACATCTTTAGTGTAAGGGAAATAATTTTAGTGAGGTCATTTGTACTCATGCTCCAGAAATTTTTAATTTTAAAAAAGGTAATTTCCAGATCAACATTTCTAGAACATTAATATTAAAGTTTAACAAGCACATTGGACATTAATATTCAAGTCTAGCAGTTTAAAGCTCATGAGAACCTTTAACAATAAATATAATGACTACTATCAATGCATACATTTTCCTTATAACAAAATCTCTAAGCTTCATATATCTAACAGTGTTGAAATGTTCACTTGCTGACTCTAAAATTAATATAATTTATTATGCTGTGTTATAATAGAATTTAGAATTATTTGTACTCTAATTGTATTAGAATATACAGTCTGAAAGTTTTTTAAAGTTCTTAAATGATTAGCTTTTGATTTCACAGGATCTGGAGAAACTGTACAAAGAAGCTGAAAGTTTAGTCAGAGTGTCAACAGTAAAAACAACTAACAAGAAACCTGCATAAAGAACAACTAACAAGAAACCTGCATAAAGAACAACTCACAAGAAACCTGCATAAAGAACAACTCACGAGAAACCTGCTTAAAGAACAACTCACAAGAAACCTGCATAAAGAACAACTCACAAGAAACCTGCTTAAAGAACAACTCACAAGAAACCTGCATAAAGAACAACTAACAAGAAACCTGCATAAAGAACAACTCACAAGAAACCTGCATAAAGAACAACTCACGAGAAACCTGCTTAAAGAACAACTCACAAGAAACCTGCATAAAGAACAACTCACAAGAAACCTGCTTAAAGAACAACTCACAAGAAACCTGCATAAAGAACAACTCACAAGAAACCTGCATAAAGAACAACTCACAAGAAACCTGCTTAAAGAACAACTCACAAGAAACCTGCATAAAGAACAACTCACAAGAAACCTGCTTAAAGAACAACTCACAAGAAATCTGCATGAAAATTTGCATAATGAACAATTTCCCTAGAAACCTGGATTTAGAATAATTAACTTACAAATTCATATGAAGTGAAAGCATGAGATTTACATCTAATTCTGAATGCAATAGCACTTGGACTCTATGTACAAAAGGAAATCAAATGTAAAGGCCATGTGCTAACACAGTATTCTATTTTATTAACAAAGTGAAACATTCCCTTATCTTAAATTCTATTTGTGCACGATACAAAAAATATTCAGATTTATAGTATATCAATGTATTTATTATTTTTGTTCATCTTTTAAAAGCTGTAATATCATAAGTTATTAAAGGTTCCAATGTAATATTTGTTTAATTAAGCAATTACACATTTTTGTTTAAAATTATATTATAAATATGGTTTGTATTTTCTTTTAAAAAAAAGACCACACCCAGATATTTAAACATTATTATTAAAACTAATATCTTCATATGTTTGTTTCATTAATTGGACCATTCTTATCCATTTCTGCAACTTATGTCAAATCAGACATTTTAAAACTATAAAACGAATTTATTGCATTTTTTGTTTACAAATTCTTTTTTAACAAATTGAAAAAATAAACAAATAATATAGATTTTTAGAGTGTGTAGTTCAATTATTTGTTTTATAAAGTTCTGGTAAAACACTGAAAAACATTTCTACTTATTCAATATATATCAGCTACTTTACAGTGAAAACACAATTTGAACTAAATTATTCCCTTTAAATTAATAATCTAGGTCAATTAAATTCACACTAGCTTCATCTGTATACTGTCCACTCTGAGACATAAAAGCTGAACATTATTTATTATATTTTTATGTGAATAAATCATTTGTTTTAATTTATGTCTTATATGATTAATATTTCTGATTACTTCAAATGTTAACATAGAATTTAGATATTACTTGGATAAAAAAGTTTTAGAGCATATTTTAGCAATTATAATATGATAATGATAGATTTTGTCATCCAGAGGGCTGCCTACAGCATTTTGTGCCTCCTTATGTGGCTGGTGAGACCTAATTGAGACAGGAATTTTTGATGCACATATGGCAAGTTAGTCCCGATGGAGATTGTGTGAACTGTCCTGATTTTTTTACTGGTACTTTTCTTCTGCCAAGGCTATTTTATTATATATTAGGAACAACCAGCATTTAAAAAACATGTGTCAGAAAACATTAAAACAAAAAAAAAAGTTACAACTTTTGTTTTTAGATCATTTATTTTGCTCACAAATATCTTATCCCTCTGACATCTCTACATCTTCCCATCCATCTTCTGTGTCAAACAACTGTTCTTTCTTCCCAGGGTTACTTTCAACTGGTTTTGTCTTGCTCTTCTTCCCAGATCTTTTTTTCTTCTTGGAAGATTTCGCTGGCATTGATGCTGTAACTGAGGCTGAAGCTGTGTCTGGCTCTGAGAATGAAACTGGTTCATTTAACTCTTCTTCTCTGTCAGCCATGTCAACATCTCGCAGTGTCACTGTCTTTGCTTTTGTTTCTGGGACTTCAGCTGAATTAATAACAACACAGCATACAAATAAATGATTATGATGAAGTAAATTACAACAGATAAAAACACACAAAAATATTTTTTTTTTGGTAAGAAATCAAACAAGACTATTTCTTTTCGTCTAAAGTATGTCAAAGCATATGGTGTCTTAATAATCTATATAATAATCTAAATTTGTATACAGTCAACGTTTGTGGTGCCAGAAATCATAAGTAAGAAAATATAGTCAATGATTATAAAACTGTCATTAAATTAAGCTTCTGTTGACTTATTGGGCTAGTAAATAATTAAAAAAAACATTTTCTGGTATAATCAAATTCACTAATATACAAATAGTGACCCTCCACCCTTTTTACTTTTATGAGTTGTGCTGTTTCATTGTTTTGAAAAGCCATTCAAATATTTTTTAAATATAAGAGATTTAGTGCTTTCCAAAATATAATTTAAGTAAAAAGTTTATTGGATTCAATAGTATAAACAAGACATAGTTGCAAACACAATTAGTGAAATGAACACAATAGGAAGAATTCATCAAACAAACATTGCTGTTATTAAGGAATTTTTCTTTTCAAAGTTACAGTGTTACTTATTAAAATTTAGAATTTTTCTTTGTAAAATATACTGTCTGAAATATTTGCAGTGTGAAGACTATTTGAAAATGACTAATTCAACAAAATGACAGATTCAAGAAAACATACTTTCCATCTGTGATTTCTCTCTCAGTCTGTGATTCAAGCGCTTGGTGAGCCTCCTAAGTTTTTTTCCTGAGATTTTGATATTATTCTTAGGATTTTTGCTGGAAAGAAAATATTTATAATAAAAAAATCATTTTCTTTATAATGAATGGTCAATGAAAAATGTCAGTGAGAAATAATTTAGATCTACAGCTGAGTACTTTGAAGTGGCTTACAGTTTATTTTTTAATTTTTCTTCACTGAACAAATGAACATTTTCAATCTCTATGCTTTCTTTGGGCAAAGATTTTTTCTTCTCAGCTTTGCACATCCTCTGCCACCTGAAGGACTTTTGAGCCTTAAACTGAAAATTAAAACCAAAAACAAGTTTAAACAAAGACATTGGAATCTTCTTTTCTCTTTAACTGCTAACAGTTATACTTACAATGATATTTAGAATTATTAAAGCCACACAAGAGAATAAACTCTATCATTCCCACACACAAAAACACAAAGAAAGAGGAAATACTCATCTGGTAAGTCGATCCTGCGCATTCACTATCAAAATTTTTTTTAATACGGGTAAATTAAAAACTAAAAACAAAATTAAAATTGCATGCTGTAACTAAAAATCCTAATAGTGAGGTTCCATGATGAACACATATTCGCTATAAAAGCATCTTATTAATAAATTTAAATTACCAAATAAGACATGATTTCATTAAAACAGTGTTTCCCTAACTTCTGAAATATGTATGTATGTTGTGTTAATGTTAACAAATATCTTATTCATTCAATACTTTTTGTAAAATCAGAGTCCATTTGCTAATTCTCCAAATGCTGTGTTATACATTTCATAGTAGCAGCATCAATTTTAGTTGCCAAACCTTTAATAAAATGCTATAAATTTTGTTTTACGAAGGCTGCGTTCATTTTATCCTGAATGTGTAAAAATGAAATTTGTTTGCCTTGTAATGATATGTTGAGACAACTTAAAAAAGAGAATGTATCTGCTTAAGAATGCTGGTTTACAAAGCCATTTCCAGTCATGCAGACAATTTCTCAACTCAAATCTATGAATTAGAAAATATTTAATTTTATTTCAAAGTTGAAACAAGCAATTTACAATTTTTCCCTCGAGATTTAATAACGATATTAAATAGAAGCTGGGTATGACCCTTTTCTTCAAACATTTTTTTTTTAAGTTGTGCTTCAAAAGATGGTTTTAATTTAGTTAATTTTCACACTTTTATCTAGAAATTTAGGTATTCCCCAAGGAGGAGTTCTGTCCCCAACACTGTTCCTAATAAACATTAATGATCTAAACCAAAAACTTCCAAAGAAGCATGTATGCAGATGACCTCGCTTTAATCAGCACTGAAGAATATGTAGGAACATCAAAATTTCAGCTACAAGAAGCTCTCAACAAATTCAGTGAGTGGTCTAATGACTGTGGCATGACCATCAACACCAACAAGACAACATACACCATCTTCTCACTATCAACAAAACAGCAAACAATAAAATTAACACTAGATAAGGAAGCTCTAGAAAAAAAATGACAGTGCTACATATCTTGGAGTCACATATCACACAAGACTAATTTGGAAAAAAAAAAGAAAAAATACAGAATAAAGGCATCCAAAGATTATCTCTTATGAAAAAAATAGCTGGCAGTGACTAGGGAGCTAATCACAACATGCTAAAAATACACACCAGTTATATCAGACCCACTCCAGAATATGGTCTCTTTGGATGAAAGAAGAGAAAAAAACAACAGTCCCAACTCACTAAAATAGAATCCTTAGACAGGCACCCATTCAAATCCAAAATCCACAAGACTGGCACCCAAAACAGACTAAAAAGAACTCATTTTGTTCAAGAATCACAGAAACTTAAAAAGAAATACCACTTAGGAAATATCAATATTTATTCAACGAAGCAGCATAATGCTTTTCCTCCCTGGGACTAGAAGAGTTTCCTCCCTCCTATAAAAGGCAGCATAAAAAGCATAACAAAAATATACGATCACAACCAAACAGATTTCAAGGAATTAGTGAGCTCTTATCTAAAAACTCATTACCCAAAAAACAATGGGTCAGAGTTTACACAGATGGATCCACTCAAAAAATACAACACAAACAGAGGAGCTGGCTTACTAATTGAATGGCCCAATGGAGAAAGACTGGAAAAGTCAACTGCAACTGGCGATCTCTCAGACAGCCATAGAGCAGAAAGGCAAGCACTGGAACTAGCAGCTACCACACTAATAAACTACCCATGCACACCAAACAGCCACATTGTCTTATTGACCGATGCCGAAACAGTCCTTCAAAGATGAAAAACTTGAATACTTCCTACATACAGCAACTCAGGACAGCTCTTGTAAACCTTAACATCAACAACAAGGAAACTGTTCTTTAATGGATTCTGGCACATACTGAATTAGAAGGCAATGAAAAACCAGACACAGTGGCCAAAGATGGAAGAATGAACAAACAAATAAAAATCCCTCTCTACCCACAAGAAATGATGAAAATAATAGAGTGTAGAATAAATGAGAATTGGACCAGCTCACATCCAAATTACAAGAAAAAGGACACTTATTATAAGCTGTCTCAACATGAACAACACATAATTATTTTACTCAGAACTGGACACAACAAAATGAGACATATGTTCCGGAAGCTTAAAGTGGGGACGAGCCAAAACCTGCTCTTGTGGAGCATCACCAGAAAATGCTGACCATGTCCTTCAAAGCTGCATACTATATCAAGAGGCCCAAAAAAGATTCTGGCCCCAAAACCTTCCTATAGAACAAAACCTATACGGTGAACTGCCTGATCTGGAATACACTGCACAGTTCATCTCAGATATAGGATTACTGATCTGAACCCTCCGACATGTAAAATGAGATGAAGAAGTTCTCAAAGGTGGTCAACACTTAAAAGTGATATAAAAAATAAGTAGTATAGATCTACATCTAAGTCTACAAAAAAATGGCTCATTTAGAGTCAGTGACAGTGAGTTGAGTAAGTAGATCTAGAAACTAGAAAGATCTTGATCTAGATAAAAATCACCTATTATATAAAAGTTGTAATGATCTACAATCTAGAGCTAGTCATAGACTATTATATTGTCTCAATAACAAATAAATAAATTTAAAGACACTTCAGGACAGAAAAATAAAAGCGAAACTAAGTAGCATTAATTAAAAGACTGGACCAGAATTTACAAATACAAAAACAAATAAAATACTAAGAAATACACAAAGATAAATTCTATACAATAGTGTCAATTGAGGACAAATTTATACAGTAAAAGTGCTCTTTCTACCAAAGTGCCATTAGAGAATGGAATTGGTTGCCTGAATCAGCCAAGAAAACCAACGGACTACACAGAGTTTAAGACTTTAAGATAAAATATGAATAAGAGAGTACCATGAAAGCATGATCATTAACAATAATTTATTATGAATATGATTATCTATTTATTATTTTATTGTTTAAAATGTTTACACACCGATTTTTTGCTGTTCTTTGTAAATCCACGTATGCCCATTTTAACTCCAAATCTGAAGCAAACACAAAGAAAAATATCAATGAATATGATTATATTATATTATGAACAATCAAAATTTAATTACAGATTTAGAGGGAGAATAGAGAATAGAATAGAGAGAAAAAAAGAAAATTATAGATTATATATATTATAATTTAAATATAAATTAATATTATAAAAATTAATTTATAACAGATCTAGATCTGTATCTAATTCTAATTAAATAAAAGTAAAAAACATAAGTTGACAGCATAAAAGAACAAAAAAACTCTCTTTTAAAAAGTTATTAAAAGTTAAAAATAAAATAGATAAGGGAGATCAATATGCCTTGTTACTGTAGGTATCTACCTCCTAAACTAATACCAATAATTGAAATAATTCTAATGAATAAATAATATATATATTATAGAATATATATATATTATTCTCTTCATGGCCCAACCATGCATTACACCACAATAAAGTCATGGAAAGATAACTCTTTTATTTCTGCAAGTTGGACTAGAGTTACCCCACGTAACTTCGCCTTGACAGAGAGCAAGGCTCAGAAGAAGAAAAAATAGGGGGGGGGGGGGGGCTTGGGCAACGTAATCTTTCTTTTTATACATTCTATATTTGACTACATTTATGTGTGTATTTTTTTACACACGTCAATATGGGATGTCATTAAAATAGTTGCATGTTTTTTCTGTAGTTTTGTTTCGATTTCACCCCTTCGTATTGCCCTTCTTTTCCTAACCATGGCCACCGCTTCACATATATTTCGTGGAGTCAACAGGTCTTTCAATGCTTTCGAAATTTCTGCATCAGGTAACAGTTTATTTCTATCAGTCACATATTTCTGGAAAAATGTCATCGACGAAACTGTTGCTCTCGAACTTTGCAAGATGGCTGTAAGCTTTGTTTGTGAATATTGGCATAACTATGGCGCAACCTGAATGTTGTTCTTACTCACGGAAGCACATTTATACACTCTGATTGACAATACACTGCCTACATGAGAACTTCCAGCGTTTATGGTGGCGGGGCTGAAATAGTGGAGATGTCTCAAATACTTCTTACTACTATCACTATACACTTGCAAGAACGTCCGTATGACCCTCCTTGAGTTTACAACCCAGGTCAACGTCTCTCCATATCCCTGCAATTTAGCAGTTGCATTCACTGCAATGTACTGCAGTGTAAAACTATCACAACTGCTACCTCACAAACTGTCCTTATTCCCCAAATATCCTTGACTCCATCAGATTCAAATTTGCCTTTTAGCTTTACGCGCAGACTATTCCCTGTTAGATAAGCCTTTGCCATGACAATTAATAAAGCACAAGGCCAAGCGTTCAAAAAGATATGCCTGTATCTTCCAAAACCTGTTTTCAGTCATGGACACTTGTATGTTGCTCTCTCCAGAGTTTCTTCTTTTCATTCACTCACAGTCATTTGCCCAAGCCCACCCCATTTGGACAACTGTGTATTTCAGGAAGTGTTCACACGTCACTAAATAGCAGTGTATACTACGCTATGGGTCAATTAGTTAGATTTAATTATCTAAATTGAATATTCTTATTAGTAAATAGATCTAGTCAATCTAGACCTAGATACTAGATCTCCCCCCTCATCATTTAAGCCTTATACAAACTACTAAATTGTCTAGTCTATAACTAACTATCGTTACTAATACTATGTAATTGTAAGTAGCTAGATTGAAGAGTCTAATCAATTTTATAGTAATATTTAATATATTGTTATAGTAGTATAGTGGAAATCTGGGTATATCTAGTACTACTAATAATAATTATTATAATATAATTATAATATTTTAAATTTTAATAAGTTCAAGTTACTAAGACTGTTAAAGTTAAGTCAGTTAGTAGTTACGTGGTCGTAATTTTTTTTTAAGTAGATTATCCATACTATTTAATAATTTATTACTTATTTACTAGATCTACTAAAATCTACTTTTAGTTTTACTACAATAGGCCTACTATGACTAGGTATAAGTATAACGTACATTCATACTATTCATAGTAATAGTATAGACGTATTATTTATTATTAGTATTATCCTATGGCATGGCATGGCTATTACGTCAATTACGTATTGTGTCGTATAGAATTAATTAGAATATTATGAATATAAGAATAGTTTCATACTGATACTACTTTATTACTACTGATAGTCACGATAGTGATAGTCATAGTGACATAGTCCCTCATAGAATAGATTATAGATACTAAGATTAAAGATATAGACTATGATCTACTCAACTCATCTACTAGGTCCACTATGACTGACTAGAATCTAGTAGATTTAGTCTAAGATTATTCTTTTTAATTCTCAGTTTTTTAATCTAGAACTAGATTCTAGATAGAATGTCTAGAATAGATTATAATTATTATAGATCTAAATAGATGTAGTCTAGGTCTAGTTTAATTTTTAAAAAATCAGGAAATACTAGAATATTATTTACTGAGTGCTATTATCCGAGTATTATCGTATACTGTATAGAAATATATCTAGACTAGATCCAGACGTCCAAAATAGCTATCTTAGATCTAGGAACGGCGTGATAGTCTGTTTACAGTCACTCAAATTTAGTATTTCATGTATTCCTTCGCAGGAAGGATGCTTATTTTTGGATTCCAATTTTTATTATAATAATATTATTACGTTATCTTATTATTATTATTATTAACAGCAGCTAAAGTCTAGAATTCTATATCAAGTAATTTCTTTTGATTTAAGATTTAAAGACGTATTTTAAATGGTATTATTTCACAAAGTACATGAAAAAAAAAGATCAAGAACTCATCTTTATAGACCAACTTTAGAGGTTTTTTCGAAATTGAGCTAACTTCTTTTTTGAAGTGATGCGCTCCCTGGTCATGGCCACATTTTTATATGCTTGCGAGTCTTGGACGCTGACTGCAGAGCTAGAGAGAAGGATCCTAGCTATGGAATTGAGATTCTACAGAAGGCTCCTAGGCATCACTTTCAAAGACCGCTTCACAAACCATGAGATCAGAGACAGGGTTACTGCAGCGATCGGACCCCATGATGACCTGCTAACTATTGTAATTAATTGTAAAGAAACGCAAGCTTAAAATATATGGCAACATTACAAGATCCACAGGGCTCGCAAAGACCTTCCTTCAGGGAACAGTACCAGGAAAAAGAAGAAGAGGCAGACACAGAAAGCGATGGGAGGACAACATAAAAGAATGGACGGCCCTACCATTGATAGAGGTTTTAAACCTAACCCCAACGGTCCAACAGACATAGGTAAAAGTTAAAATAAAAAAGGTAAATGTCTAGTAAGTCTATGGTCTGCAACTGCTGCAAATCAATACGATAATTTCATTCAGTACGGGAAAGGTCCAGTCTTAGTCACTAACATTGAAAAAGCTACTACTATGAAAGCATATAAACATAGAGTTGAAGCTAGGTGCTGAAACAAATGATACACCGCTAGGCGGTGGTGTCGAATCCGGAGTCACAGGTTCGAGCCTCGGTCGGCGCATGCCCTTATTTTCGTAGCATTTTAATTCACTACTTTCTCTCTTAAAAACTTGGTCCCTGGTGCTGTTATTCATTTATGTTTAATATATGTATGTATGAAAGCATAGCATCAACTGTCGGTCTATGTCTAAGCTACAGTCTCGCTTTGGATTAATAATGTCGTCATAATTGTGCGCTCACTACCAGTCGCCTATAGTGCGTCTCTACACAGTCTTCTTTATGTGTCCACCTCAACTCATCAGCATTCAAATTCGATCTATTGGCATCCTTCGATTGATCGGTTCTTAAGCACACACCTTTCAGTTTTTGAATTCTATGTAGCCTATATCACCTTTGGTTAGTTGTACTTTTTTTTTTAAATATCTCTAAATTTAAAAAAATGTATTTGGTTGTAATAATTGTTTATTTGACCCTTTTTTTAGCCCCTTCCTAATCCACCTTAGGCAGACCCTACTACTACTCCGGCCCAACATAACCAACACCCTGTACGGCAGAGCTGAACAACTGAAGAAAACAGCACACTATATTTCCTTACAGTCTGCAAAAGAGCTGACAGCTCAGCAGCAAAAAAATAAGAAGAAGACACTTTTTTTAATAAGACGACAATGCTACAAAATATAATTCCTTGCTCTCTCGTAAAAATATAGACTCTATTTCTTCTTTTTTTTTTCTATTTCTTAATGCCATTATGATTATTATTTTATATTTTTGTAATTTTTGAATTTCTTTTGTCAAATTCTACAGAGAAGCGGAAGAGACGTTTGGCAATTTTTTTTTCAAAGTTCACTTAGGCCTTAGGGGAAAAGAAAGAAAATACAGGAAGTCATTGCGTTTTTTTCGTGAATCGCATTGATCAGGCGACAAGTCTGTCAAAACTGTGTCATAGTGAGCGCCTAGAAGGTAAAACACCGGCTTAGCCTGACGATTTCTTCCCAGGCTTTAAATTGTTTATTATGGCCGAAACATCCCACCTTTTCTTTTTATTTATTCCAATAAACAGGGCCACGTTTTAACGATCCACCTAACATAATTTTTTAGCCCGTGAACTATTGTAGGCCATCTGCTACGAGGAAATAAAAGGCCATCTCTGTTCCTTTCTCTCTCTATCTGGACTACTCTCTTCTCTATCTGAACCACCCTCTTTCTTTCTCTATCTGAACCACCCTCTTATCTCTCTATCTGAACCACCCTCTTCTCTCTCTCTCTATCTGAACCACCCTCTTCTCTCTCTATCTGAACCACCCTCTTTTGTTTTCACATTGCATTTGACTTCATTTGTAAGGACGTTTCCTAACGCCCCCCCCCCCCAAACACGGTACACAGACGCACGCCACAAGCTTTTGGCCCGTGAATTCCAGTGTCACCCTCACTTATCCCTTCCCCCTCCCCCCCACCCTCAACAAAAAATTAGTCCTACGTACAACCTTTGACTTAACTCCACCTTCTCAATTCAATATTTAATACCCTATGATACTTTTCCAATGTAACACACACACATCCCAGCTTTCACAAATTCACCCCTTTTATATTACAATCACAACCCCTAACGTTTTTTTTAGCATCCTCCAGTTGATAAAGGCCTTCACTACACACTTTTCACCACACACTTTTTCACCACACACTTTTAAGCGTTTGGATTCCAAGAGCGTAGCCAAGAGATGTTACAAATATCTATTAGTTGCTAAGGTTCATTAATAAGTACAGTGAAAAGTCATCTGCCAAAATTGAAAAAAAAAAAAAAAAATCTAAATGTGGCTCAACAAAGATGGCTAAGATGGATTTTAAGAGTCAGTTATAGAGATGGGGTCTCAATCAAGGAAATCCTAGGCCGAACTGGGAGTCGGTCGACCACTTAGTTAGGTTGTGGTTGCGACAGAGCGTCGCATGAGGTTTGCGAGACATGTTCTCCGACAAAATGAATTACGCATACTAAGATGACATGTAGGCCTATGCCATTACGAGGAAAGCGTAAACAGGGACATCCTAGTAGCCTACAACTTTCATGGAGGTCTTCAGAGCAGTGGACACCAGGTGGGCAGAGACTTCAACCATTGCCAGTGACAGATTTTTGTGGAGGCAGTTTGCCACCCAATGCACCGAACAGCGCGGGAGGATCTAAGTCCTAAGTAAGTAAGAATAGCAGATTAAGTTTTTGAACTAAAATTTTTTAAAATCTGGATAGGCTAATGCTCACAGCGCTCCCCCAGACCCCCTTGCTTGGGTACAATAAACGTCTTCCAAAAGAATGAAAGGTTAGAATCAGGGTTCGTAGCGCTCCTAAAATCTCCTAAAAAATGAAAAGTCTCCTAAAATCCCGAACTTCTCCTTATAAAATGCCAGAAATCTCCTAAAATTTTGTTCACTCTCCTAAAATTTTTACCCAATATTTTTTAAAATAAAATCTTGCTTATTTCTTGCTAAAAAATGTAGGAGAAAAAACAACAGCATAAATAGGCATTCTGATTGCATGACCTTACGGGCTGGCTGTGTTAATGAGCTTACCAGTGACGCGTCTACACCGCCTTTCACCACTTGTGAAGATGGCCTTGGCACAAGCAAACATTTCACCTGGCATTATTATTATATATATATTTGTTTGTTTGAAGGCCGAGTAGACATGGTTGTTTCCTTTCATTGTTACGACCGAAGACGCGCTAGATTTAGTGCAAGGGTCTCAAACTCATTTCAGCATGTGGGCCACAGTGGAAAGTAAGAACCATTCAGCGGGCCACACCATAAAAAGAGAATGTTTTTTCATTAAATTGTACGAACACTACTGTCACTGCAGTTAAATGCTAAAATAAAGTTTTTATAATTATTAATTAAATTTAGGGTAGTTTATTACAGGCACAGGCAGTTAAGTTTACTAAAATAACTTGACGTTGTCCTTGTCACTTATTAAAAAGCAGAAACTGTAGCTTCCCCCAAAAAACGACTATACTGCAGATAGCTCGTCACTCATGTTTCTGTCCACTCATCTGAGAGCGTTTGGCAGAGACCAGACCATCAACGTTAGGCCTGAGGTCGCGTGTAGTGGCAAGCCGCAAGGTTGCTCTCAAATGCTTATCAGTTAGTCTTGATCGTAATGCTGTTTTTTTATCTTCAATCTGGAAAAAAACTGTTCGCAAATGTACGTGCTCCCAAACATCGCTAGAATTTTAGCAGCTGCGCAGAATAAGTGTGGAAACTTATCTCTGGGAAGAAACTGGTAGAAATCTGGAACACCAACATCAGCGTATTTTTGCTTCAGAACAGTGTCACACTGCAGGTACAGTAGTTCCATCTGGACTTCATCTGGAACGTTTTTCATTTCAACTGCGAACGGAGTGGCAACAAGGAAAAACTGTGGTTCGAGAGCAGTGAATTGCTGAAAGCGGTTTTCTAAATCTTCCAGTAGTCTGGAGAGGATGTCTACGTAGTCTTTCAGGCGCTGTGGTTCAACCGTAATGCTCTGTAGAAAAATCAAATGAGCCAGGTTTCCATCTGCCAGCTGCCACAAAGTCATCTTGTATCTTAATGATTTGATGCGGTGAAACATCACGGTAATCAGCTGCTTTGTGCCCTGTAGTTGTGAATTGAGTGCATTGAGATGTTGGGTGATGTCAGTAAAAAAAGCAAGATCCGACAAAACATTGGGTCACTGAGCTGAGGTATGTCTCCGTCTTTCATTGCCATGAACAATGCTATTTCCCGTCTCAGTTCAAAAAATCCCTGCCGCACTTTTCCAGGACTCAACCATCTGACTTCCGTACCTACCCCCCCCCCACTCGGCCGAATCCCCCCCCCCCCCGAAATGGGTGGTGGTGGACGACTTTTAGTAAAGAAATCACACAATTTGTATACGAATTTATTAGTTGTTAATAATTTATGCTAATTATTTATATTTCAACCTATTTTTAGATTATTCGCCCCCCTTTAGTATGTTGGCCGATTTGGTGGTATGGGGAGGTGGCGATGGTATCAATCTCGCCCCCCCCCCCCACCATAAACTTTCGAGTGGGGGGGCGGTCCAATTTATTTGTAGAAATCACAGCTTGTCAACGAAATAAATTAAATATCTATATAATTAAAACTTTTGTTATTGATATTTTAACCGATCTTTATATTATGTCGTTCCCTGTTAGCCGATTGGGTGGGGGGTGAATACATCTGCAGCCCATCCAACCTAAGCCCTTTGAGTGGGGGGGGGGGCGGTCCTACCTTTAATTAGAAATCTTAGTTTGTGAACAAAATTAGTTGAATTACAATATAATTTTTATATTATGTTGCTACACTTCTGGTATCTTAGCCAATTCGGTGAGGTGGAGGGGGGAGGCGATTGCTTCTGCTGCCCTCCCCACTCTAGCCCTCTTAGGTGGGGGGGGCGGTTTTATTTTTATGGAGAAATCATAGTTTTTGAACAAAATTAGTTGAATATCTATGTCGGACACACGATCTGATCTCAAATTTTATCATAAGTAAATATAAAATGAAAAAGGGTTGTTCCAGGTGGGAGGGGCGATACATGCGATCGCCTTCCGCCCATCGGACAAACCAATAATTTTTCTTTTTGTTTTTAGTTAAAAAATTACAAAACAAAAAATAAGTGTCACTAATATAATTTATACATGCTATAAATTGAATGAGTCGCCCCATCCCCTATTCTTTAATGCCAAATGCAATCATTAGCAGAAATTATAAAAAGGAGCGAGGATTAACGTTTTTACTCTACCGCCCACTCCCCTTTCCAGATGAAAAGATGACGTTTTAAAACAGAAAAGTCAGATGTAGCGACAGAGTTTATGTCATTGTATTCGAATTCATCTTAGTTATTTTAATAAAGACTTTGTTTTGGAAAATTTAGAATTCATACGAAATTTCTCATTATAAGAGTAACAATTGAAATGAATTCTGAACCCAAATATTATTTTCCTAGTCATCTTTTCAACATTTACTCAAACTGATATTTTTCTGTTGTAAAAAAAAAAATTGGGACAATAAGTCACAATTTATGCTTGAATACTAAAAATGCAAAACATTTAGAGTAAAATCTAATTGGTTCACTTAATTTCTCCTCCTTCTGTAACAAATCAAATTACAAACATGTCTATCGAACAAAATGTATCACTTACAAATGAGCTTTTTAAAAAAAAAAATATTTTTCGAATAGATGTTTTTTCGGCGGCGTTACTCAAAGTCTTAATCTAAATCTTTGAAGTATCTTATCTTTTCAAGAACAAATCGGTTGTATTTGCGATGTAGTAAGAGCCTGTAAAATCATATTAGAATATTTTTCAAGTAAAACATTATTCAAAAGGTCCTATCTTAACAGGATGAATAATGAGCTGTAGATGTCAGGAAAATGCGTTTCTGCAGTGAAGAATGCAAGAAAACGATTTTGGCGTCGGGGCTTCGCCCCGATCCCCGCTGGGGGAGCTTACAGCACTCCCCCAGCTGTCAAGAGAAAGGCCTCAGACATCCAGACCACCTAGCTATCTAGGGAAGGCCTCAACATGGCTGTTTTTTTTTCCAAATAATATTTTTTCGACTGCGATCCTCAAAGCCTTAATTGAAACAATATGTGAGGTATCTTATTTTTCAAGGAACAAATCGGCTGTATTTGCAATGTATTAAGGGCCTATAAATTCATATTAGAGTATTTTCAAGTAAAACATTCAAAAGATCCTTTTTTAATAGGATAAATAATGAGCTGTGGATGTCAGGAAAATGCGTTTCTGCGGTGAAGAATGCAAGAAAACGATTTTGCGTCGGGGCTTCGCCCCGATCCCCACTGGGGGAGCTTACAACGCTAATTCCCCAGACCCCCTAGCTGTCAAGAGAAACGCCTCAACATAACTTTTTTTGTCTGCATTTGTCGCCGAAGGTTGAGAAACACTACCTTTTTTAACATTCTAATATATATATATATATATATATATATATATATATATATATATATATATATATATATATATATACAGTAAGCGCGTTTATGCATAGGGTTAGGGTTTGGAAAAAAATCGCCCCCCCCCCCACTCCGAAATTCTGGATCCGCTAGTGAGACATAGGCCTACAACATGCTTTACTACATTCAAGAACCTATCTGTTCAAAACATTTTTAGTTTAGTTTGTCATTTTCGCTATCCTTTATTCCTTTTTACAAAGCTTATTTAAACTCATTCTAATCTCATTCGTCCCATATGCTAGGACAAATGTGTACCAATAGGCCCTACTCATTCTTCCCTAGTTCTATTAGAGCATGGAATGGGTTGCCTGAGCTAGCCAGGAAAACCAGTGACTTGGCAGAATTTAAGTCATTGACTAAATGCATGACGCGTAGGATGTAATCATTTTCTTTTTTTGAAGTAACGTCTGTATTATATAAGATAAGATAAATTCTGTCACAGTCTGTTTGTCTCTGTCTGGTAAAATCACAAATAAGGTGGATATAACAAGGGAGATCACTCTCATATAAATGTCACTTGGTCAACAACTTGTTGCGCGGCATTTATTCGATGAAGATCTTGATCTAGACTCTAGAGTGACTAGAGTCTCAATATCTATCTAGATCTAATTTAAATCTATCTAGATTAGATATAGATTCTAGTCTCTATATGTAGTTAAAACCCTTTTCTTTTTGCTAATTTTCGTGGAATCAATTTAGGCTATGAGTACTATCATTATCATAACTAATAAACTATGAGTATGACTACTAGTAATCAATTAGTATGACAAGTCAAAAGATACCTAGACCGAGCGAGGTCTAGATTAGAGAAGGTAATTCTGCAGGACTTCAAGGGGCAGCCTTCTTTGTTATTGTTTAGACTAATCTTATATCTTGGGTTTTCTCTCAGATCTTCTTATCTTATATAATACAGACGTTACTTCAAAAAAGAAGATGATTACGATTTACGTCCTACGCGTCATGCATATTAACCAATGACTTAAATTCTGCCAAGTCACTGGTTTTCCTGGCTAGCTCAGGCAACCCATTCCATGCTTTAATAGCACTAGGGAAGAAGGAGTATTTGTACAAATTTGTCCTAGCATATGGGACGAGGAATGTGCCTTTATCTTTGTGTCTTTCAGAGTATTTTATTAAATTTTGTTTTTGTATTTGAAGATTATGGTTCAGTGTTTTATGTATAATTGCTACTTTACTTTTGAGTCTTCTGTCCTGAAGGCTTTCTAATTTTACTATAGGTGTTACTCTAGTCAAATGTGAATATTCATTTGTTATGAATCTCACTGCTCTATTTTGTGTCTGTTCCAGTTTCTTAATGTTTTCTTGAGTTGAGGGGTCCCAAATGGAGGATGCATATTCTATTATTGGCCTAACCAAGGTTAAATAACATTTTAGTTTTATGTTCTTATTTGATTTATAGAAATTTCTTTTAATAAATCCTAATGCTTTGTTTGATTTTTTTTATAGTTTCATCAATATGTGGATTCCATGACAGTTTTTCATTTATTATAACACCTATGTATTTTGCGTTTTTAGTCTGTGTTACTGGTTTGCTATGAATAAGATAAGTGGAATTAATTTGTTTTATTTTTTTTTGTTACTCTTAACAACTGACATTTTTCTGGGTGGAAAGACATGCTCCAATTTGATTCCCATTTCTGTAATTCATCTAATTCTCTTTGTAAAATATCTGTGTCTTGTATTGTTTTTATTGTTCTATATATTATGCAATCATCTGCAAATAATCTGACTTTTGTTCCTGAACTAATGCAATTTGGTAAATCATTTATGTAAATTAAAAATAGTAGTGGACCCAAGACTGTTCCTTGAGGTACACCTGAGTTTACTGTTATTGGTGTTGATTTAGAGCCATTTATTATTACAGTTTGTTCTCTCCCTATCAGAAAATCTTTAATCCACTGATGATAGGGGGGTGACATTAGCTTCTTTCCAGTCCTTTGCTACTCTGCCCTGGTTAAGTGAAGCCTGAAAGAGTATTTTGAACACTGGGGCTAGCTCATTGCTTAGTTCTTTGAGTAATCTAGCTGGAATACCATCAGGTCCAGACGCTTTATTTGGTTTGGTGTTGGCTACAATGCCACTTCAGGAAGAGTAATCCATAGTATTTCTAAAAGGCCATTCTATATTGTGTATTTGAGTCTGATCTTTATTGCATAGAGTAGTAAATTTTAGGCCTACCGGTATATTGAATAAATTAGACACTAAATTTATGACATCCAAAAAAAGCAGGGTTCTTTGAGATTTTGTTTTTAGGTGAGGCATATATACAGATCGAAAAGCATTAGGATTGTCTTTTAAATTTTGGCTTTAAGTTTGTTGTGTAATTATTGCTTGGTTGTGGAACATCCCAATGTTGTGTGGGCTGAACGATATCTTCTAGAGTGCTTTATTATCCAAGACCGAAGTGAGGTGGAAATAGTGATAAAAAAAAAGAACATTGTGGGTGCTAGTAGACAACCCTGTTTTACTCTATTAGATACTGCAAAAGGTTCTGAGTTCTTGTAGTCATCTGTACCTGAACATGATCTATCAGAGCACCTCTTTACTAACATTGTCTAATGCTTTTATTTTTTTTAGATCCATATCTGTATATAATTTAAATATAATACAGCCTTAAAGCTATGTAATTTTTAGTGGGGCTTGAATGATTGTTTAAAACTTGGGTGTTTTTCTTTAACTTATTTGCTTAGATGTTTTCTTTTTTTTTTTTAATTACAGGAGCAATTATTGTAATTGCATAGACACATAATTATAGTGATGCCATAAGAAGACTTTATCATTGAGTTTAACAACAAACTTTCTCACTATTAACTATATGGAGGATTGAAAACACGACTCTGCTTTTGTCTAATGATCTCTGCTGTCATATATAATAGAAAGAAATGAACAAATCAGTGTAAAAACTCATGCAACTGAAACAAGATGTTGAATGATGTTCAAGATTTTAATGTTAAGAAATTCTATTGACAAAGAAATCTGAAAAACAAATTCACTTAAGATCAATAAACGAAGATATGGAACATGACTTTACTAATTATCTCAGAAATGTCATGAAAATTGAGAAGAAAGAATGCTCTTTAGTGTTAGAAGACAAGGATCAAACCTTTACTAATCACCCCAGAATTGTCATGAAAATTGAGAAGAAAGAATGCTCTTTAGAAGACAAGGAGCAAGACTTTACTAATGATCTCAGAAATGTCATGAAAATTGAGAAGAAAGAATGCTCTATAAACTCACAGATACCAGAAAATCACTCTAGTGGCCAAATTGATTTCACAGAAAATATACAGGTAAGACTATTTCTATGTAGTAGTTAGGACTGAATGTAAATTTTTGCAAAGCCTCTGTCTGTCTGGTAAAAAGTTTGAACACATTATTTCCCCACACCCAATCTTGGATCAAGCTGAAAATTTGCACAATTATTTCTTTTACCTGACAAATCAAGAATCTATTTAAAAAATTAACCAATTAGTTAATCAACTATTGGCAATTAATTATTATGTTTGGTACATCAAACAATGGAAATTGTAAATGACTGAAGGGGTGGTATAAGCTGAATTAGTCCCCTTTATAGGTCATCATCTTGGTCTTATTGATCACAACATGAAAAATAGGACGAGACTATAGAAACAATAGATAACTCTACAATCTTTCATGTTCATTGTATTTAAGATTAAAAAGGAATAAAACAATGATGATAAATCTGTGTTTGCTTGGAAGCCTTACAATACTAAACTCATTCATTGGCCTCCTTCAGTGGTAGAACGACTATGGTTCATCTCAAACACTTTTTTATATGGCTGTGGAGCCCTATTTTGGAGAGACACTCCCGTCCACATATATATTGCAGGTCAAGGTGGCTTTCACTTTGGTGGTAGAGGAGCTGGCCATTTTTCCTATGGCACACTTTTCTTCAAGGCCCATGTTTTCTTGCTATCCATAGTTTTCTTTGCCACCATCTCTCTCCAACAAGTGGGGTCTAGGGCTATGTCTTCCCAATGGTCAGTATCAATGTTCAATGATTTTAAATCCGTTTTATCACATTCACGTAACAGAGGTGGGGGCGACCTTGAGCCAGACGCAAGTTGCCCATAGAGAATGATTTTTGGGATGCAATTGTCTTCCATTTGGCGAACATAACCGAGCCAGCACAGTACCCTTCAAGTATTTTTATTTTTTTAGTGGCTTTCAAAGTTCAAGGGTTAATGGTAAATTTTTTTTTCTTATCATTTTACTTCTTTGCTAATAATGGCATAATGTTTGTTATAACTTCTCCAATGAGTACAAGATCTTAAATGTTTTAATTAATGAAAGATAACAATTGTACTTGCCATCTTAAAAAATTTTTTTTGTAAAGGGTACTAGATCTCAAATGGTCATTATAATAGGTACTACATCTCAAAATTTATTTTTAATGGGTACCATATCTCAAATGTTTATTCCAATGGGTACTGGACCAAAAATAATAATTTTTCTAATGGTGTAATATGCTCAAAATATAATGACTGACTAAATGCCGATATTTAGAAGAGTTAGAATGCTGATTCACGGACATGCAAATAGTTTATTACACAACATAAGTAAAATACAGACACAGGTCACAGTCAAAAACATGTTCAACAGAACAACTCAATATCTTATAGACTAAAATTGATTAAATTCTCTTTTGACTATTTTATAACTCTATTTCAATCTCAACTAAAATAAATAACGAACTAGAAATTAACTGAACTATTATTTATTTTGAACTCAAAGTTACTTCAACCAACTTTCATCAACTGACTACTTAATTCAACTTACTTTCAACTTCAACTTTCTCTCTCTCTCTCATTCATACTATCTCTCTGACCTTGGAACTCTACACAACAGTTTACTTTTTGCAAGAAGTGAACACTTCTAACAAAATGGCATTTAAAATAGAATCATGAAATTCTAACCTTAAACTAAGAACAATTGGGTCAGTTACAAATGGGGACTAGATCTCAAAATGTTCTTTCTAATGGGTAAATTAAAGTAATTGAAGCAAAATACCCCTTTTGAGACCTTGCAATCTATGGGGCAGATGATGCAAAGGTCATCTGTTTCTTTGGCCAATGATTAAGGAGAAGGGTGCCATGCGGCCAGGACATGATCTTTACTTTCTGATAACGAGCTAAGTAGACTTTATTTATTTGTTATTAATCAGTTGGTTTCTTAGTCTCTTTTTCTCTCCCGTATGTGTTTTTTTGTTACTGTAAAGATTGTAAAGACCAGATTAGAGACGAATAGTAATTAAAATACAAACTTATGTTTTGAGACGAGACAGTAGTGATTTGATTGTTATGACCTGTCTCTTTCATACTATATTCTTTTAAGCCATTATTTTGTTATTAAGATGAGACTGTAGTGTGCCTCAGTGATAGCAGTCTTTTGATTGTTTTGACCTGAACCTGTCCTACTATTTTTATTTTTTCATTATTTTATTTTATTTTGTTGGCCTTTATTTCTGTATTTCATTAGGGTTAGGGTTTCTTAACAAACTCATTATTAGTTGTAGCTGAAACTTGATTATTATTATTTGTATGTCTCAGTACATTGTATATCAGAGAAAAGGAGCAAAAATAGTATAACGACAAAAACTAAAAGGCAGGCAACCCAAGAGCAGACGACAAATACAATGGCTTGATTATTTAAACTCCTTAGAGGCAGATTTACAGCTGCTAAGAGTTTGGACATGGAGACAAAAAGCTCAAGATCTGAATGGTAAAATGTGTTGAAGCAGGCCAGAACCCTCAATGGACTGTAGTACCTCTGGGATGGATGGATTATCTTGCTTGGAGGACCAAACAGACTTATTGATCAATAGTTTTGGCATTGTTTCAAGTTTTTTTCTATTGGGCAGTGGAAACATTAAAGATTTGGTCTATTCTTTTGGGCATGTTTTTTCTTGCCATATTATCAAGAATATTGTCAGCCACTGTGCTTGAAAGTTCTTAAGTTATTTTAAGAGTTCTCTCCACTTCTGACTGGCATTGTAGCCTCTCTGAGGTCTCTTATGTCCCAGGTTGTTTTTTTTAATTAGACTATCTCTTGATAATACTGATCTTTACAATATTATACTCTGTGCTCCTTCTAACAACATACACTATTCTGTCCACCTTCTAACAACCTACAATATTCTGTTCACATTCTAATAACCTACAATATTCTGTCCATTCTAACAACATACATTATTCTGTCCATTCTAATAACCTACAATATTCTGTTCACATTCTAATAACCTACAATATTCTGTCCATTCTAATAACCTACAATATTCTGTCCATTCTAATAACCTACAATATTCTGTCCACCTACCAAGCAAATCTTCTTCAGCCAGAAGAGATGCATCATTGTTTTCTATTACTGTGGTTCTAGCTTGCCTTGTATTGTTAGTGTTTTAGTGTTTGATAAGCTTTCTTGCAGTTGTCATCTATCAT
This sequence comes from Biomphalaria sudanica, assembly GCA_036873155.1. Classification (NCBI taxonomy): domain Eukaryota; kingdom Metazoa; phylum Mollusca; class Gastropoda; family Planorbidae; genus Biomphalaria; species Biomphalaria sudanica. Next base: position 89,105 of record JAZGLO010000245.1, on the reverse strand, counting down.
TTTTCTTTAGCAGATCTTCATTTTCTGTCTTTATTGGTTGAGCTCCTTTCTTTTTTAATAGAATTAAAAAAAGTGTTTTTAAGCTTTGTCCCTTCAACATCTCACATCCATCATTTAATAAACTGATTGCTGTAGGAAATATTGGATTGAAAAAATTTCAAAAATTTTTTCTGCAGGAAAAATTGGATAGAAAAATATTTCAAAGTTATTTTTATGTGTTTTTATTTTCTCTTTGTTGATATTTCTGATTGTGGAAATTCTATTTCAGCATTTATAATATAAGCCAGTTCTCTTGATGCCAGGATAATATTAGATTTTTGTAGGAGATATGTGTATATAAAATAATTTAGAACTATTCCATTGCTGATAAATTATTACTTACGGTGTGTAACGATCTACTAACTGTTAATTTGATTTAATATATTATGCCATATATTGACGAAGCCATCCACGTCACATTCAGCAAATGTCGCTTTCGTCTTCTCCTCCAGTTGACCTTTACCTGGTTGCACTGACATTGTGATTGCATCGCCATCCACGTTGCACTCAGGAAACGTTGCTTTCTTCAACTTCTCCAGTCGGCCTTCATCTTGTTGCAGTGATGTGGTGGTTGCATCCCCATGCACTTTCAGACTTTGGACTTAGCAAATGTCGCCTTCTTCTGTCATTCACTACTGAGGGCAGCGTGAAGCCCCTTGACTCCAACACATTCGCTCTTATATAGGGTTCCTACAGGCCTTCTAGAACTGGATGGAATGACACTTGACCTCTCAGGTTGATCACATTCGCTGTGACTTGTGTGCCTAATATTTACAACACAGGTCCTTGTTGAATCAGGCACGACATGGCCTAAATTGTACCGATGTGCCCAAAATCACAAAATCACAAAACCTTGTTGAACTGGCGTGTACTGTAACTTGTCACGGCTGACCGCTTGTCTAGCACTGGCCTGGGGTGCTTTGCATAGTCTAAAAATCACACAGCACTACCCCCATTGGTGTCACCACCAGGTTTATAACAATACTATACGTCATAACACTCATATTACAATAATATTACATTACTAAATTAACATTTTGTTAACATTACTTTTTTATTTTATATTGCAGACTAAAGGGATTAATGTGAATCAAAATATGTATGATAGAAATACTCCTAACATGGTAAAGTATTCTGGAAGCTTTGAAGATTATGGACAACATCGTTTAAATGATTGTAGAACCCATCATATGGTTTATGCAGTGAAAAAATCCAACACATTTCATAAATGTACAGAAATATTCTCTACTTCATCAATCTTAAAGGGCCATGAATTAATTAATTCATCTATGAAAACATTTAGAAGTGAAATGCTTCAAAATAAATTTAATAAAAAGCCCCAAAAAGAATTATGTCAAGCAGCAAACCTTGTCAAACAAAAATCAATTCTTTCAGTGCAAAAAAAATTTAAGTGTGACTTGTGTCAAAAAGAAATGTCAAAGTCACACTTAACAATTCACTTGAAAAGTCATATTGGAAAAAAATTATTTCAATGCCTCATTTGTCAAAAAGAATTCATGCAGTACTCCAGCTTTAAATGCCATGAGACTATTCATTCTGTTAAAAAGCCATTTAAATGTCAATTTTGTCAAAAGGAATTCAGTCATCGTTCAAAGTTCAAAGGTCATGAGACTATTCATTCCGGGCAAAAGCCATTTAGATGTAACATTTGTCGAAAAGAGTTCCGTCTGTCCATCAGTTTAAAATACCATAAGATGATTCATTCTGGGAAAAAGCTTTTTAAGTGTGACATGTGTCAGAAACAATTGTATCATAAAAAAGACTTGGAAGTTCACCTGGCTATTCATTGTGTAATTAAACTATTTCAATGTAACATTTTTGGTAAAGGGCTTAATCATTCCTCTGGCTTAACAAGTCATGTAATGATTCATTCTGAGAAAAATGTATTTAAATGTGTAATGTGTCAAAAGACATTTAGTCAATATACATATTTGAAACGTCACATGTTGATTCATTCTGGAGATAAGCCTTATAAATGTAACATTTGTCAAAAGGAATTCAGGCGGACATCAGGATTAACATACCATGACATGATTTGTTCTTCAAAAAAAACATTTAAATGTCAAATTTGTCAAAAGGAATTAGGTCTGAATGGAAACTTAAAACCTCATGAGTTGATTCAGTTTAGAAAAAAGCCATTTAAATGTAACATTTGTCAAAAGGAATTCACTCAGTCCAACAACTTAAAAACCCATGAGATGATGGTTCATTACAAAAAAACAACTTTTAGATGTGAAATTTGTCAAATGAAATTCAGTCAGTCCTCAAATTTAAAACGCCATGGCATGATTCATTCTGGAATAAAGCCATATAAATGTCAATTTTGTCAAAAGGAATTCTGTCAGTCCTCACAGTTAAAAAGACATGAGGTTATTCATATTGGTAAAAAGTTATTTAAATGTGACATTTGTCAGAAAGAGTTTTATCGTATTTCAGACTTAAAATACCATTTAATGTATCATTCTGGGCTAAAGCTATTTAAATGTAACTTTTGTCAAAAAGATTTCTACTTTTCCTGCCATCTAAAAACCCATGAGGTGGTGGTTCATTTAAAAAAAAAGCAATTTAAATGTCAAATTTGTCAAAAAAAATTTGGTCTGAATGGAAACTTAAAACGTCATGAGTTGATTCATTTTAGAAAAAAGCCATTTAAATGTAACATTTGTCAAAAGGAATTCACTCAGTCAAACAACTTAAAAACCCATGAGATGATGGTTCATTACAAAAAAACAACTTTTAGATGTGAAATTTGTCAAATGAAATTCAGTCAGTCCTCAAATTTAAAACGCCATGGCATGATTCATTCTGGAATAAAGCCATATAAATGTCAATTTTGTCAAAAGGAATTCTGTCAGTCCTCACAGTTAAAAAGACATGAGGTTATTCATATTGGTAAAAAGTTATTTAAATGTGACATTTGTCAGAAAGAGTTTTATCGTATTTCAGACTTAAAATACCATTTAATGTATCATTCTGGGCTAAAGCTATTTAAATGTAACTTTTGTCAAAAAGATTTCTACTTTTCCTGCCATCTAAAAACCCATGAGGTGGTGGTTCATTTAAAAAAAAAGCAATTTAAATGTCAAATTTGTCAAAAAAAATTTGGTCTGAATGGAAACTTAAAACGTCATGAGTTGATTCATTTTAGAAAAAAGCCATTTAAATGTAACATTTGTCAAAAGGAATTCACTCAGTCAAACAACTTAAAAACCCATGAGATGATGGTTCATTACAAAAAAACTACTTTTAGATGTGAAATTTGTCAAATGAAATTCAGTCAGTCCTCAAATTTAAAACGCCATGGCATGATTCATTCTGGAATAAAGCCATATAAATGTCAATTTTGTCAAAAGGAATTCTGTCAGTCCTCACAGTTAAAAAGACATGAGGTTATTCATATTGGTAAAAAGTTATTTAAATGTGACATTTGTCAGAAAGAGTTTTATCGTATTTCAGACTTAAAATACCATTTAATGTATCATTCTGGGCTAAAGCTATTTAAATGTAACTTTTGTCAAAAAGATTTCTACTTTTCCTGCCATCTAAAAACCCATGAGGTGGTGGTTCATTTAAAAAAAAAGCAATTTAAATGTCAAATTTGTCAAAAAAAATTTGGTCTGAATGGAAACTTAAAACGTCATGAGTTGATTCATTTTAGAAAAAAGCCATTTAAATGTAACATTTGTCAAAAGGAATTCACTCAGTCAAACAACTTAAAAACCCATGAGATGATGGTTCATTACAAAAAAACTACTTTTAGATGTGAAATTTGTCAAATGAAATTCAGTCAGTTCTCAAATTTAAAACGCCATGGCATGATTCATTCTGGAATAAAGCCATATAAATGTCAATTTTGTCAAAAGGACTTCTGTCAATTCTCACAGTTAAAAAGACATAAGGTTATTCATATTAGTAAAAAGTTATTTAAATGTGACATTTGTCAGAAAGAGTTCTATCATATTTCAAACTTAAAATACCATTTAATGTATCATTCTGGGCTTAAGCTATTTAAATGTAACTTTTGTCAAAAAGATTTTTACTTTTCCTACCATCTAAAAACCCATGAGATGGTGGTTCATTTAAAAAAAAAGCCATTTAAATGTCAAATTTGTCAAAAGAATTTTGGTCTGAAAGGAAACTTAAAACGTCATGAGTTGATTCATTCTAGAAAAAAGCCATTTAAATGTAACATTTGTCAAAAGGAATTCATTCAGACCAACAACTTAAAAACCCATGAGATGATGGTTCATTACAAAAAAAAACAAAAAACTTTTAGATGTGAAATTTAGTCAGTCCTCATTTAAAACGCAATAAAATGATTCATTCTAGAAAAAAAGCCTTTTAAATGTAATATTTGTCCAAAAAAATTCAAACATTCATTTAAAATAAAATTCCTTTTTCTGTTCACAGGGGAACAGCCATTAATAGTTTTTTGTGTGGTCTGTCTGTCCTTAAAAAAACAGTTGGAATTCTGATTTCATGTTGTTTTGCAACTTGCACAGTTTTAACTCTTTCTCTCCTAATTAACTATACCATCGTTGATTTAACCCAATTAAATTAATTTTTGGCAGTATGCATGCATTATCCAATAATTCTATACCAAATGTAACATTTTCTGATTACCAACAAAAATATATATATATCAAATCATTGAATAGGAACAATCTGATTTAAACTTTGTCACATGTAAATTATGAGTAAGTCTGGTGAAAATATACATTTTGGTTTCTTATAGTTATGTTTTTTGTTTGCTGTAATGCACAAATTGTAAGACAAATTTCCATACGGACAATATTATTATATATATATATTCTCATAGGTAACCAATTTGTTTTAAAATGACATGTGAAACTTTTATTTCAAAATAATATTTCTAAACAATATGTAAATATATCATTTTCTATTAATTTTACTATTGGGCTATACCAAGCAACATAAGGGAAATTATTATTCTTTATATATATTTTTTTAAATTTGTATATCTACAATGTTGTTATTTGACAAAATAAAGTCCATCTCTAATAGATACATTACTAATGAACATGTTTTCTGCTGTAAAAACTACTAGTGATTTTGCTATACATTAATTACCCTGTTAAATGAACCTACTTGTTAAATGACTAATGCCTTCAACAGGAACAGAAAGTGGTACACAACTACAAAGACTTCAAAAAAGCTTTTGACAGGGTTTGGCATGGAAGTAATAAAGTTTAACTTGGAGATAAACATATATGTAATCAAAGCCCTGTAATCAACTCTGAACAACCAGCTCCTTTGAACATATTTCTGGAGCATATTATAATGGAGAGACTAACTTTTTTGATTCTTAACCACCTTTTCCAGTTTTTTGTAGACCCCCTGCTTTGCTAATTAATGCATTTTTGAAAAAAAATTTCCAGATTTTTATTTCAAATAGATCGATTTATTAATAAAATTCAAATAAATAAACACATATTAGTTGGTTACTTTGATAATAAAATTTCCATAATGGGATTTAATTTTAAAAGGTTTAATATTTAAAATCCTTGGTTAGTGAGGTCCAGTTTGTTTTTTTATTAGAAGAATGGCAACCTTGCTGAAACCTTTTTCCAGTAGATATGAGATAGGAAAAATAACTTTCTGACGATATTCCGTAATATCTTACAAGTATCTGAAGCCAAGCAGTTCTTCTCGTCATGTTACATCCAGATAAATGGCATTTAAATGCTCCACATAATTCAAAACATCAACTTCCTGACAGTTTGTCAGTTTTAAAATTGTAAATTTACCCCGTCCAATGTTTTGCTTCATTAATTTTAATTTTTACAAGAATTACTGAGACTATATGGACTTCTTTTCTATCAAATTGATGTTATCACCTTTTAGCTGTTTAATAGACTGTGATGCCCAATTGATTACTAATTTGTTTGAAAATTGGATCTTAAGCATCCAAGAATGCCGAAAAAGGTTTTAAATAAGGAAATATTGTCAAGCCTTTCGAAAACCATTGTACATAAGTGTGAAGTGATAAAAGTTCTCGGTAAAAAGGGTAATACTTCGTGGATTTCTGGATTCATAATAAAACAACAAATGCCAAAAAATAATGCTTCATTACCAGGCAAAATTAACTCATCCAGGTTTGTAGAGAACTATGTTGTTTACAACTTTCAATATCAAAACTCATTTTACCAAAGAAATGTATTGTTGCTTACAGGAATTTTTTTTTCAGATCCAGGTTTTTGTAAAAGAGTTTTAAAATTTTTTCAATGTCTGATAAAAGCAATGTTTCGACTATAGTTTGCGGTTTTCCAGATTTTGCTATAACTAAAAAGAAGAGATATTGTTCAAATGTGTCAAAAAACCAAACCAAATCTCATTGGAGAAAATGCAGATCAGGTACTAGCTCTTCTGCCAAAACTGGATTCTACAGCTAGAGCAGTTGGGAAGGGAAAGAGGTAGTACGACATGTTGTATACAGTTGAATGGCCAGACATTAGAAGTTGACTCATTTAAATAGATAGGGTCAAAAAGAGATAAAAATCCGTTTAAGCTTGGCATCCGCTGCCCTGACCAAACTGGAGAATATGAAAGAGTAACATCAACTGTGAAAAACACTGAGGATGAAAGAATTTGAGAGTATATGCTACAGGAAAATGCTGTGTATCAGATACCAGGAAAAGAAGACAAATGAGTTTGTACTTTGACAAGTCAACACTCTGGCTGGCAAGAAGGAAGAACACCACAATAGGCTACTGTGGAGAGATGAAAGCTGAACTGGTTTGGTCATATTTTAAGACACGACTCACTATCAAACGTCATCCTTCAAAGTACAGCGGGGGGAGCTGGACAATGACAAATCTTGATATCCTACTAAGAACAGTTTCTGATAGGGAAAGGTGGTTAGATACGCGAACTGCCACAGCACCCCTTCTACGAAAACCAAAGGACAATGATAATTACATATTATACACCCTTTGTTAGATATGGTATTTGTCAAATTAGTGTCAATTCTATGTGTAGAGAAATATTCATAGCTCTTCATCAATACATACCTTATATCTAGATTAATTTTTATTGACATTTCATGATAAGATAATTTTTATTGGTCCAATCAAATGGAAATTCAGTTTGACTACAATTGACCATTCCAGCATAACTACTGTACAATAACAATGTATATGCAAATACGAACAATTTAACATCCACGCACGAAACACGTACACACTCACACAACTACCAGCACTTTATGAATTAGACCTCTATGTACTTCTCGATGACGACAAATGACCCTGTAACACTCTGACCGAAAGTGGGATAAAGTTTTAAAATCATTCTGTTTTAGTCCTATAATGGAAAGGAGACTACCACTTCATTCAGATCTGATGTAACAGTGGTTTAATGGGTGCAGGTTGTCTTTAAGAATCGTGTTTTGGAAAGGCATCTTTCATGAAAAAGCTCTTCAACTTCAAGAGATGGTAGCTGTGTTCCATTGATATATGATGAGTAGCAAGGTTGGGGCAGGGAGTACCGCAGGTGTGGGGGGAGGGTCGGAATTTTTTGCTTTGATTTTGTTTATTTTAGTTGAGATTTTAATACTAAACCATCAATTTACCCAGCACAGCCAAGGGAGTTTTCAGTTTAAAACCCTCTACCATGGGGTTTTGCGGTTAAATCCTCCTCTTTTATAAAAAAAAAGACAATCCCAATTTAAAATTCTAAGAGCATAGGTAAGGAAGATTTTGATTTTAAAACCTCCTCCTAAATTTACGATAAAACCCCCTGGTCAATATAAATCTAAACCATACACCAGATTGTATGAGCGTAGCCAAAAGGGGTTTTGTGTTAAAAACCCCCCTCCTCCATAAGGCTTTAAATTTAAAACCCCTCCAGATGGTTTTGAGTTTAACCCTCAACCCCCTCCAGCGGGGTTTGAAGCTAAAAAAATACATCTTCAATATAAACAAAAAAGCAAATAACACACTCAAAATTTTATGAGCGTAGCCAAAGGGTTTTTTGAGTTTAAACCCCCCTTCAGATGGTTTTGAGTCCTCCGGATGCCTTTTATAAAAGTTTAAAACCCCTCCAGATGGTTTTGAGTCAACTCTTTAAAATTCTTCCAAAAATCCTGAAATTTTATTTCTGCTTATATGACTTTAAAAACATTGAATTTATTTAGTGAAATATTGATTATTATATGTCGATAGAAAGATAATTGAATGCAGTTTAATTTTATGCCATTGAAAATTTGATATAACTGCTTACTTTGGTTTGGTATTAAATTAATTATGTAATGACATTTTTTTTTCTGAAAAAAAAATCAAAAACATGAAAGACACCATAAATAAAAAAAAACTCAGTATGAAAGTAAATTTAATTCAAACATATTTATTTTGAAGAGAATTCATTTCTCTACAAAGGAAAACAAATTTAATGTAATTTGTAAAGAAAACAAAAAAGTTATTTAACAAAATGTATAATGACATTTTAATGGGGCATAATTAGAAAAAAATGACAATTTAAAAAAAAATTTTTCCAAAGGTAAAATTCATAGAAAATATTACAAAACCAGTTTCATAGAACAAACATATTTAAGTTAGACACATATACAAACTGATAAGTAAAAAACTATGATTGGTGATACTTTAGTAAGCAGTTACTTTTCCCAAGGAAACAGAGATATGTATCACATTCCCCACATTTAATGCTAACTTTTCTTTCCACCCCCAAAGTTTGGTAGCACAATTTACAGTAACGTCTGGTTTGTGAAAATTCTGGTATTATAGAATGGGTAGTATTTTTAGACTGTTTGACATTTGATGCAGTAGGAACACTTTGGTACTTTTCTATTTTTCCTAATTCACATGTTAGTTCTTCTGTAAAATCAAGCTGTAAATAACGGTTAGGTCTTTTGAGCTCTGGTATGTTAGAATGGGTTTTCCTCCATTCTTGAAAAAGAATGTAACTGTTTACTCTAGCAATATCTATAAAATGAAAGAATAGAGTTTTCCAACATTCTTAGTTTTTCTTAAAACATTGTATTTATTAATGAGTTGGTCACTTTTATTCACCCCACCCATATACACATTATACTCCTTGATAATTGAAGGCTGTTTCACTAGTAATTCCTTATATTCTCCATTGATTTTAGTTCTCCTTTTGACAAATTAATAACCATTAGCTGTCATCAAATTTGACATAACAGTTTTGTTATCCCGACATTGAGTTGTCAAAATCTCATCATCCCTAAACCATCGCATATCTCCTCTATTAATGTTTTTACATCTTTTAGAGCATTAGGGAATCCTTTCCTATTTTTTAATATTGTTCCACAAGCACATATACCTTTTAACAATAAATCTTTTAAAAGTTGATAACTAGTGTAAAAATTATCAAAAAATATGACATATGCCTGGTTTATAATACTTTTAGACAAACGCATAACAACATCATAAGCCAAACCAAAACGAGAAGATGGACTGTTGTCTTTGCCAACATAGATCTCAAAGTCATAAGTGTACCTTGTAAGAGAGTCAGCTAGGACCCATATTTTCACCCCCCATTTAGTTGGTTTGTCACGTATGTACTGCCGAAAACCATATCTCCCTTTATTTTGTACCATTCTCTCATCAATGGAAAGATTTTGACCTTTTTTATGAATGTATTCATACAAAAAACGAATTTTACTTAGTTTATCTTGACGATCCTCTGTTTCAAAATTAGATACTTTTAAAAAGGACATGATCTGAAGAAATCTTTTTTTAGCCATAAAGCTTCTTGCCCTTAAACCATTGCAAAGTGATGACCTACACCAATACTTGGAAACAGAGGGTGCTCGAACAATAGACATATACATGAGCAAACCCAAAAAAGTATAAAATTCATCTACAGTTACATCATACCATCTTTTATAGACTGTTGGTTTCGTTGGTCCGAAGTGGGCAGCATATTTATTTGTGTACAACACAAGCATATTGACAAGGTTGACAGTGAAGTACAGCTTGAAGAAATCTGATGGATGTAAAAACTTTCTAACACCAGCCTTTGTCAGAATCTCATCATTCAAATGAACTCCTGGTTCTCTGGCTGGTCTAAATTTTGCTGTTGGGGCTGGTGGTCCTTCATCCACATCATTGTATCCCTTGGGACTGAAAGAATAAACGTAAAATAAATTAATTATTATGCTCTAACAAGTTACTTAGATTATAAATCAATAATTTAATGCTAATTTATTATGTTTGCTTTATATATATATATATATATTTAGATCTAATCTACATTCTATAAAAACATGGTAACAATAACTTTCTAAACTGAGGTTGTAATGTCTATGTCAATGTAAGAATCCAATATAAACAAACCCTTAGCAACCAAATTGGTGTAAAAAAAACAATGATTGAGTGACTATTTTATGTTTGTCATATTGTACAATTATGAAGAAATATTAGCTTACAAAGGCTATAAACCTATTCTAGATAACTTTATTTGGTAATTTCCGCATTAAGATCTTATATTTACCGTTGCTATCACGGCAACCGGCGGCCACTTTTTGCCAGATGGACTTCGTTACTGGTGCAATAATAAAACAAAAAATAAAATTGAGGAAGAAGTTTTTTTGTTTGCTGCCAACTAAAAAATATAATTCTGATAAATAAATATATATATGGGTTAGTAAGTGTAGACCTATTTTATTTAATCAAAACATATACTACATTTTAATATATCTAGAATCTACAGCATTTCTATACATTTTTATGTGTTTTATAGCTCAAGTTTGTTAATAATAAAATGTTTATGTTCTGTCTTTCTCTGGCAATTATTTAATAAAGTTTAAAAAAAATCATCTCATGTTTCTTCTTTTTTTCCCAATTTGCTAATGGTTCAATTAATATTGCGTGTGTGTGTCACCAATGATTTTCCCTATTATCCTATACGTGGACTTTTTTGTTCACATTTTTAAATAATTAATACGGGTATTTGAAAATAAAATATTTTTAAAAAATTTACATACCGATTATCCATTAGCCTAGCCTATCGTGATTAATGCCGGCCCTCCTCCTTTCTCATTCTGGACTTGGGACCAGACTAATGGTGGAGTTACCGGCTTTTAATGACACGACTACGGTACGGTACGACGGTAGAGGAGACAGAGATATATCCAGAAGCGGCCTTAGGGGGTGGCGAGTGGGGAAATTTAGGCACCGGTAAATTAAGCACTTTTTGACAAGGCGGAAAATTAGGCACTCTTAAATAAATTTCCAGTGCCGCGTCTCAGGCGGCCCCACGATACCAGAAATATTTTTATAGAGTTTGTTGAATCATTATTTGCGTCGATTGAAGGCATATAAATCAATATTAGAGGACTGCAGACAAAACCTTACTAGCTAATACTTATATGCAGAACAATTACAATACAGTACGTAATTAATAGTCTAACGGCCAATGGTACGATACCTACGTAAAGTAGCGCTTTAGGATTTTGTAACAAAAATAAGGCGTATAGCATTAGAGCCGAACTAGCTCATTTGGTTCATGAGATATTGTCTAAATACTTTTAATAGTCTACGCTTATGGCTCACGGGCAAAAACAAAGGGGAAGGGGGTATAGGTGGTAGAAACAGACAATCCCAAGAATAGGGAGGGGAGGGAATACAAGTTATCTAACAAAGTTCAGGATGACATCTAGATGTGAGAAGGTGTAGGGAAATCCTTCGGCCAGCTGCGCGTCATTGATGTCCGTCTTTTCTACGCGGTACCTGAGTAGGGGGACACAACCAATGGGGAAACAAATTTACTAAACTAAAAAAAAAAACTCACATGGTTTATTAGTAAAAATGTGAGTGTAGTTAAAGTTTCAAATTATAAATAATTTACTATGCATTTAAAAGAGAAAATTCAACTTGTGATGTAATACTAAAATTGATAAAACTATATGTATCAAATATAAAATTGATAAATCAATTTATTTGGGAATAATAATAGCAAAGGAAAATCTGTCAAGTTATTACACTGAGGAATATTTTCAGAGTTCTTCATAACATAATGAATCAGGCTCCCTTTCACAGACGGCTACTTCCAAACATATTGGGTCTACATGTCGATCATCAACATCAACTTTTTACCGCACCACCCCTATCCTTTCAAAAGTGCGCCTCCCCTTCCAAAAGCACATCTGAAGGGTTAAGGTAGATAGGGAGAAGGCGATTTGCCTATTTTATCGCCAACACTCTCCCATCCGAGTATGTGTCTATCATCATAATCCTTTGCTTTATAGTTGAAGTTGGTGGGGGGGGGGGGGGGGGGGAAGGGGGACTGAAGTGGTAACATTTACTACCCTACACTCAAACTTGACTTTGCGTTTGCTAAGGATTTAGAAGTTGCTGATTTTTTAAAGACTTAAGATTAAATTCGTCCGTTAAGTTTGTTGAAATGTCTTATAATTATCTGCACATTACAAAAATTTTCAACAGAATGATAAATTTCAACAGAATGATAAATTTGATCTACAAATAAATCTAAAAAACTTGAAGTCAAGTCAGAAATCTCTTTAAAATTTCTAAGACTAATGACACAATTATGGTACTTAGTGAACAAGCAAAGAAGATGCTGACAGAGATCTAAAGACTTCTCTATGAACATCAAAAGTTCCATGTATTGACAGTAAAAAGTTCCCTGTAAGCAAGCATTGATGGTCACTTCAAAGCTTGACCTTCATCGACCTACAGCTACACGAGTTCCTGTCTGTTTGCGCAATGCATCTTGCCCTGCTACTGAATGATTCGCACCTGGACGTCATCATTCTCTGGTCAATCTATTGTTTCCCTATCAAAGAATATCTCAAGTTTGTCCGCGTATGTCTGCACCCTCACCCACCTCTTAGCCTCTCCCAGCCCGTGTAAGGGACTCTGGGGTTTAGTTCCTTACTACACACCCCTCCCAGCCCGCGGTTTCTCCATCATCCTCTCCCCCCGCCCGCAGTTTCACCCCCATCCTCTCCCCTCCCCCCGCTCACGCAGTTTCACCCCATTCTCTCCCCCCGCCCGCTCACGCAGTTTCACCCCCATCCTCTCCCCTCCGCCCGCTCACGCAGTTTCACCCCATCCTCTCCCCTCCGCCCGCTCACGCAGTTTCACCCCCATCCTCTCCCCTCCGCCCGCTCACGCAGTTTCACCATCATCCTCCCCCCCCATTTCAGTGACCACATTCCTTTACTCTAGTCTAGATTAGATTAGAGACAGTCATTGTACCTGATATATATCTATCAAAGGAATAAATATTTATGACATTCTTTTCTATAAGGACATAAGCTGTTTATAGCGTGTTCTAGATACTATGCAACAAGCCTCATAACACACAACAATTATTGCATCTTTGTTGAAAAATATTACAAGTTGTCAGCACCTTAAATCTACATACGAAACATTTAAAATGTAGAGTGTTTATCTATACAATAATCCCATCCTATCTATTTAAATTCAATGTTTATATCATAAAAAATCTGTACCTAGATTTACGCTTTTTCGTGTTATTACTGTCATTCTAATTTAAGAATAATAATGTATAACCCCCCCCTTTTTTTTAATACTTCAACCAATATAGCATATATTCCTATTAATTCTATTTGTTTAATTTTCTTTCTCTTCCTAACATGTTTTAGCTCACTGTATTAAAAATCAAGTAGGTTATCCCCCCTTAGAAATATTTCTTTTAGTCTTGATCCAGCAGCTAGACAACGTAATAAAAATCTGGCCTGCACCAATATGGCTGCCTAGAAACGTAAATAATTGACCTAAATGCGGATCATGCCCTTCATTTTATAATTCTAATAGTAATTTCTAGTTATAAAAACATTGTTTTTTTTTTTTTTTTGAGAAGAAACGAATGATTTTCTATTGTAAACAATATAAGGTCTAATAATAGTAATACTTACACAGCATTGCCTCGGTCCCTGGGTGAAGTAAAATCACTCAAATTTTCAATATCTGAGTCAGAATCACTGCTGTCTGGCTCCCAGATATCTTCATCTGAAGATTCATGACTAAAACTTGCGTTATTTTCATCGCTAGACATTTTTATTTGATTTTTACTGGTGTGGTACAGATACAGTACTTTCTCAAAAAGCAAGATGGCGGCGGATGTGACTTTAAAATAGACGCATGTTCATTCGCATTTTTATGGGTTTTATTAATAAAACAATAATTATTAAAAATATTAACCCCCCCCCCCCCCCCCCCCAAAAAAAAAGGAAATTCAATTGAAAAATAAGCCCTAACAGCGTCGATCTTTTAAGATCGATTTTCAAGGGAGAGAACTGGGCATAAGTTAAAAATCCCACTACAGAGGGTTTTGAGGCTGAAAATCCTTATCTTCAATATTATTCTAAAGCAAACAAAAAAAAAAAAAAAATTCGATGAGCGTAGCTAAGGGGGATTTCAATTTGTAAAAAAAACAAACTCCAGAGAGTTTTTAGTTTAAAACCCCCAACAAAAGATTTTGACGATAATACTTCCCTTTTCGATATAAAATCTCAAACAAACTACAGTCACCTTTTTTCTGGGGTGGGGAGGGGGTGGAAAGTTACAAATATCTACCAGTCGATGGGCTCCATTAATAAAGTGCAGTGAATAGTCATCTGCCGAAATTGAAAATACTAAATGTGGCTCCACAAAGATGGCTAAGAAGGATTTTAGAAATTTGGTCTCAATGAAGGAAATCCTATACCGAACTGGGAGTCAACCCCTTATTAAGGTTGTGACAGAGCCTCGCATAAGGTTTGCGGGACACAGAGGCCACTACGAGGAAAGTACAACTTGGCGCCACACTTTCATTGAGGTCTTCACAGCAGGTGAGAAGAGGTTTCAGACATTGCTAGTAACAGATTTTTGTGGAGGCATAATGCCGCCCAATGCGCCGAACGGCGCGGGAGGATCTAAGAAAGTAAGAGTAGCAGATTAGATTTTTGAAATAATACATTTTATAGCAGGATAATGCACTGTAGATACCTCAGAATATGCATTTTGTTGGCGTTCAATACCGGAAATAGTGCTTGGTGGCGGGGCTCCGCCCCGAACACCGCTGATAGAGCTCTCAGCGCTCTCCCAGACCCCCTTGCTGGTCCGAAAGACTAAAGGGTCTGAGTGCAATAAAGATTAATTATGCACACACACACACACACATATATATGTAAATAATCCTGGCTACGCCCATGATTTAGTCTATGTCTTTGTGCCAGTGAAGTATTACCATACCAGCAGGTGATGGCAAAGTTAATTAGACTGCTGATGGTTGCAGTATAGAAAACTTTAATTATTGTTTTGTCGATGTTAAATTTCCTTAGCTTTCTAAGATAAAAGAGTCGTTGGTGAATTATGGTGTAAATGTTTTGACAGTGTTCACTCCATTTCAGTTTGTTGTTTATGGTTGTACCTAGGTAGACCTATATTATTATATTCTTGCACTGGCTCTACGGTTTGGTTATTTATCTGAATTTCTGCAAGATGCAGTGGCGTAGTTATGCGGGTCGCACGAGGCACCAAATGGTGAGGGGCATCAAACTATAATAAGGATAAATTTTCTCAATAAAGTCAACGCATTGTACACACAAGAACAAAGACAAACAACGAGTGTTAGCGACGCCATTGGATGTTCATTATTGGATGAAATGCATAGACATATGTCTATGGTGAAATGTTTAATAGAAATCACTCAGTATTTGGGAGTAGCATCCCTTCCTAGTAACTGTTGTCGTTAGCTAAGATGGCTTCGTAACATATTCAATATTGCTATGATGAGGATGTATCGTGAGTTACCAACTGAAGAGATTTTGAACCGCTATGGGGTCAATCACAGCGTTTCGGACAATTAAAAAATCTTTGAAAAAGAAAAAGCTTCTGAGATTGCCTCATATGATTAAGACATTTATATGATTTAAATTTAAGACAGAGCCTCAGAGCTAGGCCTAGGCTATGTACTAAGACTTTAAGACTAAGTCTTAAACTAAAGTTTAGTTATCTTCTTCTTCTTATCTTATCTTATCTTATATAATACAGACGTTACTTCAAAAAAGAAGATGATTACCTCCTACGCGTCATGCATTTAGTCATGCATATTAACCAATGACTTAAATTCTGCCAAGTCACTGGTTTTTCTGGCTAGCTCAGGCAACCCATTCCATGCTCTAATAGCACTAGGAGTATTTGTACAAATTTGTCCTAGCATATGGGACGAGGAATGTGCCTTTATTTTTGTGTCTTTCAGAGTATTTTATTAAATTGTGTTTTTGTATTTGAAGATTATGGTTCAGTGTTTTATGTATAATTGCTACTTTACTTTTGAGTCTTCTGTCCTGAAGGCTTTCTAAATTTAGTGATTTTACTAATGGTGTTACTCTAGTCAAATGTGAATATTCGTTTGTTATGAATCTCACTGCTCTATTTTGTGTTTGTTCCAGTTTCTTAATGTTTTCTTGAGTTGAGGGTTCCCAAACGGTGGATGCATATTCTATTATTGGCCTAACCAAGGTTAAATAACATTTTAGTTTTATGTTCTTATTTGATTTATAGAAATTTCTTTTAATAAACCCTAATGCTTTGTTGGATTTTTTTTATAGTTTCATCAATATGTGGATTCCATGACAGTTTTTCATTTATTATAACACCTAGATATTTTGCATTTTTAGTCTGTGTTACTGGTTTGCCATGAATAAGATAAGTGGAATTAATTTGTTTTAGTTTTTTTGTTACTCTTAACAACTGACATTTTTCTGGGTGGAAAGACATGCTCCAATTGGATTCCCATTTCTGTAATTCATCTAATTCTCTTTGTAAAATATCTGTGTCTTGTGTTGTTTTAATTGTTCTATATATTATGCAATCGTCTGCAAATAATCTGACTTTTGTTCCTGAAGTAATGCAATTTGGTAAATCATTTATGTAAATTAAAAATAGTAGTGGACCCAAGACTGTTCCTTGAGGTACACCTGAGTTTACTGTTATTGGTGTTGATTTAGAGCCATTTATTATTACAGTTTGTTCTCTCCCTATCAGAAAATCTTTAATCCACTGATGCAGTGGACCATTAATGCCGAAATATTTTAATTTTTTAAGCAAACTATGGTGGTGAACTTTGTCAAAAGCCTTGGAAAAATCTAGTAAGATAGCATCTATTTGTTCACTATTATCTAAACCTTTTGAAAAATCATCAATTAGTCCTATTAGTTGTGTTTCACATGATCTATATTTCCTAAAGCCATGTTGGTATGGGGTGAGGACATTATGTTTGTCTAAGTGGTTTATGATGTTGCTACATCTTATGTGTTCTAGGATTTTACATGTGATGCTGGTAAGTGATACTGGTCTGTAGTTTCCTGGATCAGATTTTTCTCCTTTTTTAAATAGGAGGGTGACATTAGCTTCTTTCCAGTCCTTTGGTACTCTGCCCTGGTTAAGCGATGCCTGAAAGAGTATTTTGAACACTGGGGCTAGCTCATTGCTTAGTTCTTTGAGTAATCTAGCTGGGATACCATCAGGTCCAGACGCTTTATTTGGTTTGGTGTTGGCTAATAGTTTTTGAATTCCATTTTCTTGTATTACTAAATCTTCTATGTTGTCTACTTGGTTCAAATTAAGAAATATGTCTTTGTCTCCTGGGGCTGCGAATGCTGATGCAAAGTATTTGTTTAGGATCTTTGCTTTAGTTTCATTATCATTATGTATTATGTTATGTTCATCTTTTAATGGCGCTATGCCTGTTGTTTCCATTTTCTTAGACTTAATGTATGACCATAGGTTTTTGTTGTTATCTTTAGATATTACATTGTTTATGTATTCACTCTGCAGCTGTCTGCTTACTTTTTGGGTTAGGTGTTTAATTTTTATATACTTTTTGTAAACTCTTTCTGCCTTGGTTTCTTTAAATTTTCTATATAGGTTTTCCTTCTGTTTACAAAGCTTCTTTAGTCTATTATTAAACCAGCATTTATTTATTTTGTTTGATGTGTATTTAGTTGGTATATGATTTTCTATAATGCTTTTAAGATGGTTTTTAATGAAATTCCAGAGGTCATCGACTGGTTGGTTAATGTCTTTTTCTAATAAGAATGTTTGTTGAAAGTTTAGTGCAGCTTGGTGTAGTTGTGTTTGGTTACATTTATTCCAGAGTAAGATTTTTCTTTTGGGTTTTGTATTGGCTACTGCTTTTATCTGACTGTGTATTTTTATGATCTCATGGTCTGATAGACCAGGGATAATATCATAATCAACTACTAATCCAGGTCTGTTGGTTAAGAAGAGATCTAATGTGTTGTTTAATCTAGTTGGCTTTTTAATGATATGATCTAAACTTAGGTTGTGTAAAGTTTCTATGAAAAGCTCATTTATGTCCTTAAGTTTTTGGTGTTTATCTATGGTTAGTGTTTTCCAATTTATATCAGGTAGGTAGTTAAACTTAAACAAACTACGTAAAGTTAAATTAGACTTAAAAATTAGGTTGACTTAGACGAATTAGACTTAGATCTAAAATATATAGATTTATGAAATCTATCTAGATTTTTAGAACTATAAAATAAAGCCTAAGGAAACGGAAAATAATAGAATCATGATTTACTACCTAGTTCTAGTCTAGATCTAGTCTACTTATCTAGACTTAAATTCTAGATTAGTTACTAAGACAAAGCGTTAGTTTAATAACTTAATTTAGAATAATAATTATAATATAATTATAAAAATTATTTTAATACTTTATTAAGTCTTTATTATAAATTTATTAGTTCTAGACTATATTAAATTAATTATTAGCATTGAACTATTAATAATATATAATATATATAGGCCCTATATATATATAATAAATTTATATATATACATGTTTATAGTCTATATTTATATAATATATATTAATATATTATATATGGTTACCAGACACCTATAAAACCAAAGGAGGACAAAGCCTTGCAAAGCAGAACAAAAAAATGACAAAGCAAACTTTAAACAATTCACATTGACTTGTAATAGTTAGAATCTATAATACTAGATCTATATTGACTAGACTCTATATTGATTTGATTAAGGCAATTATAGGATACCAATAAATTTGGGTTGTAATGTAACTTTATTACATATCAAAATTTATTTTTCAGAAATAATCTCCTTTGCAGCATTTCACCATTCTTGCCTAAGTAGCTAAAGTAGGCATGGAACTCTGCAACTCTGTGCTAGAAATTTTCTTCTAATTTGTACTTTGTAAAAATAGCTCTCACTGAGTCAATAAAAAGGCATAGATTATTTCTCTCTTTTGTTCACTTGTGCATTTATCAGCAAAACACTTTCCTGGCAATACAAAAGAAATATCCTAAATTTTGAGGAGCTATGAGAAATAGGTTTCATTAGAACAGCTTGATTTGTCTATATCTATACTGCTGTTAATGAAGAAGCTTATCAAAAAACAAAAATTACCATTAATAATTAATTAATTGGTTAATTTGTTTTATTTATTCATGTTTCGTTAGAGACATTGAATAATTGTGCGAAGTTTCTACTTAATTGAAGAATGGGAAGTGGGAGAAATAACATGTCCAAAAATTGTACTAGACAGATATTGTGACTTGATTACAGCTTTGTAATAATAACATACACAAACAGAAAACACTACTATTAATAGGCTTTACATACATTAATACATGCTGCTCTCTAACCATCCTATAAAAACTCAAGCACATCAAATTTAGTTTATCTAAAACTGGATCAATGATTGAGAAAGGCCTAACAAAGTTAACAAAGGAAAAATGTCCTTGCATTCACTACTCTATGCAATAAAGATCAGACTCAAATACACAATGGCCTTTTAGAAATACTATGGATTACTCTTCCTGAAGTGGCATAGTATCCATGATGCAAAGGGATTCAATGAACCCGGGCCCTCGACCATTATGGGCCCACTGCTTTGGCGTAATGACAATGGCGCAACCGAGTTCATTGCGCTTGGCCCATGACTCTTGACCAGTTCAGGCCCACATGAGAATTTAGAGATGACACCAAACTGAAAAAAAAACACTTTTGTAAGAACCGATAAAAAATAGAATCTAAAAAGCTCCCTCAAAATGTCCTTTAACTTAATACCAAAACTTTATATTCATTTTAAAAGGTGAATACGTGTTTTAAGCTAGAGTCAGTGTACCAGCTGCTTGGATTATGTTAATGTAAGAAACTATTTCCCATCAGGTTTATTGAAATGGTTGATAGCCCTGATCATGCGTTTGAGGTGATTATTGTTGCCAGATTATTATATTCTTTTTTCCCTGTATATTCATAAAACCCTTAATAGTATTACAGGGATGGGAGAGAGATAGAGAGAGTCTAGTTAAGAAAGTATTTATTTGTTCAGAAAAAAAAGGAAAGGGGAGAGGGCCGACAATAACTGTCAGGTCTGTAGGGATGGTCCTGATGGTAATGGATCAAAATTTGTCTTATTGGGGAGGGGGGGCCCACCAAGATATTCTTGAACACGGGCTCACTGGTACCTTGCTACACCACTGCCTTCCAGGGAACAGTCTAATAGTCTGCAAAAATACATCCTGCAAAAAAAATAAACAAACAAACTCTCTGGCCAGAAGATACAGAAAATGATATGTACTGTATACTGTATACACATCTCAACAACTAGAAGACACAAAAAATTCTTTGTTCTGCTATATTGTGAACACTGAGAGATAGAATAGTATGCTAACTATGACAGAGGCATTTTTTAAATTAGATACTTTAAGTCTTACAGAGCAACTAATATGCAACTAATATGCATAGTCAAATGCATTCATGGCATAGCCATTCAATTAGAATAATACCATAACTAGACTCTGTTATTCAGCAGGAAAGTGACATAAAAATAAAAAAAGCAATTGTTAAAAGAAATATTTTTTTAAACAGAAATCTGAATAACAATCTTCTTCATTATCAAATATGGCTATGGATATTCTTGGTCTTATGTAATAAAAATTTAACAATAAACCAAGTATCTAATTTTAATAAATCAGCCACCTGAAAAAATATAGCCTCTCATTATCTATTTTGATTTTATAATAGAATTCAAATTCCATTGACAAAGACTTCTAAAGAACTAACTCACTCAATATTATGATGGAAGGCAAGGTACAAGACTTAACTAATGATCTCAGAAAGGCCATGAAAATTGAGAATATAGAATGGTCAGAGACACCAGAGAACAGCTTCACTCATCAAACCTTTGAATCAATTTTAGCAGATGAAACACAGGTAAGACAAATTTTAATCATATCTCTAATACTTAAAAATTTTTGTTTTAAATGTGTTGCATTGAAGAGTTATTATATGACATTCAAGATTTTAATGCAAAACTCAAATTCTATTGACAAAGAATACAGAAGAAAAAATTAACTGGATATCAATGATGGATGATACGGAACAAGACTTTACTAATGACCTCAGAAATATGATGAAAATTGAGACATTAGAATGGTCACTAGATGCAGAGATGCCAGAAAACAGCTCATGTGGTCAAATCTATGATTTAATTTTAGCAGAAAAAAGACAGGTAAACATTTTTTATAATGGCTAAGACTAAATTAAATTATTTGAAAATGTTTTATTTATTATTTCGTGTTTTTATTTAATTTTTTTACTACTCAAAGTGAGAATATTGTGTTCTATGTTTATATGTAGACATGTTCTTTCTTTGTTTTTTGTTTTCTGTATCATGGGATAGATCTACATTATTCATGTAACATTCAGGAAATAAAGAATTTATCTTTAAAGGAAATATAGTCTCCTGATGTAAGAAACTATAGTAGACTGTAAGAAACTATATTAGACTTAAGTACATTGTTGACAATTATCTATATAGAGAATTGTATCATGGGATATCTTTTTCATGTAATATTCAGGAAAAAAAAAAGAACTTTATTTAAACTGGAGATATAGTCTCTTGATGTATTTTTTTGGGATATTGTCTTGCTTAAAACAGTTTGGTAGAATATAACTTTTACTGTGGAGTATCTTCATACAAAAAAAGAGATGAATAATACTAACAAGATTATAAAGACAGTTTGTGTGGAAACACAAACTCAAAATTGGCCTCGTAAGTGGTCTACCCAGGCAGGTAAAAAGGCAGGTTTCAATATTTTCAGAAAGAATATCAGAATGAAATTCTATCAATGGCAAAGGAAAAAGAAGAATGGAGAAAGAAGGTTGACAGATCTTGTGTGGTGCCCCAACGGTCCAACAGACCAAGGAATAGGAGAAAGTGAGGGAGAAGTTCGATATGAACCTGGCCTAACTAATGTCATATAATGCTTATCTAATTGATCTTCTTGTTCTGTAAAGGGTTAATCTCTTATTCAAAGCCTCAAGAACAAAAAGAAAAACAAAACATTTCCATTAAAAAAAAAATCTCCCCTTCCTTTAGTTCAGTGTTCCACAGCATGGACATGCACTGCAGTTCAGGTGATAATATGAAACTACTTATTAATTGTTGTTTTAAATTATGTTCCACTTATATGCATACTAAATAGATTTTTTCTCTTTTAGAAATAAAAGTAAAAATATTTTTTTTGGTAAATCTAGTAGTCACTATGATAGAACTTACATAACTTAGCAATGCAATTGTAAGAAAATAATTTTTTGACAAAAAATCTAAAACCATTTGTATAAATATGTTAAAAATATTGTAAATTGTCATCTCCCTTACTAAATAGCCTCCCATGTTTGTTACTATTAATAGTGAATAGTTGTAAAAACAGTGTATTTTTATGAAAAAAACTGCTGGAATAGTTGATTTGAAAAAATAAAATTTTTGCTTTTAGATAAGAAAAAAGTAGCCATTGCATCACAACTTTCAATAGTCTAAAATATGATGTCGGATTTTCAATATCTTTTCTAGTTTACAAGATCTAAATGGGGCAGATGGACGGACAGACATTCCACATAAAACTAATAGCGTCTATTCCTCTTTTGGGGGCCATTGATAATGATACATTTGATCTCAAAGTTCATTACTTTTATAGTTGTTGTATTTTTTAAACGAATTAGTGAATGCTGATAGATCGCTCATCATTTGAAACAAAAGCAGAATTTTTGTAAAATGTAATCATAAATTTTCAAGCAGAGTCTATATAATTATTTTTAAATAACTTTCTGTAAAAATATACTATATATATTTCATTTAATAGTTGTCCATTATTCATTCAGCCATTCATACCACTGCATCTGCCTCGTAAGCTCACTCAAGTGTTCAGCTTCCTTAAATTGCTTTTCTAATGATTCTACACTTAATGTAAGCAATTTACCAAAACTACTAATATCAGTCACTGCTTCTGACTTAGTTATGTCTGTTTAAAATAACACATAGCAGAGGACACTATGGACAGATTATCTTCACAGTTGGAAACAAATTGAAATAGGTCTTAACTTGAGGATTAAAACATTCAAAGCTATTCTTGCTATTAAATTCTTACCAATTAGAGCATACTTGCATACACTGCAAATATAAATATCTATATGATAGTACACTTGAAAATATTGGGCTAATGAATAAGTGTGTCTTTTTAAATGTTACATTTCTTCACATCTTTTTTCTTAAACATACATTTACTCTGAAAATGTCTATTTCATGGCAGTGTAAATTGTTCTCTACCTTAAAGTAAGTAGAATACAGTATACCACCAAACTTCAGCTATACACATCAATAAAGTACAAAATAATAAAAACACTTTATAACATTTCAGTGAACACTTCAGGGGTCAGAATATGACATTAAAGTTAGAAAAGTAAGTTCCCCTTTCAGACTTTGTGATTTGTAGGGCTGATGATGTAAATGTCATCTGTTTCTATGGCCCATTGTTAATTAGGGTGTCATTTGGTCAGCAGAATGACTAACTGCCTTTACTTTTCCCCAACTAATGTCAAATAGAGCTCGGTGGACTCAGAGGCGCTCAAAGGTCCTAAAATTTGTTTGACTCTTGTTGTGACTGGGAATTCCTCTAAATAGTTTGCCACTGTGGACTATTTGGCAGGTGAAACCATCATAAAGGTTTTTTATGGTCATTATTATGTCACGTATTACGAATTGAATTCTACTTTTAAATGGCTTGCCTAGGGGAACGTGACAATAGAAAAGGAGTTGTGTCACTTATCTTAAGTCTGAATTTAATCAAAGACTTACAATGAATAACAAAAATAAAAAAATGACACAAGAAATCGGAAGGTAAACTATCAACTTAATGTTTAATCAAATATAAAGTTACAAGAAAGAAACATAAACATTTACTCAATACAGACTTGATGTGTTGACCAAAACCCTTTTACAAAAATGGCATGTAAAAATATTACAATACAAGAGTTTGAAAATGTAATTACAAATACAAGCAAGCAAGGCCTTAAAAAAAAAATTAACTTTCACGATCAAGTGGTATACCACGCACGGGTCACGCAATGTCTCCGCTATTCTGTCTCACGGCTGTCTCCGTATGTCTGTCCGTCAACGTTACGCGAGCGGTCTTATATAATCTACCGCGCGTCGATATCTCGTAATTTCTAGAATAGAAAGTCATCAACACCCAGATCTAGAACGCTCTTCAAAGAGACAGAAGAAAAAAAAACAACACACTCCTTTCAACCAGAGGTACACACACAGGTCAAGGACCGGTCACTGTCTGTGTGGCTTGACTCTTGAAGAATAAAAAAAAAACTTATTACACAAAGGGCAGACAACCTCCCCGTCTCTCGACCGCAACAGGTCAAAGAAAAAAAAACAATGCCTAGATACGTAACACCTCCCTCCTAAAAATAAAAAGTTTACATTTCCACGAAATGGAAATCTTTTTAGAATTACAAAAAATATTTACATTACAGAATGTATTTATCATGATATATATAAAAAAAAATATACATCAAAATACTTTTTACACTCTAGATAAGGCATCGGCGATAACATTTTCGCTGCCTTTTATGTGTTTAAGATCTAGGTTGTACTCTTGTAAAAATAAACTCCACCTGAGAAGTCGTTGGTTCTTGCCAGACATTTTGTGGATAAATGTAAGGGGATTGTGGTCAGTAAATACAACCAGTGGCCATCTGGACCCACTGATATAAAAATCAAAGTGTTGTATAGAAAGAATCAACCCAAGACATTCTTTTTCCACAGTAGAATAATTTCTTTGATGTCTATTAAATTTCTTGGAAAAGAAACAAATAGGGTGCTCTACTTGGAAATTATCTTCTTGGTAAAGGACTGACCCAACACCTGTGTCACTGGCGTCAATAGCTAACCTAAAAGGTTTTCCGAAGTCAGGAGCCATCAAAATGGGGGAGCTAGATAATATCTGCTTGATTTGGTTAAAGGCTTTCTGACATTTATCCGTCCAAGTAAATCGGACGTTCTTTCTCAGGAGGTTTGTTAAAGGACTGGCAATGACAGAAAAATTTTCGCAAAATTTTCTATAATATCCAGACATTCCCAAAAATCTTCGAAGTTGTTTCCGGTCAGCAGGGATAGGGAAAGCTTGGATAGCTTCTACTTTGGCCATTACAGGTTTCACCTGGCCTTGTCCTACAATATGGCCTAAGTATTGGATTGAAGCCTGGCAAAAATCACTCTTACTCAGGTTTACAGTAATTTTTGCATGTAAAAGTTTAGTAAAAAAACAATGCAGTTGTTTACAATGGCTTGAAAAATCTTGGCTAAAAATTACTACATCGTCTATGTATGCGTGGCAATTCTCCATGTCAGCAAGCAGGGCATTTATCATTCTCTGGAAAGTGGCAGGAGCATTCTTCATGCCAAATGGCATCACTTTGTATTGGTACAGACCATCAGGGGTGACAAAGGCGGAGATTTCCTTTGCCCTATCAGTCAGGGGAACCTGCCAATAACCTGAAAGTAGGTATATTTTGGTGATGTACTTAGCGTCACCAATACGATCTATGAGATCGTCTATCCTAGGGATAGGAAACGAATCGGTCTTTGTTACAGCATTTACCTTACGGTAGTCTGTACAAAAACGATAAGTCTTGTCCTGTTTAGGTATCAAGACACATGGGGAGCTCCAGCTACTGGAACTTGGTTCTATGAGGTCATTTTCAAGCATATACTTGATTTCTGACCTAAGTATGGCAAGTTTTTCAGGGTTGACCCTGTAAGGATGCTGCTTGACTGGAGTAGCCTCGCCAACATCTACATCATGCATTATAACATTAGTCTGTTTTGGTACATCAGAAAAAATGTCATTAAATTCATTAATGAGCTTCATGATAACTGGCCTTTCTGTCGAAGACAGATGAGACAGTTTTACATCCAAATTCTGTAATACAAAAGAATTAGGTATTTTGTATTGTCCAAATTTCTCCTTTACAATATCTTCATCAATAGGAGAAACATGGCTATTTGAACAACTTTTGACTGTATTTAAAACACAATTACTCTTCTCTGAGTGATCTGGCCTAGATACATAAGGCTTCAGCATGTTTATATGACATAGCTGAGTCTTTTTCCTACGGTCAGGAGTTTTGATTGTGTAATTGAGGTCACTAATTTTGGTCTCAATTTCATAGGGACCAAAGTATCTGGCTTGCAAGGGTTGACCTGGTATGGGCAAAAATACAAGCACCTTATCCCCGGGAGAAAATTCTCTAACACGGGCCTTTCTATCATACCAGCGTTTCATGCTGGATTGGGTGTTTTGTAAGTTATTTTTGGCCAGAACACAAGCATCATAAAGTCTAGTTTTAAACTTACTTACATAGTCTAAAAGTCCTTCAGTGGCTGTTGGTGACAACAAAGTCTCTTTTATACATTTCAAGGGACCGCGCACCGAATGGCCAAAGACTAAGTCAAAAGGGCTGAATCCCAACGATTCCTGGACGGATTCACGGGTTGCAAACAGCAGCATGTGGATTCCTTCGTCCCAGTCTTTTTCGTGCTCAAAGCAATAGGTTCGGATCATGTTCTTGAGAGTCTGATGGAATCGCTCAAGAGCGCCTTGCGACTCGGCATGATACGCACTTGACATGCAGTGTTTGATGCCCAACTGAGTCATGACTTGCTTGAAAAGATTGGCCGTGAAATTCGTTCCTTGGTCCGATTGGATGGACTTTGGTAGACCAAATAGAGTAAAGAACTTGATTAAGGCCTTCACAATGTTTGATGCTTTTATGTTCCTTAGAGGAATAGCCTCAGGAAAACGAGTTGAAGCACACATAATGGTCAACAGGTATTGGTTGCCAGCTTTTGTCCTTGGGAGAGGACCAACACAGTCAATAAGTACTCTGCTGAAAGGTTCTTCAAAGGCTGGAATCGGCTTCAGAGGAGCAACAGGGATCTTTTGATTTGGCTTGCCAACCATCTGACAGGCATGACAGGATCGGCAGTACTGGATGACATCTTTCTTCAAACGTGGCCAGAAGAAGTGGGACATAATCTTGTGGTATGTCTTGTGGATGCCGAGATGACCTGACATTGGTGTGTCATGAGCCAGATTCATGATGTACGCTCGGTATCTTTCTGGTAACACGATTTGATGGCATATTCTCCATTCTTCTTCGTTGGATGCGTCTGGAGGTTTCCATTTCCTGAAGAGCATATCATCTTGGATGTAGTAGCACGTTGATGCTAGCTCTGCCTCTTGTGATGTCATTGCGGTTTCTCGGAGTTTGGCGAGCTCTGGATCCTTCTTTTGGTCCTCAATCAACTGTTTTCGAGTTGATGCCGGCTTTTCAGAATTTGGCGTTGGTTCTTCTTCAAGAGAAGCAAAGAATGTGGTGCTCAAGTCCACATCATCGTGGTTACTGTTGGCTTTGATGACGTTCTCTTCTTGAGATGCTTTCAACCTCATTGCCCTTGTTACTGCACACGCTGGATATAACTCTAGGTCTTCCTCGGGTGTGGCAGATAAGTCGGGTGTTTGAGTGACGATGGGTTCGGCTATCACCTTTCCACCTGCTAAGTCATTGCCTAACAGCAATGAGATGCCTTCCAATGGTAATGTTGGTCGGACACCTACAACAACCGGTCCAGTAATAAGATTTGACTTTATGTCGATTAGATGTAGAGGCACATCTATACATCCAAGCTCTACGCCTCGTAACAGGATGCTCTTCCCAGTCGATGATGATTTAGACAAGGGCAAGATACCCTCTAAAAGTAACGATTGTGAGGCACCTGTGTCTCTCAAAATGGTGATAGGTCGTAGACTTGTAGAATCACCGGGTAGTGATACGAATCCTTCCGAAATGAAAGGCTTAAAATCCTCTAATAAA
Source organism: Biomphalaria sudanica (assembly GCA_036873155.1). Classification (NCBI taxonomy): domain Eukaryota; kingdom Metazoa; phylum Mollusca; class Gastropoda; family Planorbidae; genus Biomphalaria; species Biomphalaria sudanica. Next base: position 60,792 of record JAZGLO010000245.1, on the reverse strand, counting down.
ACATCAATTTTGGTTGATGCAGACTGGACTTGGGTCGAACTCTCGCTGGAGTCATTGACATCTTTAGGAGACGCAGTGGAGAAACTCTTTCTTGAGTCAGTAGAACATCTTGTGGATGTATTTGGAGAACTCTTGATGGAGTCATTGGAACATCGGGGTGATGTCTTATGGGAACTCTGGATAGAGTCATGGGAACATCGGGATGATGTATTATGGGAACTCTTGATGGAGTCATGGGAACATCGGAATGATGTATTATGGGAACTCTGGATAGAGTCATTGGAACATCGGGATGATGTATTATGGGAACTCTTGATGGAGTCATGGGAACATCGGAATGATGTATTATGGGAACTCTGGATAGAGTCATTGGAACATCGGGGTGATGTATTTGAAAAACTCTTATTTGAGTCATTGGAACATCGGCTTGATGTATTTGAAAAACTCTTGTTTGAGTCATTGGAACATCGGCTTGATGTATTTGAAAAACTCTTGTTTGAGTCATTGGAACATCGGCTTGATGTATTTGAAAAACTCTTGTTTGAGTCATTGGAACATCGGCTTGATGTATTTGAAAAACTCTTGTTTGAGTCATTGGAACATCGTAAAGATGAATTTGAAGAACTCACTGTTGAGTCATTTGAACACCGTGGAGACATTTTCGGAGAGTCTTGTACAGTCAATACATTTGAAACAGGTGGTGTCGAGGTATTCTTGATATGACTTGAGGATGAGGGAGTAAACCTCGACGACCACTGTACTGTGCAAGCGCTGACTTTTGAAGGAGCTTTTTCGTTTCTCTTCCTCAATTTCCAGCAATCGTCAATTTTATGGCCTTCTCGTTTGCAGTAGGAACAAGTAGCTTTACTTGTAGTAGGTTTTCTGTCGTTTGTACTGCTGTTCTTGATGGAGTTGCTAGCAGTGGACTCAGGCTGTTTGACTTGTTTTGGCTTGACATCCGTCGTATACTTGGCAAATTGATGTGATATTATATAATCGTCTGCCAACACTGCAGCCTTGTGCACATCTTCCTCGCCACGATCAGCTATATGCGTACGGACGTCCAGCCGCACACAACTCTTGAACTCTTCCATCAGCATTAGGTTCTTGAATTTTTCAAAGTCGGTGCCGATTTCCCTGGAAGTGAGCCATTTCTCAAAGCGTCGCTCCTTTTCCCGCAGGAATTCTACATGGGTTTGGCCATCCGATTTGCGACAATCCCTGAACTGCTTTCGGTAAGCTTCCGGAACAAGTTCATATGCCTTAAGAATTAAGGCCTTAACAACATTATAATCTTTTTGTTGTTCAATGGTCAAAGAACAAAATACCTCTGCAGCTCTACCAGTCAAAACTGTTTGCAGCAAAGTGGGCCACAAAGTTTCAGGTACATTAAAATTTTTCACAGCAAGTTCAAATTGTGGAAAATAATTGTCAATTGTGGCTTCATTAAAGCGTGGAATTATTTTCAAAAATTTTGTTGCTTCAGCAGTATGACTGGCAGGGGAAGAATCTGGTCTTTCATTAGCAGCTAACTCTAATTTTTTTAACTCTATTTGTAATTTCATTTCCATTTCTTTCTGCTCTCTAGCCGCTGCAAGCTCTAATTCTTTTTGTGCGGCCTGTTGTTTAATTTCCTTCTCTTTTAAAGCTAGCTGGGCTTCTATTTCCATTTGTTTTAATTTTATCTGAAGTTCTAAATCTGATTTACCCTCATCGGGTCTAAGGGTTTCTAAAAGGTCTTCAGAAAACACTTCCTCGTCTACATAATGGATTACAATGTTATCTCTGATTTCTTGTTTAAGGGCATTTGATTTTATTTTTAACCCTAAATGTTTAGAAATAAGGACCAGTTCCTTCCTAGTAAAAGCATCAAGCTCTTCCACAGAGGGATTTGCAAGAAAAACCTGAATATCCATGACTAACTAGCAAACGATCAAGCAAAAATATGTATACAATGTAAATATACAGTACAAAATCAGTACAACAAAAAAACCTTAAGAGAGTTTGGTCAATACTATTGATACTTTTCTTCCGACTTTTTGAACCAAAAAAAAATTTGTTAAAGTCAACTTCGCCTTTACAAAATTACTCAAGTAAGACGAAAATAGGTTCAGAAAAATATCCGGGACGAAAGCCCTCAAACTTCTTTTGTCACGTATTACGAATTGAATTCTACTTTTAAATGGCTTGCCTAGGGGAACGTGACAATAGAAAAGGAGTTGTGTCACTTATCTTAAGTCTGAATTTAATCAAAGACTTACAATGAATAACAAAAATAAAAAAATGACACAAGAAATCGGAAGGTAAACTATCAACTTAATATTTAATCAAATATAAAGTTACAAGAAAGAAACATAAACATTTACTCAATACAGACTTGATGTGTTGACCAAAACCCTTTTACAAAAATGGCATGTAAAAATATTACAATACAAGAGTTTGAAAATGTAATTACAAATACAAGCAAGCAAGGCCTTAAAAAAAAAATTAACTTACACGATCAAGTGGTATACCACGCACGGGTCACGCAATGTCTCCGCTATTCTGTCTCACGGCTGTCTCCGTATGTCTGTCCGTCAACGTTACGCGAGCGGTCTTATATAATCTACCGCGCGTCGATATCTCGTAATTTCTAGAATAGAAAGTCATCAACACCCAGATCTAGAACGCTCTTCAAAGAGACAGAAGAAAAAAAAACAACACACTCCTTTCAACCAGAGGTACACACACAGGTCAAGGACCGGTCACTGTCTGTGTGGCTTGACTCTTGAAGAATAAAAAAAAAACTTATTACACAAAGGGCAGACAACCTCCCCGTCTCTCGACCGCAACAGGTCAAAGAAAAAAAAAACAATGCCTAGATACGTAACAATTACTTTATTTGGGATAATGTCTCATTACTGTCCAGATAGATTCTCTGTTGATACCATCAAATGACTTTTCAAAGTCGACAAATGTTACATAAAGAGAAGAATGCCATTTGACACATTGTTCTACAATTATTCTGAGTGTTGCCATTTGCTAATTTTCTGAATCCTGCTTGTTCTTCCCTTAGGTATTCATATTATGCTCCCTTTATTCTGTTAAGCAGGATTCTGACAACAAAGTGATGCCGCACCATTTCTCACATTTTGATAGATCTCCACTCTTTGTTAGTTTTATCAGTAGGCTTATTTTCCACTCATTAGGAGGTGTTTCTTTGAACCAAATTTTGTTGAATAAATTGTATCGTTGTTCAACCATTTTACTCCTTCCTTCTTTTAGGAGTTTGGGTGGTATGTTGTCTGTCTTTGTCTTCATTTGTCTGAGTGCATTCCGTATTTCTTCCTTTGTTATTCCTTCCTTTTTTATGTCTAGTGTTGATCCTAAATTTAGATCCAGTGGATTTAGTGGCTTGGGTCTATGAGCACTTCTTGAAAATATTCTTAACGATTTTCAAGCTGTTCTTTTATGGGATAAAGTAGTTTTCCATGTTGTCTCAAACATAATGATATAACATTTTTTAACTTGGAAACAAATTTAGCTCAAATTATTCTTTCTGAAACTGGTTCCCATTCCAAGAGACTTTTAAATGCTTCCTTGTTTGGAAGAAGTGCTACACCATTTTCTTGGAAATCTTTTTCCTTTCCAGAGAACAGAAAAGTTTCTCCTGATTGCAGTCTCGTTTCTCCAAAAGTGTTCCATTGAACTTCACTCATTCCTAAGATATGTAGTTTGTAGTTGGCCATTTCCTTGGCAATTTGTGCACAACTACCTGGTTCCAGCAAAGTACGGACATTCCATGTTCCCAATTTAAATGATGCCTTCCAAATAAGGGATTGTTTTTTTTCATTGGTTTAAGTAGAGTGGTTGGCCATAAAGGATTCTTTACACTTTCTCTGCACAGCTTCATAAGTCTCCTTGTGGAGCTCTACTCTCACCTCTGACTATGTTTAATGCTTGTGTTTTTGCTATGGTTTCTGTAACAGTATTTTTTGTTCATGGACAGGGCCTATCACACAACCCCTATGTCCTGGGAGGATGCATCTTTTGGCTGGCCCCTTTCTAAACAGACCTGCCTAGCTTGGTAGTACCTGCAAGGAGTGATGAGCTCCAGCAGACATATCTCTGAGGGTCATTTAGGCATGCAATCTAGGACACTGCCACAAGGTATGTGCATCAGGTGCCAGCAATCAGAAATACTGTTTAATTAATGTTAAGCCATTTAATAATAATAATAATAAAAATCTTTATTGTCCATAAGGAAATTTGTCTTACAATTTGTGCATTACAGCAAACAAAACATTATAACTATAAAAAAAACAAATTGTACATTCACACTTGACTCACTCATAATTTACATGTGAAAAGTTTATCTAGTTGTTTTAAGAATACAATATATAAGCATCTTATAAGCTTAATTCAGACTACTGTACTTCAAAATAATTTTTAACAGGAAAATAATTTTACCTGCAGCTATTTAAGAAAATGTTGATAGATGAAACTGGGTATAAATCTAACAACGAATCTAAATGTCCTGAGCAGTGCTGAGGGATGTTAAAGGGCTTGGTGGCTATATGTTGTGTCTGCATTCAGGCCACAAACTAGGGAAAAGTCAAGATGGCTATTATGCTGGTCAGTACACCCTCAAGAAGTGCCTACCTCATTACATTTAGCATCTTGAAACATTTGAGAAACTAAGCTATAGATGCATTAAAAATGCATTATTAGCATTCACTATAACTCAATGTATTATTTTATTTAACAGTGTAAATAAGTGCATGTTTCACTAGTTGTAAATACTCTCCCCTTGGTAAGAAAATATTGTAATGTCTCTGATGTCATCAAGAATTTGATTAGTAATTAATTTGTATTACAATTAAAAATGTTATTTTATTGTTTAGTTTACTAACACTCTACCTTAGCCTAGTTAAATACCACAATGTTTTGTCACTTCTAGTCCACTACACAAATGAATCCTGACCACTATGCATTTTACTTGTAAATGCCCTAGCAATGTTAGTACCATTAGTTTATATCTGTTACCCATGAGTGAAAATTGGAATCTGGACCTCCAACAAAAAGCATACTATTTGAACTTTTTTTATGACCAGGCTATGCATAACATTAGTCTAGTTTCCTTTATATCCAGCAAGGATGTACTGTCTAGTCATATTTGATTTGCACTTCAGGCATTGCTGATAGTAACGAGTTATAACCCTAATATTTCTATTCTCTTCAGTAATGCAGGAAGTATATGTTTAGGTTTCAATAGTTGTTTTTTTTTAATGTGTTGCTTAAAATGAAACCAAATAAATTATACAGACCTTTAAAGTCATGTAATTTTTGTTTGATGTGATATGTGGTTGATAGATATCTAAGGTTTTTAGAAGTAAAGCAAGAGTGTAAAGAGCTTTTACTTATAGCAACAATTTATCTATTGTGCCCATGAGCAGGAGATGCTGCCTTCTTGTACTATAATTGATTTCAGTTACCATTACTCAATCTTTATACTAATGTAATTTGAACTTTTTAAAATCTTTTTTTTTTATTCAGTGCTTTAGGTACAAAAATTAATAACTAAGTTATTGATATGAAAATAGATTTTATTTTATTTTTTTCTTTTTCTCTATTAATTAACTTATAAAAATTTGAAGTCATATACTTTTTATGGCTATTGTATTAGATTAAATTATTAACATATTGTTTCTGTAAGCTTAATTTTTTTAATGTTCACTCTACAGCAAGATATAGCGAAACAGAAGAAAGAATTGACTTTAAACCAAGATATGCTTGCTGGAAACACTCCTAACAAAGATATGCTTGCCGGAAACACTCTTAACAAAGATATGCTTGCTGGAAACACTCTTAACAAAGATATGCTTGCTAGAAACACTCCTAGCAAAGATATGCTTGCTGGAAACATTCCTAACAAAGATATGTTTACTGAAAACACTCCTAACAAAGATATGCTTACTGAAAACACTCCTAGCAAAGATATGCTCGCTGGAAACACTCCTAACAAAGATATGCTTGCTGGAAACACTACTAGCAAAGATATGCTTGCTGGAAACACTCCTAGCAAAGAATTGTTTGCAGGAAACACTCTTAACAAACATACATTTTGTGGAAACACTCCTAACAAAGATATGCTTGCTGGAAACTTTATATACCATTGCAATGATTATAGATTAAAGAACATTAAATGTCTACATGCTATTAGAAAAACATTTAAGTGTGATCTTTGTCAAAAAAAAATGTTAAAAACATTTTCCTTAAAAATTCACCTTGCAAATCATTGTGGCATAAAACTATTCAAATGTCAAATTTGTCAGAAAGAGTACAATCACTCTAGTAGCTTAAAATGCCATGAGATGACACATTTTAGAGAAAAGTCATTTAAGTGTTACTTTTGTCTGAAAGAATTCACTGAACTTTCAAAGTTAAAATGCCATGAGATGATTCATTCTAGTAAAAAGCCACTTAAATGCAACATTGGTCAAAAGGAATTTCTTTACTCTTCAAGCATCAAAGGCCACGAAATGACTCGTTGCACAGAAAAATCATTTAGATGTACAATTTGTCAGAAAGAATTCATTCAGTACTTATACTTAAAATGCCATGAAAAGATTCATTTTGAAAAAAAACTTTTCAAGTGTGACATGTGTCAAAAACAAATGAAGAGTAAATCAAGCTTAAAAACTCACCTGGCAATTCATTGTGGGATAAAACTATTCAAATGTAATAAATGTCAGAAAAGATTTGGTCGTGCCTCAACTTTAAAAAGACATGAGCTAATTCATTCTGGCAAAAAGTCATTTAAATGCAACTTTTGTCAGAAAGAATTCAATCAACTATTAAACTTAAAAACCCATATGAGGACTCATACTGGGAAAAAAATATTTGAATGTGACATTTGTCTGAAAGAATTTAGTCATCTTTCAAGTTTAAAACGTCATAAGATGATTCATCCATTTTTTAAAAAGCCATTTAAATGTAACTTTTGTAAGAAAGAATTTATCGATTCTTCAGAATTTATGCACCATGAGTTGATTCATTCTGAGAAAAAGAAAAAAAAATTTCAATGTAAAATTTGTCAGAAAGTATTCAATGACCAATCCAATTTCAGACGCCATGAGAAGATTCATTCTGGGGAAAAAAAATTTAAATGTAACTTTTGTGAGAAATTATTCATTGATTCTTCAAAATTAAAGCAGCATTTGAAGATTCATTTTAATAAAAAGTCATTTAAATGTAACTTTTGTCAGAAAGAATTCAATCAACCATCAAACTTAAAAACCCATATGAGGATTCATACTGGGAAAAAAATATTTGAATGTGACTTTTGTCTGAAAGAATTTAGTCGTCTTTCAGACTTAAAACGTCATAAAATGATTCATTGTGATATAAAACAATTTCAATGTAAAATTTGTCAAAAAGAATTCAATGACTCATCAAATTTCAGACGCCATCAGATGAGAAAAAGTCATTTCAATGTAACATTTGTAAGAAAGAATTTATCAATTCTTCAAAATTAATAGGCCATGAGAAGATTCATTCTGATAAAAAGCAATTTCAATGTAAAATTTGTCAGAAAGAATTCAATGACTTATCCAATTCCATGAGATGATTCACTTTGTGAAAAAGCCATTTAACTGTCCAATTTGTTGGAAAGAATTCATTCATCTCACAAGCTTAAAACACGATGAGAAGATTCATTTAAAGAAAAAGTCATTTGAATGTAACTTTTGTCAGAAAGAGTTTCTTTATTCCTCAAGTTTAAAGCGCCATGAGATTATTCATTCTGGTAAAAAAAAATATTTAAATGTAGCTTTTGTGAGAAAAGAATTGAATCATCTGTCTTAAAACTCCTTGAAGTTAAATATTTCTATATCTCATTTTTTTAGAAAGAGTTAAGTCATTTCTCAGGCCTTGTATGTCAAAAGATTCATTCTTAGAAAAATTGACTTAATTATCATATCTTATCTTATATTATACAGATGAAGATGATTACGTCCTACATGTCATGCATCTAATCATGCATGTTAATTGTAAGAATTGGCTCACATGATTACTTTAAATCATTAACCTTAAAACCATGTGATTTAATCTTGTAAATGTCAAATGGTACTAGGTTTAATTGTCAAGCTACCAGTACTGACATTTAGATATTAGGCTATATTTGACTTCTTAAACACCTGAATGTCTAGTAACAAAACAGGAATTTGAAAATGTTCCATTTGTTGGTAGCCAGTATTAATTGTTCTGCATCTTTCTATGCAAATTTGATGTTGACATATAATAAGAGTTGTCATTGAGGTAGAAGATTAAGAGGAGTGGTTGTCTGAAGGAATTGATCATTCATAATGAAATATTCTGTATAAGTTTTATTTGTCTCAGTCATTGATTCATAATAAAAAATTCTGTAACAGACTTGATCGTCTAAGCCAGTGTTTCCCAAAACTTTGATTTACGTTAACCCCTTTTATAGTTTGAATAACAATGAGTACCTCTCGACCCAAAAAATGGATTGATTTATTCTTCAAATCTAAAAGAACACCAGTTTTGAGTTTGTAAAAAAAAAGATATACCGGTAATCAAAAAATAAAGGAAGTGAGTTGGAATTCATTAATATTTTATTGTAATTTATTAACTTAATGAACAAAAAGATGGGTATTTTAAAAAATCAGCATAGTTAATGAGGTGAAATGTGTACCCCCTCCAAACTCTTCCCATACCCCCAGTTCCCATACCTCTGGGAGTACAAGTACCACACTTTGACAAACACTATGATCTAGGCCATTAATTCATAATAAAATATTCTGTAAAAATCTTGTTTGTCTAAAGTAGTCTAAACCAATAATTCATAATGCAATTTACAGTAAAAGTCTTCGATTGAATTTTTAAAAATGAATTGACATTTTTACTGCAACGTCATTATAATGGATTTTTTTTTACCTTTTCCCGGACTTTTTTTTTTTTTTAAGCATTTTCAATTGTCATACTATGATTTGATTTTCTTTGTGAAAACCAGATTTATAAACACACTTCATGACCAAGGATTTTGCCTAATTTGCTAATCAAAGATGCAGAAACTATCAGGAAAAATTGAACAGATTTCATGAAAATAAGCCACCATGTTTATAAAGAGAATGTTTGGGACTGTTTCTATAGGAAGTAACGTACCGTAGCATTGTGATATTAAAAAAAAAACATAGGCCTAAATATGGCAACATTCTTGGTTTGAGCTGCGAAGAAAAGATAAGACAAGAAAAAGAGTAAGCGGTCAGGACATGCTACAGATTCGAGATGCTCATATTTTGAGTAGTGAAATGAAGCAAATGCCTCAATTTAACGACCTCGAATCTCACGTAACGTTGAATGATTCGGATTTTTAAAGTGACATAACATTATATCTAAATAAACTCAACAACAAACTCCAAGAAAAACAGATTTATTTCGCATGAAATAGCTGTAATACAGCAGGATTTCCAGAAGTTGGTTTAGGAAAAAATGTCCACATTTATATCCCATGAAAGTACTATATCCTCGGATTTCTAATAAAATTGCAATTATTGTTTTGTATTTTTATGTTGCATTTTTATGGGTTTTTGTGTGTGTGTATCTTTTCTATTATATGGCTCGCTAAACGAGTGTCGGAAATTAAAATAGCCCAATTAAACTTTAGGCCTATTACATGTACACATTTTCTCTCAGACTAATATTATAACACCGAATCGAGCCCGAACTTAATATCTGACCAAACCGAACCCGAACTACAATCGTCATCGAACCGAACTCAAACTTATCTGTACGTATTAGAGTATACGATACCTAGCCGACAACCAATTGTTGGCACTTTGGTATGATGGCTGAGACGCTTCGGACAAGGGACGTGAGCGTTGAAGGAGGATGAGTAGACCAGACTGAAAGGATGCGTGGTGGCCTTCAAAGTCCAGTTCCCAGTCGGCCACTGCCCAATTGGTGTTTAGGCTACTTCAGGAAATTTAAAGAGCACTTCGAAACACAGTGTCACCACTGCCCAGTTGGTGTTTACTTCAGGAAGTTTAGAGAACACTACGAAACATGGTGTCACCACTGCCCAGTTGGTGTTTACTTCAGGAAGTTTAGAGAGCACTACGAAACATGGTGTCACCATTGCCCAGTTGGTGTTTACTTCAGGAGGTTTAGAGAGCACTACGAAACATGGTGTCACCACTGCCCAGTTGGTGTTTACTTCAGGAAGTTTAGAGTGCACTACGAAACATGGTGTCACCATTGCCCAGTTGGTGTTTACTTCAGGAAGTTTAGAGAGCACTACGAAACATGGTGTCACCACTGCCTAGTTGGTGTTTACTTCAGGAAGTTTAGAGAACACTACGAAACATGGTGTCACCACTGCCCAGTTGGTGTTTACTTCAGGAAGTTTAGAGAGCACTACGAAACATGGTGTCACCACTGCCTAGTTGGTGTTTACTTCAGGAAGTTTAGAGAGCACTACGAAACATGGTGTCACCACTGCATAAAGGTTTATGAGACAATAAACAACATTATTAATGAATGCCGCATTCTACATCAAGAGGACAATGATATGAGAGAGAGAGAAAGAGATCCGTGTCCGTCAACAGGGTTGTCCTTGTACAGAGATAAGGCGACCCTAAGACTCACTACCAGATTTATTTCACGTGCTCTAAGAAAATAATTCTCAGCATGATTTCTTACTAAAGGGGTTTCTGATAGGCAACCTGTTTTACAGCGAATCAGACTGGTAATTATGTATCTCAACTTCTCGCTTATAGAGGATCCTCCTATTGTTAATTTAAAACCTGAAAAAAAGGTTGTTTTTTTTTACAATTAATACAGACAAATACAAAATGTGATACAATTATACCACCTTCGACGTATTCAACATTAGTTATAAAAATTTGTCTTATATTGGATCCAAAATCAAACTGAAATTATTTGATTAGGTCTAATAGCAAGTGAAATTGAAATGTAGATGTGTCTCAAACAAAAAAAAAACAGGCTTATTAGCCTATTTCCTTCCATTACGCACCTCATGTAGAAAAGTATAAACATTTTCTTTGATTTGTCCCAATTACTGAAACAACTGGAGAAGAACTTTGTGACTTCATAATAAAGAGGGGGGAAGCGTAATAAAATATCTTATAGAGTTTGTATACGATAACGGCGTGATTATGAAAGGAAAAACAAATGGTCTAAATTAATTGATTTAAATTATATCATAAATATAAGGTGTTGTTTTTGTACCGTATTTTGCTCACAGTCTGAACAAGGATTTAAAAAAAAACAACAACAACATATATAGGTCTGTGATCTACATATATAGTTTTTTGTATTTCCTAAAAAAGAAAAAGGGGGACTACTATTTAAAAAAAATATATAAATTCTAACGTACTAATCAGAGCCTGCGAGTGGAAGATAAAGGATCACTGGTGTAACTTACGTTACTTAGCATCGAGGTATGACTAGACAGATGATAGACTAGTCACTAGCTCATCATCTAAATCGGTAAACTAGATGAGTAATCGAAAATCATTATCTAAACTGATGAGTTGACTAAAGTAACAGTTAAAAGTAGCACTCACTGACTCAGTTCACTCATTGACTCATCACTAGTTTGACTAGAGTCTAGAATTAGAATAGTCTAGAACTCTAGATTAGTAGCCATTAGACTTAGAAAGTCTACTAGATTTACAACTTAGTTTAAATTAAAGTTACAAAAGTACTTTATCTTATCTTATATAATACAGACGTTACTTCAAAAAAGAAGATGATTACGTCCTACGCGTCATGCATTTAGTCATGCATATTAACCAATGACTTAAATTCTGCCAAGTCACTGGTTTTTCTGGCTAGCTCAGGCAACCCATTCCATGCTCTAATAGCACTAGGGAAGAAGGAGTATTTGTACAAATTTGTCCTAGCATACTAGCTGTGTTCTTATGGAATTACTATTACCACGCAGGCAGTCTCATACTTCATAGTCAAGATTTTATTTTTAAATATATTGGGTCACTTCATTCCCATATGCCAGGCTATGTGCCTATGCTGAACGTAGTTTTTGTGCTTTCCCCTTCATTGGACCCTGAACACCACTATGTAATTGCTAATAAATTATATCTGTGTTAATAAAAAATTATTTAGATTGTATTAAAAGAAGTAGATTCACCTCTGCAATATGTATTTATAATCTATTGCCTCATATTCTCTCTCTCTCTCTCTCTCTATATATATATATATATATATATATATATAATAAAAATAATAATAAGGCTAGTCTTCGATTCCGAAGACTAAAGAGGAATGCAGTATTTCCAGTGGCTGCGCAGTCCCAGCTGTGACCTACATTTTTTGCCACACCAGGGCAAGCATAACAATTATCCGCAGGCAGTCGATTTAGATTTTCTTTTCGCCGTCTGCGTTTGTCCTCGGCAGCAGATTTTCTTTTGGTCTCAAATGTGTATCCCGCAGCCTTCGTGAGTGACCTCCAGCTGTCTAGTTCTGAGACCGCATGCAACCAGGTGCTCTCTTCTGTTAGCCAAGGAAAGTTGATGCCTAAGCTAGTCTTTGAAGCGTTTCCATGGGGCGCCTCTGTTACGTCAACCACCTTTTATCTCACCAAAAAAGACTGCCTTTGGCATACGTTCGTCTCCCATACGGGACACATGCCATGTATTCTTTCTCTCTCTTTTAATTCCCATCCATGGATTCTCTTCTTGTTTTCATTTTATTGCACCTTAAATCCCCCCCCCCCCTCATAGATGCTTATAATTTTTTCATATGACTCTTTTCCCCACTGTCTGTTTAATAGGTTGTGACACTACACTCTTAGTGAATACCTCACTCTCCTTGCCGCCAGCTCACCTGGCGTGATGACCTGCAGTAGGCATGGTCTCTGGCTTCAAATTAGCAGCACGCACTTTTTAAATTTCATTCATAAATTATATATTCTAGATACCTCAATTTAGGACATGTTTATTCATTGAACAAATCATAGATTTATTAATCCCAATAATATTTCTAATTACGATTTTGCGTGTCCAATGAAGGAGAATGAGTTAAATTCATTATTATTCATTTGAGCACCTCCTATTTTAATTTTCTTTAACAGCTAACAGTATAAATGTGATTAGAATGTCTTTCTAAAGATGAGTGGAAGCTTATTTTGATATGCCCATCAGCCTATGATCAAACGGGCTCATAATATAGCCCTCATCTCTTATATGGGTTTGAATTGCCGGGGGAGGTTAAACCAATAGTTTTACAAACCAATATATATATATATATATATATATATATATGTTTTGATCAATTGCTCCTTTACACTGAAGTATGATAGTTGTAGAAAAGCTTATATCTGACAATATTTTTCTGAGCTCTTGTGGATGCTAAAGATCCAATATTAAAACAAAAAAATTAAGTGGGAATCAGAAATAGTCTATTTAACAGACTTTTAAAATAAATTTAACGAGGTCAACTTGCAGCTACAAAAAGAAGTCATAATCTCAGTGTTTCTTGTGAGGATTAAATTAATGAAGTCTACATTGGACAGGATGAATTTTCCAAATTTATAACAGTCAATTATTATGGAATTGAGAAGTTTTAATATTAAACCTAACTAAATTGAAACCCAAAAATATTGACATTTTATTATCAAAGCTGCCCACCAATAGGCATTTTTTTTTTCCTGTGTTTTCAATTCGTGTCAAAAATATACCGGTAAATTAAATTTATTTTGCTTCATTTTAATTTTAATTTCATAAATGAATATAAATGGTCTAGAAATCAGTGAAAAAACAAATTTGAAGTTGATGAATTTAAAAAAAAAAATGTAGAGCGTCTACCGGAAACTGGAAAACATGGCTAAGGGTCTACGAGACAAAAAAGTTTGGGAACCACTGAATTAGATGATGAAAACATTTTTTAATGCATATTGTCTGAAATGGTTTACAAGGTGTTCGATGTTATAGTCGGGGAAAAAAATTTGTCTGATGAAGTTTACATAAGTCATACCTACTCCATCCCTCTTTGACATCAGATTTTATTTTAACTACCTAAGTTGAAACTGTGCAACAGATTTAATTTTATAGACCAATGGATGACGAGAGTTTATAGATGGTTTCATTTTTTTTCTAGGTCTAGCCAATACAGAGCTTTGATAATTCAAATGTGAAAAATCGCCACGATTCAGCTTAACTTGTTCGATATGGCAGCTTTACTCTAGTTACAGTAAAATATAAGTAAAAAATAATTATTTTTTAAATAGAAATGATAAATAAAATCAAATGTAAACAAAAAAGGCATATAATAAAAAGTTGTAAAAACCTTCAATGAGAACTTGTTCTAAGTTGCTTAGGAAACTTGATCAAGAATTATTTTCTTTCTTACAAGAGAAAACTAAAATGTCATTGTGATGTTCCTCTTTGTAGTCATCATTAATTGCCTATAATTAGTATCATTTAATGATTTCATTTACTTAATATTGTTTTCTTTGTTTCAATCAAGTCATTCAAAATGAAGCTGCTCACACACAACATGCTCACTTCTAATATTATTAAAGGTGTTACAAAAGGATTTCCATTGAAAATAGTGGTAAGTTTCTTTCTTTCTTTTTTTTTTATAGCAATGCTTGAGGCTTCATTGTATTGGAAGTGCATTAAAAGCTACAACAAAGTAAAATCCCCTAATTTATGTCCCTTTTGAGTTGTTTTCCTCTTTGGGTTTCTAACCTACAAGGAAGCTCTGTCAATGATCTCCTTTGCACAAAGATTATGTAATAGTGTTGTTGTTTCTAAACCCTAGACTTAGTTATAGGTCACACTGCTAGATGAGTTCCACTGCTAGAGATGAGTTCCACTGCTAGATGAGTTCCACTGCTAGAGATGAGTTCCACTTCTTGATGAGTTCCACTGCTAGATGAGTTCCTCTGCTAGATGAGTTCCACCGCTAGATGAGTTCCACTGCTAGAGATGAGTTCCTCTGCTAGCTGAGTTCCACTGCTAGATGAGTTCCTCTGCTAGAGATGAGTTCCTCTGCTAGAGATGAGTTCCTCTGCTAGATGAGTTCCACTGCTAGATGAGTTCCACTGCTAGAGATGAGCTCCACTGCTAGATGAGTTCCCATCAGTTTGTGGCATTTTAAGTCTTTAGAGACAATCATTTCCCTTTGCAACTTCTTATGTGACAAAGAATCTAATCTTTGATACATATCTAAGGTCACAGGTTAGGCATTATTATATAATATATATCAAACCCCTGTAAATATTCTAAAAAAGCTAATAATAATCGAATAGTGACTAGTATTAGAATCTGATTAAAATCAAATTTAATACCAGTATTGACAAATTTTGAAAGTAGATATTATTCACTAAAAAAAAGTTTTGGTGGCCATCCAGACTACTTGAACAATTTTGGAAAACAATTATCAAGCCTGAGATCAATCTGAAGTCTTCACACCATGTGCTGTCACCCATTGAATGTGTCTTGACAGTACAGTATGATCAAAAACCAAACACTCGAAATATGTGTTATGTTGGGAAAGTTGATAACATTCAGAACATCAATTACACAATTATTAATAACTCGAAGATATGCTAACAATATATGTACTATCATTATCCTCATGACCTTATGTTCTTCCTATTCATTTCAATTAAATTTTTTAATCAATTAAAATGATTTAATATTTTAAAAAAAAAGAAATACAAAAATAATTGAAGATATGCGATAATGAAAAAAAACTAACTGTAATCACACAAGACATATGGTCGTGTGGTTTGCGCGCTGGACTGTCGTTTGGATTTATAGATGGTCCCGGGTTCAAACCCTGCCCGCTCCCATCCCTCATCGTCCTGCAGGAGGTTTGGACTAGGAAGTAAACTATCTTCAACTCTGAAGGAACATCCGAAACATGTAAAACATTAAACAAAACATTTGATATAGAAAATTTTGTCATTTTGGGTTTTATGTTATTGGAAGACAATGTCTTATTATTTTCACAGCCCAAGAAAGTTGAAATAAAAGAAGTTGACTACAATCCTAACTTCATAGTCAGAACACTCACCAAAGTTGATTGGCCAGCTTTACAGCAGGCAGCCACAGAGGTCAGATTTTTTACTCCTGTCTTGGTTTAAGTTTAATTCTTAAATTATCTTTTTATACTACTTAATACTTTGATCAAAAATTATTTGCCAGCAAATGAACTTTTTGACTGGAAGAATATGTTTCGAAAACAAATTATATCATTTAATCTACTGAATTTTACAAAAATAATTTTCGCTAGATGATTCTAGGGTAAATTCAAAATAATGACAAATTTCTCTAATGAAACTTTTGCTTGCTCTTAGACTGGTCATGGTGAAGATCTTCCTTCAGCGTTGGGTGAAAATATTGAACAGGATGAAGAACTGCTAAAAAAAATACACAATGTCTTATTACAGGTTTGTATTTATATTTAGGGTAAAAATGGAATGATACCAGTGTCAAATCAATAACCATAGCCATTGTCATGTTTGAAAATGTTCTTGTGGAATAAAAATAGACAATCTGACATGCGGCTTAAAATGAAGTTCATTAAAATATCACTTTGTTTTTTAAGGTCATATAAAGACTAGCAGTACACACCAGTTACACCCGTTGATTACTTCGTAGGCTTCATGTTGTTTATTATGGCCGGAACACCCCTTTTTTTCTTTTTTAATTTTTGATAAATGGACCTCATTTTAACGATCAAACAAACATACTTTTTAGCTGGTGAATTAGTGTGACTGTTACAATGAAATTTCATGGCCCGCTCTCTTTCTCTGGAACCCCATATTTTTTTTTACCTGCACATTGTAATTTCTCCCACACAAATTTTTTTCTTGATTTGGAATGACCCACTTCATAATGCGCCCCCGACACATGAGGCTCTCACATTTTGGCCCATTAATTTTATAGCAAATTTTACTTATAAAATACCTCCCTCCACCCCAACCCCTGCCAACAACAAAAAGTTAGTCCTTCGTACACATTTCCATTTCTCTGGGTATTTTTTTCTCTCTAAATATTGTAATCATTTTTTTACCACTTTTGAATGTAGCAAAATGAAATTAGATCTAAATTTATCTTTTCAATGCTATTAGGATTTACTTGTTTTTTTTTTTGACAGTGTTACAAAGTACCACTACTTGCTCTATTTTTCTCTCTTTCTATCTTGCCAAAAAAAAGAAAAAGATTCTAGATAGACTGCAGCCTTTTGGGGGAAATAACAAAAATAAAATACATATGTTCGACAGATCTTGTGGTTTTTCGCGAGTTGCGGCGGTCAGGTTGCATATCTGTCAAAAAGCATTCTTAATGAGCACCTAGAAGGTTAAAAAAACCTGCGTACGGAATTTGATGTAGATATGTAGGATAGTTTAAGGGATGTGATGATAGATCAGGATTATATAAAACAAAAACTATTGAGTAGTTTCATCTACTTTCTCAAATACATGGAGGATAAAATGTCCCAAATTTATATAAAAACTAAGATGCAAAAAATTCATAAAAATGGCTCCCATGGGTAACTATCAGCAGATTCACTGGCATCCATGAAGCAATTTTAAACATAGAATTAATTAACATGGATAAAAGAGTCAATTAATGCAGGTCAGGGTGTGAATTTTTTTGTCATTGCTATTGATTCATACACTATTAGTCACGTGATTTAAAAGGTCTCACCATTGAACCAATACTTATATCTATAAACCTTTACCCAAGTTATTTGGATACAAAATTTTTTTCTTCTAAAAACAGACTTCAAAATTACATGTCATTAAAAAAAAAAAAGATCCTTAGTCAGTTCTATGCTAATTCATGTTCGAGATATTTAATAACACATATTTGTTACTGTTAAAAAAAAAAAATTAGTCATAGTGGCAAAATATGCATTTCACTGGTTTGTGAAGTACTGCACTTGGCCTAAATCTTCTGTTTTAAGTTTTTTTTTCTATTGAGAACCTTTAGCTTTGGAGTTTTAAATGTTTAAAACACTGTTTAATAAGACATTGACAAACTATACTCTACTGTGCATTTTAGGTGGAAGTCATTGAGGGTGAACTGGTTTGTCCAGAATCTGGTCGCATATTTCCTATCACAAATGGTATTCCTAATATGTTGTTATTAGAGCATGAAGTTGGACATTAGAAAAAGTATGTATGTATTGGTCTGTGAATGAGCATGATAGTTGTATGAGCAGCCATTGTTGAGCTAGTGAAACTTGGGAATGTACACACATTTTGTTCTTATTATTAATTGATGCATTGCTGTTTTACCCATTTTTGTGTTGAATAAAAAATATTTTTAAAAAAAGCTTTATTGTTTTTCTTCTGTATTTTATTATACAAAAGTAAGAAAAAAAAATGAACACACATTTACATCAATAGATGTCCAAAAAAAAACTATTTGTTCAAAGCTTTTAGAAAAATTACATTAAACAGCTATAATGTTCTATTCACAAACATTTTACAGACTTTAAGACATAAATAATATAAAACAGAAGTATTATATTGCTTAATGGCATGTTATTCTTTAATAGCTTGAGAAAAAAAAAAATTAATTTAAACATGAAACCATTCAACAAAGATATTTAAATATGTTGAAAAATATTACATTGCACATGGATATAAAATATCATAAGGTTAAGTACACGTTATATGTAAATATGGACAAAATTATTCATATTTTCAGATGTAGAAAAAAAAAATTATGACTCATGAAAGGTCAAACATCAATAAGTCCAACGAAATCTGAAAAGAGACAACACTGATGTATATAGCAAGCAACTTTTATAATAAAACACCAAGAAAATGCCAATGACCATAAAAATTAGATACCGGTATGGCTTCAAAGATACTCTGCAGATAATAGGATTTTACTTGCAATAATGACACATGCTAAAATCTTGTAATGACAACAGTAAATGTGAAAAACATTTTTTTAAAAAGACAATTGAAAAAAAAAAGTTGAGCTAATACTGAATATTAACTAGTGTTGTAATAAGATACAAAATTATGATTAAGTCTTACAAAGGTTTAAAGCACAATGTCCATAAAATATTTGACTAATATTAAGGCCAATTTTTAAAAAAAAAAAGTTCGTTCAAAATGGCTGCCCAAGTGAAGACAAAACATTCTGACGACAGTTAACAAGACAACAACAAAAATAGTCAAATGTTCATAAGCAACACTTACTTGAAATGTAAAAAAATATTTAAAAAACAATACATGAGATTACAAGTTACACCATAAATTTGGATGTTTTTAAAAGCTAAGTACAGAAACATTTCAATGCTTGATAAAACTTTCTAGGTGGTGAACAAAATAGAGTGAAATAAAAAAAATTGTTTAACATCAATAATTTCAAGCAAGAAGATTTAGCACATTCACATGTTCAAACACAGACTTTAAGTTTCTGCTACCTGCACTCCAATGACTATCACACTTAATTAGATATGGGTAGCCATAGTTAAAGAGGAAACATGGGGTAACGAACTTGAAAGTTTGTGATGTTTTAGAAGCAAAGATGACTGTGGGCCGCATCGAAGAGACATGTCCGGACCATGGGCACCTTTTGGCCCCAACAGTCGGCTCTTATCTGGTCCTGACCTGAGGCTTACATTTGGGCCATTAACGTGAGTATAATCTGAACTGAAGTTAAAAAGAAATATCAATTATTAATGATTAATCTACACAATAAAATGCATTGGGAACAAAAACATGCATACAATTATTTAAAAAAAAAAAACAGTCATGTGTATAAACGTGAAATGTAGTGAGTGGGATTACAATCCAGTTGGTCACGTTTTTATGTCAGCTGTTTTTACAAAGGTGACATGGTCATCATAAAATATAGAATTTAAAAGAGATTGATTTTCCTCATTTTTTTTAGCCCACACATTCACACAATAAAGCAAAAAAATGTTCTGAGTGTCAATACTTTCTAGAATAATAAGAGTCCATCCCATACAAGTTGAAAGAGACTTGACTCTCTACACTTAGCTCTAGGAATGAAAGTAGTTGCTTCATGTTATGCTCAGACAAATCCACTCATAAATTGAAAGTTTAACTTCTATTAATCAAAGCAGCTCTTTAACTCTTACTCTCCTGAAATAGTTTCCTTGTTCTGGTGGAATTTATTCACTACCTAGTGCACTATCATGTTACCATTAAACTTCAATAACTTTTTTGTTTGTCATCATAAAATCTTATAATTATATACAATTAAAGGAAATGAATGTTCTTTGTTACATTTGTATATAAAACAAATTAATTGTTATAGAAACAAATTTTAATTTAGGATTATGTAATTAGAAATCGGGATGTTTAACAAAGAGAAACTATTCAAAACTACAATTTTAAGCTATAAAAGTCATATACAGGGGGGGGGGGGGAGAATTAGTTTTAATGTATCAATCATGGAAAAGACACTCTGAATAGAAAGAGTTAAAGAATGTAATGTTTGCTTACGTGAGTAAAGTGCTGTCTGGTCCTTTACGTAGATCTGAGTTTGGACCTTTGTTACCAGACCTAAGTGAAGATGTTGCAATTCGTCTTTCTGCATGAGATGCCTGTGGTGTTACAGCGGTAGGCTGACTGACTATAACTTTAGAATGTGTAGCTGCTTTATTTGCGGAATTCCCTGCAGTGGGGGTAGTAATATGACCTCTGTGGAAAAAGAACTATTTTTAAACCAAGTCAAGTCAAAGTTTCTTTTAAATGTTACTAAGACAAGGGGAAAAAATGTACATACTAACAGTAATATACCTAGTTTTTTTTTTGTATATCTTAATTGAAGAAGCAATACATTTAAACTACTGGGAAATTAAATCAAAAATTTAAACACTAAACGTTGAAATAAACATTATAAATACAGCACATTTTTTAATATAAAAAGCATTAGTACACATAAATATTAAGTTAATAAATATTCATGCAAAGTTCTAAAAAAAAATTATCAACAATTAATCAAGTATGGGAAAAATAGCATAGAATGTATGAAATATTTGGCACATGCTACAATATATCACAAATATTTCTATATTGATAAACCAAAAGAAAAAAAAACACATTTAACACAGATACTAAACATTACCTCAATTATCTAGTAGGTGTAAAATAAAAAAGACATACAATGGCAGAGTAGTTTTAGAAGCTAAATGAATACATAAAATAATGAAGACTAGAATCTCCATGTCAATGTTTAAGGTCTCAAGAGTTCAGAAGCCTTTATGAAAGTTGTTGTCATGTTGGAAGCTCGTAGCATTATAATATTTGGTAGCCACATCAGGATTCTGAGATTTGCATCAATAAACTAAACATCATAATGTGCAAGACGATGTAAGTGAGCGCACAAACAAAACAGTCAAGGATTAACAAGGTGTGACTAACCACAACATACATATGCCATACAGAAAAAGAAAACTAATCTAAAACTGAACTAAAAATAGCTATTTAATCTACTCTTGGAGAAGTATACACATTGAGTCTGTTTATAATTTTTAGAACAGGCTCAGACCTTGATGGATCGTCCACCTCAGCCACAACTTCCTCATCATCAGCAGCACAGCATGTGGCTGTAGTGGCCAGATGGTTAAGAAGGTCATTAGTGGTGTTGAGCAGATGCTCACTCATTCTACACAGTCAAAAAAACAAACAAACAAAAATCTGACTTGTTAAAAAAAAACATTGCATGTACACCTTTATGAGAAAAAAAAACCTTACTTTTGTTTCATAAATTTTTTTAGGTTAATTAAAAACACTCCTTTTTCTTATATACATTTTAAATCAAATGTAAAATAAAATACAATCTGTAATTGTATCAATAGTAAAGAGAGTGCACATCATAAGAATTTGTGTAATGTCTTAGTTAGTTACAATACAATAAAACTTTTGTAATGATTAAAAAAAAACCCATTGAATTTCAATGAATAAGCAGGTCCAATGAATATATTGTCAAAGCATCTAAAAGTTTGTTTCAGCACTAAAGCTTGCAACTTCATTTAAGAGTTTATCAAAATTAAATGTTTATAACATTTTTACTTCCTAGTGAAACAGTTTTGTAAAACAAGATTTCAACAAAATCTAAGAACAAATGATTTCATCAAATATGATCATTTGTTAACACATGAGATGAACAAAGACTGAACTGAATTATTACACTGGTTCATTGGTTACATGTGTGTGGACAAGGCTAATATAACCCATTTCTGTGTGAGACATTTACTGAAAACACTATATTGGTTTGAGGATGCAATGTACAAATGTCTTGCAAAATATTTGAACAAAATATAACAAGAGAAATTATGTCAAACTATAAAGCATAAAATGTACATAAGTTTATATAAATTTAGAAACTTAACAAAAGTTATTTAATTCTTTTGCTAATTTGCATTACACCACATTGATGAGTAGTCCAGTAGTCTTGATACATTTAACAAGTATTATTATGTCTATAATGTGATTCCTTGAGGTGTAGTGTGACTTGTGAAGCTTTATTGCAAGATTGTAGCTATGGTTTATGACTTTAAGTGTAGATTGATGGATACAACTTATGGTGATCCGAAGTAGTCAAGGAGATTTCATGCAATCCTTTTGGACCTTTAATGTAAATTTAGTTGTTTTTTTTAATTCATTCCCCAAAAAGTCATTTCATTGATGTCACTCTCTTCGCTTCAAGTTTTTAATAGTAAGGCAATGTCTTCCTTATTCCTATAAAGCATCCAACTTGAGTCAATACTTTAATGTCCCTCATTACATTACATTAATACTTTCCACAAGTAATTATTAGAGTTAGGTTATTAATTTTGACACAATACTTAACATTATGCTATGTCCATATTAGTGTATAGGCTCATTAGAGATCTAACTTTATCTATATCATAATTCAGATTTTTTAAAAAATAAATAAATATTTAATGGTTTTCAATTAAACCATAGAAGCTTTAACAGGTATATAAAATTATACCTAATTTCAATGAGAATTAGACCTGGACCTAGAGTGTGAATCTTCACCATAAGACGAGTGTTCAAGTTCCTTTCTTAATAGTGTTTCTCCATGTGTTTTAAACCACTTGTTATCAACAACAAACCTAGACTAATGCATCTTGACTAATTCTTTAAGGAAAGCTAATTTGGATGCAAAAACTAAATTGATCATATTAAGAAAAAGTCTTGTATCATGGCATGTCCGCATTTTTTTTGTGGCTCAATTAATTGGACCTGAGTAAACTGGACTTGAGATTTTTTTCGGTCTTCTGACAACAATTATATGAATTGGAATTAGAAAACTGGGAATAAAATTTTAGTTCTTGATCTACCAATATCCCAATTTTTTTTTATTGTAGTAGGTAACCCCAGAGGGAAAAAATGGAACCTCCAAAACCAAATGTCCAGGGTATCCCAGCATCACTGTCCCATGATTATTACTCCACATTGTATGGTCATTTGTCATTCCATTTTTCTAAATTTAGCTATATTAAACGAGGTAATGATTCTAAAAATAAAAAGTCAAGAACTGCTCATCTAAACGAATGAAAAAAGAAAGAAACTTTGTATATGTAGAAAAACAATGATTTCAAGATCTTAAGAAAATGAAGATGTCATTCCACAAACTGACCTAGTTACATGCTGAGCATGGTGATGAGAGGAACCAATGACAGAGTTGGCATCACTTGCTCCAATCAACAGGGAAGAACTGCTGTTAGGGTGAGCACTATTAGCTTTACCATTACCAGCATGAGATTCAATCACAGAACTTTCCCCTACAACACTTTTGGCCACAGGCCTAGGACCAGGTCTGTGAGGATTAACGTGAGCAGGAGGGAGGCTCCTAAAGAAAACAAAAACATTAATAAAAACATTATCAATATAAAATGCATTATTTTCTTGGATCATCAATTAGAGTTTTTCTTAAAAACTAGCAATGACTGAATATTTTAGCATTTAATAATTAAAAATTATAATTACACTTGTTTTTGCTACATTGACCAATTTATAGTTTGAAACAAAGAGCTTACTGTGGTTTATTAGCTGCTGCATCGTCTAGCCCAGCTGGCTCAAGAGAGGCAGTAGGTGGGACAAATACATGAGCTGTACTGGAACTAGTATTATTTCTGCTGGCCTCTATATTATTTTTGTAAATAAGAAAAACAATTTTAAAAAATATGATTACATTTTGTTACATCAGGAGTACAGTGTTTAATAATAATACCAAGAATAGTTTATATTTTACATAACTCAATGTGCAGTACTTAACATTTTTCATGTAAAACAGCACATACTTATACAGATCTAACAAAACCTTTCAAGTGTAAAGAATACTTCTGTAATGTTTCTAATTAAGCAAGCTCTTATCTAGCAGACCACTACAAGCTATTTCAACATGAAGACTTTGCCTGTTTAGTTTATTGCAAAGAATGATTCCCCAGTGACAATACAAGTCACTAAAATTCACAGAGTTTTCACAGCTATGTGCAGACTATCTTCCCTAGATTTAGATCATTATAATTAGTAGACCTATACAAACAATACCGGTCTGCAGTTTAGTACTATTACAACAAAGGACTTTAGGTGAGGGAAGGGTGTACATGTCATGTTAGGCTGGTAAAGGTGGAGTTGTCCTTATCAAAATGTTCTAAAATGTCTTCAGTTGAAACAATGAGAGGAAACAAACATTTCTTCGCTGCCTGCAAAAAAAGATAATGGCTGGTGAAATGCTGGCAAGGGCACAGAAATGGGTGAAAGATGAGGTATACACAAGACAGGCCAGCTGATTAACACAGACAACCAATCAAGAGATTGTAATGCCTAGACATGCTGCTTTTTTTTTCCTCCACATTTTTAGGAAGAAATAAGCAAAATTATATATTAATCAAATATTGGGTAAAAATTTGAGGAGTGTGGTCAAATTTATGAGAATCCTGGAAATTTTTTGAAGAATTTAAGGATTTTAGAAGACTTCATTTTTTAGGAAATTTTAGGAGCATTTCAAACCCTGTAAAATGTTTGAAATTTTTATTCTCTGATTTGTTTTATGCTTTATTCATTTTGGAGTCAAGTTGTTTCATTTGATACACTCAAGATAACCCAATGGAAATAAATATTGACATAATCCAAACATTTTTCTTGACTACTAACTGAAAATATATAAAATGATGTGTTACCTCCAACTGCTTTATTTCTATGGTCTTCATCTCTTAAAAAAAATAATTCAAAAAGTTCAATAAACCAGATCACTAATACATCTAATACACTAAATAAAACACAAAAAACATGATGTAATTGAATATTATAATCTAATCTGATTAAAAGTAGTGCAAATGCCCATGCCAAAAAAGAAATTCCTCAAAAGATGCCTACCCTTTCTTTTTTTCCCATGCTGAGACCAATAGTGCTGTTTCTTCTAAGTTATAATTGCAATGATTCAGAGCTATGCGTATAACATCCACATCTGTGTCTGGGAACTCAGTTTTTATTTGGTTAAACGCTGTAAAAAAAAACAATTCAAATGTTAACATTAACCGTTTAAGTACCAGCTATCTCATTAGAAACGGATTTTTAAAAAAAATAAAATTATATATATATATCATGCCTTTATTTACATTAAGCAAATCTACGAATGAGATTTATAAAGCTTTGATTGGTTTGTTTTGGCTATTTTTTTTTATTTATGGGTTAAGAGATGTCAGTTTGTGCATCATGAATTTCACTAATATCTGCTGTCCTTGCCTACTCTTGGTTATTTCTCATAGTTATGAGTTTGAATAGATTTATAGGTACTTTCCAAACTGTACATGAATGTGGCATTTATTGGCACCTCCAACAATTGGTTGCTAGAAAAACATACCATACCTATTTGAGGCAAAAGTGGTATTGGTGTTTATTCACCAAGATCTTAGACATGACAGTTGCTCTTTTTAAAATGATCCATGGTGACAAAAATATTTCCATCAAGAATATAAGAAGAGAGATCACAAGAACATGCATGAGGATTGTTTGGGGTCATCTGTCTTTACCCAACTTCATTTCAAGATCCAATGTATTGCGATCTATCTGATTTGATGGAAAAAAATCACATCAAGGAGAAAAAAGCAACCAACACCACTGTCGACTGGATGGATGTAAAGATAGTCCTGGGACATTTCGCAGAAAATGTGAGGTAACTTTATGTATAGAGTGTTATAAGATTTTTCATAAAGGTTAATTTATATACGTTTGTAGCTAACAAAATAGATTTTCAAGTTATTCAGATGTATTTTAATTATTTCTCATTGATCTACCCCATATTGTTACTTATTGAGAATTTCGCTATGCCTAAGTAGCAGTGGTTTCAAACAAGATGAACTTATAACTATATATGTAAATGATATATTTAAAAAATTTCACCAAAATATGTTTATTTAAATCATATTTATTTATTAATATTTAGAAAAATAATTTGCATAGGAAAAAAACTAAATTTGGAACTTAACCAGTTAGGCAATAAAAATCACTTTGGACAGCTTGCAAGTTTTACGAGACTAGTTTTTCCATGAAGTTAATACAAAGAATATATATAAATATTGATTTCATTATTGATCTTTTACGTTATTAGCTTTTAAAAATAAAAAACTGCATCTATCTTTTAAAGTAACCAAACGATATATGCAGTAAAGAAATTTAGTTTTAAATGATCTATCATTGCAATTTACAAACTGACATGAATAACATATTGTTACGAATCCCACTATCCAGGCTCTCTGCAAACTGCACCATACACCACCAACTTAAAGAACTTGACAACTCAGGGCTCCAAAGTAACGTAACACTTTAATAGTTGAATAAATAACAGCCAATACTGTACAATTGGCAACACATACACTGTACAAATATCTCTCCGATGACACCGTACCGCCGTATCAACTCTTGCACTGGCCTCTCCGTCTCGTTCCGGGCTTGCACTGGGTTCAACAGTTCAGGACTGACTTCACACACTAGGCTCGTTGTGTCGGACTCGATCACAGACCAAGATCAAGACGCCGTTCGTCTCAACTGTACTTGATAGTACTCCGCACTGAACGGTCGTAATGCTCCGTACAGAACCACACCGCTGAACTGTGCTGTAGTCGACCGTGTTCTGAACTCTTGTCGTGAACCTCCTTTCTGAACCGTCTTGACTGCGACACCTCCGCTCTTATATAGGGTCCCTACTGGCCTTCTCGAACCGGACAGAACGCCGCTTGACGTTTCTAGGTGGTCAGATGACTACAACTCTCGTGACGCTCCTGAGCTCTGTTCACGCCGTTGATCCTTCCCGAACCATCATGTTGACACTCGTCTCGGCAGACCGTCATAACTCGTCACGGTTGACCGCTCGTCTAGCGCTGGCCAGGGGCGATTTGTGTCGGCTGACTACACACACTCCACTACCCCCATTGGTGCCACCACCAGGTTTAAAACAATAGTTATATAATCATATGCTAAATTTTTTGGTTAGATTAGATTACTACAAAAACATGGTTGATTGGTTGATTTAAGTCCTTAATGAATGATCTAAAAAGTCAAAGTAAAATATCAGGGATGTAAAGAATGGCTGAGTGGATAGTCTATGTCTCAGACAGTTTATCTTGAGTCACTAATAAAAGCAAATACTTTTGTCAAATATGTTTCTATTTAACAAAGTTTCTTGCAACATAAAAGTAAAGTTCCCCTTTCAGACCTTGTGGTCTATAGGGCAGATGATGTAAAGGTCATTTGTTTCTATGGCCTATGGTTAACGAGGGTGTCACATGGCCAGCACAACACTCTTTTTCCAACATATCAGAAAAAAAATTGCAGGTGAGGTCCTGAAGGAAAAATAGATATTTCAGAACACTTTGTTCAAAGTTTAATTAGTTCTGAATTTAGAAAAATGTGGTAACAACTTAGGCTTTAAAAAAATTTCAACAGAATTATGTTCTTAATGTCAGATTAGAATCACTATGAACTATTAAGAATAATTTAACTGTCTATAGATCATCTATGAAGACATCAAGAAACAAATTAGTTGAACTTACCTCTTGTCTTTTCAGCCTCAGAGATTTCTTTCGCAGCTGTAGGCTGCGGCGCTTGTTTCTTTTTGGTCGGTGCATGATGGGGTGATGCAGTTCTGACCTGCTTCTTGGGTGATGGGTTGGCTGGTGTGCGTTTTGGTGTGGGCAAGTGTGAGCTTGAGCTGCTGGCACCATTAGTTGAGGTGTAACGTTTGGGTGTTGTAGAACCTGTTGCAGAGCTTAAATTGGTTTTAGTGGAGCACATATCTTTAAGCTGTTCTCTTGCTTCACGTTCATTGTTATGACACCTGCATACACACTAATATTGACTACTCAGAAACACACACACACACACAAAGATATGAAAATCAACAACTACTAAGTATAAATGATGATGTACCACACAGTGAACAAGTGATTTTAAAATGAAAGGTGTTGCTTTTCATTATAGGTGCAAGAAATACATCATTGAAACCTAAATATTTATGAGTTGAAATTGTAATCTATCCAACCAAAGTTGGACAGCAAAAGCTCTCAGCTTATGGATTTCCAAAGCTTTAGCATTCATTTTGGAAGTTCACAAACAAAATCCTTTATCTTTTATTGTCAATATATATTTAAGCCACCAGTTTCAAATCCCTGTTCAAACTAGAACAATTAAAGATTACTTACAGCATCAAAATGTCTGCTACAATTTCCTTTGGTAATTGTGGAAACTCTGTCTGAAGTTTGCCTGCTGCTGCCATATTTAGTTCATTAGTAAATGTTGATTCCTTAAAAAAATACATATATAAACATATATCTATAACAGAAACTTAAGAGCTCAAATCTTAGTAAAACTTATTAATAAAAACTAGAATAATTAATAATACTGTAAAAATACAAAATAATAATCTAATACCACAGTTTTCAAGAAATACAATGTTTAATAAAAATAAAAAAAGATTATAATATAATATAAACTGAACTAAAAGAAGGTCTATGTATTAATATCATTTAACATAATCAAAATGTCATTAAAGCTTATTTTTAATATGTGTATACATTACTCCAATAAAAAAATGTCATATGGAAAGGTGACAAGAGTTAAAGATAGTAATACAAAAAAAAGAAGTTGCCTATTGAAATGTAATCTAATAATGATAGTGTTAAATAAAAAGAATATCAGCAAGTTTGTTAAGAATCCCTTGCAATATAATACAGATTAGGAACAAATAATAATAAATAATCAATTACTGTTTCTTAGGTGTTGCAGGAACTTTTCACCCACCTATCTATTATACACTACAATACTTTTCTTTTATACCAAGTGAATATGAAAGTCATAGTAATATGAGAGTAGTGCACATGTGATCTAACAATCAACATGGCTGATCATGACCAATTCAAAGCTGTATCACTATGACTTCTTTGCCCTGTTAAATGAAGCTCTCAAAACAATACACACCAGCAAATTTGCCAACTTGGTTTGAATTGAAACTTGTCAAAATTAGGTCAATGTTATCTTCACTGAGCTTATCAAGACAACTTTTTTGTTTTTTTCTGATATTAACTGTTTCAAATGTTATAATTTAAAAAATCAACTATCATTGACTGTTCTTGCTAAAAAACAAAGGTATATAAAAAAAATTTTGAAAGGCTTATAATCAAACCAAATTTTTTTAATCCTATTTATAAGATTAAGTGCTTTAATCAATTAAATTGTTGAACATTTTTTGAAACAATAATAATAGCGATACATTTTTGTAAAAAAGGAAATTTCAATCAATATTATTTTAAACTAACCTCAAAATATTTATTAATTATGGTGCAGCTAAATTTTAGTAGTGCTTTACAATAAAACTTATGATAAGTGTTAAGTGATTTAAGTGGAAGCTAAAACTAAATATGATGAAAGTATAGTAGCAGTACAAACATAAGCAGATGCTTAAATAGATTGAAAAGTATTTGATATAAGCAGATTATAATATCTAACATTATGTGGCTTTTGTCCTAAAAGAGTATTATGTGAAAATAAAATAATTTTATCTGATATTTACACTTCTAATTGACCGGCTATCATCGGAGATCTTTGCATGTGTGCTATGATTGAAGTCTTGAAGAGGAACTGATACATCACCTTCTGTTTCCATGTCTCCTCTTATCTGCCCAAGAGACTGAAACTGCCGAATGATCATATTCATGGGATAGACAATGAGAACAGAGACACCCAACCAAGATAATAGCATGCATGAAAGTATTTAAAAATAATTCCGTAAATAGTTAAATAGAACAATTAAATTAAAAATTTATTTTTTTTTATAATTTAAACAACAATTAGAAAAAACACATAACTACAGTCTTACAGAAGAAGCAAACGGAGTATTCAAATTAAAACAAAAACAGGAATGTATAAAAGTGTACATATAAATAATTCTTTTTATCAATTTTATATGGTATATATTACAGTTAAATAAAAGCTAATCAAACTGCAATTTATTTAAGAGTTCAAACTTTAGTACACACATGTTTTTGTTATCAACATTTATTTCAAGCAGTTCTATTGAGCTGTGAATAAGGCCATTCAACGAAAAGTAGAGACAGTGGATTAAAGCTTAATAAGTGGCCATTTTTTGGAGGTGGGAAATATTTTTTGGAGGTGGGAAATATTTTTTTTAAATCTCATTATTTCATTTTTTTTCAAAATGCCATATTTTTAATCAACTCCAAAGTAAAAATCAGTTAAAATTACTTAAATGACATTCTTTTCACAAAACTTATATCAACTCACTCTGGTAAAAGGTGGTAAAAATTTGTACTCATTATTTCTCCCACGCCCATTCTCAGATTGAGTTGAAACTTTGCACAATTATTCAATGGCATAGACAATACATGAATCGATAAAAAAAAATTAGTCAATTAATTATTTTTTTTATACAAGGAAAATGAATCCTTCAGTATTCACAGCTATGGCTAAATATTTAGGGTTTTGTTCCCTTAGATAATTTTACATGTTCTTTCTACAAAAACCATTCCCGAATAAAGCTGAAATTTTAAACACTTATTTATTGTACCTAACAAAACATTAATCAATTTAAAACTCAACCAATTAGTCAATAAATTATTGGTTAGTAATTATTTAGTTTGATATTGAATAAGGGAAATAACTTCTACATTTTTAGAGATATAATTGTAAGTGCAGAATTCTACCTTTGGAAAAGCTTTTTTTTTTTTAAATAAAAGGGATTTTTAAAAATATTTTGCTTCTTTTAAATTAGAAATCTGCTTTTATGACTTAAGTATTGATTGGTGAGTATTTATAGCACTAAAATATATACATTTCTATATAATTTCAAGAACAAGAGGTGCAATAAAAATCATGATGTTATTGAGCATGCAGTTATGTATATTCACTTGTTTTAATCAAGACTAAAATTCTATATTTTTACTAAACAAATGTCAAAAGCCACCTCACAGCATAAAAACATTGTTTTAGAAAAAAAAAAGAATTAAACAAAAACAACAAAAAAAAAAAAAAGAAACTTGAAGCTTTACATCTAGAAAAAACAAACAGTGACATAGAAAGTAATAGACTGTTCAGAGAATTTTGAAACATCTTACAGCTGCTTTTGAAAGATTTGGATTAGGTGGCTGTGCCTGGGGAAATCTCGGATCTTCCCACTGTGTAGTACGTGTCTGATGGTTGATGAAAAAACTGAAAATGGAATTTTTTAAATTAAGTAATTAATCATTACAAGCTAACTGGTTAACAAATAAAATTTGCATTGCTATTCATTTTTAAATTCTGTCCTGCAAGAAAGTACAAACATATTAAACATAAATGAACAGCAGCACCAGTGCCCAAGTTTTTAAATGAGAGAAAGTAGTGAATTGAAAATAAGGGACTGCACCAACCAAGGCTCGAACCAGTGACCCCAGAAATGACAACACCCCTAGCAATTATGCACTAAGCGAACTTAACCTCTAGACCATTGGAATGTAAAAAAAAAAATTTTTCTGGTCCAGAGTCGTTCACTCATATGCAAATTAATACCCCAGTGTTCAATGGTCACATGCCCTAACTAGCCCCGCCACTCACCTAACCACATCAGTTTTCACTAACAACTTCAATAGAGCTGAGACAGACAGTCGTTAGGCATGTATTAGACAAACAATAGCTCTATTTAATTGTGTACCTCTCAAATTAAAAGTGGATAACATAAATACACTACATATAGAAACTTCAGTGAGTATGAGCAATTAAGCTGTGAACGTAAATATAGATGCAAAGCTAGGTGCTGAAACAAATGATACAAACATATTAAACATAAATGAACAGCAACACCAGGGACAAAATTTTCAAATGAGAGAAAAAAGTGAATTGAATGCGACGAAAATAAGGGACTGTGCCAACCAAGGCTTGAACCAGTGACCAATAAAGTGTAGTAGACAATATCTGGCTGAACTCAGCTTCAGGCAAAATTTAATTCCAGCTCTGGTTAAGTGTTTAATTTAAATGGATAAACTCCCATAACATTTTTTAAGTAACTGGAATGCATGATGGTGTCAATAATGAATAAATTATATTATTATCTGTGACCCAGAGGGTGATTATTTTATGCTTAAAAATCAAAATTACTCAAATATTATAAAACTTTAATTAAATATTTACTTTAATAAAGTGTAGCCTAAAACATCTAATCATAACATATTTTAAAACCTCTAGAGACTATATTGAAGGCGTGGTGGCTGAGCAGAAAAGTGCTTGACTTCCAGGGTCCCAGGTTTCGAATCCTGGTGAAGGCTGGGATTTTTATTTCGGGATATTTGGTCGCCTCTGAGTCCATCCAGCTCTAATGGGTACCTGATATTAGTTAGGGAAAAGTAATGACGGTTGGTCGTTGTGCTGGCCACATGACACCCTCATTAACCGAGGGCCACAAAAACAGATGACCTTTACATCATCAGCCCTATAGAAATAGATCACAAGGTCTGAAAGGGGAACTTTACTTTATTTTTAGAGACTATATATTCATTGATTATAGATCTTTAATTAGGTGTAACCTAAAACATTGTTATCTAATTAAAAGTAATTATGACATACTTTAAAATCTCTAGACTAGACTCTAGAATTTTTCTAGATCAACTTACTAAGCTCTTTTACTTGGATCAAATCTAGCTTCCCATCCTAATGGTAAGGGTGGTATCCAGACAGCTTTAGAACTTGCCATTTCTTAGAATTTCTAAACGTAAAGTTAGAGTAAAAACTCATGTTAATCTTAAAAAAACAATACTATATAGATACTATCTAGACCCTATACTGGATTCTATCTTATCTTATCTTATATAATGCAGACGTTACTTCAAAAAAGAAGATGATTACGTCCTACGCGTCATGCATATTAACCAATGACTTAAATTCTGCCAAGTCACTGGTTTTCCTGGCTAGCTCAGGCAACCCATTCCATGCTCTAATAGCACTAGGGAAGAAGGAGTATTTGTACAAATTTGTCCTAGCATATGGGATAAGGAATGTGCCATAATCTTTGTGTCTTTCAGAGTATTTTATTAAATTTTGTTTTTGTATTTGAAGATTATGGTTCAGTGTTTTATGTATAATTGCTACTTTACTTTTGAGTCTTCTGTCCTGAATTTAGTGATTTTACTATAGGTGTTACTCTAGTCAAATGTGAATATTCATTTGTTATGAATCTCACTGCTCTATTTTGTGTCTGTTCCAGTTTCTTAATGTTTTCTTGAGTTGAGGGGTCCCAAATGGAGGATGCATATTCTATTATTGGCCTAACCAAGGTTAAATAACATTTTAGTTTTATGTTCTTATTTGATTTATAGAAATTTCTTTTAATAAATCCTAATGCTTTGTTTGATTTTTTTATAGTTTCATCAATATGTGGATCCCATGACAGTTTTTCATTTATTATAACACCTATGTATTTTGCGTTTTTAGTCTGTGTTACTGGTTTGCTATGAATAAGATAAGTGGAATTAATTTGTTTTATTTTTTTTTGTTACTCTTAACAACTGATTTTTCTGGGTGGAAAGACATGCTCCAATTTGATTCCCATTTCTGTAATTCATCTAATTCTCTTTGTAAAATATCTGTCTTGTATTGTTTTTATTGTTCTATATATTATGCAATCGTCTGCAAATAATCTGACTTTTGTTCCTGAACTAATGCAATTTGGTAAATCATTTATGTAAATTAAAAATAGTAGTGGACCCAAGACTGTTCCTTGAGGTACACCTGAGTTTACTGTTATTGGTGTTGATTTAGAGCCATTTATTATTACAGTTTGTTCTCTCCCTATCAGAAAATCTTTAATCCACTGATGATAGGGGGGTGACATTAGCTTCTTTCCAGTCCTTTGGTACTCTGCCCTGGTTAAGTGAAGCCTGAAAGAGTATTTTGAACACTGGGGCTAGCTCATTGCTTAGTTCTTTGAGTAATCTAGCTGGAATACCATCAGGTCCAGACGCTTTATTTGGTTTGGTGTTGGCTACAATGCCACTTCAGGAAGAGTAATCCATAGTATTTCTAAAAGGCCATTCTATATTGTGTATTTGAGTCTGATCTTTATTGCATAGAGTAGTAAATTTTAGGCCTACCGGTATATTGAATAAATTATATATCTAATCATTTTGATCTAGATCTAATTACTCTAGTCTCTTCAGCTTAGAATTTTTGTTTTACTTTTAGAAACTAAATTCTACTGAGTACTCCTTTGCCAGCCTGGCTTTAACCTTACCCCCCCCCCCTTGCCCTTAGTCACCTTAGACTTTTGTTTTAGATATGACAGTCAAATTATTATTATAGCTTTTATATAGCGCTATTTTCATGCTTATAGCATGCTCAGAGCGCTTTGGTCCAATCTCATTTGTGGACCTGGGGGGGGGGGGGGGGGGGTATCTAGGAGTTGGTATTCCGTGCTGCCTTTAGGCGCTCAGTAAACACAACTCTGCCCGAGTCGGGTGTCGAACCTCGAGCCCCCTTCTAGGTAGCCAAGCCAAGCCAAGTACAAGCGCACTTAGCCTCTTGACCACGCTTCCCAAATGACTCTAAGTCACAGTAGTGATGAGTAGTGCCTTAGACTCTAGACTATCTATTACCGTTTAGTAGATCTAGATACTAGAGAAGTAAATCTAATTATTCTAATACTAGGTCTAACTAGGTCTATTTTAGTTTAGCAGACTATAAGATTAAGACTTTTAACTAATAAACTATACTATAGACACTATATTATATTAACTATATACTACTATATAGTCACAGTCAGTAAACTTATAAAACATACTAATTTAGTAGTAGTAGAGACTAGATCTATCTAGACATTCTAATATCTATTAGTATTACATAGTCAATCTAGAACAGACCTATACACTATACCTACTTATATAATAAATAATAATACTTTTATTAATACTAAATTCTATTATACTCAATTTTTTATTAAGACAATTACTCATACATACTTACTATACTAACTATACTTATACTATAGTGGTCTATAGTAGACAATATAGTATAGTATAGTCTACTATAGTCATAGTATATTAGTAGTATTATTCTATTTAATCTAGTCTATACTATAGTAATTAGTTTACTAAAGTAATTATTTTATTATAGTTATACTTTTAAGTTATAGATCTAGAATCTAGTATAATGATTAAATCATTACATTAATTGATTATTTATGATTAATAAATAATAATACTTAATAGATCTAGTTAATTAAGTTAATTAACTTAATAGTATTATATATTATTATTATATTTATAGATCTATAGTAGCTTCTTATATTAGGCACAGCTCATCGAATTCTCCATTAAGAAACACGTCGCCTTTTTTGTTTATAATTAATTTGTTTTTATGTTTGGAGCTAAAAACGACGTTTCGGGACAGTGCATGTCCAATTTTAGATAAGTTCCTGTATTTTTGTTCCGCTTTTCCAAGATGGCAGTTTTTTAGATTCTCAGTAACCAAGTATGTAAAGCTATTGTTTTAACTTCCCCCGGCAATTCATACCCATATAAGGGATGAAGGCTATATTATTCGCCTGTTTGATCGTAGGCTGGTGGATATATCAAAATAAGCTTCCAAACATCTTTAGAAAGACATTCCAATCACATTCATACTGTTAGCTGTTAAATAAAATTAAAAAAGGAGGTGTTTCAACGATAATAATGAATTTAACACATTCTCCTATAGTGCACAAGGCAAAATCGTAATAAGAAATATTATTGGGATTAATAAATCTATGATTTTTCAATGAATAAACATGACCTAGATGGAGATATCTAGAATATATAACTTATATATATATATATTATATTATATATATATAGAATAAATAACTTATGAATGAAAGAAAAAAATACATATTGCAGAAGTGAATCTACTTCTTTTAATACAATCTAAATAATTTTTTTAATTAACACAGATATAATTTATTAGCAATAACATAGTGATGTTTCTTAACGGTGCTCAATGTGCGCTAAAGGAGAAAGCACAAAAACTGCGTTTATTATAGGAGCATGAAGTGACCTAATTTGTTTTAAAATAAAATCTTGACTATGAGTGGTAATTCAAAGAAACACAGCTATTTTTATAGTCCTTTAGTTGCAGAATAAGAATCTGCTTTCAGTTGGTTTTTTTTTAAGTTAAACCGTCCCCAAATAAAAAAATAAAAATTTGACCTAGTTCCCGAATACGGTGTGCCTTATATAAGAATCTACTATAAATACTACTAGTAATTCACTTGCTAATTCTGTCAGTACTGACTACAGATCTAGATTCTAAATTAAATTCTGGATCCTGGCCGAGAAGCTCTAAATAAAACAATAGATATATTCTATTATATAATCTAGAGTCTAA
This sequence comes from Biomphalaria sudanica, assembly GCA_036873155.1. Lineage (NCBI taxonomy): Eukaryota > Metazoa > Mollusca > Gastropoda > Planorbidae > Biomphalaria > Biomphalaria sudanica. The sequence goes on along the minus strand of JAZGLO010000245.1, from coordinate 23,888 downwards.
AGGATAATCATTTTTTATTTTAGTATAGATTTAGAATAGAATTAGATCTAGATCTAGAATTACACTCCAGATCTTAATCAAAATATTATTATGATGGATGTCATCAAAACAAAGGCCAGATTTTTTGTGTGGCTTTATGTTTTTGTAAATTAGGCGTTGGTCTAGGATCCGATCTAGAACTAAGAAAAATAATATCTTTGGATCTAAATATATTGTTTGCATATTTCTTAATTAATGAGTGCTAGAATAATGCTACATGTTTATTAAAGTAATTAACGGTATAGACTGTAGATTTACTTATTGTATATATAATAATATAATCACTGTCATTTGCTTAAAATAAAGTTTGAGGCACATATCGTGTTAGTAGTTCTAAAAACATGGATTTAAATTAAAGTTAGATTACTATCTAGATCAGCTCTACTAGATCTAGAATCTTATTATAGTGACCGATGATTCAAAAATTAATAACATGTTTACCTTTAAGGATGAAAAGCCACAGCCTGACCCTATATTTGAATATGATGCAGCATTGCACGAGAATGGAGTTCCTCTCGTAATTGATAATGGTTGGAGTCACTATAATTTATAATCAATAATAATCTAACTATAATTTACTATAAAAATTAAAATCTATTAATAATAGTTAGTTATAAATATAGTATTATTATATTATAGTACATTAATTATTACTATTACTACTTACACTTGCTGTGACTTAATTAATTATTAATATACTCAATACTTATACTCATACTCTCTATACTGACTATACTCTATACTATTAAATACTATTATTTATAATATTATTATTATTTACTAGTCTAAGTAAAAGTTAACTAAGTAAGTAGTACAGTAAAGATTGAACCAGAATCTAAAATCTAAATATAGACTAGTTGATCTAGAATTAATCTAGTTAATTCTAGTTCTAGAAAATAATCTAGATTATTGGCATTGGCATCATGGGAAATGAAAAGGCAGATAAGCTATTAAAGGCAGGTTCATCTATGGAACAACCAGATAGACCTGTTAACTACCTCACCCTAAGGTCAATGTTAGTCAACAATCACAAAGAGGAGTGGCTCAACTAATGGGCATCAGGAAACACAAGCAGAGCCATGTACAAAGAAATGACTACGCCTAACAAACTGGACAGTAATAACTTCCTCCCCTGCAAAGAACAATGTACAATCTTCCAACTAAGAACAGGACACACACCCCTATTAAATTACCACCTGAACAAAATAAACTCCACACAACTCCCCCTTTGCAGACACTGCGCCCACCCCTTTGAAACCGTAAACCATATCCTCTTTGAATGCCCCTCCCTAATCCACCTTAGGCAGACCCTACTTCCACTACAGCCCAACATAACCAACACCCTGTACCGCAGTGCTGAACAACTGAAGAAAACAACACATTTTTTTTCCTTGGCACAGTCTGCAAAAGAGCTCACAGCTCAGCAGCAATAAAGCTGGCTAGAAGAAGAAGAAGAAGAATCATTATTATTCTAGATCTAGCATTCTAGCTAGATTGCTAGATACATCATTTAAACTAGTTGTTTTTTTTTCATTAGTTTGAGGTGTTTGTAAAATGTTTGTTTGTAAAATGTTTTACATGTTTCGGATGTTCCTTCAAAGTTGAAGGACAAAGGGGGATGGGAGCGGGCAGGGTTTGATAATCCAAATGACAGTCCAGCGTGCAAACTGCACGACCAGGCAGCCATCCGTAGTGACAGGTGAACACTTGTTCTCCCCCCCTCTTGTCTTTTCGTGGGGTGACTATCCGCAGAAATAAGAGTGTAATATTTCCAATACTTCCTGCTCTTGTCCAAACTGTTGAGGGAAGAAGAGAATTATATATAAAGTTAGATTTTTTGTTTTGAGTGTTTATGTATTTTATGCAATATTTTCTTTAATGTTCAAAGCAAAAATAAACATTATCAGTACATTTTTAGTATCTAAAAAACAACAAAACACTCAATCAATTATAAATATGTGCTTATTAAACATTATTGATAAGTCTATAAATGATGTGAACTATGTGTAGTCTATAAATGATTTTTTTTTTTTGCCGAATTACTTCCCTTTCCCCACACAAAAAAAATTAAGTATGCTCTCCCCTGCCACTGCTAACTCTAATCATTGCATTGACTTTGCCTAAAGTTTGAACTATCACTGTGACATTTGTATGGAAATTAGTCTTTTTTTTTCTTTTGCACACTTGGTAGTTCACCTCTTGCTTGACCTGAAAATACATGAAATGAAAGAATTGGATTCTCAAAACATTTTAAAATGCATTTTGTCTGATATGGTTTACAAGGCGTTCGATATCGTCAGGGGAAAAAAAATTGTCTGATGCAGTTTACACTGTCATACCTACGCCACCCATGTTTAACATCAGATTTTGTTTTACTATGCATGTTGAGACTTGGCAACAGATTTAATTTTATAGACCAATGAATGACGAGTTTATAGATGTTTTCATTTTATTCTAGATCTAACCAATACATAGAGAGTGTGACATAATGAGGAAATAACTATTTTTGATAACTTGTAAAGACAGGAGTGATTCCCCTTACATAGTTTATAAAAGGCCTTGCAAACTGTGCTTAGTTGCCACTTGCTCCTGAGTTACCAGCTTGACCACTTGACCTGTGTTGTGAATAGTATTTTTTCTGTTAGTGGTCGTGTGTCATGGGGTACTCGGAGAAGTGTGCCCTGCTCTGGAGATCTTTGGGCTAAGTATATCTTTAGTATTATTGTATTTTATATAATGTATTTATTTGTAGATATAGCCTCAAATGATTTCCAGGCAGTATATCTTTACCCTGATGTTCTGCATCCTGGGGTACTCCCAAACGTGACATATTTTTGTAACCTTTCTCTGAGGGATTCAACCTGTATTGAATCATCAGATGGGCTTTACCAAACGGATGTCTATAGGTGGGATTCTATGAAGCTTGTAGGCTCATAGGTTTCCCTGAAGCCTATAGTTCATCATGACCCTTTTGTTGTTTTTTTTGGCTAAAAGTGGCTAGTGTCAGCCTGAAGCCTGTAACCCCAGAATGGTCAAAAGTGGTCATGTGTTGACCTGAGGCCTGTGACCTTTATTTTTGATAACCAGAATGTGACGATAATGTAACATATGACAAGGGCTGTGTGCCATATTATTTTTGAGTATCTTTTGTTTACTTTTTGTTGTGTCGGCCTGTGAGTTGATGGCCATGTATTTACACATTTATTTTACTCATGTAAATAAACTTTGTACATATGTTTACCTGCAACTTTGTAAAGTCTTTTGTTGCATACATTAGTTAATTGTATACCTGGAGGTTATACTTAATAACCTAGGCAGTACACCTCTGGACGAACGTGCCAACACACTTTTAACACTGACCTTTTGATCTAAATACCTGAATCTAGCTATAATTCTAATTGAATTTTTTTAGCTATACCCGCTAATAGGTAAATTAATTGATCAAAATTTTGTTATATTGAGTGGGGTGCTCTTTTAGAATCAATTCTCATTAATATGTAACATGGGGTACTCTTACAAGCAACCTCATTTCATTTGTAACATGGAGGCTCGTCCTTTCATTTGTAACAGAGAGCTATAACAATTCAAACATGAAATATCACCTTGATTCAGATTAACTTGTTCAATAAGGCAGCTTTACTCTAGATGTTGAAAAATATATATATTTCCTTCTATCAAAGCCTTTGTCTCTGAAAAATACAAGCATAACTAGGCACACTTCATAATAACAAAAATAAATTAAAAAGACACTTATTTCTATATGAAGGTGCTGTGGCTGAGTGGTAAAGCATCAGGTTTCTGAACCTGAGGTCCTAGGTTCAAATCCTGGTGAATAATGGGTACAAGTAAAGGCGCTTGGTCATCCTGGCCACATGACACCGTAATTAACAGTGGGCCACAGAAATAAATGACCGTTACATCATCTGGCCTGTAAATCACAAGGTCTGAAAGGGGAACTTTACTTTTAGTTTTATACATGGTATATATTTATATTAGATATAGATATATGTTTAAAATACAGTACATCTTGTCTGGAGCTTTCATTAAGCTTGTTTCAAAAATGTTATGCTCAACATAAGCATTATCAAAATTGCGCATATAGCAGTGAATTTTATGAATTAAATCTTAGTAGCAGTTTTGTCTTACATGTGTCCTTTTGAGTTAGTTTTTTTAGCCCACGAAGAGTATTTATACAGCGTAAAGTTACAGATTTTATATTTCATAATGGATAATTCATAGAAAATGTTAATTCAGTCATAAAATTGCACCAAATCAGACACATCATTTTAATCTGAATGCCAGGCTTCTAAGATTACTGAAACATACTCTATACTACTAGAGCAGATGTCTTAAACATGTACCAAATTAAAATGTTTTTATGACTTGTGTGACACACAGTTCACACTCATTTTTTACATGATTCATATTTCTGTATTAGTGTATTATATAATGATATAAATGTTAAAAAGGCAAGAAGAGGGACTGTTGTGATATTGATTTTTTTTTCTTGTATTCTTTAATGTGGAATTAACAATGTATTTTGTTGTTTCCAGGAACGTATCAATGCAGAGCTGGATGGGCATCCTCACAAGCACCCAACCTTCTATTTAAAAATGTCACTGCTAAACAAAAGGGGAAAAAGAGCCAAAATGTAATTCTACCATTCATGTAACATTTTTGTAAAAAATAGTTTGTGTTCATTACTTTAGTGGCATTGACAATCTTAGTCAAATGTAAAAATGTCCTCTTATAACTGAATGCAGCATTGTGTTATCTGTTTGCTCAACATTCTGTCATAGTTTCTGTTTGCTTGAGACAGGAGGAACACCCAATTTATAAATTACCAGTCTCTTAGCATAATCATAAACATATGACAAATTTCATGTTTGAATATGCTGCAGTTTGAAATTTTAATGTCTTTAGCTCTTACTTGGAGTCATTAAATTCACCTAACTCACATGGTCTTACATCATTTGGCATATATATATATATATAAGAGATGTCAATTTTTGTACTGGCTAAACTAGGCCTTTGTAAATTATTGTTCATTTTAGTTTGCTTCTTAATTTGGACCTAAAAAATACTCTTAAGATTTGTCCACCAAATAACTGTCCTGATTAACTTCTTCATTAATGTAACCTATATATATCTGAAAGTATACTTTATATATATTGCCTACTTAACTGTTGCAATGATTTTTTTTTCTGCCACTTGCACATATGGTTAGGAAACTGAAACTCTCATTGGCAATGACATCACAAGTATGGAAGTGGCTAAGTGGATTCTTCGATCTCAATTTGACAGAAATATAGTGACACTCTTTGATATACAGGTACAACAAACACTTTGCTTTAATTGCCATCTAAACTTATTTGCAAAACAATTAGATTAAAGAAATCTAAGATAGACAATTTAGAGGAAAGTGAAAAAAAAAAATTAAAAAAACCGGAAAGGATTTGAAACAATATACAGGCATTTTTTTTAGGGTTTTCAAAAGCTCTTTTATCATTTGTATTATAGAATCATTGGATAAAATAAATGATTAAATGGTTTTAATTTAATTATTATAAATCCTGTAGTTTTTTGGCTTGTTATTTTTTAATGTCTTCATTTCACATTTTTTGTTTTCAAAATGATTTTTCGATGGTTATTCTCATTCTTATGTTCACATCTATGTTGATTGTTTGAAGGATGGATGAAAAACCTAAAGATCTATAAAAAAAAACAATGTCTACAGCTCTGACCCTGAATTCACAGAGGAGGTTTAGGGCTCTGAATGAAAATGTGTCTCATCTATAACAATTGTTATGTACTGGTTGAAACAAAAAAAAAAAAGAAATGAAGTATTGAATGTTATATTAAAACCTTTCACTTTTCCGATCATGATATTTTATTTACTAACAGGAGCAGACTTTTGATTATCTTTTCTCCCACTTGGGCATCTCAACAGAAGGATGTGTGGATCATCCCATTGTGTTGACAGAAGCTGTTTGTAATCCCAACTATACAAGACAATGTAAATACTTTGGATTATAACCTATGTACAAGTTTGTTAAAATTGTATTATTTAGAGACAAGTTCTAGTGCCTGTCAAGTTGAAATAAACATATGTTCAGAAAACGCATAAGCCACTTAGCTACCTATCCAGGGGGCTGAGGGGGATTCAAATCCTGTTGTAGACCAGGAATTTCAAATTGTGATTTAACTTAGTTGTGTTAACTGAGCATCCAAAGTAGCACAGAAACCTTTTCTCGGATACCCCCCTTGACAAAAGAGACTTGACTGAGCATGCTATAGTATGAAAGGTGTAGTATACAAAATGGGATTTCACAGATAGTTCAGTTTATAAAGTCTTTTTTGGTTGGCTTATGTTGTACATTGAACTATTCATAGTTTCTTTCCTTGAATTGAAGAACTCATTTTTTTCTCTTATGTATTGTCTCATTTCCTATCATTGGAGAAAGTATACACAGCAGCACTGTCTTATTAGTAACACAGATTAAAGATAAAATCCATTTAATGTTTGTACATGAAAGAACTCAATTTATTGTCAACCCAGGACCTGAATATAAATCATCTCCTTTTATTGTTAATGAAATTAGAAGCTAAAGCTTGTGTTAGTGACAAGATATACCTTGGGAGAGTTCTATTGTTTATTCATATTTTACTTTTTGGTCAAAATATTAAACATGCAATTTTGATAAAAGAAATATCATGATTTATTGTTTCAGTGATGAATGAATTGTTATTTGAATGTTATCACATACCACAAGTAGCCTATGGAGTCGACTCTCTCTTTAGTTTGTACTACAACCATCCTTCTCCAGGTAACACTGATTTCTCTTTACAGTTTTGTGTTCAAAGATAGTTTCAACAGATATTATTTTAAATAATTCTCTTAAAGATGGAGTTTTAAAAAAATCTTTGTTTGATTATTTTGACATCACTGTCTTATATGAACATAAAATTAAGAAGAGAAATGATTTTCTTTATTTTGAAACTCACAACAGCTAAGATGGTTTACTTTAATAGTCCACTTGGATTTGTCAAAGTTTGGAATGTAAAAAAAAATATTAATCATAATTTTTTTATTTTCATATTTTAAACCAATTTCAGAATTTCTTTACTTTTGAAATCTACTCACATCAATTATAGATATTGTCTCTTTGACAAAAGGCTCGATCTATTTTTGCTTCAACAGAAACAGCAGATGCTCTTATTGTGGACTGTGGTTACCAAGCAACCCATGTAGTGCCTGTTATAGGTGGTAGAATATACCCAGAACAATGTCGCAGAATCAACATAGGGGGTGGCTACATAGATTGGTTTCTCCAAAGAATCTTACAGCTTAAATATCCTGGACATGTCAATGCTATCACTATTAACAGAGTAGAAGTAAGAAGGGTTCATTCTATGAATGGAAATATTTTAATGCCTAATGCAGATGTTCATGTCAAAAGTTCCTTTTTTGAAATATTTTATAAAATATTACTACAATATGCATACTTAATTTTAAAATAAAAGACATGCTTTTGAAAGAGCTTAAGTAATTATTAGACCTATCTATTTTTTTCTAATAGAACAGACTGCATAACACACACTGCCTTTTTAGCTGTCCCCGAAAGGGGAATAGACGCTGTCCATCCCGTTTAGATCTTGTAAACTAGGAAATTGAAAATTGGACATCATGATATTTTAGACCTTTCAAAGTTTTGATGCAACCAAAAGGGTACATTTTCACAAAAAACAAAACTAGATGTTGTGCTTATTTCAAGCATGATTTACTTGATTGTATTTAAGATCTAAACATGACAGACAAGATAGATGGACAAACACATAGCACACAAATAAAAGCTATTTCCTTTTAGGGTTGCTAAAAATGATTTTTAATTATTATATTATTCATTTACATGTGTATAATATAAGCTATTTTTTTGTTTAATTCATTCATCTAATGTCACATCTATAGCAGGGATCTAAGCATTTGTGTGTTTAATATTGAAGTACAATTTCCCTTTTTAATCTTGTTTTGTTCTAATGCAATTAATGTTTCATTTACACAATTCAAATATTTCTTAATGGGGAAAATTTAAACAAAAATGTTAACATTTCAGCTACATTGTGTATCAATGTTTTTAAACACAAACACTGTGTGATGTATTACCTTATTTACTGATTATGAAGTATCCAAATATTTTATTTTTCTAAAGGGCTATAGAAACTGTAAATAACTATTTCTTATGCCTTTAAACATTTTTCTTTCTTCAAAGGAAATGATAAGAGACCATTGTTACATGGCAACTGACTTCTTAGCAGAACTAAGTTTATGGAATGATAATAACTATTTTGAAGCTAATGTCAGGAAGATGCAACTTCCCCTTGGTCAGGTCAGATTTATATGCATTAACACATTATAATATTGTAATTCTTGCTAAATTATTGCACCATATATTAATTATAAATAATAAAATATTATTTTCCTTAAAGGTAGATTTTTCTAATTATTATTAGTTTAGATGTAACATTTTTGGTATCAATTTTTGTTTCCCTAGCAAGCTGCAAGCTCACTACTAACTGCGGAACAACAAAAAGAAAGAAGGAAACAGCAAATAGCCAGACTGCAAGAAGTCAACACTAAAAGAAGATTTGACAAGGTACACTTTACAAAATTTGTTAGATCTTCTGCACTTTTCCATGATCCTTTGGCACAAAGACGATTTCTTATGTGCAATAGGGAGATGGCTAGAGGAAGCCATACACTACTAATGAAGTTTTATATCATTTAGATGTTAGGATGGAATTGTACTTAGATAATATATTTTTCAAATACTAGAAGTATAGAAAGGTTTTATGCCATAATAAAATTCTGCATGGATAATGTAGTTTTATTTAATAGACGAAGAAAGTCAAACATTACTAAAATGCTGTTACTGTTTATTTTCTAGCTTATACAGCATTTGTATTTAATTCAAATTTCTAGCCTAACTACTGGATATCATCTTCAGTTCATATTCTATCATACTTGGAAAAAAATTAAATAAATGAAAGTTAATAATAATATTACCTGTTTATTTTTATTTTAACATAAATATCTTACATTTTTTAAGACTAGGCCAAAAAATAATAATAATAATAATTGCAAAAGCTGTATTTAAATTATTGTTGTGGAATTCTTTTTGAAAGACCATTTTTTAATTTTCTATTAAGAGAAAAAAATTTGACTTCTGATTTGATATTTTGGCTATGACTAAAAGTAATTTTCCTTGATTACCCAAATGTACATGCACATAATATGCTTTTTAGTCTTGTGTCCTAATAGAATTTTTAAAAACTTTATTCTAGTTACAATCCGATGAAGCAGAACTTCAGAAACTGTTAGAAGTCCAGGAATTGATAGTTACTGGGGATGATGATGCCTTCACTGTAAGTATTGCTGTTTACCTTTATGTTTAGACTCGCTGATGATTATATTTAATTTTAACATGAACTTGATGAATGCTTGCTATACAATATAAATGTTTTGATTAAACAGTCAGCCCTGGCTGAGGTTGGTTTAAATAGAGTTGAAGACTTACAGGAAGCCGTGGACAGATTATCTGCTGACATTCAAAGAGCTAAAGCAAAAATTTTAGGTCAAGAACCTGCACCTATTGAACAAGAGGTAACTATAACATTTCTTTGAATAATAGATAGTCATAACATTTCTTTTATTGAACAATAGGTAATCGTAACCTTTCTTTCCTTGAACAATAGGTAGTCATTTAAAAATTTTCTTTTAAACTAGACATTTCTTTTTTTAAACTAGACATTTCTTTTTTTAAACTAGACATTTCTTTTTTTAAACTAGACATTTCTTTTTTTAAACTAGACATTTCTTTTTTTAAACTAGACATTTCTTTTTTTAAACTAGATATTGCTTTTGTTCTCATTGTGTTTTTTTAATGGGAAAACAATTATTTTTCCAATTCTGCCCAGAATAAGGAGCCATCTTTTCCACTGCTAGATATTCCTGATGAAATGTTGACACCTGATCAACTGGCTATTAAAAAACGACAGAAAATTCTCAAAAGTGCAAGGGAAGGAAGAAAGAAAGCTTTAGCTTTACAGAGAGAGAAAAGACAAAAGGTTCTGTATCATTTATTTTATTTGTTTCAAGAGTATTGAGAAGATAAAATCCATTTTTTTACTTACCTCGCTGTAATGTTGTTGTGTTTTCAAATGTTTTAGGAATGGGAAGAAGAGAAAAAACTTGAAGAGAGAAGGAGAGTAGATTTTAATGGATGGTTGGCAGAAGTGAGAGCCAAGAGGCAGGTAAATGTTGACCTAACAAAAGTTTACTCAGGAATATTGCACGAGCTCATCAATGATAAAAGTATAAATCTACCTTCAAAATAGTAATATAAAGAAAAAAAATGTCTTTCCAGAAAATTTTGGATGCTCGTAATGCAAGAAGACAAAAGAAGTCAGATATGACAAAGAGAAGAACTTATGCAGCTCAACAGAGAATGAGAATAATATCTCAGCTAGCAGCACGTAATGCTTGTTACAGAATTGTTTACTTTAATTGGTGCATGTATTTATCAATATCATCCAACATTTTAGACAAGTTAAAAAATGTTTTTTTTTTCATTTCTGTTCTTTTGCAGAGCCCTCCAAAAAGGGAGATAATTTTGGCCAGAATGATGCAGATTGGGATGTGTATAAAGAAATTGTAAGTAGACCACAAAGTAAATTCAATTTTAGTCTTCTCATTCTTCAAGGAATGCATGTGTTCCAATGTCAACCATATCTCTCCACTTCATCTCTCTAACAGAAATTTACATTCTAGTTGTCCCTGGACTCTATACTGTACCACAATAAGTCAAAATGTTTTTCATTTGATTTGAGATATTGCCACTGCAATGTAAGAAATATTTTAAAATTTTGATTTTAAAATACAGAATTTTATAAATTAGGATAGATCTTATATTCTTCATGCATAAATTAAATAAATAAATTATGGCTTTTATATAGCGCTATTTTCATGCTTATAGCATGCTCAGAGCGCTTTGGTCCAATCTCAGTTGTGAGACCAGTTTGGGGGGGGGGGGGGGTAATCTAGGAGAAAGTTTTTCCATGCTGCCTTTAGGCGCTCAGTAAACACAACTCTGACCGAGTCGGGTGTCGAACCTCGATCTCCCTTCATAGGTTTAAAGGATTACGGGCACGACATGGCCTAAATTGTGCCGATGTGCCTAAACTCAAACCTCACCTTCATAGGTAGCCAAGCCAAGTTCAAGCGCACTTAGCCTCTCGACCATGTTTCCCACATTACATAGAAACACAAGTGAATTGATGAAAATTCAAACAAAAATAACCTCACTCCAAAAATCTGTCATATGTCTCTTGCTTGTTCTCTCTTCCTTCAAGTTTCACACCCCTATTTATTGCCTCAACTAAGACAGACTTCCTTGTCCTTATATCAAATCTATTGAGCCTACAGAAACTAATTATTTGTGCACCCTCTATAACACTTTGTCACAACAATTATTTTTTTCTTATGCTATGCCCATTCTAATTCAAACATGTTTTATTTTTAAAGAATCGTGAAGGTGGTACCAGTGACTCTGAGGCAGAAGAAGAAAAATTGGAAGAACTTGAGACAATGCTGAAAGAACATGATCCTGAGTTTCAAAAGTATTTTTTTTTTTATTTTTTTTTTTTTTGTTTAATAAATTTAAATATTTTTTTTTACTCCTAAGTTTCTTGTCGACACTTTGAGTAGTAAAATACTTAAAACTTTTTCATGTCTTTACTACAGAGATGTTGATTTGGGAGGTTTATCTGGAGAGTTTGATGTTGCTGAGTACTACAGGTTACATTTGGGAGTGGAGAGAATAAGGTCAGCATAATACATTGTTTATTATACAGCAAAATAGTTGAAATAATTAAGGTCACAATTTATCAGTTTATTTGTTTGTTTAAATAATTAAATAAGTATATCTTTGTATAAGGTGAACCTACAACTGTAGGCAGCCAATATCTGTCAGACATTTAGTAATATTCTCATTTTTGAAGATTAAGAAAAATGAAATAGATTTTTTTTTAATGAGCATTTAAAAAATTTAGTACACCTTTCAGACCTTATAATCTCTGAGGCAGATTAGGTAAAGATCTTTGGCCAATGGTTAACGAGGCCAGCACAATGACCAACTGCATTTACTTTTCTACAACTAATGTCAGGTACCCATTACAATTTGGTGAGCTCAGGGGCACCCGAAATTCTAAATCCTAGTCTTCACTGGGATTGGAACCCAAGACCTCTCAGTTTGGAAGCCAAGTGTTTTACCAATCAGCAACCACTCTGAAAATAATCTGCCTAGTTTAAAGAAATTTAACATATCTTTACCAAACCATGAATGTTGTAGTTTATTTTAATCATAAATATTTCAAGTATTGAAAAGTCTCTTAAATAATAACAAGTATAGAACCTCCTAGTCGGAAATATTCATGATAACTTTTGCTTTCCAACAGAGTTCCAGAACTTCTGTTCCAGCCCTCAATGCTCGGTCTAGAACAGGCTGGTCTGAGTGAAACAATGGAGTTTATTCTTGGTAGATTGCCAAATAATCTTCAGACTAAAGTTGTTCAGGTTAGTCTGCATATGTTGTTGTTTTATTTTGCATACATAGAACATATTGACCATTTACCCAATTAGTCAATACAAAATAAAGCAAAATACCTGCTCGTCCTTCTTAACATAGTTTAGGAAACCTAGGACAGTTTAGGGAACTAAAGACAGTAGAAAATAGAACTTTCTTTAACTAGATGGGATGCCCCTATGGGCATGTTGAGTGACTTCCCTTCATCACTTTACTCTTCCAAGCCTACTTTATTTTGTCTGTTGGTATATTAGTGTTATTGTTTGTTTGTTTTGTGTGTAGTTCATAAATAAATAGTAATTCCAAAGATCTCTCTTTCTTTGCAAAGATAATGGCATTTTATTCCAACATTCTCGAACTTTATTCCTGATGAGTCTATGTCTTGTATTAACCACTTTTCAGTAAATGTAAGCTTCAAATGTATTGATTCAAGGCCCCCTAACCTAGATATGATTCACTAAGCAAGCTGATGTTTGCAATATGCTGTTCATTTGTTTTTGTACTTTCTGGAACTCTTCTTTTTTTTTTTTTTTTAAACAATTGGTCACTTCAAAACAAACTTTTGAATCATAGTATCATTATCTCCAACATGGTTGTCAAGAACTGCCCTTTTTGGAATCATTTCAATTAATTATTCTTGTATCATGAACCTGTCAATATAAAAGTATGTGATCTTAAAATTCACATGTCATATACTCTGTTTCTTTCTCTGCAGCATGTATTCTTGACAGGAGGCAATGCTAACTTTTTTAACTTTAAAGAAAGAATAGACAGAGAACTGCTTCAGATCAGACCATTTCAAAGTACATACAATATTTTTAAAGCAGGTAAATTGGATTTGTGAATTTAGTAGAAATACATATTAGTAATAATTTTCAAACAATAGTTTAGATTTTAATAGAAATGGCATTGTATAGTTTCATAAAAAGATATCACTCAGTGATATCCAATAATATGTTTTCATAATAAACTTTGGAAGGGGGATACAGGTTTCTCTTTTGGGTGTTACTTATGAAAATTGTTTATTTAGCATTTGTATATTACTTTCAATGTTTCAGGCAACCCAAGCTTAGATGCATGGAATGGTGCTAGAAAATTTGCATTATCTCCCTTCCTTGCCAGCAGTTCCATTACCAGGAAGGACTATGAAGAAATGGGTGATGGCTACCTGAGGGAGCATGTAGCATCCAACAGATATTTCCCTACACCCATTGTACCACTCACGTAGCACACTATCTACACAACTCTAGTGACTGTTTTAACTGCCAATTTAGTCACCTTTTTTTTAAGTGTTTAAAATGTATACATTTGTATCTTTGTACTTGTTATTGAAGAAGAAGCTATGAAGCAATATTTGTGGGATGATATTGTTATAGTTTTATTTACATTGGTTTCTAAACATTTGAACTATTTGCTCTCTATGACTCATCCACTGGAGGCTATTTGTCCTTCTTTCATTAGAATTTATTGTGAGACATGAACATGCTTCATTCTAATTTTTTCTTTCTTTTGTCATGTTTTCTTTTAGATGTGGATGTCACTACAATAAAACAAATCAAACACATTTGTTCTTTCTTAGGTCATTGGTTCAAGTACATATTATTGTATACATAAATTGTATTGGCAGGTTTCTTGCTCACACATTTTGTTGACAGTCCATTTATTGTGCCTGAAGAATGATTGAAACGTGAATTGAAATTGTAAACAATTAGTTATATGAATATTAAACATTTGTTGCAAACATCTATTTTGTTTAGTTTGTTATTATGTTGTGTTTGTTAAATATGTCACAGTGACATGAATAACAAGAGTCTATATACCCTGTCAGTAACTTGAATATTTTTATTATCTTACTATGAATTTGTAGGAATTCTAATGCAAATTAGATTCAATTTAAAATCCAAGCACTTTGCTAGCTAACAGAAGTCATGTTCATTGATTCACAGGCACACAGCCTAGCTTCAGTTCGTTGCATACATTATATTGTACCTTAAGGAAAGTATAGACTATGAAGCTATACAAAATTTAAACAATAACGAACCAGCAGACAAAATCAATGACTGGATAGACAACTATCCATTAAATTTTATTTGGTACTCCCTCCATCTTACCTTGATAACTTTATGATTGTAAATATACAATCTTGTCACTTGAAGATAAATTCTCACTGATTGATACTTAAACAAAAATAAGAAACATTTCACTGTCTTCTGTTTTTGTTTTATCATATCTTATCTTTTAAAATACAGACATTACTTCAAAAAAGAAAATGATTACGTCCTACGCATCATGCATCTAGTCATGTATGTTAACAATGACTTAAATTCTGCCAAGTCACTGGTTTTCCAGGCTGGCTCAGGCAACCCATTCCATGATCTAATAGCACAAGGGAAGAAGAAGTATTTGTACAAATTTGTCCTAGCATATGGAACAAGGAATATGCCTTTATCTTTGTGTCTTTCTGAGTATTTTATTAGATTTTGTTTTTGTATATGAAGATTATGGTTCAGTGTTTTATGTATAATAGCTACTTTACTTTTGAGTCTTCTGTCCTGAAGGTTTTCTAAATTTAGTGATTTTGCAAAAGGTGTTACTCTAGTCAAATGTGAATCTTCGTTTGTTTTGAATCTCACTGAAACATTAGCACTAATAATACAAAATTTGGTCGTGTACGTGTCCAGGGTAAATTCACCTACTAAGAGTACTATTATTTTTCTTAATAATTGTTCATTGTTGCTGTTTATCTAGTTCATTCCATTTGTTTTGCACATTTCAACCTCCTCTCCCATCTCTTCATTTGTTTTGCACATTTCAACCTCCTCTCCCATCTCTCCATTTGTTTTGCACATTTCAACCTCCTCTCCCATCTCTCCATTTGTTTTGCACATTTCAACCTCCTCTCCCATCTCTCCATTTGTTTTGCACATTTCAACCTCCTCTCCCATCTCTCCATTTGTTTTGCACATTTCAACCTCCTCTCCCATCTCTCCATTTGTTTTGCACATTTCAACCTCCTCTCCCATCTCTCCATTTGTTTTGCACATTTCAACCTCCTCTCCCATCTCTCCATTTGTTTTGCACATTTCAACCTCCTCTCCCATCTCTCCATTTGATCCCAAATTGCTCACATGGGTCTGAAAGCGATGTTAACAAAATGTTGTTTGAAACAATGCTCAAAAATGAATTCGGACAACATTGAGGTCATAGGAATCAAAATGTCCAGGTAATAACATGAGAGTTTGGCTTTATTCATCCCAAACTAACTGGTCCATTTTTTGGTCCAATACAAACGCGCATTTAGATCACCTCTGCATTGGTTTCTATCTACAGCTGCGAGTGGAATACATCGCATCTGATTATACTATTCTATGGACAAAGCTAGGAACACTGATGGAGCTTATCTATCAACGTGACTATTACAATACTGTTTTTGTTTTTAATCTAAACCTATAAGGCTATACAACGGTCCAACAGTCTAAGGGATAGGTGAAACCTATAAAGCCATGTTTGAAACATCTATCTGAGATATGTGGCTGAGTAATAGAAACTTACTGAATCAGTTTGAGTTTCTACAGCGGCGATTTCAGAGCTAGTGTATAGGCTACTGTATAGGACTATAGGATACAACATCAAATGTCTCTTGTCCATCTTCATATATGTTACAATTTTCCTTAAAAAAAAAATGTAGATCTAGTCTCTACATGCCTGCGTTTAATTATGTTCCGGTTAATTATAAATTAGTAAATAATTTGTTTACTACACTAATGACACTTGGACAGAAAGTTATTTAATTTTTCATATTTTAGGATCTGATGACGCCTGGGGTGGGTTGGTTGGTGACCTTTATTGTGAACAGAATCTCAGACAAGATCAGATGATGATATCTTATGAGGAAAAAAATGTTTTTATCCTTGGTCTCCTGAGAACTGATTAGGCCTATATTCTATTTCATTCTAGGCCTCTAAGTTATAATTTAGTGTTTTTATAATTCTACTTTACTGTTATTATTTTGTCATATTTTATTCTATTTCAATCTGAGACTCTGAGTTATAGGCCTAATTTATTATTTTATAATTCTTCTTAACTGTTAGGCTACTCTTTTGTCATGGAAACTCTCTAGGCTTAGAAATAGATGTAAGATTAAATTGGATTATTGACGGACGTGACGACAGATTCAAAAAAAAAAAAGTTAGGCCTATAAGTATGCCTATATCAGCAAATCTTAGGATTTGTTAGTATTAAGAAGCTTTACACATATTTAGGAGCTAAAGTAGAGATAACAACTTAAGTCGTGAAAGGAGGTGTGTGTGTGGAACTCTTGAACTGCCTGGCACTAAGATTGTGTATCGCTCCTTAATGAAGACCAGGTAGTGCCCTGACCTTAGACTTTTTTAAAGAAACAATCAAATGTGTTTACTTGACAAGTTTCGTGCATTTAGAATGGTGCATAATGTGCACACTGTAGACCACAGTCCACGTTGTATGAATGTATACAATAAGGCTCATAAAAAAAAAGTAAATTATCCATTTCAGATGTTGTGATATTTTGGCAGGTCATCAGATTCTATAGCCGACGGTTAACGAAGGTGTCATGTGACCAGCATATAACAGCCAACCGCCTTTATTCCTCAAGTAATGTCAGGTACCCATTAAAGCTGGTTAGCCTCAAAACACCAGTCAACGTCGATATTCTCTAATAGGCCTACTCTAATACTAATCTTTAATATCCTTGATATGCCAGATTTTTTGTATAAAAAAAAAACATTCTTATTTATTTACAAGAGAAAACAACCTAAGCAGTTTCTCTTGTAAGCTAATGGTGTGGGCAAGCACCAACTTCTAGACAGGCAACATGTCTCACACACATCATCACATCTAGCCCATGGACTCGACTCTCTCTCTTTCGCTATATCTCTTCCCTCTTAACCACAAGTGTCTCATTTTCAATAAAAAGAGAGAGGGGGTGGACGAAGATGGTGTGCGTCAGAAAAAGATAAAATACTAAAGAACAAATGTAGGCTACCTGAAAATTGTCACATTGCTCATTCCCATTAATCTTATGACGTCAATTATTCTTATGTGTACGTGAACAGTAGCTAATGAAGCTATTTGGTATATAATATTCAAACCCCGATAGATAGCTCTATTAAACTATTAGAACAGCCGTGCCCAGACTTCACGGGATTCACAAATGATGTAAATAATTGATTGGACATTAGCCTACACACACACAAAAAGTTTAGTCAGCCTACTATAAGGGGGTCTTTTTTTTCTGCGATTGTAGAGGTAATTTTTTGCTTGGTTATGGAAGACCACCTTTACTTTTCAACAACAAAAATACAGATACTCAAAGTGGACTAAGGATTAACCTATGTATCTCTTAGGTAGATCTAGATCAAGAAGGCTAAGAATTAGCACTAAATAGCTGACCTGTCAGGCGTTCACTCTGTCCCCTTTCTACTTTATTCACTAAGTAGCCTAATACCGTGTGACTAAGTGTAGTCTACATTGACCTTGGCGTGAAAGGAAATAAAATAGCTATCTCATACCGCGGATTGTTTAATTAAGTCTAGTTCACAATTGTCTTCCCGCTGGATGTACGTCCTCGTGAGCATGCAAAACTATGTCAGGTGGACTAGTTTCAATTTGAACGGTTTGCGCTCGCATAGTATCGAGTTCGACCCCTGTTATTCCTTTGCGTCCTGTAGAGAGCTAAATAAAAAAGTTGCTCTCCCTTCGAGTGATTGACAAAGAACACAAATAAATAAATAAATAGGCCCCAAATAAATAAAACTCTCATCACTATAAAAGACAGCTGGTGATTAAAAAAAAAAGTCAGCAGACTTAGAATTTGAAGACATAACTTAATCCTTATGTCTCCCAATGGGGCAACAGTACTAGGTCTACTTCATAATACAATTTTGTTCTAGGCAACGTAGTTCCCTCTGTTGGATCCATGATGTCTCCATCTCTTGCATTCTTGTGGCTTCTTTCTAGAGTCTGAGCTCTTCCATGTTTGCGCTTTCCTTTCCCCTGTGGGTTCCAGTCCAGAGCCTGTTTTGCAATATTTCCCGATGTTCTTTACACTAAAACTTTAAGAACCACTGCAGTCAATTATACACTAACGTTTCACTAGTTGAGTAAAGGGCAGTGTCACTTGTTCTGTTGACGCACGAGAGTCTACAGTGCGACAAGGACTTCTAAGGAGGTTCCTGTTGGTTGATCACGAGGAAAAAAAAGATGTAACTGAGCCTATCGTCTTATTCTCACTGGCCATGTCACCCATCTTTTTTTCCCCCCTCTTCCTTCACCAGCCATGCGCCATGAACCGTGACACAAGCCAACAACCTTGACGTAGAGCACGGGCTCTCAACCTGTGGATCGCGACCCTATTGGGATCGAATGACGATTTGCCAGGGGTCGCCTAAGACCATCGAAAATATTGATAGTTATTGTCTATTCTTCTATTGCTGTATGTGGGGAGGGGGTCGCGCAGAGTGGGGGTTTGTAAAAAGGGGGTCGACGAGCTTAAAAGGTTGAGAACCGCTGACGTATAGGCTCGTATGCTCATTCCATTTCCGTCACTATTGTAGTACCAGGGCTTAGGTTCGTTCAACTGTGCCCAATGTAGTAAAAGTTGTGGAACGGATATGTAACGAGCTTGTACACTAGTTCAACGAACGCTTTGCATTGTTGTAATGGACCTCATTCACCAATCGTAAACAAACAACATTTAGCCACGATTGGTGAATGAGGTCCATTGCTGCTTACTCAAACTTACTGTTAGTGTGTTCAGAGAATTCTGCCTACACTAAATGAGCATCAAGCGTGTGTAAACAAATAGTTTAAAAGTAATTAGGCCTACACATAATCTAGCTTGCTCATATGCTAATTAAGAAATGAAAAAAAAGCCAATTTCATCTTTTCCTTAAAAACAATAGGGCTTATATAAAGAGATGAACATATGGCATAATAGATCTATAGGTTCCAAGCAGAAACGGCTATAGAGGAGGGATCGAGGTGCATCTCTAGGTTTCAATATTTGCCGATGCAAATGCCGGTTCCGTAATTATATGCCAATAGTTACTGAATAGTATAATGCATTATGTGGTCGATAAATAATCTTAATCAGTAGGCATACTCATATGAGATATTTAGACAATCTATACAAACAAAGAAAGGCAGACCATTTAGGCTAATTTATAACTCATTAATGGCATACACAGTTCAGAGACAACATGTAGGCCTACGTAGGTTTTTTTGCTTATATTCTTATTTAATGAGTTTTCTTTTGTTTTGATAAGTCTCGGACGTTCCCTCAGAAACTGAAGATTATAATAAAATATGGCCTGCCTATCACAGGAGATGGAAGCGGGTTTCGAACTCTGGACCATATCGTGAAAACCGAAGCGCATACCATAAAACCAGCTGCTGCGGGCAGTATAGCCAACATTTATTAGGCCTTACACATCACTATCACAAATCACCAAAAGTGCTGTTAGAAATTACTGCATTAGATAATTGGAGTCCCTGGGCGGGGTGAATTTGGTGGCCAAAAATGAAATAGAACAATAAAAAATAAACAGCGACAAAATAAAATTACGCAATTTATTAAAAGCCTAGTGTACTCCAACAATAACACTATGGGATTATGGGAACGTGTCTCGCTATTTCTTCTCTAAAAAGTTATTTTTGGTCCTGTTTGAGGCGCCCACAAATCAAAGGCCCCAAGCGGCTGCCTAGTATGTCTAGCGTAAGGCCGGTCCTGGAGTGCTCATATCAAGTTTAACAATATCGGGGGGGGGGGGGGAATTGGCTACAGGTAAACGGCCTATATGAAAAGAAAATATGGTGACGAAGCTAGAAACGTCGAGCGGCGTTCTGTCCGGTTCGAGAAGGCCAGTAGGGACCCTATATAAGAGCGGAGGTGTCGCAGTCAAGACGGTTGAGAAAAGGGGCTCAATACAGCACGGTTCACGAGAGAAGGTTCATGGCAGGGGTTCAGAGCCCTGTTCACTACAGTCCGGTCGACTACAGCACAGTTCAGCGGTGTGGTTCTGTACGGAGCATTACGACGGTTCAGTGCGGAGTACTGAACCCAGTGCAAGCGCGGAACGAGACGGAGAGGCCAGTGCAAGAGTTGATACGGCGGTACGGTGTTATCGGAGAGATATTTGTACAGTGTACGTGTTGCCAATTGTACAGTATTGGCTGTTACTTATTCAACTATTAAAGTGTTACGTTACTCTGGAGACCTGAGTTGTCAAGTTCTTTACGTTGGTGGTGTATGGTGAAGTTTGCAGAGAGCCTGCATAGTGAGATCCGTAACAGTATATTATTTGAATTTATTTCACCCTAGAGAATTGGCATCAAATTACGTGAATAATAGGCCTTTATATCTACATATCTTCATCTAAGTGTTAAACAGTTTAATATATAGAGTCTAGATTCTAGATCCTAACTTACAAATACAATCTACACATATACTGCAAATACTCTGGCACAAACTCTATATAGGTCTATAAAGTTTTAAAACTACACAAATACAAATAAGTGGAAGGAAGGCAAAGTATTTTTTTTAACATCTGCATTGTAAAAAAAACCACTTGAATTAATATTCTAGGGATTTAGATTTGATAGGCCTATCTATCTATCTATCTATCTGTCTGTCTATCTATCTATCTATCTGTCTGTCTGTCTGTCTGTCTGTCTATCTATCTATCTATCTATCTATCTGTCTGTCTATCTATCTGTCTGTCTGTCTGTCTGTCTGTCTATCTATCTATCTATCTATCTATCTATCTATCTATCTATCTATCTATCTATCTATCTATCTATCTATCTATCTATCTATCTATCTATCTATCTATCTATCTAAGCTATCTATCTGTCTGTCTATCTGTCTATCTATCTATCTATCTATCTATCTATCTATCTATCTATCTATCTATCTATCTATCTATCTATCTATCTATCTGTCTGTCTGTCGATCCGCCTGTGTTCTCCCTCCGCTCACTCATCTATCTCTCTTTCTCATTGTATGCAGTGCTTTTTTTTTTTTTTTTTGTAAAAAATAGGTGCCGGTACTCAGTGCTTAGGTGCCGGTACTCGGTGATGGATTACCTAACTTTTAACTACTAATAAATTAACAATAAACGTTAAAATACAAGAAAAGTAATAATTCCCCCCCCCCCCCCACATTCAAAAAGGTGCCGTTACGCCGTACCGGTGCGTACCGTCACAAAAAATCACTGCATATATGTATAAAGTATATAGGCTAATGTATGACATATTTAAATCATCTATAATTATGAGTAAATTATGGCTCGAGCAGGGGTGGGAGGGGGAAATTAGAATCTCTCAAATCTTACATTTATTCTGTTTGGACGTGAAATTTAGGTTGCTATGGTTCAATTTACAGGAGTGGGGGGGGGGGAGACACGCAGTGAACATTGCCCTATAGCCAACCAAATGTGTACAAACAATAAAGTTCATGGGTAGTGTAGAATGCTATGGATTTTTGTAAGGGCATGCATAGGCCCACACGTGCTAAAACGTTAAAATGAATTTAAACTTCGAGGGGATTTCAAACATTGATTGTATTATTTGGTCTGTTTGACAGGACTTTTCTTCTTACCTATGGTCGTGATTATAGTTGTAAAGCATGTGCAATGCAAATTCTTGATCTAGGCTACACTCTCTATGGACATTAACTTCTAAAAAGGGACAGGGTTCTTTAAAATAACACATTCGAACGTATGAAAACATCTATTATTATTATTAATGTTTTTATTAAACTTTTCTTTTACTTTGCTTTACAAATTGACATTTATATAAAAATCTTAACTCTAAAATAAAAAAAACGTTAAATGACAGAGCGGCATTAATAATTGGAAATTAGAACTTCTTTAAAAAAAAAATCAATATGAATGGTGCTTGGCTAGCTAGTTCAAGGTGGTTAAAACCCGAAAAAACCCTGACCTAGTTGAAGATATTCACTAGTGTGATGATACACGATTATGACTCTATGTATTGTTAACTGCTTTAAAAATCGATTACAAATTTTTAGTCTCGGAACATACGATACCTATTTACAATTAGTTTGTATTTGCCAGTTTGTCTGACATGTAGATATGTGCGGATAACATTGCTTTAATATTATTCTGTTAACTTTTATTCTCAAATCGTTATTACTTATAGATTTTCATATTTATTTTTTGTTGGAAGCATATTTTAAAATTTTAATCTATATTTATATGTAATAAGAATCCGAAAGGTTTTGTTACCTCAATTAGATCTCTAATCCTGGCCTTACTACACGGACATTAGCCATCCATATTTATGTCCGGTATCTTTATAGTAATATTCGTTTGTTATGTTTCCAGGACATGCTAAATCAATTTGATGAGTAATTATGGTGAGTGTTGCATGAAATGTTACATACATCATTTGGTAATACAAGTGCATTGTCTTGATGAATTTATTTTAATTCTAAATATGCTAAATTTATAGATCTTGGGCCTACATGGACACCCTGACCTAGACTCTAGACCTAGCCCCTATTTTATTATTTTATTTTTATCATTTATGACTATTAAAAAAAAAAAAGTACTAGACTAGAAGACTAGGACTCTGTTTAGAATCTCATGACACTCATGATGATGATAGTCATCATACTTCATACAGTGGTCTTTAAACATGATCTCCGTTCTGTATTCATCAGTGTTGTGTTGTAAGATAGGTAATTCTCCTGCTGAGTCCTTGTGCTTTGTAGGTATAAATAATAAAATATCTATCTAGATTGCTAGATCTATTAATTTAATTAATCTGGCTAAGTGAGAGTGAACACTCAACTTTGGCTATGATTAACATTATCTTAGATCAAAATGTTGTTTTCTTGGTACTAAATGTAGACTCATCTAGATCTAGAATCTCTATGACTTAGTCTTATGTTTGAAATTTAAAAACAAAATATGTTATCAGAAGTAGACTAGATCTACAAATAATTAAAATTTATAATAACTTTTTATTGGTAGTGGTAAAGATCTAGCTAGATTTTAGACTGACTCAAGATTTAGACTTAGTCTGATTAGTAATAGTAGTAGATTTAGAGTTTAGTTAGATAGACTAGACTGTGACTCACTGTGAGTGTGATTCTATTAAAATCTAGAATCTTAATTTTTACTTTCAAGTCTTTTGATTAAAAAA